>CM051236.1:208130794-210530794 GCA_027917425.1 Gastrophryne carolinensis
GAGTCAAGATGGCGGCGCACGTATCCTAAAGTCCTGAACAGAGTTGCAGCCCAGTGGGGCAAAGAATAATAAGTAAGTGACTAAAAACTTAAAATATATTAATTTTAGATGGTGGGGAATCGTTTTTTAAGGGTAAATCATGGTGAAGGTCCGGTTTAAGCTTAGGGACTTTTCAAGCCCACAGTTTACCCCCAGATTAAAGGATTTTGCAGTATAAAGAATACATGTAAGCACATTCATATTGCACACATTAGAAGAGACACTTAAAGTGAACCTCCAGTTAAAGGATTGAAGGTCTGCTCCCACACCTTCAGGACATCCCAAACATGAAGAAGCCTGAAACTGGGCAAAAATATTGTTGATCTTTCCCGCCACTGGCAACCATAAGCAACCTGACTTGAATTGATAGAAACCAGTCGGAAATGCCTATAACATGGGCGGGTACAGCAAGTTTTAATCTTAAAAAAAATCTTAAATTGGACTCCAGAGCAGATGCACTCCTTCCCCTGGGGGCATCCTGAACTAGAATGCCCCGCTGTGTAAATCCCCCCCCCCCCCCAAGATGCACAGTAAACGCCACCCCCCACCAAGGCCATGGCGCACGTGCGAGCGGCGCCGGCATCACGTGCTTCCCTCCTCGGCTGTGCTGCTCAGAAGTGCGGCTAGGATTCAGGGGACAGACCAATACCCAGGATAGTATAACAGGGTATTCCGATTTGGGATGCCACAGAGGGAAAGGGGTTTGTTCGGCTTTAGATCGTGAAATGTGGCGACTTGATATTCTCAAACAGTCTGCAGAACTTGCATACCCAAAGTACATAGCAGATCAACCACATGTAGAGTTTTTTTTTTTTTTTTTTTACTGCAGTAAAACGTATTGCTAGGACACTTATGGATACATGTTACTATTGATAGTAAATGTAAACTATCAATAAAAAGTTTTAATGCAGTGGAGGAGGATAACTAACTCTGCTGACCTCAGGCACTGAATCCCATTGTGGATTTTTTTTTTTAAGTAATTCTCACTTTCTCAGCCAGTGACAAGGCAAGAGACCCCAGAGACCAACGTTTGGGAAAATAGGAGGATATAAAAATAGCAACTTTAGCAGAGCCTATTTGGAAAGCCTGGAGCAATAAAATAAAAAGGAGACCCTATTAGATATATATATATTACACTTTACCACTTTAGTTGATCCAGGCAGCAGCCCTACTTTCTTATAGAACACAGCCAGTCCCACAGTGTAGAAGGCAACGCTAGGCCCATGAATTGTACTAAGTGGCCCAGAGAAAATGTTTTTTCCTCCCATATTTTGAAAAGGCATTTGCAAATTAATTACACAAACAAGCAGTGGAGGTCTATTGTATTGCCTCAGTTGAAGACAATGGCATTTGTCAGAGTATACTAGTTGTTTATATTCTTATTAAAAAGGTTAACACTACTTTTGATTGGCTTTTTGTTTTAACATGCCCATTATTTTGTGTGCCAAAATGTTGTTCTTAAAGCAGAACAAATCCCAGCATGGCCAGACCCGGGGCATTCACATCAGGATGCCCTGCTGTGTGAACCCCCCCCCCCCAGCTCGCCTGTAACTGCTTACCTTTGACCCAGTCTAACAGTGCATGCGTGGGCTCTCGTCCAATCGGACGCGATTGCCATGCCTATGTCATTCAGCAAACGGCTATGATCTTCTGTAATGGGGAGCACATCCCCAGCAGGGCACGCTCCTGCTAAAGCCTACCTGAATGGATGGGACGGGAGCACGTGCACAGCCCAAAGATGCAGGGATGCGCCCTCTCTCGTTCTGTGAAACCACCTCACCGGCAACTATGCCACAGTGCACCCAAGGACCATGGCCGCATTCCCGCTCACCTCTAGCCAAGCACTTGCCTGTGGAAAGCATTTGTGAATGGCTCAGGAGGAACAGCCAAGCAGGTGCAAGGGCCATTCCGTTGCTCTTGCCGCTCACCGTTGAATAAAAATTGAATAGAGCCTAATGCTGCGAGATCACCAGAAAGGTTAGTTTTCGGGCAATCAGGGGGACTTCACACAGAAGGAGGAACAAAACCTTGAAACATTTAAACTGTTGCAAATAAAAAAAAAAAAATGCTTGGTGCAGACACAAACCCATATTCAGGTTCTGTTTTTATTTCTCTTTCACCATTTGTAATCATTCAAAGCATTTTCCTAAACCACCTGTATGTTTGCACTACAAATAAACATGCAAACTAGTGCCCAGGGAATGATTTGCATGGCAGAAGAGGTGCAAGCCTGTATAACCCAACACGCTGACAGTCTCTACAGCCCACGGAGAGGATCCCCTGCCAACATCTAACAATGACTAGGAGGGAGTGAAGATCCATTTGCATTTATAAGGGTAGGGTTAGAGATTTCATTAGAGATCTATAGGAGAGTAGTAAGGTGGTATCTGGCTGGCCACCTTCATGTTTGTAATAGAATTTTAGGAGATCACAGGAGTGCATACATTTTTAAACTAATACAAAAAATATATTCAATTTCTATGGATTCCTGGTGGTTTGAGGAGCATTTTTAATAACATGTAGTTTGAGTTGGGCTGCATTTTATCCTGGAATGTTTTGTCCATTATACTGGTTCCCAGAGAATTCTGCTTACCAAGAGGTCCCAGGTAGGTTACTTAAAGTAGAACAAAACCCAAGACTTTGACTATCCCAGTCGGGGCATCCAGAGTCGAGATTCGCCACTGCGTGAAACCCCCAAATCGCCCATAACTCCCTTTTCCCCAGTCTTATGGCATATGCGTGGTGTCTCCCCCTAGGAAAGCAGTTTGCCATGCATATGTAAATATGCATTCAGGGGCGAAAGCGGCCACATCCCTAGCAGCAGACACGCTGCTGCCCCAGCCCGAGTTACTGGGGACAGGAGAGCACGTACAGGCAAAAGCTGGGGATGCGGCTGCCAGTATTTGTAAGGAAGCCAGGAAGAAGGTAAGTTTCGTAGTGTCTCCGGGGGGCTACACACAGAGAGGCATCTGACTTGGGATGCCCCGGGGGAGGGGGAGAGGAGGCCAGCAGCTGGTCCTCTTGGTTTTTGTTCCACTTTAAGCTAACCTACTGTGGTTTGTGGTTTTAAAGAAGAGTTAGGCAAGGAGTAATATATATGTATTGTGAAGGTTAAGATGTAACTGCAGCAGTGATATCCACAGACAAATTGACCTGGTAACTTTATCAAGGCCCATCACAAGGTAATCCTAATGGCTGATATAGTAATTCCCCCGTATGGGGCAGGTGAGTTTTTTAGGCTTTGAAGCGGACCAAAATCCACCAGTGAAGGAAAGCCAAATTGGCTATTCTCCCCATTAATCATCCTCTACATGAAAGTAGAAAGATATTTTGTTTACCCAGACCTATTGTAAAACCTGTTTCTGATATTCTGTTCCCAGGCCCCTACATTAGCAGATTAGCAGGTCCCAGTGGTGGACATTTCATATAGAATGAAAAAGGACCCAGCACTGCAATATTTGAACAACAGCCTGTTCAAATCTCTGGCACTGTGTCATGATGGGAAAACAGCTGGTTCTGTTTTTGAGAATGGGGAGAAGTCAGGATGGGTAAACCATCCAAAAAAGGTTCTGTGAGGGATGCGGGAACATGGGTTTTGGGCCACCTTAAAAGTAGACCAAAACCCAGGATTTAGCATATCCTGGGTTTTGGTCCTTGCCCCCCGATCGGGAATGTTCCGCGGTGTGAAACCCCCCAGGTCGCCCAATGTAACTCAAACCTTTCCTCAGTCCTACAGCGCCTCTAGTCCAATTAGTGCCCTTCCCCATAACAGGGAACGGCGATTCAAGCGCCCTGCTAAAGGTATAGCCGGGATGTGGCCGAGGCTTGCACATGCTTGCACATGCAGCAAATCTGGATGCCTGGGGGGGAATCTAGCGGCCCCAGAGTCACACTGTCTTATAGATTCATCGTGGCGTGGGTTTCATCAACTTTAATGCCATTTAAAAACAGGAGTCCAAGACTATGCAACAGTCTTTTTAGACTTTATGACTGATTTAACGCCAGTGAGAAATCACCTGAGAATGTTTGCCTAGACTGCTCCCAACAAGAAATGTGTGTCAGCAAAAACTGGTCCGTTTACTTTCACAATGTACAATTTACTTATGAGAAAGCAAAGCAAAGGACTGCACTCATATTTCATGAGCAGCCAGACTATTTGACCTTGAGGTTCCAAAGAGCATTACAGGAGACAAAAGAAATAGAAGACCCAAACACCATATGCATAAATCCAAAGCATGAGCTCATTTTATCATGGCGATGAACCAGAACACCGATCCAAGTTGCACCAATTGCCAGATTCAGGTGACTCACAAAACTGGAGCCATTTTTCTTACACTGTAGCCTCATCTGCCCTCCTAACATCATCCTGCTCTGCAAGTGCCATAGGGGAGATAGGGGAGATATGGGGAGATACTCTCCTGACCACCAACTATGGACACGGACAACTATGAGCTATGGGCAATGAACCATGGCATGAAGATGAAGGTCATCCCTGCTTTGTCTACTTTAAGCATCATATTGGCAGGTTTGTTTTTCCCCCCTTTAATCCCAGAACTACACAAGAATCTGTTCTTTACTACAAGTTTACTATAACTGAACAATGGGCACTCGACAATTAGTTGGAAGCTTAGAAATAAATGTCTGTCAGTTAGGTAGGAGTGGATTGTCTAAGTTTGAGTCCAGATAAGTAAAACACTCACACAGGTGTCTAGCCTGGGGGACAAAAAAACAATGGTCATGTTCGGGAACTCCGTCAAGCCAAACAAGTACTAAACTGCCAACAATTCACTACTGGTATAAGCAACAAAGTTCAATAATCACACTGTACTGGAACTAATATGTGTACTCTTTTACACCACTTCATCAATGTCACCAATTCTTATTCTAAAAAAGCCCTGAGATTAACCAATAAATTAGACAAGAGAAGATGGCCAGAGCTTTAGCTGTCATGTCTGCCATTGTCAGACATTGCAGAGTGGCAGGAATGAAGCCTGCCCTGCAGATTATCCTTTGATGTCTGCAGGTAGCTTCAGGCCCCTAACCTAAAACTAATTTTCTCAAAAGCACTTCTTGTGCCTGGAGACCTCAGCAATTTTAGATACAGACCAAGTTTGCCTTCATTGTTTACACTTTATACATTGAATAAAAGGGAAAAAGGTTTTCATTACTGTCTGTGATCCCTAAAGGGAGACCTAGCTTCACTTCCTGCTCTGTCAACAGAGACAGGAAGTTTATGTAACAGTCCAAGACAACAAATTGTTATTTAGTGGCCACTGCACACTATAGCTCCCTGTGCAAATGACACCATTGTAGTTTTCAGGACATCCATAGCATGAAGAGCCGGAAGAGAGCCTTTAACTTCCCCTACTCTTGTTTTGATTTAAACATAAAAATGGTATAAACACAAGTCTACAGCACACCTGAAACGATGGCAGAGGTATGGACTCCGCAACAGTTCCTAAAGCCTCTTTCACTGGTTATGTAGCAGAATAGTGCCAATCACTGGGCTGTTTTAACGCTCATCCAACAATGAAGTTGGCATGTAGGTGGTAGGTGTATTTTAGGCAAACCCTGGTGGCCAGCGATGGGCTTGGAGGTTGGCAGTTTCCAGCATAAAAATTTCTGCACAACGGCATTATTTCCTAAGCTGGAAGTATAAATACTCCATATGTCGAGAAGAAAACCCATGAAGATAAATGGGGCCTTTCACATCTGTGCACTGGATTTTGCAAAACACAGAATACAGGCTTTCCCCTGCAGCTCAACCACCATGCAGCCAATAGAAGTCTATGGACACTGCAGATGAGTTAACCTTTTGGGGTTCAGTGGTCTAGAAACTGGTTCTTAACAGAAAAAGCTCTGAGCTAATAGAATCCAGTTGATTCAGAAAAAAAACATTTGTATCCATACGGCCTTCAAGATCTCACATTTCTTACAAACAATAATGATGGTCGAGCAGGTTACACATTTAAAGGGGGGATGAAACACTAGAATGAAGAAGCAACCAAACTGTGAACCCTACCAGAGCCGTCAAAGCATAATACCATACCATATACCATACCCTCACAAGGCGTCTATAGGGAGGGGAGTGTACACATTGCCTGTTGCTATTAGGTTGCACACTCTCATTTTCATAAATGAAAACAGCTGCCCCGTTTTACAGCCCTTTAACTGAAAATCACTTCTAAAAATCAATCTAAAAGGGCTAAAAACTTTAAAGTGGAAAAAAAACACAGGATTTTGACTATTCCAGGTTTTGTTTCTTGTCCCCTGGGACATGCCCCGCTGTGTGAAACCCCCTAGATTGCCTCTACAAACTGACGTTTTCATGGTCCAACGGTACATGCATGGGCTCTCGTCCAATCAGTGACGTTAGCCGTGCATATTTAATGCTCAGCAAATGATCTGTTTACGGCAATATGGAGTGAAAGTCTCCGCATTCCCAGCAGCGGGTGCAGCCTAAACAAATGGCTAAGCGAGGGAATGCTTGCACAAACCAAAGATGCTGGGGATGCGATCAGTATTTACATAATTTTTTTTTTTTTGTTTAAAACGCAAAACAAAACACTTACCTAATCTGACCTCCAAACAATCCACTGTTGTCCCACCATCCGCAGTTGGCTACAACAACAGGCCGCAGAGCAAGTTTTGAAATCGGTGTAGCCCGACAGCGAGGAAAACTGAGCCGCAGTTGTCAGGACTATGATGGATGGTAAGGTTAGCATGTAGCTTAAAAATTGCCTCTGGCAAATCTTAGGTAGATCCAGAAATGCTTTAGCAAAGTGAGCCAGAAGAGACCCACGACTTAACATTTTTACAGGAAAAAACAAAAAAAGACTTGACTGATTTTAAAGCAAACAGAAACCAAGGCTATTCAAATCAGCTGGGTTTGGTCCACTTTACTGGGTATGCGCTATAGAAATGTTGAAAGAGAGAATAGAGAGAACATTCAGAATGAATGGTATGCCAGGCACCCCCATCTAAGTGATGCAGTCATTGCTGTATCAGTAAGTATACCAGGATACTGGGGGAGGTAGTTCAGGGTCCCCCGGAGACAGGGAATCCTGCAGCTCTGGGAAAAAAGGGGGTTGGTCTGATATATATTTGTGGTAAGGTGCAAGGTGCCGTCATTGACAGTAGGTATGTGGCACCAAGGTACCTGGCCTTGGTGCAGTAAAGCTGTGTAGCTTTCTCCAGCATCAGCTGCTAATGGCAGTCTGCTGCTAAAATTTTAGTATAGCTGAAAGGCTATATAACAGTAGAGCAGGGTGGGACTCCATCCCTTACCCAGGTCCGGGTTTTGCGGGCCACATAAATAGCCTGGGGAGTCAGCTGTGCACTGGCTGTGTCTAGAGCTCACTCGAGGAGTGAGACTCTGTGTGCCTGGCTGGAAGCTCTTATACAGGCTATTTCATGTGGACCCGAGGTGGATTCGGCTACAAGTGTGCAAGCTTGGACAAAAACCTAAAAAGGGCCGTTGCCTGTCTGATGCCATTCTGTGGCATTTTTCCTGAAAAGGTGATGTAACCTAAAAAGGATATTGTGTGTTATGGACTTTTTGTGTGAATAAACACGGACTTTAAGTTGAACTTTTCGCCTCTGAGCCTCTATACTGCTAACATCCTGCTGTCTACCAGAGCTGATCCTCACACTATATACTTACCGGTGAGTCCTTCAGGATGGTCAAGTGAGAGAGAGAGGCTCCACCCCTGCTTAGGAAACACAAACCGACCCCCTTCCTTCGATTCCTCTGTATTTTAAAAAGAAACCAATAAACCGGAGGACTAATCGGGAAGGGGGGGGTAGCTAGGGATCCCTGAAGGACTAGTAGAAAAAACATTACCAGTAAGTCTAACAGGGATTTACTCCCTTCACCCTTCAGGAAGGTCAGTGAGAGGATAAACAAGAAATATGTTGTCTATGGGCGGGATACTGACTGCAGCACTCTTTTACCAAAGGCTTGTTGCTTCTCTGATAAAAGGGTCCAACTGGTAATGTTTTAGGAAAGTGTGTGGCGAGGACCAGGTGGCTGCCTTGCAAATCTCATCCGGGGAGGCACCTGTCCTTTCTGCCCAGGAAGTAGAAACTGCTCTAGTATCTAGTATCTAGTATCCATACAGATGTAGGCCAGGAAATGGTTGTCCGAATCCATCTGGCTATGGTGGCCTTAGAGGCGGCAATACCTCTATTCTTTCCAGGCGAAAATTTATCTGACTTGCACCAGTCATGTGTGTGCTCTAGGTAGTAAATCAGGCATCTACACACATCTAAGCTAGGGTCTTCTCCTTGTTCTGAACGGTTAGTGAATGACGGAAGGACAATGTCCTGAGATCTATGGAAGCTAGAAGCCATTTTGGGGAGATATAATAGATCTGGTCTTAAAATTGCTCTGTCTGGAAGAATAGAGCTAAAGGGCTCTCTCATAGATGGGGCCTGAATATCACTAACCCTCCTAAACGAGGTAATGGCTAGGAAGGACGACGTCTTTAGCAAGATATATTGTCTGAAGCCTCTGAGAGGTTCAAATGGACACTTGATAAGACTCCTCAGAACAAAGGTCAAAACCAGAGCTGTACATTTATTATCGGGCTTTTTTCTTGTGATAGAAGTAAAAAATCTGTTCACCAGGCAGTTCTTTCTTAATTAGGTCAAGAAACACCGATATGGCGGAGAATTGCGTTTTTAAGGTACTCATGGCTAAACCCAGTATGAGGTAGATCTTTCTTGTGGTCTCCTTTCAATTAGGGTATCTATTACTCTAAAGAATAATCCTTTCCTTTTCAGAATTTCCCTCTCAGAATCCATCCTGAGGGATGTGCTTGGATAGAGCACTAGTCCCTGGAATATTATATTAGTATTTGAGGGAGTTTCCAAGGTTCCTCGAGAGACATACTTGCTAACGCTGAGAACCAACTTCTTTTGGGACATGCCGGAGCGATGGGGATCACCGTTATTCTCTACCAAAAATTCAAACTTGAGGAATCTGCTGTGTAAATTAAAGATGGGAATATGGAAGTATGCATCCTATAAATTTATGTTCACCATGAAATTATTGAACATCAGAAGATTCCTGATGGTGAAAATGGATTTCACCTAAAACTTTTTATAGCCATGTTTTGACAAAGGGAGAGAAAACTTAGTCCCACAAACACTTAGCAACTGGAGTGCTCCCCTGATCTACATGGCCATCAGCTGCAAAATTTTCTGTGGTGGGTACACATGGTGCCTTACAAGCTCGCCCAGAAAACTGTGGGCACCCATTGCAGCTGCAGAAACTTTTCTGTGATCTCATTAGATCAAACTGTGGACGGGATGCTTTAACAGTCTTAGGGTGTTGGATGCATGACAGCATTAACCATATTGAGTTTCCTGAGACAAATGCAATCATCAGTTCCATTTTAAAAAATGTCCAAAACTGTTCTGGACCTGCAGACCCATGTTTTGGGCTTCTGAGCCTTTATTGGTACAATCAATGAGTGTAGTTCTCAACTATTTTAATCCAAGTAGCCCGATCATGAAGAAGTTCCAACCAAGTACCCCCAAAGGGGTGATCAATAATAGATAGCACCAATAAAAGTAGGTAACCGGCCTCGTACTACTTTTAAAGCAAGAAGGCATAATGTTTCACTGTTAAAATACCAGACCACTGTGTACCTAAATACAGCTGTGTAGCCAGTGTACTGCAGGTTGGGAAACAGTGCTTTAGAGCATCGATCATACTATAGATTCACATATCAAACATTGCTAATATGAAAGTAATATATACTGAGGTGACAAAGTAAGTAAATTAAAAGGGCAGTACAAGCAAATGATTAAAGAGATACAGCAGGGAAGGCAATTTTTGGACCATTACTTTATTTTTTTCCATTAAAGTGAAGAAGAAATTGCCGAGATATTAAGGTTGACCGTTTCACCTTACGATATTTCTTTTGAAGTGCCAAAAATATTTTATGATATGCATTTCTAAAATATTACCAATGTGCTCTTATACATTGGTTAGAATCAGTTGTTACACACCAGCAGATTCATTTCTAATCCACACTCTGCATAATTCTAGTGTACTTGCTCATGCTGAGCAGACAAATGAGGGCAGAGATATAGACCACCAATCCAGCTCTTTGACTGGTGGTCAATGGCAAAGGAATTCAGGGGGTGTGCCACTACTCTTAACTTTGTTTCTACTTCCAGGAGCAGCTGCATTCTGACAGGAAGAGAGGGCTGCCATGATGAGGTAAGCTGCTGAATGATCTATCCTTATCTGCAGAGCCTCCTCAGCATCAGAAGACTCATGTATGCTTGTTTCAATGGGATGGTCCTTTCAGAAGTCAATTCATTTTGGGGAGCCTAAAATATTAATCAGCCGAAGGGAACAAATCCTATAGGGTTTATCAGCAAATGCTGATAAAGGAAAGATGCAGCTCCAAACAGCCAGCATGGAGCAAGCAGAAAGCAGGCCAATTTGAGATCTCCTTATTGGTGTCAGAAACTGCAAAAGTAATATCAATGCAAGACCAAGTAAAAACTGACAGGGGTTGGGCTTAAACAAAAAACTTGCACATATTACAACATTAGTGTTAACATTTTAATACACATGTTCTTCTGACCAGTGCCAGCTTGTACAACATAACAAACACCTACATTACACTCCCTGTCAGTATTAAGTATTAGTAAGTGCTGGGTTGGGCAGGAAAGCCAGAAGGTTCAGATAGAAAAAATTACACTCAGATACAAGCTTAAAGTGGACCAACACCCAGGATTTTGACTATCCTGGGTCTTGGTCCACTTCGGTGGGGCACCCCCGATCGGGGTGCCCCGCTGTGTGAAACCCCCCCTAACCCCCCGAAAAACTCACCTCTCCCCGCGCCGACGTACAAGGGGAGAACTGGAACGTCTAAGCGGCGGCGGCCGCCTCCCTCGCGTCACTTTTGACGCGCGCGCCCCCGCGCCGGCCATTCACAGACGGCCGGCGCGGAGGCGCGCACGCCTACAGGGGCGTGAGGGAGGCGGCGGCGGCCGGCCGCCGCCGAAGATAAGGTAGGTGAGTTGGGGTGTTTGGGGGGGGTTTCACCCCGCGGGACATCCCGATCTCGGATGTCCCGCGGGGTGGGGGGTGATCGGCCCGGGAATCTTATAGATTCCCGGGCCGATCACCCGTGGGTGTTGGTCCACTTTAAAGCGGTCCTTCACTCTGAATAAGAGTCTATCTTATATGTTTCCCACACCCTGTACCTACAGATTTCTCACATTAAAAAATAATCCTACCTGCATCTTCTGCATGTTAAGAGCCTTTAAACATCCAAGATGGCGGCTCATGTAACCTCAGGCAGCCTGCAAACAGGAAGTGCCTTCTGACTGTGCTGCTCTGCATTCTGGGATTGCCGACCTTTTCCTGACCCCAGCTCTGCTCTGTCTGAGCAAAGCACAGCTATAACCCGCCCCCCTGTACTTTATCCCACTCTCCTCATTAAGTGTGATGCTTCTGAGTTAAGATGGCGGCACCCATATCCAAAAGTCCTGAACAGAGTTGCAGCCCAGTGGGGGAAAGAATAATAAGTTATGTGACTAAAAACTAATACATTAATTTTAGATGCTAGGGAATCTTTTTTTTAAGGGTTTGGGCTTTTCAATAAATCATGGTGAAGGTCCGGTTTAATGTTTAAAGCGAACTGTTAAACGTTTTTTTGCAGAGGTGCATATTTAGCCCAAATGCAGTAAAGTTACACTAGTAAACCAGCCGAAACAGTAAAGTAACTTGTATTACAAGTCTATACTTGCAATTACAACAAAAACTATACTCCCCTTTTGTCCCCCACTCTGTTGTAAAGTTCAAGCATCCTGTCATGCAGCAGCGGTCTCCCATCTCAGATTCCTCCAGGATGGAGTTACGCACCTCCACATGCCCACTACACTCATTCCAATCGAGGGGATGTGCGAAAACAGCAGCTGAAAAGCCAACTACTATATGTGATGTATTTGTCACACACACCCTTGCCCGGCAGCCTGATGTGCTGTCCAGTGCTGAAAATAGTGAGGGTGTAAAAGGCGTGGATAAAAGTTAAATAAAAAAGCTTTCATTGGCTGAGAAGAGTAGAGCGAGCCATGTCAGGAGGGAGGTGGGGTACATCTACCTGGACATGAAAGCTTTTACATGAGCGCCCTCTTCTACCTATTTGATACCAATATGATGACACTGATGCTCACCTAACTACAACAGCAGATCAAAACCCACCGAACTTGTGAAGCCCATTTGGCTATAGCACCTGCCGATACTCCCTTCTTAGGGTGTAGTACTGGAACTGTATATGTTAGTTTTTCAAATCGTCCTGGAACACTTTCGCTGTCCCTCTCTGTAAGATGGCAGGTGATCAGTCATTGCATTAGTGTGACACACACAACAATAGCAATGAATGGAAGAGGCGGAGGTGGACAGCTAAAATAGGGTTACTAACTAGAATTAGAGTGAAGCAAGAGCACTAAACATTGGCAAAGGGTCCTCTTCATGGGGGAAGCAATTCAGGGGATGCTAGTTACAAATGTGGGTTTTGGTCTGCTTTAAGGAGGAATCTAATCAGCACACCAGGTTTAACAAGAATATTGACAAGCAGTTACCATCCTTGTCTGGCATACACCTCAACGCCAGCATACGTCATATTAAAAGCACCTCCTTGGAACTCAGCAGACAAAAAATAATCCACTTATTCAGCCCAGCAAAATGAATCAATCCTCCCTTCAAGGACAGGGCATTGAGAGCACTTGGGTGCTTCATAATAGGGACTTATCCCCAGTCAAGGCTGCCCTCAGGGAAGCAACTGAGGAACCAGCCCCCTCTCAACACTGGACTTACAGTGAGAGCACCGCTAACCCAGTTATTTTTCTGCTGTACAATTTAATGAGTGGTTCTTATAGTACTGGTTGAGAACATGAAAATGCTGTACATACCTTTGCTCTATACTTAAAATGTAAACTGCAATCAGAATTGCTCTACAACACCTATAAAACAGACTTATCCCTCATTCATTTAACCATTTGACTGTACTTAGCATTTAAACATTTGATGTTCCTTAAAGCATATTTATTGAAATACAATTTCTGAACAAATAACTTCTAGGTAGCCTGCCTTATATACTGGTGAGAATATAGTAAATATATTACTGACTCCACAGCCCGGGTGGGAAGGAGCATGTGCTACTGAAGATGCAAAATTAAAAAAAAAAAAAAAAAAAAAAAAAAAGGGAGGAGGAAGAAGGGTTCTTTAGGCAGAGCCCTGTTCAAATCCAAGTCAGGGGAGGGAAACAGCCCAAATTTTCAAACAAACTCACCAGAGCAGTCAAAAGCAACTGTTCATTTCAGTAAACCTCTTTCAGAAAGTGGCCCTTTTTATGGGTAGCTGCCAAAAAACACAGTATTTATCTTCTCTCCAGCACAACAGCTCCTGACGGTCCGCCACTCGGAACCTCCTGGAGGATTCTTTGGGTCACAACCAACCCATGCTGTAGGTGGTGACCCTGCCAGCCACGGTGCGACCTCCATTCACTGCAATAAAGGGGATACTGCCTGGCAGGCCTCTCCAATGCAACGACCAGGAGCTGCACAGAAGAGAAGGCAAGTGATGCTTTTTTTTTTGGGGGGGGGGGGGGGGGGTTAGTAACCCTTTAATTAAAACAGCACAATTTCATTGAAAACCATAAGTACAAAAGATCAGTTGTTGTTTAGTAATACAGATTTACTTTCCGTGACACAGACAGCCAGTGCAGAGAAAGCTATTCCTACAAATCTTTATACAAATGTACTATATAAATATAGTAACAGCAAGCATGTTAAATATGTGAAAGTCGCATTCAGTTACATTTGGGTAAACATTCCAAACATTTAGAACAGCTTCCTTTTAGGGGGCAGGTTTCAGTGACCTAGAGGTTTCTGAAATTGCAGAGAATATAGCTGCCATTAAAAAAAAAATTGATAGAGGAAGGTTACATAAAGTAAAAGGCAAAATTATCATTGTATTGACACTTGATTGTTCCTCATCACCCTGACAAGTGGTCCTTATATGTACATTGTATAATGTGCTTAAAAAAAAAAAAAAAAAGTTTGAAACCAAAAAAATGAAGGGGTAGGGCATGACTGACTGGTTAAACCACAATATATCAATAAGTACTAGGGGTGTCAGGAAAAAAAAAAAAAAAAAGAATCTGTCAAGTATCACGATATTTCATTCTACGATACTAGCGGATGAGGTCACTCCCGCGGGCGTCATCCCGGCTCGCTGCGGTTCAGCCGACGGTGAATGCTGGGCAGAGGAAGACGGACCTCCTCCCTCCTCTGGCCAGTGATCACCGCATCTGTCATTGGATCACAGAGGGACACAGGAGCCGACAATCGGAGGTTGTGTTAACCCTTTGTGAACGGATACCAGTTCACAAGGCTCTGGGTCTGGCAAGTCACCTGCGGCTAGCGGGTGACTTGCCATTAACCCTGAGCCCCCCATTACCTGTCTCCCCAAAGCCGGGGGGGTGGGGTGGAGGGGAGAAGAGCATGTGGCCACAGGCTATGCCAAGGCTGGCCCCTGTGCTCTGATCTACAAGCCCCCATAGCTGGTACGGGCCGGATATGCTGGGTAAGGGGGACCTCACGCCATTTTTTGAAGGGATTTTTAAGGGCTTTTAAAAAAAATATGGGGTCCCACCCCCCGGGGAAGGGGGGATCCTATGTCTTTTTTTTATTAAAATTAAAAAAAATGTTACAATACATCATCTTTGAGACAGAATCGGGATTTCTCGTATCATCATACATGTATCGGGATACGTATTGTATCGCCAGATTCTTGCCAATTCACACCCCGAATAAGTACTCATCAATACTATTCTGCAGAGCATTGTGGTGCTGTGCTGGACAAGTAAGCTGTAATCTGGTACATTTGTCCAAGGCTTGGTGGAAAACACATTCCCTGCTTTCCCTGCATTTACACTTAAAGTGGACCCACACCCAGGCTGATCGGCCTGGGAATCTATAAGATTTGAAATCGGGATGCCCCGCTGTGTGAAACCCCCCAGGACGCCCCATTGACCTTACCTTACCCCTGTTCCAACGGTGCATGCGCGGGCTGCATCTCGCTCTTCTCTTTAGCAGGGCGCGCGCCCGCCATTCGTGAATGGCCGGCGCGGGCGCGCTCCCTGTTAGAGGGAAGCGCGAGAAGCGGCCGCCAGCGTGCTCGGAGCCGCTGTGGTTGTCCGTCCCTTGTACGTGACATACCACAGCGGCTCTGAGCACGCTGATTGGACGAGGCCCGCACATGCGCCGTAGGAGCGGGGTGAGGTGAGTTTTTTCTGCCATTCTGGGGGGTTTCACGCAGCGGGGCACCGCTGAACAAGCTCTGGCAAGTCCCTTCTCAGAGAATCCTTAAGATACTGATCGCTGTATGACAGACCTCTGTTGTCTGCACAGGGTATTGGTGCAGTAGCCTGGTTTATACAAAGGACAGAAAAAACAATGGCCAATGCTCCAATGCTTACTGCATCAACAATGCAAACTCCTGCTAGCAACATATTTTTACAAATTCTGTGTACCCAAATATGCCTTGTATAGATAGCTATGACTACCGGTAACCGTGAAAGTCCAAACGAATAGGACCCACCCGACACCAATGCCTAGACCAGAATAAAAACAAGGCACACCTGCTTGACACCTGGCAGCTGCTGCAGGGGATTGGCTGCTTGGTCAGCGAATCACTGTGCAGCAGCTGCACCGATAATATAAGTAAGAAACCAATCAGGCTCATTCCAGCCTGGTACATGGTACAAGTGCTGCTCCCGGCAGGGGATAGGATGCCCAGTGCCAGGTAGGCGAGTCTCCTTACTTTGTCCCCTCCCCCTGGCGATACACGGGGGTGCAAACAGATAGAAAATTAAGTAAAAAAAAATGACATAAGCTTAACTCCTTGAAGACATCATTTTTGCACACAATAATGGAAACTTTAAAAAATGCCATTGAAAGTGGAATTACCCATTAAAGCTCATTAAGGCTTACTGCCAGGGAAGGTTGAGCAGTGTCCGGGTGGCTGGTTACCTTCCTCAGGAAACACCCATTTTTTACCAGCGATACAAATCAAGTACATTAGCAAATACTACCTAAAGTGGACCTAAATACTCCAGGCAAATCTGCACCAGGTAAGCCTGCAAGGGACCTAACTTGCCCTCTCAGGCTAACCATGAGCCCCAAATTCAAGACCCTACATACTATTGGAGGAGAGGAAACCGCTGTCCACAGCCTATTGGACGAGGTATGGCTTGTTTCTTATGCCCCACCAAATGAAGGTCTATTAGGAAAAGGCAATTATCTCTCCAGATGATATTGGGGGGGGGGGGGGGGGGCAGGTTAGTTTGGTGTTCCTGAACCTTAATTAGTTGCAAATGGAGGTTTAGGTCCGCTTTAACCAAAATGATCCCCAACTTCAGATTACCGCATTTTATTCTAATGAAAATCCAGGCATGAGTATGCAGCAATAGGGGCTGACAGTTGTCACAGGCAGGATGACAGAGCAGCTTCAAAACGCTTACTTTCGCATACAACTGCTCAAATTAGATAAAAAGTAAATTGCCGGCTGCTAAAAAAGAGTAAGAACTTCACCGTTTCCAGGGAAACCAGCACTGAAAAAAAACCTGCAAGCTCAGTTGCATTGCTCTTCACCACAATGAACACTGTTACATGTTTCATTCGTTGTGGGGGTTTACATTTTCAGGTTCATAGAAGCCTTATATAGTTTTTAAGCACATGTGTGTGTAGGCCATAAGGTAAACCATACTACTCCCATTTTCAGCATATGTTGGAATATGTGGCTGCAGTTTATATGGAGCTTTTATAAAGAGCTAGAGCACTATGTGCCCATTCGGAATGTAAAGACTTCAATAAAGAGGGGCTTACACTTCATAGAAGCAACCCAAAGGCACTGCAGTGGATTAGGCTTTGCCAAAAGGCCAACCAGGAAAAACAGTGGATTATATTGTAATGCACCATATTCCATAGCCAGCCCCTGGCCTTCCTGATTTGGGTAAAACCCTCAGGGACGCATCACCTCTTCTCAACTAAACTCTTCCTGGCACCATCGTCAGACATATAGGCATCCTAAGCATCTCTGGGCTGTGTGTGCAATCCTGCCTACAGCCATTCAGATATTCAGCTATTGGGGAAGCGGTTGCTTGCCATAAACAGACTTGTTTGCCGAGCCTTAAATGTGCACAACAAACAGCTCTGATTGGATGAGGGCTCATGCATGAGTCATAGGACCAGGGAAAGGTGAGTGTTTCAGGGTTTCAAACAGCAGGGCAGCCCAAATCGGGTGCCCACAGGGCAGGGAGCAAAACCTGCAATAGTTAAAACCCTGGGTTTTGTTTTTTTTAGATGCCAGGTTGAAGTTAGAGGGACGAGGAGAGGTTTTTCTTTTTTTTCCCTGCCCTATTTGGACCCTAACTTTAGAAACATATATCGCATTGCCTAATTAACTAATTAATAAGCCGGGATGCAAACCCCTAATTTACAAGTACATAGAGCAAGTAAACAAGAGCTGGTTACCTGTTACAGGGTATGCACGCCCAAAGGCTTTTTGAAAAAAGATCTAAACAGTGTGGGAAATCACGGAGCATACGGGTGCCGACTGAGATGCTCCTCCTGACTGCTTTTGGACACAGCACACATGCCAGTTCAGGTCATGCTTAATTGTTGGTTTATTTCTAGTGCTCTATTTACTCTTCATGGTGATCACATTTAATATTTTTTATTTTCTTTTTATTTAGTATTTAACATTATCCTCTGATTGTTTGGAGTTTGATTAAGATATTCATATGCATGGGAGCACTCAATTTATCATATGGGCAGTTCATTAACCTCATTTATTCATAGTGTTTTCTTATATTATTTTTGCTTAGTTTTTATAATGATTTTTATAATGATTTTTTGAGTGTTTGGCGTTTGATCAGTATATTCATAGGAATAGGAGCACTTTATTACATAGATGGTTCATTAACTTTATTTACTCACAGTGTTTATGTGCATTTTGCATTTTTTAAGGCTTATATTGATATTTATGCACCAGAACCCAATCTAAAATGTGGGATTTTTTGTATAAGTGATTCAATATTGTTGTATGCACTGGCTCTACTTTTTGATTTTTTTGGTATCTGGGTGTGCATTATATATACTTTAGTACTGACTTCACAGTCAGAGAGAGAATAGATAAATTGGTCCAACTGCTGTCGGGAGAACATCTAACCTGGATTATAATGTGTATGTCGGTCATTGTGATTTTTATGTGTTTCATATTTTGGTGATCTTGTAACAAACTTCCCCCCTCCCCCCCCCCAAGAAGCTTTTGGGTGTGCATTCCCTGTAGCAGGTCAGCAGCACTTGTTTACTTGCACTTTGTGTCTTGCACTTGCTCTCATGCAAAAGGCACAATAAGAGCTAAAGGAAGTTGTGTGAATGAAGTCAACACAAATGTCCTTTAGGACACAGCCAACATGCAACCATCTACAGTATGAACTTTGTTGGGCACGTTTATCCTTTTTTGGCTAAACACAACCAATTTAGGTTACAACAAAAAAAAATAATCGTAACCAAGCATGAGTACAAAGAAATTATCTCTTTGCCCATGATGTGGTTTATAAGCAAGTCACATATAAAACAGCCCTCTGCTTGCTTTTCATGGATTTCTCCTACATGATCACTGCACGGGTTCAAAATGAAAATCACTCCAGTGCAGTTCATGCCAGACAGAGTAAAAGTAGCCCTTACAGCAGATGGGGAAGGGAGTGGATATTGCAAATGTACAAAGAAGATCCATTTTTGTGTGAAGTAACTACAGACAGGGAGGTGTGTATCAGGGGCTACATGCAGAAGCTGTGCTTGTGATGGTACTCACAAATAATGGAACAAGCAACAAAATCACAGCAGGTCAATTTTAAGGAATGAAGACCAGCTTTATGAAAAAGAGAAAGTTCTATTTTTACAGAAAGTGATTCAGAAGTTAGACACAGTGACTGCCACTCTCCCTTTCCTCAGCTGCTAAATAAGCTAAGCCTGTTAGCAACAGTGTGTGTGCTGCCTACAGCAGCCTATTTTTACCTCTTTTCCCTGTCTACAGCTCACACCTTAGAAAACTAGACAATCCAAGCAAAGCACTACTTTCCCTGATTTTTTTAATTTATTCATTCATGTATTTATTTACATAGCAGCTTGTTTCTGAAGCCCCTTGATTCTGGCTGATACCAGACATGATGGAGGGGACACTGCAGCAGCCAGCAAACTGCACAAGATCTAGGCTTGTTTCAATAAGAGGGTACCCTCAGAAGACCCTGAAAAATGTGTCATGAGTATGCAGAACATTCTATAGGGTTTAACATGCAAAGTCCTGGTGAATGAAATATAGAGCCCCTGACAGCAGGGTAATTTAACGCATTTTCCCAAAATGTACCTCTAAAGCAGTCTAAAAGACTCCAGGGCTGGCCATCTCCAGGGACATCCAAATTTGGGATGCCCCACTGCATGAAACCCACAGCTCCAAAGACATTGTGAACATCAGTGGGCGCATCCACGCCATCTCTGGGCCAGCCATTCAGAGAGGCAGTGGGTTTTGACTGCTTATGTGGGTCTCTGTGCTAAACGTTAATATGCACGCCATACAGGGCTAACCTGCCGAGAGCCCATGCATGCGCTGGGGGACTGGGGAAAGTTAAACTGGATCTTCAGCATCATTTATTGAAAAGTCCAAACCCTTAAAAAACTATTTCCCAGCATCTACAATTAATATATTTCAAGTTTGTAGTCGCTTACTTTTTATTCTTTCCTCCACTGGGCTGCAACTCTGTTCAGGACTCTAGGATACGGGCGCTGCCATCAGGATGCCCCCGGGGCAAGAATCAAAACCTGTGGGATTGAATCCCAGGCTTTGGCCCACTTTGAGTTATGTGGCTTCATGCTCACTCCATGTTGTCAGGGGATACATCTTTAATTCAGCCTGCTTTAGATTTCTTGATAAGACCTAGCAAACACTATCCCTCTGCTGTAACTTCTCAGGATGACTCATCCCTGCATGCTTCTATGCGACAGTTCCAACAGAATTCATTTTGCGGACTAAGAAGAATCAACAGAAGCAAGCAAATTCTATATTGAACAGGGAATACAAAGAGCTGGTGAATAAAAGATTGACAGCAAGCATGGGGCTACCAGACACCAGGATAAGGTAACCCGGTCGGGTGGTTCACACAGCGGGGCATCCAGATTCAGGGTAAATGGATCGGCCAACACTGGAGTCTATTAGACTATCAACAGGGGTTGGTCCTCTTTAAGCATTGACATGTGCTTCTTTAGACATGAATGGGCAGCGCATGCAGCATTTTGCCACAGCGCAGCACAGCACAGATATGTGAAAAATAAACAGATAAATAGGAAGATCTTTTTTTGGTAATAGGGGAAAGCATGTGGGTTTTGCATGGTCAAGCAGCTCAAGCGCCCTGATGTGAACAGAGCCTTAGAGCAGAAATCCTTGCTGAAATTGTGAAAATACAGAGCAACAATAGCCATTAGAAAAAAAAAATGCTGCACAGTGCCTCCCACTCCCAGGGGTAACTGCAGATAGTCTGGGAATGATACAATCCTTGTGAAATGACAAGCACCACATGGTGTTTATCAAATATTCATAGTATAGTCACTGAAATACAATTTCCTGCTATTAAGATATGTCCAGTTCTAATTTTATTTCCTTACTTTTGTTAGATATACAAAAAACCCACAGCAGAGTATAGTTAAAAGTACCACCCAGGACCATCGTTCCCTGTAGGGAATTGGAGAGGCCGAGGCCTACTGGATCACCAGAAAGAAAGGAGCTTAACCACTAAATAAAAATAGACAACAGCAGGCTGGGCCAGAAATTGGGTAAATGGGTAATTAAAGTGCCCTACAAACATAAAATGACACTGGTCTGAACCATTTATAGCCAAGATACATTTTAGCAATAGGACATCGGGGAAATGATCAGCTAAGACCCAAATAACCTCAAAACAACAAAATGTAGGACTTGCATGTAAGCATCGCAGCTGCCCAATAGACATAGCCAGGGGCATTAGGACAGGGGTTGCTATTAGCAGTCAGTTAGGAAAAACATACTTCCTCAAGGAAAAAAGGAACACAACTGCAAATATATACCTTCCAAAAGAGCCATGCATATAGTTCCTTTATTAAAAAGAACATGATATAAAGATTGGCTGGGAAAAGACTAAACTGAAACGTGAAGAGATTACTAGTCGAGCAATACAATTCAAAATACCAGAGTGCCATAAGTCATCACAATCACCCATAAGATGGTGCACACACATGCTGACCTCAGCAGTAGTGCCTGGATAATAGCAAGGCCTATGAGACATATTAATGCCTAGTTTAGCTTATTATATATGTTACATTTTCTCAAACGTGCATCCTGAAGCCTTGACTGCATACAAATACTCCTCTGTGAATGACAGAAGTAGCAATTTCTCCTAGCCCTGCACAGCTGGCATTTGTTACAACGCTGTTACATGTACTGAGCTAACAAACTAATACATTGTCACATCACTCACTGGGAAAAGGCAGAGAAGGACTTCTGTCATGTCAGGAATAACATATAAAGCTTTCCAGTGACACCCCTCTTCAACTCATACGAACTGTCAACACTGTCAACAGCCTATAAAATAACGTATTCTATCCAGAGAAGAGGGGTGTTACTGACTACCTGGTATATATATGACTTTTACAGCCAATAAAATAAAAGGCTTTGTATCTGTGCTAAACAGCTTGTATATGCAGGGGTGGGGTGTTGCTAGAAAGCTAATGTCCGACTATTTAGAGATACAGAGAGTTCTTAAGACTTATACAGTATAATTATCTATAGTCAGACATGTTTTTAGACCTTTCCAATGACACCTGCTTACTGCTTGCCCCATGCTGGTTGTCAGAGGTGTCATTTTATTCACCAGCATTGCATTCCCTGATAAACCAACTTGCTCTCATCTGCTGACTCAATTTTCATGGTTCCCATGTTTGAATTAACAGTCTGCCATAGAGTAACATGCAGAGATGATAACTGATCCTAGCATGAGAGGTCCAGCACAAGGAAGAGAGTTGCCTTGGCTTGTTAGAGAAAATAAAAGCAGCCTGAATGAAAGACACTGCCCCTGACAGACATCATGGGGAGAGCAGGAAGCAGCTACATTAACCTTTTGCCTGTAATGTCCCTTTAAACCCACCTACAGCACTATATTGTTAAATCTAATTACCGCAAATTGCATACTCCTCCTTGACAGAAAATACTCCTCCAAGACGATGGGAGGAGTATTTCTACTCCCTGGGAAAGTCTAGTGCGACCTCTGGTCCACAGTGATGGAGAGAGGAATAATTATATTTTTTTTAAATCCCATCTAGTTTAGCTTATACATCCAGGCAAGCAAATAATGCAGCTTCTTGCCACACACTTCTCAAGCTAAAGAGCTAGATTCCTTCGAAATTTAGTCTGTAGATCAATGCTCTGCCCACAAAATCAGGGACACGTTTCCCAACATGGCCTACAGTGCCCAACACAAATCTGATCAGGGATGATTGTGGCAGCATTGCTTGCCCTGACATTGTATTGGCCAAAGTTTACCAGCTAGGACCAGCACGCAACCACTGGAAATTCAGTACAAATCAGTACTAGTCATTGTAAGCATATCATATGTATACTGGGAGTTCAAAAGAAGTCATTATTTCTTAATATATCATAGTATTTTCAGCATCTGTGCTACAACCATCGAGCAAGCTTACAGTGGAAAATAACCCGCCCACAGCATCCCGAATCAGGATGCCCCACTGTGTGAAACCCGCCAAGGTGCCAGTAACCACTTTCCCCGGTCCAATGGCGCAATGGCTCTCGTGCACTCCACACTGAAGTCAATAAGAGCCGCTTGTGCGAATGAAATGATCACGACAGACAGCCATCATTGGATGAGAGTCTGTACATGTGTCATTGGACTGGGGATAGGTAAGGGATTATAGGGTTTCTCTGGCCTTTCGCACAGGGGGGAATGGAACAAAACCCAGGAAAGTCAGGAACTTCAGGGATATTGTTCCACTTTAAGCATTGAAAGATACACAACTTTTACCACAATCATCCTAAAAAGAAAGGGTGACAAAATGGCTACTAACAGAATACAACTATTATGGAACACACACACACTATGGAAGTCCATAGAAACAACTCTAGAGGTAACACTGTATATACTTCTAGACACTCACTTATGAGAACCAGTCATTGGAGAACCAGTTTCGTTCATAGGCATCAGTGTGCATAGCATGAATTCTACTGCCACTGCCTTGGGCTACACTATCCAACATGTATTTTTATAGAAGAGAAACATTGATTTACTGCCATACAAACATTAAAGCAAAAGGCAAACTATTTGTTTTGTATAGGGAGATAAAGGCACAGACCACCTTCTGTTTTTCTTTTTTTTTATAGTCAGACTGTTCGGAAGATTATGTTTCACTCAATTTCCCTGTACTGTGGCTCAAAACAAGAAATTCAGTAAACCATGACAGAAAGCTGGGGGATATGGCCCCAATAGACATGAAAAACTTGCAGTGAAAAAGCCCTACAGCATAGTCTATTCCAGTCTGTTAGGACTTTTGTACTACAAGTTTTTGGTAAGGTTAAAGGTCATTTGTGTAACAGTTTTTAGTTCCCTCCACTCTAGCTCTCAGCTGTCTGCTCCAGACAGGCAACACAAAGATATGAGTTTTCAGTATAGCTGGTCTAGGTGCACCCTCAATACACAAATCAGAAAAGAAGCCTGTGCTCAAATCAATGGAGGAAGACATGCACACCAGAGCGGGGAGTGTGCAGTCACCCCCAGCAAAGAGGGCAGAAGATGCACTGTTTCAGGAGGATTCTTAGCAATGTAAAGGTTTTATTTATATAGATTATATAATCAAACTGTTAGATGTCTGGTCAGCATAGGCTGATAGTCAGGGGCTACCACCGGGGCCCAGAAGTTCAGGGGTCCCATTATTGTGGCTCCCCCATCTTATTTTTTTTTAATCTTTTTCAGTCGTAAAAGGGCCTCATTTAACATTTAGTTATGCCACTGTTGATAGCGTTAGTTTACCTAGAGATATAGCAATCCTTAACTAGTTAACTCAGCACTGAAGCCATTAAAATGTAAAGGTTTAAAAGATAACACACTGTGCACTTAAATAAAAAGGGGAAGGTCCATATTTAAAGTGGACCAAAACCCAGGATTTTGACTATCCTGGGTTTTGGTCCTTTCCTCGCTGTGTGACCCCCCCCCCCCAAATTGCCACAGCCAACTCATCTTATCCCGGTCCAACGCCGCGTCTAAGAGCAGTGGCTCTAAGGGACGCATCCTCCGCTTCCCTGTAACCGTGCACGTGCCTGCGCCAGCCATTTATGAATGACTGACGTGGGCACGCTGTCAGAGCCGCTGCTCTTAGACGTGCCGTGGGACCGGGATAAGGCGAGTTGCTGCGGCGATGTGTGGGGGGGGGTTTCACACAGTGGGGTACCCCTGATCAGGGTGCCCCCGGGGGAAGGAACAAAACCCAGGATAGTCAAAACTTTTGACTATCCTGGGTTTTGGTCCACTTTAAAAAAAACAACAAAAAACAAACACTTACCTCCCAGCCCACAGGGGTTTCAACACTGCTAGCTTCTGTGACATTGTGCCCTCCGCCCATCCCGGCAAGTGGTCATGTGACGTGCAAGTGGTCATGTGACGGGGCGAGTAGCATGGCCAGGTGACCAGATGAGAAGCACACAGTTGCCACCAAAACCAAAAGTGCTGAAACCAGAAGCAGCAGCCTGAAAGACTTGGAAGCCTGCAGGCTGGCAGGTAAGTGCCTTTTTGTTTTTAATTTATATGTTCTTACAGCCAGAACGGGCTTCTAAAAACTGGGCTTTGAGCTCTCTTTACAGCTTGGTTTTGACAAGACAAAAAAAAAAAAAGAATTTCACTATTTCAAAAGGAACAAACCATGCAATGTCACAATTGCAAAAGGAACAGACCATGTTTCTCAGTGTTTGCTTGCAGCTTACACCAATCATTAAACATTTCTGTGATTTTATTATAACTGCCATTCATTATATATATATATATATATATATATATATATATATATATATATATATATGAGGGAATATGCCCAGTCATTCAAATGACATCACCCTCACCAATAGAGCCTGCCAACTGCCTATTCTTCAGGCCCTTAGAACAACTCGAATACAATACATCATACACTGACTGGACTCAGGGAGACATCACCTATGAGGTCATATTATCAGACACAAAACGATAGCAGCAACATGTAAGAGGTAAGTTGCTTCAGAAAACGTTATATACCCACATGCCAAACGTCACCGTCCTAAAAGAACTGCCTCCAAGCCAGATGCTTACCCACGTTGCAGTGTGACTAATATTCCTGGACAGCAGGGCATTGAAAGCAGACCCTAAACCACTCTGCTCAAAACTTTTTAAGGCCTTTACAAATCTGTCAGGGATTAATTGCCATCTGTGACCCTACAGAGAGATTTCCTGTCCTAGTAATCCATATGGCTCAAAACAGGAAGGTGAGCTGACAGTGCTTGTATGGCACTCCTAGTAAGAAGTTAAGGCGGGACACAGGAACAATGCCACATGTGACCTGGACAAGCAACTGTCCAAACAGCTGGACATCAAAGCCCCTCATAATTCTGTGATGTGCTTTGCAAGTTCAAGGAGAACCTCAGGACCTCTACAATGGAAGGCAGTGTAGTCGCTGAGAAGAAACTCACCCCTGCTTCTCTCCCTGCGGTTCTTGAGTAATAAATTATCAGAGGAACCTATTTCAGGATGCACCTTCAGTCCTCTTCAGCACCTATTGAATTTGAAGTCTTTACTTCAGTAGAGAGGAGTTCTCCATCCCCCAAGAAAAAAAAAAGGAGGACGACAAACAAGACAGCTGCGGGCTCGATGGGGCCCAGCCCTGCCTTTATTACTGCAGCAAAGAGGGTGCTGGAAGGAAATGAACGGTGCAGCCTACAATAAGGCTCTCTGTCTGACAGCAGGAAGATGATAAGTGGGGGCAAGCCGGACCTCCAACCTTTATTTCATTTTAAATGACCTGGAGCTACAACAGCCCCCCAATAACAAGGGAAACAAACACACCACAAGCATGGAGGACAGTGGCCTGGCAGTGCCCAGTGGGTATAGCAAGACAGGGAAAAGAAGAATTCAGCACACACCTTGTACACTTGTCCGTAGGTGCCATTGCCCACCACTTCCACCAGCTCGAAGATGCCCGCCGGGTCCTGTAAGGAAGCAGAGAGATAGAGGATGTGAGGCTGCCCCTATGCCATCATGCCAGCACAGGCAAACAAAGGAGGCCAGTGTATGGCTCCCCTGTATGGTGGGGAGAGGAGGACAGGGTGAGGCCCAGCTTCTCTTTGTGTGGCAGCCATACTCACCCGCAGGGAGGAGAGGTCGATGTCTACCAGGCTCTTGGCTGGCGAGTCATTAGCCATGGTGGCCGTGCCCTGTCTTGTGCCTCCCCCCGGCACGCTGCGCTCCCTCACTCCCGTGTGCTGCCGCCGCCGCTGCTCCCGGATGGATGCCCCCTCACAGCCTTGTCATGGGGGCCCCTCTCCCGGCCCTCCTATTGTCTGGCGGCGAGGCCCGGGCTACACCATGTTGAGGTGGCAGCTCCCAGCGGCACGGTGAGGCAGGCTCGGCTCGCTCTTCTCTCGCCTTTCCTCCCCTCCCTCTTTTCTTCCTTTCTTCCTCCCCTCGGACACACAGACATGCAAAGAGGAGACAAGAGGGGGTGGGGAGGGGAAAAGCCTCAGCCAGCACCGCCGCCGCCACCGCTACTGGAGCGCCACAGCACCAATCACAGCCTACCCTGCTGCCTGGCACCCCGCGCCTCCCTCTAGACGCGAGCGCTGCCGCTGCTCTGCCGCTAGGTGGCGCCCGCACTCACACAACACCGTATGTCATGGAGGGAATTCACCCTAAATAAGAACATATCTTATATGTTTCCCCCCACCCTGTACATGCAGATTGCCCGCATTAAAAAAATCATCCTACCTGCATTTATTGCATTTTCTGAGACTTTAAACTTCCAAGATGGCGGCTCATGGAGGTGCAGGCTGCCAGCAAACAGGAAGGGTCTTCTGACTGTGCTGCTCTGCATTCTGGGATTGCTGACATTCTCCTGAACCCAGCTCTGCTCTGTCTGAGCAAAGCACAGCTATAACCCTGCTCGCCTGCTCTTTTAACCCCTCTCCTCAGTATGTGATGCTACTGAGCCAAGATGGCGGCGCCCGTAACCTAGAGTGCTGAACAGAGTTGCAGGCCAGCGAGGGAAAGAATGAAAAGTAAGTGACTAAAAACAATAAATATATTCATTTTAGATGCTGGGGAATAGTTTTTTAGGGTTTGGGCTTTTCATTAAATCATGCTGAAGGTCCACTTTAAATCGGACCTTCAGCATCTAAAATTACTATATTTTAAAGTGGACCAAAACCTAGTTTATTGACTATCCTGGGTTTTGGTCCTTTCCTCGGGGGCACCCCATTCGCAGACACGTCCCTGTTAGACGGAGGCGGAGGATGCAGCCGTTAGAGCCATTGCTCTTAGACACGCTGTGGGACCGGGAAGAGGTGAGCTGGCTGCGGAGATCTGGGGGGTTTCATACAGCGGCGCTATTGACTATCCTGTGTTTTGCTCCTTTCCTCGGGGGCACCCTGTTTGCAGACACGTCCCTGTTAGACAGAGGTGGAGGATGCGGCCGTTAGAGCCATTGTTGCTCTTAGACGCGCTGTGGGACCGGGAAGAGATGAGCTGGCTGCGGAGATCTGGGGGGTTTCATACAGAGGGGCTATTAACTATCCTGGGTTTTGGTCCACTTTACATTTTAAGTCACTTATTATTCTTTCCCCTACTGGGCTGCAACTCTGTTCAGGACTCTAGGATACGGGTGACGCCATCTTGCCTCAGAAATATCACATATTGAAGAGAGATGAGGGGGGAAAACTGCAGGGGGGGTGAGTTATAGCTGTGCTTTGCACAGACAGAGCAGAGCTGGGGTCGGGAAAAATACAGCAATCCCAGAATGCAGAGCGGCACACTCAGAAAACACTTCCTGTCTATAGGCAGCCTGAGACTCCAAGAGCCGCCATATTGGATGTTTAAAGGCTCATAAAGGGCAGTAGGTGCAGGTAAGATGATTTTTAATGTGAGCAATCTGTATGTACAGGTTGGGGGAAACATATAAGATAAACTTTTATTCAGAGTGAAGGTCCGGTTTAACCTCAGCTGGAGTTCTGTTTCTGAGCCCCCAAACTGCACGTCTGGTATAAGCCACTATGCTGTGCCCGCCTGGCAGTAGGGGAGATTAGTCTATCCACTCTCAGTAGTAATTGGAGCACTGCCTGTTACTGTGATCAAGGGGGTGAACATGGTAAAATGGTCTATATTCTATAGACAGCAGCATTTAAAGTGGGCAAAACCAGCCCTGGAGTCAATGAGATGCCAGGGCCAGCATCACTCACATCTTCTTTCGGCTATGCCTGCCTCAACTGAATGGCTGTGTGTGATGTAAGTGATGCCATGCACCGCTGTAGCACAGCCAGAGCTGATTGGACGAGGCCATGCATGCGCTGTTGGTTCACGGAGAAGTGAGTGGAAAGCTGGGGTTTCATACAGAGGAGCACCCCAGTGTGAGGTAGAACCAAAATCCCCAGTAAAAACTCACCTTCCGCCCGTCCTATGGCGAATGTGCAGGCTCTCGTCCAATCAGAGCCATTTGCCATGCAAGTGGAAGGTAACCTACCTGGCGCTGAGGCAGGATGGCGGGGAAATCCCCGGCACTCCCATAGCTAATGTGCGCATACAGCGCCAGCATATCTGAATGGCTGCCACTGGATGCACACAGCAGAGACTACTGGCTACCCAGCAATTGCTTCTATTCAGAATTTATTGCTAACATAGTTATACAGTTACCTCCATCATTCTGTCCTTTTCACATTCCCTCCATCACTTTCTCTCTTTGACATTTCCTAAATTTCTCCAACCTTTTCACATTCCCTCCATTATTCTCTCTCTTTGACATTTCCTCAGTCTTTCCAACCTTTTTACATTCCCTCCATCATTCTCTCTCTTTGACATTTCCTCCATCTTTCCAACCTTTTTACATTCCCTCCATCATTCTCTCTCTTTGACATTTCCTCAGTCTTTCCAACCTTTATACATTCCCTCCATCATTCTCTCTCTTTGACATTTCCTCAGTCTTTCCAACCTTTATACATTCCCTCCATCACTTTCTCTCTTTGACATTTCCTCAATCTTTCCAACCTTTTTACATTCCCTCCATCATTCTCTCTCTTTGACATTTCCTCCATCTTTCCAACCTTTTTACATTTCCTCCATCATTCTCTTTTCTTCACATTCCCCCCATCTTTCTCATTATTTTATATTTCTTCCACATTCTCATGTTTTCACATTCCCTCCCTCTTTCTCTCTTTTTCTCTACATCTTTCTCTCCTCCAAAACAAGTGACCTTGATTATCCTGGTTTTTGTTCCTTGCCATAGGTCTTCCCAATGTTGTGTTTGTTCCTAGCCCCAGGGCATCCCCACTAAAAACTCACCTTCCCCCCGTCCTATGGCGCATGTGTGGGTTCTCAGCCAATCAGAGCCATTGCTATGCATTCATAGGGTAACCTACCTGGCGCTGAGGCAGGATGGTGGGGGTTACAGAGTCATCCACAGTCTATCACCATTCTCCCTGCTCCACACGGCTGCCACACAGAGATACAAAGCAGCATCCCCTGCAATTTGCTCAATCCCGCCTTCCCATTCACTTGACGGGAGCGCTCACAGAGCCATGGGTAGCCACTGTGTGCTTTCTCTCAAGATAGGGGCACCCAGGACCTGGAGAGCCAGGAGAACATAAAGGGTGGGTGAGGTAAGGCTTTTTGTCACACCCTGTCCTGCCTCATGCCTCCATAATTCTCTCCTTCATCATTCTCTTGCTTTGAAATTCCCTTAATCTTTCCCTCTTTTTTACATTTCCTCCATCATTCTCTTTTCACCACATGTCCCCCATCTTTCTCATTATTTCATATTTCTTCCACCATTCTTGTGTTTTCACATTCCCTCCCTCTTTCTCTCTTTTTTACATTCTCTACATCTTTCTCTCCTTTTACACTCCCTCTATCTTTCTCTCTCTTTGACATTTCCTGTATCTTTCCCTCCTTTTTACACTTCCTCCATCTTTCTCTCTCTTTGACATTTCCTGTATCTTTCCCTCCTTTTTACACTCCCTCCATCTTTTTCTCTCTTTGACATTTCCTCCATCTTTCCCTCCTTTTTACACATCCTCCATCTTGCTCTCTCTTTGACATTTCCTGTATCTTTCCCTCCTTTTTACACTTCCTCCATCTTTCTCTCTCTTTGACATTTCCTGTATCTTTCCCTCCTTTTTACACTCCCTCCATCTTTTTCTCTCTTTGACATTTCCTCCATCTTTCCCTCCTTTTTACACTGCCTCCATCTTGCTCTCTCTTTGACATTTCCTGTATCTTTCCCTCCTTTTTACACTCCCTCCATCTTTTTCTCTCTTTGACATTTCCTCCATCTTTCCCTCCTTTTTACACTGCCTCCATCTTGCTCTCTCTTTGACATTTCCTGTATCTTTCCCTCCTTTTTACACGTTCTCCATCTTTTTCTCTCTTTGACATTTCCCCCATCTTCCCCTCCTTTTTACACACTCTCCATCTTTTTCTCTCTTTGACATTTCCTCCATCTTTCCCTCCTTTTTACACTCCCTCCATCTTTTTCTCTCTTTGACATTTCCCCCATCTTCCCCTCCTTTTTACACACTCTCCATCTTGCTCTCTCTTTGACATTTCCTCCATCTTCCCCTCCCTTTTACACTCTCTCCATCTTTTTCTCTCTTTGACATTTTCTCCACCTTTCCCTCCTTTTTACATTCCCTCCATCATTCTCTTTTCTTCACATTTTGCATTTCTTTTTTCTTCCATATTCTATATTCCGGGGCTTTAGGGGAGCAATCTCTTGGTTGAACTTGATGGACATCAAGTCATAGCTATGTTTACATCTAGGGACAGGTAAGTACAATAAATCCCTCTTTCATTACTTCTTTTCAATCACATTCAGGTTAACTTTTTTAAACAATGTTCCTGACATGAATGCGGATGATACATAATATGCAAACTGATGTGCAGCACTATTTCCTGGCAGATAGGGAGCAACAAGCAGCATGCACATCCAAAGGGATGCTAGGGATGCCTCTTTATGGCTAGGGCTGGCACCCAGAAATGTGCTCTCCTCCCCTTCCTCCCATAGCCACCCATCTCTATCATCTCTATCACTACAATAGCTGTGCCAGTGCTCCACTGCAGAGCCCTCACTCTGCGCCTTCTCCCGCCCCTGCTCAGGAAAAGTTTCCTTTCTTGTGACAGTATAATAAGTCTGAGAAAATGAGCAAACCAGAGAACCAATGGTTGTCATTTGTTAACAGTATATAAAGTAGCACCTTATTGACAGGTAAAGGGTTAAATGAGCCTGCTTACAGCTTGCCCTGTGATGGCTGTCAGGGGCTGCATATTTAATTCACCAGCAATTTACATTACTTAATAAACCCTATTGAACTGCTGACTCAATTTTCAGGGTCACAGTCCCCTATAGAGATACATGCAGACCGGATGGCTTATCCTAGTGTGAGAGTCGCAACAGAACGGGGAGGCCGATTCATTAATAGCGCCAGGTAGTGACAGATGAGCGACACTAGCGTTATTTTCACAGCGCCCGCTAGTATTCGCTGTGCTTGGCCGTTGTTCGGTTGTTGACAGCGACTCAGTCGGTGTGCGGTAATGTTGAATACGGGGTTAGGAGTCGCTGTTTGACAGGTTCCGCGCTGTATGGGAGCGCATGACAGCGAATGGACATAGCGAACTGCTCCCAGCATATTCATTAACAAATCACGCTCAAAAAATTCTCGCGCAGTGAAATGCTTGTTTAAACCCCAGAGCGCTGGCGGCGATGGGTTAAAAGTAGTTTTTTAACCCCCAAACAACCATATTTTTTGATAAAAAAAAAACATGTTTTTCAAAACATTTTGTAATATGGATACATTAATATCAGACTTGTAATATCAATTCTGCACAATTTTTTTTTTTTTACCTTAAAAAAAATATCTAACATTGCCGAAGTGGTCACAGAATTTTTGACATTAAAAAAAAAAAAAAAAAAAAAAAAAAAACATTAATAGCAATTAATTAAGAATATTTAAAGATTACTCCATTGAAATGCATTGGAGAGCGCCAGGTAGCGAGAGGTCATACCTGTCGCTGTTCAAGGTCGCTCGCTGGCACTGTGGGCTGAGGCTGGAATAATGATGAATGAGTGGCTATCTGGCGCTATCACAGTCGCTAAGCAGGATCGGCTTGATAAATGTATGATTGCGGAGGGGAGCCGGCGTTCTCGTGGCGGTGACCGTCATTACCGTTCGCTCACCATTCGCTACCTGGCGCTATCCCTTGTTAAATAAGGGCCTAAGAGTTCAGTTGGGCTTGTTAGGAGATATAAAGCAAGCTGATTGAACGAAGCAGCTCCTCACAGCCAGAATGGACATAGAAGAAAGCAAGCTAAACTGACCCATTGCCCGGAATGTCCCTTCAAAGAGGACAAATGGCCGGCATGGGCATGCTCCCTGTTAGAGGGTCGTAGGACCAGGAAGAGGTGAGTTTGTTCGGGTTTCACACAGCGGTACACCCCCGATCGGTGTGCCCCAGGGGCAAGGACCAAAACCCAGGATAGTTAAAATCCTGGGTTTTGATTCACTTTAAGTAAATGTAGACAAATGTTACAAATGTATTATTAAAGTGGACCAAAACCCAAGGTTTTGCCGAAGAGAACTCACCTCTTCCCGGTCCTACGGCGCATGTGCGGCCACTCGTCCAATCAGCGCGCTCGGAGCTGCTGACGTCGTCTAAGCTTCGTCTAAGGCCAACGGCTCCGAGCGCGCTGATGGCCGCATCCCCCACTACCCTCTAACAGGCCATTCACAAATGCCTGGCGCGAGCACGTGCCCTGCTAGAGGGATAGCGTGGATGCGCAGTGGATTGCACATGCGGCGTTGGACCGGGAAACAATGTAAGTGTATGGGGCTACCTGGCGGTTTACACAGCGGGGCATCCCAATTTTGGACGCCCCAGGGGATGGGAATCGATCGGTCCGGGAATCTTATAGATTTCCGTGCCGATCGCGGTGGGTTTTGGTCCACTTTAAAGCAGGACAAAACTTACATTTTTAGCTAGCGCCCCCACACTGTTTCTGCTTCACTCTACTCCCCACTAATGCTGCCTGTTTTAGCTGGCACCTCCTCAAGGTACTGCTGCTGTTGCGAGTGGCAACTATGTCATTGCAGAGCCTATGTAATGACTGATCGCCTGAGAGACAGCAAAAAAGTAGGTGTTCCAGGACCATTGGGCAGACAAAACTCTAGTTCTACACCCTAAGAAGGGAGTATCAGTAGGGGCTCTGACATCATGTATTTCACAATTTCAGTTGATTTTGGTCCACTTTAAATTTTGAAACGTGCTTTGGAAATTTTGGAAAATATGGAAATGGTTAATATTGTAACTATAGATAATAACTTTTGTGGTCGTATGACCAGTTAGCTGTCAATGGGAAGCTGGTACCTGCAGAACTAATCCCATCCCTCTTCCCCTTTAGCCAATTAAAGCAGAACAAAACCCAGCAGTGGCCATCCAGGAATCTAAAAGATTCCAGGGCCAACCACAGGCTTTTCCCTGTGGAATCCCGAATTGGTATGCCCTGCTGAATGAAACACCCCAGTTCGCCCATAAACACTCACCTTTCTAACTCCAACAGCGTATGCCTGACTTCTCGTTCGATGCGAGCCGCCTGCTATGACTACGTAATTCGGCAGGTGGCTCTTATTGTTTACAATGGAGAATATGCACTGCCACATCCCCTGCATCCCTGGCATTGTATGCCCACTCCTGCCCCAGAATTCAGCTCAATGAGAGACTCCTGCCAACAGCAGACAGCTCTCATTGGATGACAGCCTGCGCATGGGCTTTGGAGCCTGGGTAGGTGAGTTTACAGGGCGAACATGGGGGTTTCACACAGCGGGGCATCCTGATTTGGGCACAAAACAAAACCCAGGAAAGTCAAATTCCCGCATCTTGTTTCACTTGAAGCTTCCTCCGACTGAGGAGCAGAACCCATGGGGGCAGCAACAGGCCTTGCCGGGGAGAGTGTAGGTCTGTACCACTCATTCATCTTTATTGCATCGAGTAGAGCTTTTATTCTATATATGAATTTCTGTAGGCTGCAATTAGTCAATCCTGGCAGATGTCAGGTAGGTATTGACTCCTTTAATTTAGACTTTACCAAAACTGAAGAAGGATATTGTGATTTGGAATGCCCGGCTGTGTGGAATCACACCCACTCAACTCACCTCTCCACCGCTCCCACAGTGCATGCACGGGCTGGATGCCCTAGGGGCACTTAGTCAGCTGGCCCTGGTGGCATGGCTTGTGACTGGGCCACTTTAAAGTTACTGTCTATACACACACACAAAAGTATTCCGATTGTGTAGGGCTACACATGGCAATGTTCTCATTTTCTTTCCTTTTTGAAAACGAAGCTATATTACCAGACCTCTGATGGGAGTGGCAGGGCTGAGGCATACAATCATACTTTGGATTGTGATAGGAATGGCCGACAGTGTGGAGGACTCCATTCTAGCCTATCACTAAGGCTATTTTAGAAAGGATAGCACCAGGTAGTGCTTCGTAGCGGCACGCGAGGTCTGGTGAACGCTGGTCGCTGTACGCAAAACCACATTTAAGAAAGTGAATCTGGTGAGCGCCTCTAACAGACATTGATCACACAGCCTCTGGCGCTCTATGCTACAGCACCCAGATTTAGAGCGCTGGCGCTGTGTGTAGTGTTTTGTTAAATATGGTGTAAGGTGCTGAGTGCCAGACGCACTGAGCTGGCGCTACCTGTCGCCTACTGCAGTGCTGTACTATCAATGCCAGCCCGGTTAATAGAGCGTCCGAGATGCTCTGTTACAGCGCCCGATACCCGCTTACAGCATCTACTATACAGATGCTCATCTGGCAATACGTGGCGCTAGTAGTGAATCAGCCTCCAAGAGAGAGTGTATTTTGGTATCAGAGGGGGAGGCAGAAGAAAGATGAAATCTTCCTTTCTTTTGGCAACCAGAGCATAGAGACATCATGGGACTGACATTACATCAGGTAAGCTGCCAGGCAAATTATTTTAAAGTTTGACTGGTCAATCCCTTTAACGTTATAAAACTACTCATGCAGCATCAAGGTGTATATTTCGATACAACATTGAGAATGGCACCTGAGACTTTTAATATTACTGTTCCAGTCAATCAGCCTCCATGCACCTTTTGCTTTCCAGGGCACTAGCTATATCTTGCTTATCGGTGTAGCTGACAGAATAGAAGCTAGCTCCTGATCTGTAACAATGTGGCTAGACCAGCCTGTCCCATTAGACGCCGGTACCTGCTGGAGGTGATTAGCTAGTGAAAGCATTCTGTGGTCATGTAGTCTGTTCCTAGCCTTAGGGTTAGGGCTAGGCAACTGTCTCATATAACTGGTTTGATAGATGTATCTAACTACAACAAGCTACACTTGTTGTTTGATACCATGTATTTGCAGTATCAGACAATATTTGTCTGTTGCAATATAACTGTGAATTGTAACAGTTACTGTGTTTACAGCAAATATATACAAATATTTCATTTGTTTTGCAAATTTAGGCTGATGGGGCGCATGAGAAAATCACCTGTCATGGACATGGTAAGTTGGGTATGACCTCCCTAGGAGGATATATCAGTTATTAGTGCTGGTCTAGTTCTCCTAGAATCATATGAGGGTTGATTCAGTACCGTATTTTTTTCTCTCGCATTTTGTTGACACTTTTTCTTATGATTTTTTTACTTGATGCAATTTTGCACTATATTTAGCTGTGCAATTGTTTTTTTTTAAAATAAATAAATAATAAATGTTACTACTTTTTTTTACATTTTTTAAATTAATTTTTAATTTATTGTATTATAATTTATTGTATTGTATTTTAATTTATTGTATTTATTGTATTTATCGTATATATATTTATCGTATATATTTACTTATTAAGTAAAGGTATTTATTTTTTTTATTTTGTTTATTAAAGGCATTTAATGTATTTAATTATTTTATTTAAATATTATTTTCATTTTTTTATTTATTTTATTTACATTTTATTTATTCATTTATTTAAATTTTATTTATTCATTTATTTACATTTTATTTTACTTTTTTTTTGTTAAACATTTTCTCTCCAGGAAACTTGAGTAACAAAAATACTCCAGGTTTAAAGGGGAACAAAACCCAGGGCGGCCAGCCCACTGGCCTTTACCCAAATTGGGATGCCCCGCTGTGTGAAACCACCCAGGTCGCCGGTATTCACTCACTTTTCCCCGTCCAACAGCCACTTGCCATGCCATGTAATTCTCCTGTTCCTGTGGTGGAAAGGTAAGTGTTAGGTGCGCTGTCCTCTTTGGTTGATTGGAGTTCTTGGTGTTTAGGATGCTCTTCCTGTGTTTGTATTGCTGATTTGCTGTAGGTCAAAACTTGAGAGTGGACTGAGGTGCTTGATTGTGGTATTCTCAGATTGGGTTTGTTGCAAGAGTGCAGTGAAGGCTGGATAGGGTTTTGGACCTTTTGAGGGCTGTTTAATATAGGCCCAAAAGATGTGTAAGGATGTGCGGGGTATCCCGTGTGGGAAGTGTAGCCACTTCAGATGTAGCGTGGCCGGCGGGCTTTATTAAGTGTTGGCGGCGTGCAGCCGCTTATGGCGGTCAGGAGTGGCCGCTTTGGCGGTATGTGAATGTAGCGTGGCCGGCGGGCTGGGTGATGTGGCCGTTTGAATGGTGGAAGACTGTAGCGTAGCCGGCGGAGGCTGGGCTGAAGGCGGGGGCCGCTCCTGTGGCTTGCGGTGGGTTAAGTGTAGTGTGGCCGGCGGGGCAAGCCGCTGTTGCGGCTTTGTAAGCTTATGTGGATGTGGCCATTTGTACGGCAAGAGGCTGTAGCGTGGCCGGCGGAGGCTCTGCTGGAGGCAGGGGCTGCTCCTGCGGCGTGCGGGAGTGCCTTTTGAACGAAGCCGCTCCTGCGGCAATAGAAGTGTAGCGAGGCCGGCGGAGGCTTTGCTAAGGTTTGCACCAGATTCACCTGTATGCTAATGTGGATGTGGCCGTTTGTACGGCAAGAGGCTGTAGCGTGGCCGGCGGAGGCTCTGCTGGAGGCAGGGGCTGCTCCTGCGGCGTGCGGGAGTGCCTTTTAAACGAAGCCGCTCCTGCGGCAATAGAAGTGTAGCGAGGCCGGCGGAGGCTTTGCTAAGATTCACCTGGAACAGGATTACCACAGGAACAGGATAAGTAAACAAGCACTTCCATTTCTCCAAAAGGACCGGTTCACCTTACATTAGGTGCAGCTACCAGGTAACCCTGCGCTGAAAAAAACACGAATACTCCTATGCCATGTAATTCGACAAAATGGCTCTGATTGGTTATAATGGGGAGCAAAAGTGGGCCTTATCCCCTGCCTCCTCAGGCTGCAGGCATGCCGCTGGGGATTCGTCCGCTTCCCCTCCCCATCAAAGCACATCAGAGCAGTTTGCCATATTACACTACACATGGCTCTGACTGGAAAAGACTCTATGCATATATCCTCGTCGAGCTGGATATATGCATAGAGATTTGAATAGGAGTTACAGAGGTCCATCTTTGCTCCCAGGTCGATACCCTTGACGGAGGTTTGTGAGCTGTCTAGGAATTGAAAAGGATTGTACAAGAGGCAGTGCATGTGCCATTGGGCCAGGAAAAGGTGACATTCCAATATGGGAAAAAAACCCTTCATAGTCAAAATCCTGGGTTTTGTTCCGCTTTAACCAACCCTATGGATAAGATATTGTCCTGATATAAGTAATCTGCCTGTACGTGGCCGGATAAACAGCTTAAGCTCCATCATAAGCAATGATTGAGTATCTGTTGTGCATTAAATTACGGTACGTGTTAAACAGTTTTTTTTTTTTACAAACTAGTCTAATCATCACAATAAGTAGCACAATAACACAAGGGGGGAGCAAAGAAAATGTGCGAAAAAGGACAGATGTCCTCCACCCGCTTGCCCTTCCATACCTAATCTATTCTGTCATAATCCACAATACCCTACAGAGAATATTGATTCCTGTCCGTCTATATATAGTCATCTATGGTGATACTAATTCATCTCATCCTGCCATTCCCAGCAAGTTTGACCAATAAATCCTCTTTAGATATAGCCCACGGGGTGACTTTATGCAGCCCGAAAATATGGCAATGGCCCTACTGCCAGCAGACACTAGTTATGGTACCTAGGGTACCTTTTTGATAGACTTAAAAAGGGCGATTGTGAACCAATGCCAGTCCTGGAGTCTAAAAGATTCCAGGGCGAGCCCAACTAAGTACCACTGGGGATGCCCCACTGTGGGAACCCCCTGCGCAGGCCTGCAATCACTTACCTTTCTAGCTCTCCCAGACCAAATTCTCAGGCTGCCGCTGCATCACTGGCCTCCCTGCAGCAGGATGCACTCCTTTGCCCAGCCATTTATATAGGAATAGGGGCACCCATAGGCTGCAAGGAAATTGGAGATGCGGACCCTCTCTCACACTCCATGCTGACACTCTGCTCCAAAGAGTGTTTTATGTTGTGCATTAGTATACATGGCATCAATCGATCGCTGGACAAGAGCCTGTGCACGTACTGTGAGAAAAGCGTAAAAGTGAGTTTTATGGGCGATCTGCGGGGCCCCAGATAAAAGAATCATCAAGATCCTGGTGATAGGTCCACTTTAAAGTGGACCAACACCCAGGATTTTGACTATCCTGGGTCTTGGTCCACTTCGGTGGGGCACCCCCGATCGGGGTGCCCCGCTGTGTGAAACCCCCCGAACCCCCCAAACAACTCACCTCTCCCCGCTCCCAGCGCCGACGGACAAGCCGCGGACAAGTGGCTCCTCCGCCGCCGCCTCCTGCGCGTCCCTCTTCACGCGCGCGTGCCTGCGCCGGCCATTCACAGACGGCCGGCGCGCGCACGTCTAGAGGGGCGCGAGGGAGGCGGCGAAGATAAGGTAAGGAGTTTGGGGTGTTTGGGGGGGTTTCACCCCGCGGGACATCCCGATCTCGGATGTCCCGCGGGGAGGGAGGTGATCAGCCCGGGAATCTTATAGATTCCCGGGCCGATCACCCGTGGGTGTTGGTCCACTTTAAAGGAAAACTCCCTTAGAAAGCTCCCTTTTTGTCAGATTTTTGGTGTTCTGACTTATTGTTTTCCTCTTTTGAAATGTAAAAAAACATTTGATTTAGAATTGTGCCCCCCATGCCTGTGATTTACCTGTCAGCATGCTGTTTCCTATATTCCTGTTGCCCTGTGTTGGTAAAGTGAGGCTTGTGAACTACAAGTCCCAGCATTTTTCCACTGCAACAGGTTTTTCAACTGCAACAGCTTATCAGCAGCTTTGGCTAAATCAAGCAGCAGTAATAACCTCCCCCGGTTAGAATGCTGCCAGTAATCCTTTAGCTACTGGTACACAAGATTGTGAGGCATGCATATAAAAAGCCCTAATCGGACAACATATATGGCAAACATATGATGTTATGTATGCCAAGCTAAGAAATGTGGACAAAGAATAGAATTATAAAGTTTTAATTGATAATTATATACAGTTTAACGATGTGAATTTATTGACCAGGCAGATAAAATGATTATTGTCTGTATGGCAATCTTGTATATATATATATATGTTCATAGTTATCCTGAACCCCCTCAATTTTTTGTAGTAAAAAGTGAAGGAGAAAAGTTCCCATTTGACTTTGCATATGAAAAGCCTGAATTAGAGCAGGAGGGAGTGTGAGCTCAGGAATGTGGAGCGTTATCTCTGCCTTAGCCAATCAGATGGTTAGAAGCCAGATTAGCCAATCAGAAGGTTAGAAGAAGGTTAGAGTCAGGAAGTCTCTGCTACATACACAAAACATTGCTATGGTAAACACATTGTTGCTAGAGAAAAGTGTTTTCTTTTATAACACAGAGTGGCAAACAAATAGAAAATAAAAAAATTAACAAATAAGCTCAGCCCCTTGAGGACTTTTTTTTGACACACAACATCTTTCTTCCTAAAGAGGAAATCCAAGCATTTTGAAACACCCAATCCACACCCAGGGCCACATTTTCCATCTGTAGGCCCGTGCCTAGCGGCACATTTTTAAATTGTAAAATTAATGTGAACAGGGCTGGTTCCTTTCACAGACTGCTTACAGCCTACAGTTTTGTCTTCTCACCACTAGGGGCAGTGATGCAACCTACATTATACAAGGAGGACTAGCCAGGAAGGACATTATCATTTCATCTCTCTGTCCTTCCATCTATACTAAAGTAGGTGCTGCTGTTTTTTTGTGGCAGGGGGGTGTCTGCCAAGCTGGAGCTTGAAATTTTCCAGGCTTATAGATGGTGAGCAGCTGAGCGATGTAGTTCCCCAGAGTAGCAGCTGGGTCCTTGGGTTCCTCCAGATCAACTGGGTCTTGTAGTTCGCCAGAGCTGGGGAGGAGAAGCAACGGGGTATAGTCTTCCAGCGTTAGCTAGGCCTTTTACTTTCTCCAGGGTCAGCTGGGTCTTGTAGTTTCCCCAAAGCTGGGGAAGGGAGGCAACTGGGCCTAGTTCCTGCAGGAGCATCTGGGCCTTTTAGTTTCAGCTGGACCTTGTAGATCTGCATGCCTTGGCCCCCACATGACCGTCAGAAGCCAATCAGGTTCGCCAGGTGGACAGAGATGTGTAAGGGGGTGCCAGGAGATAATCACACGCCTTCACAAACAAGGCTCTTAGCTGGATCAACAGGCATCTCTCACTCTCTTTTTTTGCACATCTTTTATTATGCACATTCTCTATGCCTTTCACTCTTTTTACCTTCCCTTCAACGCCTTCTTTTCTACATCCCTCCATCTCATTTCACCTTTTCTACATATTCCTCATTTAAACATCCCCCATCTTTTTCACATTTCATTGTTTTTTTTTTTACACCTTTTTTTTTTAAACAGGACCTTCACCATGATTTAATAAAAAGCCCAAACCGTAAAAAAACTATTTCCCAGCATCTAAAATTAATATATTTTACGTTTTTAGTCACTTACTTAGTATTCTTTCCCCCACTGGGCTGCAACTCTGTTCAGGACTCTAGGATACGGGCGTCGCCATCTTGACTTAGAAGAATCACACATACTGAGGAGAGGAGAGCAGGATAAAATGCAGGGGGGTGGGGTTATAGCTGTGCTTTGCACAGACAGAGCAGAGCTGGGGTCAGGAAAAGGACAGCAATCCCAGGATGCAGAGCAGCATAGTCAGAAGACACTTCCTGTTTGCAGGCTGCCTGTTGCTCCATGAGCCGCCATCTTGGATTTTTAAAGGCTCATAACATACATTAGATGCAGGTATGATGATTGTTAATGTGAGCAATCTGTATGTACAGGGTGTGGGAAACATATAAGATAGGCTCTTATTCAGGGTGAAGGTCCGCTTTAAGTATTTCTTGTTCTACATACAAACTTTATTACAGCATAATAAGTATCTTGCCAACACCACCCAAGTTAAAGTAGTCCTTAAACCAATTACAAAGAACATTTGCATACTTATCTTACAAATATACCTGTCTCTCAATCACTGCCTCATCCACAGCAGCTAAATCTGCATGAATAGGTTTCTATCCAGGGAAAGGTCTACAGATGCAGAATGGGTGGGTATTTTTAGGTAAGTATGCATATCAGCATAAATGGGGGTGGGGGGTGTGAGCGATAGAAGTGCCTAGGGCAGCATAAACGCTAAATATGGCCTGTCCACACCTCCCTCCCCCTGTGCTAAGCCAAAATTGAGCAATGACATAAAAAAAAACTTACTGCAAGGAAATCTGCATGAAAGCTAAAGGCTTGCCCGGCTAAAGCTGTAGCTGACGGTGGCCACGGCTCAGGGGACTTGGGTGTTTACATACTAAATCTGGATGCCCCAGGGGGAGGGAATCAGGCAGCCCTGGAGTCTTATAGACGCAATGGCCACTTTTAATGCATCTTAAATCTTAAAGATGTCGGGAAGCCTTTGCATCCCACCCATGTGCACTGGGATCATCATAAATGTAGGTTTCATGGCAATGACAGCGGGGCATACCAGATAGGCATGGGAGGCCAGGGTTTTGGTCCACTTTACAGAGCTCCAGAGAAGGGCTGCGGTAAAGCAAAGCAGGCAGCAGATACTGCAAAAAGCTTTAGAAAGATCGAGAAGGCAAGGTTTCAGTCCACAAGCTTCCTCTTGGCATCAAATGAGCGTGGGTCCACCTGTAAGGGAATTTGGGTTAGGTTAGGTATCAGTGACTTTTAAATAAATCCAGAGAAGGGCTGGACTTAACTAAAGAAGGAAGGAGACTACAAAAAGCTGTAGAAAGAGCTCTTGTGTACACTTTAAAGTCCAAAGACCAGTTGGTCGTGTTTGCTTCTAAGACCAAAAAGTTGCTATTCCTCCCCTGCCTCCATCAGTCAGTCCATAGATATTAGGTTACAACCAACCTAATATATAACCAACAGTTTGTAAATGAATAGACCTATTCTTTTAAAGTAGTAGCTGTTATCATGTGCTATGCTTTTGTGCTTTGTCTGCAGCATGGGAAAATAGGCATGTGCTTTATATACCCAGTATCTGTTAACCAAATGGGTGTACACAGATCCTCCTATCTCAACATACAACATGGGGCTCAAATAAGGATCAAGAGGGATTTCCTGAAATACAGCATGTGTGTACAGGAGCCTTTTATTTGTCACTCAGAAAGCTAGATTAAAGTGCTGCAGAAAATACAGAAGCAATGCGGCAATCTCTTTTCAAATCCAGCAGATGAAATCAGTGAGCAAACTATTGGGAAAACTTTCCTTCCTCTTACTGAATAGTAGATGACTGCTGAATAAAGTGGAGATGGCTTTTAAACCTACCAGCACATCTTAAACCAGGACATACGATGAGGATGGCAACATAATACAGTGCATGGGCAGCTTAAGCAACTCCCCTTTGCGGGCAGCTCTCATGGCGATGTAAACATCTGTGGCCGCATGCCTGGCATCTCTGGGCTGAGGCGCTGTCCTATGCCCAGCCATTCAGATAGGCCATGTCTAAAAGAAAACTGGAGATGCGGCCGCCGGAATGGTAAAGTGGAAAGGAAAAGCAAGTATATCTGTAATGTTTGGCTCACCTTCAGTTTGAGGGATGGGTAAGGCTCATATGGGATCCCTCTGAACCAGGACCCTGCAGGGAGGATTGCCCCGTTGTGTTAAATCCCGGGGGTCGTCCGCAAAGCTTACTTTTGCAGGCAGCCTCCACGATGATGTGGCGTGGTCCTTGTGGGGGTTTAGGGCAACCTCAGGTAAGCCTGCTCCCAATTTATCTATTGCATTGTATGTCCCAAATGGGGCTCTCAGAGATTAGAGTTAGGACTGCACCTCACAGGGGCACCTTGGCGTGGTGGTGCAGCTTAGCATACTTCTGCAGATGTGTGTGACCGAGCCCCCTGTTTTTAACCAAGTTTAGAGACAGATTGTAGGTTGGTCAGCATGCTAACTAGTTTGAGTGCTGTGGCTCCTTTAAGACTTTTGTGGTCCTTGTGGGCCACACGCCACAAAGTATTCCGGCAGAGGGGCTACACAAGCGGGGCAGACGTAAACAGACAGGGATTTGTTCTGCTTTAAGTCTACTTTACAGCAGACGATTACCCAGTGGTGTAACTACAGTCCTAGGGGCCCCAAACATGTTATAAAAGAAACATATTCTGCACTCCCCATCATACAAGCCCACATATACCCCAATTTGTCATCCATTACCCCCTGCAAGTGCACAGACAATATGCCATCCACCACCACCTACAAACACACGGACAATCTGCCATCCACCACTCCCTACAAACACACAGACAATCTGCCATCCACCACCCCCTACAAGCACACACAATCTGCCATCCACCACCCCTACAAACACACAGACAATCTGCCATCCACCACCCCCTACAAACACACAGACAAGCCGCCATCCACCACCCCTACAAACACACAGACAATCTGCCATCCACCACCCCCTACAAACACACAGACAAGCCGCCATCCACCACCCCCTACAAACACACAGACAAGCCGCCATCCACCACCCCCTACAAACACACAGACAAGCCGCCATCCACCACCCCCTACAAACACACAGACAAGCCGCCATCCACCACCCCTACAAACACACAGACAATCTGCCATCCACCACCCCCTACAAACACACAGACAAGCCGCCATCCACCACCCCCTACAAACACACAGACAAGCCGCCATCCACCACCCCTACAAACACACAGACAATCTGCCATCCACCACCCCCTACAAACACACAGACAAGCCGCCATCCACCACCCCCTACAAGCACACACAATCTGCCATCCACCACCCCCTACAAACACACAGACAATCTGCCATCCACCACCCCCTACAAACACACAGACAAGCCGCCATCCACCACCCCTACAAACACACAGACAATCTGCCATCCACCACCCCCTACAAACACACAGACAAGCCGCCATCCACCACCCCTACAAACACACAGACAATCTGCCATCCACCACCCCTACAAACACACAGACAATCTGCCATCCACCACCCCTACAAACACACAGACAAGCCGCCATCCACCACCCCTACAAACACACAGACAATCTGCCATCCACCACCCCCTACAAACACACAGACAAGCCGCCATCCACCACCCCCTATAAACACACAGACAATCTGCCATCCACCACCCCCTACAAACACACAGACAATCTGCCATCCACCACCCCCTACAAACACACAGACAAGCTGCCATCCACCACCCCCTACAAACACACAGACAATCTGCCATCCACCACCCCCTACAAACACACAGACAAGCTGCCATCCACCCCCCCTACAAACACACAGACAATCTGCCATCCACCACCCCTACAAACACACAGACAATCTGCCATCCACCCCCCCTACAAACACACAGACAATCTGCCATCCACCACCCCTACAAACACACAGACAATCTGCCATCCACCACCCCTACAAACACACAGACAAGCCGCCATCCACCACCCCTACAAACACACAGACAATCTGCCATCCACCACCCCCTACAAACACACAGACAAGCTGCCATCCACCACCCCTATAAACACACAGACAATCTGCCATCCACCACCCCCTACAAACACACAGACAAGCCGCCATCCACCACCCCTATAAACACACAGACAATCTGCCATCCACCACCCCCTACAAACACACAGACAAGCTGCCATCCACCACCCCTATAAACACACAGACAAGCCGCCATCCACCACCCCTACAAACACACAATCTGCCATGCACCGCCCCCTCCTCAGGAACACAGACACCTCCAATCCGTCATCCTCCCCCCCACACAAACACCCCTCATCTAGGGGCTCTCAGCTCCTGGCGGGATCTGCTTTGTAACCTCTAAGCTGCAGCCTTTGACCAGTCACTGCATCTTGCGACGTGGCCCTGTAACTTTTCACTGTGTCCTAGAGTGTCCGACTGGCCTCTGCCGACTGGTGGTTGAGGTGTGGCTCAACCACCAGGACCTTGATTCCGGTCCGAATTGGGTAGGCCTCTGAAAGGAAAAGGTGAGTATCTTTGTAATGCAGGACTTACTGTTATAAGGTGGGTGGATTAAGTTAGTTTAGTGTACCTGTGAACTCTGACCCTCAATGGCACAAAGTTGCCAGGGAGCATGGAGGTCCGCTTTAATGATTACTGCCCAGAAAGAAAAGTCAGTGTACCTGGACACCATGGACTGTAGACAGGGAATTATGCCAAACTGAAAAGGAAAATATAGTCTGGGTTTTTAATATTTCTGTTGAAAAGGTAAATGCTTTGAGAGTTTGGGTTTCAGCTGGTTGCCACATACCTAGACATTGGATTTCATTGCATATGTTCTGTAGGGTAATAGAAGTTGTTCACCATAGTCAAGATTTCCCACTGAAGGTTGCTGCTTCCTGCAATGCACTGCCTTAGGTACTGGCCCTTGGGTTCCCAATAGAAAGTAAAGAAATTATATTAAGAATAAAAATTAATACAATTAGAACACAATGTGAAAGGACAATATCATAATTATGTCAGAATTATATTTGAAGATTTTTTTTATTGCTTTTACTACTCCATTATATGGAGAAATACTCTAGAAATCTAATATGGTTTGTAAAATCATTTTCAAAATAATTTTATTCATGGATTATATGTACTGTATAGTTAAATGCTTAAACTGGAACAACACCCATTTTACAAAAATGTAGTGTTGATCCGCTCTAGGGGCATCCCAATGCCACAGTAGTACATATGATTTTATATAAAGCAAAGCACAAAATTGACTTTTCTATTAAATGTTACATTGACAACTAGTGTTAGTGAACTGTTATCTCAGTCTAAAGCTATACACTTCACCTACACTTGTGCCGCTCCTCAGCCTCACTATACATTATGTCACCCCAGCACCATTACTCCAAGACTCCAAGACAAATAAGGATACCCCAGGCTGCAAAGATTGACGTCTGGGGCAAAACAGAGAGTACAGATTGTCTATAGGTAGGTAGGCCACAAGTAATCAGTCTGGGTATGGCTTTCACATTGAAGAGTGAAAAGCCAAGAATCCTGTGTGCTTTAATTGTAATGTGCTGGTACCTGGCTTGAAATGGGGTCCCTATTTCTTCCCTCTGGGAGCAGCAGCGTGGTAGTAAAAATGAGGCACAGGGAGGCAGAGGCAGTGGTGAGATCCACTGTGGAGTTTGGAGGGCAGATACAGAAGGGGATGCCAGCAGCCAGATGGTGCTGCACGTGTTTGCTGATCCCCTTGAAAAAGAGGGAAGGTTGTGGTCCGAGGGCCCTGAAGAAATAAGCGAGGCTTCAGATCTCAGTATGTGCCCCCCTTGAGCCTGTAGGAGCTCAGTACAGCTCTAGAAAGCTCGGGTGATGGTGGAGTTCACCTCCTTCTTTTCAAATGATCCTAAGATCATCTGAACTCTATGACCAGGATATAAGGGTAATTCTGCCATCTCCTCCAACAAAACCTAACTTAGAGATGATGGCTTCCAGGATTGAGAGGGGTCTTCTATGAGAATTTAAGGATCTCTGTCAACAATCAGCTGAGCTTGATACCATAATTTAAAACTTGGAGGACTTCAAGGGAGAAATTGGGGGGATCAGTTGAGATTATTTCATTACCTTGACTGCAATTGATTGAGTTTATGTATTCCTGATTAGTGAATAGTGAAGTTCACTGTCTTGGAAATCTTTACTTGCTTTAGGAAAATCTGTGGATGCAGAGCTGGCCATAGACTGTATCCACATTATCTGTGTGTTGTGCTGGACAGCAGTTTAGAAGGCCAGAGGGATATACTAATCTCACTGTACTTGAGACACTTGCTCCACCCTGTTTTAGAGAAGTTATGCCATGCAGGAGCTATCTATAAATGAGGCAGCCTTTTTAATCTTGTGCTCCACATGATCTTACTCCGTTTTTCAGTTCATGGGTATTGACCAAGTCTCCATCCAAAACTAGCTTACACCTAGAATTCTACCACCTGGTGCATCATTACTGGGAGCACGGATATGCACTAAGGCTGGACGGGGAGCACACTTTCATACTGCTGCAGTGTGCAAGTAGCAATGAGTCTGCCAGCAGGGAGGAATGACTTTCCTCGTGTGATTTTCCACTCTCCAACCTTCTCAACCTTCACTTGTGCCCTCAACACTTCAGATGGCTTAGACAATCAACTTCTCAATACCCTTTAGAACAGTGGTTCCCAACATTTTTTCATCAAGTACCACTTTCCATTTTCTGATTAAATAAAGTACCACCTGGGTGATGTGTGAGCATTGTTAGTCACCTAAACCCCTAAAAAAACATACAAAACACCTTTTTAAAAGGGAATGAATCACACAAAAAAATGTACAGTTTTTTTTATTTATTTTTTTATTTATGCGCCCTCGCGCATGTGCTCCTGGTCACTGACTCGTGAATGGCGGTGTGCATGTGCAGGGAACAATACAGACTGCGCAGCTGCACACACTCGTGGCCGGCTGCACACCAGGAGGACGTCAGACCCACCTATTTAAACCACGCTGACAGTAAACACTTTGCTATCTGATCTTCAGCGGTGCCCTTCCTGTTTACTTGGAACCTTGAGACTACTTGTGACTTGACCTGCTACCAACCCGGATCTGCCATTCAACTACGCCTCCGCCATCTCCTTTGGATTACACGCTTACCTGCTTAAACTTTTGTTGCCAACCCAGACTGGACTTTGTTTTGTAGATCTGCTCTCCCCTATTGCCAATTTGTATTGAGATTTTTTCGATCTCTGTATACGTTGCCAACCCGGACTGTCCCTGACCATGCCAGATCTGTCTTTCTGTCGCAAACCTGGACCGTACTTGGATTAACCCCTTCACTTCCTCGCCACTGAGTGCTCTGCCTAGGACTTTGCTCTCGCTTCTCCAGGATCCTGACTGCTTCGTCAAGAGGGTCCAGCTCTTTCCTAGGCATCTTGCCCAGCCTGCCCACTAACTACAAACAAGTGACTAGCCCTCTTGTTCCTTAATGCCTGGGAGACCCTGTTTACATCCTCAGGGAGACCCGGACTCAAGAGACGGGAGAAGCCCCCCCCCCCCCCCCCGTAACCTGGACACAACCAGGTACATAATACTGAAGCTTGTCGGGTACCACCTGTGAGCACCTCAAGAACCACCAGTTGGGACCACCATGCTTAGAAAATGCTACCTTTTGTTTTCATCCTGTTAGCTTTTAGATTGTAAGCTAAGTCTATTTCTGCATTGTTAACAATAAAAATGTGCAACACCGTGCTTCCAAACAAAAAAATCAATTAACATACACAGGTGAAAAAAATTTTTTTTGATACAGCTCAACGTGTTAGAAAATTCCCAATCTTTCCAATGAAATGTACAACAAAATACACAGAGCTAGCTTGTTCAAACTAAAACATATGGTGTCCAATAACTACAATGTCCAATAAATAAAATATTCTATTCCTCCAACCGATGTGTGCAGAGAGCAATCATACAGTCTTCCTATATTCTTCAACCATGTCCCAAGGTGCATGCACACTCCTATTCCTCTGTGCTCTTAACACCTATATGTGCAAATCCTTACCAAAAGGGCATCTTGACCAAAACCAACCAATTAGAATGATAATTGAATATCTTCCCCACGCCACTGGACAACCGGCTTAATTAAAGATCATTCACATCCAGATTTAGCTCCCACAGAGTAGGCGTTTTAACATATTCATTCAGGATGCATTTAATCAATGGATGACAGTCCTAATCTGGATGTGAATGATCTTTAATTAAGCCGGTTGTCCAGTGGCGTGGGGAAGATATTCAATTATCATTCTAATTGGTTGGTTTTGGTCAAGATGCCCTTTTGGACCTTTTGCACATATGGGTGTTAAGAGCACAGAGGAATAGGAGTGTGCATGCACCTTGGGACGTGGTTGAAGAATATAGGAAGACTGTATGATTGCTCTCTGCACACATCGGTTGGAGGAATAGAATATTTTATTTATTGGACATTGTAGTTATTGGACACCATATGTTTTAGTTTGAACAAGCTAGCTCTGTGTATTTTGTTGTATATTTCTGCATTGTATTTACATTTTATTTACATTTGACTCATGCATATTAAAATCATATTATTTATTTTACCATGTCTGTAATTTCAACCTTGTACAGGGTCACAGAAGAAGATGTCACTTTATAAATAAACAATAATAATAATTACATTTTTTTAAATTTAAAATGTAAGTTTTTAAAGTTGTTTTTAATGCATGGAGAATGGCTTAATGTTAGTCAGCATCGAAGAGGATTTACATAGAAATAGAAAATTAAAAGCATTTACCTGAGCTTGAGACTGACCCTTAAAGTCAGACAGAAACGGTTGGAAACCACTGGAAACCCAAACCAATGAACAGCTTGTGTGTACAACCGATCTTTCATTGCTCTGTTAGACATTTGAACTCCAAATGTGACAACTGCCTTTTATAACCCTTCAAAAACCTAGCAGATGGTTTTTGCTTTTCCTTTTACCTGCCATCTGGAATTAGTTTTCACATAGCAAATGTTGCTGCACTTCAACTTGATTGCCAACTGTAAAAGGGTAATTAATTCAAATTTAGACAAGTTCTTCACATTTCTAATATTTAATAAATACCTGTGCACATAAAAAAGTGCACAAATCATACATTTTACTCTTTATCCTTAGATCTACATTGGGAGAACTTTTTTGGGAATTAATAGCACACATGTTGGCCTGTTAGAAAAAACCCATGACATTGGGAGAGTTATTACATCACAGAAAATATCCCTAACTGGAGAGGGATAAATAATAACAAAAATACAAGTTTGAGTGTTTAAATACCTGTAAAAATTTCACTTCAAAGCACAATTTAAAAGAAACGTATAAGACTCGCATATCGTACAACTGCATGGACATTTTCTTTTTTCTTGTATCACTGTTGCAAAATCACAATCACTTGCATAGTTTGCCCCTTTAGAGCTCATTCTTCCATGACAGCTGTGTTGCTGGGAAATACAGTGAAAGAGCAAGAAAGATCAGATTACAGTGCTTGCTATTTACTACTTAGACCCTTCAGTTGGAAAACACTCATACTTAAAATATTCAATCATGTGCAGCAAAAAAAAAAACTTCCCGCAGCTAATTGTGTGTGTATGCAAGGAAGTAAATAGGCCACACATGTCATACTAACACCAGGCACTGACATAGAAAACCTGCTCTCCTTACTCAGGCTGCCGTCAACCAAGCTAGAAATGATTATTTACGAAACACCAGCAGGCTTTAAAACTTCACTTGTTAAGCAATGATTTTATGTAGTATCATTATTTATTATATATTATTTATTATATTATCTATAATTTAGATTTGTTCTTTTTATGACCTATTAGCTGCAGCCTAAGGGAAATAGTTGAATAAATGGGTAGTACCAATGAGACGGGATCTTGATCAATTCTTTAGTACAGCTTAAAGTTCTTAAAAGATTTTTAAAGTCCTATTTGAATTTGAGCTGCCACGGGCAGATTTGGCTAGTAAAAAAAAAAACTCACCTGGTCTCTGGGTTGTCAGCCTGCAGCAGAAGCAAGCTCTCATGAGCCCCCCTTATAGTAGCAGCAGCCTTTTCTAGCTGGACTATGAGATTGTCACTCACTGTCTTCAGTGTGCGAGCAGACCCGAAGCTTGTACTGTACTGGTGAGCTTCTGGGATGAGAGCAGACGAAGTCGACAGTGCTGGTCAAGCTCGTTTGTGCCCTTTAGGTTTTCCTGTTGTTCGCATCGCACACCTGTACACAGACATTCACACTTGCTGGTGCACGATAACTTGAGCTTGCATGCCCGGGTACCTGGAATGTACATGTGCTGCACCGCAGTTCGAGCATGCACAGTATGCACTTTGTAATACACATTTGCAGATGTGCGTGCTTGTGCGCACGCACTGGATTTTACGCCAATATGCACATTTAAGGAGGCACTAGTTGCCAGATCTTTTTGGAGTAACTCCAGCCTCGTTTGTTTCTGATCCCAGTTCTGACCTGTGATACACTTGACTACATATTCTGGTTCCTGGACCCTTGCAGGGCCGGGTTATGAGAGGGGCCACCAACCTTTGGGTTTCTCCTGGGCCAGGAGGCTTTTCTTGATCCAGCCTTTTTTGTTTTTGCAAATCTGCAGCCAAAGCCACCACAGGCAGGAGGGAGAGTCTAGAGCAGCAAAGCTACAGTGATGGGTGCATGCAGAGCTGTCAATCAGCGGCTGCTCACTGCATATAAGCCACCAAGCACAGCCACTGGCAGCTTAATGCAGGGAACTGTTATCTGCTGGACCTGCTGGGAGACTACACTATCCCCCACCCAGAATGGCAAAGCAGGAGTTCCCGAGCAACACGCACCCGCACAGGGGGTGGCACAAGGGACTTGATCTGATGTTCCAGTAAGTAGGCAGGTGCCAGACAACCACCAATCAGTTACTTGGCTGGGCTATTATTTTAAAGGGAAAAAAATACTATATCTGGGGCCTCCACCAGATTTTGTGCCCAGGGGCCTCCACTGCACTTAATCTGGCCCTGGACCCTTGGCTTCATCTTACTACCTGCTCTGGCTCATGATACCTTGGCTTCATCTGACTACTCCATGCCTTAGCCATGCCTGCACAAGTAACGGCTGTGGGACCTGGCAGTGCCCGCAGCCCAGTCTGTCCTCCCTTGCAAGGAGCTCTAGTAATCACCAGGCCTGTCAGTAGGTACGGTGCTCCAGCCTGTTCTAGTACTCACCAGTTCCAGCCTGTTCCATTACTCACAAGTTCCAGCACTCAGACTCTCCAGATTCTTCTGCAGTCCAGCTCTCCCTGTTCATTACCTCAGGGAGGGTCACTGGGTGCCACTGGTGCTGGCCGTGTTCCTCAGTCACCTAATCCACTACAGGTACATGACAAGTACAAACAGCTCAGCACTGGGGATTACTTCAACCTAACTGCCATGACAGTTTAGTCAAAACCTAATTAATTCCCATATGGCTGTCATTGGGACATGAGACTGAATCCTGTTAGTATTTTTATGTATATTGGGCAAAGGATTTAGTAAAAAAGAAACACAGCTGTTTTGGGGCACTGGGCTGGGAATAGAAGGCAATTACTTCATCTTCTTTTCCTGTGTATAGGATCACTTTAATGTGGTAGACTGGGGACTATCAGAGCCGCCTCTTCTAAAATCTACTGACATCTCCACTATTTTTAGCATATTAAAGCTGTCTTTCCAGCATAGTTTAGTTCCTCATCCACCTACTGTTATTGTCATTGTTCTCACAGGGGTTATTTGTGCTCAGTTGGTACCTACATTCTGTATAGGCTAAACTGTCCAGTGAGTGTGTCTGTCTGTTTAAAGAGGTGAATCCATTGAAAAAGGGAAAATGTTTGTAGTAAATAAAGAGAGGAAAAGGAAATAAATATGAAAAGGAATCAAGAGATTGTAGAGAAAAGAACAATGGGGGGAAATCAAGGAAAATGCTGATATTCTCTCAAGGGATTTAATGTCAAATCTAAAAAAAAAAATAACTGAGCACAGTCTGTTTTTTCCTCTTACATCATTTTACTTTTTTTTTTTAAAGGGTCTGTAAATGGGGAATAAAAATAGTATACCTAAGTTTTCTCCCCCACATCCATTCCTCATGTTAAGACAGTCATAAACGTAGTAGAAGTGTCTTCAAAGTGGCAAATTATTGGTTGACCCATACCAAGAATACCTTCTTTTATGGCCCAAACAGAAATCCATGATTAGATTTCATAGCCTCCTTTGCTAGCTTACAAAGCGGTGGATGAATTTCTGTGCAGTGTATCCAGCATTTTTTGCTGTAAGGTCCTGTAATTTGTAGCAAAACTGTTCTTCCCATGAGGCTTTTGGCTTGACTCATCAAGGCGAGGAGTTGATGGCGGACCAGAAGGGGGACCAGGATACCTTCAGAAGGACATGGGCAGCCTGGATGGTGTTCAAGGGTTCAGACCTAGGTGCAAAGAAGCTATTGGGGAGATAGCAGGTTTAGCTCCCTCCCAGTCCCTTCCCCCCTCCCCTCCCTTCCCTCTCCCTGTCATGCCGTTGGCCCCTCCCCCCCCCCCCCTTTTTTCTTCTTTCTTTTTGCTTTTGCTTTGGTTGGTAGCTCTTTTTCGTGGGGATGTCTTGTCTTATGTCAACCCCCTTTATCAGTGTTTGTGTGTGTGACCTTGGCAGAAGAGTAGAATAGGGCAGGAAAGTAATTTCGGCAGAGCAGCAGATGGATGGTGATATGTGGATGGAGTAGGGGCCCACCAGTATGGGTAGGTCAGAAGCTGAATCAGACAAACCATCTGAAACCATCTACACAGACAGGGGGATTTATTAGTGGAGTGAATAGTGCCATATAAATCAGGCTCGGAGGGGTAGAGGGTCGTGAAATCTGAAATCTGAGAAACTGATGATATGCTGTTTGCTATGGTGTGTTGTGTAATGTGTGACATTTAATGTATGTATCTGTTCTTATATTGTGTACCAAAACTCTTAATAAAATAAGATTGAACATAAATATATAATACTCATGTATTTCAAAGTGGTTGTTTCCCAATGGTCCAAGCCAATAAAATGTTTGTGAGCCTCTGAGCATTAAACTGGACCAACAGCCTTGCACAGTTGGTAAAAAAAACTCCCCAAACTTACTTGCCCTCAAAGCTGAAACACTGCCTCACTGATTTTCTCCTGGTGCTTCCTTTCCTACCATCCCAGCAGCACTTCCTCTTTGCAGGTGGCCTGCAGCTCCATCGGACACCCTTTTGGTTGCAAAACTGACCACAACAGGAGTTGCTAAAAGGTAATTACATTTTTATGTGCAGCAATCTAAATTGCCATGAGGAGGGATGCATATGAGCACTGTTTGTTCTAAGGGGTTTGGTCTGGTTTAAGTATATGTATTTATACTGTGACCACTAAAAATCAACCATGTGGAAATGCCTAGATAGACATTAAGCACATTCATAAAGCATGTCCCTAAAATGAAAATAATAAAACATTTATGTATGCCTCATATAACCAATATAATAGTGCAATTACCGTAGTCTAAATCTGCTGTAATGAAGCCTAAAATGGTCAAAATCGACTCCTCTTCAATTGCAGTAAACATAATCTTACTACAGTATTAGCCACCACCGTCAGAATAAGTACAATAAATGTTTTTTTCTGTGTATTACATACGGGAAAAATAAATGGCAATCTTCTGGGAACTAAACGTATGTATTTTCATTAACACAAGTTACATTATAACTTTAGCTCCCATACATCCTAAATGTGCATAAGCATTAAATATTTCTTCTAAAGCAGAAATTTTTGGTCTAAGAACCACATTGTCTTCTTGTTCCACTTCATGGGGCCACAATAATATGTAAGCTGCAAAATGTTTACTACAGACAAGCTTTAAAGTGGACCAAAACCCAGGATTTTGACTATCCTAGGTTTTGGTCCTTGCCCCCCGGGCACCCCGATCGGGATGCTATGCTGCGTGAAGCCCCCCACATCACCTAATCTCACTCACACTTTCCCGGGCCTACGGTGCATGCACAGCCTCCCGCCGCACGCTGGCGGCCGCATCCCCTGGTACCCTCTAAAAGGGAGCATGCCCGCACCAGCCATTCACAAATGCCTGGCGCTGGCACGTGCTCTGCTAAAGGGATAGCAGGGATGTGGCCGCTGTTCGGGCATGCACCATTGGACTGGGAAAGAAGATGAGTTTCCGGGCGACCTGGGGGGTTTTACACAGTGGGGGCAAGTATGCCTGCCCTGCAGTCTCTTAGACTCTAGAGTGAGTTTTGGTCCACTTTAACCTTTAAGCATTGCATATGCTTTTATGTATATGCAAAGGTGAGCAGAGGTGAGAAGAAGTGAGGTTAACGGAGAAAGGGGTTAGGCAGTAAGAGGTGGGTAGAGATAAGGCCTGAAGAGGTAAGGTGGTCATAGGTAAGCATGGGGTGGGTATATTTGAGATGGGAAGGGGTAAGCAGCGGTGGAGCGTATGGAGGTGAGGTGGGCAGAGGAAACAGAAGAGATGGGAAGAGATGTTATGAACAAATGTGAACAGAGGTGGGTATGGATAGGAAGAGGTGAGGTTAGCAGAGGTGGGAAGAGGCGAGCAGATGTGGTTAGAAATAGGTAGAGGTGACAAGGACAAGTGAGGAAGAAGTGAGGTGGGGAGATGTGAGGACATGTTGAGTCGAGGTAAGCAGAGGTTAACAAAGGTGAAGCGTGCAAAGACAAGATGGAAAAAGGTAAGAGGCAAAGTGAGCTGGGCACAAGGGAGCTTGGGAAGGTCTGGGAAGAGTCTACATAGGCCCTTATTTAAGAAGGGATAGCGTCAGGTAGTGGCTGGTTAATGACAGGTAGCGACTGGTGAACGCCGGACACGGCATGCAATTAAACATTTATCAAGCAGAATCTGTTTAACGACTGGGATAGCGCCATGTAGCGTCTGATTCATCATTATCCCAGCCTCAGCGAACAGCGCCAGCGTTCAGCCTTGCACAGCGCCAGGTATGACCTCTCGCTACCTGGCGCTCTCCCATACATTTCAATGGACGATCCTTTTCTTCTCTTTAAATGGGTTTTTTTTTTTTCAAAAAAATCACAAATAATTCTGTGACCTCTTCTAGCATTGAAATAGCATTTTTTTCAAAATTTTTAAAATATTTCCTCAGAAATGACATTACAGGTCTGGCATTGAAGTGTTCATGTTACAATGTTGTTACAATGTAATTCCATATGTTTTCACTTTGTTACTAGTTGATAGATGCTTGAAAACAGACTTTAAACACACCGCCTCCTGCGCTCTGGGCTTCAAACAAATATTTTTCAGTGCCAGAGATTTGTGAGGCTGTTTTTTTGCTGAATATGGTGTGAGTCGGTCGCTATGAGCAGTCGCTAACATGCGCTCCCATACAGCGCTGTACTGGTCAAATAGCGACTCCTCACAATGTATTCAACATTACTGAACAGCGACTGAGTCGCTATAAAGTAGCGACTCACGGCCGAGCACTGCGACTACTAGCGGGCGCTCTGAAAATGCCTGCTACAGACGCTCATCTGTCGCTACCTGCCGCTAATGATGAATCAGCCTCTTAGTCATCTCTAGATACTCCCAACACACCAGTAGCACCTGTGTTTAACCCACCTCTCCAGGAAAGTTCAGCTTCGGGATTCTCTGTCCTCTAGTGACCAGCTGCTTGCAGCGCAGGCAAACTCAGCTTTCCACCTCCCTAGAGGTGCAGGGAGGCACAAATGATGGCAGTGTGTACCGCAGCCACCCGCATCATAAAGCAATCATTGGGCAAAACATTAATTCTTCAATTTAATTAAAGCTAGCTCACACATAATAAAACAATATTAAATCACAATCCAGGGGGTCGATTCAGAGCTAGGTGAGAATTCTCACTTCTTTTTTAGGACAGCTGCATTTGACTTTCATTTGGGTTGATTCAAAGAAACATGTAACAGCTTGGATTTTGCTCACGATCATCCTATTTTTTACGTCCGCTCGTGCGTTCGTATGAACTTGCGAGTGATTCAATAAGCAAATACGTTTCTATCCTAAAAGATACGTCCGTTCGTATGATATCTCCCGAACTTGCCTCAGTCAGTTGGCAATCGTAAAAATCACGTTCATGTGCTCACCTGTTGCGGCGGCAGCCTGTTTTGTCGGCGGCTTCCATCGTCCAGCTCTTCCAATTACTTGCGTTTGCCTCTGGTTTTCATTGGTTTTTGGCCTCTTAAATTCGTGCGTTCGTATGTTTATAAGATCTTGCGCATGCGCACCCTCAACCAGAAACTTACCTAAACCCCTTAGCGCCTGCATCCAATTTCATTTCTCGGTCCCTCAAACTTACCTAAACCCCTTAGCGCCTGCATCCAATTTCATTTCTCGGTCCATAAAACTTACCTAAACCCCGTAGCGCCTGCATCCAACTTCATTTCTCGGTCCCTCAAACTTACCTAAACCCCTTAGCGCTTGCATCCAACTTCATTTCTCGGTCCCTCAAACTTACCTAAACCCCTTAGCGCTTGCATCCAACTTCATTTCTCGGTCCCTCAAACTTACCTAAACCCTTTAGCGGCTGCATCCAATTTCATTTCTCGGTCCCTCAAACTTACCTAAACCCCTTAGCGCCTGCATCCAATTTCATTTCTCGGTCCATAAAACTTACCTAAACCCCGTAGCGCCTGCATCCAACTTCATTTCTCGGTCCCTCAAACTTACCTAAACCCCTTAGCGCTTGCATCCAACTTCATTTCTCGGTCCCTCAAACTTACCTAAACCCCTTAGCGCTTGCATCCAACTTCATTTCTCGGTCCCTCAAACTTACCTAAACCCTTTAGCGGCTGCATCCAACTTCATTTCTCGGTCCCTTAAACTTACCTAAACCCCTTAGCGCCTGCATCCAATTTCATTTCTCGGTCCATAAAACTTACCTAAACCCCGTAGCGCCTGCATCCAACTTCATTTCTCGGTCCCTCAAACTTACCTAAACCCCTTAGCGCCTGCATCCAATTTCATTTCTCGGTCCATAAAACTTACCTAAACCCCGTAGCGCCTGCATCCAACTTCATTTCTCGGTCCCTCAAACTTACCTAAACCCCTTAGCGCTTGCATCCAACTTCATTTCTCGGTCCCTCAAACTTACCTAAACCCCTTAGCGCTTGCATCCAACTTCATTTCTCGGTCCCTCAAACTTACCTAAACCCTTTAGCGGCTGCATCCAACTTCATTTCTCGGTCCCTTAAACTTACCTAAACCCCTTAGCGCCTGCATCCAATTTCATTTCTCGGTCCATAAAACTTACCTAAACCCCGTAGCGCCTGCATCCAACTTCATTTCTCGGTCCCTTAAACTTACCTAAACCCCTTAGCGCCTGCATCCAACTTCATTTCTCGGTCCCTCAAACTTACCTAAACCCTTTAGCGCCTGCATCCAACTTCATTTCTCGGTCCCTCAAACTTACCTAAACCCCTTAGCGCCTGCATCCAATTTCATTTCTCGGTCCCTCAAACTTACCTAAACCCCTTAGCGCCTGCATCCAATTTCATTTCTCGGTCCATAAAACTTACCTAAACCCCGTAGCGCCTGCATCCAACTTCATTTCTCGGTCCCTCAAACTTACCTAAACCCCTTAGCGCTTGCATCCAACTTCATTTCTCGGTCCCTCAAACTTACCTAAACCCCTTAGCGCTTGCATCCAACTTCATTTCTCGGTCCCTCAAACTTACCTAAACCCTTTAGCGGCTGCATCCAATTTCATTTCTCGGTCCCTCAAACTTACCTAAACCCCTTAGCGCCTGCATCCAATTTCATTTCTCGGTCCATAAAACTTACCTAAACCCCGTAGCGCCTGCATCCAACTTCATTTCTCGGTCCCTCAAACTTACCTAAACCCCTTAGCGCTTGCATCCAACTTCATTTCTCGGTCCCTCAAACTTACCTAAACCCCTTAGCGCTTGCATCCAACTTCATTTCTCGGTCCCTCAAACTTACCTAAACCCTTTAGCGGCTGCATCCAACTTCATTTCTCGGTCCCTTAAACTTACCTAAACCCCTTAGCGCCTGCATCCAATTTCATTTCTCGGTCCATAAAACTTACCTAAACCCCGTAGCGCCTGCATCCAACTTCATTTCTCGGTCCCTCAAACTTACCTAAACCCCTTAGCGCCTGCATCCAATTTCATTTCTCGGTCCATAAAACTTACCTAAACCCCGTAGCGCCTGCATCCAACTTCATTTCTCGGTCCCTCAAACTTACCTAAACCCCTTAGCGCTTGCATCCAACTTCATTTCTCGGTCCCTCAAACTTACCTAAACCCCTTAGCGCTTGCATCCAACTTCATTTCTCGGTCCCTCAAACTTACCTAAACCCTTTAGCGGCTGCATCCAACTTCATTTCTCGGTCCCTTAAACTTACCTAAACCCCTTAGCGCCTGCATCCAATTTCATTTCTCGGTCCATAAAACTTACCTAAACCCCGTAGCGCCTGCATCCAACTTCATTTCTCGGTCCCTTAAACTTACCTAAACCCCTTAGCGCCTGCATCCAATTTCATTTCTCGGTCCATAAAACTTACCTAAACCCCGTAGCGCCTGCATCCAACTTCATTTCTCGGTCCCTCAAACTTACCTAAACCCCTTAGCGCTTGCATCCAACTTCATTTCTCGGTCCCTCAAACTTACCTAAACCCCTTAGCGCTTGCATCCAACTTCATTTCTCGGTCCCTCAAACTTACCTAAACCCTTTAGCGGCTGCATCCAACTTCATTTCTCGGTCCCTCAAACTTACCTAAACCCCTTAGCGCTTGCATCCAACTTCATTTCTCGGTCCCTCAAACTTACCTAAACCCTTTAGCGGCTGCATCCAACTTCATTTCTCGGTCCCTTAAACTTACCTAAACCCCTTAGCGCTTGCATCCAACTTCATTTCTCGGTCCCTCAAACTTACCTAAACCCCTTAGCGCTTGCATCCAACTTCATTTCTCTGTCCATAAAACGTAAGAAAATCACATAATTTACATATGTCTATATGTTTCTAAGCGTGTTGTTTCTGGTTTGTGTAATTTTTTGGGTGTGTGCATATTAGAAAAGACACATTTAGGAAGGCTTAAAATCTAATTTATTTACATTATTACCTTTGTTTGGTTGTAAATAATAGTTAATTTTTTTTTTTTTTTATTTGGTCTCGGTAAAACACATAGTTTTGTTTTTGTTTTTTTTAAACAGTAAAACTTTTTTTATTTTTTTTTTTTTTTAAAACAGTAAAACACATAGTTTTTTTTTTTTTGGGTCAACAATAAAAAACATTTTTTGTTTGGTTTGACACAAACCTAAAATTTTTTTTTAAAAAAATATATAAAATCCTTAAAAACATTGGGACATAGGTAAAAAACAGTAAAACAAAGGAGCCAGGACCAAGGGCACTATTCATCATCCTCTTCTTCATCTGTTGGCCCCAACGTCGCCTGTATGGCCAGCAGCTCGGCCACCAACTCCTTCATTCTTTTTTTTTTACCCGCCAAGGTTTGGGGGATCATCCCTGTAACCAATAGAGAAAGAAACATAAATAGGAGTCCCAGACCGGTTTGTATGCTGGAAATAGATTTAGGGTTAATCAAATACATGTAAATGCATGACATATGTCCTTCTTCAAAGGGATACAGTTAATGCATTTCCCACAGGTAAGTGTTTAAACTCCTTAAACCGGACCTTCAACATTATTTAATGAAAACCAATAACTATTCACAAATGATTCTGCACCACCTCAAAGTTATTTAGGGTTTTTTGGGGATTACAGCGCCGCCATCTGGACTCTGAAGCATAACACTTAATGAGGAGTGGAGAGTTGGATAAAGTACAGGGGAGTAGGTTACAGTGGTGCGTTGGGAATCCCGAGCATAGCTGGGTTGAGGGAAAGGTCATCACTCACACAATGCATGGCAGCACCTTCCTTTTTTCAATCTGTATCCCATGCTGCCTGTAAATATTGCGCATTCCATATTCCCCAATATTGGTTTTGTTCAGTCTAATAACATGCATTAGATGGGTGAAGGGTGTTTTTCCATGTTTCTAATCTGTAGGTACAGTGTGATGGCTAAGTCTTTGGTTCTTAATACTAGTTAGGGTCCTCTTTAAGCTAACGAAGTGCCCACATGAAAGTGTGAACTACACATTGGCTACGCCTTTAGTTATGTGTGTGTTATTAGCTAAGCAAACATTAATATGAATAATGGCATGGAGACTTACGGAGTTGGTGGCCGACAGATGGCTGGTTGGGGCCAACAGGCTGCCCTTGGTCCTGGCTCTGCTGTGAAGAAGTCCCTGGAGAAACATGTGACATTTGGTTAGTACTTGTATAGAGTCACTATTCCCAACATATCTGGCTCCCAGTCTGGCTGACATCACTCACCTTCGCCAGGATCGACTTCAAGCATCTCTGCTGCCTCCTCCTCCACTATCTCACCCGCTCCTGAAGCTTCTACAAATACATAATAAAGGATAACTTAGTTTTTGGCCTGCCATGTATATCTTTGTGCCTATACATGAAGAGTGACATACCAGAGCCTTCCCCATGCGTGGCCAGGTATGACTCCACGCCCACGCGCCTTGGCCCCTCCTCTGTGGTAAGGTCCAGGGGCTGGTCTGAGGAGGCCACAGAGGAGGGGTAGGTCCGTCGCCCGGGAGATCCACCACCTTCACTCACAGATGCAGAGTCATGCAGCACTGGTCGGCCTGTACGTCTCCGGGTGCGGCGAATTCTGAAATCCATTTCCAACACTACCAAAGAAAAGTCATTATAAATAAAGGCATAACTTAGACATTTGGAACATATACCATGCAATTGCTTCGTACTTACTTGGGAAATGGATCCCAAAAAACCTCCGCACCCGGGGCATGTGCAGACGCTTCAGGTCCGACCAATGCTGCATGATCTGGGTGTGAGTGAAGGTGGTGCTGGTGACACGGTGGATCTCGGCGATGATCTCCCGGGCGATGTCCCTTTTCTCGCACACATTGGGCGCGAAGTCATACCGGCGCTGAAGCATGATCTGAAAAACATAATGGACACAGAGCTTGTACTTTTACACACAGACCCATATGTGTTGCATCACAAGTTGAGTATTTAATGTCATTAACACACACATTTCGAATGGCCGCCATTTTTGGGGAGTGCCTTAAAGAGGACGTTGACTGTGATTGACAGTCTGGTCTTATGTTATATGTATCACACACCATGTACATACAGATAATAGCCAACATCAACAATCAGGCCACCTGCATCTATGGCATGTTAGGATGTTTTAAAGATCCAAGATGTAGCCTAATGCTTAGGCTTTTGGCCCACGTGTGTGGCTTCCCGTTGTGTTTTTATGGCTTAGGAAAACAGTGTTCCGCAAACATCCGCATCAAGGTCCGAGACAGGCCAGGTTTGACAGCTCGCCCCGCTACTCCACAGGTTAATTAACTGTTGCTAAGCCGGAGCAATTGGCCGAATTAGGACATCAGCATAGACAGGTGAAAACGTGGCCAGGCTCGGCCCTTGAGGATGAAGTGTGAGGAGCCAGTGATTAAACATTAAGAGACCCCAAACTAGTTCCCAACGCATCATTTACATTTAGGCCATCATTGACTATTCTATTAAAATGCACAGGCAGCCACTTACCAGCATGAGGATCTCTTCCTGTTGACGGGTGAAGATAGTGGGCGCCATCTTTAGTCTTCTTCCAGGCAGCAGATAAGTGAAACCCCAGCGGTTTCCTGGTTCCGCACGAACGTACGTCCGTACGAGCGCGTAGTCGTGCGCATAGGCGTCAGACGCTGGGCGCATGATTTAAAGGTCCCTGCACCCAAAGCTCATTCTCTTTGAGCTTTTGGACAAAATGGCACCAAAAAAGGCAGCAGCTAAACGCGGCCAGCAAAGCCAGACCTCTGAGGGCCCAACAACCAGGTCCCAGCAACGACCGAAGAAGCTAAGGTCCCAGAAGGCCCAGAAGGCAAGTACCACCTCGGCCCCACCAAGGGACACTGGACCCTCCCTTTCCCAAAAAAGGGCCCCAAAGGCACGTGCCCCTGCGGCCAAAAAACAGGCCACAGCAGCCACCACCACCTCTGCCCCCAGAAGAGGCCGCCCAAGGGAGCCCACACCACCCATGCTTTCAAGCCGGGCACTTAGCCAACCCAGGCCCCACAGCAGTGCCCGAAGCACATCCAGCCCACACAGAAGGGCCCGAAGCCCCTCCAGCCCGCACAGAAGGGCCCGAAGCCCCTCCAGGCCGCGCAGAAGGGCCCGAAGCCCATCCAGGGCCAGAAGCCCCTACAGGGCCCGAACCCCATCCAGGGCCAGAAGAACCCCATCCAGGGCCAGAAGCCCAGCCAGGGCCAGAAGCCCCTACAGGGCCCGAACCCCATCCAGGGCCAGAAGAACCCCATCCAGGGCCAGAAGCCCCTACAGGGCCCGAAGCCCATCCAGGGCCAGAAGCCCCTACAGGGCCCGAACCCCATCCAGGGCCAGAAGAACCCCATCCAGGGCCAGAAGCCCAGCCAGGGCCAGAAGCCCCTACAGGGCCCGAACCCCATCCAGGGCCAGAAGAACCCCATCCAGGGCCAGAAGCCCCTACAGGGCCCGAACCCCATCCAGGGCCAGAAGCCCCCGACCTGGCACCAGCCGGGAACAGAGCCCCCGACCTGGCACCAGCCGGGAACCTAGCCCCCCAAGAGGGCCCCGAATTGCAACCATGACCACATCTACACCTGGAAGTTCGGTGGCCAGCCACGCCAGAACACCCAGTCCCTTGGCCAGTCCAGTCCAGTCATTGGGAAGCCACCAATCCGGCCATTCCCCTACCCAGCCCCAGGCCATAATGTCACCACATGTGTCTGCACACATGGAGGAGCAGCCAAGCCAACCATCTGGCCGCACATTGCGCCGCGGCCAGTTGAGTGGGAGATTCTCCCATGACCAAAATATGGCATTGGCTAGTGGCCTTACATTATACTATGACGAGCTATATGGGAGCAAATCCAAACACACCACCAAGCAGCGCAAGATGGAATTGTTTGAAACCATCCTCCGACAAGTAAATGCAGCGGGGGAAGAGAGGAAAGATGTGTCCCAAATTCAGAAGAAAATCTCTGATCTGAAGTATGCTGTACGGCAAAAAGAAATTAAAAGGCATAATTACAGGTAAATAAATGTTTTCGCTAAATATAATGTTTGGGATGTGCTGTATGCCCCTTTTCTGAATACCAAACGATTTTCTCTTTTCAGCATGAAAACTGGAGGTGGCTTTCCATCTAAATTGGAGTTTACCCCTGCTGAGGAGATTGTGCTTGGACTTCTCCATCCGGTCGCGGTCGGTGGACATGCTGGTCTAAGGGACACAGACTCCCCGACCCGTACCCACGGTGAGTACTATTAAATCTGCATGTTTGCCTGTTTGCTAAATAATCTACAGTTCACTAGTAACAAGATAACGGGATGCCCCTATGGTTTGCCTTGCTTGGCCTCGCACTACTGTGGCTGTTTGTGTCCTCTTTTGGTCCCTGGGAATCACACATTTAGGCCCACAGCCATTATGGCAAAGATCAAATGTCCAATTGTATTGTTAAAGTCATGAAGTTTCGCAAGATAAGTGAGATATTTTGAAGCAATCACAAAACACACATCATTATGTATGGCTTGCCTTTTGGTTGTGTGAGTTGTGTTTGAGTTAACTATTTAATTAGCCACCCACAAACATATGTGACCAAGAGCAGCGAGACTCAACTGGCGGCCCGGGGTCCCAATGCGGGCCTTGCCACCACATTCAAGGACCCCTGCCCAGACAGCCCTGCACTCAGTTACTTCTGTGTTGACGTGCTCAGAGCTGCCCCCTTGATCGGCCATGTAGTGGTTGGTCTCCTGCCCAATGTCATGGCTCCGTGAAACATAGCATTGCAATATGAAGTACTGCCCAGGAAGTGGCATTGCAAGGTACACAGTAACTTATTTAAATTTTCACTGGCCACAATCGTGTCCCGCTGCCCCTGCTCTGGCCCATGTGCCACAGTCCCCCCATGCCCCCCCCCCACATAAGCCCCATACATTTGTAACAGATTGGCTCCATCCATCACATCACCATCAATACGTTAACTCCCCCCTTTAGACATCCAATCCCTGTCCCCTCAGCTCTGGCCCATCCAGCCCAGCAAGGGCAAGCAGCCTTTATTAGTTGGCACTTTGAAAGCTCCAGCCCCTCCACCAGTGTCTTTATTTTTAACTAGACACCCCCTGCGTCAGCACCATGGCCAGACATTCACCTCTCACCACATACCTTTAAATGGGCGTTTCCAACAATTGTTTGAGTACCCCGGACCTAGCGAATGGTAGGCTAAATCCAAAAATGTGCCCTGAAAGTTGGATGCTGAATGGGTACACTTCATGACTTAGAACTGAGGTCACTTAGCAGTTTGTCCGAGCCATTGCACCTCTGTAAACTTGCGTGGCTTTGAACAAAGGTCACCATTGCTCTAGAGTTGAATAATATTACAAATAGAGCTATATTTGATTACCTATCCAAAAAAAGGTTATGTGTGTGTGTTTACGTGGTATTTTTTTCTCTTCTTCAGCCCAGCATGATCCCTCAGCAAGGGTAAACTCACCCCCCAGTTTGGTTATGCCTACCAGGTCCGTACAGCATCGGAGCCCAGATCAGAGATTTTCGGTAAGTTTATTTAGTAGCATAAATACTAACAAGTGCTTAAGAATGTGTTAAACTGTTGAAATCCTAAATTGGGACGCAAACTTAGCCTTTTTTTTTTTGATATGTCCCTACAGACCCGCACACTCATGGAAGAGATCCAGGACATGGAGGAAGATGATGATGTCTCCGTACAGGGCACGTCGGATGAACTCCCCCTGGGTCCCAATTTGGAACTGCTCGATAATGTTTCTCTGGCCAATCCTCAGCAGCAGAGTGAATCTCCATCCATTGTGCTTGCACATGGGGAGACTGACACTACAGTCCCCAGTGTTCACTCTGCTGCTGAGGATTTGCAAAGCAGGCCGGTTGCTGTTGAGGGTACGACACCACGCGGCAGGGCACGCCCAAGAGCCAGGGTAATTGTGCGGCGGACGCCATTACGCCGCCCCACAATTTCCCAGGGGAGGCAGAGTGCCCTGCTTCAATTATGGACCCAACAAAGGGACTCTTATGACGCCCAGCTCGTTACAGAGCGTGAGCAAAGGCATGCCGACATGGTGAACATCCATACCAGTCTACAGGGCATCCTCGCGGAGTTGCGTACCCTCAACAGCAACGTGGCCAATTCAAGTAATGGCATCCAGTCAGCCATGGCTGAGATGACCAATATGCAGAGAAACATTGTGGAGCAGTTTCAAATTCACAATGCTGCCATGGCCCAGGCTAGGTCCCATTCCCATGGACCTCCACCTGGACCTCCACCTGGGTATTATGGCCAGCCACCCTATTAAGCCATGGGTGTGTGGGACATCTTTTCTCTTAACCCCCACTGTATTTACTTGTCCTTTGAGGTTTCAAACAATCCATTTTGTGTTGCTCTGGCAGGTTGTGTTTTGTATTTGCTCCCATATAGCTCCTTAGAGTAATGCTTAAGGCCACTAGCCAATGCCATAGGTCTATGTGGAGTTTATCTGGCCACTTATGGCTTTACCTATGTATTTGGTTGGTGCTCCTCCTGTTTGCAGACATGTTTGTGTGACATTATGGCCATGCCCAAATATCCCTGGGCACAGGCAATATTAATGACTGGACTAGGCTGGCCTTTGGACTGGGTGTCCTTGTTTGGTTGTGCCACTCACTTCCAGGTGTAGATGTGCTCGATGTTTTTTTTAATGTTATCCATTTGTTACCACAGATGTATGTGGACTGATTTCTGTTAACCACTATAATTTTTCATTTGCAAAGTAAAACAAAAATTTAACTTCCAATACTTGTGGCGTTTTTAGTGGGAAGACTTTTGTAACAGCTTGGCCTAAACCAGATAATTTTGGTTGGAAGAGGTGTAACAATGCACAGCGAAAGCTAAGGAAACTACATGAAATACATTAGGCAACAATTAAGGTCGAAATGTTTTACTTAGAGGTAATGCCACATTAGGGCAAAACAACATATGTTTCCAAAAGGATAACACAGACATACAGAATGGTGAGACAGGGAAAAAAGTTAACTAAAATGCTGGCTGATCAGGTTGGCTCTAACAGATTGGCCAGACTCACTGGGGGGCCCCTCAAAATTCTCGGCTTCATCCTCGACGGCTGAAGAGGGCAGGCTGTCCACATAACGTGGGACACGTTCCAGGATGGCAAAATTGTGCAAAACAGCACATGCCATTATAATGTCGATCACTTTCTTGGGATCATATTGCAGGGCCCCCCCAGTATGGTCAAGGCAACGAAAACGTGTCTTCAGCAGACCAAAGGCCCTCTCCACAACAGCCCGGGTCTTGCGATGCGCACGGTTATACGCTTCCTGAGAGGCATCCTGGGGCCGCAGCACAGGCGTCATGAGCCAGGGTAGAAGTGGGTACCCGGAATCACCTTAAACAGAGAATTAAATGTAATCAAAATTAAAAAGGCAACACAACCAACACCAAAAAATTCACAGATATCATAATGATGTAAGGTAAAGTGTTCCCCAAAAAAAACAGGGCACATTAGGGCCCCCAAAAATTGCACTAAGGTATAACCTAAATAAAAATGGAACTTCTATATACCAATTAATTAACAAACATCTGCACGGCCAAGGGTATTTGTATTTTACATATATTTGTAGTTTTCAGACATGTTACAATTAGGATGCTGCTGAGGGCCTATCCACATTTCTCTTGAAACTACAATGTATGCATTTTAAGTCCACTTTGACATTTAACGACCAATAGTACAAAAGGAGCCAAATGTCAAAGATCCCTAGCCACATTTCACTGGAAACTACAATGTATGCAGTTTAAGTCCACTTTGACATTTAACGACCAATAGTACAAAAGGGAGCCAAATGTCAAAGATCCCTAGCCACATTTCACTGGAAACTACAATGTATGCATTTTAAGTCCACTTTGACCTTTAACGACCAATAGTACAAAAGGAGCCAAATGTCAAAGATCCCTAGCCACATTTCTCTGGAAACTACAATGTATGCAGTTTAAGTCCACTTTGACATTTAACGACCAATAGTACAAAAGGAGCCAAATGTCAAAGATCCCTAGCCACATTTCACTGGAAACTACAATGTATGCAGTTTAAGTCCACTTTGACATTTAACGACCAATAGTACAAAAGGGAGCCAAATGTCAAAGATCCCTAGCCACATTTCACTGGAAACTACAATGTATGCATTTTAAGTCCACTTTGACCTTTAACGACCAATAGTACAAAAGGAGCCAAATGTCAAAGATCCCTAGCCACATTTCTCTGGAAACTACAATGTATGCAGTTTAAGTCCACTTTGACATTTAACGACCAATAGTACAAAAGGGAGCCAAATGTCAAAGATCCCTAGCCACATTTCACTGGAAACTACAATGTATGCATTTTAAGTCCACTTTGACCTTTAACGACCAATAGTACAAAAGGAGCCAAATGTCAAAGATCCCTAGCCACATTTCTCTGGAAACTACAATGTATGCATTTTAAGTCCACTTTGACATTTAACGACCAATAGTACAAAAGGAGCCAAATGTCAAAGATCCCTAGCCACATTTCACTGGAAACTACAATGTATGCAGTTTAAGTCCACTTTGACATTTAACGACCAATAGTACAAAAGGGAGCCAAATGTCAAAGATCCCTAGCCACATTTCACTGGAAACTACAATGTATGCATTTTAAGTCCACTTTGACCTTTAACGACCAATAGTACAAAAGGAGCCAAATGTCAAAGATCCCTAGCCACATTTCTCTGGAAACTACAATGTATGCAGTTTAAGTCCACTTTGACATTTAACGACCAATAGTACAAAAGGAGCCAAATGTCAAAGATCCCTAGCCACATTTCACTGGAAACTACAATGTATGCAGTTTAAGTCCACTTTGACATTTAACGACCAATAGTACAAAAGGGAGCCAAATGTCAAAGATCCCTAGCCACATTTCACTGGAAACTACAATGTATGCAGTTTAAGTCCACTTTGACATTTAACGACCAATAGTACAAAAGGAGCCAAATGTCAAAGATCCTTGGCTATAAACTCCAAACCAATATATTTAGGCACAAGGAACTTACAGACATCCTAACTAAAGGGAAAACATTCTGAAGGCCAAAGCGAGACAAGGATTTTTTGGGTAAGTTCCTAATATATGAGCCAAGAAAAAGGCAGTTGGACGCTTCTGTCAAGTTTTCCAAAACAAACAGATCAACAAATACAAGATTAATGCCACATTTAATAACACACAAATAGGACACACTTACCAAGCAGCCATGCCCCCGAAAATTCACCTGCCTCAAATCTCCGAAACAACCCAGATCGCCGGAGGATATAGGAGTCGTGGGACGATCCGGGGTAGCCGGCAAGGACACTCATAAACCGCATATCCGGACCAACCACGGCCTGGACATTAAGTGAGTGTCCCATTTTACGATTCCTTAAGGCAAAAACATACAAAAAGGGTAATTGATATTTGACCCAAAATAATAAATTAAACACAAAACATGTCTGCACTCTATTGGGAAATACTAATGAAAAGCCGAGATAAAGCAGCTACACAAATGAGGGATAAACAAATATGCTGCCGCAAAGGAAAACAGGTGACATGACACGTTGGGCAACATAATAACCAATCTCAATACCTATATATATACTCGTCGGCTGCCCTAGGTACGAGTGCCACATGTGTGCAGTCAATTGCACCAATAACGTTGGGCATGTCGGCCACATTATAAAACCCAAGCTTAATGGCGTTTCTGGCTGCCATATCATCAGGAAAATAAATATATTTTTGAGTTATGGCAGCCATGCCTTCCAAAAATTTAGATAGTGCGCGGCTCAGCGTAGGCTGTGACATCCCCACGGAGAGGGCACCCAGCCTCTGGAACGAGCCGTTCGCCAAAAATTGCAGGCAGCCAAGCATCTTGGTCATACCTGAAATTGCATGCCCCTTCCTTGTGGTGCGGGCTAACCATGGCCGCAGCTCACTATATAATTTATGGAGGGAAGCGCGATTAAGCCTGGTCAGCTCGAACAGCTCAACATCATTCATGCTATCGATGTTCATGCGACGACGCAGGGGCAATCTGCTCTCAGACATCTCGATCAACTCAATGCCAAAAAGCATAAGCCCTTGATGTGCCACAAACTCGCTCCGCTCCATCCTACTCCCGAGGCCAAATAGCTGCCGGCAAAAATTTCGTAAAGCAGCTCTTTAATGGGCTTCAAAACAATTAGCAATCACCTCTCTGAATTGGGCGCAAGCCCATGTGAAGGACGTAAAAAATAGGATCGGACGCAAATAATACGATTTGGACGGGAAAAACACACGAACTAACGCAAATAATACGATTTGGACGGGAAAAACACACGAACTAACGCAAATTATACGATTCTCGTACGAAATGCGTATGTTCATATACGTCTATGCGCGAACGATCGTACGAATACGAAATGGCCAAAAAAACCAGAAAAAATGACAAACACCCACCCAAACTTACGATTCTCGATACGAAATCACTTAACTTTTGCTCTTTGAATCGAGGGGATTGTCCTTGGGGCTTATTCAGAGCGAGGTGAAAATTTACACCCGATAGAAAAAGTGAGAATTCTCACCTGGCTCAGATCACACAGGCCGTGTAGGAGTAAGTATGTTGTTCCTAACGAAACTTCCTAAGACAACGTTAATGTAATGTTAGTGGTCCCTTTCACTTTAAATGCATTCTTCAGTCAAAATCCATCCAGCGCTTTGACACTCACCCACCTGATCACCCTTGTACCAGCCCGGAACCACCAGGCCACCACCCCTATCGCCCATGGCTTGCCCAATGCCCCTGCAACACCCTCTACCATTCGTCACAGGCACTATGGCACTATGGCATGCCCCCTTGCAGTGAATAGAGTGGGGCATGCCGCAGTACCTGTGACGAAGGCTCAGGGTGGCCCATCAGTTGTTGAATATAAGTGAGCTGCTGGAGATAGCGGTGGACTGGCTGTGCGGGACCTGTATTGGGCGATCAGGTGAGTGACAGAGCACCAGACTAACAGCGCTGGTCTGCTGGGAATAAAAGGTAAGTGTAGCATTTTTTTAATTTGACTATAGAATGAGTTAAAGAGGGATTTTTCTTCCACTGTAAATACAATATTCTGTTGCAGGAAATCTCTAGCTAGCTCAAGTTTACTATAGCTGAAGGTGATTTCTTCCACTCCCACTCAAATACATTAGTTGACTGATTTGGGGGCGCCCCACTGTATGAAACCCCCCAGATTGCTGAGCACATTTCACCTCTTCCCGGCCCTACGGCGTATGCGCAGCCGCTTGTCCAATCAGTGCGCTCAGAGCCACTGGCGTCACGTCGTTTAAGCTTTCATCTAAAGCCAGCGGCTATGATCTCGCTGGCGGACACATCCCCCCTACCCTCTAACAGCGTGCCCGTGCCGGCCATTCACAAATGTCTGACGCGGACACGCGCCCTGCTAGAGGGAAAGCAGGGATGCAGCCTCGGCTCTCTCATGCACCATTGAACCGGGAAGCAAGGTAAGTGAATGGGGCTACCTGGGGGGTTTCACACAGCAGGGCATCCCCATTTTGGATGCCCTGGGGGAGGGAATTGATCAGCCCGGGAAGCTATGAAGTGGATTTTGGTCCACTTTAATTTGTAGCTAATGACAAAAAAACACGGATCTCCGAATTTCATCAAAATCTTGCCAAAATTCTATTTTGACCAAACAGAATTGACAAAATTTAGGCCGAATTTAACTTTGACCTGAACCTGGGCACAACACTAATCACCACCTAAACCCTAAACTAGGCCCTAATGAACAGAAGAACACATCAATGTTATGTTAGGTCCAGGACTGGCTCCTTCACTGGGCATACTAGAGCAAGTGCCATGGGCCCTTTCATTCTTCAGGGCCCTCTTGGTCTTTGACTGTGCAGTGAGATAATTCTTCAGTGGGCCCCACCCACTGGACTGGTGAGCCAGAAGTCCTGTCTGCAGATCTGATCACGACTGGCCTCAGAACTAGAGGACGACCAGCAGCAATGAAGAAGGGGGCGGAGAATAGAGGGCATTCAGCAGACGTTCAGAAGATGACAAGGCCCAGATGACAATCATTTGCAGTTCAGAAGGTGGAAGGGACTAGGGGACAATTGGCAGCAAGGAATGGAGGGCAACTGGTAACAAGGACCAGAGGACGATCAGAGTCAGCAGAAAAGGCGGCAAGCATGAGAAAAAGAGGGGAGGCAGTGGAGAAGCAAGTGAGACCTGGAGTGGAGTTGGACCCATCTGCGTTAGCAGAGCTGAAGGGTAACATAACGTAAGATGTGACACACACAAAGGGGCTCACTGAGACTATTGCCCAAAAGCCCAAATAGACCTGGCCCAGGTCATGCCACCACATTAACATCTGCAAACTATTCCCCCAAACTGATGCTACCTCCTACTACATCCACTGTGCTCATTTGTAATTCTAGCTACTTCCAGTAAGTCAGAATCCCTTCCAGACCCCATCCTGCATAGTATTACTGACAAATATAGTTAGTGCCAGTAAATACTGCAGCAATAAAACTGACTGTATTTGTGATATGAGTCACCTAACAGTTTCAATAAATTCTACAGTTAGTCTCTAGCTAAGCTCATGTTGAAACAGGAAAGAGATTCCTCTTTGACCCTAAAATGGTCTTTTCCATTGCTCATACAACACGTAATAACCAAAAATGTGGACAAGCAATGTTGTATATCTCTTTTTTTTTCTCTACGACTTCACATGCACTGCTACTATAAGTCCTCCAGTTTCCACTTTACAGAAGGAAAATTGTGATTAATATAAAACATATCATGTAGCCAAATAGGGTGGTAAGTAAAAATAAACTGCAGTAAAGCAGAATTTCAATTTCCTTTTCAAAAAGGTTACTACAGGGAAAACTAAATCTTATTTACTGAATCATTTCCCACAGTAGAGCTCAGTGAGTGCCAGCAGATTTTAGCAGGGCTATTTCCCATGTAATGCGATGCTGTTCTTTAGGGGAACTTTTTTCCAGTTTTATAGCTGAGAACTGAAGTGTAATCTCCCCATCCCCCAGACTGTAATATTAGCGTTCCCTGAAGAGCCAGTCCACTGGCACATTCCTCGTACAGCATCCCCACCAGGAAATCTTACAACAGCCACATGGAGGAAGGAAACTGGAAGAGTCTGTAAGAAATAAACAAGCACAATTGGCAGCTGGGGGCTTGGGAACGTGTTACTCTGGATGCCTGTGAGTCATCAGAGTTTTCACTGACATATATAATACATTTGTAGGTATCCGATTTGGAGCCATAACTGTAAAACTCACTGTTTTTGCAGACGACAGCCTCTTAAACTTTTCAAACCCAGAGATAGCCCTCCCAGCAGTTCTGGGGCTCCTGGAGAGTTGTGGATCTGTATGAGGATACTCTCTAAATATTTTTAAATCAGCAGCAATGTATCTTTGTAACAGGTGGAAACAACCCCTGGACAATGACCTTAAGCTCTGCACTCTGGACGCCGCCATCTTGCATGGAATATGCAGAGCCACATCCCCCGACTCCGTGCATGTTCCTGGCCACCCATTCAAGTCAAGTTGCTTCTTTTCCTGCTCGGCCGTGAGAGACCTGGAAGACGGTGCAGGCGCCTGGCTACGGTAAGTGTTTTTTTCTTTGTACCCCCCCCTCATGCCCTGCCATCTGATTCTGGCACTGAGACAGGGCGGATGGGTTACAAAGAAAAAAACATTTTAACTAAAGTTCCACTTTAAACCGGACCAACCCCCTTAAAAACAGTGTTTACCCCCCCCCCCCCAGGGGAAAATAATTCATTTAATTTTTTCCCCTGTTGTGACAAGCTATGGAGCTGTAGTAGAATGCAAAGAGGACATGCTGCTGGGTTTCCTACTGCTATGTATTGTAGGTTATGTCAGTACAGAGTCGCAAGCCAGTATGTGGAGAGACCCATGTTAGGCTTAATATAGGGGGCTAAAGAGACCAAAAAACCTCTACTTAGGTAAAGGAAAAGAGGAGCTTTCCTAGAACGGAAAGTATTTGCATAGCTCCACCTACAGACACCAAAGATTTGTTGGTCAATCGGTCACTAGAGTCAGTGGTGGACGGGGCCAAAAATTAGCCAGGAATTTACCAGCGCCTGGCCTGCCCATGATAAGCCAGTGGCATCTCTGCTGCTTCCTGGCCAGTCAACCAGTGTGCTCCCAGACAGAGGTTATATCATTAGGGTGAAGTCATGGGCTGGGGTTGCTTGGGTCAGGGATACAGTGGTGAAGGGAATTTGCACGGGTCTCCCTATGGCCAGCCCGCCCCTGGCTAGAGTGATGCACGGAAGGCGCGGAAACACTTAAACGTCTATTTATTAGTAACAACCCACATGTTAAAGATGCCGGTTGTCCCATAGATACTATACTATTTACAAAGCTTGCCAATGCGCCTTCCCCACACCGCCAAAAACTAGATGCAGACTTTAGATAGTAGATCTGGAATGGGAAACACCATGCACTTAGCATCACCATCCTAAACCAGCACCCTTCAAATGGAGACATTACTTTCCCTAACTTACAGGATTACAACACAGCTGCTTTAATGCTATACCTGAAGGACTGGATCCTTGGTACCACCAACATGATACTTGACCAAAATGTGACCCCCCCATACAAATGCACTTTATTTTCAGCATATGTACAGAGAGCTCCTTTCCCCCAGAATCTTTGTGTCGGTGAACCTGTGAGGCACTTTGTGTCAAGATATCCATGGTTTAAAAATATCATTGCAATACATTATTATTTAGATGCTCTGTTCTTTGGTATCAATGGTATACATATCAGAGGTAGGGGAGGCAGCTGTTTCTAGGCTCGTGGCAGAAGGTAATCCAGTGCAAGCTGCTTCCCTTGCTGCTTGGATAAAGGGGGTGGCTAGGGCCAAAAACTAGCCCAAAGTTTTACCAGTCTGCAATCAACACCTGACCCCATAATTTGCTTCCTGGCTAGTCAATGACACTGCAAGGCTAGGGCTGTAGAATTGAAGGGACAGGGTGATGATACTATGGCAGGAGATAGTATGTCCCCCCACAGTCATGATGCTGGTACTATAGCATTGGGGACAGTACATGAGCTGGGGTTTCCTGGCTAGAGGAGAACAGAGGGACACATTTCAGGGGATTGAGGGGTAAAGTAGGGAGAGAAGAACTGGATAGGACAGCCCAGCTATCCACTCGGGCATTCTCCAGTGTCTACCAATGGCCATTCTGCCACTGCTTCAATATATTAGCTTCTCCCAGCTAGCCCCAAAGCAGTATGGCCCACTGGGAATTTTCCTGTGTTTACATCTGGCCAGTATAACCCGGCCTGGATATAATAGCTTTTGTGTCTCCCAGGGCTGTCCCCAGCTGTTATGTGTCTTGGGGAGGGAGACACAACGGCTGTTGAGGACACGGGGGGGGGGGGGCGGGTATTGACAGAGTGCGGCTTGGATGCAATGCTCTTCTGCTCACCATGTTGTTGCATTCGGCTCTCTGTCCCCCAAGCAACTCATGCAAGTGAACTGAGCTGCTCAGGGGATAGAGAGCCTAATACAGCAACTTGGTCTGTAGAAAAGCATTAACACACCATAGGACTGGTCTGCTCTCATGCCCTATGAAACCTCTGTAGTCCCCTGTTTGGCATGCATATTTTTAAAATTTCTTGACCCTATTGTGGACCCTACTGTGGACTAAAAATGTCCAGAATCCTAGGATGCGTTTGTGCTTCCCATTATTTCTTACTTGATCTGCTCTATAATATAGGCTTCCTCCATCAGCAGGAATGCAGAAATGTTCAGCCTGGTTTATATTTGCATATGAATGAGTACCATATGGATAGAAGGTGCGTATCTCAGAATTATGCTTTTTCACAGGAAGACATTAGACAGGATGTTTAGGTCTCATAAGATCATATAACAACCCTGAACGTTGCAACAGTAAAAATATTTTTTTTAATTTTTCATTAGGGTAAGGATAGTATCAGTTTAATGTTTTTTTTCTGGGGCCCCCATTGTGGAGATATAACCTCTCTTCGGTTGCTATAAACAGGAAGCATATTTAACCCAAAAAATATGAGTGAAATCAGGATCAAATAGTAGTGATTACCATAAAATATGGTGCTGAAGTATCAATTGTCTTGACAGAAGCTGCATCAAGGAAGGTCAAAGAACACAGGATCACCATGCCTCCAACCTGTAGATCAAGAGCCATGAGACAGAGGCCTAGCACACTATTGGTGAGGCTGGGGAAGAGTACATGGTGCCCGGGGCCCAGCTCCCATCCTGGGGTAAATGCAAAGTAGGCAGCCAAAAATGCATAGCTGTCTCAGCAGTCTTAGTTCCTCATCCTTCCTACGTGGGCTTCGATTCCACCATTTTCCCTTTTAGGGGCTAGATCATCTGCTCATGTGGGGCAAGTATTTAATGAGGCAGGAGGATCTGAATATAGAACAGCCCTGTTTGATGCTTTTAGGCAGGGCTGGCATTAGGCTTAGGCAACAGAGGCCATTGCCTGGGTCTATGGGGCAGACAGGGGCCCCAGAATACGCCTCAAACCCCCTATTTTCATGTGACACTGAATGATGGATCCCTGTTCTGGGCCACTGGCACCAGGGCAAACAGTCTCCCCAGTATTCAGACTGAATAGAAATAAGTTCAGCAAACACATTATGAGTATCAGACACAATATTTGCTACCCGTTATGTGACAGTAGGGTCCCTAGTTTGAACTGAGCTGCCCGGCTCAGCCATCACATCAGCACCGGCACCAATAGTGTGGCAGCCAGCAGGTTTAGGCTTCCATCCGTGGCTTGGCGCCTCAGACCTCACACTGACTTGAGTCTTGGCTGTCCTACCCTAATGTATATTTGACGTATATTTTTAAAAACAGTTAAGGTTTGGGGTTGTTGATACTTGGCATTATATCAGGGCTGGTTTCATGTGCCTACTAATCCTGCCAGATGTAAATGTAAGCCACAACCCAGAAGAGAATATATAGAATATAATATATACACTAAATAGGGTAAAATAAATGTTTCAGTTTAGTTACACACCGAATATTGGCCGGTCTTTTATGTTTCAAAGATTTATATTGAGTTTTACATAAAATGATATATGATTAGTACAATTACAATGTCTATATTACAAGGTTATAACACTATAACAAATCCTTCTCTTCCAGGAATTAGAATTCTAAGATAAAATATAAAGATATATATATATATATAAGAAAGTTCACATTTTCTCAAGACAATGTTTCACAATGATTTCTGCTCCGGAGGTCATTCACAATAAACCAGATCTGTGTTCAAAGTAATAAAATTAAGAAAAAGTCAACAAATAGAGAAAAGAAAGGGAGAGAGAAAAAAGGGGGAGGTTGGGGGGGGTTTGTCAAGGGGGCTGTATGGTCATTGACAGATTATTCCAGACAATTGTTTTTGCCCTGGAGTAATTTTGCCACAGTTCCTATGCTTTTCTCCATTAATACTGGCTATTTGTTGATCATTATACAGTCAAGTTTCCAAACCACCCATGTCTGGAGATTTCCAAGACGTGGTAAATGCTATCCTGGCTGCTAGGAGGATATAGCGTAAAAAAGATGTTAATTTCATATAAGAAACACCTAGAGTTTGAGGAGAAAATAGAAATAGTGTGCTAAAATACCCTTCTCCCACAGAATGCAGAATTCCCCACCTTCGATCCCCATAGCAGGCATTGTGCAGAATCCCCCCAATCTCTCATTACAGGCAATATGCCAAATCCTTACAAACCACCTCATAATAGGCAATGTGCTGAATCCCCACAAATCACCCCAATTACAGGCAGTGTGCAGAATCCCCCGTCCCAATCACCACATAATAGGCAGTGTGCATAATCCACCTAATCACCCCATAATTGCTGCCTGTTATGTGCAGAATCCCCCACCAACCAATTACCCTTATATCAGGCAATGTGCAGGATCTCCCACCTCAAACACCATAACAGGCAATGTCAGGTCCCCATCCTCTGCACCTAGTACGAGTACCGTATGACACAGGTGTCATGTTATGGTTATATCATAATAGGTGGACTCGGAGCTCTTGGATCTCTGGGACTTGTGAGTATAAGCACACTGCTCACTTGGGTGCTCTGCCCCCAGCCATGGCATGGCCAACGCCCCCTGCCATATGTTTAATTTTAAATAATGACACCCCATGGAATATGGGGGGAGGGTTAGCTGGACCTAAATACTAGTCACCCTATGTATCAAGAGTAAATCTTTTTCCAAAATGAGCAAACCCATATGTTGTACATGTTACCTGGGATTGCATATCTTCTGAAATAATTTCAGGGGAATATCCTGGACATGCTTTAGCTTTTCTTGCTGGCACAGTACCATCACTAGAGAACAAAAGAATTGGCTGCTACCAGTGTAGCATTAGGGCATGACCAGTCTTTGGGTTATTAGCCAGTCTTCTAATTGTTCTTTATATTGTATAAAAAGGAAGCTGCACACCAAAACTTATAATGCAAACTAAAATATTTCTAACAGGAGCATAGTGTAAAGTACCATTTTCGGCTGACACTCGGTTACCATAGCAGCAATCTGTCCCTGAATTTCAGAGACAGCACCCGGTTTTAAATAATCTCCTTTGTAAATTGTACCCAGAAATATTCATTTGTTGTTAAATCAATGTTCAGAATAAAGTCATTTAGATGTATTAAATTCATGAAGTATGATTTTGGATTCAGAAAGTCTATTAAAATAAAAAATCTATTGACTCCTACTGTTATTTTGGATTATGTTATCTATGGTGAAAAAAATAAAAACACTGTAACTGGAAACATGGAAAGCATGGCTGTAAGCGTATAATGCCAGAACTGTGGCAAATCCATTTGGCGTCACCCCCAGAGACGGCCACATATTGCCTGCCCACAAAGCATAGCCTGTAGTAAACATACATGTAACCCAAATCCTTCTCGCCACAATATCATAGACTTTTTCACTTAGGTCTTTTGTACATGTTCCATTTAATATTGTTTTATCCATCTGTGCCAACAGCTGACCTAATCTATCCATGACCAATAGTTACCAGCAGTGTGTTTGCACGTACAAACTGTTCTTTAAAGGGTAAGTATCAGAATTCTTGCTATACTGTATGCATTAGTTCTTAATTTATTTTGTAAAATTGAGAACAACACTGTATTTCTTGCTCCATAAGACACAACTGGGCATAAGGTGGCCATATGGCACCTAGGCTATAGAGGAGAAAAATAAGAAAAGAAATATTCTGAACCAAATAGTGTGCTAAAATAACCCCCACCACTACCAAAAACCTAATAACAGGAAGTGGCAGAATCCCCCCATCCCCCTATAAAAGCAAGCAGAATCCCCCTAAATCCTTATAACAGGTATTGTGGCAGAATCCCCCCAATCCCTTATAATAGACAATGTAGCAGCACCCCCTAAATCCCCTATAATTGGCAGTGTGCAAATCCCCCCCCCCAATCCCCTATAATAGTCAGTGTGCTGAATACCCCCAATCCACTATAATAGGCAATGTGGAGACTCCCCCAATCCTCTTTAATAGGCAGTGTGCAGACTCCCCCCCCCAATCCCCTTTAATAGGCAATGTGCAGACTCCCCTAAATCCCCTTAAAAAGGCAGTGTGCAGACCCCCTAATCCCCATCAATAGGCAGCGTGCAGCCCCTCCCCTCCAAATCACCTTTTATAGGCAGCATGCAGACGCCCCTACAATCCCCTGTAATCGTCAGCCTGCAGACTTCCCCCCAATCCGCTTTAATAGGCAGCATGCAGACCCCTCCAATCCCTTTTATTGGCATCATGCAAAATCCCCTTATCACCACGCTGAGGCAGTTAAAAGAACACCATGGGGTGGCACCCCGACCTGCCCCCCGCACACACTTTGGCGGGTGTGTCTTATGGAGCCAAATACAGCACTTCTTTCACAGAGCGCACAATACCGGCCTCGTCCTACAGAGAGATGACCCTGCAGGTATATCATGAAACAAAGGGCATTTTTGATGGGATTATCGGAAATTGATGTGAAATGCGGGGCCCACGCTGCAGACCTCTCCCACCAGTTCTGCGAATGCCCCATTATAAAACAATTTTGGCAGCATGTACTCGCTCAGATTTCTTATCAATTACCTTCCGTACATACCAGAGTGGGCGTACCTGGCAGGTGCAAAGGATGTCCGGTTGAGGTAGGAGGTTATCAGCCAATATTCTGTTGGGTAAAAAGACCATACTACACCATACTACCATACTACACCAGTGGATCTCCTCTATGCCCCCATCACCATTGCTTTTTTAACCAAACTAAGACATCTCTTTCGACTGGAATGGGTGGAGGCCCAACTTAGAGGTGAAACCAAAGCAGAAAAAATGTTTCCAAGCATGGGAAAGTTTCATTGACCCTTTGCAATTGGCGCTTTGAAAAACCCTAACTTCTAACTTTGGCCAGACTTCATGGATCTTGACTAGGATGGCTTCTGGAGACCTCCCATATGAATGACTGTAGACTAAAAGCAGAATCCATAAATCAGCAAGACAGACTAGGGGCCAATGGCAGACGTGTGGTCATAGCAATGTAGAAACTTGGAACACCATTCGATCCAGGATTGATAACAAAAAACAATATAGTTTCAGTAAGAATATTGTAAGAATAAAAAGAGAAAGATTCTATAATTCTGTATCTTTAATAAAAGAAATAGCATCAAAAAGATAAAAACATTAAAAATGAGGTATTGAACTGTACACCCCATGTTAATGAAAATAACTGCAATGTATGCTAAACTGTGATCATTCACAATACAATTGTACTATCTATCAATGCTATGTCTGTCTGTTATGCAAACTTTGTAGCTGACAAAACTCTATTGCCTCAATAAAAATGTTTGAAAAGAAAAAAGTGCTACAAGGGTACTCTGTTGGAACTTATATTTGCAAGGGGGTAGTTGACGTGGAAAAATGTGTGTGTGTGTGTGTGTGTGTGTGTGTGTGTGTGTGTGTGTGTGTGTGTGTGTATATATATATACATATAGGGGCGTAGCTAGAGGAGGGGCAGGGGGGACACGTGCCCCGGGTGCCCCCCATTTCGAATCTTTGCCCTGGGTGCCAGAAACTAAATACTCTTCTGTATATAGTGTAAAATGTTTTTTTCTAGCTGTCCTTTAATGCCCTCTAGTGGAAGAACAACAACGGATACAGTTTGGGAATTTAAAACACAAAATAAGAAACACTAATAATAATAATTATAATCAGCATGGGCTTGTGGGCAGTGAACCTGTTCTCTGTTTTGTTTTAATTATGAAAAGGCGTTCCCAACCTTTTTTCATTAAGTACCACTTCCCATTTTCTGATTATATCAAGTACCACCTGGGTGCGAAGTCTTAGTCAAAATACACAAATCAGCTATTTAAAGTGAATTAAGCACACAAAAAATGAGCAGTTTATTTTTTTTTTATGTTGCATATCAGGCTTGAGTGAAGTCTAGAAGGCAGCAAATAAAGTTGGGTACAGGTAAGCCTGCAGCCTTGTTGAGTACCACCTGATAGAAACTCAAGTACCACCAGTGGTACATGTTGGGAATCCCTACTTAAGAGGAAGACATCCAAAACTATATTAATGAGTATAAAATCGTAATGTAGCCCAGGGCTGGTTTGTTTGTGTATAACAAGAATTCTATTGGCTGAGGCAATACATGCATTTCTAAAAGTATTACTTATTTATATTGTGTTGTATTACACAGCTCTGTTCATCAACTCCACAGTCAAAATTGGGCTTCCTCGTAGCCTGCATTCTTCATCTACCTCCCTTCCCAACCATCGGCCTGCACACCTAAGCCCACTTCCCAACCACAAGTCTGCATCCCTCACCTAGGCTCCCTCCCAAACCATTGGGCTTTACCCCTTACCTAACCTCCATAACTTACAGGCCAGCATCCCTCCCCTAGCCTCCAACCAAAACTAATGGGCAGCACCCCTTACCTAACTCCGCTCCCCAACCACTGGCCATTACCCTGGCCTAATCCTTCACAACCACTGGTCAGTACTCCTCAACTAACCCTTCATCTAACCAACTTTCCATTGGCCTGCATCATTCAACTAACCCCCCTAACCACTGGCCAGCACCCTTCACCTAGCTTCCCTCCTCAACCATTGGCCTTTACCCTTCATCTAACCTCCATAAACCACTGGTCAGGACCAGCCCCTAATCACCCACCTTAACTGCTGACTGGCACCTCTCACCTAATCCCATTCCCCAACCACTGGCCTTCATCCTTGCTTAGCGCTTCTGCTCAACCCCTGGCCAGCACCGCTCATCTAACCCTAACCGCTATAGCCTATAGCTATTACATCTTGTATAGCAGCAAAATCAAGCTACCCAACGGCTGGCATGCACTCCTCACTTAAAAGAGGTGTATTTGAAATTAAATTGTGTAATATTAAAAATCCATATATAAACACGTTTGCTATTGAGAGGAGGGGTCACTTATATACTTAATAAAACTCCTGCCAAGCTTGTGGTTTTCTTCTCCTGGTAGGAAAAAAATCCACCGGTGCCAGGTTTGATTGCATCAGGGGGGAAAGAACTTGCCCGCTCCCGATTTCCTTTTAGTAAAAGAAAGAAACAAGCCTGGCTGGATATTTCTTGATGCTGGGTGTATAAGTGACCCCGCCTCCAGCCATCCAGCATGTTTATATGTTTTTTATCATTGAGTCATTTTTTGAGATAGTCCCTCTTTAAAGTGAACCAAAATTGGGATTTTCACTATCCCTGATTTTGGACGGCCCCCGAGGCACCCTGATTTGGGATTGGCCTGCTACATGAAACCCTGACAGTGGCCCTGTTTTCTTGCCTCTCCAATGATCCCATGGTGCAGGCTTTCTTCGAATCAACTTTAATGGCCGCGCATTTTAATGGAATGGAATCTTAGTCACAGACACGTGAGCCGCATTACTTTAGGCTTGGCCATGCACAGCCCGACAAGAATGCGAGTGATGCCACTGTCGGATGCTTTTGGTATACTTTAACCCCCTCTATGACCACTGCCCTGCACCACTTACCTAACCATTCAATTCAACTTCTAGCCTGCACCGCTAATCTCCCCTCTTCAACCACACCCCTGCAATCTTCAACTAACCTCTTTCCCAATGGTCTGCACCCTTCACTTAAACCCCCTCCCCAACCACTGTCCTGCACCACTTACCTAACCGTTCTCCTCAACTGCACCCAAGGCCTAACCCCCCCACCCCACTAATGGTCTGGATCCCTCACATAACCCCCTTCAGAGCCATTGACTTGCACTCTCAACTAATCCCCCTTCCCCAGCCATTGACCTGCACCCTCAATTAACCCCCCTCCCCAGCCACTGACCTGCCCCCCCAACCACTAGCCTGCTCCCCTAACCTCCTCCTTAAGCCACTTGTCTCCCCCTCTCACCTTTCACCCAGCTAGTGGTCTGCACCCAATGTAACCCACTCCCCAACCACTGGAGGTCCAGTCACCATCTACAACTACCCACCCCCAGGTGCAGTACACTTTTGTGTGCTGTGCTTTAACTGGGTTGCTGGTAGACAGCTTGTCATTGGAAGTTGAAAGCCACTACCTCCCCTACTGTAAACCTGCAGCCAACCCTGATCTTAAAGGGACAAGCCTCAAATCTATAATCATAGGATTGGTCTATGTTGACGTTCCTCTTTGTGCTAAACTGCTGCAGGAGTAGGCTGTTAGTCAATGATCATTTTACAGATCTTTCCAATCTCTCTTCATTATCTTAACATTAGTAAAGTTACAAAAGTAAAACCTTTAATCTCCTGAATAAAGTGGAGGAAGATCTATTAACACTTTAATTATTATTTATTTATTGTGGACGATCCTTGAACTGTCACAAGAGGCTGTAAAACCATGGCACATCAAAGCATGTACCTGCAGAAATGAAAGTTGGTGAGCAGCACAAAATGTGAGGCTGCAATTGACTTCCTTACTAACAGTGATCATAGCTATGGATTTTCAGTTACCATATCTTTTTGCTGACCATAAGGCACACCTAGGATTTAAGGAGGAAAATAGGAAAAATATTTTGAACCAAATGGTATGATAAAATACCCCCCCTCGAACTAATAGTAGCCCCCCTCCACCCAGAACCCCATGAAAAGCAGTGTGTAGAATCCCCCCAATTAACCCACAAGAGGCAGTGTGCAGAATCCCCCAACCAACCCATAACAGGCAGTTATTTCAGATAACAGGCAGTTATTTCAGAATCCTCTCCCTCAATCACCCTATTAAAGGCAGTGTGCCAAATCCCTCCAATCACCCTATAACAGGCAGTTTGCAATCCCCCCTAATCAGCCGATAAATGGCGTTGTGCAGAACCCCCCTAATTACTCTATAACAGGCAGTGTGTAGAATCCCCCCAACCAACCCATAACAGGCAGTTTTCAGAATCCTCTCCCTCAATCACCCTATTACAGGCAGTGTGCCAAATCCCTCCAATTACCCTATAACAGGCAGTTTGCAATCCCCCCTAATCAGCCAATAAATGGCTTTGTGCATAACCCCCCATAATTACCCTATAAGCGGCAGTGTGTAGAATCCCCCAATCACCCTATAACAGGCAGTGTGCAGAATCCCCCCAATCACTCTATAACAAGCTGTTTGCAGAATGAGATTCCCCCAATCACCCAATAACAGGCAGTGTGCAGAACCCCCCAATCACCTTATAACAGACAGTGTGTAGAATCCCCCCAATCATCCTATAACAGGCAGTGTGCAGAATCCCCCCAATCACTCTATAACAAGCTGTTTGCAGAATGAGATTCCCCCAATCACCGTATAACAAGCAGTGTACAGAATGAGAGTCCCCGAAATCACCCTATAACAAACAGTTTGCAGAATGAGATTCCCCCAATCACCCTATAACAGGCAGTGTGCAGAACCCCCCAATCACCTTATAACAGACAGTGTGTAGAATCCCCCCAATCGCCCTATAACAAGCAGTGTGCAGAACCCCCCAATCACATTATAACAGGCAGTGTGTAGAATCCCCCTGAACCCCATAACAGGCAGCGTGTAGAATGAGAGTCCCCCAATCACCCTATAACAGGCAGTGTGTAGAATCCCCACACTAACCCTATAACAGGCAGTTTGCAGAATGAGAGTCCCCCAATCACCCTATAACAGACAGTGTGTAGAATCCCCCCAATCGCCCTATAACAAGCAGTGTGCAGAACCCCCCAATCACTTTATAACAGGCAGTGTGTAGAATCCCCCTGAACCCCATAACAGGCAGTGTACAGAATGAGATTCCCCCAATCACCCTATAACAAGCAGTGAACAGAATGAGAGTCCTCGAAATCACCCTATAACAAACAGCTTGCAGAATGAGATTCCCCCAATCACCCTATAACAGGCAGTGTGCAGAACCCCCCAATCACCTTATAACAGACAGTGTGTAGAATCCCCCCAATCACCCTAAAACAAGCAGTGTGTAGAATCCCCCAATCACTTTATAACAGGCAGTGTGTAGAATCCCCCTGAACCCCATAACAGGCAGTGTGCAGAATGAGAGTCCCCCAATCACCCTATAACAGGCAGTGTGTAGAATCCCCTCAATAACCCTATAACAGGCAGTTTGCAGAATGAGAGTCCCCCAATCACTTTATACCCCATAACAAACAATGTGCAGAATCAGCCACAGTTTTGAAGCCCAACATTTTATCATATCATATTTGCCAAACTGGTTTAGTACAGCAAATGTACACTATAAATCTATATCTGCATTTATAAAATAAAAGATATCTGTGTTGTTCTCTATGTAAACCTGCTGATCAGTAAATAGTAAACAGCATATGTGCATATTTGGCCACTAGGTGGCAGACGCTGCTTGGCAGAGGCACACCTCCCAGATTCCAGCATTATAGAGCAGCCTTTAAAATGTCTGTGAGCATCTTCACCCACAGAAGAGCTGCTCATGCATCCTGGCTGCTGTGCATGTTGGGGTGCAGTTTGGCCACATACAGCCAGGCGTATGTGATTGTCAATTCGGTGTCGTGGTCAGTTACCAATGAAGTGGAAGAAGAACTGGACAGCTCCTCCACTGAGGATACTCTGCCTGCTCTGATGGAAGACACCATCAGCCTGTGGAAACAAAGCTACCCAGCATCAGCCTACAAAGACGCTGACATGAAATCTAGGCCAGGGCCTGAGGTGACTGACCGCATCTCCTCACCATCCAGAATGTTCTCATACAAAAGGGAAAGCAGCACCATGACTGAAAGCACGCTTCCCCCCGCAGCCGCCTTTCAGCGCAGCTTGGCTGCAAATGCCCGAACGCTAGCCCATAAGAGCAAATGGGGAGTCCTGGCTACTATTTCCACCCAGGAGATGGTGAGTCCTATTAAATATGGCATGTGTTTTTATCCCGATATCCTACTGTAATGTCCCACCTATTGTCTGACCATTCAGGTATCAGTATATGCAGTAGCACTGCTTGGAAATGCCTGTTCCAGGGGTGGACTGCCCATAGGGAACACGGGGCAAATTCCCCGTGGGGCACACTGCTTTAGGGCAGCTTGGGCTGGCTGTAGACCACCTTACCAGAAGCCTAGACTTTGTTTACTCCCTGCTTTCCAACCCCTCTCCTCATACCTGGCCTCATTGTACCTTCCCTATGACCCCCTGTCTATGATCTGTTGCTGCAATGCTTTAAAGTGGACCAAAACCCAGGATTTTGACTATCCTGTTTTTTGGTCCGACAGGGGGTGCACCGCTGTGTGAAACCCCGCAGGTCACCAAAACCAACTCACCTCTTCCTGGTCCTATGGCACATGTGCACCCACTCATCCAATCAGCATGCTCGCCCCCATTCCACTGCTTCCCTGTAACAGGGTGCTTGCCTGCACCGGCCATTCACAAATGTCTGTCACAGGCACGCGCCCTGCTAGAGGGATAGTGGGGATGCGGCACACGCATGCACCATGGGACCAAGAAAGAAGGTAAGTGTATGTGGCAACCTGGGGAGTTTCACACAGCAGGGAATCCCGATTTTGGATGCCCGGGGGAGGGTTTCAATCAAATCTCTTTAACACTTATTGATCAGCTGAGCCGCTCCTTAGGGTCAGGGCAAAGGAGCTCCTGGGCTGGTCGGGGTCTGTAAATTCCTGGACTGATTTCTGGCCCCCGTCTATCTTTGCCCTGTTCCATAGCTTTGTCGTACAGTAGAAACTGCCTAAGGCTTTGCATTCACCCAGATCATTCCAGAATGCAAACAGAAAAGTATTGTTGCATTTTATAGATTTATATTTAAAGTGGACCAACACCCAGGATTTTCATTATCCTGGGTCTTGGTCCACTTCCGCGGGGCACCCCGATCGGGGGTGCCCCGCTGCGTGAAACCCCCCCTGATCGCCCTAAATAATTTACCTCACCCCGCTCCTACGCGAGCGCTCGTCCAATCAGAGCGCTCAGAGCCGCTGTGGTATGCACGTACAAGCGACGGACAACCACAGCAGCTCTGAGCGCACTGGAGGCCGCGCCTTGCGCTTCCTTCTAACAGGGAGCGTGCCCGCACCGGCCATTCACAAACGGCCGGCGCGGGTGCGCGCCCTGCTAGGAGGAAGCATGAGATGCGGCCGCGGCTCGCACATGCGCCGTTGGAACGGGGATAAGGTAAGGTTTCTGGGCATCCTGGGGGTTTCACCCCGCGGGGCATCCCGATTTCGTATGCCCTGCGGGGAGGGATCTGATCGGCCCGGGAATCTTATAGATTTCCGGGCCGATCCCCCCTGGGTGTTGGTCCACTTTAATAATTGCAAAAAAAAAAGTGCACCTACCTAAGAATGTCACAAACAGGGTAATGTGCTACTTAGCCCATTCACTTAAAGTAAATCCTAAAGGGACTGTAAGCCCAAAGGCAATAATAAGGTAGGAAGCAGCTCACCTGATGCCTGTCCCATGTGCTCCTCTTATATTTTCCTGCAGCACCAGGAAGAAGCTGTAGCAGGCCTCCAAAGTTAGCCCTTTTTTTCATTCCATTTCTCTAGGACCACACAAAAAAAGTAGTGTAACAGCCATTCTGTCCTTTAGTACTCTCCGCATGAGCAAGCTCAACAAGCCACAGGGGTCCCACAGCTGTCTCTGACAACAGCAGAGCACACATGACTCATAAAGCTGTGCCATAACGCACGTGTCCCTGCTTCGATTAGAATAAATAAGGTATTTGCATCAGAGATTTTGTGATGCTTTGAAGTCTTCCCAAGGGGTATAACAGGGGAGGAAGTTAGTGCCTGCCTGGACTAAATAAATGTTACTTTCTTTTAAACCGGACCTTCAGCATCATTTAATGAAAAGCCCAAACCCTTCAAAAACATTTCCCCAGCATCTAAAAAATATATATATTTTGATTTATCCCATGTGTTATTCTATAAAGTGGGAAAATGGTCCATATTTTCAGAAAGTTGTTTTAGACAGAAAAATCTGGTGGAGGCCCCTGGGCACAAAATCTGGTGGAGGCCCCAGATACAGTATTTTTTTTCCTTTAAAGTAATAGTCCAGCCAAGTAACTGATTGGTGGTTGTCTGGCACCCACTTACTTGCTGGAACGTCAGATCAAGTCCCTTGTGCCACCCTTGTGCGGGTGCGTGCTGCTCGAGAACTGCTGCTTTGCCATTCTGGGCGGGGGGTTGTGTAGTCACCCAGCTGGATCAGCAGAAAACAGTTCCCTGCACTGAGCTGCCAGCGGCTGTTCTTGGTGGCTTATGTGCAGTGAGCTGCCACCGACTGACAGCTCTGCCCCCTCCCATCACTATAGTGTTGCTGACGGCAGCTTTGCTGTTCTAGACTCTCCGTCCTGCCCTGTGGTGGCTTTGGCGGGGGGCCCACTGCTGCCAATAGCTTTGATGCCATCCCACGGCTAGTCAGACCAAAGACTGAAAAGCTTCCTGGACCAGACCATAATCTAAAAGTTGGTGGAGGCCCCAGGGCATGCACCCCTTGCACCCCCCTCTACCAGCCAAAAGTTGACTAAAGGAGATTGTTCGGGTTAAGTGCAAAAACAAATCACTGTTTGCTTACCTGCCATGCAAAGCATTCAAACTTTTGTGCTGCTCAATAAAGCTGTTGTTGTTGAGATACATCCCCAGACCCTGGATTTTATTTACTCATGACCACCTTTTTTTTGCATTGGAGCGGTATACCTGTCTCCACCCCTTTTGCATCAGATTGTGTAGGAAATATCACTGTGTGTTTTTGCAGGGCAGAATAGCTGCTCCTTGCTTTGCTTGTCTGTCTTTTCCCTACTTCTTTGTATAGTGCACATTTCAGTGCTTTAAAAAGGTTTTAATGAATAAATAAAATGCAGGGACTGGGCAATCGAGTTGCCTCTCTGCTTAAAAAATGGGTTTAAGAACTGCATGGCTTTCATTTTAAAAAATGGATCTCTGTCCCAGTTCCTTTTTCGTTCTGCTTATCTATGGCAGCTCAAGCACTTTTGGTAGACAGCATTTTGTCTTTTATTATGTGTATGTATTGTTTTATAATACTAGTCCAAATTTACTGGTTTTTAGCTAGCTATTTTCATAGAGGATGGTAATAGGGAAGGTGTTGCAAAGTTAGTTATTAATGATGACATGCAGCTTCGGCCTCATTTAATTTTTAGATTAAGGGTATTTTATATTAAAAATTCCCTTTTTGTAAGGTTTTTGGTGTTCTACCTTATTGTTTTACTCTTCTGGGATGAAAAATAAACATTTGTGTTAGGATTGTGTCCTCAGACCTGTGATTTACATATCAGCATGCTTTGTCCAAGTTTCTCATATTCCTGTGTGTCTTGGTAAAGTAGGAGTGGCTTTCTTGTCCTTCATTAAAGCTCCTAGTATCCTTATCTCGCTACAAATCCCAAAATCCTTCAACTGTAACTGGTGGGTCTATTAGCAGCTTTGGCTAAACAAATCAGCAGCATCATTTTTAACCATCGCCATCATTTTTAACCTGAGAATTCTGCTAGTAACATTTTAGCTTCTTGAACACACGATTGATTCCCCCTAGCTGAAGAGATTGAAATAATGCACATGGGGTTACATTTGTCATGTCTGCCTTGGCCAATCAGATGATTGGCAAGCCAGAGTGATAAAGCTTCTGAAATATACATCAAAACACCACTTTTATGTATGTCAACCACATTTTGATGTAAGATAAACACATTGTTGCTATGGAGAACTGTTTTCTTTTATGACATAGGCCTCGATGTTGAAAAAAATTCTCATGGTAGTAAAAAATTCAATTCATGAGAAAAAAGCCTGAGAATGTCTCTGTTACTAAATCACCAGATATAAAGACAATGAAAGTCAATGAAAGCTTTTACTACAGTGTAGAAAGGAGTAAACAGTTGTCTACTTTTCTTAGGACTAAAAAAGTGCCATTGACTTTCATTGTTCACCTAGCTGCTGATTAAGCAACAGTGACATTTTCAGGCTTTTTTTCTCATGAATTGAATTTTTTACTAACATGAGAATTTTGTTTTAACTCTTATTGAAAAACATAGAAAAATATATAATATAATAGATAAACTCGGCACCTTGAGCACATCATATTGGCACACTAGGTTGGAAACTTAAAAATGTAATCGAAAGTTGAATTTCCCCTTAAATCGCTTAATGAATGAAGTATCTTTTTTATTTTGTAACATGTAACAGTGACTATGACCTTTGACTTGCTCTTTGCCAGATTGAAGGAGTGCCATTCGGGCAGGTTCTTCTAACCAGTGATGGACCTTTGGATAACAGTACTGGGGTTCCATACTTTTTTGTTACTACTAAAGCAAGCTTCCTTTCTGATCTGATGAAGAGTCCAGTGGCTTCCTTTACATTTTCAGATCTAGAGGGTGACATATGCAGGTAATATCGGTTACATAAAATAATCTTGAGTAGACTTGTTCAACTTTACATTTTTGTAATTCAAAAATGTCAAGTTTAACAATGTTACAATATGTTTCTATATGGTGTGTATATGTTTAGTTGTATTTCGCTGTGGCTGCTTCCATAGCACATTCTTGTATAATTCAGCTGAAAGAGGGTTGCTATTGCTTTTTGTTAACTGTGAGGAAGCCCAAAATGGACCCAACCCCTGATTATCTTGATGTTGGATGCTGCCTAATTTACTTACATAAATGGCTGTAAAACAGGTAGGAATTACTACCTTAAGGTGGATTGTCCCCTGTTAGGTCATTACTACTTATGCAGGATTATGGAGCATTAGAATTTCAACATGTTTGCCCATGTCCCCAGGCTACAAATTAGATACAGGGAATAAAATGTTTTTAAAGATTTGAAAAGTTTTCAAAATCAGCACTTTATGGGTCAGTCAGTTGACAACTCCCCATGGGTTGGTGGTAAGCAGACAATTACTGCCTAGAAAAGATTTTTCTCCTGCTTCTTCCACTTCTTGGGAATGGCATCACAGGGGTTAAAACGTGCTTGTGGTATATAATAAATGTCTGTCGTATTTCATTTAAAAGTCTCCAGTCAAATAAGGTTGGGCGGTCGCTTTGCTATGGAGCAAGGGGGATTCGAAAGAGAGTGATTCAAAAGAGAGATACTGGCACTGATAGCCCAATGTCAGGAACCAGTACTCACCTGCTTCCAAGTTCCAGTGATTCATTAAGGCCTCACATGACTTCAAGCCTCTAGTGAGGTTTGTGGGGTGGGCTAGTACTATTTTAACCTGCTTTTGGATTACTATGGTGCAGTGCAGCCCTATTTGATGGACAGCAGCCAGTAAGGTTCAGTGCTGTGTGTCCATCCCCACCCAGCAAACACTACTGGCTGCTGTCTTCAGTGGCCATACAGAGGGATCACAATAGGAGGGAGGCTGGGGATGGAGCTTTTGAGTGTTACACATTACAATAGATGTATTATTGCTATGAAGTCGAAATACATGTATGTTTGCTTCCAGAAGGGGGCTTACAGATCTACAGGAGCCTCAATGCGCTGCTTTGACACTTGTAGGCCAGATGCTGATTGTTCCACCCGAAGGAGAAGAACTTGCCAAGAAAGCTCTATTTTCCAGGTTTGTTTCACACGGATTTAAAAAGAAAAACACACAGGCCATAATTATCTCCGCACACGCTTTAACCTAAACAGGGACAGTGTTACTGTATTTTTATTTCATAATTATGATGTTGTAACCATACATGCCAAATATAGTAAACTATATTATTTGTAGACATGAGAAAGTGCTTAAATGAAAGGCTGTTTGTATTGTTCAAATCAACAAACCAGAACTTCCTTTCTACTGTGTTTCCCCGAAAATCCTAACCTACCCCACCCCCCTCATCTGTGCCTGCTGCTGCGGAAGTATGGGGGTGGCTGGCCTGCCACTGCCCTTCCCCCATCAGGGGCACTTGCTACAGAGGCATGGGGGTGGCTATCTGTTCCTCTAGCTATCCATCTAGCCACTATCTATCCCTCTGCCCTATCTATCTATCTATCTATCTATCTATCTATCTATCTATCTATCTATTTATATATCCATCCATCCGTCTGCCCATCCATCTGCATATCTATCTATCTATCTATCTATCTATCTATCTATCTATCTATCTATCTATCTATCTATCTATCCATCCATTTGACTTTCTATCTATCTACCCATCTATCTATCTATCTATCTATCTATCTATCTATCTATCTATCGATTCAATTCTTTATTGGCAGGTCCAAAAAAAACATTTAGCATTGCCAAAGCAAAAGGGAATAACAAATGGGGGGGGGGGGGGTGTTGGGTTATAGGGGCAGGATTGGGTGTACAATGGTTCAGTGGTGTTGGGAGTTGGAGAGGTATAGGGGCAGTAGGGGGTTGGGCTGGATTAAGGGGCAGTAAATGGGTTTGAAATCCATAGATTCTAATTGTCCTTTTAGTTGGGGCAGTAGAGAGGTGGCATATATGGGCAGTGTAGGGGTATAACACTGGGGGGGGGGGGGGTGTTGGGTTATAGGGGCAGGATTGGGTGTACAATGGTTCAGTGGTGTTGGGAGTTGGAGAGGTATAGGGGCAGTAGGGGGTTGGGCTGGATTAAGGGGCAGTAAATGGGTTTGAAATCCATAGATTCTAATTGTCCTTTTAGTTGGGGCAGTAGAGAGGTGGCATATATGGGCAGTGTAGGGGTATAACAGTCCATGGTCTCTTATGTTCCTCTCAGTTGATGGCAGGTGGAGACATATAGGGGGCAGTATAGAGGTGGCATATAGGGGCAGTATAGGGGTATATCAGTCCATGGTCTCTTATGTTCCTCTCAGTTGGTGGCAGGTGGGGACATATTGGGCAGCTATTTGCAGGGTGGGCTCCTCTTCTCCCAGCAGGATGTGGAGTTTCCTCTCATCATCTATGGAGGTGAAGTCCGGGATGAGGGTGGAGAGTCTCTGGAAGTAAGTGTCCCTGGTGGACGAATATTTGCTGCAGTGTAGCAGGAAGTGGGCCTCATCCTCCAGGGCCCCCTGCTCACAGTGCCGGCATAGTCTGCTCTCCCGTGGCTTGTATGTCTGCCTGTGCCGGCCTGTCTCCATCTCAGTCTATAGAGGCTTAGGGTCTGCCTGTGTTTGGGGTGGTGCAGCCTCTCCAGTTATGGGACCATGGTGTAGTCCCTCTTTAGTGATTGGTAGACGGTAAGTTTCTGAGAGTTACTTAATTCATTCTTCCAATCCTCTATAATCTATATATTGCTCCTGGCAGCTCTCTATCGCCCCCTTTATTTGGGCTTTTGTCAGGGAATGTCGGGGGTTTTTGCTGGACAGGTGACTGACACTCAGTTGGAGGGCGCAGGGTTTGTTCTGGGCCCCATGGCTCAGGGAGGCTTTGTGGTGGTAGGAGTCGGGGCTGCTGCTCTGTATGTGACCCCAGAATGACAGTGCCCTCTTCTGCGCCTGGAACCATAGTGGGAACCTGCCCAGCTATCTATCTATCCCTCTGTCTATCTATATATCCATGCATCTATCTATCTATCTATCTATCTATCTATCTATCTATCTATTTATGTATCTATCTATCTATCTATGTGTTGTTGTGGAAAAAAATAGGAAATCCCCTGAAAATAAGCCCTACCACCTTTTTCTGAGCATACAATTAATAATGTATGTTGCAAACCCTTTATCAGTACATTTAGGGGACCTATGGGCTTTTTTATGCTCAGGTCAGAAGGTGTTCATGAAAAGATTTATATATATATATATATATATATATATATATATATATTTCATTAGCTTACAGAGTTAAACCAGACCAACATCCGTTTTTTCTTTAATGGGTGTTGGTCCCACAGACATAAAAACAAGGGTAAAAAACAAGCTTGGGGGGCATCCAGAATACTGGAGCTCTCCTGCACATGACCCCCCTCCCGCCCGATATGCTTACCTTCACCTCAAGCCTGCACCGGCAAAGGAGCCCCGCGATTGGCCGCCGGCGGGAGGGGGGCTCCAGCATTCTGGATGCCCTCAAGCTTGTTTTTATGGAACCAACACTATTTAAAGAAAATACGCCTGTTGGTCCATGTTAGGTGGCACATGTAAAGTCATTGAGACAAGAGTTGGAGAAAGTATTCAGACTGGACTATAGTTGAATAGTTGAATTATTAATGTAGGAAGGGTTTGGCCAGGGAGGGCATTGTAGGTTCTGGTTTGAACTAAATGCATGTTGCAGTAACTGGGATATGATTAGGGCATACATTAGAATTTTGGTTGTGTCCTGTGAGAGGAAGGGGCAGATGCAGTAGATGTTTTTGAGTTGAAGACTGATTGAATAACACCTAGAGGCTGATTTAATACTAGCGCCATGTATCGCCATGTGAGCGTCTGTAGACGCTGTGTGTCAGGAGTTATAACCTAGCTTAGCGGGCGGACAAGTGGCGCTGTTCTATCCTGTCCAGCATTGATAAATGTAGCGGACATGTGGTGCTGTAGAAGCGCTCTCCCTGATTCACTGCAGAGCCAATCGCGAACACTAGGTGGTGTCCCAAGGTCATAGCGCCCAAGACTACGCTACATCTAACAACAGCACAATGCAGCGAGCAATAGGTAGCGCCAGTTAAGTGCGTCCAGCACTCGACGCTAAAGCCTGTATTCAAGAAAAAACTACACACAACCAGCGCCAGCGCTCTAAAACTGGGCGCTCTAGCATCGAGCGCCAGACGCTGTGTGATAAAAGTTTCTCAACACATATACACCAGCACCAGAGACAAAACATATGGAATGACATTGTTTGACACTGCAATGTCAGACCTGCACATACAATTCTGCATAAATAAAAAAAACAATAAAAGTGTTTGAGAGGCCACACAATGATTTGAGGAAAAAAATGTAAAGTTTACTATAGCAAAAAGCTATTTAAACACAACTAAATGAAACCCCATTGAAATGTATGGCAGAGAGCTACTGAGCAACAGGTACTACATGGTGCTGCTGAACCTAGAGCACCAGAGTTATACACGGACCCACCACTAGTAATACATATGACGCTACATGACGCTGTTAGAGGCGCTCACCAGTTTTGCTTTCTTACATGTGTTTTTCACATACAGTGCCAAGCGTTCACCCGATGCTACGTGTCGCTACATGGCACTACCTGGCTCTAGCGTTTCTTAAATAACTCCCCTAGTCATTGTATTTAGGGAACTGAACTGGACATTCATGATGTGTTTGCATTTCCCCATTACTTATTAATATTAAGTCTTGGGACACCATACCGACCTGTTTTGAGGAAGTCTAAGTTCCGTAAAATATAAACATTATTGCTAGGTCACTCTTGAAAATCACTAGTATGGCTGGGTACATTATTTGTGCAAGACTGCATGACTGCATAAATATGCTTATTGCTATAAAAGTAAGAGAAATAGTTTAGTAACCATTATTTGTATTTATAATACTAATAATAAGGGAGCTGGTTGATAGGGGCCACTGGAGAACATAGATTACCTAGGGGCAAACATGACATCCTTGCTTTAAATTATTTAAATTAATTTCACACAAGAATTTCATTTTCCTGTGTGTTGTTCCTTTCAGGGGGCATCCTGAACTTGGATCCCTCCCAGGTGGCCCTATTCACTCACCCTCCTGCCATTTCCATGACGAAGGCTCAGCCGAAACCGAGCATGCTGATTGGCTGAGCGACCCTGTCAGCCAATCAGTGTGCTCCATTTTATTCAGCCTTACTCGCCTGAACAGCTAAGCAGCCGAGCAGAGCAGAAGGGAGTTGCACCACTGGCCGCATCCCCCACTCAGCTTCTAGCATTCAGAAAGGGCTGGCGCAGGTGCACGCACAACTAGGTGAGGTGAGTGAGAATGTGGCTGTGGCGCCAAGACACGGCGATGGCCCTGGGAGATGAGCGGGGGATCCGGGGGGTTTCACACAGTGGGGCATCCCAATTCGGGCTGCCCCGAGGAGAGAAACTCGGATGGCTCTGGATTCTTTAGACTCTAGGGCCTCTGAAGTTCCTCTTTAGTTTAATGAATCTGTTAGGTTAGGATAAGTCTCTGAATACAATAACCACCTATCTAAAACAAATGCAGTAAGTTTAGTTATCTCTTTTGTCTTTCACAGGCATCCTGATATGCAGAAGTGGTCTCAGGATTACGACTGCTTGTTAATGAAGATGCTCATAGAACATATCTATGTTACAGACTGCTACAAAGGAGTGTACACCCTCTCCCTTGAAGATTACTACACAGCAAGCCCCAACTGAGCTAGATTAGAATTACTGCACTGCCACTAGGCTTCGGATGCCACCACCCCATTCACTCACATGTTTGAAAGCTTGTCATTGATTCATAAAGTGCTTATAAATTAACTCAAGTGTCAAGTGAGTGAGAGGATTGCTAACATTGTATCCAAAGAACTGTAACAACTAGATAACTTTTATCTAGTTTAAATAACTTTATATTTCAGGCAGTGTTATTATACATGTTTCATGCAGTATAAAGTTTTTTAATGTGAAAATTGTCGAATGATTTCCAAAGCTAACAGTATTGGAGGTTTTTATTATCTAGGGTGTCCCAAGGCTTCTTGTGTGGCAGCACAGTGCACATTCTATGAGCATCCACCACTGATATGCTACCAGTAGTGTGTGCTCATTTGTGTACCGGACTCGCGTTCCCTGCTTCATAGCTGACATTAAGCGCTGCCCCAGCAGCTGTGCTCTATAGTATAGATAAGGATAATTTTAATTATCATTAGATAATGAAGCTGCCAGTGACAACCTCCTCTTTCCCACCCTCTGGAATGCCTAGAGCTACTCTTTGGTCACATTGGATGGGAAAAAGAACCCCACTTTAACTTAAATACAAAAATTGTCTGGAGTGAACCTACACTCTGCAGTGTCTGATGATCTCTAACAGTTAATGGTGGTCATATGGTGCAATAAAAGTGTAGAGGCGGTAAGTATGCTCATTTTATAAGCTACTGTGGGCTAGATCTGCTACCAGCATGGGCAGACATATCACCCACTTTGCTTAAGCTGCTGATCTATATACATATAAAGAGCCTAAAAATACAAAATGTGGTATCTTCAGGCCTACTGTTTTTGTATTATATTTGCTGCTATGCGTAAGTCTTTGCAGATATGTGTTTATAATAGTATTAAATGTACAGAGTGTGGTTGTAAAGGTGTGAGAGAAATGAGTCACCTTTATCTGAAAATGTAAAGCGTGCTGCCTGTAAAGAATCAGGAGTATTGGGGGTTGTTTTTTAATCCATGTAGGACCTGCCTTACACAGGAAGCTAGCTAGCCTTTCGGAAAGCAAGAAAAATTGGTCGGAAATTGTATTTTGATAATTTATACACAAAATTTAGTATTGTGCTAATATGTTTTATTACCAAGTTCAACTTTAAAGTTTGTTTTTCCACATTTGCTGTATTTCTATATCAGTGTGAAGAAACATATAAGCTTATCTAATATGGCCTTGCAAATGCAACAAGAAAGAGTACTGTGGTCAAGATAGCTTCTAATTGTTCATTGTGGCCTACTCTACTTCTTTTGAAAAGGGAATCCGTACTGACAGAAATAAGGGGGCAGTTGTTGACGTACCTCTAATACATCCTGAAATATTTTTGAAAATTAGCTAACCCGAGCGAATAAATATCTATTAAAGATAACGGTTTCAAAACCTGGAGGAGGCAGAGCACAGGCTTAGTATTTATTTATTTTAAATTCACTTATACTATAGGACCGGATTAAAGAGGGGCAGGTGGAGCTTGAGCTCTAGGGCCTCTAACACTTGGGAGCCTCCACCAGATTTGGACTGGTCCTAAGAGGGACCACAGAGGAACATAGTACAGGCTGCTGGACTGACTGATTAAGCTTCCAGTGGTGCCAGTTTTGAGTTGAGCTCCAACCTTTACACTGATGCTGCTCATGCTGCCACACTGTCCTCCTGCCGCATCTCTTGTCTGCGCAGTTTTTAATCTGCTTTAAACAAGAGCCTTACTTCCTGCTATATATCTATAGATAAAATGTGTTCTTCTATTTTGTGCCTTTGTTATGAATGGGACTGATGTGATTTTCAGCCAATCTTATGTTTAATAAAATTGTGGATACAAATGTCTGTGAATGGTTTTCTATATAGTAGTGATGTAAAACTGTCAGGACACATTAAAGGTATTGTCCAGCCAAAAATAACAGCAGTTATACTTACCTTTTGTCCAAATGGAGATCGGGGGCCCAATCAGTCCTCTTTGATCCCAGATGACAGCTGTGGATGTGACTAGTTTATGGTCAGCAACGTGCCCACTCCATTAATTGCAAACGAGAAAGTGGTGCAGTGCAGAGTTATGCTGTCCTGCCTCAGCGCCCCCTTTAATTGCAATAAATGGAGTCCACTCTTTGTAAGTTTTACAACAGCGGGTCTGGGTGGTTAATCTGCACTGGACAAATTGTGTTTTTTTCATTTTTGGCTGGACAATCCCATCCATTCATGACACTGTGTCAAGTTTGTTAACTGAAGCCACACTTCTCAGATCTTTTCACTCAATATTCCACCCCTCCAGTCCCAATTTCAAGAGGATATTAAACGCTGGTTGAGCTGCCTTAAAATTAATCTTTTGCCACGCCTACTCTACATTCTACAAGCCCTCCCAATTCCTGTCCCGCAAAGCTTCCTTTCCAAGGTAAAGTCGCTCTTTACAAGATTCGTATGGGTGGGCAAACCAGCCAGAGTGCAGAGGAATATACTATGTCTTCCCGAATCAGAGGGCGGAGTGGGCCTTCCAGTTCCTGTGTGTTATCATACTGGACCCCTGCGCTATAAACAGTACCTTCTGGAACAAAGCTGCTCTCAACCCCCTATTCAATGCCTCCCTTGGCTATACAGGGACCTACACCTGGTTTTTATAGCCACCTAACGATTAGGATGTGCACCAGAGCGCCGGAAGTCTGGAAAGTTGCCCTGAGACCTTCCCTCCCATGTATCCAGTCCTGGGAAACCCCTGCTTCCCTCCTGGTAAGGTACGAGGGATGTTCAGTGACTGGATGCTGCAGAACCTTCCATCTGACCAAGGGCTCGCAATGGCTAGATCCTTTCTCCCCATCTTCTACAGGTAACCTGCCACTGTTGGGCTAGTGGGCCTTGATGCAACTAGCACGGTTTGCTAAATCCGCTTGCCCTCTCCGAGCGAGACATTTGATGGGCTTCAAGAAGCTTTGCAACACACTTGGTCATACTCCCCATGCTCTCTCACAGATCTGCGAATGGCTCTCCCTGCCCTCAGAAGATTTGGTACTCCCTTTCATGTCAAACTGGCAGAGGGACTTATCTATCTCCTTCTCCATTAAACAAAACCGTCAAAAATACGCCCTCGTGCATAGAGCATTCATTGCCAATAAATACCAGGAATCTGGATACAAAATGCTTTCCATATGGTATAGAGTGCCCTTGGTGCTTGATATAATATATCCAGAGGTTTCTCCTACTTGTTGGCAATGTGGAAATAAGGAGGGTACCCTCCTTCATGTTTTATGATTGTGTCCAAACCTGGTGGGTTTCTGGAGCTCAGTCAATCCTATATGCTAAAGCTATCCCGAATGACCCTGCGTTTGTCCTCTTGCATCACAGCAAGTGCTCCTTCAGATCAAATAAAAAAGGGCTGCTCATCCACTTGGTTAATGCAACTGGAGCTTTTAAGCAGTCTGGCACAGTCTGAATCCCCCAACTATTGCTATGTGGTTTAAAAGGGTCAATGATATCTGGATAATGGAAGATCTGACAGCTTAGAAGTGGTAAAACAGGCTTGGTTCCCATGGCTAGGGTCCTCTCTAACAGCAGATTACTCTTCTTTATCTGGCAGCTGATGCCAGATCTATAGATCTATAGATTTTTGATGATCTATAGATTGTATATATTGTATTTATAATACACAGTATACAGTGTGCATATCTTTTTGTTTGAGCTTACAAAGAGAAATATATATTTTTATAGACCTATACATATTTAACGTGACCCATTTTATGCACCTGTTATTCTAAGAATATTCACACAGTTCTATAGAATTCGAAATGTCACACACATTTAAACACATACTTTTTCCAATTTTCTAGCTAGGGAATGAGCTTTGCTGTGCATGACCATGCTGACTGCCAAAACATGGTTCTATGATGGCTAGTTTAGCCATCGCTCAGAGCAGCACAGCTATGCTAAATCCATTTATTTCTATGGCTGAACTGGCAATATACAGGTAACATTTTTGGCTGCAGGGCATTGTTAGGTTTTTGTCATCTTTAAAAACACAGATATATTTGATGTTATTTTATCTTTATTTAATAATTAAAACAAATGAAATAGATTTTTTTTTTTTGAAATTCTTTATTTTCAGAATTATAACAATCAGTACAGAAGTATAGAGGTGAATATAATGAGGTAGCTATACTTTACTTTAATTTACAGAGCCAGTTACTGTATGTACAGCTAGTTAAAACACACTTGCATAGAGTTATGAACTGTTAACAAATGTCTTATCCTATTAACGACAAAATGTGGCCCGTGATATGTGTGCAAGAATGTCCACCATGCTCGGCAGCAGACCCCCGCGGGAACCGGGTGTCCAGCGCCCGCGGTGGGACACACCGGCGCACGGGGAGAACCACAAAAGAACGTATATTAGACTGCTAGTTATGCATCGAACTGGCTCGACCTAGTTGGGATCAAAGAAAAAGAAAGAGAAAGACATGGGGAGAAGGAAGATGACCGGAGGGAACATGGGGAAGAAGGGGAGGGAGATGGGGATGGGAGGGGCGGGTAGGGAAGAGGAGCTAGAAAATTCGACTGAGCAGAGTGCATGGAAATAGATTTTTTAACATTGCCAGTTTTCATAGCTTTGTGTGAGCCTCATATACTGAAATCATATAGCGAGAGCATATAACACAGGCACATCAATCCGAGCAATGTTATATAAATCCTTAGAGCAGATGGAAACCCATTTCTGGGTCCACCACTAGGTGAACAGTCATTTCCTATGGAAACGTGCTGTGTCATTATTGCATCAGATGGGCAAGAAGATGCCAATGCTGTCTGGCTCTGGTGCTGACACATCTCATCATCATCATCAGAATGCCAATGGAAAAGCTGAATTGTTTGAGTTAAACTGGTTATACAAAAGAGAATGAAATTATTAAGACCATTAAAACCTTCTGCGAACCTGATCTGCTCCTGTTTGGCTCAGCCTGGGCATGCTTCCCAGTATATGAGGAGCTTGATGCCAGCTTATCTCTTCTCTTTCTGAACAGGATGTACATGTAGGTGGCATTTCATCATGCTGAAAATACAGTACCTTTGTCTTTCTAGTTCTAATGTGATAGATGCAGTAGGGATAAGATAAGATGCCTGGCAGAGGGTTAAGATAGAATACCTGGCATGTATGGCATATGAATATAAACTGACCATGGTTTGGGGGTCTCAAAGTGGGACAGCTTAAACCAGTTTGTGGGTGGGGTGTATTTTAATGGTGTGGCTTATTTACAGGCTTTTAAGTAACAAATATCCACAGCTGTCACGTCCTTGTTGTGGATTGGCAGAGATGGGCACAGACTTCTTCCAGCAGTGCCAAGTGCATTCAGGAACAGAGATGGGTGTTCAGGGTTCCGGTGCATACAGGAACAGAGCTGGACATTCAGGTGCGTGCAGGAACAAGGTCGTAGTATGGAAGAAGATCTGCAGGCATCTTCCCAGGCCTCCTTTAAAAGGTCACTAGCACCAGCAAGTGCCTGCTGTACATGCTCAGTAGCGCAAGAATGTGCAGTATCAGATCAGCCACCGTGACAACAGCATTTTATGCTACTGTGGGGTTGCTATGGGGGCACGGTGTGCCCCCTCGGTCGCAAATTTGTTCCTGGGGTGGTGGGAGAGAGAGGTAGTGGGCAGTGAGGAATTGTCTTGTCATCACCGGCACGTGTTGGGATGGTTTAGGTACATTGATGATGTGCTGGTGTTGTGGGAGGGCACTGAGGAACAATTTAATGAGTACCTAGAGTGTCTTAACAATAATAACTTAAACATCTTTCTCACGGCCCAGATTTCACCTAAACAGGTTGCATTCCTGGATCTTCTGATTACAAATGTGGGAGATGGCACATTATGCACAGGGCTATACAGAAAAGATACGGCGGTCAACTCGCTCTTACATTACAAGAGTTTTCACCTAACCAGCCTCAAACAAGGTATACCTACGGGGAAATTCCTGCGTATACGCAGGAATTGCTCCAATGATGAAGAATTTGAACGGCAGGCGGCCGACCTTGTACAACGATTTCGGAAAAGGGGATACCCTAAGGCAGTGGTGGAGAGAGCTCGGGCACGAGTAAGAAGTACACCAAGATCAGGCCTTTTGATACCTAAACAGAGAATCCGTAAGACCCCTGAGGTAAGATACGTGACAAGATATAACAGTGATTGGTCCAAACTAAGATCTATATTGAAAAAACACTGGGGGATTTTGAGCACTGACCCTCAATTAACTAGGTGGATAAGTGGGGGTCCACGTATGACAGCACAGCGGGCCCCCAGTATAAGAGATAGGGTGTGCTCTAGCCATTACAAAGGTGCATCAAATTGGCTACGTGACAGTGCTGGAATAGGAGGGAATCATCCCTGTGGAGGGTGTACCGTGTGTCCCCACATGGTGAAAGGTACAACTATAAAAAACCTACAGACGGGCAAACAGTTCTCTATACGCCAATTTATTAATTGTAGGACATCAGGGGTCATCTACGCCATAGTGTGTGGGTGCCCGAAGATGTATATAGGGGAGACACGCAACACCCTAAAAGCAAGGATACAAGCCCACCTATCCAGCATTCGGTTGGCCTCAAGGAACACTTCACTAGGTAAAATAGTACCGCCAGTGGCCCTACATTTTTTGAAGGAACATCAGAGTAACATCAGCAGTTTGCGGGTCATGGGTATTGAGAGGGTATGCCTGGGTCCTCGGGGGGGGTGATTTAAAGAGATTATTACAGCAGAAGGAGTTACGATGGATTTATCACTTGGACTCGCAAGCCCCTATAGGTTTGAATGAGGACCTGGCGTTTACACCATTTTTGGGCACATAGGAGGTAGCACATGTTGTATGGTGGGTTTAGGAGAATTGTTCAATATCAGTTACACACATATTTTGATAGTTAGGCACGTTGGTTGTGGGTGAGTATTATCACTTGCGAGTAGGGCTTTGGGTTGTTGTCATCACATTATATTATTGCACTTACACAAGGACACAAATTCCTTTTTGGTTTGATAATATGTTTTATTTGTATTCACATATTTTGGCATGCACCATTCATGTTGGTAATGGTTATATTTTCACTCAGTTATTATAGTCTATCACTTCAAGGCACAGCACCGGGTCACACGTTCAAAGGAAACATCTCCTGGAATGAAGAAGAAACAACGGGGCAGGAATAAGCGAGCCCGGGAGATACCATCGATATGTGTGATGCTATTACAAACATATATATATGTAATGTGAACCGTCTCTTTCTCCTTCCAGCCTTTCCAGGTTTCTCCCCCCCCTCCCCCCCCCCCTTTTACCCCTGTTTCCCCCCTTCCTCGTTTTTCCTTGTTTCTTTTCCCAATCCCCCCCTCCCCCCCTTTTTTTCTTTCCCCCTCTTTCCTTGTTTGGAATTCTAATAGGATGTGTAAATGGTGATATGGAAAGAAAACAATATGTGGGGTATATGGACTCCCGTCGAGAGTATATACAATCGTATGGATAAGGAGCTTTGTTCTCCAGGGTGGGGGCCATGAGAGTGGCAAGAGTCTCCATTTTGGGACAGACCTCCCCCCTTCTCCCCCTTCCCCCCCCCTCCCTTTGTTTCCCCCCCCCTTCCCCTCTTCCCCCCTTTCCCCCCTTTCCCTTCCCCTTCCCCCTTTTTCCCTCTTCCCCTCGCAGAGTTATGGGGGATATGATACCCCTTTGTAAGCACGTTAAGTTGTACCATGGCCAAAAGTTGTGCCCTCTTTTGTGAAGTTCCAGAGTGGCACGGTAGCCTATATTGTGGGAGGCTCTTTGTCAACTAGGATATTCCCAGGTATATGAGCACAAGAAGACCCCTGGATACATAGCTTCAAATAGATATATGTGGATAGTCCCCAGAACAGAGTGGGATACATTAGTGTAGATTCCCATAGGCAAACTCTTACACTTACGTTTATTAGATTGTTGACAAAGGGTGAAAGGGGTATAAATCAATTACACATCAATATGGTGGTTCTGGATATAAAGTTTCAGGCATAAATGAAAATATGTTTGCAAGGATATAAAATGTGATAACCTGTATTTTTCATATTGTTACAAGATACTGACTATGGCATGATGTAAGTTTATGTATAGTTGTCCCTGTTTTGTGACATGCTTTGAATACTCACCTCTGCCATCTGTGGCCCCGCAGACTCGGCTTGTGTCTTGCGTTTACAGACACCGGAACTGTGCGTTCCGGTGCCTGGAACGCAAGCTCGTGACGCACATCCAGCCGGTGTGCGTCACGTGACCGACGGCAGGGCGACGCGCTTCCGGCTGGTGCGTGTCCGCCCGCTCTCGTGATCACACAGCCGGCGTTTGGCGGGGGAACGGGCAGGGGTGAGTACATAAGGGGATCAATGTGCAGGGTGGGCATGTCTTCACTGACCCTGGAGAAGTGACGCGAGGAGTCACGCAACGCGTCGGTCCCGGGTGAGGCGGGGGTGGTTTTGGCCGGTCATGTAAGTTACTGTGTTATGTTACATCCATGTTTGCCTGTTCTTCCCTACGGCTGTCCTTGAATTTGTTTGTGAATAGTTAGGTTTTGAACTAATAGCACTTGGCACTTTATATGAGTAGTTATATTAATGGTTTTGCACAAATTTTTGTATATGAATATAATTTATTGTATATTGGACACTTATGTATAAACGGCCGTTGAAGGACAGAGCAGCATCTATATTATAGGATCCTTTAATCATTCAGCCATAGGGGTGGGTTTATCAGGATACTCTGTGCAGAGTGCCTGTTTCCCTCCTCCCCCCCCCCTTGCATTTTGGTTCTCCTTGATTGTGTTTTTTTTCCCCTTATGTGTAGGGGATTGTGTGTAAATTGTGTGTAGATATATGTATTTTAACCAATGTTTTTTAATATTATGTATGTACATAGTGGACTCATTCAAATAAAGTAACAGATATTGATTAATCATTTAGAGTGGTGCCATTCACTATAGGGAGTGGATTGGGGAGTTTGGGACTCCTTGTTCTGTATGGTGCATGTGTGTAAGTAAGTGTTGCCCTTTCCCCGGTCACATGCTTCAGGGATCTTCAGTCTATAAAAGATGTTGGTGATTTAGCCAATGCTCACCCAATCCATGCATTTCACTACTACTGCCCTATAGCAAAAGAGTCGAATCAGTTGTAATCAGACCAGCTATCCTGCATTCGATGGGAAAGTCTTCCCCCTAATGTAAGTAAAGTGGGACATTAGGGTGTCCCCAGATTTGGCAGAGGACAGCGGGACTAAATGCCTCACAATGGGACTGCCCCACCGAATGTGGGATATCTGGTCAGTTTAGGCATAGTAGGCAGATTTACTTATTTAAAATGTGATAATGGTCCAGTTTTTGCAACAGTTGTATGCACCATATTTTTGCTATATAAGGCACACCCTTTCCCCAAAAGTTTCTGGGGGGTGTCTTATTGAGTGAAAGTTGGTCAGGTAAAAGAAAAGTTTACTCACTGGTGCTCTCCTGGGTTGTTGTTCATCCTCCTTCATCTAATCATGCTTCCGCAACCCTGATTCCGGCTGCTGGGTGGGTGTGGCCTGTTGCTGGCTATATATATATATATGACAATTGCTGCTGGCTATATATAGGCCATGCCCATCTCCAGGGTTGCAGGAGGATAATCAGATGCAGAAGAACAATCAAGGGTGAGAGAGCGAAGAGCGGTGCAGCTCTGTTAGTAGAGGACAAGTAGTCATGCTGTGCACTGCCTGTTATAGTATGATTGGGGTGAATTCTGCACACTGCATGTTATGGGGTTCTTGGGGGGGGGGGGTCTGAACACTGCCTATTATGGACTTCCCAGGGGGGATTTTGCACACTGCCTGTAATGCAGTTGTTGCTAGAAAATCAGTGTTGAGGTAGGTCCTTGGGGGGGGGGGGGGGGGGGGGATTCTGCAATCTGTCTGTTATTCTGTTATAGAAGTTCTTGGGGGGATTTCGCACACAGTCTGTTATCAGGGGTTTTAGGGGCAAGGTATTTTAGCGCACTATTTGTTTTTCTTCATATTTTCCTCCTCTAAACCCTAGGTGCATCTTATAGTCAAGTGTTGTCTTCTTGTATGAAAAATATAGTATATATATGGGGAGGCCGATTCATCAATAGCGCCAGGTAGCGACAGATGAGCGACTGTAGCGTGATTTTTTCAGCGCCAGCCAGTATTCGCTGTGCTTGGCCGGCATTAGCTTGATGACAGCGCCTCAGTCGGTGTGCGGTAATGTTGAATACGGGCTGGGGGGTCGCTGTTTCACAGGTCCAGCGTTGTATGTGAGCGCCTGACAACGAATGGCCAGAGCGAACGGCTAGCTTCATATTCATCAACAAATCACGCTCCGAATGTGCTGTCGCTGTCCATTCCTTGTTTAAACCCCAGAGCGCTGGCGGCGATGTGTATTAACTAGTTTTTAACCCCTAAACAACCATATTTTTTGAATGTAACATTATACATGTTTTTAGAATCATTTTGTAATATGAATACATTAATCTCAGACCTGTTAGATCAATTCTGCACATATTTTTTTTTTTTTTTTTTTTGACTTAAAAATAAATCCTAACATTGCAGAAGTGTTCTCCGATTTTTTGACATTAAAAAAAAAAAAAAAAAAAAAAAATACCAATTATTTATGAATAATTATAGATTGCTCCATTGAAATGCATTGGACATCGCCAGGGAGCGACAGCTCATACCTGGCGCTGTGAGGGAATTTGCAGCGGCGCTGTTCGGTCCAGGCGGCTTCATGATGAATGCCGCGCTAGCCGTCGCTCTCGCCGGCGCTAGCCTCATTTTGCTTGATAAATGCGTCATTGTGACCGCCGCCGGGCGTACTTGAGTCGGTAGTCGCCGTTAGCTGCCGCTACCTGGCGCTCGTCAGACACTACCTGGCGCTATCGCTTGATGAATAAGGGCCTAAGTCCTTTGCTATGTACTCACATGGCATAAAGCCACATGTGCAATATATCCTCCTGGTCAAAGCGGGGTACAATGATCATAAATGAAAAATTAAAACTCTTATCCAGCATTTGTTGTAGCCAGATGGCAAACAGACTTTAATGCATTTCAATAACTTGGAGGTTTACTGAATAATGCAAATCTGTTCTGGTCGGCTAGATTCTCATTATTTGAAGCAACTGTATTTGTATGTACCGTGCCTATTTGGGGAACCTTACATATCATGGTTTACAAATGCAGGGTAGAGCCATATAGTTACCCTAAATGGTATGCTGGAGTGGGCTTACAAAGCCAGGGAAGGTCCAGTACCAGATGGGGCTAAGATATGGGCTTGCACCATGATTGTCCAGCTGAAGCACATGGGGAGCTGCTGGAGTGTGCATTGCATGGCCTATTCTAACCCCATTCGAGCAAACCATTGGATATGATAGGAATAGGCCCAGATCAAGGGGTACCAAAAATGTACATAATCCTAGAGCTGTGTTTTATTTTCAGGAGAAATAAAAGACCAATGATGAGGCATCAATGATCTTTGCTGATGTCCTACATGTTGGGTCTCCTACAAAGTATTTGCTAAAGGAAAAAAACAAGAGAAATTGCCATGCCATCCGCATAGCTAGTGGATCCACTCTGATGAAGAACATTTCCAGTAAAATAGTGCTGCACTATTCTGTTCTACAAGAATATTTCCAAATCTATATTTACTTTAGTTTTGCAAAGCAGACATTTATTGACTGGTCTGCTTTAAATATTTATTGTAGCACATTTGTAATGTGCCTGGATCAAGACAATCATTTCAGTTGTGAATGAAAATTCGTTGACAGAGGAATATTTATTTATTATTTATTTAGGGGAATCTATTATATATTACCTTTTTAGAATATTTGTTTTTATCTGCCTTTTTGTTTCTATCTTTATTGTTCTAGCCTGGAATGGTGGACTTGGTACAGCAATGTTATCAATTTAAAGTCTATATTAAAGCAGACTTAAACCTTCCTTGGGAACTCTGGTTTTGGGTAGGCTCCAGGTCTACTCCGGCTGTCCATGAGCCTCCAATTTAGGAGGACTTCATGCTTTCCTCATTAATCTACATTTGACTGCAGCTGTTCCTATCAGAGGAGGTGCTGCTGCCGCATGTGTTTGCTGCTGTCTGAAGGATCTCTGCTAGGAAATGGTAAGACTCTCTCTAATGAGGGCTCGCTGTTGGTGTGAGGGTGTAGTTTAGGTTAGTGTCCCCTCCCTAGCAAGAAGAAGTTTATATCTACTATATAAATGTATATTGGTGTAAATGTGTTATAGGCTTTTTTTCACACCATAGCTATTTTTTGTCCTATCTTTATAAGAATCACACTGCCTGGCCTGGTTCCTCTATTGAGCACAGTTAAACACTTCAACAGGCTTCTTTTCCCATGACATGTTTATCAGCTATCCAGATCACAACAAGGAGAGCCCATGATTACCACCCAAGAGGAGGTCATTAAGGATCAACAGGCAATCTCTATTTATTTCTGCCATGTGAGCAGATATGAATAGAAGGTGGAAATCTTCAGACTCATCTAATCAGCACCTTTATCCATCACTCTAGGAGGACCTAATCACCCACCCAAGAAGAGATTATTGCACAATAATGTCAACAACACCAACAACTGCATGATAACCACTCCAAAGGATATTCAGATATCCATGCCATGATATGACAAAGCCATGGACACATGGCCAACTAGTCTATAACGCTCCTTCTGACAGACCAGCTATAAAATGCACTCAGACCGGGAATCAATGAGGAGGTGTTTTAATGTGCAACCATATGCAACCATGATAACACAGCAAGTGATACACCAATTCAACACAATTTCAATAGATTAGAATGCCTCAGTTAGACATTAAGGACTGGAAAAATTTAGGGTCAACAAGAGCCTATCCACAATTTGGGGCTTAAACCGGACCAAAATTAGTTTTTTCTCTAAAGGATGTGGGTTCCCATGACAGCACATAAATACAAGCTCGGGGGGGGGGGGGGGCATGCAGAATGCTGGAGCCTCCCCTGCACATACCCCCCAGAATGCCCAATATTCTTTCCTTTACCTCAAGCCTGCGCCGGAAAACATGTCCCGCAATTGACATCCAGCACAAGCGGTTCCAGTGGCCGGCACTGAGGACACGACCATGGGGCATATTACTGTCCGACGGCCAATCACAGAAATCATTTCTGGGCAGGCTCAAGCTGAAGGTAAGAATATCAGGCATTCTGGAGGGGTTATGTGCTGGGGGCCACCGCATTCTGGATGCCCCTTGTTTTTATATGCTGTCAGCAGGACCAACACCATCTATAGAAAAAATGGGTGTTGGTCCGGTTTAACTGGTGAAGGCCAGATGCTACTAGGGAAACTCAACGTGCTCTTTCCGACCGACACTCCTGTACACTTCACCATGCAAAATCCTTAACCAGGTACCCCGCAAAGATTTATTTGGCTTGCCAAATAATCTGCTACTGGAATTAGCTGCCTGCCTCAGCTTCTGTGGCTTTAAATGCTACATGTTACATGCATCAAAAGTGTTTCTCTGCAAACATCATACTCATGGAACTCATGGTTTTATGATTTACGTATAAAGTGTTAATGTTTTATTGTTGGAAATTCTCAGGAAATGAATACTGACGCCAACACAACAAAAACTTGTGTAGTTCAAGATGATGAAAGCAGCTTGTTGTCTCCTCAGTTTTCCTTTAGAACATCTTGTTCTTAAAACAATACACTCATCAGGGCATGCTACTAATTTCCACTTCAAAAAAGGACTCCTGAACCCTGTAGGTAGGGGCTCGATTGCTGGATGCCCTGCTTCACATACTGTAGGGAAAAGCCCCATCCCAGGGGTTCACATTCTTCCTTCTTACCAAAGAGCTTTGTGGCCCCATGTGAGCACCGGCATCCAGTAAGGTTCATGGGGTGGGCTTGCACAGTGCTGTGCTTTACCCTACCTGGCAATTCCCACAGGTCACTAGTGGTCAGAAGGAGTTGCCAGTGACAGGCACAAAAAAGGATTGTGAAGGTAGGTTATAGGGTTTGGGCTTAACCCGCCTTTATGCTGTGCAAGGCATCTCTCAATTGGATGCCCTCCGCTGCAGGGCTCAGAAGATGAATAGTCATTTTTTTAAATATATATTTTTATTGAGGTTTTGCCATTTACCGTACATAATTGCTGACTTACATTATGAATAATGACTACTTATATATTTTGTTAGGTAACTAATGCAATTACGCGCGGGTGTTTCCACATGCCGATAGTAATGCTGCAATACCCAAATTTTATGTCAGCCGCCACGTTTCGATGCTCAACCAGTGAACAAATTCCCACTGATTGTTTGATAGCAGAGATCATTTCCATGGGTCAATTATTGTCTGCATGCATTCGGTTTAGGGATTATCCAAATTCTTATGCAAATCCATTGACATTATGATTCAATTATACACAATGTGAAGCATACTTAATAATTTTTTTTAAAATGTTTAACTTTTTAATAGCTAATTAAATTAGAAGATGCAATTTTACTGAGACTACTTTGTTATGAAGGAATATCAAGGCGAATGATTGCTTGTTATAATAAAGTCAATTAATTCGTAATAAACCCTGCACAAGATACAAGTAACTTAAAGTTGGTATACATGACCAAACGTTACATAATTGTTTTAAAACATTATATAATTAAAATAATAATTCGGACTTAATGGTATTGTTAATTGCTATAACCTATAGATAGATGCCATTGAAGTGGACCAAAACCCAGGATTTTGACTATCCGGGGTTTTGGTCCTTTCCCCCAAATCTGGGTGCCCCGCTGCGTGAAGGGGGTGCCCCCCTGCTAGAGGGATAGCGGGGAAGCGGCTGCGGCTCGCGCATTCGCCGTTGGATCGGGAAACAAGGTAAGTGTATGGGCGACCGGGGGGGTTCACACAGCGGGCATCCCGACTTTAGATGCCCTGGGGGAGGGAATTGTTCGGATTGGGAATCTTATAGATTCCTAGGCCAATGGCCGTGGGTTTTGGTCCACTTTAATAGCATTAACATTAAACAACCTATCAGTCCCAGGCTTAGGCTTAGAAGTTAATTTGAGTTCCAGCCAAAGTCAGCCATGATACAGGAATCCACACATCATGAGGTAACACACAGCAGAGATTGGATCCTTTTATAAAAGCGGTTGGCTAACAACTGAGCTTGCGCTGGACTAGAATTACCTCTTACCTGAGGATCTCCATTGATCTCCATCGGGCACCGACTGCCTAAAATCTAAAATGACGGGGTCGGTGGTCAGTGCACACATAGAAGGTTCTCTAACCGCTGCATGCCTCCCAGCTCCCACCAATTATGGCCCAATGGACCCAGGATACTTAGAAAGAAACTATGGACAAAAATAAGCACAGCTGCAAAGCTTGCGAGTCCCCTGGTCTAGTTCAGTACTACTGTATATGATCGCCTTACATTTTACACATGACTGAAGTACCATTGACCCCTCGCATATCCCTTTGGGTCCGATTCTGAATTCCTAAGAATGGAAGGTTCAGATGGGCAAAATGAAAAAAGAGGGAATATAGGTGAAGAAAAGGAATGCGAAAAAGATGTAAATACAGTAGGAGAAAGTTCAGGAAGCATAGATAGTGAACTTAGAGCTGCAGTTAGTATGTGCATAAATGAGCTGGAGGGGGAACAAAAGATCCGTGACTTTCCCCAACAAGCTCTACAAGGGATCGATCCTGCAGGAAAATAGAGGAGCACTGTCACAAAATTTTGTAGTAAAATGAATACAAATAAAGATATGCACAAAAGTACTTATTAAATATTTAAAATATCTATAAAATATGTATTCAATGAATAATTTTGGTATTTCTAAGCAGTAGCATGGCCTCTTCCATTAGATTTATAGGGGAGGTCTCTCTCTCTCTCTCTTGGCACTACCTGCCAGCATCGCAGAAAACGGACTAAGGGCCCCATCTAACTCCGCCCACTGACACAGCCCCACCCACCCCTCCTCTCCACTTTCCTCCACCTACGACACTGCAAGGCTCACCTCACAAGGCAGCAGCTGGGGGGTTCTCCCCCACAGGCGACGAGGTTTCTTCCTGTTGGGAGCCATCACCCAGGCTATTTTTTAAACCCTTAAAGTGGACCAACACCCAGGATATGTGAAACCCCCCAGATTTCCAGTTAAAACTCACCTCACCCCGCTCCTACGGAGCATGCGTGGCCGCTCGTCCAATCAGCGCGCTCTGAGCTGCTGTGGTATGCGCGTCAATGAGACGTCTTACCACAACGGCTCCGAGCACGCTGGCGGCTGCATCTCGCGCTTCCCTCTAACAGGGAGCGCGCCCGCCCCGGCCATTCATGAATGGCCGGCACAGGCACTCGCCCTGCTAGAGGGAAGCGTGAGATGCGACCGCGACCCACGCATGCGCCATTGGACCGGGAGTAAGGTAAGGTGAATGGGGCATCCTGGGGGTTTCACACAGCGGGGCATCCCGATTTTGGATGGGAGGGATCAAATCGATTCCCGGGCCGAACACCACCATATAAACTTTTTAACTACACATTTGCTTAGCCTTCCAACATTTAAATACATGACAAGTATGATTACAGTCTGTGTTTAGAGACAAAATTCACAATATTGCTCCTTTAAGTTGTGTCTTTGCCTACAGATGGCCTGTAAGCCTGGAGTTAGGTTATAAATGTTAGGCCCCCATTAACACGGGGGGCCTAAATGACTGGAGGGCAGTCAGGGAGGGGCTTATCATTTCTGGGGCCCTATGCAAAGTTGTGTCTGGGGGCCCTAATCAAATGCATTTTTATATATCAAAATACAATAATAAAGAGTAACAAATGACAGAGAGATGCAGCTCTCTTTCTCATATAGCCTCAGTACTGACAGCATCACCAGTATTACATGCCAGGCACTTCGAGTGTTCACACAGCAGAGTTCTGGAGGGCCACATGCAATTGCATGGGTTGCGTGGTGGTAAAACAAGGTGTTCTAGAGTTTGAAGTAACCCTCAGCTCATGTAATCATTAGGAATTGCATAGACTCTTATTAAAGTGGTCCAAAGGTCCACCAGTTCACCAGGTTTAAACAATACAGAAAGCTAGTTGAAAGCCTTGTTAAAATAAATCCCCTTATAATTATATGAAATTAACAGGTATTTCAGCCAGAAACCTACTGGCATGTCTTGTGGTAGGGCCTAAGTGATAAATGGCTATAGCAAGAGCCAGGAGAGTTCTTAATTGCTCACACTGCTTTGGGGCTGATCAGTCTTGGCATTGCCCCTGCCATGCTGGCCACCTCACCCCAGCTTCACTCTCTTACATGAGTATATTATGGCCTTGCAGTGTTTCACCCCTGTGATTGTCCAGTGATCTGCTTTTACAAGAGTAGCCCAGCAATCAGCCGTGAGGTTGGCTATACACACCCCTGGTACAAGGCTAAAGCTGGAAAGGTGAGTTTTTACAGGGATACACACAGCAGGGCATCCCAAATTGGGAGAGGATTGGAACAATACCCGGTAGAGTATGAAACCCAAAAGTTTTTCTTCTTTAATGGTCGCTGGCTACCTGTCCTTCCCTATTTGGCTCTCCAATGAGAAACGGTGGGAAGAAGCTTTGAGTTGATGAAAGTGCAGTTACAACTGTCGATGGAGTTGGGTGTGTCATCCATGGTCCAGGCCTTAATGTAGTAACCGTCCCAGTATAGTGACCCAGATTCCCTGCCCCCAATGTAACCCTCAAAACACAGGTATTGCCCTCATGATATATAGAAACAGGAATGTAATTCTTACATATAATGCTTAATAATAAGGAAAATGATTAGATTAGTATGCAAAGATCAGTGTGGATTATGATATTTCTATGGTGATTCATAAAATGCAAAATACTAATCTCTGTTCTTTATCAGTTAATAGTTATAAAAATATTTTTTCTGTAATCCTTTGCTGTGATCACACCAATAGAGTGGATCAAAACCCGTTTAGGGAACCCCCTCGGCCCCCCACACACAGTCCCTCAGGCGATGCTGCTTCCTCAGTGTTTTAAAAACAGAAAATGGGGTTTTGCACTGCCGAGGCCAAGCCCGCTTTTAAACATACTCAATTTTTATTGATGAGTTCAGTACAACAAAGGGAAATACAGGGCATACATAAAGTGTCTGCATCTAACAATCCAGCAGGAATGCATAAAAGTACAGCATACAGTCAGGGCCAGAAATATTTGGACAGTGACACAAGTTTTGTTATTTTAGCTGTTTACAAAAACATGTTCAGAAATACAATTATATATATAATATGGGCTGAAAGTGCACACTCCCAGCTGCAATATGAGAGTTTCCACATCCAAATCGGAGAAAGGGTTTAGGAATCATAGCTCTGTAATGCATAGCCTCCTCTTTTTCAAGGGACCAAAAGTAATTGGACAATGGACTCTAAGGGCTGCAATTAACTCTGAAGGCGTCTCCCTCGTTAACCTGTAATCAATGAAGTAGTTAAAAGGTCTGGGGTTGATTCCAGGTGTGTGGTTTTACATTTGGAAGCTGTTGCTGTGACCAGACAACATGCAGTCAAAGGAACTCTCAATTGAGGTGAAGCAGAACATCCTGAGGCTGAAAAAAAAGAAAAAATCCATCAGAGAGATAGCAGACATGCTTGGATTAGCAAAATCAACAGTCGGGTACATTCTGAGAAAAAAGGAATTGACTGGTGAGCTTGGGAACTCAAAAAGGGCTGGGCGTCCACGGAAGACAACAGTGGTGGATGATCGCCGCATACTTTCTTTGGTGAAGAAGAACCCGTTCACAACATTAACTGAAGTCCAGAACACTCTCAGGGAAGTAGGTGTATCTGTCTCTAAGTCAACAGTAAAGAGAAGACTCCATGAAAGTAAATACAAAGGGTTCACATCTAGATGCAAACCATTCATCAATTCCAAAAATAGACAGGCCAGAGTTAAATTTGCCCAAAAACACCTCAACAAGCCAGCTCAGTTCTGGAAAAGTATTCTATGGACAGATGAGACAAAGATCAACCTGTACCAGAATGATGGGAAGAAAAAAGTTTGGAGAAGAAAGGGAACGGCACATGATCCAAGGCACACCACATCCTCTGTAAAACATGGTGGAGGCAACGTGATGGCATGGGCATGCATGGCTTTCAATGGCACTGGGTCACTTGTGTTTATTGATGACATAACAGCAGACAAGAGTAGCCGGATGAATTCTGAAGTGTACCGGGATATACTTTCAGCCCAGATTCAGCCAAATGCTGCAAAGTTGATCGGACGGCGCTTCATAGTACAGATGGACAATGACCCCAAGCATACAGCCAAAGCTACCCAGGAGTTCATGAGTGCAAAAAAGTGGAACATTCTGCAATGGCCAAGTCAATCACCAGATCTTAACCCAATTGAGCATGCATTTCACTTGCTCAAATCCAGACTTAAGACGGAAAGACCCACAAACAAGCAAGACCTGAAGGCTGCGACTGGAAAGGCCTGGCAAAGCATTAAGAAGGAGGAAACCCAGCGTTTGGTGATGTCCATTGGTTCCAGACTTAAGGCAGTGATTGCCTCCAAAGGATTTGCAACAAAATATTGAGAAAATAAATATTTTGTTTGGGTTATGTTTATTTGTCCAATTACTTTTGAGCTCCTAAAATGTGGAGTGTTTGTAAAGAAATGTGTACAATTCCTACATTTTCTATCAGGTATTTTTGTTCAACCCTTCAAATTAAATGTTACAATCTGCACTTGAATTCTGTTGTAGAGGTTTCATTTCAAATCCAATGCGGTGGCATGCAGAGCCCAACTTGCGAAAATTGTGTCACTGTCCAAATATTTCTGGCCCTGACTGTATATCCAGTACAGAATAGGCATGATAAGCAGGGTTAAAATAAATGACTACTGTTGAGAGCCAAACAATGTAATATACAGTATAACACAGTGTAATCAAATATACTCTCTGGGGTCCCAAATAGAGGAATGTAGAGGGGGAGAGGGGGGGGGTATCCCCTCACCACCCCCCATCCCGGCACGCAGTAAGCCGCCCAGCCCAGGGTATCACTCCTCTCTCTCTCCCTGCATCTCTTACCCGTGTTAAATTAGCCAAGCCAGGCCCCAATCTACAGACCGGCCTTTAACCACCATGCTGGGTGTTTAACTTAGGACATGTGGATGAGGAGACACATCACAGATAGCATATTTACCACAAAAGCCGCCCAGCCCCAGAATTAGGGCGATTAGGGGGGGGACTCGTGGGGGGGGGGGGTGGGGAGACAAAAGGGGGCAAGGAAGAAGGAAAGGGAGAGCGGGTTGGGGAAGAAAGAGAAGCCCGCCTAAGCAGATGTAGCGGGCCTATATAGGATCCCCGGGGGGGGGGGGGCGGGCGCGAGACAGGGGGCAGCTCCTTATACTATATTCAGGTCTCCTAATCAGGATCATGACCTTGCTAACCCATTACAGCGCCATCCCCCATTTTGTGTCTATCTACCGAGGCTCAGGAGTCCCATAGCCTTTTGTAAAGAGCGGAGTTCATAAACATGACCCAGATCGTACAGGTTTTGAGGTAAGCATCCATTCTATCATGTTTGGCGTGACAGACTTCTTCCATAACCTCAACATGATTGATTTGCCTGAACCAGTCTTTGATTGAGGGGGGGTTTTTGGATCTCCAGTTTCTTGGAATCAGGACCTTAGCTGCGTTTAAGAGGTGTCGACCCAGGGGAGACCCTCCCGCCACCCCCTTGCCATCCGGTGACCATCCCAGGAGGATGCTCTCCACACTCCAATCGATAGGCTCCCCCAGTATCTGACAGCAGACTTCTCTAACCTGATCCCAGTAGTCCCTCATCCCCGAGCAAGACCACCAGATGTGAACCAACGAGGCGCCACCCTTGCCACATCTCCAGCACACGTCTGGAACAGAGGGGAAGATAGAGTGTAGGAAGTTCGGGGTCCGGTACCATCGTGTAATCAGTTTGTAGTTTGCTTCCTGCATCGAGCTACTTACTAATCCCTTATGTGCATTTCTATAGATGTTGCACCAGTCTTCTTCTGAGAGGGGTCTTCCTATATCAGCCTCCCATTTCCCTTCCCAGGGTCTAGCTTCCATCTTCCCCATTCCTCGGATCAATCCATACGCCCAGGACAGAAGGTGAGCTTTGGGCCCGTGCCCCAGACATGCCTTTTCAAACTCTGTTAAACCTTTCTTCAAGCTCTCCCTCACAGCCCCAGCAGCAAAGAAATGCCTTAACTGTAAGTATGTGAAAGTTGAGATCTCCCCCTCAAGCAACTCTTGCAGACTCTGTTTATCCCTAAACGTCCCGCAACTCTGTAGGTGAAAGATCCTTAGGGGCTTTGGGGCGCCACATTCGTGCAGCTTGGAGAGCTGTCTTCCCGGGGGGAAGGCCGGGTTACCTAAAATTGGCGTCAGAGGGCCCGGGAATGAGGTCAAAGCTTTTTTCCCTTTGCAGAGAGAGTCCAGCACTAACAGGGAGGACCCAACATATGGATGGTTTTTGGCGCCCATCGGGATCTCACACCTACGTAGGCTGCAGACAGTATCCAATCCCCCCCCAGTAGCTGCCTCTCCCTCAATTCTCACCCAATCTTTCTGAGAACCATTAACCTGCCAATCGACAACTCTGCCCACATGGGCTGCCAGATAGTATGATCTTATGCACGGCAGTCCCGAGCCACCTTGGTCCTTTGGAAGCAAAAGGAGGTTACGCCTGATCCTGGGTGGCTTGCCCGCCCAAACAAATGCCCGGAAAGCTTTTGATATAGATTTGAAGAAGGAGTCTGGTAGTTTAATTGGAATGCACTGTAGTAAATACAAAATTCTCGGTAGAATATTCATTTTTAGAACTGCCATACGCCCAAACCAGGACAATTGCAGCCTGTTCCATCTCTCTAGGTCCCTTTTAATCCTAGATCCAATAGGCGCAAAATTCAGTTGAAAGAGGTTGGAGGGAGTGGCCGGTAGCTGAACTCCCAAATATTTAAGATCTTTACTTTCCCAGTTAAAGGGAAATAAACTCTGGAGGGCTTCCACCTCCGGTTTTGATAATGAGATATTCATGGCACTAGATTTGCTAAAATTAATCTTCAGGTTCGACAGTCTCCCATATACCTCAAATTCCTTTAATAGGTTCGGGACCGACACCCTTGGGGAACTCAGGAAAAAAAGCATATCGTCTGCATATGCAGCCACTTTTCGTTCTCTAACTCCGATCTGAACACCCCTGATACCGCCATTCAGGTCAATTTTCCTCAAGAAGGGCTCCAGGGACAGGGCGAAAATCATTGGGGACAGCGGACACCCCTGCCTCGTGCCGTTGTTAATGTGGAAAACAGGGGAGGAGCAGTTATTCACTTTCACTCTCGCTATGGGGTCTGAGTACAGAGCCAATATCCTATTTCTTGCCGCATCACCTAATCCAATAAACGCTAACACCTTTTCTATCCAGCCCCAGTCTACCCGATCAAATGCCTTTTCGGCATCGGTGGAAAGCATCACAGCTTGCACCTTCTTAGCTCTAGCCCACCACTGTATGTTTAGTGCCTTTATCACGTTGTCCCGGGCCTCTCTACCTGGGATGAATCCTACTTGGTCCTGTCCAATCAAGGCCGGTAATAAGTCTCCCATTCTCCCGGCTAAGACCTTTGCAAAAATATTTACATCTACGTTCAAGAGGGAGATCGGTCTATAATTCCGGCAGTCGGTGGCATCTTTCCCCTCCTTCGGGATCACAACAATTTGGGCCTCTAGAGCTGTGCTGGGTAGAGTACGCGAGGAGGCCGTGGATTCAAAAGCTCGAGCCATAAGTGGGGCCAGTTGGTCAGAGAAGAGTTTGTAGAACTGGGTTGGAAAACCATATGGACCGGGGGCCCTACCTGGCTTAGATGATTTGATGGCTTTCTGTATTTCCAGTACTGACACCGGGGCTTCCAGCTCCTGCACCACCTCCTCGGGCAGAGACGGCATCCTGGATTCTCTCAGATAGGCCTCCATCATGCCGTCTCGGTCTGCCGCCCTCCCGTGGCCTGGTAAGTTATATAGGGACGAGTAATATCTGCTATAAGCTTCTGCAATGTCCTTGTTCTTCTGGTGTAAACCCCCGTCTGGGCCCCTGATTCCTTCAACTCTGGACCGGGCACATCTGGGGTGCAGCGCTCTAGCCAGTAGGCGGCCCGTCTTGTTTCCCTGTTCGTAGAACAAGCCACATCGCCTAGTCTCGCATCTCCTGTCTTTTAGATTCTAATTCCTTTAAAAGCCCCACCTGAAGTGACTGTTTGTGCTGTGATTCTAGGTCTGCTATCTGCCGGGCCAACCGCTCTAGGTTCATCCCCCTCTCCCTTTTGAGTCTAGCCCCCTCCTGGATCAGGACCCCTCGTAACGTGCATTTTTGGGCCTCCCAGAGTATAACTGGGTCCAAGGCGCCCGTGTCATTTTCCCTAATGTAATGCGAGATGGACTCTCTCAGTTTTTCTACTACTATAGGGTCTTTCAAAATGCCTTCATTCAATCTCCAATTCCACTCCCTCCATTCCCTGTACGGCAAGGCCAGGGAAAGAAGGACCGGAGCATGATCAGAAAAAGAAATATTTCCAATCCGTACCGCTTCAACCCTCTCCAGGTCCCTCTGTGACAAGAAGATGTAATCAATTCTGGAGTATTTTGCGTGTATGGGTGAGTAGTAGGTGAAATCTTTATCAGACGGGTGCATCATGCGCCAAGTGTCCATTAGCGCTAGGTCCTGTAGTGCCCCTTTTATTTGTTTCAGGGCCCTATAGGATATAGCTGTTTTGGCATCTGAGGTATCTAGTAGGGGGTTAAGAGCGCAGTTCACATCCCCGCCCAGGATCAGGATCCCCTCCTGAAATCTCCCCAACACCGAAGAACTTTCCTGCAAAAGGTCTGTTGGTCTCTATTCGGGGCGTATATGTTTGCGAAAGTAACCACCTGCTCATTAGGGAGTTTCCCTTTCAGGAAAATATATCTCCCCTCTTGGTCTTTCTCGATCGCTAGAACTTTGAGGTCCACTCCCTGAGCGAGCAGGATTGCAACCCCCTTAGTCTTGTTGTTAGGGGATGGGGCAGAGTGACATGACGTGTAGGTTCTATTCCCCAAGTATGGTGTCTTGTTTCTTTGGAAGTGGGTCTCCTGTATCAGGGCGACATGTGCCTGGAAAGATTTAAGCTCTCTGAGCAACGCATGCCGTTTCTGGGGAGAGTTCAGGCCTTTGGCATTTATGGACAGGACGTTTAGACAGAGAGGCCCCATGTTAAAACTATTTGGTCAGGTTGACCCCAGTCCCCGCCCCACCCCCCCAAGCCACCGGACCCACCAGATCCCGCTCCCGCACACAGCGGGTGAGAGAGAGGAAAAGTAAGCAGGGATAGGAGAGGGGGATGCAGGAAGATGAGGGAGGGATAGACAACAAGGGGGCAAAGACACAACACGGGTTGACACAGACAAAAACAGGGGGCAAACCTAAGTAACTAAAGAAGAATATGAGGAGGGCCTAGAGGAGATCAGCTCACTCTTAGAATCGGTGGACACAAGGCTCTAGTGGGATGAGAGTGTCCCGACGGATTCCCTCCCACTCCACCCAAAACAGAGACCCTTCAGGGGGGATACGAGGAGGGCCGAAGAGCGGCACCCCAACGCTCTGAACGAGCCAAGTACTACTAGTACAGCCCAGGTATGGTCGGCGGAGTCCCCACCATAGATGCCCATAGGAACCTCTCCCAATACCAGGACCCGGACTATGTGGGAAGTGCTGCCGCCACCCCCATCTCGCCTAGCCAAGTCAGCTAGCTCTAGGTAGCACAGGGTCCTACCAGCAAGCCGTAAGAACAGGGTGCGCGCCAAATAGCAGGCAGTGCGTAACACAGTAATATGAGGCTCCTCTCCCCACCGAGTAGCAGCAGACCGCTATGTTGGGCGGATGTTTTCCCATTAGCATTAGTGGGCCCCCCTCATAATTGCATAGCCCAATTTACCTAACCCAACATGTTTGCAGCTTGTCCCGGAGCTGAGAACCAAACCCGTGGGCCCCAGCCCTCGGGAGAAGCGCAGGAGCTTGGGTAAGACATAGACAGAGATGATCCAAAGAAATAGGCACAGCAGCTGTGGTGCGGCTACTAGAGCAAATACTGTACAAATCAACATAGGTGCAGAAGCCTGCCGACGAGGCGCAAATGTGCTTGTTTCTAAATATCTATGTTCCGACCCGGTAGGGCAGCATCAGCCGCTATGAGCTTAGCAGGCGTTTTTCGGACAGCATTAATAATAGGCTTCCCGCTTAATTGCTTAGCTCAAGCTACTTAACAAAACATCTTTGAGGCTTGTCCCGATACTGAAAGCCAAAGCTGTGGGCCCCAGCCCTCGGGAGGAGCACAGGAACTAAAATAACATGAATACTGATCCACTGAACCACATGAAAATAACTTAGCAGCCGCGGCCCCGCTACTCGAGCAAGTACCGTCTGCCCCCCGATCAGAGATCTGCTGTCCCTACAGTCCACTCGGCAGCGCCCATGCCAACTATGTGGGATAGGGGTACACCGCCTAGGGGGCTGGGTGAGAGCGTCCCAGATGGAGGTTCTCCACACATTAGATTATCTAAAACATTAACATAAGAACAGGTGTCTACAGTGACTACAGTGAACAGATAGGCTTATCTCTATGCGTCGGCCCGGCCGGGGTGCAGTCGTCGCTCAGCTCCGAGATCTCGACCGGCTCCGTTCTCTGCCGAAGCGTGGAGGGGGGGTTTCCAGGACCCTTCGCGGGGAAGCGTCACCACGATCCGGCCGTCCCGTTCTCTGGATCAGTTGGGGGATCGAGAAGTCACCAAGCCAGTCTGGGAGGGAGATCTGAGGGAGCCGCAACAGCTCGCAAAACTCAGAGAGGTCCTCTGGCGTCCGGAGGACACCAGTGCTGCCATTGCTGGTCGCGGAGAGGGCAAAAGGGAAGCGCCATCTGTAAGGTATGCCCCGTTCTCTCAGGACTGCTGTAAGGGGTCGCAGGGCTCGGCGGTGTTGTAGTGTAATTCCAGACAGGTCTTGGTAGAGCTGAACTTCACTGTTGTTAAAGATGATGGCTTCTCTGCTTCTAGCTTTGGCAAGAATCTCTTCCTTAAGCTGGAAACTCTGCAGGCAGCAGATGATATCACGGGGGGAAGATTCCCCCATGCTCCGCGGGCGGAGCGCCCTGTGTGCCCGTACAAAGTCTATCGGGGTGTCTGGAGGTCTCTCAAGGAGGGAGTTAAAAATAGACGTTAGGGCCTCCTGGGTTTGGTCTGGCGCAACCGCTTCTGGGACCCCTCTCACTCTGACGTTACACCGCCTGTTTCGATTGTCCAAATCCTCTAGGTGTCGGTGAAAATTCAGGAGATGTCTATTATGCGCCAAAATGACCTCTTTAACCTCCGAGAGCCTGGAGCTGGTGCTAGTCCCCTCCCGCTCGATCTTGTCCACGCGGTGGGAGAGGGAACGCATATCCTCCTTATGGGATGAGCCACAATGGTTTTAATCCGCTTTAAGATTGAGGTTATTAATAGTTGTCTGAGGAATGTTATGATGGCAGCTCTATTTGCAATTCTTGCTCAATGAGGTTCCAAATGTGCTTGTAGGGAAACAAGTTTGGAGACGCTGTAGGCCATGGTAGTGGCGGAGTGTTTAGGCCTCCTCATGGCCTTGCCCAGATAAATCTCTAACTAGCTCTGTGTCAGAGACAAAAGCGGGAGTGAAGAAGATAGCAGATCACCAGCTTGAAAAAGTGGTCTTAGTGATTAGTGAAGGAGATAGACACCTATTGCTACCTCCAGTGATGTCTTGCTGTGCACCATGATAGACTTTGAAAGCAATGATGTGAGCTGTATAGTACACCTGTAGCTGGATTTCTGGCTTGTAGCCCAACGCCTTCTGGTGGTTTGTACTGGTATTGTTTGCTTCGCTAGTCTTGGGATGTGATGTCCAGTTTCACATACAGTACAGAATGAATGAATATGCCCCATACTTCCAATCAATCTATGCACCAGAACATGCAACGTTGAACAGTGCAGGGCCCGGTGTTGGGTATCTGACCAAATAGTCAAAAGTCTGAACATGGAACGGGTGAGTTTCTGCCCTAAGACACAGGAATGTACAAATGTGGAGATCTGTTCCTCAGCACAAACTTCCACACATGTGCTTGCATCAGCGCAATCCTGCTTCAGCAAAACAGAGTGGCTGTTACATAACCATGTATGGCTGTGCATTATTTCAAGATCACATGATCTGTTCCCCTCGGACCTGGCAGTAGTACACCGCTGACTGATCAGCTGACTTCCTGGTTCCTGTATACCAGCGATTCTCAATTAGCGGACCAGGGACCGAATGCAGACCTCTGCGCCGGATTTCCGGCCCCTGCCCTGACAGCCATGCGCTCAGTTGCTTCTGTGTTGCCATGCCCAGAGCTGCCCCCTTGATTGGTGATGTAGTCATGGCTCCCTGGCACCTAGCATTTCAATATGAAGTACTGCACAGGTAGGAAGTTGCAAGGTACACACAAACTTTGTTTCTGTGTCTCTTTGCCCCATCCATCCCTGTCCCTTCAGTTCTGCCCATCCAGCCCAGTCTCTATGCCCCATCAATTCCTGCCCTTCCAGCTTTGGCCATTCAATCCCTGTCTCATCCTTTTTTAGTTTTGCCTGAGGAATCTATAGCCCCTCCCCCGGTGTGATGATTTATAACTATCCACCCCGCGCGACAGCTTTACGCACGGACCTTTACCCCTACTGTATATGTTGCTTCTGGATTGTTCTTTGGGGTTTGATCCGGCGTCTACAACCTCCATTACAGCATTGGATTGTCCCTCAGACTGACCTTTGGATTGACCTTGTCTTGGACCTTGCCTTTGTGCTGCCTGCTGTTTGACCTCTAGCTTGGACTTTTACCACAAACCTCTGCCTGTGACCCCTGCCTCACGACTGCTGCATCTCTCCGATACCTCGCCTCTCCATCCGAGGTGGTTTCCAGCTTTCTGGGGAACAATCTTGGTTGTGCCTGCAGCGCAGTCTGACCTCACTTGCTCCAGCAAACAACAGGCCTGCCAGGGGATTCTAGGCCCCGTTGGTTGGTCACTGGGCTTAAACTGACCAGATGTAGGACACTGCCTCTCCCAAAACTGTGGGAAAACCTAAATGCCCCACTTTGCTGACATTATGTGGAAGACTGTCCCACCGAATGCAGGATGCAGGAACTTCATGAATATGAGGCCGATTCAGTAATAGCGCCAGGTAGCGACAGATGAGCGACTGAAGTATGGCGCTATGAGCGCCGCTAGCGTACGCCGCGGGCGTCAGCGATTCGCTATAGCAGGCCTCCTCAGTCGCTACCTGGCGTTGTTGGGAACAATGCCTACATTGCTGAATATGATGTTTCAGATCAGCTTTGTAGGCGCTGTCATTTTGACACACGCTATTCAACACAGCGCCTGCGCTTTGCTTTGCTGTGGGCTTGAAATCAATGTTAGTACCTTCAGAAGTAAACACATTGCAACATGTTTATTTTTTATATTTTTTTATTTATGTTTTAAATGTTTTGTTTGAAAACGAAACATTTTTAATCCACTGGATTGTTATCGGGGTGCCTGAAAAAGAATAAAAAGTGCAGTTAGTATTTATATTTAATTTGGCTTTTTCGCAGTTAAAAAAAAAACAATAAAATTTAAATAACATTTTGGGCCAACTTGCACAACAACCCTAATTGTTATGTTGGTCAACTTCCCCCCCCCCTTATAGTGGTTTGGGGCATCTCCCCCCCCCCTTATAGTGGTTTAGGTCATCTTCCCCCCCCCCTTATAGTGGTTTAGGTCATCTTACACCCCCCTTATAGTGGTTTAGGTCATCTTACACCCCCCTTATAGTGGGTTAGGTCATCTTACACCCCCCTTATAGTGGGTTAGGTCATCTTACACCCCCCTTATAGTGGGTTAGGTCATCTTACACCCCCCTTATAGTGGGTTAGGTCATCTTACACCCCCCTTATAGTGGTTTAGGTCATCTTACACCCCCCTTATAGTGGGTTAGGTCATCTTACACCCCCCTTATAGTGGGTTAGGTCATCTTACACCCCCCTTATAGTGGGTTAGGTCATCTTACACCCCCCTTATAGTGGGTTAGGTCATCTTACACTCCCCTTATAGTGGGTTAGGTCATCTTACACCCCCCTTATAGTGGGTTAGGTCATCTTACACCCCCCTTATAGTGGGTTAGGTCATCTTACACCCCCCTTCTAGTGGGTTAGGTCATCTTACACCCCCCTTATAGTGGGTTAGGTCATCTTACACCCCCTTATAGTGGTTTAGGTCATCTTACACCCCCCTTATAGTGGTTTAGGTCATCTTACAACCCCCTTATAGTGGTTTGTGACAAATTATGATTGTAGCCAACAAATAGTTCCCCTGTAGTGCAGTACTTGGATTAGAGTGAAGGGTAGTTAGCTTACCGCAAAAAACGAAGAGATCATGCTTTCCCTTAGCTCAAAGCCACTCTGGGTGTCCTCACTCGTTTCTGTGGCCAAGTTGGGGATTTCGGGCACCAGTGCTGTTTCTTCAGGGGATTGGATTCTGTGGCATATACAGAGATTGTGGAGCACACAGCAGGCGAGGATTATCTTGGAGACCTTTTGTGGACTGTACAGCATCTCTCCTCCTGGGCGTGCCAAACAGAGAAAGCGTGCTTTCAGCAGGCCGATGGTTCGTTCCACAATGCTTCGGGTTTTGCGATGTGCTGCATTGTAGCGTTCTTGGGCAGAGGTCTGTGGGCTTCTGACCGGAGTCATCACCCACGTTCTCTGCCCATATCCCTTATCCGCTGTGGAAAAAACACAAGGAGAGAGACAGCAATTAGTACTAGTACATGTTTTTGGTTTCATTTTCAAAAATATAGCTTACTAGCCCACATATTTGATGCTAAATACTTTTTTCGTTGTTCTCGAACTTCCGGCACAGGACTGTCCGCTGCAGGACGTAAGAATCGTGGCATGAGCCGGGGAAGCCAGATCTCACGGCCCGCAGCTTCATTTCATGGTCACAGACGACCATGACGTTCAGCGAATGGAATTGCTTTCTGTTCCTAAAATGCAGCTCCTGTGCACGGGGAGGGCAGAAAGGGATATGTGTACCATCAACGCACCCTAGCACATTCGGGATCCCTCCCATGAGATAGAATGCATGTTTTATTTTGGCAACCTCATCCTCATCCTCAGGAAACTTGATGTAAATAGGGATCAAAACACAAATCGCCAGTACTACCTGGAAAAATATGCGGCTCATTGTAGCCTGGCTGATCCCGCTGAGGAGGGCAGAGGTTGCCTGGAAGGTCCCTCGTGCCAAAATATTGAGAGTGGCACATAGGCGTACTATGCCTGGAATGGAATGAGTGTGTTTGGTGGATGGCTCGATTTTGTGCTTAATCTGATCATATAGGGACTGTAGTGCAGCACGATTCAGACGGAAGCGGCTCCTGATCTGCTTGTCACTTAAATCCCACACTGAAAGGCGGATTCCAAAGGAGCGGGGTGCCCTAAGCCTCACAGCACCCCCCTCCCTGTCCTCCTGCTCTTCCAGCATTCTCACACATCCCTGCACCCATAACCCATACATCACCCTCTTATCCATCTCACACTCAACAGATATACAAAAGAAGCAAAACAAAACCAAAAACCACAAACACACCACACACACAAGCAAGCACACTCCTCACACACTCACTACAATGCAGCTCACCACAAAACCAGAAGTATAGTGGTCAGAACCACCAGACTGCTGAAAAACAGCTTTCTAAGTTAGGCACAACCAAGAGGGGAGCTGCTGCACAGCCCACAAAAGGCCCCAAAATCAAGCCTCACTTGCTGTATGCTCCACAATATTTGCATATGCCAACAAAATCAATCTCCTAAAGAAACAGCACTGATGTCAGAAATCACCCAACAAGCCACAGAGAGTGAGGACAAAACCCAGCCAGACACTCAAATGAGCTAAGGGACCAAAGCACCACACCACAGCCTTTGCCACAGTGTAACAATACCAGAAGGTTGCCAAATCCAGCCATTTATACTTCACTTTGAAAAAGGACAGGTCCGCTTTGCCGCCTTTTGCGTTGCTCTGCTATTTCCTGTCTCCAATTAGCTGACCCAGGTGTGCGTGAAACGGAGTGCGCATGCGCACGCTAGTAGCGCTACTAGAGTACGTGAGCCTAAACTTGCGTGCATTAACGGACATGGCAGAAAATTCTGTGGTGGACCAATGAAAGGTAAGCTGCTCTTTATTTAAATAGCCGTTTGTATAGCCACATGTCACAAGTGTTTACTATACATGAGTACATTGTTGTCTTTGGTTGTTTGTTGTTTGGTTAATGAGGTCTGTAATTAGTTAATTGGCTACCACACATGGTTCAATCAGTGCATTGGAGCTGTGGCTACAAGCACCTTGCCAGTATGTGTTAATCAATTAAGTGGACCTGTTTGTGATTGGCTGTTAGAGCACATAAAACCTGCCCAAACCCCACAAACGGTGATACCATTCTGTAGTCTGCATGCATGCTTGTTGGTTGTGTATTGGTGTGTGTGTGCAGCTACAGGATGGAGCCAAATTCTGGACATCTGCCAGCCACAGCTGGCCCAAGTAGGAGTGTGGTGGGTGCTGTGCGCAGACCTCCCTTAAGGAAAAGGGCCCAGGCTGAAGGTGATGCAGCACCCCAGGCTAAGCGCCCAGGTGCCAAGAGGGAGCCAGAATATAATTTGGCGGAGAATAATACTGTTGTGCGCCTTACACTTGCTAAATGGGAGCTGATATTTGGCTCCCAAAGCAAGTCAATAGACAAACAAGCAAGGAGCAAATTGTGGGATGCCATTGGTGAAGAGCTTACTAGCAGTGCTCAACACCCACGTAGTGGCCCATCCTGCAGGAAACGCTTCTACACTTTGAAAAGGGCCCTTACGCAAAAGATGAATCATGATCTTGATGTCGACAGTGGGACCATCCAGGGTCCAAAGAGTACCTACAGGCCATATGAGGAGATGCTGAAGGCCAAAATTCCACTCGCTCGGCTGCAGGGTGTGGATCCTGGGGATGACACCACAGGTTGGACTGAAGGTACATATTTTCTGCATATTTTTTGCAGCTAATGTTAATGTATGTGATTTGCTTTGTCTCTTTCTGGCCAACTAACAGGACATGTGAAGTAGTACATTATACCTCATAAATGTTTTCCTTTCCGGTCTGTTGCTTTCTGCATAGGTGCACATGGTGCTGTCCATGAGTCGGGGGAGGAGGAGGACACCCCAAATCCTGCCCTTCAACCAACCTCCAGCCTAACCCAGTCTGCCATTGAAGGTATTTATTACTAATTTAGGGGCTTGTTGTTTTGTGCAAAAATGGGTGTGGTAGCACCTCAAACAATAGATTTGACCACTGTTGAGGATTAATAATATTGGCCTGCGGACTATTTACACGTCCACTTTAACCCTCTCTGCAACTAACTAACAAGGCCCTAACATGTGTAGCTATGTTGGAAGCCAGAGATGTGTGGCCATATATCTGCATATACATGTGGAAGCCACACTGGCCTTGATTAGGGAATATTAGTGATTGAGCTGCTCACACACACCTTAATGCATGGTTTATTTTGTGCCGCACATTACCAATGGCTAAATGTTTTCTTTGCTTTTGCCTAGCTGCACCGCCATTGGCACCAGCATCTCCTCAGGAGCCAAGCTACTCTTTGGATGCCGGTGTGTTGCATGTGTCAACCTTGCTTTAGCCGCTTTAACACAAGTGCATGTCTATCATTCCTGTTTTTTCTTTGTAGGCCAAGTGACTGGTTCATCTTTGGACACCACTTCCGAGGTTGCAGGTCAACAGGACCCTGTTGGTGTGTATTGGCTAAAAAAATGTATCCTTTATGCTGTTTATGTGACACTGGTTCTATTTGGTTAGTCTAATAATCTACATGTTTGCTATGTCAACTTGAAGATGGGTATTGGTATTGGATTTGCCATCCCCAGGGTAATTAGTATAGTTTTTAGAGTGAAGGCAATGCATTTTTTGGGTATATTTAAAGACAAACATTCACCCGAGTAGTTGTAGGAATATTTAGAGACATTAATTGTGTATTTTAGTTGGCCGGAATCTCGGAAGTGGCTGTCCGGAAAGGGCCCTTCACGTTGAGGCTGCCAGAGATGAGGGTAAGTTGGTTTTGCTTGATTATCTAGTACGGATTTTGGCACTACTTTTGTGGAACTTTAATAGGCCAACTTGTGTTTAAACATGTATTTTCAAGGGCAAAGCTCGAGTGAGGGCCCAACTCAAGACATCTGGGAGAGTGCGGGTATGTGTAATTTTCGCAATGTGTCTGTTCTTTTTTGGCCCAATTATTGGCTCATCTTCCTCTTACATACATGTTAGCAATCTGAGTTTACAAGATACCTTTTGCCTAGTGTGTAATCTGGCACTTTCTGGAGGTATGGCCTCGATAGTCTATCCATGTTACATTTGAGTTTGGTCCACTGACCTACTAACATGAATTTCCTGTTTAGCATATGCCAACTTGCCCGATCCCTCAGATGTGGATTTGCCCCTCTCTGGCAGCCAGACCCCGGACCTACATCTGCCGGACGACATGGAGGTAACATGGCTGATTTAGAGGAACAATAACCACATTGCCATGTTCGTGGGTAGGCCATGAACCAACATGTCACATTTTCTTTCTTTGTTGTTTTGGCAGGAGGCCAGACCAGAACCCCAAGCTGGGACCTCTTCACAAGTGCCATGTGGCCAAGCTTCAGAGGCTCAAGCAAGGGTAAGTTGGATTGTTACACTTTGGGGAAATGATTTGGAGGGGCATACCTGCATTGTTTCAGTTTCACTAAAATCATTTATTTTGTTTTTTTAGCCTGAAACCAGAGCAAGAGGAGGTGTTGCACCGACCAGTGCGGAGTTTTACGAACTAGGGGTCCGGATGCTGGAGGACTACAGTCGCCAACAGCCGCGTGATGGAACTAATGAGCGCATTGCGGCGTTGGAAAATCAGGTGCTGATGTGTCAGCAACAAAATGAGGCCCTGCAGCACCAGATCGAAGATTTGAGACAAGGCCAACAACAACAAACGAACCGGGAACTGGCTCGGCTGGCCAATCTTATGGAGCAATCTTTACAGCGCCAGGAACAAAGTTTGTTGTTGACACAACAGCTCATACAACAGCAGTCTATTTTTTTACTGCACTGTTGGCCCCCAACACCACCCCTAGCAATGACTCCCAACCTCCCCGGCCCCCAAGCCAAGAATATTAATTGGTTTGTGGTTGTTTTGATTTTGTGTGAAATATATTTGATTACCCCACCTCGAAATTGTGTTTTTCCTAAGACATAGCTAAGAACACAGTCAGGGATGAGTCTCTTGATCTAGATATGTAAATGTATGGAAAAATTTATGACACACATTGCTGACCATATCTTACTATGGTTTACACATTAAATGGCTACAAAGGTACCCCAAAATTTGACAAAGAATGGGTTTGTAGACACTTAAACTATGCTTGACAAGGCACAACACACTGTAATTACCAAAATACAAAATTTTTATTAAACAAGGCGGGCAACAGGCCCAACATTTGGCCGCAAAGTGCCTAAAATCAATCACCCCCACCCTAACGACGCCTCTTCAAGGCCAGCAGCATAAGGCGAAGACGCCGGATCGACCGCCACAGTCTGCGATGCTGGTTTACACAAGCTGTAGAGAGTATAAAAAAACAATAATCAAAATCTAGAATGTGACCTCTACAGACACAGATGTAGCAATGTAATGTAAGTGCCTACAATTAGCTGACGCTCACATTCACATTGTTGGCAACTGTGCCCTTATGTGTTACCATTATATGAGTACTAGTGGCTGCCTTAAATGTGGCCACAACATCCCAAGCATACACTTACTCTTAACTCTTGGAAATAAAAGAAGGTATAAGTCCCAGTGTGGACATTTATTTGTTTAGTTACAGCCAAACATCAGGGCCTAAGTCCTAACGAGTAAACTGGTTGGGCCAAGCATATTAGAGGTCACCACCTTAGCAGGCCAATTTGGTTGGGTAGAAACCACAATTTGCCTCGATGTGGCAAAATCAAGAATGTGAGCCAACAATCAAGCATGCAGACATGCATGTAGGATTGTTGGCCAAACACATGTAACCTAGATGTGTGTTTAGAAAACACATAGGTACATTGTAAATGTCTCCAGAATTAACTATAAGACATAGGGGTCACAAGTCTTTAGGCATATGAAGTGGGATGTACTCACCATCGCAGCTGTGGCTGGGGCCCATGCTGCTGGCCGTCCCGGGAGGTGTGGTGGTGATGTACACTGGCTCCGTCTGCGTGGCCACATCTGTCAGGAGAAAGCAAAATAGAAAAGCAAAATTAGTGGGCCAATGACACATGACTATTTGTCAGCCATCTGGTTATGGAGTCTGCAAAAACAAATACTTGCATGGTTACACACATGTTGTCCGACATTAGCATATTTCCTGGTCCATGAGTTCATGTAAATTATTTTTGGTTGCAACATGGACACATAAAGATAATGTGCCTATAACCTTGACAGTGCAATGGTAAGGACTAATTTGCAGTTGATTGTAGAATGTTAATAGTGTGCAACATGTGTTAGCCGGAACAACTTACAAAAATAACACATTTGCTAGCCCCCACCATGGTGTGGGCTGAAACATAGGGGTGGTTGCCAGTTGGATTGCACTGTAGTGGGGCTTGTGATGTTAATGTACATTATCAAACCAGCTTGGCCTATGGACCAGGAAACATGTGTATGTTAAAAGTGGGCCAAGACCCAGGATTGATACTATTTGAACAATTTGAGTGAGACACCGTCCGCCGCCGCTGCCTTCCGCGCATCACTCCTCCAGTGCGTGCGCACGCGCAGGCCATTATGAAATGGAGAGCGCAGGCGCACACACATCTAGAGGGGCACGCAGGAGGCGGTGGCTTCTGCCACCCCCAATGAGGTAAGGAGTTTGTGGGCTTTTGGGGGGGGGGGGCCCTGGGTGAGGGAGGTGATTGGGCAGGGAAGCTTAGAGATTCCAAGCACAATCAACAAAGGGTGTTGGTCCACTTTAAGGAATGTCATAACATAGGGAATGTGAGGGATAACAACAAACACTTACCATGACTATGCCCGTGGAGAAGGCGTTGCCAAAAGCTCCTGGAGGTGCCGCCTATATGATGCCCTGCAAATTAGAGAGGAATGGCAAGGGCTAAGTACAAATGGCCATATGAAACCTGTCACAGACTAACACTGACTAAATGTGCACTCACCAGGGGATGAGCTGCCACTTGAAGCCCAGGGAGGGCTCTGAGGAGGAGGCGGGGAGCCTCGGCTCCTCACACTCTGCTCCGAAGATCCCCCAGCCAAAGGGCCACCCTCCTCCCTCTCACTCCCTGCTCCTTCAGGGAGTGTGGGAGAGTCCATTACTTCCACCCCACTTGGACTCCCCACTTGAGAGTGGCCCCTTGGCTGTTGAGACTCCTCAGAGTCAGAGTGTGAGGAGCTGAGGCTTGATCCTGCCAGCCCCCCAGCAGCACACTCCTCTGGGGCGTCATCCCCTTCCTCCCCTGGGTCCGCTAAATAGGACCCGCGAGAGGGACCCTCCCCCCGATGACTCCCCCGAGTCCGCCTGTCTGGTTCGGGGGAGGAATCCCTTCCCACGTTTCCCCAGGGGAGGACGCTTATCTGTGTTGAGGGGGTGAATGAAAATAATTAATATTAATACCCAAAATGGACACAGCTTAGAATATTATTTTTAAAAAAGTATAAACATAGCATAAGCTTCAACTTACCTGAAGCGTAGGTATCATATAGGCGGTACACGCCTTCAGGGTCCCGGCGCTTGAAGTCCGACCATTTTTGCATGATGGAACGGACACTTAGGTTGGTGTGGAAGCGCTGGGACACTGTGGCCTTCACCTCCAGGGCTATTCTCTTCTTGCCCCCACGGGCATAATCATATTGGTGGATGCAGAAATCCTATGAGAAATGAAAAAAAAAACAATTATCAATACATGACATCAGACCAATGGGCTAAACATTTATACTGAGAACAGATTAAACATATAATCCAAGATAAACATACTCACTTTGACCACCTGGCCGTTTACGCGACTATCCACCCTCTTCCTTTTCTTTTTTGCTGGCCCAGGGGGGGGAGGGGGTGGAGGGGGGTTAGGTGTCGGAGGTGAGGTAGGTGGGGGAGGTGGGGGAGGGGTGGGGGGGCCAGATTCAGAGGAGGAGCTGGGGAGGCGCATAATCCATCTCCTGGGCAGCATGGTGGAAACGCAAAGGAGGAAACCGGAAGTGGATATGACGAAAGCTACAGGAAACAAAAAAAACGCTCCGCGCACCAGGAACAAGCTAATATCCGCTATGTGCAAGCTAAGTGGCGGTAATAGTAGATTTACGCATTACAACAAGCTATTGGACAAAGCGCTATTAATTTTTAGCTTTATGTTGCTTTGAAACGCAAAGGAGGAAACCGGAAGTGGATATGACGAAAGCGAAAGACCAAAAAAAAAAAGCCGCGCACCAGGAACGAGCTAATATCCGCTATGTGCAAGCTAAGTGGCGGTAATAGTAGATTTACGCATTACAACAAGCTATTGGACAAAGCGCTATTAATTTTTAGCTTTAGGTTGCTTTGAAACGCAAAGGAGGAAACCGGAAGTGGATATGACGAAAGCGACAGACCAAAAAAAAAAAAAAAAACTCCGCGCACCAAGAACTAGCTAATATCCGCTATGTGCAAGCTAAGTGGCGGAAAGAGGATTTTTACGCATTACAACAAGCTATTGGCAAAGACGCCATTAATTATTAGCTTGATTTAGCTGGGTGTTCAATATCCTGTAATGCATAGGTCAGAGAAAAAACAAAGCTGGTTGCTTACAAATAACAATCCTTCATAAAATAATAACACAAGCAAAATATCCAACTACATGATAATGTTGCACACAGGAGAATGCATAACGGGTTGTTATGAGCTTGTACGCCTGAACAAATCCAGCAGAATGTGGACATGCACGCTCACAACTACAGTGTATTCATTAAGAACGACTGGGGTCGCTGCAAGTGAATTCAGGGAAAATGCCAGAAAGGCACATGTATGAACAGCACAGCGCAGCACAGCGACGCTAGCGCCGCCACATAGCGAATCAAAACAGCGACTGCACAAACTCTGACCACCACAGATTCATCAAGGATAGGCTGCCGAATTGCTTGGGCGCTGACAATTTCAATGAGCGAACGTGAGCGCCAAACATGACTGACTAAAAAGTAGGTTTACAAGCCATGTGTGTTGTGAAAGCAAGCTATTTTGAGCCTAATGTGTTTTGTGGGAGGAGATGCATTTTAGATTTCACTCACAACATTCCAGTGTAAAAATTACATCTTTCATCAAAAAAACAATAAAAACAAGACAGATTAATCAAACATATCCAAAACAACCCGTGTTGAAATTTGGCCAAAAGACAAGAACACAAAAACCACTTAAAAAAAACATTGCAGTGTCTGCCATTGAAATGTATGGGAGAGCGCCAGGTAGGGACAGGTCATACCTGTCGCTGTGATGGGATTAGCAGCGGCGCTGTTCGTTGCAGTCGGCTACATGATGAATCCCGCGCTAGCTGACGCTCTCGCCGGCGCTAGCCTCATTTAGCGTGATAAATGCGTGATTGTGTCCGCCGCCGGGCGTTCTGGAGTCGGTAGCCGCCGATAGCTGGCGCTACCTGGCTCTAGTGAGACACTACCTGGCGCTATCGCTTGATGAATAAGGGCCTATGTCTTATTTCAACTGCATTAACTATGTAAATATGAATGTCTGGTCAGTTTACAATCACTCTGACTATTTAGCTGAATGGTGTTAGTGGAAAGCATGGATTGGCTTAGCATTGGCTAAATTACCAACATCTTTTATGGACAGAAGAATCCTGGAGCATATGAGCCGGGCTACACCTACTTACGCACGAGTAGCATGTACCGGTGGATATTTGTTCCTCAAAAGCCTGTAAAGAATCCACACCCCTAAACCACACTTCAACCGGCCTATCACTCACAAACTGGTTTAAGCTGTCCCACTTCTGAGACCCAGAGAAAAATCAGTTTACCTGGACTAGGCGTACCTGGAGCTCCGTCTTGCTCTGCTGAACTTTATCACAGATGGCCTGCCTGAAACTCAGAGATCTGTCAGAGTAATAAAGGTCTGGGATTCTGTCCCTCTCAGTTTGGCAATACCTGGCTTGTAGGCAACCAGGAGGCATCAATCACAGCATTTCAGTTAAACCTGGCCTTCAGCATCATTTAATGAAAAGCCCAAACTTTTAAAAAACGATTCCCCTGCATCTAAAATTATTATATTTATGTTTTTAGTCACTTACTTATTATTCTTTCCCCCACTGGGCTGCAACTCTGTTCAGGACTTTAGGATACCATCATGCTTCATGTTGAGGAGTGTATTAAATACTTATCAGATTTCATTGTAGTATTCTGATCTAACCATCATTTTATTAATTATGATGGCTATGTTAGGTAACATTTTATTTTAATTTCACAGTCCATATTTTTTTGTTACATAATCTTAGTGACTTGACCAGGGAAAAGCACACTGGAGCAGCTGACTGTCAAGGTAATGGGCAGTAAGTAATGGCAGTTCCAGACGTGCTTTTCTGTGTCAGTTAAGAAATTGTGTACAAATGCTAAAATTGCATAATCACCATGGCTGGTTGCTTCATATGGTGAAGTTACAAGCCCTCCTCGCTGTAAATAGGAAATACATTATTCAGAGTTACATCCCCTCGTCTTTGCAAATACATTGGTGAGTGCATAATAGACAAAGTGTTTGACATATCCAGAGTAGATCCTCTCCTTCAGTTCTGGTTTTGTGTTGTCACAATGGAACTGGAGGACAGCTGTGTAACAGCGCACAAAGTGGACCTAACCTTCAGCCAGGTATTTTCCAGATATGAATCTTTTACCTGTGCTATGCCCTTACAATATGGACAAGAAATGGCTACACACATTGCAATGCAGAAGACCAAAAGCCAAAGCGCACACTGTCATAGCCAAGATGGCCAGTAACGTTTGTGAATGGCCGGCGCGGGCGCGCTCCCTGTAAGAGGGACGCGCGAGAGGCGGCGGCCTCAGCTTGTCCGTCGGTGGTGAGGTACGTTTTTTGGGGCTTTCTGGGGGGTTTCACACAGCGGGGCACCCCCGATCAGGGTGCCCCGCAGATAGTGAAAATCCTGGGTGTTGGTCCACTTTAAAGAAAAGCCCAACGCCTTAAAAAATGATTCCCCAGCATCTAAAATTCATATATTTAACGTTTTTATTTTACTTTTTATTCTTTTCCCCACTGGCCTGCTACTCTGTTCAGCACTCTAGGATATGGGCACCGCCATCTTGGCTCAGTAGCATCACATACAGAGGAGAGAAGAGTGGGATAAAGTACAGGGGGGCTGGGTTATAGCTGTGCTTTGCACAGAGAGAGCAGAGCTGGGGTTAGGAGAAGGTCAGCAATCCCAGAATGCAGAGCGGCACAGTCAGAAGACACAGGCAGCCTGAAACTTCATGTGCTGCCTTCTTGAATGTTTAAAGGCTCAGAAAATGCAGTAGATGCAGGTAGGATAATTTTTAATGCAAGCAATCTGTATGTACAGGGTGTGGGAAACATATAAGATAGGCTTTTATTCAGGGTAAAGATCCGGGTTAATGTTGACACTCACCCTTTGTGCCCTGCAGCAGCTTCCACCTTCTCCAGCTTAGTAAGACTTACCAGTCCTGAGAGTAGGCTTTACAGAGTCTTGTCCACCTATTTGCTGTGCGCGCTCCCTATTCAAAACAATATCATAGCCACTCTCATTGGATGAGACCCGTGCATACGCCGTTGGACCGGGGAAAGTTAAAGTGGACCGTCACCCTGGGGTGATCGGCCCGGGAATCTATAAGATTCCCGGACCGATCACCTCCCTCACCACGGGACATCCGAGATCGGGATGTCCCGTGGTGAGGGACCCCCCCGAAAACTCACCTCCTCGGTGGCGGCCGCCTCCCGCGCGCCCCTCTAGTCGTGCGCGCGCATGCGCCGGCCGTTTGTGAATGGCCGGCGCGGGCGCGCGCGCTGTGAGAGGGACGTGCGGGAGGCGGCGGCGGACGCGCTGGCTTGTCCGTCGCTGTCAGCGCTTGTCCGTCGCTGTCACCCGGCCACGTGGGAGCGTTGTGAGGTGAGTATTGGGGTGTTTCTGGGGGGTTTTACACAGCGGGGCACCCCTAATTGGGGTGCCCCCCTGAAGTGGACCAAAACCCAGGATAGTCAAAATCCTGGGTGTTGGTCCACTTTAAGCACTTACTGGCGACCTGGGGAGTTTTACATAGCAGGTCATGCCCCCTGGTGGGTTTTGTTTAAATGGACCAAACCCATCACCTGCCCACTGGTGCCATGGAAACACTGGAGGGTTATTACTGGCGATCCGTGGGGATGAACACATCCCAAAACAGAATGCCCCTGTTCAGTGGACCAAACCCCAGGCGAGTGAAAAACCTGGGTTTTGGTCCGCTTTAAACAATGCACTCCCCCTTCCCAGGACCACATTGCTAAGATACTCACCCCATTACATTTCCTAAATGTAAGGCTTTTGATTGATCCAACATTATTTTGAATGATTGATCCAATATTATTTATAGTAAGGATTTTGATTGATCCAACATTATTTATATGCACCCTTCTCACATAAGAATTTCCCTTTTTTTACATAAAAATATATAAAATAGAAAAGCGTGCGCCCATGACTAGATACTAGAGACCGTGCACCCTTGCCGTGACCCACAATCGATCCGGCATGGGAGGATGATCGTGCGCCATAGCTGCTCTTCTTCAGTAAACATTACAAGAAGAACAAACACGATGTGACAGCACAGCTTGTCAGCCTGGCGCGGGGCCGGCGGCTCCCAGGAAAGAGGAAGGGGCGGGGCCTGGCGGCGTGCAGGGGGCGGGGCCTGAAGATGTGAGGGGAAGAGCGGCGGTGGCGGCGGCGGCAGGGGGCGTGGCTAAGGCTGTACCTGTCTGGGCTAAGCGGAGACAGGACGCGTTATCGAGGCTTCTGGTGGCGGCGCTGTGCAGCGGAGGAGGAGCTATCGCCGCCAGTAACCGGCTGTCTGTGTGTGTGTCTGTGTGTGTGTCCATGGTGCTCACAGCTGACAGCCCATAGCCGGGGGCACGATGTGGCGGCCGCTGTGTGTGGGCTGCCATTGCTGGCTGCTGCTGGTCGCCCTGATCCCCGGACCCTCACACGCCCGCTCCCTGGAATGGTTCACCGCCCTGGTCCGCACCGAGTACGTGGAGCCGCTCAGCAACATCACCGTGCATGGCGCTACCGAGAGCGGCCGCTACGGGGACACCTCGCCCAAGGAGAGCGTGCAGGGGCTGGTGGGCTTCCCCCGGGACCCCGAGCAGCTGGAGGGCTGCCAGCCCGACACCGACTACCTAGTGCCCGGGCGCCACGACGGCCAGCCCTGGATCGCGCTGGTGGCCCGAGGAGGCTGCATGTACAAGGAGAAGGTGCTCCATGCCGCCCGGAAAAAGGCCGCCGCCGTGGTCGTCTTCAACGAGGCCAAGAGCGGCAACGCCACGGCGGCCATGACCCACCTGGGTAAGTGAAGGGGGAGGGCATCTACACCCGGCTGCCAACATCTGTCTTATGAGGATGATCTGCCCCACTGTGTCCTTTCACCCTGCCCCTTCTTTTATCTGTCTCCCGACTTCATGTCCTGATCAGCCTGTGCCAACAGTGCTTTGTTTACATCCTCCTGTCTGCTATCTGCCCCATGCTCATCATCTGCCCCAATGTGTCCTTTCACCCTGCCCCTTCTTTTATCTGTCTCCCGACTTCATGTCCTGATCAGCCTGTGCCAACACTGCTTTGTTTACATCCTCCTGTCTGCTATCTGCCCCATGCTCATCATCTGCCCCAATGTGTCCTTTCACCCTGCCCCTTCTTTTATCTGTCTCCCGACTTCATGTCCTGATCAGCCTGTGCCAACACTGCTTTGTTTACATCCTCCTGTCTGCTATCTGCCCCATGCTCATCATCTGCCCCAATGTGTCCTTTCACCCTGCCCCTTCTTTTATCTGTCTCCCGACTTCATGTCCTGATCAGCCTGTGCCAACACTGCTTTGTTTACATCCTCCTGTCTGCTATCTGCCCCATGCTCATCATCTGCCCCAATGTGTCCTTTCACCCTGTCAGTTGCAATAGGGTAACTTCTCTTACCTGTCTCCTGACTACATGTACTGTCTGCCCTTATCAGCCAGTGCCAACACTGCTTTGTTTACATCATCCTGTCTGCTATCTACCCCATGCTCATCATCTTCCCCAATGTGTCCTTTCACCCTGTCACTTCTCTTACCTGTACTCGACTCCATGTCTGCCCTGATCAGCCTGTGCCAGCACTGCTTTGTTTACATCCTGTCTGCTATCTGCCCCATGCTAATCATCTGCCCCTTTCACCCTGTCACTTCTCTTACCTGTTCTCGACTCCATGTCCTGTCTGCCATGATCTGCCTGTGCTAATACTGCTTTGCTTATATTCTCCTGTCTGCCCCATGCTTATCATCTACCCCACTGTGTCCTTTCACCCTGTCACTTGCATTAGGGTCACTTCTCTTACCTGTCTCCTGACTCCATGTCCTGTCTGCCTTGATCAGCCTGTGCCAACACTTGTTTTGTTTACATCCTCCTGTCTGCTATCTGCCCCATGCTAATCATCTGCCCCTTTCACCCTGTCACTTCTCTTACCTGTCCCCCTGACTCCATGTCCTGTCTGCACTGATCAGCCTGTGCCAACAGTGCTTTGTTTACATCCTACTGTCTGCTATTTGCCCCATGCTCATCATCTGCCCCACTGTGTGCTTTCACCCTGTCACTTCTCTTACCTGTGCCTGACTCCATTTCCTGTCTGCCCTGATCTGCCTGTGCCAACACGGCTTTGTTTACATCCTGCTATCTGCCCCATGCTCACTATCTACCCCACTGTGTCCTTTCGCCCTGTCACTTGCATTAGGGTCACTTCTCTTACCTGTCTCCTGACTCCATGTCCTGTCTGCCTTGATCAGCCTGTGCCAACACTTGTTTTGTTTACATCCTCCTGTCTGCTATCTGCCCCATGCTAATCATCTGCCCCTTTCACCCTGTCGCTTCTCTTACCTGTCCCCCTGACTCCATGTCCTGTCTGCACCGATCAGCCGGTGCCAACACTGCTTTGTTTACATCCTACTGTCTGCTATTTGCCCCATGCTCATCATCTGCCCCACTGTGTGCTTTCACCCTGTCACTTCTCTTACCTGTGCCTGACTCCATTTCCTGTCTGCCCTGATCTGCCTATGCCAACACGGCTATGTTTACATCCTCCTGTCTGCTATCTGCGCCATGCTCATCATCTGCCTCTTTCACCCTGTCACTTGTATAAGGGTTTCTTTTCTTATCGGTCCCCTGATTCCATGTTCTGATCTGCATGTCCTGTGTGCTTTTTTTTTTTTTTTTTACATTTACCTGTATGCAGTGGCAATACTCTGTCAAATGCCCTAATGTAGTAGTATGTCACCCAGAATCCCTTAACCCTCTGAAATTAATGGGTGTCCCCTGTTTTACTTTCCCTATATTTGTGACCTGTCTGCCTTGATCAGCCTGTGGTATAACATCTTTGTTTACATCCTCCTGTCTGCTGTGGCAGTGATTCCCCTTCTGCTGATAATCTGTGAAATACCCACTCTGTCCTTTCAGCCTTAAATTGTGTTCTTTCTCTCTGTCCCTTGACTCCATTGCCTGTCTGCCTTGATCAGCCTGTGCTAACACTGCTTTGTTTACATCTGCCTGTCTGCAGTGGCTGCAATCTGTCTTCTGCTGATTAGCTGTCAAAGCCTTAATGAAGAACGTCATTCAGACTCCTTTACCCCTCTGAATTGAATTAGGGTTTCATCTCTTACCTGTCCTCTGAGTCTATGCCTTGCTCATGCTGTGCTAACACTGATTTGTTTACATCTGCCTGTCTGCAGCTGCAGCAGCAATCTGTCCTTGGCTGATAGTCTGACAATGTGTTGCACTTACCTGTGTGTTTTTAATGCCCTAAGAAAGGATAGATTCCTTTCACCCTGTGACTTGGTTTAGGGTTTCTTTGCTTGCCTTCCCCTGATTCCATGCCCTGCCTGTAATGATCAGCTGATGATCTGGCCCAACTGTTTCTTTCTATCCTCTGAATTGAATTAGTTTTTTCTAATCTGTCCCCTGACTACCCCGCATTTCAGTATAAGGCTTCTCTCACACCGCTGCACTTTTGCAGTGAGCTGCGTTTTGTTTGCGTTGCCATAGATTTGCATTGCAAAGGCATCGGGGTGCCCCCGGGGAAAGGACCAAAACACAGGATAGTCAAATTCCTGGGCTTTGGTCCACTTTAAAATGTAATGCAGAGCAGCGCAAAAGTGCAGCGGTGTGGAAGGAGCCAAACGCAGCATGCAGGACTTTTCCAACACAAACGACTAGGTGTGAAAGGGGCCTAAGCACCCACAGCAGAATGCAGCGCAGCACTATGCAGTGTGAAAAGAGCCTAACAGGGTGGCTAATGTGACGCTAGCATTGGCTTGGCTTGTCATAATCAGAAGTCATAGGGGCAGGCGAAGGAAAACTCCAGGATCCAGAGGCAGTGGCAGATTGAGGTTCCAGAAATAACTAAAGTTGGGGAAATTGATCCTCCTGTCGTTCATCTAGTGAAAAATCCATAGCTGTCACAGGGGTTAAACTTCTGTTAATGGAACAAATATGGGGTTCCTGTACCAAGGACTTACCAAGTATTAAAATAAGCTTCCTATATACAAAATCATGTACAGCAAACAAACCTTATTTAAGCAATCATTTTGTTGGCAAAAGTACTTTGTAAGCATCAGTCTTTAAAGCAGAACAAAAGATTCCAGGGCTGCCCCCCCCCCAGCAGCCAGTAAAAATGTACCTTTCCCTACTCCAATGGTGTATACAGAGACTCTCTTCCAGTGAGAGCCATCTGCTATGATCACATAATTTTACAAATGTCTCTCATTGTTGTGATTGGGCTGCGCACACAGCCGCATCCTCGAGGGTGTACACATGCTCCGGCCCCAGCCATTCAGATAGGCTGTGATGGGAGCGTCCTACCCTGACGAAGCTCCCGAGCAGGAGCGAAACAGCTGTCGGTTGGGGCCCCTGACCACGCCCCTCCGCACGTGCTCGCTCATAACATGGCCGCCCATACAAGGAAGCTCTAGCGTGGATACCTTTCCTTTTGAGGATGCTTTGATACATTTAAAAGTGGCGATCACGCTGGCGGCGCTGCCGCAGGAAGGCGCTTGGCAGGCTAGAGGAACTTTCAACGGAGCAAGGATGAGGACATCTGTTACACACTGGCACCGGCCCTCATAGAAGAGCGCAAGTATCTTGATTATTGAGTGTTGTGTACCATGCACCTCAAGCTGGAGGGACGTTAAGCGTTGTTATGTTGATGTCACAAATATATATCCGCATGTTTTTGGATTGCCTCTGAAAAAAACCCCAAGCGCTGTGTCCTGTTTCAATCAGCCTGTCATCTTGCCACAGTTGCCCACCATTTACTCACGCTGGACAGTCACACAAGACTGCATTTAAGTGCTCTGTGTTTAGAGCCTCTATTCAACTAAGTTAAATATTTGTGCCTACCAACGTGTTACACAGTGGACTTGGTGGACAGCATCTTTATTCTGGTATCCCTAGGAATTAGGATCCCCACATATGCTACTGCTTGCCCTAATTTTGGATAGAGTTTGTCTCCTCATATCATATGCTGGCCAGCATTGCGTGTTATGAGTGGAGTGCCTGTGGTTGAGTGTGTGAAGTCCAGGTCGGCCTGGCAGGGGCCTCCATTTATGTGTATATATATGTCTTTCGCATTGCGATTTTAACCAGTGAGTGTCTGTAAGTCTTGTATGTCATTGCTTTGTAGTGCTCCAGTGCACCATCATTAAAGTAATTTTTTCTCTTTTTGCCTATTGGATTAGTATCTGTATTGGCCAGCCCAGCACATAACCACTTGTCGGCAGCTTTATGTATTTCTAATTTACGTTGAGGTTAGCTGGGCGCCCTATATTTGTTTTAAGGGGCAGTGCCTACCTACTAACACATTCATTTATGCCCTAGGGGGTTTCCCACTTTTGCTGTTTTAAGAGTTTTTTGTGATGGGAGCGTGCGAGCGCAGGGGTTGTGGCAGCGCACACTCCCCATTCAAGTCAAAGGACGCCTTCTGAATGGCATAGTCACAGCAGTTGCCTCTCATTGGATGAGAGCCCGCGTATGTGCCGTTGGGACTAGGAAGAGGTGAGTAAAAAAGGTCTTTCTGGTGGGTTTCACACAGCGGGGCATCTCAATTTGGGATACCCCAAAGGGAACGGTGGAAAACCTAGGAAAGTCAAATTCCTGGGTTTTGTTCTGCTTTAATGTCTCTATGCCTGTTGTATTATTAAGTATTAAAAAAATAGATCAGAAGCTCTGAATTTATCTCCTCCTTGTTTGTCTGCATTGCTAAAGGGGTCCTCCGTTTTCTGAATTTATTCGTGATATACGTTACTCCGATTAAAACTTGATATTTGAGTTTCGAGTCGTGCCACTAAGCCCTATGTACCCGTCTGATCCTACAATCTAAGTATGGAATGTTTATTCTGTCTGTGGCCAACTCAAGCTTTCATATCCATAATCCATTTATTTTCTAATGTCCACATGATGCTGCACAGATATGTCTGGCCTTGGTTTACATTAAAGCAGCTGTTTAGGCATCCACCTCTTCCAGCATGCAAAGCCCAATTTGGGGGATTACATAGAGGAGCACTGTGTTGCTCCGCCTCTGTCTCTCAAGCTGCCACAGCCACAATGAATGCAGGCAGATGCATGTGGCCCATTTCCACTGTGGGATAAGGCACCGAGAACAGAGCAGATTTGTTTGTGTCTATCAGGTTTAACACTGGGGAGGGGGTGGTGAAAGGTTGGGTTTTACTAACCTTTCATTTGCACCTGCTTCCAATGATGAAGAACTTGAGTAATAATGCATCAAAGTCTTTGGTCTTTATTTCCGTAGCAAGTGGCAAGCCCTACATTATTTATCAGCAGCCATGCGGGACGTCACCTAGAAAGCATTGGCCATAAAAATCAGATGATGTATTTCTTGGTCATCAGCACGTGCTGCCACATGTCAGTTGTGGTCTGCCTGTGTATTTGTCAGATGTGCTGCCACGCATGCCCACATGGCAAAGCCTTTTAGTGGTAAAGCCCATACAGTGGGACTTGGTGCTTTTTGGCTGCCATACAAGCCTTGCTAAATTGTATCTTTATTTGTTGTCCCCGTATATGCAGATGCTTGACTTTCTGCTCTTTTATTGCTGTTTTATGGCATACAGCCACTTACCATGCATTGTCATGGGCAATTTTGATATGATTGCAGCATTTGCTGCAAAACCCCATGTAAAAGGCTTTGTGTAGGGTTTTCTGCTTTGCGGCATGCATGAAAGGCTTCCCATGAGTGTCCAAAGGCAGCACCTGTCAGAGGCTTAGTAAATCTAGGGAAACTTTCTGTATTGATGCAAATGGAGCTGAAATGATCAATGTGTAGTAGCGTTTGTGTTGTCACTCTCAATGTGGTACGCAACATTCAGTGACCTGATGGAGAAGTGTATATTGGGAACGCTCACCAAACATTTACTGCTAACATTATAAAATTGCAGAAACAGGGTTCATGTGTGTAATGCCATTTGGTAAGCTTGCCAAATACTTTTTTCCCCACTAAGAGGTACATAGAAGACGCGATAAAAGTGTGGGACATACATAAACCTTTCTGTTGGCCCCCTAACTGATTCAGCTTATGGGTTGAGATGCTGTTAGAAAGTAAAATGTCACCTCTATTGTTTGTTGTCAAGCTCTTTGAATTAAAAGCCAAATATTTATCATTTGCAAAGCCAAATATTTATCATTTGCAAGTTTATTTGAGCCACTATACCAAAGGCTCTGGTTGTAACCAGCAGCTGTATATTGTTTTACCATTTTAGGTTCTAATGTGGCACTGGAAAGGTCAACGTTTTTGTATTGGGTTTGCTTCCTGATGGGACTTATCATTGGGATCCAGTCTTTGATGTAGGTGTTGGTTTAATCTCAGTAGCACACTTACACCTCGCCTCATGACTTATGTCCTTGCACAATGCATCCCTCCTCCTGTAATGGCCTTTGCTAATGACTGTTGCAATTGATTAGTGGTTAGGCAGCATTCTGCTTGCATGTCATATGGTCCAGTGGTCTGTGCAAATGAGATAGATGTTACTATATAACAAACATGCCAATACCACACCCCTTAAACCATGTGTCTAGAAGGCAGAGAATGAAATCAAATGTTCTGATGCGGTGTTATTACAGCAAAATACTAATGCTTAGGATATAAGCATCTTATCAGCTGTATTCGTTGCACTTTAGGCATGTTTTAACAGATCTGAAAGAGACGTGACCAGGTTGGTTATCTTTGGCAGTATTGTGAGATCAGTGGTGTGTGTACCATGTTTGCGATGCGTACAGAGACCAAAGGGAACAGACTGGCCAGAATGTCCTGGTTGACCTTTCCCTTCTTTTTTCCAGTCCCTTTTTACTTGTTAATCATTTTCTACCCAGTTATTGACCGTGCTGGGTTTGGACCACACATGCACCCTTACCTCAATTCGTCTAAGTTTTAGGTTTCATGACTTGTGACCTACCATATTTTGTGCAGTTTTTTTCTAAATAATGTTGTATAGCGTGTTGGTCTAAAAAATCTGACATGACTTGGATGCCTAGTCGGCGTTGCCACTCATTGTAGGGTGGTATGTATTTGTGCTGGAAATCTGTAGTTAAGGCTTTTTTTCTTTGTCACAGAAAATGATTCTAGATACAGCAGTGTATGCACTGTACCGTAGTAGGTGTCTGTCCTCAGGAAGATGCAAACAAAGCAGTGAGGAAACATCTGGGCTGCTGGCTATCTGGCTTGAATTAATGGATGCAGGCTGGAATAAAATATAATCTAGCTTCATACATAAATTAGCTCCTTGTCCCCTGCTTACATGTTGGTTAGGAGGCTAAAATTAGCAGAACATATGTGAGCACCAAATAAAGATGGTTACACAATATTTCTGGGCTAGCACTTAAACAGTATTGTTTATCCCATATCCTCACTTGATTGTACAGTGCATTCATGCAGGCCACGCTTGACCTGGTTCAATGACAGGAAGGCAAATGCTATGACCTTGGGCTGATCAGGTTAGGTTTTTCTGTTACAGATTAGCGGAAAAAAGGAGGGGGGCAAAGTCTCTGTATACAATGTGTACTTTTTTTTATTTTTTTTCAGTTTTCTCTTGGTGCTCCCTTTGAGGGGGTAAAAAGTGTCATTCAATTACAAAGCCATAAAAATCTGCAAACACATGTCTCCTGTTGACTTTACTGACAATTGGGCCAAAAACTGCAAGGAAAGCATGCATGTGAACTACAAAAGCGTTTGGAGCTTTATAGATTAAAGCATAAGGGGGGTTCTGGATTAAAAGATGAAGCTTACATTACCCTCTTTAATATTTTTATTCCCCTAGTCAAGCTCCGTGGAGATGGAATAAGACCAATGGTGACACGTTTTAGGATAAGCCATGTATGGAACTAAAGACATACACAAAAAATAAAAGCTAGAACAACCTTTGTTAATAGAAAAGTGGCATCAAAACCCAGAATGGACTTTTGACGACTATAAATTTAGCCAATAGTTGTGAAGTTTGACATTGCTGCAGTGACAAGGTGCCGAGGAAATTCAGTTCGTCCATGGCTTTAGTGGGGAATAAATGTACCAGGACAAGAAATAAAGGCATTATATAATGTGTTGGATAATATACAGGAAATTGGCAATAACCATCACTGCAATATCGGTTAGGGTTTGCTTAATAGCATGCAATTGTTATCTTGTGTAACACATCACATTGCAAAACCAAATCCCTTTTATTTATTTTTAAAGCCGCATCTATGCAGGACAGCGCCAGCAGGAGACTGCGTGGGGTAATGCCTGCATTGGGTTAGGTCGGGGCTGTCAGATTCAAATACACAGTGGACCAAAATTAAAAACTTGGACAGAGCTTTATTGAAAGTCTATCCAATGGCACTTGCATGCAGCCAATTGGTACACTCGGCTCCATTCGGCTTCTTTTAGCCATGTTTTCTTAGCCTTAGCTGGTGAGAAGGCTAAGGGCGGAATCGAGCCAAGTGCACCTCCAGCTTCATCTGCTGCTATGCTGGGGGCGTCCCTGCCAGCTGAAGGTATAGCAGAGTGCATCCGCGGCCAGCATTATATCGCCTGTCAGGTGAGCTTTACCAGTGATTTTGGGGGGGGGGGGGGTTCAAACAATGATTTGGGATACCCTGGGTAGTGATGCTCAGGTGGCCCTGGAGTCTTATAGCCTCCAGGGCTGCTATTGGCCAGCCCTGAAGCCTTTTAGACTCCAGGGCCAGCCAAATCTGTGGTTGGCCCTCTTTAATGCCACTTTCCATGATTGTATGGGATGGGTTTCTCTGCCTTCCTTTACCTCGTGCAGTCTCTTTTCTCCCTCACTGCTGGGCTTGGCTGAGTTATGGCCGTGACGTAGGAACATTGGGGAGATATGCATATCTGTAGACCAAAGGTATGGACCCAAGCCCAGCAGAATTCCAGTCAAGCTATAAGCCGTAACGTCTATAAGACTCAGTGGCCTGTATTCTTTCTCTTGCCAGGGCATCCCCATACGGGATGCCCTGCTACAGGAACTCTTTTTTTTAGATCATGTTAAAACATACTTTTCCCTCAGCAGCATCCCTCCAGCTGATGCATGCCAGACCTATTTGCATGCCTGGCGTGGCCATGCACAGCCCGATGAGAGCAGCCAAAGGGATGCAGGGCACTTGCAGAGCCAATCTCTCTCTCCAAATCTATGTGGTTCATCCATATGCATGATGGGAAGAGTGCATGGTGCAAGCAGGGCAGAGGTGAGCAGTCACGGGAGGCTGGGGTCACAACTAAATTTAATAGTAAGCTTGCTGAAATCCCCAGAACAATAACCATTATCAAGCTGCAGTTAAATGATGTGACTGATGCTGTGCCTTGCTATGCTTTCTGTCCGCATGCGATGGAAGGCCGCGGTGGGCGTCGGTTTACTTTAGTGGTGTTTGTGACTAATTTGAAATGCAGTGTATTTGCTGTTGATGGAAAACGAGAGAATCTCAGTTTAGTTTAGTATTTTTTTTTCTCCTGGCAGCTCTTGTGGAACCTCTGGGAGGTGGCTGTTGTTAGTGACTGTCTCTGTTATCAGTGGGTGCTGTGCAGCGGTTAGCCTTTGTGTCTCTGGAGAATCTATTCATATGATAGCTAGGCCGGCGACACCGGTGCGATTTACCTGTGTGCTTGAATTTCAGCTTTGAATAACAAAATAAGGATCATAATGGCTTCACCGTCTGCCTTCAGTGTGAGTGATGGGATACTTTTACCTAGACTTTTGAACTCCCCTGCTAGCATTAAATATTTAGTGAAAGCAAGTATTTAAGCAGACCTAAATGCAATTCGGGACAAGTAGAGTCTGGGTCTAAAGGGACCCTACCCCACATTCTATCGATGCCTATGAACTCTAAATTTAGCATACTACCCCTTTCCTTTATTTGAGCTCTGTATGACCGGAGACTATGAAACATGCCTCCTCGTGCAAGCGGTGCAGCTGTTTCCTGCTTCCTCTTGGAATTGAGTATTTCTAAGGCACGTCTCATGTATGGTGTGAGAGCAGTGGTGGACTGGGGCAAAATATGAGCCCAGGATTTAGTTTGTCCACCAGCCCATGAATTGCTCATAATACACTTGTTGAGACTAGAGCATTCCAGGGGCAGGTCATGAACAAGGGTGGATATGGCTAACTCAACAGCTTTAATACTGTGGGGCAAGATAACATGGCAGGAATGGGCATGGTCCATGAATCTGATGCTATAGCATTGGGTTAGAACCTGGGCTTCCTTTGCTTGGAAGGCACAGTGGAGCCAGTTCAGGGGGGTTGAAAATGAAACTAGGAAAAAGGAATTCAATACGGGTGTAACACGGAGCGGCCCAACTAGCCCAAAGCAGTGCGGCCCACCAGGAATTCTTCCAGGTCTCCCTATGGCCAGTCCGCCATGTGTGAGAGGGTAGGATGGCTCCATGCAAAGACACACCTGGGTTCTATGGCAGTGGCCATTTTCAGGGATTGATTCTCGCCTGATTGTGGTTGTTTTAGCAATTTGTCATTCGCAGATGTATCTGTGGAAATGGACCCTGTCTGTGGCCACTTGGTTAAACATGGCCTTTTGTTTCAATATGGATAAACCCCCAAACTCTCTAATTTTTTTTTACCCACTTCCTTCTCCCTTTCTATAACTGGAGTTCTTGTGAATCTTTGATGTAGAGTGGAAAGCCATACTAGCATCCGCTCGGCCGCCGCGACCCACCCCCCGCCGGCCCCCCGGGGCCAGGCCGCCCAGCACCCGCTGGACGCACCCACCCCGGAGGCCCGGGAGAGCAGCGCGGGGCAGGCCACCGCCCGCTCTTCTGCAGAGTTTTTGAAACTAGCCTGACATTTTGTGGGTTCATTGATGCCATAATGACTTGCACATGTTCAGTGTATTCTGTTGACATATGTGCAACAATGGCTTGAGTTTAACCCATCACAAGCTACAGTAACTGGGTGAGGGTCGCCTATGACCCCTCCTCCCCATGGCACAGAGCAAATAGGACAAGATTTCTGGTAGGGAGAAATACTGTGGTAAGTGTTTATTTCAAATGTCAAAGGAACTGTACCATGAAATTACTCTATATTCTAAATCCATATGAAGATGTTAGTGAGAGGAGGGGTCACATATATCCCCACTTAATAAAAATGTTGACAAGCTTGTGGTTTTCTTCTCCTGGGAAGAATAATATCCAGGGCTGACAGGTATATATATTCTACTCTCACAGGGGTGATCTGCTCCATTCCTTTGCTTGTGTCCTGAACCCACCTCTCGGGAGCCACTGCATTAACCACTGTAATATCTTCCCAAAGCATTGCATGATGGGTAAAAGTACGTCAGCACTAGGAGTACCTGGGCAGGTGCCAGGGTCCCTGCACCCTGGGAAGGCCCACCTCCACCCGGGTCAGCCCCTATGCAGGGCCATGCGATAACCAGGACTATCACCCAGGGCCAGATTGGGAGAGACTTTCTTTCTGTTCAGTCCTTCTATTCTTTGTATCTTTATATCATTTCTTTGAATCTTAATTCATCTGTTCTTTCTGTTCCTTTTTTTTTCTTCTATTATTTCTGTCAGTCCGACTGTTTCTATTTTTTCTTTCCTTCTAGTGTTTTTTTTCCTTTCTTTCCTTCATTTTTGTTTCTTTAACCATTCATTTTGCCATTACTTTTTTTCCTTAAATTTTTTTGTCATTCTTTCGCTTTTTCTATTCTGTCCATATTTCTATTCCTTTTTCCATCTCTTACTTTTTATCCCATTTCTTTCTCTTTTCTGTCATTCCTTTATTCGTTCTTTGTTTCTGTAATTCATTCTATGCTTTTGTTCTTTATTTCTTTCCATCTATTCTTCTATCTTTGTTATTCCTTCTATTCTTTCATTCTTTATTTCTTTTTCTTCCTGTCATTCCTTCTATTATTTTATTCTGTTCTCTGGCAGTATTCACCATACATCCAACTTAACCACCATGTATGAGTGTCATACAAGGGTCCGCATAGTCTTGGAGCCGGCCCTGGGTAAAAGCATCTGCACATATCCCAATAAACAGCAGGTTGGTTCAGAAGAAAGTTTTTTGGCACGAGCTGAGCAAATGTCCCCTATAAACAAATTTTTGGCCCCAGTCCGCCACTGTAAATAACTATGCGCAAGGTGGAGAAACCTGTACTATTTTTTTCAGCATGGTATCCTGATACAAATCTTAACAGAGAATGCTGGATCTGTTTGATATGCCAGAGAAAAGGGTTAATCAGGTGAAGGAAGCTTAGCTGCAAGGCTGCTCTTATGGGTTTTCACAGAGGCTTTTGTTTCATAAGAATTTTAGAGCAGTCTGTTCCAAGGCGATTAGCAACTGCAGGGAATGGTGATAGTCCTGAGATTATGAGAAGCTGTTCCTAACCAGCAAGGGTTTAAAACCAGATTTTACCTTACTTACTTGTCTGTTGATATATGTAGGCTTGTTTTTGGACTACCAGAACTATCGTAGTGAAAAACGGAAATAACCTTTCCTAACCAACTAAGAAGAGATATTGGGCTGCCTTCAAAGTGGAAGACTGGGCTTCCACTTTAAAGTGGACCAAAAAAGCAAACTGGCACATAGGGGGTTTTATTACACTCCTCTTCATCTCTGTCCCTGCCAGGAGCCAATACATTTTGCTGGGTGGGTGTGTAGGTCCACTTGTAAACAATGCCAATATCTCTTTGAATAACTAAAATATTAATTATATACCGCATTTCCGCCCTATAAGACGCACCTGCCCATAAGACGCACCTAGGATTTGGGGGAGAAAAATAAGAAAAAAAATATTTTAAACCAAAAACGCACCATTACAGACAGTGTGGCATTCCCCTTTCCCATTCCCATAGGCCGTGTGGGATGTCCCCATTCCATAGACAGTGTAGCATGCCCCCATCCCATTCCCTGTATACCCAGTGTGGCATCCCCCTCCCGTTCCCTATATAGGCAGTGTGGCATTCTCCCCCCTCCCATTCCCATATGGGCAGTGTACACCCCATTATCATAAGCAGTGTGGCATTCCCCCCTCCTATTCTCCATATAGGCAGTGTGCCCCCCATTCCCATTAGCTGTGTGGCATCCCCTCCCCCCCCATTAGTATAGGCTGTGTGGCATTCCCCCTCCCCACCATTAGTATAGGCTGTGTGGCATCCCCCTCCCCATAGGCTGTGTGGCATTCCCCCCCCCCCATTTGTATAGGCTGTGTGGCATTCCCCCTCTCCCCCCCATAGGCTGTGTGGCATCCCCCCTCTTCCCCCATAGGCTGTGTGGCATCCCCCCCTCTACCCCCATTTGTATAGGCTGTGTGGCATCCCCCTCTCCCCCCATAGGCTGTGTGGCATCCCCCCCTCTACCCCCATTTGTATAGGCAGGGAGGCACAATTAAAAAAAAAAAAAATGTAAAACTCACCTCTCCACTGACACCGCTCCGCTGAGCGGTCGGCTCCGTGAATGGGGTGGGCGTGGCCTGCGCCGCGTCAGCGTCGGCACAGGCCAGGCCCACCCCATTCGTGGAGCTGGCCGTAAGAAGCAGCGGCGGTCTCTAGCCCTGCCCCGCCGCTGCGATCGCTGTCTTTTACCGGCAGCGATGACAGCTCCTCCATCTGCTGCTTCTTCCTGGGCACATGCGAGCACCCAGGTCTGGGCAGCAGGTGGGCGTGGCCTGCACCGACTTGGTGCAGGCCGCGCCCACCCGCTGCCCTGACCTGGGTGCTCGCATGTGCCCCAGGCGCAAGAGGCAGCGGATGGAGGAGTGGCGGGGGGTGCTTTCTCTGGCCCCGCCGCTGTCATCGCTGCCGGTAAAAGACAGCGATCGCAGCGGTGGGGCCACATTTGGGGAAAAATAAGTGCGTCTTATAGGGCGAAAAATACGGTATATATATATATCCTGCCAGGCTCAACTAATATAGGCAAGCAAATATATAAATATTATTAATAACTGGCCATTGATAACGCAATGGATACACATAAAAGACTGTAGAATCTTTGGAAATCCGATCATTTCAAGAGACGCCGAGACTAATTGAGATATATTGTTGGAAAAATGCCAAAAGAAAATACAATTTAACCTACGTGCAACACCACATATAATAGCATCTAATGGGTGAATTTACATCACAAACAACATTCTGAGCCCCAAAAAATCACACCGGAAATGTATAGTTAAAACGATGCAGAAAAGAAAAGAACACCACAAGTTAATATAGACACACAAAACAATGCTAAAAGTAATGGTTATTGTCTGCAACACAGTGATATCCCCTGGCAGCACCAACTGGTGTTAGCTGCAACTGATGATGTGCCATAACTATCTCTTCCTGGCTCTAGCCTGTCTCCGTCCGCAGTTCCTCTCAGCACCCTCAGTTGCTGGTCTCTCCTCAGGTCTATAGCAAGGCCATTCTGGTGGGCTAGCAGCTTCCCCTTCTTGCCCTCCTCCTCCTCAATTGCTTCTCTCCCTCAGATATATCCCAATATCCCTTTGATCTCTAGGCTTGTCTTCCCAGTCTGGCTGCTCTGAAACTTGTCCCAACTTGCTTTGCTGGACTCTAGATGGGCACGTGTTGGAATTTACAGGCATCTGCCCTCACAAACCTGCATTGCTTGTTTGGTTGAAACTGATTTTATTGTTTAGTTTCAGAATGTTAATACTAACAAATGCGAATTCAGTTCCTGCCCGGCAATCTAGGCCTGCTGAAATTATTAGCAGCCTCCCACTGATGTCATGCCAGGATATATTTGCTGTATATCCATATATTTAATAAATGAGCAAAATTAGTAACAATCTTAATTTTCCATAAAGGGCCATTTTTTACACACTGTGACCCTAGTTCTTTAGTTACTCTAAATTCCAAACCTTTAAATCTATAAACGGACAATGGGTGGGAGACTGGTCAAGGACACCTAATGATAACAATGCCACGTTTTGGCAGAAGGTTCCAACCTACTGTATATCCCATATTGGCAAATGTTGACCATGATGAGTCTCTATGGAAACACAATAGCGTATCAAAAGTGTTATTGGTAATGGTAAACCCCACCTGTGTCCTGTGGTGCTGTGTGCAGTAGGACCTTCCCAAACAAAAAACAAAAGTCTATACTTTACAGATAAAATTTATTTAATCAAAATGGGTTTTGTTTCTTGCCCAAGGGGACATGCCGATTTCCAGTGACCCCTTTGACTGTAACAGCCAGGTAGGACTGCGGATCATGTGACTGCATCAGCCAATCTCGAGGCTTGATCTTGTGCAGAGTGGGATTTGAAGGGTAAGATTGTTTACTTTAGTGGGTGCTACAGTCGGGGGGGGGGGGGGCTGTGTGGGGGGAACAACTCCCATTTTGTTAATATTTTCCTTTCTTTGTTTCATGGTGGCACACAGTGTGTGTGAAGTGTTCAACTCACAGTGGGTGGAATTGCTTTGCAGTTTATGTAGATGGACTCTCCATTATAATGTTCCCTCGATGTGCTCCTTTATATAGGTATAAATTGCTATCACAGTGGTGCATCAGCAATATTCTCTTCTGCACACTTCTATCTCCCAGGGCTGATGTCATGTTTTGTGCTCTCTGAACACCTGTCTGGACATCTGCTTTCTACACAACACTGAGCTCAATGGATGGAGCCTATTTTAGCTTTGTGCATTCTGTCCCGTCCTTTTTTGCTTGAGTTGATCCTTTTGTGTTTCGGTAAATGGGTACCAGCGATCCTTTTGGCTTGTCCGCACTTTTTAGTTAACTGTCCTTTGGGCATTTTTGGTTTCTTTCTGACTATAAGGTTCTGCTGTGCATCAGCACTAGCCTTTATTCACTTACCAGCTCTTGTGTAGCTCAGCTCAACAGAACTTGCATTGTGTGTCAGCTTGGGGCACCTCATGTTGTCTGGCCTGAATTACCAAAACAACAAGTCTGTTTAGCTCATCAGTTATTTTAGAGAACCGAAGATCTGTTGCCGGAACACAATTCAAATTTGCTTTCATTATCTGGGTTGGGTATTGTGGCTAATAATAACTTTTATGGGTTGCACGTTTTAGCGTCATACATTTTAAAAGCAGTGTTGCAGGAGCACATGTTACTTTGAAGAGTATTAACGTATATGGTAGTCCATGGTCAGTTTGCTTGGAGTAGAATCTGCCGTTTATAATCCTTTTTCTTTATTGCATGGCACAGCCTGCTTCGGTATTCATAACAGTTGGGTTATTCCGCCACAAGGTGGCGCAGTGGTACTGCAGAAAGCTCTGGCATGTCCCGGCCCCCTTTAAAAACGGGATTAACCATAGAGTTCCCAGTGTTTCCTGTGCAGTGAAACTGCGAAGTTAGAAGATGTCTCTCTCTCTCTTGCGCAGGTGAGCAGGGCAACCAAGCCTGTGGCCCTGCAAGTCTGTTTCCACCCGTTTCTGGACCCTCACTGCCTCCCAGCCTTGGCTGACAGATCGGGTGAGGGTAGAAGAGCACTAGGGTCAAGTGCTCCTGGAGCGCTGCTCCAAGCCGCAGACCCTGTTCCACAAAGGGTATCCCACCATAGGCTTTATGGTGAGCCTACTAGGGATGCAGAGTTCCTGTCCTGGCTTCTGAGGGGGTAAGTGTTTTGGGGACTGTGTCCCCTTCTTTTCCTTCAGGGGTCCCCCCCCCTTCTGCCGGGGTGCTCGCCGCCTTCTCGTGTCTCTCTCTCTCTCTCTCTCTCTCTCTCTCTCTCTCTCTCTCTCTCTCTCTCTCTCTCTCTCTCTCTCTCTCCCCCTCTCCCTCCCTCCCCCCTCTCTGACTTTGTTCGGGGGGCGGGTGGTATTAGTTGTGGTGTTTTGGCTGTTTACAGTGTTTTTTTATGGTTTTGTTTTGGCTGTGGGCGCTATAACCTGTGGCGTTCTTGCTTTGTCATGGCGCCGGCAGGGTCACGTGGGCACCGTTTTCGCGCTCTTCGAGGGGGGCGGGTCCGGGGGATGACGCAGATCGCGTCGTCCCCCTGCGGCCCGCCCCTTGAGCTACCTTTGTCGGCGCCATTTTGGATTAGCTGCGCGTCTGGATTTCTCCCTTCCGGGCTGCAGCGCTGTTTCCTCCGGTGTGTCGCTTCATCCTGCGGTCTGTGCCTTGGTGACCCTGCTGTTTCCTTGGTCCGTGAGTCCCCCTTGGGGTTTTTTCATGTGCTGTGGGATGCTCATGTGTCATTTTTACTTATGTCTTTCAGGCGGGATACCAGTGGGTTGTGGTTTCTCCCGGCTCTACTCCTTCCTCCCCCTCATCCCCCCCACCCTTTGCTGATCTGGGGGCATCCCGTGGGAGGGCATCCCGGGTGGCTTTTGTATTAGCCTTTACCCAGCGCTGGCCTATTGCGCCTGTGTTAATCACCATATGGAGGTCTCTGGGGATAGCGTGCTTGGGGGTCCTTCGGGGCAATCCCGGCTGTGTGCCATGTGTGGGGTATCCCATGTGAGTGACTGTGTCAGGGTGTGCGTGCCGTGCGCTCAAAGTGTTCTTGCGCTCCAGCTTGGTTTGCCTGCATCGCTTCCCAGCTCTGCGCCCCCTTTGGAATCACCTGCCCCCCCACTGCTGCAATTAGCTCCCAGTGAGGGGGATGCTAGCAGGGGGTCACAGTCTGATCTGGCACTTCGTGTGGCCAACATTGAGAAGCAGCTTGCTGGGCCTATTCCTAGGAAGGCTTCTGGCAAGAAGCTGCACCTGACTTCCACACCCTCCCGCTCCACTGAGGAGTATGAGGAATTTGATGCCACTGGTGGACTTTATTCCCTAGAAGAAGGGGAACTTTTCGAGGACTCCTCTGGGGACCAGCAGGGGGGTTGCATTAGTGACCCTGGGTCTGCGTCCGGGGAGGTACCCTGAGGACACTGACAATCTGCTGTCACAAATTTTTGAAATCTTGCACATTGCTCCCCCTGAGGTGGCTAAAAGAAAGCAGGGGGAGTTTTTTCGTCCTGGTAAACGGGCGTCTGGAGTTCCATTCCATTCCATTTCACTTCTATGGTGCTTAGGGAGTGGGAACACCCTAACAGACTGCCCGCTGTGCTCAAGGGATTGGATAAGAGGTATCCCTTTCCTGCTGATCTAGTAAAGCGTTGGTCCTGTCCCCCTGAGGTGTACGCTCCCGTGCTAGGCCTGTCTAATACTTCGGTCATGCCTTCCCCTGACACTACAACTCTGAAGGACAGTGAGGACCGGCGCATGGATCGGCTGGCCTGCCATGGCTTTTCTTGTGTGGGGGCTGGACTGCGCCCGGCCTGTGCTGCTGCCATTACTGCTATTGCCCTTAAACTGCTCAAGCATCTCTGCCATGGCGCTATGGCTGGTAGGAGGAGGGAGAATTATAGGGCCCTCTTGCTTTGCTCTGATTTTGTTGTATTTATCTTTACTGCTATGGATGATGCTGTGAGGCTGGGCGGTAGGGCCTCTGCACTTTTGGTGGCTATGCGCCGCTCTGTTTGGTTATGTCAGTGGGCAGCTGATGCTGCTGCTAAGAAGGCTCTCACTTGGCTCCCCTTTGCGGGGCTGCGGCTCTTTGGTGAGCGTCTTGATGTTTTGGCCAAGGATGGCAGGCTGCCTCAGCGTAGGAGGCAGCCCCGGCCTTTTGGGGGGACCTCCATCTCCCTCCCCTCCCTTCGTTCTATTAGAGGAGGTCATGGCTCCCTCTTCTCAGGTAGCCGCAGAGAGTCTTGGGGCCGTGGCAGATCCCATGGACATCCCGGTCTCTCCTGGGGTTCCAAGCCCAAACCTCCTCCCAAGGCCCCCCAGGCATGTGGGGGCACCCTCACCCATCCGGGTGGGGGGATGGCTTCGGCTCTTTGCTCACGTTTCAGACCGGTGGATTCAGGAGGTGGTGTCCTCCGGTTACAAGATAGAGTTTGCAGCCTGGCCGCCCCCAAGACTCGTCAGATCCCAGATGTCTTTAAACCCCCTGTCAGCTCAAGGGTCACTTTCGGCGGTTCAATGCCTGCTGGAGTCAGGGCTCATTTGTCCGGTGCCCCATCAAGAACAGGGTCATTCTGGACTTGAAGGGCCTCAACAAGTTTGTCAGATTCAAACATTTTTGCATGGAGACGCTACGCTCTGCTGTCGGTACCCTTCGCCCGGGCGACTTCATGACCACCGTGGGCATCAAGGATGCACATCTTCATGTGCCTATCTTCCCAGGTCATCAGAGATTTCTGAGGTTCGTGCTGGAGGATCAGCATTACCTGTTTGTGGCCTTACCATTCGGTATCACCTCGGCGCCTCGGGTGTTCACCAAGGTGCTGGCGGGAGTGATGGCTCTGCTGCAAACCCGGGGCATTCGCATCCTTCCCTACCTGGACGACATCCTCATTGTGGCTCAGTCCTTTCATCAGGCCGAACAGGACACCCAGGTGGTGATCTCCACTCTGGAGTCCTTCGGTTGGGTGATCAATTTTCCCAAGTCTTCACTGTCCCCGTCCTTGGTGAGGTCTTTTCTGGGCATGACTCTGGAGAGGTATTCCTGCCTCAGCAGAAGGTGGAGGGCCTTCAGAAGCAGGCACGGACTCTGCTCTTGTGTCCCCATCCCTCCATCCGGCAAGGGATGCAGTTAGTGGGTCTGATGGTGTCCTGCTTCGAGGCAGTCCCTTTTGCTCAGTTTCACATGAGACCTCTTCAGTTGCGCCTCTTGTCAGTTTGGGATCGGGACCCTGTGTCCCTGGATCAGGAATTTCCTCTGTCCTCTGTCCCCCTTGGCCAGACAGTTCCTCTCGTGGTGGTTGGACTCGAGGAACCTTCTGGTGGGCAGGACCTTCCTGCCCCCGTGCTGGGAGACTGTCACCACGGATGCCAGTCTGACGGGCTGGGGGGGCTTTTGGAAGTCCCTACGGTTCCAGGGTCGTTAGGGCCCCCAGGAGGCCCATGTTCCCATCAATGTCCTGGAACTGAGGGCGATCAGGTTGGTTCTGTCCCACCTGACCACACACCTTCGGGGTCGGGCTGTTCAGATCCGCTCGGCGGTTGCCTACATCAACCATCAGGGAGGGACTCGGAGCAAGCGAGCCTTCCAAGAAGTGTCTCTGATACTGTCTTGGCCGGAACAGCATCTCCTGCATCTCAGCGGTATACATTCCCGGGGGTGGAGAACCAGGTAGCAGACTCCCTGAGCAGGAGGACGTTTTGTCTGGGGGAATGGTCCCTCAACTACCAGGTGTTTCTCTCCCTGTGTCACCGCTGGGGGTCTGCCGGATGTGGACCTGTTTCAGTCCCGTCACAATCACAAACTTCCCAGGTTTGTCTCCCTGTCACAGGATTCTCTGGCCTTCGCCACGGATGCACTGGCAATGCCTTGGACGGAGTTTCGGCTTCCCTATGTGTTCCCTCCGTTCCCTCTACTGGGCAGGGTCATGCGCAAGATTGCCCAGGAGGGGGTGTCGGTCATCCTGGTGGCCCCCTGTTGGCCAAGAAGGGTGTGGTTCGCAGATGTCGTGCAGTTGGCAGTAGACCAGTACGTCTTGCCCAGGGATCCAGATCTTCTCACTCAGGGACAGCTACGCCATCCCAATTTACAAACGCTGGCTTTAACGGCTTGGCTGCTGAAACCTACATCTTGACAGAGAAGGGGTTCTCTCTGTTGTGGATACCATGATTTGGGCTAGGAAGAAGTCCTCGTCCTTTATCTGTTACAGGGTCTGGCATGCTTTCATTGCCTGGTGTGAGTCCAAGTCTCTTCCCTGTTTTTTTCCATTCCCAGGATTCTGGAATTTTTGCAACATGGTTTGGATTCTGGCCTTCAACTAAGTACCCTCAAAGGCCATGTTTCAGCTCTGGCAATTTTTTTCCAAAGATCCTTTGCCAACCACCGGTTGGTTATGACTTTTTTCCAGGGTGTTACTCATGTGCGTCCACCTCGTAAGCCTATGCTACCAGTCTGGGACTTGAATCTGGTGTTGTCTGCTCTGCAGGGTCCTCCCTTTGAGCGTATCCGTGGAGCTGCTTTGCCCATTCTGACTCTTAAGGTAGCCTTTTTGGTGGCTATTACTTCTGTAAGGAGAGTTTCTGAGCTGGCGGCGCTTTCCATCAAACCTCCTTATATTCTTAGTATACAGTGCGTCCTGCTCCAGATAAGATTCTTTACGTCTGGGTATTACTCCGCCAGATGGCTCTAGACTGCAGAGACAGCTAAATTGGCTCCTCCTGTCCTCCTGGCCCCACAAATACACGGGACCTCCCACAAATTCCCAGATCTTCTCTGCAGTCTGGACTGCGAAGAACAAGAAGATGGCTCTCTCTACTCGCAGGTGAGCGGGGCTATTAGCCTGCGGCCCTGTAGGACTATTCCCACCCGTTCCATTGTTAATTTGCCTCCCAGCCTTGGCTGCGCTGGTTCGGGTGACGGTAGGCAGCAGCGCTGTCAGGTGCTTAGGAGCACTGCTCCACCGCAATCCCCCACCAAAGGGTAGGCGGTATAGGCACATAGTGAGCCTTTATGGGATGCCCCTCCCTCCCTATTGCTCCTTGTCCCTGTCTATCGGTGGGCCCTTTGCTAAGTGCTGCCCCCCCCTACTTGTAGCTCTCGGGGGGGGGGGGGGGGGGATGTATGCGTTGGTGCTTCACTTGGTTATGTGCTTTTTGTTTTTGTCAGTCTCCGCGCTGACTTGGTTGCACTGGTTGTGATTTTAAAATGCCGCTGCCGCGCGCACTTCCACTGCGTTCCGCGGTTGGCGGCGGCATTACCTCAGGCGCTGATGCGCCTTCGGGGGGGCGGGTCCCGTGGTTGGCGCGTTCCGCATCACGGTCTCCGCGGCCCGCCCCTCGAGGTATACTGGGCGCCATTTTTCTCCGGTTTCGTCTGCTGCGTGGCTGGCATCTATCTACCGCGGTCCGTGAGTGCCCTCGTGGGTGGCTTTATTTACCCTATGTCATTTTACATGTCGCTTATGGGGTCCTCTTCGCTTATGTCTTTCAGGCGGGTCGAACTCTATTGGTTTCTCCCGGCCCTACTCCCTCTATTTAGTTATTAAACTTGTGCGGCCTAGTGTTTAAATTACTCCCACTTCCCTAGCGGACTATTGGGGCATCCCGGGTTGTTTTTTTATAACGTGAATCCCTATCGGCCTATTGTGCCGCTATAATCTCCATATGGAGGCGTCTCAGGATATTGTGCTCGGGGTTCCTTCGGGACAAGCCCGGTTGTATATAGCTTGTGAGGTGTCCCCTACTAGTGCTGACAATGTGTGGGTCTGTATAACTATAGACTGGCTAGTGTTGAGAAGTTGCTTGCTAATACCATGGTGCGTAAGGCCTCTGCTAAAAAGCGGCGTTTGATGCCTGATGTCACTCTTTTCCCTATGGAGGAGGAGGAGTTTTTGGAACTGTCTGGTTATACCCCCTTGGAAGAAGGGGAGTTGTTCTCTGACTTGGAGTCATCTGATGAGAGGCCCAGGGGTCATGATGATTCTGACTCTGACCCCTGGGCCCCAGATGATACTGATAGGCTGTTGGCTCAGATTTTTGAGGTACTGTCTATCTCTCCCCCGGTTGCGGCCCTTAGGCAGCAGGGGGAATTGTTTCATACTGCTAAGCCACGTTTAGCGTTTCCTGAGCAAGCCCATTTTAATAATCTCGTGCTCAAGGAATGGGAGCATCCCAGCAGGCTCTCCAGAGTCCCTAAGAGTTGGGATAAGAGGTATCCCTTTTCTGCTGAGGTGATGAGGCGTTGGTCATCCCCTCCTGAGGTGGATGCCCTGGTCCTAGGGTTTTTTTTTTTTTTTAAAGTTTTTATTTTGGTTTTTAATGTAGAAACAACATACATATACATGTCAAATTGTTCTGTATTTTAGGTGCCGCAGGCACCCAACATCAAAATGGCATCCTATCAGACAACAACAACAACCATTCACACTGGACCCAGGTTGTGCTAGAAACAAGCAGATCTCAGGTGGAGTACCTGAGAGGGTGGCAACCATTGGCCACCCATTGAGGCCTATCCAGTCATGCTCCAGGACATGCCCTCCCCTCACTCCACAGGACAGATATCGACCTCGGCTCCATCTTGCCGACTCCTGACTCAGCAATAACCACAGCACTGACAGTGTTCCCCCCTCCCTGGTTCACTCATCATCAGATGCCGACTCCTGACACTGTAGCCACGGATCCCAGATCTTCTCAAACTTATCCGGAACCCCCCTCGCAGCGTATGTCAATTTATACATAGTGAGTTTCTGGTTGACTAATCTATTCTTAGTATTCAGTACGCCCTGCTCCAGGTATAATACTTACACTTGGGTTATCCTCCGCCAGATGGCGCTGCACTGCAGAGACATGGAAAAACAGGCTCCTCCCGGCCCTTCAAATACCCAGGGACCTCCCACAAATCCCCAGATTTCGCTGCAGTGCTGACTGCGAAGACATGATGTGTCACTCTCTCGCAGGTGAGAGGGGCTATTAAATCCTGCGGCCCTGTTGGACTACTCCCACCCCTCCTCTTCGTGATGTGCCTCCCAGCCTGGGCTGCACTGGTCGGGTGAAGGTAGGCAGCACTACGTGCGCTTATGGAGCCGTGCTCCTCCGCAGTCCCCCACCAAAGGGTAGGCGGTTTAGGCTAATGGTGAGCCTCTTGTGGATGCCCCTCCCGCGCTATTGCCCCATACCCCGTGTAGCGGCGGACCCTGTTCAAAGGGTCGCCATTTTCCCTCGTTCTCCCGTAGTTCGGGGAGAAAGAAAGGGGCGGTGTGTGTGGTGGTCTTGTGTATTCAGTACACGTTATGGCCTTAGTATTGTCCTTGACTCATACACCTGGTGTCAGAGCCGCGCTGTTTGTTCTTCATTGTCTATCGGCCGCCGCCGGGCGATTATCTTACCCTTATTGGACGGGTGCATGAACAGGCGGCGGCGCTTCAGATGCTGCAGTGTCTTTATTGGTATTTGTTGTTGGGCACATCTGGAAGTAATCCCCGTTTTTGCTTCTATAGTGTGTCATTCACTCTGTCTGCGCAGTAGACTGTCTGTCTACTGTATTCAGAGCTTCTCGCTCTTCGGGGGGGCGGAGACCTGGCTTGGCACGCTCCGCGTCACAGCCCGCACTGGCCCGCCCGGCGCCATTTCGATGCTCATCGCGCGAGCGCGTGGTAACGGTCCTCCTCCTCCCTATATCTGTAAGTGCCCTCACGGGCGATTTTCATTTGTCTTGCTTACTGCGCATGGCTCTGACATCCCTATTCCCATTATGTCTTTCAGACGGGCGAATCCAGTGGCTTCTCCTGGCCCAGTGTAATTCCCAGTTGGACCTAGTATAATTACTCCCACTTCCCTGCGGGTCTTTGGGGCATCCAGGGTAGCTTATAGCGTCAATCCCTACTGGCCTATTGTGCCTATTAATCACCATATGGAGGCATCCCAGGATATTGTTAATGCCGTTCCCTCGGGACAAGCCCGGCTGTGTGTAGCTTGTGGGGTCTCATCTATCAACGGTAACAATGCTCGGGTCTGCGTCCCTTGTGCACAGCAGGCGTTACTGGTACTTCCTGCCCCTTCTGGGGCTGGGTCTGCACCTCGCCTCACTTAACCTACCCCCCCCAAGCCTGAGTCTAACCCCCAATACAAGCGGGGATTTTCATCCTGATGTGGCTTCTACACTGGCCAGTGTTGAAAAATTGCTTGCTAGTACTCTAGCGCGCAAGGCTACCGCAAAAAAAGCGGCACATTGTCCCTGACTCTGCTCCATTCCCTACGGAGTCTGATGAGTTTACGCATCTATATGACCATACCCTTTCGGACGAAGGGGAGCTGATCTCTGACTCAGAGTCATCTGATGAGAGGTCTAGGGGTCATGACGATTCTGGTTCTGATCACTGGACCCCGGATGATACTGATAAGCTATTGCTTCAGATTTTTGAGGTTTTGTCCATCTCTCCCCCTGTTGCGGCTCCCAGGAAAAGGGGTGAGCTATTCCATACTGCTAAGGCTTGATTGGAATTTCCTGAGCAGACCCATTTCAATAACCTCGTGCTTAAAGTGGACCATAAGGGGATCTATAAGATTCCCGGGCCGATCACCTCCCTCCCCGCGGGACATTCGAGATCGGGATGTCCCGCGGGGTGAAACCCCCCCCCCCCAAACACCCCAAACTCCTTACCTTATCTTCGGTGGGGCACCCCCGATCGGGGTGCCCCGCTGTGTGAAACCCCCCCGAACCCCCCGAACAACTCACCTCTCCCCGCTCCCAGCGCCGACGGACAAACCGCGGAAAAAGCGGCTCCTCCGCCGCCGCCTCCCTCGCGCCCCTCTAGACGTGCGCGCGCCCGCGCCGGCTGTCTGTGAATGGCCGGCGCGGGCACGCGCGCGTCAAGAGGGACGCGCGGGAGGCGGCGGCGGAGGAGCCGCTTGTCCGCGGCTTGTCCGTCGGCGCGGGGAGAGGTGAGTGGTTCGGGGGGGTTTCACACAGCGGGGCACCCCGATCGGGGGTGCCCCACCGAAGTGGACCAAGACCCAGGATAGTCAAAAAAGGAATGGGAGCATCCCAGTACACTTCCCGGGATCCCTAAGAGTCTGGACAGGAAGTATCCATTTCCTGCTGACATGGTCAAGTGTTGGTCATCACCCCCCGAGGTCGATGCTCCTATTCTAGGGCTGTCTAACACCTCTATTATACACTCTCCCGACACTACTACACTGCGGGATTCTGAGGACCGGCGCATTGATCAGTAGGCGTGCCATGCCGTGGCGCTCAGGGCCATGGTCAGGAATGCACTTGACGCCCCAGACGAGTTGCCTGCTGATGCTATTAATGCACTGTCTAACTGTGATGTATTTGTGAACTTTATTCTGTCTGCATCGGACGATGTTATTAGGCTGTGTGCCAGATCTTCTGCCTTGGCGGTGGCTATACGCCGCACGGTATAGCTGAGACAGTGGGCGGCCGACAATGCTGCTAAGAAAGCCCTTACTGGGCTCCCTTTCAAGGGACTACGCCAGTTTGGGGACCGCCTAGACCTCTTTGCTAAAGGAGGTAAGTTACCACAGCGCAGGCGGTAGCCTCGGCCCTTTCGCAACCAGGGCCCCCTTTCAGCCCCCTACAGAGGTGCTAAGCAGGGAAAAGGGGTGTCCTTCGCGGGGGCTCGCACAGACTCCTGGCATAGGAGCAGGGGGCGACGCCCTGGCTCCTCCTGGGGGACCAAACCCAAACCCCCTCCCAAGCCCCCTCAAGCATGATGGGGCGCCCTCGCCCGCCAGGGTGGGGGGACGACTACAGCACTTTGCGCACGTCTGGAGGCGTCAAGTCTCAGACCGGTGGATTCAGGAGGTAGTTACCTCCGGCTACAAGATAGAGTTTGCTGTGCGGCCCCCCTCAAGATTCGTCAGGTCCCGGATACCCCAGGACCCGGTATCAGCTCAGGTCCTGATGCAGGACTTGGAGCTGGGAGTTATTTGCAAAGTTCCCTTGAGAGAATTGGGAGAAGGTTTCTACTCCAACCTTTTCACAGTACCCAAAAGAGATGGGTCAGTCAGGCCCATTCTGGATTTAAAGATCCTCAACAAATTTGTCAAGAGCAAGCGCTTTCGCATGGAAACCCTGCGCTCGGCCGTTGGCTCTCTACGACCAGGGGATTTTATGACGTCTGTGGACATCAAAGATGCTTACCTTCACATCACTACCAATTTGTGGCTCTACCCTTTGGCCTCACTTCAGCTCCCAGAGTGTTCACCAAGGTATTGGCGGGGGTAATGTCCTTGCTAAGGTCAGGGGGCATTCGAGTGCTACCCTACCTGGACGACATTCTCATCGCCTCATGGCCTCTACAGCAGGCGGAGCTGGACACTCAGCTGGTGGTGTCTACCTTGGAGTCCTTCGGCTGGGTGATCAATCATCCCAAGTCCTCCCTGTCCCCTTCACCGGTGACCCCTTTCCTGGGGATGATTCTGGATACGGTTCAGTCACAAATATTCCTTCCCCTAGGTGGAAGATCTGACTACGCAGGTGCGGTCCCTGCTCTCGTGCCCCCAGCTCTCCCTCAGACAGGGAATGCGACTGGTGGGCCTGATGGTGGCGAGCTTCGAGGTGGTGCCCTTTGCTCAGTTCCATTCGAGACCTCTGCAGCTTCACCTCCTATCAGTATGGGACAAGGACCCCGCGTCCTTGGACGGGGTTTGTGTGCTTCCCCCATTGGTCAGAAGGTCCCTCTCGTGGTGGCTGGACCACAAGAACTTGCTAAAGGGCAGGTCCTTTCTAGCCCCCTCCTGGGAGACGGTCACAATGGATGCCAGTCTGTCAGGTTGGGGGGGATTCTGGAAATCCCTGAGGTTCCAGGGGAGGTGGGGCCCTCAGGAGGCCCATTTACCCATCAACATTCTGGAACTACGGGCAGTCAGGTTGGTTTTGGAGCAGTTGACCGATCACCTGCAGGGTCTGTCTGTACAGGTGCACTCAGACAACAGGACAGCGGTTGCCTACAACAACCATCAGGGAGGGACCCGGAGCAAGGGTGCCCTCCAGGAAGTGTCGCGGATTCTGACATGGGCAGAGGCCAATGCTCAATGCATCTCGGCTGTTTATATCCCGGGGGTAGAGAATCTTCTAGCAGACTCTCTGAGCAGGGGGACTTCCCGTCAGGGGGAGTGGTCCCTCTGCAACAGGGTATTCCAGTCCCTGAGTTACCGGTGGGGCCTACCGGATGTGGATCTGTTTGCATCCCGTCACAATCACAAGCTCCCGGCCTTGGTCTCCCTGTCGCAGGATCCTCTGGCCTTGGCCACGGATGCTCTTTCACTGTCTTGGAAGAAATTCCGGCTCCTGTATGCTTTCCCCCCCGTTCCCCCTGCTGGGCAGTGTCCTGCGCAAGATTGCCCTGGAAAGGGTGCCAGTGATTCTGGTGGCCCAGAGGTGGCCAAGAAGAGTGTGGTTCGCAGACGTGGTACAAATGGCAGTAGACCAGTACGTCCTGCCAGAGGAGCCAGATCTACTCACTCAGGGCTCCTTACGCCATCCCAGTTTACAAACTCTGGCTTTGACGGCCTGGCTGCTGAAACCTCCATCTTGATGGAGAAAGGCTTGTCTGCCTCAGTGGTGGATACCATGGTACAGGCTAGGAAGAAAACTTCTTCTGCCATCTATTATAGGGTATGGCGTTCCTACATTGACTGGTGTGAATCTAGGTCTCTCCCCTGCAGGGAATTCTTAATCCCTAGAATTCTGGAGTTTTTACAACATGGATTGAAGTTGGGTTTAAAACTCAGTACTCTGAAGGGTCAGGTTTCTGCCCTGTCTGTCTTCTTTCAGAAGTCTTTTGCACAGCATCCCTTGGTTAAGACCTTATTTAAGGGGGTCACTCACGTGCTTCCCCCGCGTAAGCCTACGGTCCCTGTTTGGGACTTGAACCTGGTTTTGTCTGCCTTACAGGGTGCTCCCTTTGAGCCTATTCAGGATGCTGCTCTGGCTGTACTTACCCTCAAAGTTGTTTTTCTGGTGGCTATTACTTCGGTCAGGCACGTGTCTGAGCTGGCGGCTCTGTCTATTCAGCCCCCATACTACGAGAGACACCAGGACAAGGTGGTGTTCCGCTTTAAGCCAGATTTTCTGCCAAAGGTGGTGTCTGCTTTTCATTTGAATCAGGATAATGTTCTGCCTTCATTGTGTCCTACTCCTAGCAATGCTAAGGAAAGGGTTTTGCATTCATTGGATGTGGTCAGGTGTCTGAAGTACTACCTGGTAGTCACTGCGGCTTTCAGGAAGACTGATGCTCTTTTTGTGGTCCCTTCTGGTACTAGGAAGGCCAAGTCTACTATTGGCAAATGGATTCGTCAGGCTGTGATTCAGGCCTATTCGGCTAAAGGGAAGAGTCCTCCCTTCCACCTTACTGCTCATTCTACTTGTGCTATTGGTTCCTCTTGGGCCTTCCAGCACCAGGCTTCTGTGTAACAAGTTTGCAAGGCTGCTACTTGGTCTTCTGTTCATACCTTTTCAAAGTTTTACAAGGTTGATGTTAGGGCCTCAGCTGATGCTGTTTTTGGCCGCAAGGTTTTGCAAGCGGCAGTAGTTTAAACTGCCTGTCACCTTTTATTGGGGGATCCCACCTTTCTTTATGGACACTGCTATTGGATGTCCCAAGTGTAAGTATTATATCTGGAGCAGGATGTACTGTATACTAAGAATAATACAATTCTGTGAAGTACTCACCTGTAGAATTTATATTATTTGTATACAGTACATCCTGCTCCACCCCACCCTGTTGTTGCATTATTCTGGATCCCCTGTATGGTGATTGTTATCATTGTTATCATTGCCAGTTGTTCTGAGTGGTTTAATTCTCCCGGCTTCTTGTTCACTGCTTTTCAATGCTGGGGATTCGTGGGAGGTCCCTGGGTATTTGAAGGGCCGGGAGGAGCCAATTTAGCTGTCTCTGCAGTCCAGCGCCATCTGGTGGAGTAATACCCAGATGTAAAGAATCTTATCTGGAGCAGGATGTACTGTATACTCATAATATCAATTCTGCAGGTGAGTAATCACAGAATTGTATTTTTGAGAGGCATCAGGATAAGGTGGTGTTTCGGCTTAAGTACGATTTCTTGCCTAAGGTGGTGTCTGCCTTTCATCTCAATCAGGACATTGTCTTGCCTTCATTGTGTCCTAATCCTGCTAATTCCAAGGAGCGGACACTGCATTCTCTGGAATTGGTCAGGGCTCTGAAGTTTTATTTGGTCGCTACTGAGCCTTTCAGGAAATCTGATGCTCTTATTGTTCTCACTTCTGGACCTAGGAAGGGTTTGCCTCCCGCTAAATCCACTATCAGGAAGTGGATCCGTCAGGCGGTGATTCAAGCCTATTCTGCTAAGGGGAAGGAACCTCCCTTTAGAATTACTGCTCATTCCACTCGTGCTTGGGCTTTTCAGCACCAAGCTTCTGTTGAACAAGTTTGCAAGGCCGCTACTTGGTCTTCTGTTCATACTTTTTCCAAGTTTTACAAGGTTGATGTTAAGGCCTCAGCGGATGCTGCTTTTGGCTGCAAGGTGCTTCAGGCGGTAGTGACTTGAATTGCCGGCTGTTACTCATTGGGGATCCCACCCTACTTTTGGACACTGCTTTTGGATGTCCCAGCTGTTATGAATACCGAAGCAGGCTGTGCCATGCAATAAAGAAAAAAGCAATTCTGTGAGTACTCACCTGTAGAATTGTTTTTGTTCTTGCATGGCACGGCCTGCTTCGATCCACCCTTGTTATTGTTATTCTTGGTTGCCTCTTTATGGTGATTGTTCCAAGCTAATTGGGTTTTTTTTACCTTTTTCACATTTTTTACCTTTATTTTCTCCCAGCTTCTTGTCTCACTGCTTGTCTACGCTGGGAACTCTATGGTTAATCCCGTTTTTATAGGGAGCCGGGAGATGCCACAGCTTTCTGCAGTACCACTGCGCCACCTTGTGGCGGAATAACCCAACTGTTATGAATACCGAAGCAGGCTGTGCCATGCAACAACAAAAACAATTCTACAGGTGAGTACTCAAAGAATTGCTTTTTTCCTTCCCCTACTATTTTTAGTGTTATTTTCAATCCATATCATGCATAACGTAGGGGTAGTAACAAGACTTAAGACTTGAGCCCAAAATCCATGTTTAGCTGTTGTTACCTCTGTTTCATTAAATTAATAACAAAAGGCTCAACTATGATGTTGAACTTACTAGAACACAGTGAAATTCACCTGGTTTGTTTTGGCCCCAAATACGATCATAAAATATGGCCAGCACCTTGCAGCATTGAAAACTGTCCAAAAGAGGTATGAACAGACCTGACTGGCTGTGTTGGAAATATTTGCCAGCAATGTATTGCCTGATCTCTTTGTGAAACGCTGGAAAGTAGGACTGCCTGTTTTTTACTAACTTAGGTACGCGCCATTGCCTCGACACAAGGACTGTTGTAAGTGTAGATGTAAAGGCAATGCTTGGTCTTGGAATTTTTCTGCAGTGTGCTCGTAATTTTCTTCCACATTTATGAAATTCTTCTAAGTATGACAGATGCTCTCATACTTGTATAGTCTAGCGCTTAAGGGGATTTTCTGCTTGAGAAAAACAAAAACCTATACTCCACCCTCCCTTTTTTTTATTCCCTGCAGCAGCTTTCTTACCCATCTTTGAGATCAGGTCTTGCAGGTCTATTTTTTAGGTCTTCCACTGTTAGCAAGCGACACTCCCACCTCACCATTACAGGGACTCTCCAACTACCAATGAGTTCATTCAACCCAAACATGTTTGGTGTATATGCATTGCCTATGTATGTATATATGCATGTGCAAGAAGCCTGTAGATGTCATTCCGATCCACCCAGGTGGAGGTTTAAATGAATTTCTTTAGATATTGAAAATCAAAGAAAGGCGTTTTGTCAGGTTTTTGGTGTTCTGCCTTATTGTTTTCCTCTTTTGGACTGCTACAGTGGGAGTGGTTTTCATGATCTTGAGTCAAAACAGTGGGCTACCGGTCCCAGATTCTTTCAATGTAACAGTTGAGCTAATCAGCTGCTTTGACAAAGTCTAAGCAGCGTAATGACCTCCCAGGTGAGAACTCTGCTAGTAACCATTTTGCTACTGGAACACAAGACTGTAATGCTTCCAAACTGAAGAATTTTAGCAGAATTGGTTAAACCTGTTGCCCTTGCCTTAGCGATCAGATGATTAGCATGCTAGAGTGAGGTCGTCTCTGATATGTACTCCAAACCACCACTTTGCTAAGGTAAACACATTGTGTTTATAAAAGAAAAAAGTTTTCTCTAGCAAAAGAGTTGCAAATACAAAGCAAAAAAATAACAGATACGCTAAGCACATTGAAGACATCATTTTGCCACACAATAATGGAAACTTTAAAGAAATGCCATTGAAAGTGGAATTACCATTAAATGTATGTTGAAATGTTTTTTGCTCTGATACACCATGCTTCCTAATTTTTTGAATGCAAAATTGTCCTTTTTTTCTTTTTTTGCAGGGACTGGGGGCACTGTGTTAATAATGGTTAGTTATCCCAAAGGAATGGATATCTTGGAGCTTCTAAGAAGAAAAATCCCAGTAATGATGACCATAACTGTAGGCACCCGCCACGTGCAGGAATTCATTAGTGGTCAGTCGGTGGTGTTTGTGGCTATTGCTTTTATAACCATGATGATCATATCCTTGGCCTGGCTCATTTTCTACTATATTCAGCGCTTCCTATACACGGGGGCTCCATATGGAAATCAGGTGACTATGACTGAATTATTATAGTGGTGGATGAGACTTGACATCTTTAGTGCCTTGGTTATTACTTAAACTATTGTCCTAGTAGCATTTCATTAGCCTAGACAAGTTACAGGGGCCCTGTCAAACATTCATAATATAATGGCCTTGTTGTCTGTGGTGATGTCTGTACAGCTAGACTAGCTTTTTTTCTCCCTTCTTTCTTGAAGAAATGCTTCTCTTTTACTGTAGGTTTACAATGTCTTGGGTGATTGAGAACCTTCACAAATAACCTTGTATTTTTTTCCTCTACACTATCCCTCGTCATCAAGTTCAACCATTCCAATGGGAGTGGCCGTGGAAACCACACCTCCCTCCCTATGAGGAGCACCAAGAATTATTACAAACCTATATATTCAAAATGTGGACTTGTTTAAGAGTGAGCACAATAAAAATAGGATATAGGTGGTGCACCCCATAGTATATGCCTCGTCATCAAGTTCTTGAGATAGGCCAATCGGCAATCAAAAATATGATGTATGGATGTGGTGTTTGTTTTTTTGTTTTTTAGCTGAGCTGGCTACATCATCCGAGGTACCCGACCTGAAGGATGTGTGGGGGTTGCGAGAGAGGGAAAAATGGGTTTTGTGTGGGTATTAAAGTATAAAAAGGGTCCACTCTTTCCCTTTCCCCACAGAAGAGTGGTAGCTGAAACACCCCCTGCCCTCTGTCTAGGTCACTAGGGAGGGGCATACCCAGGGGTGGTACTCGGCAGGTTCTCCTTGCTTCTGCAGAACCAGTTCTTAAAATTGTAGCAGTTCTCAGAACTGAGAAGAACTGGCACAAATAGTTTATACACTCCCTTAAAATTACTTGGAGTCTTTTTTTTAATAGTATTACGCAGTTTACTGTTTATTAAATTGTATTTTAAAAATATAAATGTGTGCAGCACTTGGCAATCACAAAAAAACAAGAAACCAGGTTTACAAGAAACCAGGTTTATTACTTGTTCTTTCTGCTTTTAAGGGTAACCGTAAGGAAACCAAAAAAGCAATCAGCCAGCTTCAATTGCATCGAGTAAAGAGAGGAGAAAAGGTATGTTTGTTTTACTCTTGCTGCATGATTTTTGGACATATTTTATACAATAATTTTTATATTTTGTCTATGGAGAGTCCCATATGAATGTGTATTGGTAATTGTAAAAAATCCAGCTAGCAATTTTTACATGCAAACAACACCCCCCCCCCCCCCCCCCACTGGGGGTTCACCTGTAGTTGATGCTCTTGTTCTCCGTCATACCTGAACACATTTTATTCGATCCCTACCCGCTAACCTGGTCTTTCAATCAACCTTCAGTGGACTGAGAACAGAAACATCCCCCACTCTCCTCCCTTCTCTTTGGTCACACTGTATTCTGGCAGACTGGAGATGCTCTTAGCCTGCAGCATCTCTCACCCTCTTTTTCTGGCAGTAATTACTAGAGGCACAACAATGCACTTATTTTTTTCTATGATATAAGTAAAGCACACCGTGTGCTTAAATCACATTGCTGTTGCCACATCTTCTGTTTCTCCTTATTTTTTTCTCTGCAGCTCCAATGCTCTAATACTTTTCAAAAATACCCTGTATTATAAAGTTATTTGTAAAACAGATTGAAGTTTGGGACAGTGCAGTGTGTAGCCCGAGACAATAGGACAACAATCGGACTTGCCTTTAGTATAACTAGTATAGCTGCTAATCTGTATTAGGGTGGGGCCCTATGAGAAAATATTTAACAACTTCGCCCATCACAGGTATGCAATTACAATTAACAAAAATACTGAAATGTTTATTAAATGTGAGGATAAACTTTTTCTTCTTACAATTCTAACGTTTTACTTTTTATCTATGCTCTTGCGTTTTGCCCTCCCTTGTATGTTGTTGTCTTGGCACGTAGTACACACGCTGAGTAAACCTAGGCAAGCCTCCTGTATCTGAGGCGTGCGGTTAATTCCATCTGTCATTAAAGGGCTTGTCTTCAAAAATATTTGCAATGTGATCTGTGCAGGATGTGATTCATCCCGATGTGCTGATTTTTTTTTTTTTTATCTCAATTGTGCACATGATGATCTGACAGGCTGTAAAATTTGCTCTACTATTATTATCCTTATGATCTCTCTTGTCAACCTAGGGAATTGACATTGAAGCAGAGAATTGTGCAGTATGTATAGAAAACTACAAACCCAAAGATGTTGTACGCATTCTTCCATGCAAGTAAGTAGTTTTACAGTTTCACTAATTTCATTGTGTTTTCATTTAATTTATTAGTGTAATGAGGCCTAAAATGCCTATAGCTGGTGGCTAGTTCTTATTTTTCACCAAATGACTTATTTGGCTAATTAGCTGCAATAGGGCATTTCTACCAGTGTGGTATGGATGTTTTTTGCCCAATAGGAAATAACAGCACACTTTTGGACTAAGCAAAATAATTCTGAAGATTTCTGTTCGCAACTAATGCCTCATTGCATGTGACTTTTAGGTAACAAAAGTAAAAATCTTTTATTTTTTTTGTGTGTGTTAAAACCTGCCCCAAGCCTCACCGATCTGCTGCCCCCCCCTCTCCTGTTTTACCTTAGGGCATTCTTTACTCTCCTCACCTGCTGGTCATCCCACAGTGTATGTGTGGCCTTTGTTCCCATGGCGCCCCACATATGCACCATGGGATAGCCAGAGAGGTAAGCATATCGGGTGAACTGCAGGGCATCACACAACTGGGCATGCCCTTGGGACCCAATTATTCTTAATATTGGTGCAATGGTTCTGCAGGATCTGGCATCCTTGGGGCAGCCCCTCTACGCTATTTTCACCTAAACAATGCTGCTAGGAGAGCGCAGAAATACTGTATAATTAAAGCGGACCTATCCGCGATCGTTCACCGGGAGTCCAGCTCCGTGATTGACTGCCTGCTGCTCATGTGGCTAGGGAGCGCTGCCATTGTACCAGCCACCGGAATGCCCTGCCCACTTGAGCGCCAGCTGCCAATCATGGCACTGGATTCCTGGTGGAGGATCAAGGATAAGGTAAGGTTTACGGGTGTTCTTGGGGGGTTATGTGCGGAGTGCTCCTGCATTCTGGATGCATGAGCTCTGGAGGCTTTGCAGCTGCCTTTGTTTAAAGTGGACCAACACCCAGGATTTTCACTATCCTGGGTTTTGCTCCACTTCCGCGGGGCCGCTGCATGAAACCCCCCAGAATGGCAGAAAAAAACTCACCTCACCGCGCTCCTATGGCGCATGCGCGGGCCTCTTCCAGTCAGCGCGCTCAGAGCCACTGTGGTATGCACGTACAAGGGACGGACAACCACAGCGGCTCCGAGCACGCTGGCGGGCGCATCTCGCACTTCCCTCTAACAGGGATTCACAAACGTCCGGCGCGGGCACGCGCCCTGCTAGAGAGAAGCGCGAGATGCGGCCCGCCGCGCATGCGCCGTTGGAACGGGGGTAAGGTGAATGGGGCGTCATGGGGGGTTTCACACAGCGGGGCATCCCGATTTCGGATGCCCCACAGGGAGAGATCTGATCTACCTGGGAATCTTATAGATTCCCGGGCCGATCAGCCTGGATGTTGGTCCACTTTAAGGCTCTGGATGCAGACTTGGTTGTGCTACCCAGGTTTTTTTTTTTTTATATATATACCCATTACATGAGTAAGGAGGCCATTCTCGGTTGTCGCAATTAAGTTGTCTTTTGGACCCCCCAGTTTCCATTTCAGTCAGGAGACTGTGGTCCCTTTCTTCTGTCCAGCTCCCTTACATCCTATTATTATTGTTATTGTTTATTCATACAGCACCATCCTAGCCCATGACGCTGTAAAATATTCACACACTTGCATCGGTTAATTCTGCCTTTGGTCCGGTAGTTTAAATATTGCTTTTTGGGCCCATTTATCTTGGTTCCTCTATTTCTTGCCCTGAACTACTCACTAGTGTCCAGTACTGCTTGTGCTGTTTGCTTGAAAAGGGCACAACCTATGTTTTGGATTTTTGTGAATCTTATTTGCCAACTATTCACAATATTTTTCATGTCCATGCTAAGTATTAAAAATGTGCTTCTGTTGTGTTTTTTTTTTTTTTTTTTTTTTTAGACATATATTCCACAGACTATGTATCGACCCTTGGCTGCTGGAACACAGAACATGTCCTATGTGTAAACTTGATGTTATTAAAGCTCTTGGATATTATGTAAGTCAAAATGCTGCTAAACTGTATAAACGTAATATTGCTGCACGTTTCCAAAATGTCAACTTTAAAATTGATTTGCTCTTAAAGTGGACCAACACCCAGGGGTGATCGGCCCGGAAATCTATAAGATTCCCGGGCCGATCACCCCCCACCCCGCGGGACATCCGAGATCGGGATGTCCCGCGGGGTGAAACCCCCCAGAAACCCCAAAAACACCTTACCTGATCCGCCGCCGCTTCCGCCGCCGCCGCCTCCCGCGCACCCCTCCAGACGTGCGCGCGCCCGCGCCGGCCCTCTGTGAATGGCCGGCGGGGGCGCGCGCGCGCGCCGAGAGTGACGCGCGGGAGGCGGCGGCGGCGGAAGCGGCCTGGACGTTCCTGATCCCCGCCTGGACGTTGGCGGGGATTGGCTGCGGCGCTCACGTGGGAGCGTTGAGAGGTGAGTTTTTTGGGGTTTCTGGGGGGTTTCACACAGCGGGGCACCCCCGATCGGGGTGCCCCGCCGAAGTGGACCAAAACCCAGGATAGTCAAAATCCTGGGTGTTGGTCCACTTTAACCTGATGAACCAGATTCAGCATCTGCAGTCGTGTGGGGCATAAATGTAACCAGTTTTTGGGTTCTCTGTGGCAGGGGGAGGGAGGTTAAGGTACCTACATTGTATTGAAAGGATCATTTGGAAAAAAGCTTGCTTGGCTGAAAAGAAAAATCCAGCATGGTGTTAATGATGATAGGTTGAAACTGAATTGGGCCTCAGCTCTCTTTTTAGAGTAACACTGTAGCTGTAAATCTTACTTGATCGTGAGTTTGGGCCCTGAGCCATCCAGGCTTGATCTCCAGTCATGGCTGCATCATTTCATTCAGTGAAAGCACAGGACTTGATCTTTCTATTGAGAAAGGGTCCTGGAGTAGGACCCATCAGCTGCAGGGGACACAATGAGTATAGGGATTTTTTAGTAGCATGGACAGTTCCTTTTAAATTGAAGTGATCATGTTCACTGTTCAAATGTAGAAGTTGATGAGTTCCTTAACATTATGAGGTGTTTAAAATGTTACAGGTGGAGCCGGAGGAAATTGTAGAAATTCCTGTGCCTGAATCCATTGCTGGCAGCAGCCTTTCTGTGGGAACCTTAAGCTTTGCTCAAGAGGAGAACAGAAGTGACATAAACAACCTGCCTACTTCATCAACAGGCGACACATTACAGCAGTGCAGTAGTGTCAAGGAGGACGCAGGGGAGACAACCGCATTACTTGGTGAGTGCTTTGCCTCATGCAGCTTTGTCTGTTGATATGTATTGACTGGCGTGTAAACACACACTGTACAAAGTTGACCTACAATATCTCACAAACGTGAGTATATACCTCACAATTTTGTAAAGATGTTATCAAATCTTTTCATGGGACAACAATGAATATGTGACACTTTTGACAAAGTACATGTAAAGTAGTCCATGTACAGCTTGTAAATTTGGTGTGCCCTCAAAATAACTCGGCACACAGCCATTTATGTCTAAACCCCTGCCAACAAAAGTGAGTATAATTGAAAAGGCCAGATTGCCCCCACTTTGTGTGGCCACCATTATTTCTTTCATATTCCACCCCAGGCATCAGCGAATCAGATGTGAGTGGGTTTACTCTCAACAGAAGAGCGGGACTGCAAGATAAAGTTGTGGCTCATCCCGCTCCTCTGGCTGCTCTCGGCAATCCAGTTGCATTCTTGCAGTTGTGAAGGTTGTGCTTGGATTTATTTTCCTCCTTATTCCCTTTTTTTTTTCATTATATAGCTTTTATTAGGGAGGGGTGAATATAACCCTGTCTGTCTTCCAGGCCCTTACTGTCCCGCTGATCCTGAGGACCCACCTATGCCTCCTGGATTCATTTAAGCCAATGGCATTGTATCAGGTTAAATTAAGAGTAAGCGGTAAGGTCCTGCGGGTGCTGCCAGATGTCACTTTATCTTTAAAGATGACCTTTCAGGCGGGAACATCAACCCTTGAAGGACAACCAGCTGCAGGTTTTTGTCTGGTGAGTCTGCAGGCAAGTTTAGAGGATCCACTCTGTTTGGTACCCAACAGTCAGAAGCAATGGCTCAGTGGTTGCTCAATAGAATTTATGCATGTCCCTCCAGGACGCATGGAAGCATGGAGGGAAGACTGGCCATTTGCAGCAGTCTAGATTATATGTTGGGCATAGGACTGATTGCCCTGGTTCCCTGCCAACAATGGGGGGTTCTACTTGAAAATGTCATTCTCAGTTTGAGGAAGCTGAATCTGTCGTTGCGCTACAGACGCTTCTGCATGGGGTCCATCTTTATGCGGAATCTGCTCCTTCATGGTCTCAATAGACCTGATGGATGTCTATTGCCAGGTACCGATGAGCTTGCTGGCTCAAGCCTTTTTGAGTTGGGGGGACCAAATACTCCACTGGCATCAGCTTCGAGAGCACTTACCAAAAATCTGGCGGAACCTCTAGCTGCGGAAAGAAGTCTAGATCAGAGCATACCTAGATGGCCTTCTCTTTGAACCAGATCAGGAGAAGGTGCTCCAGGATCTGGAATTGACAAAGGATTTTTTGGTAGGAGTGGGTTGGATCCTGAATTACCAGAAGTCCAGTTTAATCCCATCACAGGTCATGAATTATCTGGGGTTCGAGATCAATATGATCCTTCAAAGAATCTTCCTGCCTCAGTTGAAGATAACGATTCTTCAGGAAGATGTTCCAGATGGTCAATTTTGGTTCGTCAAGCTATCCGATTCTTGGGGCTAATGAGTCGTCCTTCCTCCGCTGTAAGATGGGGTCAGCTACGCTCAGGGACTCTATGGTCAAGTCCTAGATTCCATAGACAGGATAATCAAAGTTTTAGTGAAGGAATTTGAGTTGGTGGCAAGACAAGCACAGGTTTGTCAGTGGCCTGTCCTTTTCAGATCCCAAGGACAATTAACTCCTCTTCATGGGGTTGGGGGCCTATTCTGGATCCCTGATCGCTCCAGAAGACTGAGCCTATCCTCATCGAGTCTCGGAGAATTGTTAGCTGTGAAGGAGGCATTGCTAGCCTTCTCTCTCCACCTGAAGGGTCATCACGTACAAATTACTACAGACCATGTAACTACTATGGCGTATCTGAATCATGAGGGAGGAATAAGGTCCTGCAACAAGCAGCAAAGGAAATTCTGATCTGAGCAGAGCTGAACCTTTTATCCCTGTCAGCCATCCACCTGAAAGGTTGGCAAAATCAGGTGGAAGATATTTTGAGTCGCTCTCCGCTGTTGGAAGCAGGATGGTCACTGAACCAGGAGGCGTTCAATCAGATTTGTGTCCTGAGGGAATCTCCGGAGGTGGATCTTTTAGCCTCCGGTCAAAACATTAAGCTGAAGAAGTTCTTCTCTCTCAATCCCTCTGATCAAGCTCTAGGAATAGACACCCTGACTCACTAGTCGCGTTTGTCTGGCTTACTCGTTTCTTCCAGTTCAAATCCTCCCTCGGGTTTTAAACTAAATATCCTGCCACTCAGCCATGATTCTATTGCTAACTCCATGGTGGCCAAAAAGACCATGATTCTCAACTCTGAACATGCTCTTGGTCCAAGAGCATTGTGAACTCCCGGTGAGACCAGATCTTCTATCCAGTGCTTTGTCAGGATCCGCAGAAATGGCGTCTGATACTATGGACTCGAGATTACAATGCCCCTGAAAAAAGAGCTTTTCAAGGGAGGTGATTAAGACTCTCTATCAGAAAGTAGGTGACAAGAAGATTTATTTGAAAATTTGGAAAACTTTTACCACCTGGAAGGTTCATAATCAAAGATCCCCTTCTAGTCTTCCAACCACATTGGATTTCCTTCAGGAAAGAGTCAACCTGGGTCTCGGCATCAGTACCCTGAAGGTCCAATTAGAAGCCTTTTTTTAAGAGACTTTTTGTCATCTTTTGTGTTTTTTGCTAGCTGTCAGGCAGTTCAGACCGGTCCATTTGATGTTAGATCTCGCCTGGGTCCTTAGAGCTCTGGCCTCACCACCCTTTGAACCTCTGCCGAGCTCTCATATTATTATGTTTCTTATATGGAAGGCTCACTTTTTGGTGGAAATAACTACAGCCGGCAGAATCAGTGATATCAAGGCTCTATCCTGCCGTCACCCTTTCTTCAAGTTTTCCAGGATCACATAATATTACGGGTTGATCCTTGTTACCTTTCTAAGATCTCTTCTGACCTTCATCAGATCCAAGAGATTATCCTTCCATCCACCGGGGATAGTGATTCCTCCACGGGTTCTGTAGACAAGTCTTTGCCGAAGGAATTCGAACAAACAGTCCCTGAGATCCAAACAAAAGAATGAAGAAAGGCCAATTAGCTTATTAGTTTCCTGGTGTCTGAAGGAGGAGCTAAAGCTTTTGCGTATTCTGGTGGTCATGGGTTCCTACCTTGGGGTGGAGCCTTAATATCTGTTTTATGCTGCCCTTTCGGATTTTTAGAAAAGAAGTTACCAGGAGTTTTTTTCCTCAAGCCCACGGCACATGCATGACCAGTGCTGCCATCACTGGCCTCCCTTCTTGGCTGTGCTTGGCCATGCCTACTGCAACTGAATGGCTGTGCATTGCTGCATATAACCGAAAGGAGACTAGTGATGCAGCTCGCAAGTACTGCTAAGATTCCAGCTAGCTCTGCTCTAGTCGTGCTGTGTGCTCGAGGACAGGTAAGTGAGTTCAGTGAACGGGGGGGGGGTCTCATACAGTAGCGTAGCCCAATCCACAGTGGGGCACCCAAGGGGAGAAGGGCCAAAACCCAGGATAGTGAAAATCCTGGGTTTTGGTCCATTTTAATGCTTAAAGTGGATCAGCATTGGGCCTGCGGGGCACCCCGCTGTGTGAAACCCCCCAGAAAGCCCCGAAATCCCTACCTGCTCCTCGATCCGGGCGCGCTCCCTGTAAGAGTGACGGAGCGGGGACAGGTGAATTTTTGGGGCTTTGTGGGGGGTTTCACACAGCGGGGCCTGGGTGTTGGTCCACTTTAATCTATGGGGAAGAGCGGATTTCTAGGAATGCTGCTTTCTTCTTTGTATAATGTACAGTCTACCATATAAATATGTCCTATTATAAATATGTCCTATTGAAAGCCATTAAAATGTGAGCATATGCTTTGTACAAAACCCACAGGGCTGTTCCAGGGATGTTTTTTTTTTTTTTTTTTTTTTTTTGCCTGTGGGATAGCCAGTCCAGAACATCTTTCTGTAGACTAAAGCTACCAGTTCACAGCAAACTGATGACCATCTGCTTATGATTTCTACAGTTCCATGACAGAAAGCAATTTGCTTGACTTCACTCACATTTCACAGTGACGTTTAGGCCCACGCTATTGCAGTATGTCGGCTTAAATCTCTATGTTGCGTTAACTTGAATGCTCTTCAGTCACACAACTTTTTAATGTTTGATTAACTAGAACCTCTTGCTGCGTAAGATACCCTTTGAAGACTGGTTATTATTAGTTACTTTATACAAGACCATATGGGGACATTGAGCAAATCCAAACACTACTGCTGGAGGAAACATCACAGGGCTGCTCACCTTTTGTCCCCTAAGCTGGTGTGCCCTGCTCCAGTTCAATAAGCTGGCTCCCAAATACAGTTGTCCCCCCACCAAGCATAAATCAGATACTCGAGCACCAATGGAGGGGACAAGCTGAAGCCCTGGCACACTCCTTCCATTGCAGTTAGACTAGGATGATTGGCATGAGGAGAGTGGTGGTTGGTCCCCTCTGCTGCCAGTCTGGATGTCATGGCCTGACAAGTTTCATCAAACTAGAACAGAATAGACTAGCCTCTGCAGACAAAAGGCATGTATGACTGTATAATGCAGTGGGGGGCTAGGTACAGATCAAAGAAAGTGGACGCAGTTGCCATTGAACATACAACATAAAGCCAAGAACTGACTCGTACAACCGCTATTTCAAATGTGTTTTGGTAGTAAGGGTTTACAGAGCTTAAAGGCTAACCTCTATGAGGTGCCCCATTGATGGGGGACATACACAAGCTATGGTTCGTTATGAAGAAATCCTTCACCTGCTACATTGCATTGCTTCTAAAGCTTATGGATTTTGTACTTAGGATGAACCATACAATAGACATACAGGTCCTGCACTCCCTGAAAGCACGTCATCTGTAAATGGTCTACTTTAGGGTTAAGTACTTTTTTTTTTTTTTTATAAATTCTTTATTTAAGCTTATGCAAAACATACAAATTTGAGTACACAGTATTACAAGAGTGATGCAGGTATAGAAATATCCATCAGAAGACGAGGTACTACATCATACATAACATTGCTTCATGAAACTTCAATCAGGAACAGGACACTACATAATAGGTAATGCCTCCCAAGAAAGTTTCGGGGGCAATAAAGAGATTAACACGACAACACCAAACTATCACTAGACATCTAAATAGTGAATCTTCTATTTGAACTATTCATTGCACTTAATGTAATCGGGGAGAAATAACAAGGGGAAAATAGAAAAGGGGGGAGATCAAGAGGGAAAGGGGGACCCCTGGGAAGGGGAAAATGAAGAGCAAAATATCCTCTGAAACGGAGGATTATATTCCCGCGATGATGCGCTTGTAATCCTCAGATTCAGTATATTGCATCCACAGGAACCAAGTCGCCATGTATTTCTCATAGCCATCCTCCCCAGGCGTCATGAGGTCTTCAAACCTCATTATTTCGTTAATTCTTAAAGCCCACATTGCTAGAGTGGGGGATCCTCTTTTTTCCACAATTGCGGAATACACATCTTGGCTGCGTTTAGGAGGTGACACAGCAAAGAGACACGATATTTTTTGAGTGGAGTCTTTGTCATGTGGAGTAAGCACAGGGCAGGGTCTTCTGGAATCTCTTTACTCAGCAGGCACCCCGCCACCTCTCTGACCCCATCCCAGAACGCTTTCAGTTTAGGACATGACCAAAAGATGTGAAGCAGACTACCCTCCCCACCTCCACACCTCTAACACTTCACCTCCATCTCAGAACACCATTTGTTAATTGCCGCCGGGACCCTATACCACCTCATTAGGATCTTGTAATTGCACTCTTGAAACCTGGTACAAATTGAGCAATCTGCTTATCTGTTTTGGAGTGAAGGTCCTACCCAAATCCCTCTCCCACTTTCCTAAAAATGATGGTGGAACCATGTCTGGGGGGTTGATCAGTATCTTGCAAATATACAAGAGGGTGTGACTTACATCATCCCTACTTGAGCACAGTTCTTCAAAGGGGGTGAGACCCCTTTGCACCCTTTTGTGTTCCCGCAGCATGGAGAGGAAGTGCGATAGCTGCTGTTGCTGCCATGTCGACCAAACAGGTAACCCTCTTTCGGTAGCCAAATCTCCCATGGTACCCCACTCTCCCTCCCGCAAAAAGTGGCACCCTAAAGATACCCGCAGCCCTCCAGGCCCCCGGGGTAGCTCCCCTACTGCCTGGGGGGAACCCGGGATTACCCAATACCGGAACCATTGACGAAGGTGTCGGGGAGAGGTTCGCCCGCTGGAAGTACTGACCACACACTTTTAACGTGGTCCCTACTAGGGAGTGTTTCATTGCTAGTGGTATGTCTTTCTGGTATGCCCACGGGATACAGTCTACAGTTCCAGTTAACTCTATCAAAAGCCTTCTCCGCATCGGTGGCAAGCAAGGGGGATGGGGCACCACTTCTTTGGGCCCATTGAATTAAATTAAGGACTTTAATGGTATTATCCCTCGCCTCTCTATGTGGCATAAAGCCAACTTGGTCGAGGGGCTATGATGTGGTGTAGCTGGGGAGCGATCTTGGAAGCAAGCACCTTTGCAAAAATCTTACTATATCTGTGTTCAGAAGGGATATAGGCCTGTAGCTGGCGCATAGGCCAGGATCTTTCCCCTCTTTTGGGATGATTGATATATGTGCCCTAAGTGAATCTGGGGGTATGCATTCTGGTTTCTGGAATGAATTAAAAGCGTCCAAGAGTCCCGGCGCCAACAAGGGGAGCATCTTTTTGTAATATTCAATCGTAAAGCCATCAGGGCCCAGCGCCTTTCCCCCCGAAGCGCCCCGAGACCTCCGCCAGCGAAATCGGCCCCTCTAGTTCTTCAATTTCACTTGGCAGACCTGGAAGACCAGACTCTCTTATATATAGTCTCATTGCTTCATCCCTTTCCCGGCCTTCTACCTTTGGAAGATTATATAATCCCTCGTAAAATTTCTTAAAGGCCTCTGCAATTTCACTGGTCAAGTGGACCACCCTACCCTTCGATTCGGCTATTTTCGGGACGAATGCCTTCACCCTCTCCGCTCTTAAGGCTCGTGCCAGGAGTTTGCCACATTTATCCCCTGACTCCGCGGCATTTGATTTTTTTGCATTTTGAGCCTATCGCAGCAAAGCAGTTTAAGTTTTTCTCTGGCCGCTGTCAGGGCCGAGAGGTGAATGACCATTCACCTCTAATTTCCTGATCTCGTTAAGCAGTTTTAGGACACATTTCGATTTCTCTTTTTTTAACCTCGAACCTATTTTTATAAGGGTTCCCCTGATATAACACTTATGAGTCTCCCACAGATGGTTGATCTCGGGCGATCTGTTCAATTCAAAGAAATCCTTAATGTCTTTCTGGAGCTCTGCTAGTACCCTTTGATCCCCTAACAGGGAGTTATTAAGGCGTCAGGTCCAGCTCCTTTGTCCTGGGTGGGGGAGTGCAAGTCTAATCGAGATCGGAGCATGATCAGAAATGGTGATGCAGCCTATCTCTGTGTCTATAACGCGGTTTAGAGAACCATGGGCTATCATGAACATATCAATTCTAGAGTATGACCCGTGAGGAGAAAAAGGTATAATCACGTGTATCCGGATGTTGTATCCTCTACGGGTCAACTAATTGATGTTGGGCGAGGGTCCTTTTAAGCTTCTTCAGTTTGATGTAGGATAAATGAGGGGCCCCCTTGGATGTGTCCAGAAGTGGATCCAGGGTCAGGTTGAAATCGCCACCCACCACTAACTCACCCTCCCTGAACATTGAAAGTTTTTCCAGGACTTTGCCCAGGAATGTCAACTGAGCAGAGTTTGGCATATACAGTAGATATTGGAAAACGTGAATAGTGAAGACGATATCCGACCCTTTAGAAATATCCATCTCCCTTCCTCATCAGTTTTAAAATCAACCAACTCACAAGAAAGGGATGCCGAGATGGCAATGCTCACCCCTCTTGATCTAGAATCTGGGGAGTGGCTATGGTATGTTCTCGGGAAATGTCTATTGCCAAAGGAGGGTGGGTTAGATGACTTAAAATGGGTCTCTTGGAGGAAGGCCACCTGAGCTCCCAATCCCTTTAAATTCCCCAATACCAAGGACCTTTTTTCTGGGCTATTCATCCCTTTCGTATTGAGTGAGATTATTTTGAAATCTGCCATCTTAGCTCTCGGCAGGGTCCCCTCACTTAGTCCGCTCTCTTTAAATGGATCAGTTGGCTTCTGGGGCGCCTCACCACCCCAACCTGAGGTATCTCACTGAGTCAGAGGGGCACCTATATATATTGCCTGCTAAGTTTAAAGTGGGGTATGGGGGTAACGGAAGGGGACTGGGGGGGATGGGATAAGAAGGAGCGGGGGTTTCAGGAGCAGCAGGGAAAAGGGGGAACACTAAACAATCCCTGAACCAGGGAGAACAAGTGGGTCTTATCAACTACTAGAGTCAGTAAGGCCTGCCTACTGGGGGAAAACGCATCCGATCTAAGAGGAGAGCGTTCAGGAGCAACTGCCCGCCTTCCCCTGGCCGGAGGTCAATAAACCATTTTAACCCTTTAACCGCCAGCCTACCTTGAGATTTTGTCACCCTTTGTTGCCAGACCATTTTGCACTATTTTGCGCTCCCCTTGTTCAACTGTGATTTTTGAGGGGATTTCCAGGGATTTCCCAGGAAAATGATATATTGTTTTTTTCAGCAGAGTCTGGGCTTTAACATGAAATGTCTTGTTTGTCATTTGTTAGGTGTATTCTTAATATTTTTGGGTGAAATATGTGCAAAAAAAAAAAAAAAAAAAAAAAATTTTTACATATTGTAGTTTTTTTTGGAATAAAAAATGTAAGTTTGTCAATAAAATCTTATTGCGTGTGAAATCCCAATTTCTCCCGGTTACAGCGGTACCACATATGTATAGGTAGACACCCTTTCCTGCCCAGGAGACTCCCCCAAACTGAAACAGCGCTTTAGGAGATTTTCAGATAAAATACAACTATGCTATGCAATATGCGCACCTTGCGGTTTTTCCAGAAAAACAACCCTTTACATTTAAAATACCCCCAACAAACTATATATTCTCTGGAAGTACACACCTCAGGCTTTCTAGGCGTACCAGGCTTGTGGATGTGGCCATAGTTTTCTGGAAGTAATCCCTCAACGTAATCTTTGGTTGCAAAGAGTTTCCCTAAAAAAAGGATAAAAAAGCAGAATCAAAGCCACATTTTCCTAAAAAAACTATATACAAACAAGAAAAATCAAGTTTAATCTGAAAAAGCAACATCTCCCGAACAGAACGATACCCAACATGCATAGGTTCTGTCAAGGGAAGAGTTGCCAAACACCCCAAAGTAAAGCATGCGCATAACGGTAATTTTACTTGAAAATTTCAGCTCTGCAGACAAAGTGCGCACCTTGCGATTTTTCAACCAAAACAACCCTTTACATTTGGAATATCCCCCATAAACCATATATTCCCTGAAAGTACACACGTTAAGCTTTCTAAGGGTACCCAGCTTGTTGTAGTGGGCTCATCTTTCTGGAATTAATTCCTCAAAGAATTCTTTGGTTGCGCAGGGTTTCCCTAAAAAATTTATAAAAAAGCTGAATAAAAAACACCTTTTCCTAAAATATAAATATGCAAACCAGAAAAAACAAGCTAAGTCTGAAAGCGCAAGGTCCCCCGAACAGAACAATACCCAACATGCATAGGTACTATTAACCCTTTTAATTGCCAGCCTACTTGAGATTTTGTCACCCTCTGTTGACAGGCCATTTTTCCCCATTTTGCGTCATGTTTTGCGACATGTTTTGCGCCATTTTTGCTGGAACTTTCAGAAAAATTATATATTTTTTTTTTGCAGCAGAGTTTAGACTTTAACATGAAATGTCTTGTTTGTAATTTTTTTTTTTTTTTTTACAATATTATTAAGTGAAAAAAAAAATAAATAAATAAAAATTTTTTTTTAGAAAATTGACTCCTTTATTTTAAATAAAAAATGTATTTTATTAAGGAAAATCATATTGCATGTGAAAGCCCCATTTCTACCGATTAGAACGGTACCACATATTTATCGGTAGCCCCCCGTTCCTGCCCAGGAGACCCCCCCTAACTGAAACAAGTATTTTATAACATTCACAAAAAAAACACAAAAACCATCCACACTACAAAGGGTTAAATCGAGAAAAAAAATGACATAGGGTCCCCCCTCCCAGGGGAGGGAGACCCCATTTTTTTTTTGATTTTTAAGGGTTAAAAACCCTTAAAAATAAAAAATAAAAATTGACGTGGGGTCCCCCTTACCCACAGTAACCAGCCCGGGACCAGCTATGGGGGCTTGTAGGCACAGAGTGGGGGGGCCAGCTTTTGTGGCCCCCCCACCCTGCAGCCTACGAGCCCACATAGCCTATGTGGGCCCGGGCTCTTCTGCCCCCCCCTGGCCTTTGGGGAGGCAGGTAATGGGGGTGCCAGGGGTTAATGGCAAGCCACCCGCTAGCGCAGGTGACTTGCCAGACCCCCGAGCCCTGTGAACTGGTATAGGGGTCACATGGACCCCTTACCAGTTCACAAAGGGTTAAAAGGTAAAAAAAAGACACACACGTTTTTTAAAAAAAGTTTATTAAAAAAAAAAAAAAAAAACTTTTACTTTACTCACCTCCGATCTTCATCTTCTGTGTCCTGCGGCGATCTGCTGTCAGTGACGGCTGGGCAGAGAAGGGGGGAGGCACGCGATCGGAGGATCGCATACCTCCCTCCTTCCCCGCCCAGCCGTCACCGGCATCTGAAAGTTCAACTGCCGGGTGCCCCGATGACACCCGGCGGTGACGTCATCTGGCCCCGCCCCGATGACGTCACCAAGATGGCGGCCGCCATCGGAAAGCAAAGGGAGGAGGGCTGTTATGCCCCCTCCAGAAGACAGAAGAGCGGGGGGGGGATCGGAGCCCCCCCCCCCGTGAAGAGGAGAGCCTGCGGGAGCCGGCGGGGACAAAGGTAGGTGACTGTTTTTTTTTTTTTTTTTGATAGGAAACCGGGCGGCTGCTGAAACGGGGGGGGGGGGGGGCACCCTGTTCCGGGCCCTCCCCTGCAGCCGGAGGAGCCCCGATGGGCGATCGGAGCCCCTCTGGCTGAAGAGGAGACCCGACCGGATCGAACGAGGGGTCAGGTAAGTGTCTTTTATTTTTACTTTTTTTTTTTATTTCTGGGGAAAGTCAGGCACGTAAATTTTACGTGGCTGGCGTTTAACTGTTGGAGAGGCAGCCACGTAAAATTTACGTGGCTGGCGTTTAAAGGGTTAACAGCCAACAAACCTTTGGAACAAAATCAATGTAGCATTATGAGATGACAATGAGAAAGCAAAACTACGAGTTAAACAGTAAAACTATCCTTGTGGTCTCGATTGGAGCCAAAATGTAAGTAAGTAAAAGCGGTATAAAACCAACATTAACACTCTCTGTGTACTTAGTCCCGAAATCGGGTTACCGGATCAAACACATAAAACTATTATAATTAGATCCACCGTCTCTCGAGCCTTCCTAGTCCCCTATCCCGATTGATCTACAGGGGAGGGAAAGGGAGGTCAAGATGTCAAACTTCATACACAGAGATTTTCATGCCTTTTTTAATGAAAAAAAAAATACCATTTTGTGAATACTCACCTGTAAAATGGGTATTGTAAGTATGTCACACACCCCGCTTCAAGACATTCATTACACTTGGGTATACTGACCTGTAGATGGCTATCTTGCAGAGATGTCAATAAAAAAAGTTAAGACCCTCCCGGCCCATAAATACCTGGGACCTCCCACTCATTCCCCAGTATAAAGATAGCAGTAAGAGAAAGGGACCAGGAAAGCCAATTAAAGGTTCACCATATAAAGGATCCAGAATACAAAAGGGCAGGGTGAAGCGGGGCGTGTGACATACTTATAATACCCATTTTACAGGTGAGTATTCACAAAATGGTATTATTTTAAGTATGTCACACACCCCGCTTCAAGACATTCACTACACTTGGGACATCCAATAGCAGTGTCCATAAAGGGCGGGGATCCAAAAAACAAGGCATAAACTTAAACCACTGCAGCTTGCAGAACTTGGTGGCCAAAAACAGCATCCGCTGAGGCCCGAACATCAACCTTGTAAAACTTGGAAAAAGTGTGAACCGAAGACCAAGTAGCAGCCTTACAAACCTGCTCAACAGAAGCCTGGTGCTGGAAGGCCCAGGACGCCCCAACAGCACGAGTAGAATGAGCAGTAACACGAAAAGGGGGAATCTTCCCCTTAGCAGAATAGGCCCCAACAATGGCCTGGCAAACCCTTCCTAGGCCCAGAGAGCACCACAAAAAGGGCGTCAGTCCTACGAAAAGGAGAAGTAGCCACCAAATAGTACTTCACACAGAGAACCACATCCAAAGAATGCAAAACCCTCTCCTCGTCATTGCTAGGCTTAGGACACAAGGAGGGTAGAACAATATCCTGATTAAGATGAAAAGCCGAGACCACCTTAGGAAGGAAATCTGGCTTGAAGCAGAAAACAACCTTGTCCCGATGCCTCTCAAAGTAAGGGGCTTTAATGGACAAGGCTGCCAACTCCGAAACACGCCGAACAGAAGTGATGGCAACCAGAAAAAAACCTTCTGAGTAAGCGTAGAAAGTGCAATATCCTGCAAAGGTTTAAAAGGAGGACCCTGCAAGGCAGACAAAACCAAATTCAAATCCCAAACTGGGAGCAAAGGCTTCCTAGGAGGCCGCACATGAGTAACCCCCTGGAAAAAAGATCTTAACCAGAGGATGAAGAGATGAAAGAAAACCGCCAGGGCAGAAACATGCCCTTTCAGCGTACTAAGCTTCAAACCTAGGTCCAGACCATGTAGCAAAAATTCCAAGATCCTAGGGATAGAAAATGCCCTGCAAGGCAAGGCCCGGACCTCACACCAATCAATATAAGACCTCCAAATCCTATAGTAGATGGCAGAGGAAGACTTCTTTCTAGCCCTAACCAGAGTCTAAATGACAGCATCAGAAAGACCTTCCTCCTTCAAGATGGAGATTTCAGCAGCCACCCCGTCAAAGCCAGCGTTGGTAAATTGGGGTAGAACAGGGGACCCTGAGTGAGTAGATCCGGCAGAAAGGGCAGAACTAACTGATCCTCTGCCAACCTTACCGCGTCTGTGAACCAAACGTGTCTTGGCCACCTTGGAGCCACCAGGATTGCTGACGCACCCTCTAGGGCCAGCTTGCGCACAACTTTGCCCACCATGGGAAACGGAGGGAACAGGTATAGAAACCCCAGGTCCCTCCAGTTCAGAGACATGGCATCCGCTGCCAGAGTCAGCGGATCCCGCGAGAGAGACACAAATGCCGGAAGCTTGTGATTGTGACGAGAGGCAGAGAGGTCCACCTCCGGAGTCCCCCACCGGAGGCAAAGCAACCGAAACACCTTGGGGCAGAGCGACCATTCCCCCCGGCGAGATGACCCCCTGCTCTGGGAGTCCACCTCCGTGTTCTCCACTCCCGGAATGTACACTGCCGAGATGCATGGGACATTGCCCTGTGCCCAATCCAGAATCAAAGACACTGCCTTGAGGGCACGCATGCTGCGAGTCCCTCCCTGGTGATTGATATAGGCGACCGCCGTCCGATTGTCCGACCGAACTTGAACCGGTAGTCCCCGTAACTGATGAGTCAAGTGAGCCAGAACCAACCTGATGGCTCTCAGCTCCAGAACATTGATGGGATCATGAGCCTCCTGAGGCCCCCACAGCCCCTGAAACTGAAGATCCTTCCAAAAACCCCCCCAACCTGACAGGCTGGCATCCGTGGTGACCGTCTCCCAACGAGGGGTCAGAAAAGACCTGCCCCTCGTCAGATTGCTCGGTTTCAGGCACCACCGAAGGGAACGCCGCACCCGGGGGGACATCAGAAAGGACTGATTCAATGACAACGGGGACCCGTCCCAGGCCGCCAAGAGATGGAGCTGGAGCGTCCTTGTGTAAAACTGGGCAAAGGGAACCACCTCGAACGATGCCACCATCAATCCCACCAGTCGCATCCCTAGCCGGATGGACGGGCGGGGGATGGATAGGAGACGCTGAGTCAATTCCTGAATCAGAAGAACCTTGGCTCGGGGGAGGAACACCCTGGCCTGAGAAGTATCCAGAGACATTCCCAGGAACTCCACCACCCTGGAAGGAGTGAGGCAGGACTTGGGATAGTTGATCACCCAACCGAAACTCTCCAGAGTGGACACCACTGTCCTGGTATCCAGCTGCGCCTGACTGAGAGAAGACGCCATAATGAGAAGATCGTCCAGATAGGGCACGATGCGGATACCCCTGGCTCTGAGGATGGCCATCACTCCTGCCAACACCTTGGTAAAAACCCTTGGAGCCGAGGTAAGGCCAAACGAAAGAGCCACAAACTGAAAATGTCGATTGTCCACGACAAACCTGAGGAATCTCTGGTGTGCCGGAAATATTGGAATATGCAGGTAAGCATCCTTGATGTCTATGGACGTCATGAAGTCCCCCTGACGAAGTGAGTGGATGGCTGAGCGCAGAGTTTCCATACGGAACTTCCGGGGACGAACGAACCTGTTGAGCAACTTCAGATCCAGAATGGGACGAACAGATCCGTCCTTCTTGGGCACCGTGAACAAATTGGAATAGAAGCCCAGGCCCAGGTCTGAGTGGGGCACCGGACAGATGACAGCCATGTCCAAAAGACTTGCTACTGCCGCCCGAAGCCCCTGGGCGCCCAGAGGATCTGACGGCACCCGAGAACTGAAGAATCTGGGAGGGGGCCCGAACTCAAACTCAAACTCCAGCTTGTAACCGGAAGACACCACTTCCTGAATCCACCTGTCCGAGACCTCTTGGACCCAGACCTGGGAGAAGAGTAGCAGCCGTCCCCCCACCCGCAAGGGTGAGGGCGCCTCCTCATTGCTGAGCCGGCTTGGCAGCGGCTCTAGGTTTGGAGGGGCGACACTGCTTTTTACGCTGAGGTAACTTACCTCCCTTTGCCACCGAATCCAATCTCTCTCCAAAGAGCCGCAACCCCACAAAGGGAAGGTCCGTAAGCGACTTTTTGGACACAAAATCAGCCGCCCACTGGCGTAGCCAAACCGACCGCCGGATAGTCACAAGCAGGGCGCAGCTCTGCTACACATCACCACGGTGTCGTCCAAGGCGGACAGCACAAAGGACAAAAATAACTCACAGCGCTTAAGGTCGGCAAACTCCTCACTAGCCGGGTCAAGCCCGGAAGAGGCCAACAGTCCTCTAACAACCGACCTGGCAGCTACCAATAAAAGCGCAGAAGCACAAACCGGCCGCAAGGCCGATCCAACACTGGCAAAACCATGACAAGCTATCTGGTCAATGCGTTTATCCTCGCCATCCTTGAGAGTAGTGCACTCCGGAGAATGGAGGACTGAGGAGCTGGACAACCCCAAAACAGGAGCATCCACCTCAGGGTGGGGGGGGGGGGGGGGGGGGACGACCAGTACATCACCGCGTCCGCCGGAAAGGGATAGTTCCTGTCCCAACCCCCGGAAGCTGAGTCGGCCTCTCCCATTCCTTAAGAATGATGCCATCAAAATGCTTTTGATAAGGAAATTCCAAGCGCGGCTTGGTCACTTCAAAGAACTCCCCCTTCAGCGGAGGAGCCACCTCGGGGGGAGAAATAGCCAAGACCTCAAACATATGAGCCAGGACTCTAGAGGCATCCGAGGAGTCCCCCTGGCCCTGCTCTGTATCAGCGCCCACAAACTGCTGATCATCGGAGCCCTCAGACTCCTCATACAGCTCCCCTTCCTCACGCGGGGAACAATCAGACCAATCCAGGGAGTCAAAATCCTCCCTATCAAGGCCCTGCGTGGCCGTATACAAATGTTTTCTCTTTGCCGTGGCCTTTTTAGCAACGGCACTGGAAAACACTTTTTCAAGATTGGCCAATCTGGCACACACCTTGCGACTCCCCGCCAATGACCACGTCACACGGGGTACGTGTCAAGCGAGGGGGAGACGGAGAGGAGACTGGCGGAGCAGAACCGGACGCCTGAGATCCGGTCTGCCGCGTAATAGACCACTGCGCACAGGGTACACATAGAAATACATCATCCCCCAAAAGGGATACCCCACACCCCAAACACAGCCTGGATTGCCCCGAGGGGGGCACAAGCCCAGTATCAGGGGAAGCCTCCATATGGTGATTTTTTTAAATAATATATTAATATATGTGTACAGTGCTCCGCGGGAATTACGCAATAATGCAACCCGGAATGCCCCTTTAAGTCCCGAGTGGGAGGATTTTAAGCCAGCTAAAATTTTAACCAGGGACCCTGGAGTGGGAGAACCCCCCTTTTAATATGATCAATGGTCCACCTGGAACACAAAACACAAGCACACGCTCAGACCATGCTAGAAAGTAGAAAGAGCTAAAAACAGATGAATCTGATGGCCATCAGGCCACTCACCCAACCTTCAGTACCGCACGGCAGGCACAGTGAAGACGCGCAGTAGGAGGAGGGAGGGCGGTTCGCGCGTCTCTCCCGGCCAGAAGCCGGGACATGAAAACGCGCCTGCAGCACGGGGGCGAGCCGTAGGCGCGGGAGCGCCCGGCCCCGCCCCGAGGAGAAGAAGCCCTCATGGGCGCTCACCGCTGCCATTGCAGCACGCTGGAGGCGTGTAAAAGCACACACACACAATAAATTAGAGGAATCCATAAGGGACCCGGCCAAAATCTTGACGGACGCACCCTTATATTTCACCTCGCCTTTGCTCCAGGCCTTCTGGGCAATCTCTTCTTTAAGTGTGTAATGGTGAACTCGACAGATGACATCTCTAGGGAACGCAGGGTCCAGGCTCTTTGGTCCCAAAGATCTGTGGACTCTATCAAGCTCTATGGTGTCGGACGAGTCTCTGTCCAATATCGAGTTGAAAATGGTTGTCACTATCAGCTTTAAATCCTCGCTCGCTTCTCCTTCCGGGATGCCCCTCAGCCGCAGATTACTTCTATTTTCCAAGTCGTCCAGGTGTAGGTTGCAATCTTGGATCAAGGCTTCTTGCCTATCACACCGGGCTTCCAGCGCTTGTATATGACTTGATTCCGAGGATCTTTCAGTTTCTAGCGAATTGACTCTTGATTCGACGGCTGACACTTGCTGCCTCACCGCTGCAATCTCTCGTTTATGTGCAGCCTCGTATTTTGCGATCAGCCCTTCAATATTGGCTTTGGTGGGAAGGCCCTTCAGCAGGGAAATAGTCGCAAGGTAAATTTCTGGCTCGCACAGCACTCCGCTAGCCGATGGAGTGGGGGAGGGGGGCAACAGGTCTCCAGTCATCTGGCATTTCTATTGGTATGGCTGGCCGGGGTGTGTTAAAGGGGTCCGCCAGAGGCATTGGCATGGGGCTAACAATTTGCGGTCTTGCCTCTCTGGGAATGACGTCAGGGAATATAGCGGGGAGCCTGGCAATGCACTCCTGTCACCATCCGCCAGCTCAGCAACCTGACTATCCCTCCCAGATCTTCTTTGCTGTTTTGGCAGGGCATCCCCAAAACCTGCACCTCCATCCGAAGCACAATTGTGGGAATCAGATGTGGCCCGGGGCACATAGGCAAATTGGGCCAGACCTCCCGCACCCCCTTCACTGATTCAGCCGATGGGCTGTGTTCCACATTGCCCTTTATATCAGGGCTCATCATATCTTAACTGTCCCTGGGGCTGGACACATCTTTATCCCCTCCCAGTCCGCTCCCCTGACCTCCTGCATCAGCCACTACTTTCTTAAGGTCACTGTGTGGTGGAGGGTGCACTTAGACTGACAGGACTTCTCCCGCCACGGTCCCACAAGCTGCAGCATTTACACACAGCCTGCTGCTCTGCCCGCTCCCCCCCTCTGCACCACCGACAGCCCGGGTGATAACGCAGCTGAGAGGAGCGCACTCGCCGCCATCTTTCTCCACTCACCCTCACTTCGGTGTACACGACTCCCCGCGGGGCTCCGCGGTCTCTGCTGAGGCTCTTCGGCCACATCGACTGCCGGGGTCTTCTGAGAGCCGCACCCGCCTCCTCGCTCGTCTCCGGATACTTCACCAGATGAACCGGTAGGTGATTTCTCCTCTGCCCCGCTCTCCTCCTCACTCTCCGGAGTGGGGGCCATCTTGCCCGCTTCTTCCTCCTCTCTCCGCAACCACTTTCCTGCTGTCTGCCACTTCTGTTGGCTCTTCTGACCACCTCTGCCGCTTCCTTTCCTGTTCTTCTTCTTGGCCATCTAGCTTTGGCGTTGGCACACAAAATATAAGGGATAACTCCAGGCTCAGGGAACGGGAGTCCTCTAAAGACATCCGCTCAGCATCACGTTCGGGACACGCCCCTGGGGTTAAGTACTATTAAAGTCATGTAAATATACATCTTTTTAGAGGTAAGGGTTCCTTTTGGAATTCCGAAATTATTTGGCACAGTTACCTATATCACTGTTTGCTCTTGAGAAAGCTCCCAAAATTAGATATTACTAGTTTTACTTGGTGGTGGGGGGTTTCTATACACTAGGACTCCAGTGACAAAGTGAAGTTGCCGGTAGCAGCTGTTCGAAGAGTCTGCATTATTGTGTGCAAAAGGGGCCTAGGTCACTCGGATACAGATTTCTTTGAGTCCAAAGTGAATTTTTCCTTTAAATACAAACATGCCAGAGGGCATGAGAAACCCACTTGCCTGCCACCTGCTCCTATGCCATTAAAGCATGCTGGTGGGTGGCCGTGGTCCCAGTCAGTGGGTACTTACTGACTTCAATGGACGCACCCATACACCAGAAACATCAATAGGTGCCTCCGTACACTAAAGTTAATAGGAGCACCCAGGAATGAGACAAAGCCCACCTGCCTGGCTGCATTGTTATACTAGTACAGCTGGCAAGTTATGTGTGTCAGGGTTGTCTCATGCCCTCTAGCAAGTATAAAGGGATAGTGTATTTTTGTATTATGGTTATAATTTCCTATGCACACAGTTTCCATAATAGTCCTAATGCAAACATGGACTGTTTTTCCAACTCTGGTTCATTTTAGGAGGCTCTTTGCCAGGCTATAATTTAGATTTACACTCTTTTCTGAATTCTTCATTGCATCGTACTGTTTTGGATTTATGACTTCAGCAACCAAATGGTTTCTTTTTATTTTAAAGCATGTTCACGTATCGGATTTATTAGGTCACACATTTTAGGTTTACCCTGGTATTAAGCCTCCCCTGGGCTGTGTCGCTAGTTTTTTTACTGGATCTGGCTGTCCTGGAAGACGCGTTGTCTCCCTGGTAATGGCCTATATTGCCCATAAGTTATTTACTCTTCATAGTATTTACATATGTCCCTTTTCTTTGTATGTTTGAACCTGCTGGTGTAGGTTTTTATATGTTTTTATGAAACACAAGCAGAAGGATAGTGGGGCTTTGAGTTATCTTTACATGATTTTTGTAATCCTGTGTGGATCTCTCGATTTTGTCATTTTTAACATTAGCCCAGACACTTATTGTAGTTTGTAGGCCTATCATTTCACTATTCCCGCTGTAGAAATAGTTGAAAGCCTTGGCATATGTATTTAGTGGATATGAAAATGATCAGATTTCTCTATGCATTGTGTAACATTTTGTGGTCTTCTTCTACAGATGATCCTGGCAGTGAGGACACTGGGGAGCAGGCACAGAGCTCGGGAAACGTTTCCTCTCACTAACCGTCCTTGCTCATGAGCTTTTGGACTCTGCTAGAACTTTTCTAATTTTTACGGGTTTCAACAAGCCATGAACTCAAGTTTTGTGTCAAGAGAGGATGGCTGGCCTATAACCTTCTGATACATATCCTTTCGTTTTCCTAACGCACAAACCCTTTCCCAAGAACGTACATATGGCACTTGTTACATATTTATCTCCGATCAGGTTACACCATATTATCCAGCTCAAGCTCTGAGCACACAGTGTCACCAAGGAACTCTGCGTTTCTCTGAAGATGAAAGGTTTCTGGCTGCAGTCTGGAATCCTCGGTAATTGGGACTGTAAATGTGGAAGCATGGCTGTTGGACACGTCTAGGTATTAGGCTGCGCTTGTCTCTTCTTTCCATGAATTCTGAAAACATGCAACAGAAACGCAGGGAGAAGCACTTACTGGGGAAGTACTTGTGTTCAGGTTTGGTATTTTGTTCTCTAACACTGTTCAGGATCCCACTGACTCTGGATATCTGCCTCAGGAATCTCTATAGATACAGCCATGAACAAATTCGCCTGCTTCTGATCCACACCCGAATCCGGACACCCACCGCGAAGAACAAATTCCCTGCCTTTGGATTGGGTTCAGGAATCCAGGCACCTGCAGTGATACATAATGTCGTTGTTTGTTCTGGATCCTGCTCAGGAATCTGTGTGATTGCAGTGATTAAGGGGCTCATAGGAACGGATAAAAATGTTCGCATTACCGGATATTCTCCTAACTCGCTTACACTTAGAGGTTTTATTTGTCACTTAATTTGACCAAAGGCTGCTGATTATTTTTTTTTTGTTTGTTTCTTTGATCCCCCTGTTTACATGTAAACCTAAAGCAAATAACAGAGTTCTAGCATTATGTACTGTGCTGAGTATATATGAAGAGGAATTAAAGCCTTTTTATTGGTTGTAATAAATTGAAAGTGTGCTTTTGTCTTAATGAACTTCAACTGAATTAGTACCAGCCAGTGCTTAATTTCTTAAAGAGGACATTCCAAGTAAAAGTTTTAAATTGGCCTGCATTCTGCTCTACACATGCTGGCTGCCCGGGGCTGCATAATTCATTCAGCCAGCTTTTATATTTCTCTTATCACTTCTACAGGGCCTCCTCAGCAGCAGGGGAGGATTCATCCATTCATGCATCTGTCCCCTCAGTAAGTAAATTCATTTTGGGGTCAGCAGAAGTGAATTTCTAAGGGTTTATCAGGGAATGTAGAGTGCTGGTGAATGAAAGATGCAGCTCCTGACAGCGAGCATGGGGCAAGCAGGCTAAATGTAAACGTCTCTATAAACGGGAGCAACACCCCTATTCTTAGTATACAGTACATCCTGCTCCAGATATAATACTTACACTTGGGTTATCCTCCGCCAGATGGCGCTGCACTGCAGAGACATGGAAAAACAGGCTCCTCCCGGCCCTTCAAATACCCAGGGACCTCCCACGAATCCCCAGATTTCTCTGCAGTGCTGACTACGAAGACATGATGTGTCACTCTCTCGCAGGTGAGCGGGGCTATTAAAGCCTGCGGCCCTGTTGGACTACTCCCACCCGTCCTCCCTGTGATGTGCCTCCCAGCCTGGGCTGCGCTGGTCGGGTGAAGGTAGGCAGCACCATGCGTGCTTATGGAGCCATGCTCCAACGCAGTCACCCACCAAAGGGTAGGCGGTTTAGGCTAATGGTGAGCCTCTTGTGGATGCCCCTCCCATGCTATTGCCCCATACCCCGTATAGTGGTGGACCCTGTTCAAAGGGTCGCCATTCTCCCTCGTTCCCCCTGTAGTTCAGGGGGAAAGAAAGGGGCGGGGGGGTGTGTGGTGGTCTGGTGTATTCAGTACACGCTATGGCCTTAGTATTGTCCTTGACTTATACACCTGGTGTCAGAGCCGCGCTGTTGTTCTTCAATTGTCTATCGGCCGCCGCCGGGCGATTATCTGCCCTTACTGACGGGCGCGTGAACAGGCGGCGGCGCCGCCTCAGACACTGAGGCGGCGTCTTTATTGGTATTTGTTGTCGGGTGCATCGGGAAGTAATCCCCGTTTTTGCCTTCTATAGTGTGTCATTCACTCTACTGTCTGCGCTGACTACTGTTTTCAGAGCTTCGCGCTCTTCAGGGGGGCGGAGACCTGGCTTGGCGCGCTCCGCGTCACAGCCCGCTCTGGCCCGCCTTTCGAGGTCCGCTTGGCGCCATTTCAATGCTCATCGCGCACGCGCGTGGTAACGGTCCTCCCTCGATCTGTAAGTGCCCTCGCGGGCGATTTTTCATTTGTCTTACTTACTGCGCATGGCTCTGACATCCCTATTCCCATTATGTCTTTCAGACGGTCGAATCCAGTGGCTTCTCCCGGCCCGGTGTATTTCCCAGTTGAACCTAATATAATTACTCCCACTTCCCTGCAGGTCTTTGAGGCATCCAGGGTAGCTTACAGCGTCAATCCCTACTGGCCTATTGTGACCATTAATCACCATATGGAGGCATCCCAGAATATTAACGGGGTTCCCTCGGGACAAGCCTGGCTGTGTGTAGCTTGTGGGGTCTCATCTATCAACGGTGACAATGCTCGGGTCTGCGTCCCTTGTGCACAGCAGGCATTACTGGTACTTACCGCCCCTTCTGGGGCTGAGTGCACCTCGCCTCACTTCACCTACCCCACCAAGCCTGAGTCTAATTCCCAATACAAGCGGGGATTCTCATCCTGATGTGGCTACTAGACTGGCCAGTGTTGAAAAATTGCTTGCTAGTACTCTAGCGCGCAAGGCTACCGCAAAAAAGCGGCATATTGTCCCTGACTCTGCTCCATTCCCTACGGAGTCTGATGAGTTTACTCATCTATATGATCATACCCTTTCGGACGAGGGGGAGCTGATCTCTGACTCAGAGTCATCTGATGAGAAGTCTAGGGGTCATGACGATTCTGGTTTTGATCACTGGACCCCGGATGATGCTGATAAGCTATTGCTTCAGATTTTTGAGGTTTTGTCCATCTCTCCCCCTGTTGCGGCTCCCAGGCAAAGGGGTGAGCTATTCCATACTGCTAAGGCTCGATTGGAATTTCCTGAGCAGACCCATTTCAATAACCTCATGCTTAAGGAGTGGGAACATCCCAGTAGACTTCCCGGGATCCTTAAGAGTCTGGTCAGGAAGTATCCATTTCCTGCTGACATGGTCAAGTGTTGGTCATCGCCCCCCGAGGTCGATGCTCCTATTCTAGGGCTGTCTAACACCTCTATTATGCACTCTCCCGACACTACTACGCTGCAGGATTCTGAGGACCGGCGCATTGATCAATTGACGTGCCATGCCTTTGCATTTGGAGGGGCGGCACTGCGCCCGGTCTGCGCTCTGGCCATTACTGCCGTGGCGCTCAGGGCCATGGTCAGGAATGCACTTGACGCCCCAGACGAGTTGCCTGCTGATACTATTAATGCACTGTCTAACTGTGATGTATTTGTGAACTTTATCCTGTCTGCATCAGACGATGCTATTAGGCTGTATGCCAGATCTTCCGCCTTGGCGGTGGCTATACGCCGCGCGGTATGGCTGAGACAGTGGGCGGCCGACAATGCTGCTAAGAAAGCCCTTACTGGGCTCCCTTTCAAGGGACTACACCTGTTCGGGGATCGCCTAGACCTCTTTGCTAAAGGAGGTAAGTTACCACAGCGCAGGCGGCAGCCTTGGCCCTTTCGCAACCAGGGCCCCCTTTCAGCCCCCTACAGAGGCATTAAGCAGGGTAAAGGGGTGTCCTTCGTGGGGGCTCGCACAGACTCCTGGCATAGGAGTAGGGGGCGACGCCCTGGCTCCTCCTGGGGGACCAAATCCAAACCCCCTCCCAAGACCCCTCAAGCATGATGGGGCGCCCTCGCCCACCAGGGTGGGGGGACGACTACAGCACTTTGCGCACGTCTGGAGGCGTCAAGTCTCAGACCGATGGATTCAGGAGGTAGTTACCTCCGGCTACAAGATAGAGTTTGCTGTGCGGCCCCCTTAAGATTTGTCAGGTCCCGGATACCCCAGAACCCGGTGTCAGCTCAGGTCCTGATGCATGCAGTACAAGGACTTCTGGAGCTGGGAGTTATTTGCAAAGTTCCCTTGAGAGAATTGGGAGAAGGTTTCTACTCCAACCTTTTCACAGTACCCAAAAGAGACGGGTCAGTCAGGCCCATTCTGGATTTAAAGATCCTCAATAAATTTGTCAAGAGTAAGCGCTTTCGCATGGAAACCCTGCGCTCGGCCGTTGGCTCTCTACGACCAGGGGATTTTATGACGTCTGTGGACATCAAAGATGCTTACCTTCACATCCCTGTGTTCCCTGGGCATCAAAGGTTTCTCAGGTTCGAGTTGAAAGATCAACACTACCAATTTGTGGCTCTTCCCTTTGACCTCACTTCAGCTCCCAGAGTGTTCACCAAGGTATTGGCGGGTGTGATGTCCTTGCTAAGGTCAGGGGGCATTCGACTGCTGCCCTACCTGGACGACATTCTCATCGCCTCATGGCCTCTACAGCAGGCGGAGCTGGACACTCAGCTGGTGGTGTCCACCTTGGAGTTCTTCGGCTGGGTGATCAATCATCCCAAGTCCTCCCTGTCCCCTTCACCGGTGACCCCATTCCTGAGGATGATTCTGTATACGGTTCAGTCACGAAGCCCAACAGAAGGTGGAAGATCTGACTACGCAGGTGCGGTCCCTGCTCTCGTGCCCCCAGCTCTCCCTCAGACAGGGAATGCGGCTGGTGGGCCTGATGGTGGCGAGCTTCGAGGCAGTGCCCTTTGCTCAATTCCATTCGAGGCCTCTGCAGCTTCACCTCCTATCAGTATGGGACAAGGACCCCGCGTCCTTGGACGGGGTTTGTGTGCTTCCCCCATTGGTCAGAAGGTCCCTCTCGTGGTGGCTGGACCACAAGAACTTGCTAAAGGGCAGGTCCTTTCTAGCCCCCTCCTGGGAGATGGTCACCACGGATGCCAGTCTGTCAGGTTGGGGGGGATTCTGGAAATCCCTGAGGTTCCAGGGGAGGTGGGGCCCTCAGGAGGCCCATTTACCCATCAACATTCTGGAACTATGGGCGGTCAGGTTGGTTTTGTAACAGTTGACCTGCAGGGACTGTCTGTTCAGGTGCGCTCAGGCAACAGGATGGTGTTTGCCTACATCAACCATCAGGGAGGGACCCGGAGCAAGGGTGCCCTCCAGGAAGTGTCGCGGATTCTGACATGGGCGGAGACCAATGTTCAATGCATCTCGGCTGTTTATATCCCGGGGGTAGAGAATCTTCTAACAGACTCTCTGAGCAGGGGGACTTCCCGTCAGGGGGAGTGGTCCCTCTGCAACAGGGTATTCCAGTCCCTGTGTTACCGGTGGGGTCTACCGGATGTGGATCTGTTTGCATCCCGTCACAATCACAAGCTCCCGGCCTTTGTCTCCCTGCCCAGGATCCTCTGGCCTTGGCCACGGATGCTCTGTCACTGTCTTGGAAGAAATTCGGGCTTCTGTATGCCTTCCCCCCATTTCCCCTGCTGGGCAGGGTTCTGCGCAAGATTGCCCTGGAAAGGGTGCCAGTGATTCTGGTGGCCCCGAGGGGGCCAAGAAGAGTGTGGTTCGCAGACGTGGTACAAATGGCAGTAGACCAGTACGTCCTGCCGGAGGAGCCAGATCTACTCACTCAGGGCTCCCTACGCCATCCCAGTTTACAAACTCTGGCTTTGACGGCTTGGCTGCTGAAACCTCCATCTTGATGGAGAAAGGCTTGTCTGCCTCAGTGGTGGATACCATGGTACAGGCTAGGAAGAAAACTTCTTCTGCCATCTATTATAGGGTATGGCGTTCCTACATTGACTGGTGTGAGTCTAGGTCTCTCCCCTGCAGGGAATTCTTAATCCCTAGAATTCTGGAGTTTTTACAACATGGATTGGAGTTGGGTTTAAAACTCAGTACTCTGAAGGGTCAGGTTTCTGCCCTGTCTGTCTTCTTTCAGAGGTCTTTGCACAGCATTCCTTGGTTAAGACCTTCTTTCACGTGCGTCCCCCGCGTAAGCCTACGGTCCCCCGTTTGGGACTTGAACCTGGTTTTGTCTGCCTTACAGGGTGCTCCCTTTGAGCCTATTCAGGATGCTGCTCTGTCTGTACTTACCCTCAACGTTGTTTTTCTGGTGGCTATTACTTCGGTCAGACGTGTGTCTGAGCTGGCGGCTCTGTCTATTCAGCCCCATACTACGAGAGACACCAGGACAAGGTGGTGTTCCGCTTTAGGCCAGATTTTCTGCCAAAGGTGGTGTCTGCCTTTCATTTGAATCAAGATATTGTCCTTCCTTCATTGTGTCCTAATCCTAGCAACGCTAAGGAAAGGGTTTTGCATTCATTGGATGTGGTAAGGTGTCTGAAGTACTACCTGGTAGTCACTGCGGCCTTCAGGAAGACTGATGCTCTTTTTGTGGTCCCTTCTTGTCCTAGGAAGGGCTTGGCTCCTGCCAAGTCTACTATTAGCAAATGGATTCGTCAGGCTGTGATTCAGGCCTATTCTGCTAAGGGGAAGAATCCTCCCTTCCGCCTTACTGCTCATTCCACTCGTGCTATTGGTGCCTCTTGGGCCATCCAGCACCAGGCTTCTGTCGAACAAGTTTGCAAAGCTGCTACTTGGTCTTCTGTTCATACCTTTTCAAAGTTTTACAAGGTTGATGTTAGGGCCTCAGCTGACGCTGTTTTTGGCCGCAAGGTTTTGCAAGCGGCAGTAGTTTAAACTGCCTGTTGTCACCTTTTGTTGGGGGATCCCACCCTACTTTATGGACACTGCTATTGGATGTCCCAAGTGTAAGTATTATATCTGGAGCAGGACGTACTGTATACTAAGAATAATACAATTCTGTGAAGTACTCACCTGTAGAATTGATATTATTTGTATACAGTATTTCCTGCTCCACCCCACCCTGTTGTTGCATTATTCTGGATCCCCTGTATGGTGATTGTTATCATTACCAGTTGTTCTGGGTGGTTTAATTCCCCCGGCTTCTTGTTCACTGCTTTTCAATGCTGGGGATTCGTGGGAGGTCCCTGGGTATTTGAAGGGCCGGGAGGAGCCTGTTTTTCCATGTCTCTGCAGTGCAGCGCCATCTGGCGGAGGATAACCCAAGTGTAAGTATTATATCTGGAGCAGGACGTACCGTATACAAATAATATCAATTCTACAGGTGAGTACTTCACAGAATTGTATTTTCTGCAGTACCACTGCGCCACCTTGTGGCGGAATAACCCAACTGTTATGAATGCCGAAGTGGGCCGTGCCATGCAAGAATAAAAACAATTCTACAGGTGAGTACTCACAGAATTGCTTTTTTCTCTGCGGTGACTCTGCGAAGATAGAAGATGGCTCTCTATATTGTGCAGGTGAGCGGGGCAAACAAGCCTGCTGCCTTGCATGGCTATTTCCACCCATTTCCGGACCCTCTGTGCCTCCCAGAGTCGGCTGACGGATCAGGTGAGGGTAGAGTGGCACTAGGGTCAAGTGCTCAAGGAGAGCTGCTCCAAGCCGCAGACCCTGTACCACAAAGGGTAGCCGGCCATAGGCTTTATGGTGAGCCTGCTAGGGATGCGGAGTTCCTGTCCTAGCTTCTGAGGGGGTGAGTGTTTTTGGGGACTGTTTACTCATTCTGGCGTTTTGGGGTCCCCCCCCCCCGTCCCTGGCCTGGGCTCTCGCCGCTGCTCGCTTGCTTTCCTCGCTCCCTCCCCGTAGTGTGTTCGGGGGAGGGGGGGTGGTAGTAGCGAGGGTGTTTTTGCTGTGTCTTCAATCTGTTTTTTACTGTGTTTTAACTGTTTTTCGCCGCCTCGCCGCTTTGTACTACGTTCTGCGGCAGACGGCGCTATATTTGTGAGACGTTTTTTCTCTACTGTGATGACGCCGGCGAGGTCACGTGAGTGCCGTTTTCGCACTCTTTCGGGGGGGCGAGCCGGTGGATGACGCGTATTGCGTCGTCCTCCGGGGCAATCCCGGCTGTGTTCCATGCGTGGGGTATCTCCTGTGAGTAACAGTGTCATGGTGTGCGTGCCATGCGCCCAAGGTGTCCTTGCTCTCCAGTCTGGGCTGCCTGCTTCGCATCCCAGCTCTGCGCCCCCTTTGGCGTCACCCCCCCGAGCCTGCATTTAGCCCCCAGTTAGGGGGATACTAGTGGGGGGGTCACAGTCTGATTTGGCACTGCGTGTGGCCAGTATTGAAAGGCAGCTTGCCAGGCATGTTCCACGTAAGGCCTCTGGAAAGAAGCTGCACCTAGCTCCCGTGACATCCCTCTTTCCTGAGGAGGATGAGGGACCTGATACTTTTGTTGTCCTTTACCCCCTAGAGGAGGGGGAACTCTTTCAGGACTCTGACTCCTCTGGGGACCAGCAGGAGGGTTACCGCAGTGACCCTGGGTCTGCGTCTGGGGAAGACTCATGGTTCCCTGAGGACACTGATAGCCTGTTAGCTCACATTTTTTAAGTCTTGCACATTGTCCCCCCTGAGGTGGCTAAGAGGAAACAGGGTGAGCTCTTTCGTCCGCCAGCGCCAGGAGTTCCCTGAGCAGAGCCATTTCACTAATATGGTGCTCCAGGAGTTGGAACGTCCTAGTAGATTGCCCGCGGTGCCCAAAGGGTGGGATAGGAGGTATCCCTTTCCTGCCGACCTGGTCAAGCGATGGTCTTGTCCCCCTGAGGTGGACGCTCCCGTGCTCGGGCTGTCCAACACCTCGGGCATGCCTTCACCTGACACTACTACACTGCGGGACAGAGAGGACCAGCACATGGATCAGCTGGCCTGCCATGCTTTTACATTTGTGGGGGCTGGGCTGCGCCTGGTCTGTGCTGCTGCCATTACAGCTATTGCCCTTAAGAAACAGCTCAAGTGTCTCCTGGAGGGCGCTACGGCTGGTAACGGGGGGGGGGGGGGATTATAGGTCCCTTTTGCTCTGATTTTGTTGCCTTTGTCCTTACTGCCATGGATGATGCGGCACGGCTGTGTAGTAGGACCTCTGCCCTTTTGGTGGCTATGCGCCGCTCTGGCTGCGTCAGTGGGCGGCTGATGCTGCCGCTAAGAAGGCTGTCACTGGGCTCCCCTTTACGGGGCTGCGGCTCTTTGGTGAGTGTCTGGATGTTTTAGCAAAGGATGGTAGGCTGCCTCAACGTAGGAGGCAGCCTCGGCCCTTTCGGAGGCCCTCCTCTTCCCTCCCCTCTTTTCGTGCTTCCAGAGGAGGCCGTGGTTCCCTCTTCTCGGGTACCCGCAGAGATTCTTGAGGCCGTGGCAGATCCTGTGGTCGTCCCAGTCTCTCATGGGGCCCCAAGCCCAAACCTTCCCCCAAGCCCCCTCAGGCATGAGGAGGCGCCCTCACTCATCCGGGTGGGGGGACAACCGGTGGATTCAGGAGGTGGTGTCCTCTGGTTACAAGATAGTTTGCAGCCTGGCCACCCCCAAGGTTCATCAGATCCCGGATGTCTCAAAACTCTCTGTCAGCTCAGGGTTTGCGCTTTGCGGTTCAACGTCTGTTAGAGTCAGGAGTCATTTGCCCGGTGCCTTCCCAGGAACGGGGTCGAGGGTTCTACTCCAATCTGTTCACGGTCCCCAAAAAGGACGGGTCCCTGAGGCCCATCCTGGATTTGAAGAGTCTCAACAAGTTTGTCAGGTTCAAGCATTTTCGCATGGAGACTCTACGCTCGGTGGTCAGTACCCTACGCCCGGGCGACTTCATGACCTCAGTGGACATCAAGGATGCCTACCTTCACGTGCCAATCTTTCCAGGTCATCAGAGATTTCTCAGGTTCGCTCTAGAGGATCAGCACTACCAGTTTGTGGCCTTACTGTTTGGTATCACCTCGGCCCCTCGGGTGTTTACCAAGGTGCTGGCGGGCGTGATGGCTCTGCTGTGGAATCGGGGCATTCGCATCCTTCCTTACCTGGACGACGTTCTGATTGCGGCTCAGTCTCTTCATCAGGCCGAAAAGGATACTCAGGTGGTGACCTCCACTCTCGAGTCCTTCTGCTGGGTGATCAACTATCCCAAGTCTTCACTGTCTCCGTCTTTGGCGAGGTCCTTTCTGGGCATGACTCTGGATACCTCTCAGGTCAAGGTATTCCTGCCTCAGCAGAAGGTGGAGGGCCTTCAGAAGCAGGCACGGACTCTGCTCTTGTGTCCCCATCCCTCCATCCGGAAAGGGATGCAGTTAGTGGGTCTGATGGTGCCCTGCTTCGAGGCGGTCCCTTTTGCTGTTTTACATGAGACCTCTTCAGTTGCACCTCTTGTCAGTTTGGGATCGGGACCCTGTGTCCCTGGATCAGGAATTTCCTCTGTCCCCCTTGGCCGGACAGTCCCTCTCGTGGTGGCTGGACTCAGGGAACCTTCTGGTGGGCAGGACCTTTCTGCCTCTGTTGTGCTGGGAGACTGTCACCACAGATGCCAGTCTGACCGGTTGCGGGGGCTTTTGGAAGTCTCTGAAGTTCCAGGGTCAGTGGGGCCCCCAGGAGGCCCATGCTACCATCAATGTACTGGAACTGAGGGCGATCAGGTTGGTTCTGTCTCAGCTGACCACACACCTTCGGGGTCGGGCTGTTCAGATCCGCTTGGACAACCAGACGGCGGTTGCCTACATCAATCATCAGGGAGGGACCCGAAGCAAGCGAGCCCTCAAGGAAGTGTCCCTGATACTGTCTTGGGCGGAAGAGAATGTCCCCTGCATCTCGGCGGTTTACATTCGGGGGTGGAGAACCTGGAGGCAGACTCCCTGAGCAGGGGGATATCTCTGCTGGGGGAATGGTTTCTCAGCAACAGGGTATTTCACTCCCTGTGCCACCGCTGGGGTCAGCCGGATGTGGACCTGTTTGCGTCCCATCACAATCACAAGCTTCCCAGGTTTGTCTCCCTGTCACAGGACCCTCTGGGCTTCGCCACGGATGCGCTAGCAATGCCTTGGACGGAGTTTCGGCTCCTCTGTGTTCCCTCCGTTCCCTCTGCTGGGCAGATTTTGACTATCCTGGGTTTTGGTCCACTTCGGCGGGGCACCCCGATCGGGGGTGCCCTGCTGTGTGAAACCCCCCAGAAACCCCAAAAAACTCACCTCTCAACGCTCCCACGTGAACGCCGCAGCCAATCCCCGCCAACGTCCAGGCGGGGATCAGGAACGTCCAAGCCGCTTCCGCCGCCGCCGCCTCCCGCGCGTCACTCTCGGCGCGCGCGCGCGCGCGCCCCCGCCGGCCATTCACAGAAGGCCGGCGTGGGCGCGCGCGGGAGGCGGCGGCGGCGGCGGCGGAAGCGGCGGCGGATCAGGTAAGATGTTTTGGGGGTTTCTGGGGGGTTTACCCCGCGGGACATCCCGATCTCGGATGTCCCGCGGGGTGGGAGGTGATCGGCCCGGGAATCTTATAGATTTCCGGGCCGATCACCCCTGGGTGTTGGTCCTCTTTAAGGTGGCCTTTTTGGTGGCCATTACTTCTGTCAGGCGAGTTTTTGAGCTGGCGGCGCTTTCCATCAAGCCTCCTTATTTTGAGCGGCATCAGGATAAGGTGGTGTTTCGGCTTAAGCCGGATTTTTTGCCTAAGGTTGTGTCTGCTTTTCATCTCAATCAGGACATTGCCTTCTTTGTGTCCTAACCCTGCTAATTCCAAGGAGCGGACCCTTCACTCTTTGGATGTTGTCAGGGCTCTGAAGTTTTATTTGGTTGCTACTGAGTCTTTCAGGAAATTTGATGCTCTTTTTGTTCTTCCTGCTGGACCTAGAAAGGGTTTGCCTCCGGCTTAATCCACTATCAGCAAGTGGATCCGTCAGGTGGTGGTACAAGCCTATTCTGCTAAAGGGAAGTAACCTTCTTTTAGGATTACTGCTCATTCTACTCATGCTATTGGTGCCTTTCAGCACCAAGCTTCTGTTGAACAAGTTTTTAAGGCCGCAACTGATGTAATGACTTCGTGAAGCAGGCCGTGCCATGCATGGCAAAAGCAATTCTACAAGTGAGTACTCACAGAATTGTCTTTTTTCTGAAAATAAGCCCTAGCATGATTCACACCCACATCAAGTAGTCCCACTGGAGGCACCTCACTCCTGAGTGTATATGAAAGTACAGTGGTTGCTTCGGGTTTCCAGGGAGCGCAAACTGCTACACTTGCTATGCAGTGGGACTTAGAAGAGAGTCGCTGGAATGCCATGAAATGCATATTTCTCAAAACATCCACAGGGCAGCATACCACTGAGAGATTACGACTCCGCCCCTAGGTAGGAACACATGACCACCAGAATCTACAAAGGCTTTAGCCCTATCTCCAGCTCGCCAGTTCTTTGTGTTCCTGCTTCTGGCAGGGGCCAGACCGACGGCTTTAGGTGAGTTTTTTTTTTCTTTTTGGGTGCTATGGTTTTTATCGGGGACCTGTTCCTTGTCTCCAGAGGCAGCCTGCCAAGGACCCAAGTTGCCATCAGGGGAGAGGGTGGGTCTCCTGTCCCTGACTCCTTCAAGCGGGGGAGGGGGGTGTAGGTTTTCATCAGCAGCACTTCCGGGTCACGTCCTCCCCCTGGCTCCCACATGATACGAGCGGCGCTCGGGGGCTGTGCTGGCAGCCACTTCAGTATCTTCTAGCTTTATTGTGGTTGGCTGGGGGAAGGAGGGGTTGACTGCAGGAAGGGACACCACCCAACGCCACTTTATGATATCAGCGGCGCACTGCTGAAAGACCCAATTTACACGTGCTCCTGGCCTTAAAGGGAAAGCACTGTACTACATTTGTATTGATGGTTTGCCGGCCTCCCTCCTATGACTCAGGAGGGTTAAACCCAGTTGAGCTAATGGCCTCCCGGGCTAGCTTATTTATTATGCTCTGGGGAGTGGTTCCTTATCCCACACCAGACTTCAAAATGGGCGATCAAGCACAGGAATCCTTGCAGGTTTCTTCCATCCAGATCAGTACTTTGGGAGATGCTGCTTCAGAACGATGATCTTTTATCAATCTGATTGATATAAATCCATCTGATACTCTGTTGTTTTTTTTTCCATAGGCTCCGTGCTATTTTAATTTGGGATGTATTTCTGCTTTTTTGGTTCTGCGCCTCATTGTTAGATTTGAACCATCTATAGTGTCTCATGGCCTCTTACTTTTTGTCATGTGTTTTTTAAAGTCCATTAAACCCCCCGCTGTGGAAGTTTCTAAATCTAGCCCCAAGGTGATGTGCAAGAGTAGGAGATGCCCAATGTGTGAAACCAAGCTGCTAGATTCATATAAGAAGCCTCTTTGCAAATCTTGTACTGATAAAGTTGTAAGGAGAGTCAGACATTGAGAGTTCTGAAAGATCAGGATCCTTTGAAAAGGAACAGCAGATATGCAAACCTCACGGGACTCTAATCTAGATTTAAGGAGTCATTGGGTCGCCCCCTGAAATCCTCCCTCTTTTCATGAGGACAAGAATCTGAGGTCTTTAATATATTCTTTGATTTTTGTAGGGGGATGAGGGACCCTCCTTTGAAGAAGAGAGACTTTGTTTAGGTTCTGATTCAGCCATGTCCCTAAAATTTCTTTTTTCCCCCTGGAAGATTTGCCATCGCTCTCACATGGTTCATCGCTCTATGGGGTCTGAGGATAATAGTAGTACTCCTAGGTCAAAACACAATGGATTTTATCTAGATTTTGTTCCCAATACCCCTATGACCTTTCCCATTCACCTCTCGGGCAAGGAAGTGATTTTTGAGCAGTGGAAAGATCCTGTTAAAAAGGTTTACAGGCCAGGTGCTTAGCCTTTTAGAGGATTTGGGCATCCTTAAGGACTCTTTTATAGAAGAAAATTGATACACCTTTGAAAAGGGCCTGGAAGGCTGTACTCAAAAGCCAATTTTGGCTTCTACATGTGTCACCAGGAATCTGAATTATTGGTTACAACAACGTAAGGCTTGACTATTGAGACAGATGTTAATGAGATTATGAAGGCCTTACCTATTCCTTTTTTGGCAGCCTCCTTTCTTACTGAATTCACAGCACGTCAGTAAGATTTTTGGCCATGGCCCTGATCAATTCCGTACGTAGAACTCTATGGCTGTGCACTTGGTCAGGGGACATTGTGTCAAAAATGTGATTGTGTCACATGCTCTTTAATCCAGTCTGTAGTTAGAAAAAAATCTAGACAGGTCAGCTGACAAAAATGAGTTTTTTTCTAATAAACGTAAAGATTTCAAGAGTTGAAGGTATTTTTCAGGTCATTCCTCCTTACATACGACCCTTTAACAAGGATTCATTTAGAGGGGAGCCTCTTTCTCTTCTAGAAAGGGAAAATTTAGAGGGTCCACATTTTTTGGTGCCCAACAATTGACCTCAATGATGCCAGGTCTTTGGTGGGTGCAATTTCATGCCTTATGGGAAACCCTGCTGGATTGTCCCTGGGAAAATAATGAAGCAGTTTCCGATAAGATTTCATTCACGTCCCTTCCAGGATTTTTTTTTTCATTACTCCTCTCCCAGGTGGCAGGGAGGAAAGATTGGCCATTTAAAACAGTCCAAATTCTATGTGGGACATGGGGTGATTGTCCCAGTTCCCCGTCAGCAATGGGGAAGGGGCTTTACTCAAGCATGTTGTTTGGGTAAAGGAATCCTTAGCGGGATTCGGTTTCATTCTAAACTTGAAGAAACGGTATCTTTTAGTTCGTTACAGGCATTTTCGCATGGGGTCCATCTTCTCTCGTCAAGGTCATGCCGTCATCCCTTTCTTCACATTTTTCATGAGCAGGTAGATCCTTGTTTCCTTCCGAAGATCTCCGATTTCCATATAATGCAAGAAATTGGTCTTCTGCTGGTGACCCCGGTTCCTCCGACTTCTGTAGACAAATCTTTAGACATCAGGGCTTGTTTACTGGAATACCTTAGACTAACAACAGATTGGAGGAAGGCCAACAGCCTATTCCTCTTTTTTCCTGGTGTCCTGTTCGGGTCGCTCCATTCTTGACAATTGGGTTATCCGCCACAAGGTGGCGCAGATGACTGCAAGATAAAGGCATCTGTCTCCCTAAGAATCCCCCGAGTTCTCTTGCAGTCTGACTGCGAAGATGGATGCTATCTCTCTCTCAATGGATATTGCAGACAAGCGGGGTATCCCAAGCCTGTCGGCCTCTGCAGCCCTATTCCCACCTTTTTCCGTGGACCCTTCTGCCTCCCAGCCTTCGGCTACGGATCAGGTGACTGTAGGGGAACGCCGAGGGTCAGGCGTTCGGCAGAGCTATGCTCTGGGCAGCAGACCCTGTCCCAAAGGGTAGCCGGCCATAGGCAATGGTGAGCCTATATGGGGGGGGGTGGGGGGAGGAACCACCTTGGGACCCCTTGTCTATTTCTCCCACAAGCTTTATTTTTATATATGTGTGTGTGCACTTGTCTTTACTTGACTTTTACTTACTCACCTTCCTCCTCTTCTCCCTTCCTCCCGGTCCAGGCTGCGAGGGGGGGGGGCCGCGGGCCCCAGCCGGGGTCGTCGATCGGGCTCTGGGGGCTAGCGGAGCCGGCAGCCGGGCGCGCGCTCCGGCATGTCTTTTCTCTGTGGCAGGGGAGGGCTTGGTCTTCCTTCCCTCCTGGATCGGTGCTGCTCCTGGCCCCTTTCTCCTTGGCTGCGGTTCGGGAGTCACCTGTTTGAATTTTGCTGTGTGCATGTGCTGTGGGATGCTCATCTTTTGCTTCATTTATGTTTTCCAGACGAGTCCCAGTTTATCCATAGTGTGGTTCCTCCCGGTCTCTTCTCTCCCCTCCTTTCCTGCCCAGTGGTTTAAGGAGTTCAGAGGGTCCAAATTGGGGATTGTCCGGGTCCGGGCCTTGTGACCCGAGTTTTTTTCCTCTATAAATCACCATAATGGAGGCTTCTGGGGATAGCGAGCTTGGGGCCCCCTCGGGACTAGTTAAGCTCCGTCTCTTGTGTGGTACATGCCCTCTGAGCGGTCGCAGCGCCGTTTGTGTACCCTGCGCTCAAAGCGTCATTTTGGAACAGGATGGGGCGAGCGCTGCCGGCCCCAGCCCCATTTTCCTACAGCCTCACCAACACCCCCGTGCTTGCGGACGGACTTGGCATTTAGAGTGGCCAGTCTAGAGCGTCAGTTATCGCCACATGTAAAAAGCAGCATTTGAAGCCGGATTATTCACTTTTTGCCCATGATGATTATGAGGCCTTTGGTGGCCGAGACTCCATGGAGGAGGGTGAGTTATTTCATGATTCTGACTCCTCAGGGAACTGACTGGGGGAATTTGACAGTGACCCCGGGTCCTCCTCAGATGAGGACGGTTGGATTCCTGATGACACGGAAAAGCTGTTGTCTGTGGTATTTGAAACCTTGCACATTGTACCCCCAAAGGCGGCCAAAAAGAAGCAGGGGGAACTGTTTCGGCCTGAGAGACAGCGTCTTGTTTTTTCTGAACAAGGCCACTTCTCTAAAATGGTTTTTAAGGAATGGGAGAGGCCTAATAAATTGCCGTCGGTGCCTAAGGGCCTGGACAGACTGTGTCCCTTTTCCGAGGACTTGATTCGCTTCTGGTCCCGTCCCCCTGAGGTGGATGCTCCTGTTTTGGGGCTCTCCAATACCACGGTTATGCCGTCTCCTGATACTTCTTCCTTACGTGATCATGCTGACAGGCGCATAGATCAGCTGGCATGTCACACTTTCACTTTTGTGGGCGCTGGTCTTCGTCCTGTCTGTGCCATTGTCTCCATAGCCATCAAAAAGAATGTGAGACGCCTTGTGGATATCGCCAGAGCTCACAAGCGAGCGGAAGAGTATAAGGATCTTCTAGCTTGTGCGGACTTCATTGCCTTTGTGATTTCGGCCATGGATGATACTGTCCGGCTTGGCGGTAGGGCTTTGGCCTTGCTGGTCGCCCTCCGTCGTTCTATCTAGCTGCGGCAGTGGGCAGCAGACGCCGCCGCCAAGAAAGCACTCACTGGTATTCCCTTCCTGGGACTTCGACTGCTCGAGGAGCGAAGGATGAGAGGCTCCCTCAGCGTCGGAAGCCTGTGCGGCCCTTTCGGGGCTCTTCCTTTCGCCCCTTTCGGGGCTCTTCCTTTCGCACCTTTCGAGGAGGACGAGGTTCTTCCTTCCAGGTGGCCGCAGAGACTCCTGGGGGCGAGATAGATCCCGCTGTCGTCCCAGTCCCTCCTGGGGGTCCAAGTCCACTGCCAAGGCCCCTCAGGCACGAGGAGGTGCCCTCACCCATTCGGGTGAGACGTCTTCTGCTATTTGCTCACATCTGGAGACAGCACGTCTCGGATCGGTGGATTCAGGAGGTGGTGTCCTCCGGGTACAAAATAGAGCTGGCAGCTTGGCTGCCCCCAAGATTTCTTCGGTCGCGGATTTCCCAGAACCCTTTAACGGCGCAGGGCTTAAGACTGGCTGTCCCACGACTTCTGTTGTCCAGAGTGATTTGTCCTGTGCTTCACCAGGAACGGGGTAGAGGGTTCTATTCCAATCTCTTCACGGTGCCCAAGAAGGACGGCACTCTGAGGCCTATTCTGGACTGAAGGGTCTCAACAGATTTGTCAGATTCAAACACTTCCGCATGGAGACCTTGCGGTCAGCGGTGAGCTCACTTCAGCCAGGCGATTTCATGACCATGGTGGACATCAGGGATGCTTACCTGCGCGTCCCTATTTTCCAGGGACATTAGAAGTTTCTGAGGTTCACGCTGGAGGATCAGCACTACCAATTTGTGGCACTGCCGTTTGGAATTTCTTCTTCCCCCTGGCTGTTCACCAAGGTGCTGGCGGGTGTCATGGCCCTACTGAGGAGCCAGGGCATTCTTATTCTTCCTTACCTTGATGACTTGATGATTGCTGCTCAATCTCTTCAGCAGGCCGAGAGCGACACTCAGACGGTGTTGCCAACTCTCGAGGACTTCGGCTGGGTGATCAATTACCCCAAGTCCTCGATCACTCTTTCCTTGGTGAGGTCTTTCCTGGGCATGACGCTGGACACCTCTCAGGTCAAGGTGTTCCTCCCCCAGCTGAAGGTGGAGGGCCTTTGGGCACAGTCGCGGACCTTACTGTCTTGTCAACATCTATCCATCCATCTGTCCGTCACGTCTTGGAGCTGGCGGTGCTTTGTATTAGGCCTCCTTACTTTGAGCGACATCAGGATAAGGTGGTTTTTCATCTTAAGCCAGACTTTCTACCAAAGGTTGTTTCTGCCTTTCATCCCAATGAGGACATTGTCTTGCCTTCCTTTGTGTCCCGCGCCCTCTTCTTCTAAGGAGAGGGTTCTTCATTCCTTGGATGTGGTCAGGGCCCTTAGGTACTACTTGGTTGCTACAGAATCTTTCAGGAAGTCGGATTCTTCTTTTGTTCTTCATGACGGGCCTAGGAAGGGCTTGCCTCCAGCCAAATCCACTATCAGCAGGTGGATCAGACAAGCAGTGGTGCAGGCGTACTCTGCCAAGGGGAAAGAACCCCCTTTTCGTGTTACTGCCCATTCTACTAGAGCTTTTGGTTCTTCTTGGGCTTTTCAGCACCAGGCATCGGTTGAACAGGTTTGTAAGGCTGCGACTTGGTCTTCAGTTCATACTTAAGTTTTACAAGGTTGATGTTAGGGCCTCAGCTGATTTTGGCCGTAAGGTGCTTCAGGCGGTAGTTTTATGAACTACGTGCTGTTGCTCACTGGGGATCCCACCCTTCTTTGGACACAGCTTCTGGATGTCCCGATTGTCAAGAATGGAGCGACCCGAACAGGACACCAGGAAAAATACAATTCTGTGAGTACTCACCTGTAGAACTGATTTTGGTGGTGTCCTGTTCTGGTCGCTCCATCCCACTCTTGTTCTGTTATCCTCTTTTGCTTGTTATGGTAATTACGGTTGTACTGTTGTATACTTTTTCTTGAGAGAGTTAATGCTGAGGCTGTGTGAAGTAACATGGTCTCTGGCCTCCTGGCATGTTTCTGTTTTTTACTGCTTTTCAACCACTGGGGATTCTTAGGGAGACAGATGCCTTTATATGGGCTGGGAGGAGCCACAAGTTTAATCTTTCAGTCAACTGCGCCACCTTGTGGCGGATAACCCAATTGTCAAGAATGGAGCGACCCGAACAGGACACCACCAAAATCAATTCTACAGGTGAGTACTCACAGAATTTTATTTTCTGGTCACAGAAAGGGCTAAAATGTTTCCAAGGCAACATTGGCTCGATGGATAATGCCATTTGTTTTGCTTACAACAGATCTCCTGCTCCAGGTCGAGTTACAGCGCATTTAATAAAAAGTATGTCTACATCTTGGCTGGAGCAGACTGGTGCCTCTATTGAACAGATTTGTAAGGTGGTTACCCGGTCTAGTGCTAGGACAATCAATCATTATTGTCTTGAGCTGCTTACATTGCAGGACCAATCCTTTGGCAGGAGTGTTACAAGCAGTGTTTCCTACCCAATAGAGGTAGTATTTTACTTATCCTCTCAGTGGTATGCTACCAGGTAACTTCTTTTCTAAACATCCAAAAGGACAACTGGCAAGCTGTAGCTAGGGCTAAAACCTTTGTAGATTCTGGTGGTCATGTGTTCCTACCTAGGGGTAGTGGTATGCTGCCCATTTGGATGTTTAGAAAAGCTACCAGGTCACAAGTTTTTTTTCGAGCAACAAGACCCTGTCTTAATTTCAGGGTAATATAATCAGGCAAGCTCATTCTGAAACAAGACTGGGAAAGAAATCCATTAAATAATTGCAAAAGTATTAGCAATACATAGAAGATATGAAGCAAAAAATGACATCAATCTCATTAAATGAAAAACTGGTTTGGCAACTAGCAGATCAGCACCAACACATGTGTTTAATCCAATGAATCTAAACTGGCAACATTGGGATGTCAGACTCTCTGGGGGGTTGGGCACAGCAGCTCCCATTCACCCATACAGCTGCAAGGAGCCAGTGGCATATCAGGCATGGTCCTGGTATGCCCCATGGCCAAGTCCGCCTCTGCCTGGGGTTATGTCCAAAGTAGCCTAATCTTACTGTACAACAGAGAAGGGGGAGCAGTTACAACCCCCTATATAGAACACACCCTAAGATCACGAGATGGTTAAATACTGTAAATCTACAACATAAGAAAAATGGAAAGCTGCTCAGAGAATTAAATAGGTAGTGTGGGAGGCCCCCAAAGTGGGCTCACCCCTCAATGTCATCTAAGTATTAAGCACCAAGCATGTCTAGCTATGTGGAAAGAGAGGTTTGGTCGCATTTATCTGCAAATACATGTTGAAGCCACCCCAACAAGGCGCTCTGTGTTTAATGTGGTCCCTACTCTATGTATATGAGCCCCATAATAGGGACACGTACTGCAGCTAGTAAAATACAGAGCTACTTACCAGGAGCTGCCGACTCCTATTCGGTGCACTACATGGGGAAAGGTCACAGCTTGCTAGTGTTTAATTCTCAGAGCAGCTTGCCTTTATTTTCTTTCATTTGTATGTAGCTAGGTGCACGCATGGGGGCTGAGGTCCACACTAGCAGGCTGTGACCCTTCCCCCATGTAATACACCAAATGGGAGTCGACGGCTCCCGGTAAGTAGCTCTGTATTATCATAGCTGCAGTACATGTCCCTATTATGTGGCTCACATACATAGAGTACCTAGTCAGGGCGGTGTGGCTTTAACATATATCTGCAGATATATGCAACTCCGAAACCTCTGTCTTTCCACATGGCTAGACAAGCTTGGTGCTTAAAACTTAGATGAGACTGATGGGTGGGCCCATTTTGGGGCTTCCCACACTACCTATTTCTCAGAGCAGCTTGCCATTTTTCTTTAATCTGGAAACTAAATCGGTAATATGCACCAATAGAAAATGAAATCTAGGGCTAGTTGCATTGTCATCACAGTTTCAGTGAAGACCCAACCTGGGAGTAATTGCCATGTTATTGGTGAACCTTCTCTAGACAGCTCTACCACACTTTTTAGTGAAGCCAAGCAAACTGCTGGCAGTGACAGGTAGAGTAGCACATCACCATAGAAAAGCTGGGCCCTGCTGCTGTGTAACAGCTACACAATTTTGATTCTGCTCTAATGCTGCTCCTTAATAATCACTCCCTATTAAACTTACTAAGGCAACATCATCTAGTACTTTGTATAAAACTAGGTTTCAGCATATTGTAATGTTTTAGACCAAGAAATCACTACAGAAAACTTTATAACATTTACACAAAATCAGTAATATTCCTGACAAGGTCAAACCCAGAACCATGTCCATTAGGTTTAAATGCGCAGCTTTGAATGTGGAATATTTACAACACTTCATTGGTGACTAGTGTTCACTGCTTTAACCAGATAAAATTAAAAAATACAATTCTGTGATTACTCACCTGTAGAATTGGTATTATGAGTATACAGTACATCCTGCTCCAAATCTAATACTTACAGTTGAGATATACTCCGCCAGATGGTGCTGGACTGCAGAGACATCGAAAATAGGCTCCTCCCTGTCCCTCAAATCCCCAGCATTGAAAAGCAGTTAAGGAGAAGCCGGGAGCATTAAACAATCCAAACTATCAATTATAACAATGATAACAATCACCATACAGGGGATCCAAGAAAATGCAAACCAAGGGTGGGTTGGAGCAGGACGTACTGTATACCCATAATACCAATTCTACAGGTGAGTAATCACAGAACTGTATTATTCTTAGTATACAGTACATCTTGCTCCAAATAATACTTACAGTTGGGACATCCAATAGCAGTGTCCATAAAGTAGGGTAGGATCCCCAAGAAAAATCAGCAGCAGGCAGTTTAAACCACTGCCGCCTGCAGAACCTTGCGGCCAAAAACAGCATCAGCTGAGGCCCTAACATCAACCCTGTAAAACTTTGAAAAGGTATGAACAGAAGACCAAGTAGCAGCCTTGCAAACTTTTCAACACCAGGCTTCTGTTGAACAAGAGGCACCAATAGCACAAGTGGAATGAGCAGGGAAGGCGGAAGGGAGGATTCTTCCCCTTAGCAGAGTAGGCCTGAATCACAGCCTGACGAATCCACTTGCTAATAGTAGATTTGGCAGAAGCCAAACCCTTCCTAGGACCAGAAGGGACCACAAAAAGAGCATCAGTTTTCCTGAAAGGTGCAGTAGCCACCAGATAGTACTTCAGACACCTAACCACATCCAAAGAGTGCAAAACCCTCTCCTTAGCATTGCTAGGATTAGGGCAAAAGAAGGAAGAACAATATCCTGATTCAAACGAAAGGCAGACACTATCTTAGGCAGAAAATCAGGTTTGAAACGAAACACCACCTTGTCCTGGTGTCTCTCATAGTAGGGGGGCTGAATGGAAAGCGCCGCCAACTCAGACACACGCCTGACAGAAGTGAGAGCCACCAGAAACACAACCTTGAGCGTAAGAATGGCCAAGGCAGCATCCTGCACAGGTTCAAAGGGAGCACCCTGCAAGGCTGACAGAACCAAGTTCAGATCCCAAACAGGCACCATAGGTTTACGTGGGGGACGCACATGAGTGACCCCCTGGAAAAAAAGTCCTGATCAGAGGGTGCTGAGCAAAGGACTTCTGGAAAAAAATAGCCAGGGCAGAAACCTGACCCTTCAGAGTACTGAGTTGGAGCCCCATCTCCAACCCATGCTGCAGGAACTCCAGAATCCTGGGAATAGAGAACACATGACAGGGAAGAGATTTAGACTCACACAAGTCAATGTAGGCACACCAAACCCTGTAATAAATGGAAGAGGAAGACTTCTTCCTAGCTTTAATCAAAGTATCCAGAACTGAGGAAGACAGCCCCTTCTCCATCAAGATGGAGGTTTCAGCAGCCAAGCCATCAAAGCCAGAGTTTGTAAATTGGGATGGCGTAGTGAGCCCTGAGTGATCAGATCTGGCACCAAGGGCAGAGCGTACTGATCTACTGCCAGCTGTACCACGTCTGCGAACCACACTCTTCTTGGCCACCTGGGGGCCACCAGAATTGCTTGCATCCCTTCCAGAGCAATCTTGCGCAGAACCCTGCCCAGCAGGGGAATTGGGGGGAAGACATACAGGAACTGAAAGTCCTTCCATGACATTGCTAGCGCATCCGAAGTCAGGGCCAGAGGATCCCTGGACAGAGAGACAAAAGCTGGAAGCTTGTGATTGTGGCGGGACGCAAACAGATCCACATCTGGTTGGCCCCAACGGTGACACAGAGATTGAAACACCCTGCTGCATTCTCCCTGGCGAGAGGTCCCCCTGCTCAGAGAGTCCGCCAGGTGATTTTCCACCCCCGGGATGTACACAGCTGAAATGCGGGGGACATTGGCCTCCGCCCAAATCAGGATCAGAGACGCTTCCTGGAGGGCCCCCTTGCTCCGGGTCCCTCCCTGATGATTGATGTAGGCAACTGCCGTCTGGTTGTCCGAGCGCACCTGAACAGGCAGGTCCTGAAGATGAGTAATCAAGCGAGCCAGAACTAACCTGATCGCTCGCAGCTCCAAGACACTGATAGGAGTGTGGGCCTCCTGAGGGCCCCACCTCCCCTGGAACCGCAGGGACTTCCAGAACCCCCCCCCAACCTGACAGACTGGCATCCGTGGTGACCGTCTCCCAGGAAGGGGCAAGAAAGGATCTGCCCCCCAACAGGTTCCTTGAGTCCATCCACCACCAGAGGGACCTCCTGACCAGGGGGGGAGAGCACACAGTCCCTGTCCAGGGACGCTGGGTCCTTGTCCCATACAGACAATAGGTGAAGTTGCAGAGGCCTCAAGTGGAACTGAGCATAAGGGACTGCTTCGAAGCACACCACCATCAGGCCCACCAGCTGCATCCCCTGCCTGATGGAGGGATGGGGACAAGCTAGGAGGGACTGAGCCTGTGCAATCAGACTGTCCACCTTCTGCTGAGGAAGGAAGATCCTTGCCTGAACTGTATCCAGAATCATTCCTAGGAATGGAGTTACCAAGGAAGGGGACAGTGAGGACTTGGGGTGGTTGATCACCCATCCAAATGACTCCAGAGTGGACACCACCAGCTGAGTATCCAACTCTGCCTGATGTAGAGACTGGAAAGTGATGAGGATGTCGTCCAAATAGGGAAGCACGTGGATGCCCTGACATCTGAGCAGAGACATCACGCCAGCCAGCACGTTGGTGAACACCCTGGGAGCTGAAGTGAGGCCGAAGGGCAAGGCCACAAATTGGTAGTGTTGATCCATCAGAGCAAACCTGAGGAACCTTTGGATGACCTGGGAACACAGGAATATGAAGGTAAGCATCTATGATGTCCACAGAAGTCATGAAATCCCCTTGGCGCAGGGAACTGATGGCAGAGCGCAGAGTCTCCATGCGAAAGCGCCTGCCCCTGACAAACTTGTTGAGAATCTAAGTCCAGGATGGGCCTGACAGAACCATCCTTTTTGGGTACTGTGAACAGGTTGGAATAAAAGCCCTTGCCTTTTTCTCTTAAAGGGACCTGGCAGATGACCCCCAGCTCCAGGAGGCCTTGCACTGCTTGCACTAGCTCCTGAGCTGACAGGGTCCTGAGGAATCCGGGATCTGATGAATCTTGGAGGGGGATCGGCAGCAAACTCCAACTTGTAACCGGAGGACACTACCTCCTGAATCCACCGGTCTGAGACATGAAGCCTCCAGACGTGAGCGAAGTGCTGCAGCCGTCCCCCCACCCGGATGGGTGAGGGCGCCCCATCATGCCTGAGGGGGCTTGGGAGAGGATTTAGCTTTGGGACCCCAGGAGGAGCCAGGACGTCCACATCCTCTGCCTCTACCCCAAAAATTGCCCCGGCCCCAGGGAAAGAGACCCCCCCTTCCCTGTCTTGCACCACGGTAAGGGGAGGAGAAGGAACCCTGACCCCGAAAGGGCCGAGGTTGCCGACTGCGCTGGGGTAACCTGCCTCCCTTAGCAAAAAGGTCCAGGCGGTCTCCAAACAGACGCAGTCCTTTAAAGGGAAAACCAGTGAGGGCCTTCTTGGCAGCGTTGTCAGCAGCCAAACCGAGCGGCGTATAGCCACCACAAGGGCAGAAGTTCTGGCACACATTCTGATGGTGTCATCCAATGCTGATAGGACAAAGTTTACAAAAACATCACAACTGAAGAGTGCATTAAACACCTCACAAGGCAATTCATCAGGGGCACTATCAAGCAAATTTCTGAAAAGGGTCCTAGTGGCCACAGCAGTAATGGCAGAGGCACAGACCGGGCGCAGCGTCGTCCCCGCACATGCAAAGGCGTGGGATGCCACCTGATCAACACGCCGGTCTTCGGCATCACGCAGGGTAGTAGAATCAGGGGAATGCATGACAGAGGTGTTAGCCCTAGGATCGGGGCATCCACCTCGGGGGGGGGGGGGGGGATGACCAACATTTAACCACCTCAGCAGGAAAGGGATACTTCCTATCCGAACTCTTTGGAACCCCGGGAAGTTTACTGGGGCGCTCCCATTCCTTGGGCACAAGGTTATGAAAATGTGCCTGCTCTGGAAATTCCAAACGTGATCTTGCTGTATGGAAAAGCTCCCCTCTTTGCCTGGGAGCCTCAACAGGGAGAGAGATAGATAGAACCTCAAAAATCTGGGTCAATAATCTGCCAGTGTCATCCAGGGCCCAGGGGTCAGAGCCAGAATCGTCATGACCCCTTGGTCTCTCATCAGATGAGCCTGAATCAGAAAAGAGCTCCCCTTCATCAGACGGGGTATAGCCACACAGATTCCAAAACTCCTCAGTTCCCATAGGGAAAACAGTAACATTAGGCGTGAAGTGCCGCTTCTTAGCAGGGGCCTTATGCGCTAAAGACTTCGCAATAATCTGTTCAACAGAAGCCAGTCTAGAAGACACATCAGGCTGAGAATCCCCACTAGTATGCAACTCAGCAGGAGTGAAATTTAAGCTTGGGGGAGTAGGTGAAGTGAAACGAGGTGCAGCCACTGGCAGGCCAGATTGCAATGCAAGCACCTGCTCAGCACAGGGTACACAGACCCGCGCCTTGTCCGCGTCAGCATGATGCTGCCCACACGCTACACACAGCCGGTCTTGTCCCAAAGGGACCCCGGTCACATTATCCTGGGATGCCTCCATATGGTGATTATAGCGGCGCTATACGCCCATAGGGAATAACGCTATATAGCAACCCTGGATGCCCCAATAACCCGCTAGGGACACGTGGGAGTATAATTTTTACAAGGCCTACAAGTAATATACTAAAAACAGGGCCGGGAGAAGCCAAGAAGGGTTCTCCCCGCCTGAAAGACATAAGCAGACAAGACCTTAAGTACATCGTAACAAAAGTGAAGCAGATAAAGTCGCCCGCAAGGGCACTTACGGACCGCGGTTGGTAGGCGTCCGTCGCGCATAGGCAAACCAAGTCAGAAAAGATGGCGTTGGTATACTTCGAGGGGCGGGCCAGTAATAGCGATGACGCGGAACGCGCCAAAGATGGCGCCCCCCCCCCCCCGAAGAGCGCGAAGCCAGAAGGCCAACAGCCAATGATGCCGCACCAGCGCCTGAGGTAATGCCGCCGCCAAGCGCGGAACAAAGTCAGCGCGCAACGGCGGTAAATTTAAAAGCAATAAAAGACAAGTCAGCGCGGCGGCTTACACAAGAATAAAGACATGTGAAAAGTGAAAGCACAGATTGCATAACATACATATCTATACACATACACACACCCCCCCCCCCCTTTTCCCCCGAAGATTACAAGGAGGATGAGGGAAGACGGCGGCCACTTCAATAGGGCCCACCGATAGGCAGGGGCAATAGTGCGGGAGGGGCATCCCATAGAGGCTCACCATAAGCCTGAACCGCCTATCCTTTGGTGGGGGATTGCGGTGGAGCAGCTCTCCTAAGCACCAACAGCGGTGCTGCCTACCTTCACCCGACCAGCGCTGCCAAGGCTGGGAGGCATATTACTAGTGGAACGGGTGGGAATAGTCCTACAGGGCCGCAGGTTAATAAACCCGCTCACCTGCGAGTAGAGAGCCAATTTCTTGTCCTTCGCAGCCAGACTGCAGAGAAATTCTGGGGATTTGTGGGAGGTCCCTGGGTATTTGAGGGGCCGGGAGGAGCCTATTTTCGATGTCTCTGCAGTCCAGCGCCATCTGGCGGAGTATATCCCAACTGTAAGTATTAGATTTGGAGCAGGACGTACTGTATACTAAGAATAACTAGTGTCCGACTACTGACAACGGTTTATTGGAGATAAACAGCAAAATTCAGCACCTCTACAGCCCAGGCTTCTGCTAATGGAAGGATTGGTTGCTTTTTTGAATTTTAACGCTGTAGTAGAACATGACAAGGGCTTTAAAAGTAATATACACTTTGCTGCTGCTAAGGAATCGCATACTTCCACTTACCTGCAGTCATTCTTGTTTATGGACTCCAGGCCCGCAAGGCTTGGCTGAGTTCCAGACTAGGTCAAGGTATCCATAGAGTGGGTACCTTGGTCTGGGCTCATACTCAACACATGCACCACCTATAGACAAGAAGCTGGAACTGCAGAGACCTGGGCAGAGTGGCTGCAATAAGCAGGAACACCTTATGCCTTAATGGCCAATATGATTTGGGGTCTGATAAGAAAGTCCACCAATGTGACCTATCCCCACTATTATTAAGCAGTAGTCTACTTCTGCTTCCAGAGCAATCATGGACTGATTCAGGGTGCAGACTGAATCTCAAAGACATACTACAAAATGTGCCACAGGCATTAGGGGAGGCCATGCTTTTGGTAATGGCACATGCAGGTAAGACCAATTAGAGAGGGCAGAATCAGATAAACATTTAGACCAAAATAGGACAAAGGTGAGCAGTCTCAGCCAGCAGAGAATTATGACAAGAAAAAAAAAACATTTAAAATATGTACAAGATGTATATTTACAGGCTTTGAACAACATTGCAGACAAACTTTGAAAACCTATAGGTTAAACGTTGAACTACATAATAGTATTGTGGCACAATCTCAGCTTCTGCATGCTTTGGTAGAACATTGGGCTTCAGGCAAGCTTGCTGGCTCCAGACTCATTTATTTAGAGCTTATGCTTAATATGTTTAGGAGCTAAAAGGGTACTCTACTGCAGACAGTATTGCTAATGCTCTGACCAACTGCTAAGCTGTTCCTTGAGGTTGGCACAGCTAAAGCTGAAGTCTAAACAGCTTATTTGCACAAACATTCCCAGTCAGTGACTCACTGCTTAATAAATTAGTTGAGCAGCTTATCAGCCAGATAAAAGCACATTTTTCATTACCAAAATGTCCCTAAAGCTGGGGGTCCATGTGACCACATAACTCCCAGAGCAATAGCCTTCAGGTAACCAATGCCGGTTTTCTGGCACATCTTGGATTTTGGAAGATGTATAAATATTGAATTGCAGTGTTTTCTTTATGGCCATTGTAAGAAACAATCCTAAAAATATATATTGGAATAGCAATCCAGTGTCTGAAGCAGATCTCCAGGTATATTCTAGTAGTAGTATAATGGTCCATAATATGCTACAAGCATAACAGTATACTGACTTTACTTGCCAAATGTTCACAAAGGAAAAGTTATATACATATACTAGTCCACTGGTGGTTGGGCATCCTCATTTGGTAGCTTTGGCCTCTGTCGGGTTTTCTCCTGTGTCCAACGTCTTCAGAAGTCTGAATAGGCCGGCAGCTTCACGTATTCTGCTAAACTCTATGCAGAAAGCCTGCACTTCTATGAACAAGTCCTGGACATTGATAATTTTATTTCTTATCAAAGACTGAAGGAACACACAAACCAGCCTGACCAAGCGATTCTGTAAAGCAAAACAAATATATCAAATAGGTTTAAAATAAATTGAATTGGAACTTAGCATAGTGCTCAAGTATATCTTACACATTTCCCATTGCACGATCAACATGCAAGGAGGTATTATGTATTTATTCATTCTTGAAAGTACTAAGCGGCCAGCCCTGGTGTTTGTAAGTCCCCAGGGCTGGCCGCTGGGATGCCCCACTGTGAAACCCCAGGGGTCAGCAGCTCCCACAGCAATGTAAACCGTAGCAGATGTATCACCAGCATAGATTGCAGGTGGAAGCCTGAAACCAAAGAGCACTGGGGCTGCGAAGCTCTAGTCTAAACAGAGCCATACTGCCAATCATTAATATGCACGGCCTACAGCGCTGATTGGATGACAGCCTACACCATAGGACTGAGAACAGCAAGTTTGTACGTGCGAGCTGTGGGGTCTCAGAGAGAAGTATCCCAAATCAAAATAAAGAAAAAACCCAGGAGAGTCAAAATTCCTGGTTTTGTCCTGCTTCAACACAACAGACCAGAATCAATGTGGCCGTCAAGATGAGAGACCGGATAAAAGCACAAACCAGCGCCTGTATAGCTATGCTTTATCACTAGAGGTGCCAGGCTCCCTGGTCATGCAGACTTCTCGATTGACTAAATAAACAAGAAGAGGAGATTTAGACAGCCAACATCACAACTGTCAGGAATGGAGTTTCCTGTCCCTAGGAGATTAAACCATGAGCACTTCTCATCCTGCTGCCATGTTTGACAACACATTCAATTCAGCTTTTGCTTCTGGTCTAAATGGGCAAATCAAATAAGAAACCATAAAAACACATTTGCATTCTCCATAAATGTCTTACCTGCATATATTTGTCCTTTATTTGCTCACAGGTGGAAATACAGTTGGAGATATAAAGATGAATGAATTCAGGTGGAAGATCAACTGCAGTAGTTAGCCTACAAGAGGATAATCTCTATGTAAATGTCACTAGCCATATTGTCTATATTAGCTGGTCCACCCAATTAATAAGCTAGAAGCACATGCTATAAAGTCTTTTCCATGCTAGAGATAGAGAAGCAGGTTGGTCCCTAGCGGAGTTCCCAATGTCACAAAACAGGGTTACCAACCCTGCAGCCAAAGCACACAATACCTGGCAGAAATCCAAATATCGTGCAACTCCGATTATTGCTCTGCACATTTTATTGCAATGTACATGGCAGGAGCTGGGTGATAAGTGTCAATTTTGAAGGTTGCTTATTTAATTACATAAAAAGCAACCACTGTGAAATAAAAGTAAATAATTTGTCAGCTAAAATAGACCAACCATTTTACACATATGATGTTGTCCCATCCTGTACTCTGTGCGGGCTTGCAGGGGGGGGTTAACTCACAAGGGGGGGGGGGGGGTGAGTACAGGGCAGACCAACCCCAATTATATGCAAAATGGGTATTGGTCTTGTTCAAAACAAAAACACGCAATGGCAATTAGGAAGAAGGAGCTCATCTAAAGCCTGCCTCAATGTGCCTCTGCTCAATTTCCTGCAACATGCTGTAGCAGGTCTTCAAATCTATTCCCTCGTGACCGCATTCCAACTGCCATGTCTCTCAGCGCTCGCCAGGCTACTCATGCCGAGTACAGGGGAACAAGGCAACAACATTCACAGAGGAATCAAACTGACAATAGGGACAAATATTGGAGAACCGTACGCTTCAGGAAATGGAGTAGAGGCACATGGGACAGATCCTCAGCCTCAGGTGAGCTCTTTGCTGACTTCTATTGCTATTACCTGGCCTGTACCTTTAAGTAAATAATATCAAGTAATTTATAGGTGAATGTCATAGTTAGATTTTAGGAAAACTTGTTAGTATAACCTAACTCCTACCCCTTCACCCTGAAAAGTTTTTAAAAAAAAACATGCTACATTGTTCCCCTAAATGTAGTTTACAAAAAGAAAATTACATATATGTACAATTTTATTGAAAACATGACAGTTCAAATCCTTTAAAAAACACTATTCATCTTGAAAAAAGTCATTTACTGACATTGTTCCTTGGCTTCTATGAGGAGGTGAGTAGAAGCCTGGACAGAGGGGCGGCTGTATATATCGTTTTTCTGGATTTTGCAAAAGCATTTGACACTGTCCCCCATAGACGCTTATTGGGGAAATTGAGATCTTCAGGATTAGAAATTACAGTTTGTAACTGGATTGAAAACTGGCTGAAGGATTGTGTGCAGAGAGTTGTGGTTAATGATACCTACTCTGAATGGTTACCAGTTGTAAGCGGCGTACCCCAGTGTTCAGTGCTGGGCCCACTATTATTCAATTGGTTTATAAATGACATAGAAGATGGAATTGAATGCACTGTCTCTATTTTTGCAGATGACACAAAGATATGTAGCACAGTGCAGTCTATTGAAGAGGTTCACAAGCTTCAGGATGACCTGGACACTTTGAGTGTCGGCATCCACTTGGCAAATGAAGTTCAATGTGGAAAAAGGTAAAGTCATGCACTTGGGGTCTAAGAACCTTTTTTTTTCAACCGTATTAACTACGGTATGTGCGTGCAGGGATAATCAGTTTGGGGGTCTTGACTTTGGAAGGTTAGCGATTCTAGGGTGTCACGACAGAAACCCTATAATCTGCTTCCACAGGGACATTGGCACATTCTTAGTTCCCTGGGTATATATTCTTTTGGGGGTTGTGCTTAACAGGATATATTGTGTATGTGCTTCCACAGGGAAATTAAAATCTATATCTTTTCAGAAGATCTTGTTTTGCATTCTCACCAAGGAAACCCCCAACATGCCTCCCCCACAAATCTCTTTGTATCTATGTTCTGATCCTGATTCCGAGGAAGCAGAATAGGGGAAATAGCTGGGATATTTAAATATAATAAGAGATTAGGTGGCAAAATTTACTCTGGGCTTTTAAGCTTTATTGAATATCTTGTTTTTCTTTTTTCCTCTGCCACCTGTTCCTCTCTCACTAGAATTTAAACAAACATTTTTCTTTTTAAGTTTGGTTGACATTGTACAAATCCTGATAATTTCCAAGTTTAAAACATAGGCCTTGATTCACAAAGAGTTGAAAAAAACTCTCATGGTAATAAAAAATTCGATGAATGAGAAAAAAAGCCTGAGAATGTCACCGTTAGTGAATCACCAGATAAGAAGACAATGAAAGTCAATGGCACTTTTTACTACAGGTAATACAGGTACTTCAATTCTTTTCTCAGGAGTGACTTTCATTGTATTCATATCTGGTGATTCACTAAAAGTGACATTTTCAGGCTTTTTTCTCATGAATTGAATTTTTTACTACCATGAGAATCAAGGCCCCTATGTCTAAAATTGAGTCAATTGTATTGTATGCTTCAAATATTTTTTATTTTTTTTTATGTCCTCTAAAAACCGAACTCATCCAACATTAGTTTTCTCTAATGCTGCTCTCTCCTAATGGGGAGTCTGATTTACTTATGCTAAAAGCCAGCTCCCAATACTTTCATGCAGGTTCACAGCCCCATGTGGGCGTGCGGTACTGTCCGGTTGCCAGCCGGACAAACCACACTGGTGGCAAGCATTAACATGGGAGGTTGTAGCGGATCTGGAAAAACAATGCCCCACAGAATGCCCTCACGAGGGTGGGCATGGGGGGGGGGGGTACGCACACTGATCCACGACCAGCAGAGAGCCCAGCAGCTTCCACCGGTCATGCTGGTCCCGGCGTGCTGTTCCTGACATGAGGGACTAGGCATTGGAGAGGAGCCAGGGGACAAGGTGTCTGTTTAGTAACCCTTTAAGCATTACAGTCATTTGTATACCGTTTAACCTGAAAACAGTAGGAAAGAAAATATATAATGAACTGCCGATATACTCACCGATTGACAACTTCCATTGAATGTAGAGACATGTCCATGTTTACCAGAACAGAGAAATACTCGGTGATCTGGCTTGACTGCATTAGCTTCAGCAACATTTCAATTGCAACCAAGGGATTGTTTTCTACTAGATCTGGAAGCTTGGCAGGGGTGAGACCAATATGATAAACCAGCTTGGGATCTTTTTCCAACTCTCCAAGGAGCTGTATAGAATAAAGAAATACAACTAAAGCATTAGCCATAAGTTTATCACCATCAAAAGTAACACCTTTTTACATGCAAAAAATTGCAGTGGGCACCCAAATTTCAGCTAGCAGACGTAGGGGTGTGCGCCTTATTCCATGCACTCGTCTTTTTAGATTAGCTTCAATCTGAGAATTGAATGACCCAACACCATTCCTTGGGCAAGCACATGCATTTGGAAATACCCTGAAACTAGAGGGCACAATTTAAAGAACCACAGAAGTTCTTCATTTCACACTGCCCATCAAATTAAAATAAATAAATTAAATAGATAAATTATTATAAACTTTCAGAGGCCTTCACAATTATCCTCCATCCTTATCAGCTCCCCGAAAGACAAAAGGGAAAGTTCTATATTGAACAATATGAGATGGATGACTTAGATTCAACATTAGATTCTGCATGTACCCCGTTATAACCATTTGTTGCTGGTCTGACGCATGACTTGTAACACCCTTTAGGCTGTTTATACTTCTGCGTTTTCTGCACTGTTGCGCTGTGTTGTAACGCAGAAGAAACATGCAACGCATTGCAGACACCTTTTTCAGCGCAATGTTGTAACAACGCAGGTCAATAGAAGTCTATGGCAATGCACGTATAACGCAGTGCACCTGCATTACATTTGCGTTGCCATAGACTTTACCATTTACTTATTATGTAAAAAAATACAATTGTGATTCTCACTTGTAGAATTAGTGTCTCTCTTCTTCCACTCCAGGGCGTCACATATTCAGAAACAAATGGGTTAACTCTCGGCTGCAGGCGGGACTGCAAGACACAAAAGGGGTCTCTACCGGCCTACCTATACTTCCAGCTCCACCCCCTGTTCTCCAGTAAGCAAAAGGAAAGAAGGAATCTTCAGAGACTCCACATTTAAGTCAAGGAAGAGACCTATATTCTATTCTATTATTGTTTCCCATGCTGGCACACAATATTTACAATGTGCACTAAAGGCACCACCATGGCTAAGGCGTTTAAGTAATGTATGTAGTAGCCCAGCAACTGTAACACCCTGGAGTGAAAGAGAGAGACCAATTCCATGTGCGAGAATCACAGAATTGTATTTTCGCTCATATTCCACTCCAAGGCGTCACAGATTTAGATACGAATGGGAGGTCCAAAAGCAGTGCCCTTCTCGCAGGGCAGGAATCTTGAGTGTCAACCTTATTCCTGCGGCCTGAGGAGTAAGCCATGTAGAAATCAAAATGTTCGCCCAAAAGAATTATCCGCTGAGGCTCTTACATCTACCCTGTAAAATGTATGAACAGAATATCAGGCAACAGCCTTGGCAAACCTGTTCCACTGAAGCCTGGTGTTGAAAGGCCAAGCATGCGCCTCAATGGCACTGGTAGAATGGGTAGTGACCCAAAAGGCCACTCGACTGATGGTAGATTTGGCCGGCACTAGACCATTTCTTGGTCCTTCAAATATGATAAACAAGGAGGCAGTCCTGTGAAAAATCTGAGTAGCGGAAATATAATACTTAAGAGCTCTCATCACGTTCATTGAGTGGAGAACTCTCTCCTCACGGCTAACAGGAGCAGGACAGAGAAGGAAGAACCATCTCTTCATTAAGATGGAAAGTGGAGACCTTTTGGAAGAAAGTCCTGCTTAAAGAGCAAGAACGCCTTGTCTTTGTGTAGCACCCAGTAAAGAGATTTGACCTATAAGGCTGCCAACTCAAACTCACCTTACAGATCTAAATCACCAGAAGATGAACTTAAGAGTCATAAAAAGTAGAGAGGCTTCTGATAGAGGTTCGATTGGAGGCCCAGGAAGGGTTGATAGAACTAGATTCAGTTCCCAAGAAGGCAAGAGGCTTTCGGGGTGGATGCACACAGTTGACCCCCTGCATAAATGTCTTTATAATCCTTCTTTGCAATAGGTCTATGGGAGAAAAATAAACAAAGCCGAGACCTGTCTCTTGAGGGCACTTCTGTAAAAATTCCAGGATCCTGGTTCTGCAGACATAGCCCCTGGACTAACACCAGGAAATAAAGGCTCGATCTCTATGCTTCTCCTTTAACTTTGGTGAATTATGCTAAGGGACAAGTGCAATAGCGTTATGTATACTTACCAAATACACACACACATATAATCTTCTCCTAAACCATTTTGCAAAATAGAGCTGTTATGGGCTGCTGCCAACACTGCTGTGTGAAGGGAAATAGGGACGTAGATTCCAGCTGGATTCCTTACGCAAACTCTTGTATCTGATCCCCAAATTTAACCATAATAGGTTCAAAATAAACCGAAACCTTCCAGTTTTTGGACTAAAAACACATGGGAGTAAAAACCTGTTTCATGTGCTACAGAACCTCCTCTGACTGCCATTTCCATTTTTTGTGTGATCACTAAAAGCAGGGTCTGTGCTTTTCCAGGATCCTGGGAACAGTGGGTTACTAGAAAAATGATCCTGTGGCCTTGAGACGAATTCTGGAAGGGGTCCGACCTGAATTGTCTGAAGTAAGAAGGGGTTCAGAGAGATCTTCTGCCAGGCTGGAAGATCAAACAGACTCCCCATCAGCCTTTGGGTAGCCCAAGACTTCCCGTTGCAGCAATAAAGAGCAGGTCATCCAATACTTCCTCCCTTGGGGCGTCATTGGTTAGAACTCTACTCACAATCTTTAGCAAGCAGGGGGTTAAACTGAAAGGAATCGGTATCCCATGCCTGTTTGAGCAAATATCTGATCTTTTATCTAGCGGCTCTCTACGGGACCCCATGTCCTCGAAGGAGAGATCCGATTACAGAGATACCTGAGCCAAAGTAGCATCCACCTTAGGGCCCCTAGCCCAAACCTCCAACTCAGACTCCTCAAAAAGGAATCTTTGCTTTAGAGACTTAGGAAGGAAGAACCGGGATGCTGGATTCCTCCATTCCCGAGCAATGATGTCCTTTAGCGACAGGGATCCCTTCTTTCCAACAAACCCTGGTAGAAGGAATCCCGAATACAGAGGAGCTTATCTTCTGATTCAATCTTAAGTGACAATAAAATGCCCCTAATCAGGTCAGATGTATCCTCAAGAGAAAATGTAAACCTACTAGGGTGGGGAGGAGGCCTGGAGGCCAATGCCTCAGGTCCTCTCCCTGAACCCGGCCATTCTAGAGTCGAAAGTTTCAAAGAAACTCTTCATCATGCATTGAAAAGTTGCCCCCTGCTACCACCTCCAAGCAATACCGGACCAGCCAGAAATCCCAAAAGCAAGGGCTCAACCTGTCCCAAAGGTGAGCCCTGTACTTGCCTGCCCCAATCTGAAAGGGCATGGGGTGTTGATCCGCCACCAATCCCCTCACTTCTGCATAGCCCCGTAGGATAAAATGGTGGGAACCAGGTCCAGACTGTGTTCTGGATCTTGCCACCGGGACTAGCTCCAGGGGGGAGCAGAAAAAGAGGGGAACCCTCTGACTCTGGCAACAGTGGGTCACCCCAAGCACCACATGAGCCTGCTAGAAAAAGGGGAGGGAGTCCAGAATGATCATCTTCCTGGGAGGGGGGGGGGGATCGGGACATCCAGCTGGCATCCTAGGAGAAAAACACAAAAAACACTAAGGTCCAGGAGGAAGGGGTGGGGTATTTAACCATGTCCATTTTGTGTCCTATTTAGGTAGGAGGAGCTACTCTGCTAAGCTGTCCTGGAAAACGTTTAGGGTAAAGCTGCTGATGGCAAGATAATGCAAGAATGTCCGTCTCAAAGAGCAATACCTGTGTCTGTTGGGGAGAAGACAGGGGGCTCTTAAAGGCTTTGGCCATGATGCGCTTAATTTCTACACCAGTGCTATTCTTCACACACATAGATTTGTCCCACTTGATGGCATGGTCAGGTTCAATGGGATTAAGCCAAGCAAGTTCATCTTCACAGATGTGCAGAGGCGGAGGAGGGCGAATAAACTCTGGACGGAAATGACCTAATAGAAATAAAATAATTCTTAAAATATAAAACAGCAACTAAAACTCATGTTTTATTTGTATACTGTTATATAACTATGAAGACAGACATGAAAAACACTTACTTTCAATTGGAGGCCTTGGACCACCAACCAAAGCTTCTATAATTTGAGAGGCCACTGAGCTGTCAAAACCCGAGTTGGAGGAATCTGGGTCAGGATCACTTAGGATGCTTGGGAAGCTGGCTTTGCTCTGTGTTGGGAGTTCAGACTGTCGTTCTAGAATAAGATGAATGGCAGCCCATTAACAACATATCCCAAGACTAAGGATGACCATCACTGTGGACAGAGACATTAAATTTTAACTTCTTCTCAGGTTTAAATTTTAGGATTAGCCTGCACCCCCTAATCAGACCTTTGGTCGGCTTTAACGGCAGCACTCAAGCGGTCCAATACCTCTGTTTTATGATGGACAGTAAAAATGAATAAATCAAATCATTGCTCAAATACATACAAATGGATTTACCCAAGCTGACATTTAAAGGGGAAGTCACAAGACTTACTTCCTCTACCCCATAGCATTCAGCGTGCAGCTTTGTGCCCCCTAATGCACCCCCAAATGCATTCCCTGCCTTTTGCCAGTTCTATTTAGCAATTGTCAATGATCAATCAGATTCACAAGAGGGAGGGGCAAACCATGTTTGCAGGCCCTCCTACTGAACTTGACCAGTCCCCAAATGTCACTTAGCATTGTAGACTGACAGTCTGCTGCAAGAAAACACAGAAGTGGTAAGTACCAGGGTGCCCACTTACAGGCCTGCAGCAAGGCTAGATGCAGCTTAGCAACCCATGCTGTGGGAGTAGGACTTCCGATTTTGCTGCTTCTATATATGCACATTATCTAACCCAGAGAAAAAGCATCTACAAACATTAGATTAAAAATTGATAAATATATATATACTTAAGCACAGTCAGAGAAACAAACATGCAAGTATTACTTATTGCCCCTGACCTGCCAGTGCTAACTGCAGTCCACTGATGTCCACTGGCTGGGCCAGGTTTGTTACATCCATGACAGCTATCTGTCGAGGTGTCTTCTTGAATAATTCTCTAGGTGGCGCCAACATCAGCTGGGAAAGGAAGAATTTTTCTGGCGGTGTAACTGGTGGGAGAAACCCTGCAAAAAGTACACAGTCTCATTTCTACACATCCAGTAGATCAATATGAGCAATATCAATACACGTCAAGCACAAATGAAGTTCTAGTTATAATCATTAAAGGGTTCATAAAACCTACCCTACCAAAGGCCGTTTTCTTAAAGCCCTGAGGGTTGAACTAATCCTGTTCCTGCACGGTCAGCTCCCATACTGACGGCGGTGCACTTGATTGTCCACCACAGATTTCAGCTGTGGATGGTCATGTGTGGCCTATGCGGTCAGTCATGGAAGCCATCCAGGGAGTGAACAGTCAGGAAATGCAAGAATGAGGGACGTTCAGCCTACATGACTCGAGCCTGAGAGTGGCAAGGCAAGGAATGCTTTATATAGATTTTTTTTATGTTGACAAAATGCAGCAACTAAAAGGATCTAGCATATGCATTTTAGGTAACTGGAAACACCAGCATTTCATTTGTGTATATTTATATCTTTGCCATTCAATACCATTTATGGGTCCTTTGACTACAGCGTAACTCCACTATTGCACTAATATGCATCAGTGCTAGAGCATAGTGCCTTACCATCTCTGCAAGATAACTGGTAATGTATACTATTTCCCTTAATGTCTCCTAATTTAAAGTCGCTATTATGCTACCTATTCAGACCCACATTACATTCATGGAACTGAGCCCCAAAGGGAGAAGCTCTGTGTAGCAGTGCTTCCAAGTTTACAGTGGCTGAAATAAGCTTGAGTAACTGTCGAGTCACCCAGTCAGTGACGTGGCAGTACGGCCATTGCACAGCAGTTAGATGAGCCAATGAGAGCTTCACCGGCAAATGCTATCCCTGGTAACTTGGAGGCAACCTGGTGGCTACTACTATAGAAGCTGCTGCACAGCACATTGACTTAGCACCATGTTCCACCAGGGGATTGGGTGCTTGGCACTACTGGGGAGGTAAGCGATTTGTTTCTTTATCCCGTGAATAAGGGAATCAGGGAGCGATGGTAATAAGGGTGAAGGCACAGCTAGACTACTGATTTTAGCCTTGCTCTTCTAGACTTTGGCCTCCATTCAATAAGAGTTGAAGCTAGTAAGGACTTTTGACTCCTTTTTACATTGTGGTAAAAAGTGCCATTGCTTTAATTGTCTTTTTTTATCTGGCGATTCATTAACAGTGGAATTCTCAGGATTTTTCTCTCATAAAGTGACATTTTTGGCTACCATAAGTTTTCTCAACTTATTGAATTGAGGCCATGGCCTCCTATCCCCAATCAGTGACAAAGCCTGGCTCCTCATAACTATGGAAAGGGAGAGGAGATGCAGAAGACAAGCCAGGCCACAGGCAGTTGATAAAAGAAGCCGTCTTCTGCTATCAGCTAGGTTCTATGTGGGCAACACAGCAGATGGGAGGTCTATACAACACACAGACCCTGCAGACATACTAGGAAAGAACAAGCTGGCCAGAGGTGTAGCACAAGTCCCAGCAGAGCCACAGAGGGGGCAGGTTAGGATAACTTCCAGCTTTTCAGGGCAAGAAAGGGCAATTAAAAAAAATAAAATAAATAAATAAAAAAGGGGGTTACCAGGGATGAGCAAGAGGAAGAGAGAGATGAATGGATACGATCAGCGTGGGGGGCATGAGGAAGAGAGAGATGGATGAGAGGAGGGCTCTTCAACCTCAAAGGGGAGGTTGTTCCATTTTAATAATTATTATATACAACAAAAGTTTGAATAGGCAAATGAATCATTTATTGATGCAGATCTGCATGTTACAAACAGGGACAAATGAATACAGCGAGGGACAGGGGTAAATAGACTAAAATGAGGGAGCGTCCTGCTATCACCCTGTACAAGCTTTCAGGATGGTGTCCCCCCTAGGCACTCTCAAAAAATGGTATGTAAGCAAAAGAGGAAATATGGAAAATAGGGACAGAGACCATGCTGGTGGGTTTCGTATTTGGACAGTTTCTTACTCTGAAGTTGGTTTCTTATTCGCACTGAAACGGTTTTTGCTTATTTTCCGCCTTCTTATAAAAGGAAAACGTTGATTAATGATGGAGTGCAAAATCAAAAAAGTGCCATGAATCCTAAAGTAGCTGGCACAAAATGGGCAACAAAATGGACAACCAGGAATGTGATCATAAGGGTTAAATGGCTTTGGGCCACTGAAAGCACAGTTCCAGCTGCCAGAGTGTGACCCCCCCCGCACAGTATACAATCGAGTTCAGTCGGGCCCAAAGTTGTTCTAGCCATAAATTTGGCATCAAATGGGCACAATGGCTCTTTTCAATGGAGCGAAAAAGTAACAACTGTTTTCATTGTGCCCAATTTGATGCCAGTTTTATGGCCAGAACAACTTTGGGACAGGCTGAACTCAACTGTATGTTGTGCAGGGGGACCCCTGTCAGTTGGCACTGTACCAGAAGTGGCCCAAATGCATTAAACCCCTTGAAAACAGCTGTTTTTTTATTCACTCTATTGAAAAGAGCCATTGTGTAGATTTTTATGCTAGTTTTATGGACAGAACAACTTTGGGTCAGGCTGAACTGTATGCTGTGCAGGGGATCCCTCTCTGTCAGTTGGCGCTGTGCCATCAGTGCCATCCAAAATGGGATGCCCCACTCTGTGTATTCCCCCGGGTCACCCAAGTAACTCACCTTCCAGTCACTCCCATGGCACAGGCTCGAACTACAAAATTGTGGCTTGCAGTGCACTCGGTTCCCTTCGGTGCCACTCAGGTGCTTAGCCGCCAGCGGTGCTGAAGGGAACTGAGTGCACTACAAGCCGCATCCCCTGCTCACCTTGCAGCCGAAACATTCCTGCACCGCTCATTCAGAAAGGCTGGACGCAGCGCAGAGATGCAACGAGGGCTCAGGAGAATGTGAGTGGATCTAAGCATCTGGGGGATTCACACTGTGGGGCATCCCACTTTGAGAAACCCCAAAGACAGTAGCTCAGACTGCCAGGAGTCCCCATATAGAGGTTGGGAGGGCACCCCATGAGGGACAGTTATGGGGAGGGGGGGTCTCACCTGACAGCGGTCTCTCCGCCTCCTCGGCAGCGGCCGGGTTCAGCAGGTGGGCGAATATGGCGGCGAAGGGGTTGGCGGCGAGAGGCTCGGTGCGGTACATCTCCCACAGCAGGTAGAGGGCGGTGAGGCGCTGCGGGGAGGTGGGCAGCAGGTCGGGCTGCTGCAGCAGCATCACCAGCACCGAACCCACTCGGAAATGTTCGGCCTTGGTGAAGTAATGGTGGAAGGCGGTGGACAGGCCCTCGAAGGTGTTACTACACGCCTCCTCCGTCAGGATGCCCAGGAGGTTGGCCAGCTCCTTCCCGCCGAGACTCATGCTGGAGCCGCTGTGCACCACCGCCGCCTATCCTCTCATCAGCCTGCTCGGCGATGTGCGCCCGCCGCTTGTCAATAAAGTTTTTACACATACACTGTCGGCTAATAACGACGTCATTATAGCGAGCCCAAACCCTCCTGACAAGGCTGCATGGGCACCTCAAGCTGCACTGCCCCCTAGAGGGAAAAGGCATGTCCTGCAACTGATGTGTAGGTCATATATTAAAGCGGTCCTTCACTCTGAATAAGAGTCTATCTTATATGTTTCCCATACCCTGTACATACAGATTGGCCACATTAAAAATCATCCTACCTGCATCTACTGCATGTTATGAGCCTTTAAACATCCAAGATGGCGGCTTATGGAAGCCGCCATCTTATCAGGCAGCCTGCAAACAGGAAGTCCCTCCTGACTGTGCTGCTCTGCATTGTGGGACTGCTGACCTTTACCTGACCCCAGCTCTGCTCTGTCTGAGCAAAGCACAGCCCCCCTGTACCTTATCCCACTCTCCTCAGTAAGTGTGATGCTTCTGAGTCAAGATGGCGGCGCCCGTATCCTAAATTCCTGAACAGAGTTGCAGCCCAGTGGGGGAAAGAATAATAAGTTAGTGACTAAAAACGTAAAATATATCAATTTTAGATGCTGGGGGATGGTTTTTTAAGAGTTTGGACTTTTCATTCACGCTGAAGTTCCGGTTTAAGCAAAGCTCCAAAACGTCTAATACTGGAAAGGCAGCAGCAGGTCAACTCAGCTGCTTCCCGGTTTTGTGCATTAGCTCACCCTGTTACTAGTGCAGTCCCCCAGTAACAACCGACCCATTAAAACTGACACACCATGGAGAGTTTATTTAGGGGGCAGAATGAGAGCACAGTCTGCAGGACGAAAACTCACCAGGGCCTGGTGAACGCCCTCACTAGTGGCATCCCAATTTGGGATACCCCACTGTACGAGACCCCCTGGATTTGCAATATATATATACTTACCTCAGGGATTCAATCCCATGGCACATGAGCAGGCCTCCAGTGGAATCATGGAGCGAAGTAAGGTTTGTTGATTTCCCAAACCCTGGGTTTTGATCCACTTTAATAGTGACCCTGTGGTCTATCACCAGGATTTTCACTATGCATTTTCAGGATGCCTTCGAACGTCCCAAAGGAGTGGCAGTAAAAAATAAAACCTCACACTAATCAAAACCATTTTATTATACTAAATTTACACTATACTTACCAACACCATCTTCATCCAGTGCCGGCCACTGTCCTCCTGCTTCTCTGTCGTCTCTGGGATCCCTCGTTGGCTCCTCTTCTGCTGGCAGAAGCAGTTAACATGACCCCTCTGCCAGTATTTAGAAGGAAATAAGGATGACCCCCTCCCCTTTCAGGCTAGCACTCTGCCAGGCTCTCATCGCTCCCAGCTGATAGGAGGCGTATTTGGATGTGGAATCTCCCTAGCAGTCAAATGACGGGGTATGAATCAGAGGGATCAAAGCCTGGCAGACCGCCAGCATAGAAGGAAGGGGGGTGCTCATCCTCCTTCCATCCTAACACAGGCAGAACAGTCCTTTTGACATCTTCTGCCATCAGAGAAGAGGAGCTGACGAGGACTCAGGTAAAAGGTGGCAAGGACCTTTGCTGAATGGCATAAGGGCTGGTGCTCTACCATGGTCAAATTCCAGCTATTCGATGGTGATTCCAGCCCTTATGCCTGATACACCAGTTGGTAGCATAATGGAAGGAGGACCCCACATCATATTTTAAAAAATGCTTACATGATGTTGCGCACAATAGACTTTTATTGGGCTGTGTCTGGTCTCCACAGGTGTCCTGTTCTGGGTGGGCAGGAATTCTGGTTCTGAAGTTGCAGATTCTGGTAGGACTGAAGTTGCAGATGCTGTGCAAGCAGCCAGAACCTCATGAACGCACATAGATCTGCATTGATGTAAACGTAGCCTAACAATTTCCTATTCCAAGATAAAAGCCTCTGACAGTCTCCTGTATCAGGATGATAGCCTTGGACAGCCTCCTGTATCAGGATATCAGCATCTAACAATCTCCTGTATCAGGACAGTAGCCCCTGACAGTCTCCTGTATCAGGACAGCAGCCTCTGACAGTCTCCTGTTTAAGGACAGTAGCCCCTGATAGTGTCCTATATCAGGACTGTAGCCCCTGACAGTCTCCTGTATCAGGACTGTAGCCCCTGACAGTCTCCTGTATCAGGACTGTAGCCCCTGACAGTCTCCTGTATCAGGACTGTAGCCCCTGACAGTCTCCTGTATCAGGACTGTAGCCCCTGACAGTCTCCTGTATCAGGACTGTAGCCCCTGACAGTCTCCTGTATCAGGACTGTAGCCCCTGACAGTCTCCTGTATCAGGACTGTAGCCCCTGACAGTCTCCTGTATCAGGACTGTAGCCCCTGACAGTCTCCTGTATCAGGACTGTAGCCCCTGACTGTCTCCTGTATCAGGACTGTAGCCCCTGACAGTCTCCTGTATCAGGATGATAGCCTTGGACAGCCTCCTGTATCAGGATATCAGCATCTAACAGACTCCTGTATCAAGACAGCAGCCCCTGACAATCTCCTGTATCAGGACAGTAGCCTTGGACAGTCTCCTGTATCAAGACAGCAGCCCCTGACAGTCTCTTGTATCAGGACAGTAGCCTTGGACAGTCTCCTGTATCAGGACAGCAGCCTCTGACAGTCTCCTGTTTAAGGACAGTAGCCCCTGACAGTGTCCTATATCAGGACTGTAGCCCCTGACAGTCTCCTGTATCAGGACTGTAGCCCCTGACAGTCTCCTGTATCAGGACTGTAGCCCCTGACAGTCTCCTGTATCAGGACTGTAGCCCCTGACAGTCTCCTGTATCAGGACTGTAGCCCCTGACAGTCTCCTGCATCAGGACTGTAGCCCCTGACAGTCTCCTGTATCAGGACTGTAGCCCCTGACAGTCTCCTGTATCAGGACTGTAGCCCCTGACAGTCTCCTGCATCAGGACTGTAGCCCCTGACAGTCTCCTGTATCAGGACTGTAGCCCCTGACAGTCTCCTGTATCAGGACTGTAGCCCCTGACAGTCTCCTGTATCAGGACTGTAGCCCCTGACAGTCTCCTGTATCAGGACTGTAGCCCCTGACAGTCTCCTGTATCAGGACTGTAGCCCCTGACAGTCTCCTGTATCAGGACTGTAGCCCCTGACAGTCTCCTGTATCAGGACTGTAGCCCCTGACAGTCTCCTGTATGAGGATAGCAGCATCTAACATTCTCATGTATCAGTAAAGCAGGGGCCAGAGCTGTAGGTTCTTCAGGGTGGAACTAAGATGTCAGTGCATGGTTTTCCCTCCAGTGCTCTGTGTATAGGGGACTTGGAGAAATAATGTGCTAAAATCTTAGTTCCTGGTGCCCCCTGCAGACAGCACGCCAACATTGCATACTGGGATAGTGCCTCAGGAAGAACCGGACCACGCTGGGCCCCACTGTCAACAACCCAGGGCCCCACTACCTAGAACACCAATCAGACCACAGACCTTATTTGGGATGCTCATGTGTGTGTAAGCCCCTAAGATCATCCAAAATCTGCCATGCCACATTCACAAAATTGTATTCCTGTGCATATTAATGAAAGGCCAACAAGCCTGAACAAGTCAACTGTTGGACGCCTCTCTCCGGCCTCAGGTTGTGCACACAATGCCTGGGAAGGCTGCACACATCCAATGGAGTGGTGCAGAAGAGGCCCACACATGCACTTTGAGATTTAGGAATGAGGTAAGATTATGGGAAATCCAAAAAGTTTCACACATCGGTATGCCCCCCCGAGTATGGATTTCACAAGTCCCTAGAGTATTTTCTTTGATTTTGGTCCACTTGGGTGGGGATTTTCTGGGGGAGGCACCCACTATGAAATTTTGCTATGGGGGCCTGTAAAACCTATGTACACCCCTGATTTCTCGTGTCAAGAGCAGCATCCAAACCTCTCCTGTGTCAAAAGAGCAGCATCTAAACCACTCCTGTGTCAAGAGGGCAGCATGTAAACCTCTCCTATGTCAAGAGAGCAGCATCTAAACATCTCCTATATCAAGAGAGCAGCATCTAAACCTCTCCCATGTCAAGACGGAAACACCTAAACCACTCCTATGTCCAAAGAGCAGCATCTAAGCCTCTCCTGTGTCAAGAGAGCAGAATCTAAACATCTCCTGTATCAAAAGAGCAGCATCTAAACCTTTCCTATGTAAAGAGAGCAGCATATAAACCTCTCCTGTGTCAAGAGAGCAGCATGTAAACCTCTCCTATGTAAGAGAGCGGCATCTAAACCCGCTCCCATGCAAAAAGGAGCAGCATCTAAACCTCTCCAACGTAAGAGATCAGCATCTAAACATCTCCTGTGTCAAGAAAGCAGAATCGAAACCTCTCCAATGTAAGAGAGCAGCATTTAAGCCTCCCCCGTGTCAAGAGAGCAGCATCTGTGTCAGGAGTACTGCAGAATCTCTACACAACAACCCCCTCTTCCAGGTTTACTAGTAGCTGTCCCCTATTCTCCGCTGTGGGTCAGTGTGAAGGGGTGTGCAGATAGGGTGCAATGCCCTGCGTGTGACTGGGTGTAGATATAGGATGACTCCCTAGAAACACGGAGAGCATGTTGTCTGGCTGCAGGTTACAGGGCAGAGGTATAGAGCAGACAGCAGCGGGGCAGTAATGATGTGTGGCCGGCAGCGGCGGGGCGGCCCTATGCCGGAGGAGTCGGCGGCCGGGCCAGGGTTGAACTTCCTCTCTGGGTGCCGGAACTGTGGTGTGAGGGGCAGGAGGAGGCCAGATCCTGGCTGTGTGTGTGTCAGGTGCTGCGCTAGGTGGGTATTGGCGGGGGGCGCGCACACACCGCTCCCGGGTAGACACACACACACACATACAGGGAGGGCAGTGCAGTGTGTGTGAGGAGAGGCTGCAGCGAGCTGCACAGGGCGGCTCTTTGTGTTGCGCTGGCGGACAGTGATTGCGGGGCGGAGGTGTGCGCGCTCTCCTGGCCCCGGCTCATCTCCCGCTGTGTTCCCGGCTCATCTCCCGCTGTGTTCCCGGCATGAGGCGCTAGTGACGGGCGGCCAGGATGTGGCTAAAGCCGGAGGAGGTCCTGCTGAAGAACGCGCTGCGTCTCTGGGTCACCCAGCGCTCCAACCGCTACTTCATCTTGCAACGCCGCCGCGGCCATGGCGACACCGCCGCCAACTTTACTGGTCAGTGCCCGACACTGTGTCTATGTATATATGTGTCTATGTATATATGTGTCTATGTATATATGTGTCTATGTATATATGTGTCTATGTATATATGTGTCTATGTATATATGTGTCTATGTATATATGTGTCTATGTATATATGTGTGTGTGACCCCCATCACTCTGCATGCTGCCCTCCAACTGGACGGACTGCCTCTGCTCTCAATGCCCCATCTACCCTGGCTCAGACTGGCCCACCAGGTTACCAGGGACTCCCCAGTGTGTCTTCCCCATCCTCCTGCCCTGGGTGTCTAGGTTAGACCCTACATAGTTGTGATGATTATGTTGTTTTGCTATGATGGAAAGTGTAGGTATTGCTGGATGTAGCTGTTCTATGGCAGGAAGAATGGCTTATCCACTCATGCACAATATAGTTTGGCATGTTGTCTGTGTGCACAAGCTCTACTATTAAAGTGGACCAAAATCTGGTTTTGGTCTATGCTGTGTGAAACCCCTTAGTAACTGGTATGCTCACACTGTCAGCGAATGGGGCCGTGCATGTGCCGTGGTATTGCTGAGTATGACTGTGGTACAAAATGTCTAAATCAATGAAACATAAGGATTGAGGGTCCTGCTCACAACCTTGAAATCTATGAGAGCATGTCTGGAGTGTGAGCCCTCAACGGGACAAATCGATGCCCCAGGGATATGGAATCGGCTGACCCTGGAGTTGTTTAGACTTGGGTGGTGTTCCTCGCAGGTTATGTTTGCACATACCGCCATACAGCCTGGGATTTTACTGGCCCCTGGCAAGGAAATGTCCCTGCTAAGCAGGGTGGATTTGATTTAAATCTAACTGATTTAAATCACTAGTCAGTAAGGCTTGATTTAAATCAGTGATTTAAATCAAAGTTTCTACCTAAACTAGTTCTTGCTATTTTAACATGCAAGTAGATGAAGATTTTAGAATCACTTTTTATATTACTTTTTTCTCCCCAGTTTAATGGGTTAATCATTCATATTTGGACACCACTGTTCTGTTGTACTTAGGAAGGAGAAAAATAATCCTGACCTTAATAACAATTTAAATAGATTTATTCAACTGAAACAATAACAACATTACAGCATAAGTTATTTGCTTAAACAAACATCCATGTTTTGTTAACTAATTTGGCTAAACAAAATATATATATATTTTAAGAAACTTAGACTGTCAGCCCAGCCAACACATGAAAAACTTTTACTACCGTCCCTGCTGTCCTCTGTAGCTCACTAGTCATAGGTTTGTAGAACAATAGGATTAAGGTCTTTTTCTCAACTCTGTTCATGTTGTAACATTTTTGCTGTGAAGAAGAGGCTGGGACCTCTGCGGAGTCAAATTCAGTTTTGAGAACTGCGTAAGTAAAGCGAGCGTCTGTGATAATATAGGAGAGAAACTGCCCACTAATCCTACAGAAACCTCTGGAAGAGCATGGCATTGTGAATGTTACACATATACAGCCTTTATTCTACTGAGTTAAACAACTCAGCTTTATCTCATGATGGAAGAACCTTTGGATGGTAAAATATTTTCCTCAAAAAGCAGTTTATTGAAAAAAAATCCGATTTAAATCAAAAAAATCCGATTTAAATCAAAAAATTTTTTTTGATTTAAAAAAAAAACAAAACATTGATTTTTATCCACCCTGCTGCTAAGCCTATTGATGTGCTATTCTGTTTGTCAGCTAGTGCTCTCCAAGGTAGCTACTTCATTGCAGGGGGGTATATGGCCACTTTGAAGCTGGAAATACTAAATCTTTATGGGGTGGGAATGTAAGAAGATGCAGCCATGCATCCATGATACCCTATGCTTGGATACACCCTCCTGTTCTACTGCACAGCTGGGGACATCCTAAGCTAGTATCCCACACTGCACTAGCATAAAGAACTAGCCCAACTTCTGGCACAAGTACTTGCCTATGGTTGACTGTATGTGACTGTCACCATCAATCAGGTTCACCAAGAAGATGCCCACTGTCAGCTGCAGGTGCACAGGTGTGTTAAAGTGGACCAACACCCAGGATTTTGACTATCCTGGGTCTTGGTCCACTTCGGTGGGGCACCCCCGATCGGGGTGCCCCGCTGTGTGAAACCCCCCCTAACCCCCCGAAAAACTCACCTCTCCCCGCTCCCAGCGCCGACGTACAAGGGAAGATCTGGAACGTCTAAGCGGCGGCCGCCGCCGCTGCCGAAGATAAGGTAGGTGAGTTGGGGTGTTTGGGGGGGGGTTTCACCCCGCGGGACATCCCGATCTCGGATGTCCCGGGGGGTGATCGGCCCGGGAATCTTATAGATTCCCGGGCCGATCACCCGTGGGTGTTGGTCCACTTTAAGTAGCTTTGCCTGATCCTCGGCTTCGTACACGTGTGTGCAACAGGGCATCCCAAATCAGAATGCCACGAGGATGCAGCTGGAAGCAGACCTACGGTCATATATGATTGAGGTCTGTTTTAATAAGTTCTGCTTGTGATGGATCTCCTTCATCTAGGCTGTACCCTAAGTCAAAGCAACTGAACTAATGTTTTCTATATGGGTTTCCCAAAAAACTCCTCTTCCCTTTTTTTTTTTTTTTTCTCTCTAGAGATATCCACCTTGGAGACCAATCTTTAGGGTGATGATGGCTCATGGTGGAGGGGTGGTTTAGAACATGGTTTCTCAACCTACGGTACGTGTACCCCAGGGGCTACTCAGAGATGTTCAGGAGTGAACCTACAGGGGCGTGTCTGATATATTATTATAACAGCAAAACATTTTTTCTTTAAAAGTGCTTGATGCCCATGGCTTACTTATTTTGGTAATATTTATAATCACCCCTTTGGGGGTACTTGGTTGTAACTTCCTGTCTCTAGGGGGTACTTGACTTAAAAAGGTTGAGAACCACTGGTTTAGGACATGGCTTATCACAGGTTTTTGAGTAATGGCCGTCTATTGTCTCTCTCTACAAACATCTGCTGTAAATGAGCTAGACCTAGTGCAGGGAGGCTTTATACTGTACATGTATGTGAATGGTTGCATAGTAATTCTGCTTCTCCAGTCTCCTCTCATAATCTACGCATCCAATCCTCAGACTCCACACTAAATCACAATAACTGAAAAAAATACACAAGCCTCCCTCTACCATGAGTGGATAAGCCATGCTCCTCTGCTGTAGAACTCCTAGCTTTACTGCTCACAGTCTCCATCTGACCAACAAGTTACCTTCATAGGTCAAGTATTAAAGAGGAACGTCAGACCCAAAATAAAAAGGGGCAGATTCCCCCCTCCAGTCTGCCCCTACTTCACTTTTGGATGTTGCCACTGCCTGCTGCAGCGACATCCGGCTCTTTCAGGGCCCGATCCTCACCCTGCCGCCCACTTAGCTGTCGCTAACTGACAACTGCTCTTCAATGTCCCATATCAGTCTCGCGGTATTTAGGGCGGCTCCATTGCATCACGTTCATGGACACTGCGCAGGTGTGAGATGGGGGGCCGCGCACAATGCCTGAAGGGATGGTTTAAACCTCCTCGATGTTCCTCTTTTACAACCCAACTTTTTTGCTCTCCCATTTTACGCCTCCATTTAATTCTTCCATATGTGTCCTTGTAAAGGGAGTTTTCTGGATTTTTACATGCTGATTTACTTTGGTGACAGGTTAAGGGAATAAACTGGAAATCGGGATGTGTATGTGTGTCCATGTGTAGATCTGGCACTTGGGACGGTGTGTGTTAAGTTATGTGGTGGCTACACTGGTCCACAAGCATATGAATCCTCAAAGCACTCCAAAAGTCAAATTTTACTTTTGGTCCGCTCACCATAGGGGGCATCCTTATTTGGGATCTCCCCCCCCCCCCCCCCCCACTTGCCAAACTGCGGAACATCATTTTGATCAAATGCAGCACAGGCATCCCCTACATCGTGCTGTGGACGGAACCACCTTGCATTATTATTGTTTATAAAGTGCCATCATAGTCTGTGGCGCTGTACAAGGTAGAAATTACAGGGGTTAAGAAAGGTAAAATGCTTCTAATAGCCCGGTGATGACAATGCATTTAATACACACAGTATTACGAGTCAGATGTAATGGAAACATAACACACAGATGCAGGAATGCTTTAGGAGAGAAGGCCCTGCCATACTATGAAGAGCGTGCCCAGCAGTGGAGGGTGGGATGCTGTTGCATGCACATTTCTGTGAAAATGATGATAGATCATAGCATTGGTAAGTGTGTCTCAGACAGGGGATTCGGCAGTGATTCCAACTGTGGGGAATTGCAAATTGGGATGCCCTAAGATAATTTTGACCAGACTAAAAGCACAATGAAGTGTGCTGTGTGATTGGCTAGCCGGTAAGCATGTGACTAGAGGCGTGCTGGTCTGTAGCAGTCATGGTACCGCAGACACAATCTGGTATTGTACAGGCTGCATTGTAAATCATTGGAACTGTAAACAGTAACCATGCACTTCTATCTTCTGTCTGGTTGTCATGCTGTTTTTTTCCACCTACAATAGTGAGCCATTGACCTGGAACAGGTTGGCAGATTAGATTTGTTTACCTACCCCAGGCAAGCTATGAGGATGGCAGCAGGATTTTTGTTTAACTTTCCCTTCACTAAACTCTTCCCTCTCCAATCCATCCTAAATGCAGCAGCTCAGCTCATCTATTTACTACTCTGACATATCCCCAATCTGTCAATTATTGAGTTGGCTGCCCCCCCTATATTTCCTCATTTCTCCCAAGCTGTACCAATTCTGTGGAATGCCCCTCCTCCCCCCCCAAGCAATGAAATCAACTCAGAACATCAATAGTATTAGGGTAGCCCGCCACATCCACTAATCTTCTTCTCCAACTCCTCATTTATCTAGCAATAGCCACCACACCTTTTCTCCTAAAAGCACTAAATCAGCTTGTGGCTGGCCCATACAGCTTGTATATAGAGTACTTTTATTTACTGCTAAGATGGTCGGACAGTGGTACAAAGAACTCCCATTCTTTTTAGATTATAAACTTGTGAGCAGAGCATCATTCCTTTCGTTCTATTGATTTCCCCTTTTTGTTACTATGTAATGTATTACCCTGTTTGCGCATGAACTCTTTGATTGTAAAGCGCTGTGGAATATGTTGGTGCTACAGTATATAATTATTATTTTTAAACCGGACCAACGGCCTGGCACTGTTGGAAAAGAAAGGTAGCGGCCATTTTGGAGCTTCCTCTCCCAGCATCTTGGCCATGCTGCTGCCTGGATTCAACGGACATAACTGACAATGCCCAGTAACAGGAAGCCCAGCAGCACTTCCTGTTTGCACGTGGCCTGCAAATACACGAGCCTACATTTTGTCTCTAAAACTTACTACAGCAGGAGTTAGAAAAAGGTAAATTCATTGAATGTGCAGCAATCTAAATTGCTCTGGGGAGGGATACATGTTGTTGTGTTGGTCTGGTTTAAATCCTTTTTGACTGTTGGTCCACTTTAAGCTGTGACGAACAAGCTTGTTTTTCCAGGCTTACCCTAAAGGATGCTGGTCTGCTTTAAAAAATCCATCAAGCTTACCCATTCCATCCCTGTGATTATTCTCTGGTCCTGCAAAGCCACACATACTTAGGTAGTTCAAGTCGACCAACAGTCGTTTTTTTTTTTTAATTTTTTTTACTTTTACATTTAAAAACCAAAAAAGGTTATTAATAAGCATGCAATCCTCTGCATGATGACTTACTCACCTTACCTGCCCACCAGCTCCTATGCCGGCATCTTGCTACGCCTGGGAGCATAGGACATCTTGCTCCCACGACACCACCTTGCTACCTCCGGGAGTATGTATCCCACAATCCTCCTGAGTGCATCCTTTGACCCCGATAGCATTGAGCAGAGGGAGTTGCCACTCGATGAGGTAAGGAACTGCTGCCATTGCATGCAATAGTCTGCAGCAACATGCATTCATGGAGTGGTGGATTCTGCCGCACCATGAACATGGAAGCGGCTGCACAGCCGACATCAGTCAGCTATGTGGCTGCAGGGACTTCCAGACACCTGCGATGGAAAGGTGAGTTAGTCCTCTGGGCTTTTCTTTTAGACTGTTGGTCCACTTTACGGAATTTGATACAGAAAAAAAAATATACAGCTCACCGGTGCAGTGTGCAAGAGCGAAATGTATTCGCCGTCCAAAATCTCGTTAAAACGAGGATAAGGAGATTAAAAACATCCATGTCCCATAAGATCCATAGCGCATGGAGGGATCATGATGCGTTTCGGGGCTCAATGTGCCCCCTTAGTCATGTGTCTGACCATATACAAGTGAAATGTTTAAATGCCACTGCCGGTCACACAGACGCACTCTGGCGGCATAATGGACCAATAATGTGCAGGGTTCCAAATGTACATAACTTATCTAGCCAATGGGTGCAAAGAACACAAGTAGGAGATTCCTCTTGATGCCTCTATATGCACCAATGATAGGGCACATTTGGGGAGGTGTGTTGCAGCAAAGTAGAATCCAGTAAAATATTATGTATCCATATTAAATAAATACATCTTTCTAAATGTTACATAACCGGATCTATTATTGCCTAATGCCCCTATATATGTTAGCATATCGAAACCAAATGGTGAAAATACCTAATAATGGGAAACATAATGAATAATAGCCTACTATTATTAGGTTTATACTGTGATGCTTGAATACAGTATATGTATACATATATAAATTACATGTACTAGATATTTATAAATTCTGTAACAAATTAAACGGTGGATTAATGTAATGTATGGAGTATTTATACGGCCAATGGTATTCAGATTGACGTCAAAGAATGGAACCGTTACATTACAGGGTATGATCATGAACCTTAGAAGGATCAACTTAATCATTTATAAATGAAAAAGGAACTCTGATTATATTACCATAAATAATGTCACCATAATTAATACCTTGATTCTAAAAGACAGTCCCACTTCTTGAGGCATTGGGATGCCCCACTGTGTGAACCCCCCCCCCCGCCCCCACAGTCGCCCGTCCCGCTCACCTGCTTCTGGAGCTCTTGATGTGTCCCGCTCACCTTTAGCTGTGTGCGTACCTGCCCCACGCCTCTGTAAAAATGCCCACAACTAGAAAGTGACTTGGGATGGGGCCAGTGGCCACTCGGATCCGCTTGGCTTCATTCAGCTGCTAAGACGCTTGGCCTGCTTAACCTCTAGTAGACCCGAATGGAGCCGAGAGCGCTGATTGGCTGAGTGGGCCGCACAGCCAATCGGCTCACTCGGTTTTGGATGCACCTGTGTTGTGGGAATGGCAGTAAGGTGAGTTTCCCGGGCTAATGGTGGGGATACACACAGCGGGGTATCCCAAATGGGGATGTCCCATCTGAGAGCAACAACAGAGGAGAAATTCCTGGTGGTTGTTCCTCTTTAAACGAATCATTATTGTTGTTACTTCAGGAATACAAAACAGGAAGCGCAACAGAGACAGACACTGCTGGGCTGTCTTACAATGAATCAGTGACATCACAGCTCAAGATAAACTATTGGAAAATATCACGACAAATTATATAACATTGCAGGGGTAAGCCATTGAAAGTTTTAGGGAAGCTTGAAATTTGAAAGGCTTTGGAACTCCACACACAGTGAAAAATATTCTTCTGTTTTTATTTTAATAAATCCCATGCAAAAGAGCAGTTCTACAGGTAGGGGACATATTTTAAGTTTGAAAACTAAACCCAGACAGTGCTAAAAAAAGGAACTAAGGAAAATTGAAATTAAAGTAGGAATGTAGAATACTTACAAAGAATAGTAGATTGATATAGTGGCAATGTTGTGATTTAAGCGGACCTCCACCCTGAATAAGAGTCTATCTTATATGTTTCCCACACCCTGTACATACAGATAGCTCACATTAAAAATCATCCTACCTGCATCTACTGCATGTTATAAGCCTTTAAACATCCAAGATGGCGGCTCATGGAGCATCAGGCAGCCTGCAAACAGGAAGTGTCTTCTGACTGTGTCGCTCTGCATTCTGGGATTGCTGTCCTTTCCCTAACCCTAGCTCTGCTCTGTCTGTGCAAAGCACAGCTATAACCCCGCCCCCTGTACTTTATCCCGCTCTCCTCTCCTCAGTATGTGTGATACTTCTGAGTCAAGATGGCGGTGCCCGTATTCTGGAGTCCTGAATAGTTGCAGCCCAGTGGGGGAAAGAATTATAAGTAAGTGACTAAAAACGTCAAATATATTAACTTTAGATTCAGGGGAATTGTTTTTAAGGGTTTGGGTTCTTCATTAAAATGATGCTGAAGGTCAGGTTTAACCATAGGTATTTTTTTCACCAGATCATGTTCATTTTTACTTAATGTGGACCTTCACTCTGAATAAGAGTCTATCTTATATGTTTCCCACACCCTGTACATACAGATTGCTCACATTAAAAATCATCCTTCCTGCATCTACTGCATGTTATGAGCCTTTAAACATCAAAGATGGTGGCTCATGGGGTATCAGGCAGCCTGTAAACAGGAAGTGCCTTCTGACTGTGCTGCTCTGCATTCTGGGACTGCTGACCTTTTCCTGACCCCAGCTCTGCTCTGTCTGAGCAAAGCACAGCTATAACCCACCCCCTGTACTTTATCCCACTCTCCACTCCTCAGTAAGTGTGATGTTTCTGAGTCAAGATGGCGGCGCCCGTGTTTTAGAGTCCTGAACAGAGCTGCAGCCCAGTGGGGAAAGAATAATAAGTAAGTGACTAAAAACTTAAAGATGCTGGGGAATAGTTTTTTAGGGGTTTGGGCTTTTCAATAAATCATGGTGAAGGTCCGGTTTAAGAATTTTGTCTTTTAGTAAGTATATACCAGTATATTTAAAGGACATGTCCACTTTCATGGCCTTCCCACCAGACCTCAGATCAGGGGTCTGAGAGATGCCAAAAGATGCCCTGCTTAGCTATCGCCCATTCCTGCGGCATAAATCGCTGTGACAGCAGGGGCCAAACTTCTTAATGGGCGGAGGTGTATGGCTGTGTACAGAGACACCCACAGAGGATTATGGGTATATTGTACGCAGGCCACGTCTCCCTGCATCTCCTGGTATCACGCTGAAGCTGTGCGAGGCAGATGACAGGTGAGCACGAAAGCCTTGTACCTTCTGACAGCCACCTAATCTGAGGTCTGTCTATTATTGTGCTATCGGCTGCCAGACTCGCCTTGTTGCATTGCCATAGTTTAACCTATGCAAATACATTTTCCATTGAACATCACTTGCCCCCCCCCCCCCCTTCCTGCATGTTTATATTTTAATAATGACATCCGAGTTATGTATACAGTAATGTTGGGAAGGAATGTTGTCTATAGGGAGCTTCCTTTTTGCATGAGTTGGAGTCCCAGCCTAAGTGTTTCAGCTTTCCAGGACTCTTCTGTGTGGAATATTAGCATTATTGTTTCTCTGGGTGATGATGTGGTGAGATAAGCTGATGACCTTATCATAAAGCAAATGGCTCTGTAAATTGGTGGATATACCTTTCTGCCATACATCTTTCAGTGGCCTAATAGACATTAGTTACTGTATAATGTGGGTTATTTATAGTGCTTATTTTATCTAATATTATTATTGTTTATAAAGTGGCAGCATAGTCCGTGGCGCTGTATCCATTATGGCCTTGATGTTATTTAACTCCTGTTGTGTGTCAGCCTAATTTGCCCTCTGTGCTGCCAGCAATGTGGTGAATCTGGAGGAAGAGGGAGGGTCTGGCAATCCTTTTCTGTTCTTCTTAGCTAATTAACAGGATTAAAAACAGAAAACCGTTTAGGACAGTGCCAAATGTAGCCAATGCAATGGTGTACCAATTATCTTTGCCTGCAGTGTCACTTGAAGTTTGGTGTTTCCAGATCATTAGTTAGATGTGAATTGGCGTTTATCACTTGACATATAGTAATATTTGTGATGTTAGTTGCTACAATAGCATGTTTGTCTGTGTTGCTTAGTGCATAACTTCTGTGTGTGTTGTGTATTATGTCTGAAGAAGAAGGCTTGGGCCTGATTTATCAAGCACTTTATGCCAGACTACGCCACACTTGGAGCGGTGCAAATGTATTTTATATAGATTTATTTCTTTTACCCTGACGCATGTTGCTGTACATTTACTTAAACATTAGCAGGGCAGCATCATGCTGAAGAAATTCTAAATTATATTTTACACTGCTCCAATTTGCACTGATGTGGTGTAGTCTGGCAAAAAGTGCTTAATAAATCTGGCCCATAGTGCCATAGTGCCTTGTCTTCAATCTTCAATTCAATTCAGTAAGCCAATGGATGTAATGACTTTAACCTTGGATTTAATGCTTGCATCAATGGCTGACATTGTAGAACATTCTAGTCCGTCGCTTCCTGTGGATGAAGAATCTGTGTCTTTCTTTATGCAGCTATACAGAACTCTGAATTCCCGAAAATGTTCCTGTTCAATTTACAAGCCAATCATTTTTCTTCACCCCTTGTAAAATGATTACATTTGTCAACTTTCATCAGATTCTGCTTCATGATCCTTTTTATTTGGTGGAACATCCCAAAAATGTTGGACGTGCACCACTAATGCTTAAAAAAAAAATAGTGAACCCAAGGGCACTAGCACCTCCAGACTCTAGTAATATAAAAGAATAGATTATTTGAGTTGGTACGTGAGGAAACCTTCACCATGTTATGTTGTGGTGGATTGTTTCAGTATTAGGTGCCACTAACTTGGGTGTGCTAAGGCACCATTGTTTGTGCATATTTTACCCCCTCCCCAAGTAGGATTGCTTTACAACGGATATAGGTGTCCCATGTATATGATATTGGCTGATGTTTTGTAACTTTGCATTTGCTGCATAACAATAGTTGCTGCTGCTCAGTTATGCGCCAACAGTATGTTTTGCAGAAGATCTTGTGTAGAAAATGTAAGCCAGGTCAAAGCATGATGTGGTTGTAGGGCTGCAAGTATGGGGATATGGTGCCCTTGCGTTCGTATTAGATGTCCTTGTAATGGAGTCTAAAATTAAACTGGCTAAAATGTGAAAATAATAGGTGATGGTTGCCCTCTAGCACCACTGGACTTCTCTTTAGCTATGACATAAAGTTGCTCTTTTCTCTTCTCTTGCAGCTTCAGTTCCTTACCGTGTGCTGTCTTTCTAGCCTATAAATAGGTTGGGGGGGGGGGGGGGAAGGGGTGTGACCTTAGTCTGGTCAGAGCCCTAGAGATATATCTGGACCCGGGTAGCTTTTACCCCTGCTCTCCTTCTTAGTCAATGAATGAGGAGGGGGGGTTAGGATACCTTGGGTAGTTCCTAACTTCTGGAGAGCTTAAGTGGGGGTTAATATAAGACACACATATAACCCGTGATTATTATTTAAAAATTCATCCACAAATTTATTTCACATATATGGTTCATACATTGTCATTTTTCACATATTTTACAATGATATATTCTTGAGAGATCTTATGCATTGTCCTATATTTTATACTTTATTCCCACTGGGGGAAGTAATGCAGAGGGCTTAGGTTCTCCTCTGTAGTTGTCCTGGATGGACTTTGTTCATACATGTATATTGTCTTCACAAGCACTTAGGTAAATTCCACTCAGTTGTAGCAAGTGTAACTGGTTGTGCAAACGTTTCGCTTTCATCAGCTTCCTCAGTGCACTTTAATTATCGAATTATTAATAAAGTGGGAGATAGGAGGTAAATACCTTTTGTATGGTGCCCTGTAATTTTTTGTTAAATGTAACTATGTACTTACAGAGGGTCATACCTTAATTTACTTGGTATAGTTGTGAGACAGCGCTTGTAATCGTATTGCCTGCTTAATCAGTACCTGGTATAGGAATCGGTACATTCTTAGTAACAGTATGTATATTGCTTTAAAAGTAAATATATAATGATAATTATATTGTGTGTGTGTGTCTTATATTAACCCCCACTTAAGCTCTCCAGAAGTTAGGAACTACCCAAGGTATCCTAACCCCCCCTACTCATTCATAGCCTATAAATACTGTGGGTTCAGGTGGTGGGCGGACCCCTGAGTAGAAAGTTCAAGTTACACTGCAGAGATGTCAGTTAATCATGTGACCAACAGAAACTCTTTCGGTTGGATGTGCAAGCCCACTGGGAATTTCAGATTAGTCACCAGCAGTCATATAACCATATTTTGCCATACTTAAACCGTGCCATCACCATGATTTATTGAAAATCCCAAATCCTTAAACTATTCCCCAGCATCTAAAAATTATATATTTTAAGTTTTTAGTCACTTTCTTTCCCCCACTGGGCTGCAACTCTGTTAAGAACTTTAGGATACGGGCGCCGCCATCTTGACTCAGAAGCATCACACTTACTGAGGAGAGGAGAGTGGGATAAAGTACAGGGGGGAAGGTTATAGCTGTGTTTTGCTCAGACAGAGCAGAGCTGGGTTTAGGAAAAGGTCAGCAATCCCAGAATGCAGAGCAGCATAGCCGGAAGAAAATTCCTGTTTTCAGGCTGCCTGATGTTCCATGAGCCGCCATCTTGGATGTTTAAAGGCTCATACCATGCAGTAGATGAAGGTAGGATGATTTTTAATGTGAGCAATCTGTATGTACAGGGTGTGGGTAACATATAAGATAGACTCTTATTCAGAGTGAAGGACCGCTTTAATGAATGAGGAAGTGGTGACTTGCTTATAGTCCCTCTTTAAGTGCAGGGTTCCTGTATACGATATGACTTCAACTGCCGTTAAGCCTAGATTACATAAACTAAAAAAATAGTTTTAATGGAAACTTATTATAAAATAAAAGATTAAAAGAAAATATAAGTTTGCCCCTACTTTCAACTGCATTCCTCCAGGACCACACAAATACTGGACTCATAAAGCCGCCGCATGACATGTCCTTCCCCGGCTAAGACGCAAAGAAAGTGGAATTGCTTGGAATACATAAAGCATTTACATACATTGGAGATTTTTAGATGCTTTGAAATGGCTCATTTGACACCGCTCCCATGGGGGGATCTGAGGGGAGAAAGTTGGTGTGCGTCTGGACAGGGTGGCAAACTCCCTTCACCTCTTTTTCTTCTCAATCGCTCCTTCTTTTGCTGATACTTTCCCTCTTTTCTTATTCCATTGTCTAAGAGTGAATTTATGTATGTTGGGCCCACAGGGCCCTCTTAACCTAAGCCAACCCTAAAGTTCCCTTTCAATTATATTCATGGCAGGTGGGTGAGGGGGCTCAATTTGCCATGCTGGTGGAACTAAATGAACTTTGACTTTTTTTTATCTGAAAGTAATTGCTTAACAAAAGGCCACCAGTGATGTGCAGTGAGGAGTGTACATCCAGAGGCCCTTTTATATGGGCTATTAAGGTGTGTTATAAAAGAACAGAGTGCAATAAGGGTTTAATACTCCATTATCTAAACCCTAGTATGAAGTTCAGCTGTGCGCAGCTTCACTTTTTTCAACCAGGCATGCAGACTTTTCTCGCCTTGCTATACGGATGATGGATTTCAGGTGTTAAATCATTTAGTTGTTAAGTAAAAAAAGGTTAATGGCCCTAATATTTTATCACAATTTGAGGACATTCCATTTTTTCCATTTGCCCAGTGCTGCTTTATAATATCAGCACTGACCTTGTTTTTAAAAATGCTGCCACATATTTATAGAACGAACCCTTTCTCTCGCTGTGGGTGGATAACTTGTGATTTCTCCAGCAGTAGCTGTACACACTGCTCCACACTAAATAAGTCATACAGTACTTCACTCTGAATAAGAGTCTATCTTTGTATGTACAGGGTGTGGGAAACATATAATTAAAAATCATCCTACCTGCATCTACTGCATGTTATGAGCCTTTAAACATCCAAGGTGGCAGCTCATGGAACATCAGGCAGCCTGCAAACAGAAAGTGCCTTCTGACTGTGCTGCTCTGCATTCTGGGACTGCTGACCTTTTCCTGACCCCAGCTCTGCTATGTCTAAGCAAAGCACAGCTACAACCCACCCCCTGTACTTTATCCCACTCTCCTCAGTAAGTGTGATGCTTCTGAGTCAAGATGGCGGCACCCGTATCCTAAAGTCCTGAACAGAGTTGCAGTCCAGTGGGGGAAAAGAATAAGTAAGTGACTAAAAACTTTTAGATGCTGTGGAATCGTTTTTTAAGGGTTCGGGATTTTCATTAAATCATGGTGAAGGTCCGGTTTAAAGAGCAAAATATTGTAGAATTAACTGAAAAAATGATGCTGTACATTATGCGTTGTATTACTGAGTCTGTAAGACGGAGAAAAAGAGATGAAAGGGAGGAAAAGGTCATTCAATGTTTTGTTGATATAAATGAAAGCTATATACATAATCCACTTTTATTTCATATCTACATTTGTTATAGCTGTAGCAATTCATATGAATGTTTCTGTCAAGGAACTAGCTAGCTGGCACCGTGTAACAGAAGCCTGACCCAGACCATGTCTCGGGTGGATCATGTTTTCAAGGTGTCTCTTGTGATGACTTTGTGGTTTCAGATGTTTCCAGTTGTCATTATTTATCTCTAATTTCTGCTTTGGAATGCCCTGCTGATTAACCCCCCCCCCCCATATTGGCCATACAAATGCACCTTTCCCTGGTCCTACGGGCACATGCGTGGGCTATCCTTCAATCAGAGCTGTTTGCCGTGCATATGCAATGTTCGGCAAATGCCTCTGTTTATGGCAATCATGAGCTAAAGCACACACTGCCTCAGGAAAAGCCAGCAGCTGGACGATAAAAATCCAAATATGCTGGATGGCGACAGGAGAGGTCACTTATACACCTGGCACAAAGAAATATTCAGCCAGGCTTGTTTCTTTGTTTTTTTAATGGAAGGAAGAGGAAACCAGGGGTGACCAGCTCTGTGTGAAATATGGCAGAAGAAGGAAGCCACAAGCTTGGTAGGAGTTTAATCAGTTTGCGTGTGTAAGTGACCCCTCCTCTCATTAGCAGACGTTTATATGGATTTTTAATATTACACAGTTTTGCGATACACCTCCTTAAAGCGGACCTTCACTCTGAATAAGAGTCTATCTTATATGTTTCCCACACCCTGTACATACAGATTTTCCACATTAAAAATCATCCTGCCTGTATCTACTGCATGTTATAAGCCTTTAAACATCCAAGATGGCGGCTTATGGAAGCCGCCATCTTATCAGGCAGCCTGCAAACAGGAAGTGCCTCCTGACTGTGCTGCTCTGCATTCTGGGACTGCTGACCTTTACCTGACCCCAGCTCTGCTCTGTCTGAGCAAAGCACAGCTATAACCCACCTCCCTGTATTTTATCCCACTCTCCTCTCCTCAATAAGTGTGATGCTTCTGAGTCAAGATGGCAGCGCCCGTATCCTAAATTCCTGAACAGAATAATAAGTTAGTGACTAAAAACGTAAAATATATTAATTTTAGATGCTGGGGAACCGTTTTTTAAGAGTTTGGGCTTTTCATTAAATCACGCTGAAGGTCCGGTTTAAAAGAGGAAAAAGAGTTTTGTAACCTGGAACTATAGTCTAAAATGCCGGGTTGCAGCTTTCCACTGGGGCATCCTGATTTAGGATGCCACGCTTTATGAACCTCACTGGCAATCTTACAAGACATGATGCAGGCTGTCAGTGGAATCTCTGTAGCTGCTGTATGCACTGTATAATAGGTCACCAGCGGGCTTCTCAAATTTGAATGCCCTTGGTTATGGACCAAAACACAGGATAGTGCTTGCAGCATTGCAAATAAGAAAGGGTTTTGGTTAATTTGTAATGCGATATTTCAGTATGAAGCTGCCAGGTGTTGCAAGTATTATACAGTAATGATTAATGATACTTAGGCACACAAATAAATTCGATCCCATTGAACACTTAAAATAACCACACTAGTGAACAAGCTAAGGGGCAGTGAGTACAGACTGCCCAAAGTGGTGGGCTGCCCTAGCCATGATGTCCTGGGAGCAGTTGGGGGTTAGGTGCCTTCCTCAAGAGAATTTCAGTCATGCCCAAGCTGGGAACTGAACCTGCTATATTTTTTTTTCTTTTAGAAGAGGTACATGACTTGGGGCCCTTTCAGATCTTCCCGACTGACACTACAATATCGGGAAGAAAATCGTGGCCATTAAAGTTACCTGCTCCTTCTGGTCACGGAGTCTTTCCAGTGACATGTCCTACTGGGAAACACTGCAGGGTGGCTCATGGGGTCACCACCACAGCGCCCTGTGGTGGAATTGCACAATGTGAAAGGAGCATAAGGCTCCATCACACTCTAGTATTCTTAGTATACAGTACGTCCTGCTCCAAATCTAATACTTACAGTTGGGATATACTCCGCCAGATGGCGCTGGACTGCAGAGACCTCGAAAATAGGCTCCTCCCGGCCCCTCAAATACCCAGGGACCTCCCACAAATTCTCAGAATTTCTCTGCAGTCTGGCTGCGAAGGACGAGAAATTGGCTCTCTACTCGCAGGTGAGCGGGGCTATTAGCCTGCAGCCCTGTAGGACTATTCCCACCCTTCCCACTAGTAATATGCCTCCCAGCCTTGGCTGCGCTGGTCGGGTGAAGGTAGGCAGCACCACTGTTGGTGCTTAGGAGCGCTGCTCCACCGCAATCCCCCACCAAAGTGTAGGCGGTTCAGGCTTATGGTGAGCCTCTATGGGATGCCCCTCCCGCACTATTGCCCCTTGCCCTTGCCTATCGGTGGGCCCTATTTAAGTGGCCGCCGTCTTCCCTCATCCTCCTTGTAGTCTTCGGGGGAAAAGAGGGGGGTGTGTGTATGTGTATAGATATGTATGTTATGCAGTCTTTGCTTTCACTTTTCACATGTCTTTATTCTTGTGTTAGCCGCCGCGCTGACTTGCTTTTAAATTCACCGCCGCCGCGCGCTGACTTTGTTCCGCGCTTGGCACCTCAGGCGCTGGTGCGCCATCATTTGCTGTTGGCCTTGTGGCTTTGCGCTCTCCGAGGGGGGGCGGGGCCCGTCTTTGGCGCGTTCCGCGTCATCGCTATTACTGGCCCGCCCCTCGAGATATACCAACGCCATCTTTTCTGACTTGGTTGGCCTATGCGCGACGGACGCCTACCTGCCGCGGTCCGTAAGTTCCCTTGCGGGCAACTTTATCTGCTTCACTTTTGTTACGATGTACTTTAGGTCTTGTCTGCTTATGTCTTTCAGGCGGGACGAACCCTTCTTGGCTTCTCCCGGCCCTGTTTTTAGTATATTAGTTGTAGGCCTTGTAAAAATTATACTCCCACGTCCCTAGCGGGTTATTGGGGCATCCAGGGATGCTATATAGCGTTATTCCCTATCGGCGTATAGCGCCGCTATAATCACCATATAGAGGTATCCCAGGATAATGTGACCGGGGTCCCTTTGGGACAAGACCAGCTGTTTGTAGCGTGTGGGCAGCCTCATGCTGACAAGGCGCGGGTCTGTGTACCCTGTGCTGAGCAGGTGCTTGCATTGCAATCTGGCCTGCCAGTGGCTGCACCTCGTTTCACTTCACCTACTCCCCCAAGCTTAAACCTCACTCCTACTGAGTTGCATACTAGTGGGGATTCTCAGCCTGATGTGTCTTCTAGACTGGCTATTGTTGAACAGATTATTGCGAAGTCTTTAGTGCATAAGGCCCTGTTACTTTTTTCCCTATGGGAACTGAGGAGTTTTGGAATCTGTGTGGCTATACCCCATCTGATGAAGGGGAGCTCTTTTCTGATTCAGGCTCATCTGATGAGAGACCAAGGGGTCATGACGATTCTGGCTCTGACCCCTGGGCCCCGGATGACACTGACAGATTATTGACCAGATTTTTGAGGTTCTGTCTATCTCTCTCCCTGTTGAGGCTCCCAGGCAAAGAGGGGAGCTTTTCCATACAGCAAGATCACGTTTGGAATTTCCAGAGCAGGCACATTTCCATAACCTTGTGCTCAAGGAATGGGAGCGCCCCAGTAAACTTCCCGAGGTTCCAAACAGTTGGGATAGGAAGTATCCCTTTCCTGCTGAGGTGGTTAAATGTTGGTCATCCCCCCCCCCCCCCCGAGGTGGATGCCCCGATCCTAGGGCTATCTAACACCTCTGTCATGCATTCCCCTGATTCTGCTACCCTGCGGGATGCCGAAGACCGGCGTATTGATCAGCTGGCATCCCACGCCTTTACATGTACATGTACGGGGACGGCGCTGCGCCCGGTCTGTGCCTCTGCCATTACTGCTGTGGCCACTAGAACCCTTATCAGAAATATGCTCGATAGTGCCCCTGATGATTTGCCTTGTGAGGTGTTTAATGCACTCTCCAGTTGTGGTGATTTTGTAAATTTTGTCCTTTCAGCATTGGATGACACCATCAGAATGTGTGGCAGAACTTATGCTCTCGTGGTGGTTATACGCCGCTCGGTTTGGCTGCGCCAGTGGGCTGCTGACAACGCTGCCAAGAAGGCCCTCACTGGGTTTCCCTTTAAAGGACTACGCCTGTTTGGGGACCGCCTGGACCTTTTTGCTAAGGGAGGCAGGTTACCCCAGCGCAGGCGGCAACCTCGGCCCTTGCGGGGTCAGGGTTCCTTCTCCTCCCCTTACCGCGGAGCAAGACAGGGAAGGGGGGTGTCCTTCCCGGGGGCCTGGGGAGATTTCTGGGGTAGAGGCAGAGGACGTGGACATCCTGGCTCCTCCTGGGGTCCCAAAGCTAAATCCTCTCCCAAGCCCCCTCAGGCATGATGGGGCGCCCTCACCCATCCGGGTGGGGGGACGGCTGCAGCACTTCGCTCACGTCTGGAGGCTTCATGTCTCAGACCGGTGGATTCAGGAGGTAGTGTCCTCCGGTTACAAGTTGGAGTTTGCTGCCGATCCCCCTCCAAGATTCATCAGATCCCGGATTCCTTAGGACCCTGTGTCAGCTCAGGAGCTAGTGCAAGCAGTGCAAGGCCTCCTGGAGCTGGGGGTCATCTGCCAGGTCCCTTTAAGAAAAAAGGGCAAGGGCTTTTATTCCAACCTATTCACAGTACCCAAAAAGGATGGTTCTGTCAGGCCCATCCTGGACTTAGATTCTCAACAAGTTTGTCAGGGGCAGGCGCTTTCGCATGGAGGCGCTCTGCCATCAGTTTCCTGCGCCAAGGGGATTTCATGACTTCTGTGGACATCAAAGATGCTTACCTTCATATTCCTGTGTTCCCAGGTCATCAAAGGTTCCTCAGGTTCGCTCTGATGGATCAACACTACCAATTTGTGGCCTTGCCCTTTGGTCTCACTTCAGCTCCCAGGGTGTTCACCAAGGTGCTGGCTGGCGTGATGTCTCTGCTCAGATGTCAGGGCGTCCGCATGCTTCCATATCTGGACGACATCCTCATCACTTCCCAGTCTCTACATCAGGCAGAGTTGGATACTCAGCTGGTGGTGTCCACTCTGGAGTCATTTGGATGGGTGATCAACCACCCCAAGTCCTCACTGTCCCCTTCCTTGGTAATTCTGAATACAGTTCAGGCAAGGATCTTCCTTCCTCAGCAGAATGTGGACAATCTGATTGCACAGGCTCAGTCCCTCCTAGCTTGTCCCCATCCCTCCATCAGGCAGGGGATGCAGCTGGTGGGCCTGATGGTGGTGTGCTTCGAAGCGGTCCCTTATGCTCAGTTCCACTTGAGGCTTCTGCAACTTCACCTATTGTCTGTATGGGACAAGGACCCAGCGTCCCTGGACAGGGTCTGTGGTCAGGAGGTCCCTCTTGTGGTGGATGAACTCAAGAAACCTGTTGGGGGGCAGATCCTTTCTTGCCCCTTCCTGGGAGACGGTCACCACGGATGCCAGTCTGTCAGGTTGGGGGGGGGGGGGGGGTTTCTGGAAGTCCCTGCAGTTCCAGGGGAGGTGGGGCCCTCAGGAGGCCCACACACCTATCAATGTCTTGGAGCTGCGAGCGATCAGGTTAGTTCTGGCTCGCTTGACTACTCATCTTCAGGGCCTGCCTGTTCAGGTGTGCTCGGACAACCAGACGGCAGTTGCCTACATCAATCATCAGGGAGGGACCCGGAGCAAGGGGGCCCCTCAGGAAGCGTCTCGGATCCTCACTTGGGTCGGAGGCCAATGTCCCCTGCATTTCAGCTGTGTACATCCCGGGGGTGGAAAATCACCTGGCAGACTCGCTGAGCAGGGGGACCTCTCGCCAGGGAGAATGGTCCCTATGCAGCAGGGTGTTTCAATCTCTGTGTCACCGTTGGGGCCAACCAGATGTGGATCTGTTTGCGTCCTGCCACAATCAGCTGGGACGTACTGTATACTCATAATACCAATTCTACAGGTGAGTAATCACAGAATTGTATTTTTGTTGGAATACTGCTAACAAGTAAAACTAAAAACAATATAACAATATAAAAGGTCTTTGATGGTGTGGGGTGTTTGTGGAGGGTTATAAGACATTTGCAGTGATTCCCCAGAGCTCTTTCCAGCATTCTGTCTCATTTATACCATATGTCTTTTGTCTGTGCTAGTTACGTTTACCTCAATGAGCAGCTATATTTAGCTTCTTTATAAACTACATGGGAAATTTTCATCCAAAGCTGAAGTGATATTTTATGTACTGCTGTTATGTGGCTGGTGTGACTTACCACTTGTGTGCAAATATCAGCCAGGTCTTGCGAAACCTGAATGATAATTGCAAAAATGCCAAGTAGAATATTTTCAAGTGTGTGTTTACATTCTTCAATGCAGAACATGAGTGACGCCTCATCATAACCTATAGTCTTCTGGTGGCAGGATAAGAATCATTTGAACCCTATAATTCTCTGCGCCCCATACTCCCCCCCCACACACACTACACTTTCTTCCTCTGCTTCTAAGACACAGGTGTCAAACTCCCTCCAGCAACAGGCCAGGTTTTGCTTATCTCCAGGTAGCGCACTGGTGGAGTAATTCATGCTCGTACAGGGCTATAGAGTTACAGGAGGGTGGGACAAGCAACCTACTTACAATACACAGGGCATTATGAGTTGTATATAACAATAAATGCATAATATACATACAGTATATTAGAGTCAAATGTGACAAAACACATTAATATACGTACATGAGGAGAAGGGGCCCTGCCCTTGTGAGCTTACAATCTAAAGGAAGAGGGTGGAGTTTAGAGGTTGGGTCGAGATTAGGTGGTAGCAAGTGCTCTGAAGGGGTGACAAGACTGTTAAGTGGTTTTAAGAGAGTTTAAGAGTGTCGAATTGTATGGGGAAGGGCATTCCAGTGAAGCGGAGCAGCGTGTGTCAAAAAACGACAGGCTCTGTTTTGTCCATGTTTAATTTGAGCGTGCGAGAGGATATGGTTGTCAAGACACTCTGGAACACAAGATAGAATTGGAGAGAGATCTGGACCCGAGAGGTAAATCTGAGTGTCGTCAGCAAAGAAGTGGTGTTGGAGGCTGAAAGAGTTTAAGTTGACCAAGGCCACTTGTAGACTGAGAAGAGTAGTGGAACCCATATTGTACTCCGGCGGATAAAGGGCGAAGAGAGGAGACTGTTTTGGAGTGGGATACACTAAAAGTGTGATCTAAGAGATATGAGGAGAGCCATGCAAGGGCAAGGTCTTGGATTCCTAGGGAATGGGAATGGCCAACACTGTCAAAAGCACGCTAAAAAAAAATCAACCTGGTGCAGGTAGCAATCCACACCACAATGCACACTGGAAGTCACACTGGCTTCACCAAATATTTAGTATGACCCCCATTGTATAGTGGATATGCAAGGAAAGCCTCCAATAGAGCATTGGTGTCCACAAGGCTCGCAACAAGCAAGAAATGGCTGCTCCATCCTAAAGAGTATTCTTTTATAGCCCTACATATTGTCAGTGACTGCTTTAATCTCCACATCCTGTCTGATGCAATACTAACAGATAAACATAGCCATATATGGCTAAGTTTAGCCTTTACTTGATGTACTGAATTTAGGACCCAAAACCTCTTCCTTGCAATCTTGCATTTAGCTGCATTGTCTCAATATAGTAGCACTCCTCAGTGATCAGTCATGCGGCTGGCTGACTCCAGGCTGATCAAGTTACACGCTATACTATAAAAGCACTTCCTATAATATACACACTGCTGAAAATAGTTGTGTTATGTATATCTGACAGACCCAGCAGAATGTGCTTACAAAAGGAATTCTCCCTAATTGCATAGTATAATCCTGTGCAGGCTGTCCCCTTTTAATGTATATAACCTGCAGTGTGAAAGAGACGAAGTATGAATGATGGTGAGACACTTCCTTGTCTTGTGGGTGACCAGAACAGCTGAAATCCTATGGAGTGGTCTACAACTTGGCTTACTAAAGAACATAGCAAAATGGAGTTGGTTGGGGGTCAGAGGCAGGACCAGGAAAAAGTTGGGTGTCTTTGGTTTTGGAAAAAATTGGTAGGGCAGGTTATAGTAATACAGGAGATGTCTTGGTGGCTCTGCACATAGAGCTGAAGGACAGGAAGATCTTCTATCGTAATGATGGTGTTCTTTTTGATGACGTAATATACATAGAGTTGGTGAAAATCTCTGTTAATCCCTCCCTCCTTCCCCCTTCCATTGCATGTCCTGCTTTCTATTCGCTCTTATTCAGGTACCCCCCCAGACTTGATTGGACCTTCAGCATCTTTTAATGAAAAGACCAAATCCTTAAAATATATTCATTTTAGATGCTGGGGAATAGTTTTTTTGATTTTAAAGTGGACCAACACCCAGGATTTTGACTATCCTGAGTTTTGGTCCACTTCGGGGGGCAACCCTGGGTGTTGGTCCACTTTAAGGTTTTTGATTACTTATTATTCTTTCCCCCGCTGGGCTGCAACTCTGTTTAGCACTCCAGGATACGGCTGCTGCCATCTTGCCTCCGAAGCATCACATGCTGAAGAGAGGACGACAGGTGCAGGGGGTGGATTATAGCTGTGCTCTGCACAAATAGAGCTGCATAGTCAGAAGACACTTCCTGAGACTCCATGAGCTGCCATCTTGGTTGTTTAAAGGCTTATAAAGTGCCCTAGTGTGGAGGTAGGATGATTTTTAGGGTGGGAATTATGATTGTATGTACAGGGTGGGGGAATGTACAAGACCGGCTCTTATTCAAGGTAAAGGTACAGTTTAAATGACACTTTCTTTACCTCTGCACCCCTATTGCTATGTAATTGCTCATATGATTCAGAGGTCATAATACCGGACAACTACTGTAGTATATTTTTGCTGATTTTGCAGTTTTGCAGTTTTGTTATTGATCTCTCTTTAAAAAAAAATGGCTGGGTGAAAGAGGAAGATCTGATTTTAGTAGTCTTGTCTTGTGTGTATATTGAATTCCTTCTCACTGAGGGTGCCAGACTAGTAGCTTTGTAAGTGTAGCTTTGGTCGCCTTTTTTGCAAAAGAATTAGACGCACGTGCCAGTGTCTAAAAAGGAAGCTGCAGCTGTCTGCTTTGCAACATGATAATCAAAATCACTGAAAGATGTATTATTCTAATGGCTACATCTGTTGTGGCAGAGCAGTCTGCTTTTACTGTGCACTGCAATGATAGAACGGTTGGGGGGGATTTAAAGCTGAGACAGTAAGGAAAAAAATACCCTTGCCCTCTTTTAGCTCAGAAATGAATTATGTCAGTGTCTGTATAGCACCCAATATTTACTCTTACTTATTCATACATGTATTGGTGTTCAGTAGCCAAACTCTAAAGAAAAGACCCAAAGCTTCCGCTCTTATTCTGAAATGCTGCAGGAGGAGCACCGTGTTCAATGTCTCATAGAAGAATTACATAATTTGTGCATTTTATTCTTTAAAGTGAACCAAAACCAATGGAGACCGATTGATTCCCTACACCCAGGGCATCCAAAATCGGGATGCCCAACTGTATGAAACGCCCCCAGGTCTCCCATAAACTCATCTTTTTTTCATGGTCCAATGGTGCGAGCAGTGGCCGCATCCCCATTTGTGAATGGCCGGCGTAGGCACGCTCCCTGTTAGAGGGTAGTAGGGGAGGTGGCCGCCAGCACACTTGGATTCACTCACGTTGGACGAGCTGACGTGAGCGGACCCGAGCACACTGATTGGACAAGAGGCTGCGCATACGCCATAGGACCGAGGAAGGGTGAGTGCGGTTAGGCGACCTGTGGAGTTTCTCACAGCAAGGGGGCAAGGACCAAAGCCCAGGATAGTCAAAATCCTGGGTTTTGGTCAAGTGGGTCTTGAGTAATTTTTGTCCAAAGGTCTGCATAAAAGCAGACCAATACTGGCCCTAGAGTCTTTTAGGAAGCTCTGCTGTGCGAGACCCGCAAGAATCACCATATACTCTCTGCTCTGGAGCTGCGCATTCATAGAAGCCCACACTTGCCTAGGTCTGAACTTAGTGTTCATGCCACAACCTCCTGGTATATCTAGAATCTTTAATCTCATGGGGGTGCAGGAAACTTTTGAAGATTCCTCTAAAAGGCAAATAAAGCCTATCCTCTATTTGAATGTTACAGCTGAGGAGAACTTGGGCAGATATGAACAGGTGCAGGATTTTATCTTCAGGGCCTCTTTAGACTCCAGGTTGCTGGCCATAAACTTGGCATCAATAGTAGCTGAGCCATTGGCGTGGTTTGGATAGTGCCCTTGATTCTCCTCACTACACGGGGAAGGGGGAGTGACTAGGAACACACTATTAGAAGGATAAGCCAGGGGTTAAACGACTCTCTATCTTAGGTGCTCTTGTCTGCAGCGCCTATAGATTTTGCCCAGGTCTCCCTACCTGGTCACCAGGTGAAACAGCCTTGTTCACCTTCAGCTCAAGCATGCCAAACTTCTAGATCTTTCTCTAATCTATGCTCATGCTTGCTTGTATTCTTAGTATACAGTACGTCCTGCTCCAGATATAATACTTACACTCGGGTTATCCTCCGCCAGATGGCGCTGTACTGCAGAAGCATGCGAAAACAGGCTCCTCCCGGCCCTTCAAATACCCAGGGACCTCCCACGAATCCCCAGATTTCTCTGCAGTGCTGACTGCGAAGACATGAAGTATCACTCTCTCGCAGGTGAGCAGGGCTATCAAGCCTGCGGCCCTGTTGGGACTATTCCCACCCGTCCTCCCTGTGATGTGCCTCCCAGCTTGGGCTGCGTCGGTTGGGTGAAGTTAGGCGGCACCGTGTGTGCTTATGGAGTGCTGCTCCACCGCAGTCCCCCACCAAAGGGTAGGCGGTTTAGGCTGATGGTGAGCCTCTAGAGGATGCCCTCCCGCGATATTATCCCATGCCCCGTGTAGCAGGGGGCCCTATATAAAGGGTAGCCATCCTCCCTCGTTCCCCCCGTAGTCCGGGGGGAAAGAAAGGGGGGGGGGGTGTATGTGTGTGTGTGTAGAAGGTCTTGTGTATGTTTTACACGTTATGGCCTTAGTCCAACCGTTCTAGTATCCCAGGGGTTAGAACCGCGCAGTTAGTTCCTACTGGGTAATTGTTGCCGACGCGCGCACTTCTTCCTTTGCTGGATGTGCGTCGCCGGGCGGCGACGTCGCCTCAGACGCTGCGGCCTCTTCATTGGCAAATCATCTCCTCTAGTGTCACATTCACTCCGCTCCTATAACAGTTTGTGCTTCGCGCTCTTCGGGGGGGCGGGGACATAGGTTGGTGCGCTTCGCGTCACTGGGCGCTCTGGCCCGCCCTTCGAGGTTCGCTTGGTGCCATTTTGATGCTGGTCGCACGCACGCGTGGTGGCGGTCCTCCTCCTCCCTTGGTCTGTAAGTGAACTAGCCGGCGATTTTCATGATCCTTCTTACTGCGCATGGTTCTGACACCCTTTATTCCCATTATGTCTTTCAGACTGGTGATCACCATTGGCTTCTCCCGGCCCGGTGTAAAATTAGTGTAAATCCCTACCGGCATATTGTGCCTTTGATTAATCACCATATGGAGGAATCTCAGAATTATGTGACCGGGGTCCCTCCGGGACAAGACCGGCGGTGTATAGCATGTGGACAACCCAATGCTGATGCTGGCAGGGCACGGGTCTGCGTACCCTGTGCCGAGCAAGCACTGGCCCTGCAATCAGGTTGGCCAGTGGCTACACCTAGCTTCAATTCACCTATCTCCCCAGGCATAAATCTCTCTCCTGCTGAGTCACCTACAAGTGGGGAATTGCAGCCTGCCGGCCCTTCCAGGCTGCCTACGGCTGAACAGCTGGGTTGTCAGAGCGTATGGGCCCTGGTAGGAAGCGGCACCTGTCGCCCCATGTTTCTGTATGCTCTATGAGAACTGAGGGGTTTGCTACTCCGTGTGACTATACCCCTTCTGAAGAAGGGGAATTATTCTCTGACTCCAGCTCTTCTGATGAGATGACGAGGACTCACGATGATTCTGGCCCGGAATACTGGGGCCAGTGTGACACCGACGACCTGTTGCTTAAGGTCTTTAAGGCACTGTCTATCTCTCCCCCTGGTCAGGTCCCCAAGCCTAGAGGGGAGCGTTTCCATACTGCGACTGCACTTTTGGAATTTTTAGAGCAGGCTCATTTCCATGCCCTTGTGCTCAAAGAATGGGAATGCCCCAGTAAACTTCCAGGGGTTCCATGGGACTGGGATAAGAAATACCCATTTCCCCCTGAGGTGGTTAATTGCTGGTCGTCACTCCCCGTGGTGGATGCGCCGATCATAGGGGTCCCTAACCCCCCCTTTATTACAATCCCTGCCTATACCGCCCTTCGGGATGCTGAGGACCGACGCATTGAGCTGCTGGCCTCCCATGCCTTTTCCTGTGCCGTGACGGCGCTGCGTTCGGCCTGTGCCGCAGCCATTACTGCGGTGGCCGCTAGTACCCTCATCAAAAAATTGCTCGATCATCACCCCTAGGATCTCCCTTGGGAGGTGTTCAATGCACTCTCCAATTGTGATGTATTTGTGAAGTTTATTCTATTGGCACTAGAGGACGCGATTAGAATGTGTGCAAGAGCTTCCGCCCTTGCGATGGCTATTCGTCGCCTGCTCTGGCTGCGACAGTGGGGTGCTGATGACGCTACAAAAAAGACTCTTACTGGGCTCCCCTTCAGAGGGCGACGCCTATTTGGGGCCCATCTAGACCTGTTCGGGGAAAAAGGGCAAATCACCCTTTCGCAGACGGCCGTCCCGGCCCCCTCGAGGCAGGAGCACCCCCCCTCCTCCCTACCTTAGTGTTAAACAGGAACCAGGGGTGTCTTTCCAGATTTTTGGGGCAGACTCTTTTCCCATGAGCAGCAGTCAATGCTCTGGCCCCTCCGGCGGGGCTAAGCCCAAATCTTCCACCAAACCCCCTCAAGGATGATGGGGCGCCCTCGCCCGGCTGGGTGAGGGGATGACTGCAGCACCTTGCTCTTATCAGGAGGCATTTCGCCTCACTCTGGCGGATCAGGAGGTGGTGTCCTCCAGATTCAGGATAGAGTTTGCTGCACTGCCTTCCCCAGTTCCTTATCAGACCCCAGGTACTCCTGGTCTCTGCCCCTGTTTGGTTGCTGGCTCAGGCCATGTTAGGCCTGCAAGGTCTGAGGGTCACTTGCAGATTGCCTGTAATAGGCAGAGGCAAGGGCCGATATACTACCTCCCACAGCCCCCCCCCAGGATGGGCCGGGTGGCCCATTCTGGATTCACAGCAATTCTCTAATTGCAGGCAGTTTCCTGCATGGATACTCTGGAGTTTGGCCATCAGCACCTTGCGCCCGGTGGGCGTCTTGCCACCTGGGGCACTCTTCAATGCTTATGTTTACATCCCTGTGCCCTCAGATCTCTGAGGCTCTCCAGGTTTGTGTTGGAAGTCCAACACTGTTAATTGTGGCCCTGCTATCTGGCCTATCTTCCATTCCTAGAGTGTCACTCAGGTGCTGTCGATGGTGATGTCTCTGATGAGACCAAGGGACGTCCGCGCGATGGTTCCCCGGACGCCCTTCTTCACTTCCCTGTCTCTGAGTCAGGATAGTTGGATACCCGGCTGGCGGGCCATTGGGAGTCATTTGGATGGGTGTTCAATCACCTCGAGTCCTCGCTGTTCCCTAAAGTGGTGACTCCTTTAATAGGAATGATTCAGGATCAGGTTCAAACCAGATTCTCCCCCTTCAGCAATTAGATGGGCATTCTGGTCTCATGGGCCCAGTCCCTCACTACTGTCCCGGTTTCTTAACCAGGCAGGGATGCAACTGGTGGGCCGTGGTTAACTTGCTCGGCAGGAGCCCGAGTAGCTAAAGAGGTCCTTTAGGCTTGGTTCCCTTGGGCCGTCTGCGACTTCTAGTGGTAAGCATAGGACAGGGATCCAGCACTCCGGGAGCAGGGCCTGTGGGCCTTCCCTCCTGTATGACGTTCTTTCTCTTGAAAGTGGATGAACTCGTGGGACCTGTCTGGGGGCAGTTCCCTCTTGCCTTCCTGGAGGCGGCCACCATGGACGCCAACCTTTCAGGTTGAAGAGATGGTTTCTCCCAAAAACTCCCGGCGAGTTTGGTGTTGGTGGGGCCTTAGAGGGTCCTTACGTCTATGGAAGTCTAAGCAGAAAGCTTTTTTCAGTTGGCTCTTCTCGCTTGGCCGTTCCCCCTCCGGCATTGCCAGGCTGGGGGTGCTCGGCCCGTCTGACAGACGTACTACATTAACCATTGGAAGGGGCCTGGAGCTGGCGGACCTTCCAGGGAGTGTCTATGTTCCCTTTCTGGGCGGAGACAATGCTCCCTGCATGTTAGTGATATTAGCTCCGGCGAAGCCCCTCTGTGACAGGATGTGCTAATCCCCGTGTCGTTATGGAGTCCAACCAGTCATGGATCTGTTGGGTCCCGTCACCTTCACAGGCTATCTGCCTTTGTTTCCCTGTCCCAGGATCCTATGTCAGTGGTCCGGATGCCTTTAGTACCGTCTTGACAGGACATCAGTTCTGTATGTCCTTCTCCATTCCCTCTGCTAGGCAGGGTTATGAGGAAGATTACTCTGGCAAGGGGACCAGTGATTCTGGTGGCCCCCAGTTGACCTAGTATAGTGGTTGCAGACATGGTACTGCGGTCAGTAGTTCTGCATCTTGCCAGGAGTGCCAGTTGATCACTCAGGGCCCCCCTTTACATCACTATTATTCATGGTCTCTGGCCAAGTCGATCTGTCTGCTGAAACATAAATTTTTTTGGAGACAAGTTTTAGCTGTGTTGGTGACTATGGGAAGGCTAGGAGTAAGCCTCTTCCTCGTCTTCTTCTATTGTTGTTGGGTATGGCATACCCACATTTATTGGAGCGAGTCTAGTTCTCTTATTGTTGAACGTTCTTGGTTCCTAGGTTCCAGTGTGGTTTTCAGCATGAATTGGAGTTGGTCCCCCAGCTCAGTTCTCTGAGGGGTCAGGATCTGCCCTGTCCACCTTGCCTTAGCAGGCTCTGGTTCAGTATTACTTGGTTAAGACTTCCTTCAGGGGGTGCTCATGTGCGTCCTCCATGTACTCCTATGGTCCCTGTTGGGATTGAAGTTGAATTCATTCCGTCTGCTTGCAGGATTGTCCCTTGGTCCTATTCAGGACGCTGTCTGGATGTCCTTAACCTTAAGGTTGTCCTTCTGGTGACTGTTGCCTTGGTCAGGCATGTGTTAGTGGCGGTTTCGGTCTACCTAGCTCTCCTTCCTTGAGATACACCAAGATAAGGTGGAGTTCCGCCTGAAGCCGGATTCTCTACATCTGTAGGTGTCGTATGTTCAATTATCTGAAGGCTGTCCCCCTTCCTTGCAATGTCGAGGAAGTGGTTCTGCATTCCTTATGCAGGTGTTGGCAGTTTTTTCTTAGAAGTCACTGTGTCCCTTAAGGGAACTGAGGTTCCTTGGGGCTTGGGGTCATTACATCCTGAATGTGCTTATTCTCGCCCGCTCTCGGAGTTGGGCTGTTTGGTCCTGGTTGTTACCTTAATGGATGTTACTCCTGGTACCTTGTTTTTGGCCTTGGCTTCTGCCAAATTTCATTGCTATTCGGATTGTCAGGCTATTACTCAGGCCTATTCAGGCAAGGGGGAGAACCTCCCTTGTCGCCTTGATTCCTTATATGCGGGCTTGATGCCTCTTGGGCTTCAGCTCCGGTTTTGCTGTTGCACGGATTGGTTAGGCCATTAACGTTGGCTTCTGTTTCATTCCTTTTGCAAGGTTCTTTTTACAACGTTGATGTTAGGGCCTCAGCTCATGCTGTCTTGGCCGTCTGGTTCTGCAGGTGACAGTGCTTTAACTGTCTGCTGTGGCCGTATTGTTGTTGAGAATCCCACCCTACTTATGGACACTGCTTTTGGATGTCCCGAGTGTAAGTATTATATCTGGAGCAGGACGTACTGTATACTAAGAATAATACAATTCTGTGAAATACTCACCTGTAGAATTGGTAGTATTGGTATACAGTACGTCCTGCTCCACCCCACCCTGTTGTTGCTTTTGCTGGATCCCCTGTATGGTGATTGTTATCATGGTTATCTTTACCAGTTCTGGGTGGTTTAATTCTCCCGTCGTCTTGTTCACTGCTTGTCAATGCTGGGGATTCGTGGGAGGTCCCTGGGTATTTGAAGGGCCGGGAGTAGCCTGTTTTCGCATGCTTCTGCAGTACAGCGCCATCTGGCGGAGGATAACCCGAGTGTAAGTATTATATCTGGAGCAGGACGTACTGTATACCAATAATACCAATTCTACAGGTGAGTATTTCACAGAATTGTATTTTCCCTTCCTGCATGATTGCCTGAGGAATTGAGATCATCAGCCTTGCTGGAAGGGACACCGGCTCCAGTCCTGAATCTATTGGTCATTTCTTTTTCAGATAAGGGTGTCCTGTGGTTCCATTGCAGCCACCTCCCAGTACATGTGTTTGTTCTCTCAAACTGTGGCCCTACCTGAATATTGGCAAGCAACTCTGTCACCACTGATCAGGTAGTAACAGGACTAGTGGCCCAGATGAGCACATGTATTGCACTAGACTGGTGACCATACCTTACTCTAATAGAGAGAATAGGACTTTCAAGGAGTTCTTCTGATCAAAATCTTACTTCTCCAGTATAGGGCAAGGTGCTCTCATGCTTGCAAGCCAGCATCACCACAAGTTTCTTCAGTCAGGTTTGATGCTGGTGCTGAGGGCAATACTCTGAGGCTGTAGGCTTCGACCTTAAAAGGACTGTACACCCAACAGCAATAATAAGGCAGCAAGCAGTTCACATGATTCCTGTCCTATGTGTGTCTCCTCCAATTCCTGCAGCACAGGGTAGAAGCCATAGCAGGGCTACGGGTCGAATAGAGTTGAGCACGCCTCCAGCCGCATCGCCTTTAGCTAGGGCTATTCTGCGCTGGGCATTCGCAAATGCTTGGTGCGGCCATGTTTCTGGCTAAAGGTAAAGAGGGACATGGCCACAGCCCGTGGCCATTGGATACGCAAATAGGTAATTTTTACTGGGGATCCAGGAGGTCTCTCACAGCAGGAAGCATCAGGATGCTTTGGGGAGAGAGAATCCTGCTGCCCTGGAGTCCTACAAATGCCAGGGCTGCTTTTGGTTTACTTTAAAGCAGGCCAAAAACCAAACCAACTCCCCACCCCCCCAGTTTTGGTCCACTATACAGGGCATTCCAAGTTGAGGTGCCCGTGTGTGTGTGTGAAACCCTCTAGTTTGCCATGAAGTTTCAAATTTAATTAGGCTATCTTTTGGATGCAGATGTTGTGGTTTAAGAGGACCAAAACTCAGGATTTTTACCATTCCAGGTTTTGCTCCATTTCCCATAAACCCATTTTTCCTGGAGCTGGTCTATTCCCTGGGCATCCAATTTGGGATGCCCCACTGTGGGGTCATCGATATACTCGCCTCATTAGTAGGCTCTTGTCCAATCAGCACTTTGTCCACAGAGCCTTAAATAGAAAGCGGGGAGTGGCTAGATCCCTTGTTTCCCTCTGATCTGACACCAGCCACCATTTGAATGACTGGGCGCATCAACGAAGGCAAGCCATGGGAATGCTGTTAGCGGAATCCCAGGGAGGTTGACACAGTGGGGCATGCCAAATCCAATGCCCCAGGAATAGACGGGTCCATCTAAAATCCCTGATCTCATGCATGTGGTAACCTAAGCTGTACTGGGCCAAGGCTAATGCTTTCAGGAAGTCGTCTTGAATTCTTCATCTTTTCAGGTGGCCTTCAGAGAGGTAGTGGGGCTTGCAGTGCTTTCCTGTGCATGTTGATTAGGGCGGTTCAGGTGCTCCTAACAATTCTTTGTGAGATTAGATTTACAGTAATGGTTTATGTGCCTGGAGGATGAGTCCATTTTTGTGCTGGGTGCCTGGGCCTCTATAAAGACAAACTGTACTGTAAAGTCCATGTCCTGGAAAAAGCCATAAAGCAACTTTGTTTGCTTCAATTTCTGGTTTGTGGTTTAGCTGGGGTGGGCATGTCATGGCACAGCATTAGGAGTCCTCTTACCCTGCACTGCAGTAAATTGAGGGGAGGCACATTCAACAGACATCAGGTGAGCTGCTTACTGCCTTATTGCCCTTTTATGGACAGTCCCTTTAATTGAGTGTGCAAAACTATGCAAACCTTTTTAGAAAGTAGTAAATATGGTATTTATAACTACAATACCACTTGCAATTTTACTTTCTGATCTCCTGTGTGCTTTCCTTTTTATAGCATAGATGTATTTGTATAGCACTAGGAAAGGATTCTAGTACTGTGTATCCGCTGTCTCTAAAGACGACCAGACCACTGTGTTATCTGTGACAAGCAGAAGTGAAGCGTCTGGAAAACTATAGGGGTCAAAAATATTGTTTCCTGGGCTAGCTTTTATCTCTTGTTTCTTGAGTGGCCATTGAATCCACCACATTTATTACAGTAATGTCTGTAATGCCATTTTTAGCCAAGATAAGCAGCATTTCCACTGAAACAGATTGCTTGGAAAATACCTGGCCACCTTCCAGCACAATACCCTGCCATCCAGCACTATACGCTAAACTTCAGTGAGTATAAGTGATCATTAGTCTTAAAGGGGCCACAGAACTCAAACCAGTTAGCTTGCTGACCAACCTACAATCTGTCTCTAAACTAGGTTAAAAACAGGGGGCTCGGTCACACATATCTGCAGAAGTATGCTTAAGCTGCACCACCACCACCAGTGCTGTGGCCCCTTTAAGACTTTTGTATTCTAATTGCCCTGCTAATGTGCACCTCCCTGGTTAGTTATAAAATGGTCTGAGCGGCTGCCACCCCTCTTTTGTTTCTTTTGAATTTGTGCAAGCACATGGAGTGTGGGGTCTAGGCTGTATTGCAAGCTCTTTGACCCTTCCACCCCATGGCTTGCACTTGAGGTTTAGGGCAACCTCAGGTAAGCCTGCTCCCAATTTATCTATTGCATTGTATGTCCCAAATGGGGCTCTCAGAGATTAGAGTTAGGACTGAACCTCACAGGGGCACCTTGGCGCTGGTGGTGCAGCTTAAGCATACTTCTGCAGATGTGTGTGACCGAGCCCTCTGTTTTTAACCAAGTTTAGAGACAGATTGTAGGCTGGTCAGCAAGCTAATTGGTTTGAGTGCTGTGGCCCCTTTAAGACTTTTGTACTCTAATTGCCCTGCTAATGTGCACCTCCCTGGTTAGTTATAAAACGGTCTGAGTGGCTGCCACCCCTCTTTTGTTTCTATAAGTGATCATTACAACATCAACATGCCATGCCTTAGGCAATATATATATTTTTTTTCCCCAAAGGAGATGGAATGACCGATTACTAGTGAATCTCCCTGAAAGACCACTCATAATCTTCTATATAGAAGTAGCACCTTGCTACAATTCCCATTGTGCATCCCATAATGTGCATTCCATAATAATTTGTCCATCGGCAGGCAAACCGCCTATACAAATCTTTTTCCTGCTATATTTACAGGACGTCTGGTGGGTGCCTTGGATGCTGTGCTGGATTCCAGTGCCCGCGTTGCACCATATCGGATACTGCTCCAGATCCCTGGATCCCAAGTTTACTCAAGCATTGCTTGTGGTGAGTCAGAGATGTACTGGGCCCTAGCAATTGGTGAGTTTCAGATATACAATCCAAAACATGCTGTGTGCCTGCATGGCTATGGATTTTAAGGTAACTTTAACGTTGTGCAGTGAATTACAGCTAATCACTCTCCATTTTAATACATCCTCCCCATTTCTTATTTGTTGTCTTGCTCCAACAAAATTATTTATTTTGTCTACGTAACTCTCTCCCCAGTGGTGTTGGGGTTTCTTGATGACTTGATTTCTCCTGTGATAAAAGCTTGTCTTTTGTGGCCAAAGAGAACTCTCTCACTGTCCCAAAGCTAAAAACGTTTTTAAAAAGTCCTACAGGCATGACTCTGTCATATAGTAAATGTCAAAATATCATCGCCGACTTTGGGGGCTGGATTCTGAGTGGAGGTGAGGGCCTGGAGTGGCCCTTTAAGCTTGAACGTCCTGTTATAATTACAGCAGGTTATGTAAACAGAAGTTTAGTACAAAAAAACAGTGTGCTGAGTGCAGTCATGAAGATGTGTACACTGGTTATACATTTGCTTTTCTCTAGAATTGATGACGTTCATTGTGTTCTGTTCCAAGATTTTCCTGTTAGGAAAATTCTTGGCTCTTTGGCTGGCTCTCTGGAAATACCCAGTAACGGATGCCAATGCTACTTACTCCTGAGTTATCTATCTTTAAGGAAAGAAACAATAGTGTGAAGTAGTGCTAGTGCTAAGCAGAAAACATGTCTGCTTTGTGAGTGGATTGATTTTATTAATTTTGTGTCATGGTTGCACTTTTTAAAATTGGTTTGCAATTGAGCAGAACAATGCAGCACTTCACTTTCATAGAGAAAATGATAATCTGCAGCTCTATTCATTAAAGACCAAAGATATAGAGCAGAGACTATAACGCCTCCTGCACAATTCTAAGTTTTTATTTTTTTTTTTGTTTTTTTCATGGTTTGTAATGGTGGAATATTTTTAGATAACCCCCCCAAATTTAAATGATGGATTGAGCATGTGTGTCTTTCCATGCAATATAAAGTACTGCCCCTATATGTGGAAGATTGGTGCATTGGCTGCCTTAAACCAGATCAGATAGAGAAGAAAGCTTCCGTGAGTAGTTGATGCTTATCCTGAATGTTAGTCTTTACTTCTCAGTTTTAAAAATGTTGATGTTGTGAATGGTCTCAAAAGGTCACTGTGTATTTCCAATATAAATGTTATCTTATTTGCTTTTTTTTCTTTTTTACTTGATTTGTGTGACTTAACTAGCTGATCCCAGGTAACCATTGTTTCATTGACATTTAAAATGGCACCTTAAAAAAAATTGTGCTGTCTATGGAAATGTTTCTTAGGCCAGGTTTGCAGTTGCACTTGCTGTTTCTGTTCCAGTTTGTCTATGTTCACACCAGTCAATATCCCACATTAGATCTGCAACTGCTTAGATCCTAGCTTTCCTGGCTCTGGTAATAACCCTCCCCCATCCATCCTGAGAAGATCGGAGATCATCATGATTTAGCACCATTTTGAATCTATAAATATTATAAATAATATATCTATAATAGGGATATTTGACTTCTTAATGTTTTCTAAACTTGTTACCTTGCTACATTTTTTTTAACCAGGGGCCACATTAGAGGAGATCAACCAGCATTGGGACTGGCTAGAACAGAACTTGCTTCACAGTTTGTCAGTGTTTGATAACAAAGATGACGTAGCCAGCTTTGTTAAGGGTAAGGTAAAGGTAAGTCACTGTTTTTTTTCTTTGGACCTTTTAGTTTTCTTTGGCGCTTAAAAGAACAAAATTAGCTTGCTAAAAGTAATAACCTCTGGCGATCAATTGCATAGCAAGATGTAGCTAAGGAAAAGGGGCGCATCAGCAACCCTGTAATCCACAGCCATTTTATTTATAAAATGGGTGTTGGATAACTTCAAAGATGGATTGTGTGTTAGGGGCCTTTGAGGGGGGCACTGAGACAAGGAACGAGATCACATTTAAAGAGAAAAATGTATTGGTGAAGGGGGTTCTTGCACATAAACCATTGATGTGTACTTGATCAGAAGGGAGCCCTATTTTTCACTCGCCTGACCATATGACGTATCTAGGTATTGGAGGAAAAATTCTAAAAAAAAGTTTTTGAACCTAGTAGTATACTAAAATACCCCCCCCCCCCTCCAAAAAAGAATTAATAACCCCAGTGTGAGGAATCACCCCCCCCCCCCCCCCAAATCCCCTATAATAAAATGTATGCAGAATACCGGCAACTCCACTATAACAGACAGTGTGGCTGATTCCTCCCCGCCCAGTAACAAGCAGTGTGCAGAATCCCCCTAACCTCTATAACAGACAAGTGTGGCAGATACCCTCCCCCCAATTACCACGCTGAGGCAGGGTTAAAACCAATGCACAGATTCATCAATTGCACTAAAGGTGCACAGAGCAGGGGCCCCCTCGCTGCTTTGTGCTTGCCCCCTTGAACAGGCAGACGGGTCGCAGAAACAGAACGGAGTAAGCCGTCGCACACACAGAGCCGATTAAGCTGGCCACAGACAGTGCAGCAAGGGATGGCTTGCTCTTGATTCCAACTGGGATTTTTCTTTTTTAACCCCCCGTCCTGTCCACTCACTTTACCAACGTTGTGTGCAGAGAGGGGCGGCTTCCTCCAGGGCTGCGGGGGGACAATTAGGTGCAGGACAATCGGTGGCGCGAGGATACTGGTAAGGGGAGTGGACTACATTCACTACATAAGACGCGCAGACTTTTGAGGGGAAAGAGTGCCTTGTGGCGCGATAAATACAGTATATTTACATTTGTAAAATTATTTGAAATATTTTAAAAGAATATATATATGATTAAAGCCATCCTGCTGTAGTCCTGCCATCTGCAGAATGCCAGCTTTGGCTTATTGTGTGCCCTCAGACTCCTACTTCCAGCCTAGAGGGATGCTGCAAACAGCCTAGCTGAATTTGCCTAAACAGTTGAGCAAGTGGCCAGTGTGGCTATGTTGGCAGATTTATAGTTGGTATATCCATAGAGATTGCAGCTCTAGAAAATGGCATAAAAGCATGCTATTCATATTATGCATGGTTGATTCAATGTACGATTTCATCACGTGATGTTCTCATTGTTTAACTATCAGTCCTGTTGGATATTTGTAATACTTTAATAATTTGTGCCGTTTTTTTTTTTGATCTGGCATCTCTTTGGATATGCTGAGTTTATTTATTTTGTGGGACCCAGCCAAGCTCTGAGATGGAACCAGTTTTTCAACTTTTTCTTGCTTTTTAATAGTAGTTTTATGAGTGGTTTTAATGTGAACCCCGGGTTACAGGACTTGCAGAAACTGAGATAGAATAGAATTAGAAGTGTAATATGCATTGAGTGTGCACTGCATCTGTGGCTTGATTGAAAATGGGGCCCAGTACGTTAACACGCTAACTGATGTTGTGTGTTCTCGGTTCAGTTATCACCCTAACAATGACTGATGGAAATGCAAGTATATGATGGCTGCTGTTATATTGCACAGGGTCTTATCGCAGAGGAAGCTAGCAGCAGACTGGCAGAGCAGGAAGACGATCCTGAGAAGTTCCGAGAAGGTTTAGTTAAATTTGAGAGCAGATTCAACTTTCCTGAGGCAGAAAAGCTGGTAACTTTTTATTCATGCTGCTGCTGGAAGGGTCGTGTTCCGCGTCAAGGCTGGCTGTACTTGAGCATCAACCATATATGTTTCTACTCCTTCTTTCTGGGAAAAGAGTGTAAGTCCTCCCCAAAGGTTAAAGAGTTTATGTTTAACATGCAAAAACTGCAAAGTTTTTTCTTTTTATATTTTCACATTCTGTATTAAAGATGAGACCTGAAAATTATGTAACCAGTTTTTTTATAACACCAAGCCAAACAATATAGGTTTCTGTGCAAACAATATTTCTGGTACTCAGACTTTGCAGTCTAGATCAGTGCCGTGTCTGTGAGTCTCTTTTATTATTAACCTACGTTCTGCAGTAAATTGTGTAGGGTTTATTGCTGAGCAATAAAATCGACTTTACTGTCCAACATGCAAAGAATGATGGTAGCTGGCTACCATATAAATACCACAGACCAGTAATATATATATTACCGTATTTGCCGGCGTATAAGACGACTGGGCGTATAAGACGACCCCCAACATTTCCACTCAAAATATAGAGTTTGTTATATACTCGCCGTATAAGACTACTCCCTCTTCCACACACCGAATACGTAAAAGAACATCAGATTACACTGCAGCCGCATCCCTGCTCGCCTTTAGTTTGGGATGTGCCCACACTGGCTATTCAGAATGCGTCCCAGCTAAAGGCATAGTAGGGATGCAGCTGCAGTATAATGTGGTTTGGGCTCTGGGAAAAGGGTCAGATGGGGGATTTCACACAGTGGAGGATCACAATTTGGGATACCCCTGGAGTAGGGAACAAAACCCAGTGGGGCCTCCCAAATTTGGAATCTCCACTGTGTGAAATACCCCCGACTGGCCTTTTTCCCAGAGCGCACATCAGATTACACTGCAGCCGCATCCCTGCTCGCCTTTAGTTGGTGCTGGCTATTCAGAATGCGTCCCAGCTAAAGGCATAGTAGGGATGCAGCTGCAGGGTAATGTGGTGTTGGCTCTGGGAATAGGGCCAATAGGGAGGGTTTTACAGTGGGGCATCCCGAATTGGAATGCCCCAGTGGGTTTGTTCCCTACTCTTTTCCCAGAGCCCAAACCACATTACACTGCAGCCACATCCCTACTATGCCTTTAAATTGGACGCATTCTGAATAGCCAGCACAGGCCCCAACTAAAGGAGAGCAGGAATGTGGCCGCAGTGTAATGTGGTGTGGAGTCTGGGGAAAAAGGCCAAACGGAGGATTCAGACAGGGGGGCATTCCATTTTGCTGCCCCTGATGCAGGGAACAAAACCCAGTAGGGCATCCCAAGTTGGGATGCCCCTGTGTAAACTCCCCCAATGACCCCGTTTCCCAGAGTCCACACCACATTACACTGCGGCCACATCCCTGCTCGCCTATAGCTGGGGACATGCCCGGGTTGTTTAGAATGTGTCCCATCTAATGGCATAGTGTGTAATGTGTGGGCTCTGGGAAAGGGGCCAGTTGGGGGTTTTACACTGGGGGATGCCCCATAGAAACTTTTTTTTTTAATAAATCTTAAATAAATCACACCTCAGATCAGATGCTGATAAGTCCCCTTCAAAGTGGAGAGCAGCGAGGGCGATGTCAGGAGTGCGTGCCAGGGCCAGCCCCCTGCCTGCCCACACAGTGCCTGAGAGCAGGAAAGCTGATCTGCTCAGCGCTCACCCTGCTGGCCTGCTCAGTCTCTCCCTGCTCTGATCAACTTGTGCTGCCTGAGCAAGAGCATCGCTCTGCAGGAGGAGGAGGAGGACAATCGTGCTGCCCAGCTTGATGAAGGTAAGTACATTTATATGTATGTGACCCAGGTGCACCTGGCTTATAAGACGACCCCCCCACTTGGAGGCATGTTTTACAGGGGGAAAAAGTCGTCTTATAAGCCAGCAAATATGGTATATGAAATGGTGGAGAGGTTACCAACATGAACTGAACTAGAAAGGGAATATAACCCTTCTCCATGTCCTAGCCAAAAGTTTTCGCTTTTATACAAGCGTGTCTGTCCCAGCGGTCATTACGTTGGAAATGTCTATATAATACCATGCATTCAGTCAATGGGTCAGTTATCCTTTGTTCATTGTGTCTGAGGCCACAAGGTACTGTGTGTGACATCTCCTGTTTAGAAAGCTGTAGAACCTGTTTTGGATGGTTCCTAGAAGCTTGGAACATTAGGGCAGGTTTGTCTTTGAGAAAATGAAATCTTCTGTCTTCATTAGGAGTTGGCAAACCACACCTTATTGTGTAGCCACATCTGCTAATGGGCAGGAAGGGCCTTTAAAGGTTGTTTGGGAATAAATATTTTTCTGGCATTATACATTGTCAATTTCCCAAAGCTTTGTTGCAGCTGTAAATGTCACCATGCAATTTAATAATGCCAGATTTTTATTCCTTTAGTGAAACTAGTGATCCCCTGGGTTGAGATCCAGAAACTTGAAAGGACGTCCAATGTTTTAACAGCAGACATTATTGTGGTCCATACCCAAGGGAAGGAGCGCGAGTTCTCTATGTTCCTGGATATTAATGAGGTGTTTCAGATAATGGAGCAGCTAGCAGATGTGACAGTCAGAAGACTGCTGGACAATGAACTATTTGAACTGGACCCCAATTTGAAACAGCCAACACAAATCACAAAGAGGTATTTTTTTTTTTTGAAGGATTAATGTACTTGGGCACAGTTAAAGGTCTTTGTGTGTGAGTAGGCATATGTTAAAAATATGTGATTCAAATGGAGTTTGAAATATAACAAATGGTGCACCAAAAGTTATAGTGAAACAGTTACTTAAAGCGGATTAGAAACCAAACCAACCCGACTAGCTTCCCCTGAATTGCTTCCCCCATGAAGAGAACCTTTTTCTAATTTTCACTGCTCCTGCTTCATTCTAATCCCAGATAATGTCGCCTGTTTTAGCTGTAGAGCTCCGCCTCCTCTATTCATTGCCACACCGATGCAATGGCTGATCATCTGCCAACTTACAAAAAGGGACAGCAATAAAAAGTGTTCCAGAACGATTCAAAGAAAATATCCATTGCTAGTTCTATGCCCTAAGAATGGACTATCGGCAGCTACAAATGTATTTCACAAGTTCAGTGGGTTTTGGTCTGCTTTAAGTACAGCATATAATAAAGGAAGTTACTTAACCTCAAGCTAATACAGAGTTCTAATGCGGTGTCTGCTCCAACCCAGGACTAAGCAGTAATGTACTGATCTAATGTTTGATGTGAGAGCTCTCTTTATGAACATTATCAACTTTCTTATACTCGCACATCCCTATGTATCTTTGAGTCCTTACTTAGCTAATCTCAAAACTCTTTCCCATCCTTAAAAACAGGTGCACTTGTGTTGAGGATGATGCTTTAGTAACCTAGTATAGAAAAGTGCTGTGAATTGATGCTAGGAACAAAGATATGGTGTGTAAACATAGTTTCAGTAATGAATAATTGTTTTAGTTCTATAAATTTTAACGAACTAAAGCCAAACTAATACCTCCTGCTCAGACACATGGATCCAAACACATGTCGTCTAATGGTGAATTACTTGATAATTTGTCTTAAAACAGAGCAAAACCCAGGTTAATGCCCCTATACATGTTCTAGCCTCCTTCAGGAAGGAATTCTCTGATGTGTAATAACTCTGCTCTCTTACCCCCCTCCATGCGACCACAGTACTGAAAGGCCCGTGCATGTGCCTTCCAAGCCTAGAGTAAGATGGAAATGGGATGGAGGTGTTTCACACAGCGGTTCATCCCAAATTGTGATGCCCCTGGGGATGGCTCTTACCGGACTTAGGGCTGGGCAATGAGGGTTTTGGTTTGCTTTAAAGTGGACCAACACCCACGGGTGATCGGCCCAGGAATCTATAAGATTCCCGGGCCGATCACCTCCCTCCCCGCGGGACATCCGAGATCGGGATGTCCCGCGGGGTGAAACCCCCCCCAAACTCCTTACTCTATCCTCCCTCGCGCCCCTCTAGACGTGCCCGCGCCGGCCGTCTGTGAATGGCGGGCACGCGCGTCAAGAGGGACGCGCGGGAGGCGGCGGCGGAGGAGCCGCTTGTCCGTCGGCGCGGGGAGAGGTGAGTTGTTCGGGGGGGTTTCACACAGCGGGGCACCCCGATCGGGGGTGCCCCACCGAAGTGGACCAAGACCCAGGATAGTCAAAATCCTGGGTGTTGGTCCACTTTAATAGCCACTGTCCATTAGCATAATAAGTCCCTTATTAAAGGTGGTCCATTTTGATTAAGCAAACCTCCTAACAGACCTTTTATCAAAAGAATGCTCAGGAAAATACTGTGCACCAATTTTATTGTAAACCTCGTGTATCTTACAAGGCTGGTGCAATACAGATGGGTGGCTTATGATTTCCTAAAAATATGTATATTTGTATATATGCACACAAAATGTTTGTTCCTTTTTCAATATAAAAATGTAGTTTAGTCATTTTATGTGCAAGTACTTTTTAAATAATTTGCAGTTCTTTATATTTGTCCTTGTTGTGCTGCATAGTCGTCATTTGTAGGTTTATTCCGACTGTGAGACTTAAGCCATTTCTCTTCCCAGCAATCAAATTTTATACACACATGAATATTTAAAGAATCTATCTTTTTATTAGCCATTAAAAATATTCTTCAAGCACAGCTTATGAATACAGAATAATTATTGCTAATAGTCATCCTGGTGCTTATTGACTTTCCATCTTGAGTTTTCTCCTTAATTTCAGACAGATATTACATGCTACATCTGGGTCACGTTTTAAAATGAAGTAATGAAGTTTGATTTAATGCAAGAGCAGCCACTAATGTTTTCCAGTCTTTAATGGCTTTTGTATGCTGCTGCTCTGGAAAGCCAGACTTGGGACTAGACTTTATTATAAATCCATTTGCGGTGTTTCCAGGCTTCAGAATCATAAAGCGGTACTGCCCTGGCCAAGACGTGCACTTGGATCTTAAAAACGTTGCTTAATTATATAAATACAAGAAAAGCAATGTGCTCTAGGCACTGGGCTGCTTTAACATGTACAGTAATGCCAACATTAATTAAACCAATATTTTATATGGTCTGACCTTTCTCTTACACGTCAATGCAGTTTATATAGGTGCCGATATAGGTGATTTTTCTAAGAATCTTAACATCCATGACAGCCTAAAAGTATGGAAGCAAATTAGAGTGCTAGACTAGCTTGATGCTATTTGGACCAGGGCTATGCTGGCAGCCATGCCAGAACTCTTGTTCTAATTACTGTAGTTTGTTCTATACATTTTTAATGGAAACCTAAAATGCAATTCCATCTAGATATAAATGAAAAAGCCTCTGCTGGTAGATGATCATAAAATCAATTTGGACATTGGTTTCCAACAAACCAGGCAGATGATTGAAATCCTGTTATAATTTTTTATAAATGATTTCACCATAGGTCAGTGGCCTGCTGTTCATTAAAGCGGACCCAAACCCATGCGGATCGAATCTATAAGATCCCCGGGCCAATCGATTTCCTCCCCCCGGGGCACTCAAAATCCGTATGCCCCACTGTGTGGAACTTCCCAGGTTGCCCCATACACTTACCTTGTTTCCTGGTCTAACGATGCATGCACGAGCCACGGCCGCATCCGCGCTATCCCTCTAGCAGGGCGCGTCCCAATAGGGGGAAGCAGAGGATGCGGCTGTCAGCGTGCTTGAAGACGCTGCTCTTAGACGAAGTGGTGTCAGCGGCTCTGAGCGCGCTGATTGAAAGTGGTCACACATGCTACGTAGGACCGGGAAGAGGTGAGTTGCTTCAGGAGATCTGGGGGGTTTCACGCAGCGGGGCACCCCCAGGGAAAGGACCAAAACCCAGTATAGTCAAAATACTGGGTTTTCGTCCACTTTAAATATACTTATTAATCTGCTCCAGGGGTTTCAGTAGGCCAGAGAGGGATTAGATGCAAGATGATCCTGACAAGCAAAGTGACCAAAACAGATCCCGCCTTCAGTCCTTCACTTTGATTTAGTCCCCCCTTCTTTCTCCAGTGCAGCAAAAGATTTGCTTTAAAGTAAAAAAACAACAAAAAAACAAGTATAAACCATTAGATTTAAGGAGCCTTCACTTGAGGAGCATGCTTCCGGGATGATTCAAACATGCCTTACTGCTTGGGTTTTGGTGTGAATTTTTTACAGGGGCTGTGGCAATATGCCCCTTACCCAAATATGCTAGTTTCAAAGTCCACTACTACTCATCAATGCATGTGAAGCCCGTTGTGCATGTTATTCTTAGTATACAGTACGTCCTGCTCCAGATAAGATTCTTTATGTCTGGGTATAACTCCGCCAGATGGTGCTGGACTGCAGAGACAGCGAAATTGGCTCCTCCCGGCCCCTCAAACACCCGGGACCTCCCACAAATCCCCAGAATTTCTCTGCAGTCTGGACTGCGAAGGACAAGAAGATGGCTCTCTCTTCTCGCAGGTGAGCGGGGCTATTAGCCAGCGGCCCTGTAGGACTATTTCCACCTGTTCCATTATTAATTTGCCTCCCAGCCTTGGCTGCGCTGGTGCGGGTGATGGTAGGCAGCACCGCTGTCAGATGCTTAGGAGCGCTGCTCCACCGCAATCCCCCACCAAAGGGTAGGCGGTAAAGGCACATGGTGAGCCTTTATGGGATGCCCCTCCCGCACTATTGCCCCTCGCCCCTGTCTATCAGTGGGCCCTACGTTAGGTGGCCACTGCCCTCCCTCGCTCTCCCTTGTAGTTCTCGGGGGGGAGGGGGGTGAGTGTGTGTTTGGTACATTCACTTTTTGGTTGGTGTGCTTGGTTGGCCTTTAGTCCTGTCACCGCACAGATTTGGTTGCACTGGTTGCTTGTTTGAATATGCTGCTGCCGCACGCGCGCTTGTCCGCGCTTGTCCGTCGGCGGCAACATTACTTCTGGCGCTGCTGCGCCATCATTGGTTGATACGTGTGCGGCATCGCGCTCTTCGGTGGGGGGCGGGGCCTGCGGATGGCGCGTTCTGCATCACTGTCTCTGCGGCCCGCCCCTCGAGGTATACTCTGCGCCATTTTTGCTTCTTCATGCTGCGTGAATGGCGCCTACCTACCGCGGTCCGTGAGTGCCCTCGCGGGCTGTTTGTATATATTTTTTATGTTATGTATGCATGTCGCTTACGGGGCTTTTTTGCTTATGTCTTACAGGTGGGTCAAACTCAATGGTTTCTCCTGGCCCTACCCCCTCTATTTAGTTTTAAACTTATTGAGGCCTAGTGTGCTAATTCCTCCCAGTTCCCTAGCGGGCTATTGGGGCATCCCGGGTTCCTTGGTGACAAGCCCTGCTGTGCGTCGCCCTACAAGTGCTGACAATGTGCGGGTTTGTGTACCTTGTGCCCAGAAGGTGCTTGCGCTGCAGCCTGGTTTACCAGCAGCTGGGCCTGCACCGCGTATTGCTTCGCCGTTTCCCCCAAGCTTACATTTGACTCCCAGTGAGCTGCATACCAGTGGGGAGTCTCATCCTGATGTGTGTACTAGACTGGCCAGTGTGGAAAAGTTGCTTGCTAATACTATGGCGCGTAAGGCCTCTGCTAAGAGGCGGCATTTGGCGCCTGATGTCACTCTTTTCCCTATGGAGGCTGAAGAGTTCTTTGATCTGTCTGGTTATACCCCCCTGGAAGAAGGGGAATTGTTCTCTGACTCAGAATCATCTGATGAACGGCCCAAGGGTTATGATGATTCTGGCTCTGATCCCTGGGCCCCAGATGATACTGATAGGCTTTTGGCTCAGATTTTTGAAGTGCTTTCTATCTCTCCCCCGGCCGCGGCTCCTAAGCAGCAGGGGGAATTGTTTCATATTGCTAAGCCATGTTTAGAGTTCCCTGAACAATCTCATTTTAATAATCTCGTGCTTAAAGAATGGGAGCGTCCTAGCAGGCTCCCCGGAGTCCCTAAGAGTTGGGATAAGAGATATCCCTTTCCTGCTGAGGTGGTTAAACGTTGGTCATCCCCTCCCGAAGTGGATGCCCCAATTATGGGGTTGTCTAACACCTCTGTCATGCATTCCCCTGACTCTACTACCCTGAAGGATCGTGAGGACCGGCATATTGATCAGCTGGCTTCCCATGCCTTTGCCTGTGTGGGGACGGCGCTGTGCCCGGTTTGTGCCTCTGCCGTTACAGCTGTGGCTATTAGGACTCTGCTTAAAAGTGTCCTAGATGGAGCTCCAGATGATGTTTCTAGTGATTTTTCTAGATTATAATGCACTCTCGCGTTGTGAGGTATTTGTTGCTTATGTCCTCTCTGCCTTGGATGATACCATTAGGATGTGTGGCAGAGCCTCTGCTTTGGTGGTGGCTATACGCCGCTCGGTTTGGCTGTGCCAGTGGGCAACTGACAACGCTGCCAAGAAGGCTCTCACTGGTTTTCCCTTCAAAGGACTACGCCTCTTTGGGGACCGCCTGGACCTGTTTGCTAAGGGAGGCAGGTTACCCCAGCGCAAAAGGCAGTCTCGGCCCTTTCGGACCCGGGCTCCTTTTCTTCCCCCTACCGTGGATCCAGAATGGGGAGAGGGGTCTCCTTTACTGGGGCCCGAGGAGATTTCTGGGGTAGGGGCAGAGGACGTGGACGCCCTGGCCCATCCTGGGGCTCCAAACCTAAACCTTCCCCCCAAGCCCCCTCAGGCATGAAGGGGCACCCTCACCCATCCGGGTGGGGGGACGGCTTCAGCTCTTTGCTCACGTCTGGAGGCATCATGTCTCAGACCGGTGGGTTCAGGAGGTAGTGTCCTCCGGTTACAAAAGAGTATGCTGCCTGGCCGCCCCCAAGATTCATCAGATTCCGGATGTCTCAGGACCCCATGTCAACTCGGGCTCCGATTCTGGCGGTGCAAAGCCTTCTGGAGCTGGGGGTTATCTGTCAGGTCCCCTTACTAGAAAGGGGCAAGGGTTTTTATTCCAACCTTTTCATCGTGCCCAAAAGAGATGGGTCAGTCAGGCCCATCCTGGACTTAAAGATCCTTAACAAATTTGTCAGATGCAGGCGCTTTCGCATGGAAACTCTGCGCTCTATCAGTTCCATCCAGTCCAGGGGACTTCATGACCTCTGTCGACATCAAGGATGCTTGCCTTCATATTCCTGTTTTTCCAGGTCATAAAAGATTCCTCAGGTTCGCTCTGGAGGATCAGCACTACCAATTTGTGGCATTGCCCTTCGGTCTCACTTCAGCTCCCAGAGTTTTCACCAAGGTGTTGGCAGGAGTGATGGCTCTGCTCAGGTCTCAGGGCATTTGCGTCCTGCCCTATTTAGACGACATTCTCATCACTTCTCAGTCCCTCCAACAGGTAGAGCTGGATACTCGGCGAGTAGTGTCCACACTGGAGTCATTTGGCTGGGTGATCAACCATCCCAAATCTTCCCTGTCTCCCTCCTTGGTGATGCCTTTTCTGGGAATGAATCTGGATACAGTTCAGGCAAGGATTTTTCTTCCTCAGCCGAAGGTGGACAGTCTGTTAACGCAGGTTCAGTTCCTTCTATCTTGCCCTCATCCCTCCATCAGGCAGGGAATGCAGCTGGTGGGCCTGATGGTGTCATGCTTCGAGGCGGTTCCTTATGCCCAGTTTCACATGAGGCCTCTGCAACTCAACCTCTTGTCAGTATGGGACAAGGATCCTGCGTCCCTAGACCAGGTCCTTGTTCTGTCCCCCCTAGCCAGGCGGACCCTCTCATGGTGGCTGGACTCCAGGAACCTGTTGGCGGGCAAATCCTTTCTGGCCCATGCTGGGAGACGGTCATCACGGATGCCAGTCTGACAGGTTGGGGGGGGCTTCTGGAAGTCCCTACAGTTCCAAGGGCGGTGGGGCCCTCGGGAGGCCCACACCCCTATCAACATTCTGGAACTGAGGGCGATCAGGTTGGTTCTGGCTCGCTTGACCCAACACCTTCGGGGCCAGCCTGTTCAGGTACGCTCGGACAACCAGACGGCGGTTGCCTGCATCAGTCATCAGGGAGGGACCCGGAGCAAGGGGGCCCTCAAGGAAGTGTCCCTGATCCTGTCCTGGGCAGAGAACAATGTTCCCTGCATCTCAGCTGTGTAGCATTCGGGGGATGGAGAATCTGCAGGCAGACTCTCTGAGCAGGGGGACCTCTCACCTGAGAGAATGGTCCCTCAGCGACAGGGTGTTTCACTCTCTGTGTCACCGTTTGGGTCAGCCAGATGTGGATCTGTTTGCGTCCCGTCACAAGCTCCCAGCCTTTGTCTCCCTGTCCCAGGATCCTCTGGCCTTGGCCACAGATGCTCTAGCAAAGTCATGGCAGGACTTTCAGCTCCTGTATGTCTTTCCCCCATGCCCCCTGTTGGGCAGGGTTCTGCACAAGATAGCTCAGGAAGGGGTGCCAGCAATCCTGGTGGCTCCCCAGTGGCCAAGAAGAGTGTGGTTCGCAGACATAGTGCAGCTGGCAGTAGATCAGTACGCTCTGCCCAGGGTTCCAGACCTACTCAGACCTACTGCTGAACCCTCCATCTTGATGGAAAAGGGGCTGTCTGCCCCTGTTGTTAACACCATGATTAGGGCTTGGAAGAAGTCTTCTTCTTCCATTTACTATAGGGTTTGGCGTGCCTACATTGACTGGTATGAGTCTAGGTCTCTTCCCTGTCATGTGTTCTCTATTCCCAGGATTCTGGAGTTCCTTCAACATGGTTTGGACCTGGGGCTTCAACTCAGTACTCTGAAGGGTCATGTTTCTGCCCTGGCTGTTTTCTTCCAAAGATCGTTTGCTCAACATTCTCTGGTCAAGACCTTTTTCCAGGTGGTTACTCATGTGCGTCCTCCACGTAAGCCTATGTTGCCTGTCTGGGACTTGAACTTGGTCCTTTCTGCCTTGCAGGGTGCTCCCTTTGAACCTGTGCACGAAGCTGCCTTGGCCATTCTTGCTCTCAAGGTTGTCTTTTTGGTGGCTATCACCTCTGTTAGGCGTGTTTCTGAGTTGTTTGCTCTTTCCATCCAAATCCCCTACTTTGAGAGACACCAGGACAAGGTGGTGTTTCGCTTCAAGCCAGATTTTCTGCCTAAGGTTGTGTCTGCCTTTCATCTTAATCAGAACATTGTTCTACCTTCCTTGTGCCCTAATCCTAGTAACACTAAGGAGAGGGTTTTGCATTCCTTGGATGTGGTCAGAAATCTCAAGTACTATCTGGTGGCTACTGCACTTTTCAGGAAAACTGATGCTCTTTTTGTGGTCCCTTCTGGTCCTAGGAAGGGTTTGGCTCCTGCTAAATCTACTATCAGCAAATGGATTCGTCAGGCTGTGATTCAGGCCTACACTGCTAAGGGGAAGAATCCTCCCTTCCACCTTACTGCTCATTCCACTCGTGCTATTGGTGCCTCTTGGGCTTTTCAGCACCAGGCTTCTGTTGAACAAGTTTGCAAGGCCACTACTTGGTCTTCTGCTCATACCTTTTCCAAGTTTTACAAGGTTGATGTTAGTGCCTCAGCTGATGCTGCTTTTGGCCGCAAAGTTCTGCAGGCGGCAGTGGTCTAAACTGTCTGCTGTTACCTTTGGGGATCCCACCCTACTTTATGGACACTGCTATTGGATGTCCCGATAGTAAGTATTCTATCTGGAGCAGGACGTACTGTATACTAAGAATAATACAATTCTGTGATTACTCACCTGTAGAATTGGTATTATAAGTATACAGTACGTCCTGCTCCACCACACCCTTGGTTTCATTATTCTTGGATCCCCTGTATGGCGATTGTTATCACTGTTGGTTTGGTTAATGGTTGGTTATGTTATCATTCTCCCGGCTTCTTGTTAACTGCTTTTCAATACTGGGGATTTGTGGGAGGTCCCATAATACCAATTCTACAGGTGAGTAATCACAGAATTGTATTTTTCTGCTTAACCCAACCAACTGTTTAGAGATGTGTCAGAAGATGACTGTGAAATGCAGTAAGGGGAGTTGGAGTACACACTACAATATACACACTACAATGCAACATATACAATTAGGGCAGCAGCAGAATTACTACAGCACAGTTTAGTTAGTAGCTTATAGTAAACACTTATATATATACAACTGCCTGTGTCATACATTTTGGTTACTAATGCAGTGCAGTTGTTGACTGTGGTTGATTATTTAGCTCATGTTAGCAGTTGAACAACAGTATTTTGTTTCCCTTTCAAGGGATCTTGAAGCAAGGGCACAACAAGAGTTTTTTCTGGCCCGTTTTAAACTTCCAAGAAAAGAAAAGCTGTTCAGTGCTTTGGACTGTTCACTCTGGACTCCTTTTAGCCACTGCCATACACCTGGTAGGATATATGCCTCTGATAGCTACCTTTGCTTTGCCAGCAAAGAAGATGGCGTGTGTGATGTCGTTATTCCTTTAAAAGAGGTGGGTTATTATGATTTCTTTGTGTCAAATCCTTTAAAGTTGCATGCTAGCTTGGGGAAAATGCCCTGTAGGTTATGGAGATGGCCGTAAGCATAACTAATTGGATGTTCAGATTAAATTGGGTTTCCCATTATTATCTATTTTGTCCAGTGGCAACTGACTTTGCATAATATATTGATAAAAAATCACAACCCCTAAATGATTTTTGCACTGTGGCGTGGTGTAGATGTTTTAATTTTAAGTTTGGTTTCTCTATTTCTGGGAGTTTGTTTTTCTCATATTCCAGTTTGCTATTTTCACCAAGAGCAAGCAAGAAGAAAGATTTATATAATATACCGTCAGTCCAGGCAATGGCAATAAAACGGCGGCACCAGCTGACCTGAAGCCTGTCCCATGTGCTTCTCCATTTTCGGCCTTAGATGTTGTAGCAGTTCATGCACACAATAGACTCTATTCAGAGCCTGGAGAGAAAACTGCCATTAACTTTCATTGTCTACCTTGATTCAGCAACCAGATGTGAATAATAAGCCATTTCATAGCAGCTGAAAATCTGTGATATGTAAATATTTTATGTATTCTAGGCAAAAAGGATTTTTGCTTCAGTTTCTTGGATCGTGGCTGAGCTGGTTAAGGCATGTCATGCGCAGCTTTATGAATCCTCCATTATTCTAAGTGTGCCATACACTCCACTTCAAATCTTCATGACATCTCCAGTAGAGGGCGAACTTCTGCAGAGATGAATATGCAAAAAAGAAAGCCCCTCCCAGTCCATATATACCTGGGACCTCCCACCAATTTCCCCAGTTCCTTCTCTGCAGGGAAGGCGACAAGACAGAAGATGAAGACTTCTTTTTCTTGCAGGTAAGCCGGGCCCGCGCCCGGCCGTTTATTGTCCCTATTGCTGCCAGGACCCTTTCTAAATTGTCCCTATTTGAGCCTCCCAGCTTAGGCTGCGGGTCCTGGTGAGGGTAGGTAGCACCCTATGGGTGCGGAAGGAGCTTTGCTCCACCGTGAGACCTCATTCTGGGGTAGGCGGTTACCCAAGTTTTGGTGATCCTGGTGTGGGATGCCCCGTCCCTCCATGCCTGTGGCCGTATTCTGGCCGTATCCCCCCCCCCCCCCTTCCGGGTCCCTTACTTCCCTCTGGGGGGGGGGGGGGGGGGGGGGCTGGCTGGCCGTCATCCTCTGCCTCCCCCTTTTTTGGCATATTTGTAGATACATTTATATGTGAATGTGTGTTGGTGTTACCACTGTTAGTGTGTGTGTGTGTGTTTGTGTGGTTAACAGTGGAAGTTTTCCCTTGACGAATGGGTGCATTTACGTTGGCCTAGCCTGCTGGGGTTTTTTTCTCTCAGCCTGGGGAGCTTCTCTCCCTCAGGCTGTGTTTAGAAAGGGGGGCGGGGCCGGGCGCTCAGCGCAGTAGCCCCGCCCCCTCGTTCGGCGCGTTTTCTGTGGGGCCTCCCTCTGGACAGATCCGCGTTGCTGGGAGGGGGGTAGGGCCGGGAGAGCGCGCCTTCGGCGCTGGCCCGCCCCCCTTCTCTTCCTGCTTCTCCTCAGAGATGGGGGCCATCTTGCTGCATTGCTGCTGCTGCCGATTCTGGGGGACGGTAAGGGCCTGGTGGCCACTGCCTTAGCTATTTGGGGGCCCCTTCGGTGCAGGCTTATGTCCTTGAATGATCATGCTTTTTTTGTCAATTATGTATTTTGATATATATATATATATATATATATATATATATATATATATATAGTCACATCTATTGTTTTGTCACATCTATTGGAGGTTTTGGATATTGACCCGCCTGAGGCGCCTCCTCTCAAGAAGGGGGATTTCTTTGGGGTCCGCAAGCCCCGTCTGGAATTCCCTACCCAGGGTCACTTTGATGTGCTGATCCTTAGAGAATGGGAGAGGCCCAGTCGGCTTCCTGGTGCTCCTCAGGGATGGGATAAGAAGTATCCTTTCCCGGTGGAGGCGGTTAAAGCGGACCTTCACTCTGAATAAGAGTCTATCTTATATGTTTCCCACACCCTGTACATACAGATTGTCCACATTAAAAATCATCCTACCTGCATCTACTGCATGTTATGAGCTTTTAAACATCCAAGATGGCGGCTTATGGAAGCCGCCATCTTATCAGGCAGCCTGCAAACAGGAAGTGCCTCCTGACTGTGCTGCTTTGCATTCTGGGACTGCTGACCGTTACCTAACCCCAGCTCTGCTCTGTCTGAGCAAAGCACAGCTATAACCCGCCCCCCTGTACCTTATCCCACTCTCCTCTCCTCAGTAAGTGTGATGCTTCTGAGTCAAGATGGCGGTGCCCGTATTCTAAATTCCTGAACAGAGTTGCAGCCCAGTGGGGGAAAGAATAATAAGTTAGTGACTAAAACGTAAAATATATTAATTTTAGATGCTGGGGAACCGTTTTTTAAGAGTTTGGGCTTTTCATTAAATCACGCTGAAGGTCCGGTTTAAGCGCTGGTCTTCTTCTCCAGAGGTCGATGCGCCAGTTTTAGGTTTGACCAACTCTTCTGTGCTGAACACCCCTGATGCCACTTCCCTTAAGGATGGCGAGTATAAGCGCCTTGATCAGATGGCGTGCCACGCATTTGCCAGCGTGGGCTCGGCCCTGCGGCCAGTTTGCGCATCTGCCCTAGTGTCACTTGCTACCAGGTCTCTTATCAGGGACTGGCTGAATGACGCTCAGTTTGATCCGGCTAGCGCTGAGTTTGCTACCCTTAAGAGATGTGAATTGTTCATGGATTTTGTCTTGGCTGCTATGGAAGATTCTATTGTCGTGTGTAGCAGGACTTCAGCCTTATTGGTGGCTATGCGCAGTTTGGTCTTGCTCCGCCAGTGGACGGCGGACTTTGGGGCCAAGAAGTCGCTTATAGCTCTTCCCTTTTTGGGTACGTGGTTGTTTGGAGATAAATTGGATGCTGTTGCTAAAGGAGGTAAGTTACCTCAGCGGAGGGGGCTGGCTCGTTCACTCCTTCCTTTCGAGGGGCCAGAGCGGCTAGGGGTTTGGCCTTCTCGGGTGTCAGGGGCTCGTCCTGGAACAGGGGCAGAGGTCGGGCACGTCCCGCGGCTGCCTGGGGTTCCAAGCCCAAGCCTGCCGTTAAACCAGCTCAGCAATGAAGGGGCGCCCTCACCCGCAAGGGTGGGGGGACGGCTGCGGCTCTTCTTCCAGGTCTGGGCCCGGGAGGTCGCAGACAATTGGATCTTGGAAGTGGTCTCCTCCGGGTACAAACTGGAGTTCGAGTACTGGCCGCCTCCAAGATTCGTCAGGTCCCTGGTGCCCTCGGACCCTCAAGCTGCACAGGGGCGCTCCTGTTAGCAGTGAAAAACCTTCTGGACATGGGAGTTATATGCCCGGTGCCTCCGTAGGAGAGAGGCAGGGGTTACTACTCCAACATTTTCACGGTTCCCAAAAAGGAGGGTTCGGTGAGACCCATTCTAGATCTCAAGGTTCTCAACAGGTTTATCAGAGCCAAGAAGTTCCGTATGGAGACTCTGCGCTCGGCCATCAATTCCCTTCGCCAAGGGGATTTTATGACATCCATAGACATCAAGGATGCGTATCTGCATGTTCCAATCTTTCCAGCGCATCAGAGATTCCTCAGGTTCGTAGTGGAGGATCAACATTTTCAGTTTGTGGCCCTTCCCTTCGGACTGACCTCGGCTCCGAGGGTCTTCACCAAGGTCCTGGCGGGTGTTGTGGCCCTGCTCAGAGGTCAGGGCATTCGCATTGTACCTTATCTGGACGATCTTTTGATCTCAGCTTCTTCCCTCCGTCAGGCGGAGCTGGACACCCACCAGGTGATGTCGACTCTGGAGAGGTTCGGGTGGGTGATCAACCGCCCCAAGTCCTCTCTCTCCCCATCACGAGTGACTTCATTCCTGGGCATGAATCTGGATACCATTCAGGCAAGAGTTTCTACCCCAGACCAAGGTGCAGGGGATTCTGGATCTGATCCGCTTTCTTCTGGCCAGTCCTTGTCCCTCTATTCGACAGGGGATGAAACTGGTAGGCATTGGGACAGGTGTCCGCAGTCATTGGATCAACCTTTCAGGATGTTTCCCAGGGTTCGGCAGTCTCTTCGGTGGTGGCTGGAGTCGAGCAACCTGTTGAAGGGCAGATTTTTTCTGGTCCCTTGTTGGGAGACGGTTACCACGGATGCCAGCCTGTTGGGCTGGGGAGGTTATTGGAAAAGTCATCAGTTCAGCGGGGTGTGGGGTCCTCAGGAGGCTCACACCCCCATCAATGTCTTGGAGCTCAGAGCCATCCGGCTAGTTCTGGCACGGCTGACCTCACATTTACGGGGTCTGCCGGTTCAGGTTCGTTTAGACAACCGAACGGCGGTAGCTTACATCAATCGCCAAGGAGGGACTCGCAGCAGGAGTGCCCTCAGGGAAGTCTCTCTGATCCTGCACTAGGCGGAGAGCAATGTTCCTTGCATATCTGCGGTCTACATTCCAGAAGTGGAGAACACGGAGGCGGATTCCCTGAACAGGGGATCCTCTCGCCAAGGAGAGTGGTCTCTCAACCCCAAGGTTTTTCTGGATCTTTGCCACAAGTGGGGGACTCCAGAGGTGGATCTCTTTGCCTCGAGGCACAATCACACACTTCCGGCCTTTGTGTTTCTTTCTCTGGCAGTGGATGCCTTGTCCCTTGCTTGGAAGGATCTGTTTTTTCTGTACTTGTTTCTGCCCGTCTCCACGCTGGGCAAGGTAGTTCGCAAACTGGTTCTAGAAGGGGCACCAGCAATTCTGGTGGCTCCAAAGTGGCCAAGAAGGGTTTGGTACGCAGACGTTGTAAGGCTGGCCGTAGATCAGTACCGGCTTCCCATGTTGCCGGATCTGTTATCTCAGGGTCTACTACTTTACCCCAATTTACAAATGCTGGCTTTGACAGCTTGGCTGCTGAAACCTTCATTCTGAAGGAGGAAGGCTTGTCTGCGGCCGTTGTTCAGCAGTTGATTAGAGCTAGGAAGCGGTCCTCTTCTGGCATTTACTATAGGACTTGGAGGTCCTATATTGATTGGTGTGAGGCTAGGGCCTTGCCTTGTAGGGTGTTTTCAATTCCTAGGATTTTGGAGTTTCTTCAGCATAAACTGGATCTTGGGTTCCAGCTTAGTACTTTGAAAGGACAGGTTTCTGCTCTGTCGGTTTTCTTCCAGAAGTCTTTTGCCTTACACCCGCTGGTTAAGACTTTTTTTCAAGGGGTCGCGCATGTGCGTCCCCCGTGGAAGGCTGTGGTTCCTGTTTGGGATTTGAATTTGGTTCTTTCGGCTCTCCAGGGTCCTCCTTTTGAGCCGCTACTGGATATTGCTCTTTCTGTTTTCACTCAGAAGGTTGCCTTCTTGGTGGCTATTACCCCTGTTCGGCGTGTATCTGAGTTGGCGGCTCTGTCGATTCAGGCCCTTTACTTTGAAAGACACCAGGACAAGGTGGTCTTTCGTTTTAAGCCAGATTTCCTTCCTAAGGTGGTGTCTGCTTTCCATCTCAATCAGGATATTGTTCTCCCTTCCTTGTGTCCTAAGCCTAGCAATGACAAGGAGAGGGTTTTGCACAATTTGGATGTGGTTCGCTGTGTTAAGTACTATTTGGTGACTTCTTCTTTTCGTAAGACGGATGCCTTTTTCGTGGTGCCCTGTGGGCCCAGGGAAGGTTTGGCGCCCGCCAAGTCTACCATTAGCAAATAGATTTGTCAGGCCATTGTTGGGGCCTATTCTGCTAAGGGGTGGACTCCCCCTTTTAGGGTCACTGCGCACTCTACTCGTGCTGTTGGTGCATCCTGGGCTTTTCAGCACCAGGCTTCTGTTGATCAAGTTTGTAAGGCTGCTACTTGGTCTTCCGTTCATACTTTTTCCAAGTTTTACAAGGTTGATGTGCGGGCTTCAGCGGATGCTGTTTTGGGCCGCAAGGTTCTGCAAGCTGCAGTGGTTTAAGTTGGTACATTCTTTACCGTTTCTGGTTCCCACCCTTGACGGACACTGCTATTGGATATCCCACATGTCATGAAGATCGAAGTGGAGTGTATGGCACACTTAGAATAATACAGTTTTGTGAGTACTCACCTGTAAAACGGGTATTATGAGTATCCCACCCTTTTTTCGCTTTTATATGGTGAACCATTGGTTTGATTGTTAATGTTATAATCGGTTCTTCCTGGTCCCCTTACTGCTTTTTTAAACTGGGAAATTGGTGGGAGGTCCCAGGTATATATGGACTGGGAGGGGCTCTCTTTTTTGCATATTCATCTCTGCAGAAGTTCGCCCTCTACTGGAGATTACCCACATGTCATGAAGATTTGAAGTAGAGTGTATGGCACACTCATAATACCCGTTTTACAGGTGAGTACTCACAAAACTGTATTTTTGGCTTGCTGTGCTTGCTCAAGCTGATAGCTCCAATGGACAGAGTGGCTGTAGTACTACTATTCCAAGTATGTCTCATACCCTGCTTCGGAAGATTAATTACACGTGGGTTATAGCTAGTAGAGGGCGAACTTCTGCAGAGATGACTAGAAAAAAAGAAGCCCCTCCCGGCCCATAAATACCTGGGACCTCCCACACATTCCCCAGTAATCGTCTCTGCAGACGGCGAGCAAGTCAGAAGATGGCTGTCTCCTTCCTTACAGGTAAGCCGGGTGCGCACCCGGGTAATTATTGCCCTATTTCTGCCTGGACTTTGTTTCATGAAAGTACCTATGCCTCCCAGCCTCAGCTGTAGGTGCGGACGAGGGTAGGTAACACCCTAGGGGTGTTCTATTAGAAGCTACACTCCCCGTGAGACCCCATTCAAGGGGTAGGCGGTTACCAGGTTCGGGATCCTGGTTTGGGATGCCCTGTCCGTATTCCCTGCACCGCATTAGGTGGCTGGGGTTCCCTTTCCTATCCGTTACCCTCTGTCCCCGGATCGGGGGGGGGAGGGGGGTCGTCTCTCCCTTATTGACATCGCTGATTGATTTTGATGTGAGTGTGTGTGTGCTTGGTTGATTTACTCTGCCAGGCCGCCCTTTGCTTATACAGGCGACCTGGTGCTCTGGCCGGCTCCACTGCTATCCCGGGAGCTCGGCCATTTTTCCTTCTTCACACTGAAGGAAGGGGGCGGGGCCGCCAGCTCGGCGCGCTGATGCGGCCCGCCCCTCTCTCCTTTGCTCCGGCGGAGGTTCCCAGCCAATGGCCCCCTTCTCTTCCCTCCTGGCTGCTTCTGATGAGGCTGCTTCTGCCTGTCCATCGCCATTTTGCTCCATAAGCGTGAGTGCCCTGCGGGGCCTGTTTTTCTTTTCCCTATGGCGTTCTCTGTCATCCTTGATGCCATTGTATGCTATTTTATCTGTGAATAGATGTATACCCTGTTTCCCCGAAAATAAGACCTACTCCGAAAATAAGGCTTACTGTGCTTTTAGCATGAAGGCTAAATATAAGACCTCCCCCGAAAATAAGACCCCCCCCCCCCCCCCGAAAATAAGACCTTCCCCCAAAATAATGTTAGAACACCACCCACCCGCTGATCCTCACATCCTCCGACACCCTTCCACCCACCGCCCCGTCGCCGTGAGTTACTTACCGGTATGAAGGCGCCGCGTCATGGCTGTGTGCGCACCGCGCCTGCTACCGTAACTTCATAGCCGCCATAGTGACCTGCGGCTGCAGCGATCACCTGCAGAGAGCTGCGGCCGCAGCAAGTATTTGCTGGTAAGCGCTGCCATAGCAAGCGCCTGCAGGAGTGGCCATAGCGAGCGGCCGCTGCAAGAGTCCTCAGTCAGCTGCGGCCGGCTCTCTCTGATGACGAGTGACGCCCCTGACGTTGCGCATAGGGGGACGTCACTGGGGGATGTCACTCGTCATCAAAGCGGCCGCCACCAAAGTGAAAGCTGCTGTCTGCTGCTCGCTCTCTGACAGTAAGTTAGTGAGTAGTGGCAGCAGACTGTGAAGAAGAAAAAAAAATAATTTCTATGGGGGAAATGCCAGGTGAAGTGAGGGGAGGGGGGCATGGAAACTAGAGAATTCCCTGGATTCTCTAGACTCTACCCCCACCTCCCCCACCTTCACCCACTGATGATGAGGGGGGGTTGTATGTTTTGGATTCCCCACATATGCCACTACCGGTAGTACAGGAGAAGGGGGGTAAATTGGGACAGGAGGATCGGGGGGGGGGGGGAGGTAACATGAAATTTTGACAGGAGTCACATTTTTTCTGGTTATGCTGGTTTGTGATGGCAACTACTACTGTTTAACAGTTAATAAATTTCCTTTTTTTGTGAATGCATGTGAATTCTTCATGGAAAAATGTAAGACATCCCCTGAAAATAAGACCTAGCGCATCTTTGGGAGCAAAAATTAATATAAGACACTGTCTTATTTTCGGGGAAACAGGGTACTTGTTTACTATGTAGATATTTGGAGTGACTGTTATTTTGGCTGGGTGTATGCCTTCTGTAATGGCTTCTTGCTTATGGCCCCCTATTTATTATATCTTATTATATCTTCATTATAGTTGAAAAGGGGGTTCTCCCGGTCTTTTGGTCCCTAACTCTAAATTTGTGGCTATACAAATCCTCCCACTAACGGACGTTAAGGGGCATCCTGGGTAGCTTACTGGCGTAATTCCCATTGGTTATTGTGACTACCATAAAAAAAATCACCATATGGAGGCTTCCCAGGATACTGGGCTCGGACTTCCTTCGGGGCAGCCCCGGCGGTGTTTGGTTTGTGGGGCATCCCTTGCGGGGGATAATGTGCTTATTTGCATTCCATGTGCACAGCAGGCCATTACGCGGCAGTCGGGGTCCCAGGCGTCTGGATCAGCGCCGCCGACCTCATCACTTACACCCCCACGACTGATTCTGACCCCAAGTGATGTTGTCATTAGTGGGGAGTCGCAATCTGATGTCTGTGCTAGATTGGCCAACATTTAGAAATTGATTCCTTTAACCGGTCTGATTATTCCCCACTGGAAGAAGGGGAATTGTTTTCAGAATCGGATGGTTCTGACGATCAGCAGTACCTGGATGCTGATGCTGGGCAGGAGCGTGGGGATAACGTGGATACCCCGAGACTTCTGTCCCATATTTTTGAGGTTCTTGCTATTTCCCCACCTGCGGAGGTCCCTCCGCAAGAGGGGGAATTTTTTTGGGGCCACTAAGCCGCTCTTGGAGTTTCCTGATCAGAAACTTTTTGACAAGTTGATTCTTAGGGAATGGGAAAGGCCCAGACGGTTTCCCGGCGTCCCTCGGTCGTGGGATAGGAAATATCCCTTCCCGGCGGACACTGTGAAGCGCTGGTCGTCACCCCCAGAAGTCAACCCTCCGATTCTGGGGTTGTCCAACACATCGGTTGTACACTCACCTGACTCCACCACGCTGAAGGATGGTGAGGACAGTCATCTTGATCAAATGGTGTCACACGCCTTTGCCAGTTTGGGTTCGGCCCTGCGTTCCGTTTGTGCTTCCGCACTCTCGGCCATGGCTACCAGATCTGTAATTAGGGGCTTGTTGAATTGTCCCCTTCTTAAACCTGCTAGTGTTGAATTTTCAGCACTTACGCGGTGTGATCTGTTTATGACCTTTGTCTTATCAGCCTTGGACGATACAATATGCATGTGTAGTAGAACCTCGAATTTGCTTGTGGCTATACGCCGCTCGGTTTGGTTGCGCCATTGGGCGGCTGATATGGCGGCTAAGAAAACGCTTACAGGGCTGCCTTTCTCGGGTAGGCGCCTGTTTGGAGATAAATTGGACTCGGTGGCGAAAGGAGGAACGTTGCCACAGCGCAAGAAGCAGTGCCCGTCCTTTTGGGGGGCAGGTTCTTTTAATCCTTCCTTTTGTGGCTCTCGAGCAAGCAGGGGAGTTGCTTACTCTGCGTTCAGATGTGACTCCTGGGGTAGGGGCAGTGGACGTGCCCGCCCCGGGACTGCCTGGGGTACCAAACCCAAGGCTGCTGACAAACCCTCTCAGAATGAGGGGACGCCCTCACCCTCGCTGGTGGGGGGACGGCTAGGGCTCTTCGCCCAGGTCTGGACCCGGGAGGTCACAGACAGCTGGAACCTGGAAGTGGTTTCTTCCGGGTACAAGCTGGAGTTCGAGTACCGGCCTCCTCCCAGATTTCTCAGGTCTCGGGTTCCTTCGGTCCCCCGGGCCGCGCAGGGGCTGTTGTTGGCAATACTAAACCTTCTGGACAGGGGGGTCGTTTGCCCGGTGCACTCCTCAGAGAGGGGCAGGGGCTATTACTCCAACCTTTTTACAGTGCCCAAGAAGGATGGCTCCATAAGACCCATTCTGGATCTCAGGATTCTCAACAGGTTCATCAGAACCAGGAAATTTCGCATGGAGACTCTGCGCTCGGCCATCAATTCTCTTCTTCCAGGGGTCTCTATTACGTCCATAGACATTAAGGACGCTTACCCTTCCAGTTTGTGGCTCTCCCTTTCGGGCTGACCTCAGTATCAAGGTGTTGGCGGGCATAATGGCCCTTTTCAGAGCCCAGGGCATTCGCATCATGCCGTATCTGGACGACTTCCTCATTGCGGCATCCTCTCTCAGTCAAGCGTAGCTGGACACCAGGTTGGTGGTGACTAGGCTGGAGAGTTTCGGTTGGGTGATCAACTACCCCAAGTCTTCTCTCTCCCCGTCAAGGGAGATTTCCTTTCTGGGCATGAATCTGGATACCATTCAGTCCAGGGTGTTCCTACCTCAGTCGAAGGTGCAGATGGTTCAAGATCTGATACGTCTTCTTCTGTGCCACCCTCGCCCGTCCATCCGGCAAGGGATGAGGCTGGTGGGGTTTGATGGTGGCCTCCTTCGAGGCAGTTCCTTTTGCTCTGTTTCGCAAGAGGTCTCTTTCAGTTATCGGCTTGGGACAGATGTCCTCTGGCCTTGGATCAGTCCTTTGCAATGTCTCCCTTGGTCAGGCAGTCTCTTCGGTGGTGGCTGGAACCGAGAAATCTTCTGAGGGGCAGATCCTTTCTGGCTCCTTGTTGGGAGACGGTCACCACGAATGCCAGCCTGTCGGGCTGGGGGGGGGGGGAGTTTCTGGAAGAAACATCGGTTCCTGGGGCTGTGGGGTCCTCTGGAGGCCACCAACGTCTTGCAGTTGAGGGCTATTCGGTTGGTGCTGTCGCACTTGACGCATCTTCTCCAAGGATTTCTGGTTCAGGTTCGATCAGACTATCGGACTGCGGTTGCTTACATCGGTCACCAAAGAGGGACTCGCAGCAGAGTGCCCTCAGGGAAGTTTCTCTGATTCTTGCATGGGCCGAGAGCATTGTTCCATGTATCTCGGCGGTGTACATTCCAGGAGTGTAGAACATGGAAACGGACTCCCTCAGCAGGGGGGTTCTCTCGCCGAGGGGAATGGTCCCTCAACAACAAGGTATTTCTATCCATTTGTCACTAGTGGGGGTTCCCGGAGGTGGATCTCTTTGTCTCCCGTCACAACCACAAGCTCCCTGCTTTTGTGTCTCTGTCTCAGGATCCTCTGGCTCTGGCAGTGGATGCCATGTCTCTTGCCTGGTGGGATCCGGTTCCCCTGTATCTGTTTTCCCCCCTTCTCCATGGTAGGCAGGGTGGTGCACAAGCTGGTTCAAGAGGGTGTGCCAGCATTACTGGTGGCTCCAAGGTGGCCAAGAGGTGTGGTTCGCAGACTTCGTTCGGCTGGCGGTCGATCAGTACAGGTTGCCCCTGTTTCCGGATCTGGTCACTCAAGGTCAGCTATGTTACCCCAATTTACAAACGCTGGCTCTGACGGCGTGGCTGCTGAGACCTCCATCCTAAAAGAGGAAGGTTTGTCTGATGCTGTGATCCAGACGCTTGTTAGGGCTAGGAAGAAGTTTTTCCTCTAACATCTACTACAGGACCTGGCGGTCCTATATTGATAGGTGTGAGGCTAGGGCCTTGCCTTGTAGGGTGTTTTTCGATTCTCAGAATTTTGGAGTTTCTCCAACATGGTTTGGACCTGGGTTTTCAGCTTAGTACTCTAAAAGGGCAGGTCTCTGCCCTGGCGGTTTTCTTTCAAAGGTCTTTTGCTCTTCATCCTTTGGTTAAGATTTTTTTCCAGGGGGTCACTCATGTGCGGCCCCCTCGCAAGCCCTTGTTGCCTGTTCGGGACTTGAATTTGGTTTTGTCGGCCCTCCAGGGGCCTCCTTTTGAGCCGGTGCAGGATGTTGCACTTTCTGTTCTCACACAAAAGGTTGCCTTTTTGGTGGCTATTACCTCCGTTCGATGCGTTTCTGAGTTGGCGGTTCTGTCTATTCAGGCCCCTTACTTTGAAAGACACCAGGACAAGGTGGTCTTCCGCTTTACGCCAGACTTCCTACCTAAGGTGGTTTTCTGCCTTCCATCTCAATCAGGATGTGGTTCTCCCTTCCTTGTGTCCTAAGCCTAGCAATGACAAGGAGAGGGCCCTGCACTTGGATGTTGTGCGTTGTGTGAAGTACTATTTGGTGACTACTTCTCCTTTTGTAGGACGGACGCTTGCTTTGTGGTGCTCTCTGGGCCCAAGAAGGGTTTGGCGCCCGTCAAGTCTACCATTAGTAAATGGATACATCAGGTCATTGTTGGGGCCTATACTGCCAAGGGGAGGGATCCCCCTTTCCAGATCACTGCTCATTCTACTCGTGCTGTTGGGGCTTTCTGGGCTTTTCAGCACCAGGCCTCTGTTGAACAAGTTTGTAAGGCTGCTACTTGGTCTTCTTCTATAAGGTTGATGTGCGGGCCTCAGCGGATGCTGTTTTTGGCCGCAAGGTTCTGCAGGCTGCAGTGGTTTAATTTGTGCACTATTGCCTGTTGGGATCCCCACCCTTTTTGGACGCTGCGGGGTGTGAGACATACTTGGAATAATACCATTTTGTGATTACTCACCTGTAAAATGGGTATTATAAGTATGTCTCACACCCTGCTTCGTCCCACCCTGAGATTTATCTTGGATCCTCTATATGGTGAAACCTTTTTCCTTTTTTTTTTTTTTTTTTTTTAAATTTGGATTTTATTGGCTCTTCGTGGTCCCCTTACTGCTTTCTTATACTGGGGAATGTGTGGGAGGTCCCAGGTATTTATGGGCTGGGAGGGGCTTCTTTTTTTTCTATTCATCTATGCAGAAGTTCGCCCTCTACTGGCTATAACCCAATTAATCTTCCGAAGCAGGGTGTGAGACATACTTATAATACCCATTTTACAGGTGAGTAATCACAAAATGGTATTTTTTTGTTTGGTCCTGGAAAAGTGGAATGGAATTAAAATTTGCAAACTTTGGGGCCTTATTACAGCTTCTACCCTAGGCTGCTGGAGGAGAGGCATATGAGACAGGCATCCCCGGTCAGCCTCTTGCTAGCTAATTAATGCTGTTGGGTTTAGAGTCTCTTTAAAGCTTGCCTCTCCCTTCTGTTCTATTCTTCCTATGAGAAACCCCAAATGTGGTCGCACGACGGCCATTGTCCTTCAGCACTCTCTGCGTGAGCCAGCCTGGCAATCTACAGTGGTTGCACTTGCCGGGCTAGCTCATGCTGGTAGTGCTGGGGAACATGGGCAGCTGACCGTGGACATGGAAAAAGGGGCAAACCTTGGAGGCACACTGCAGTGAATGAGAGGCACAGGCTTCAGATGAGCCCCTTGCTGCCTTATTGTTGCCATTTGCCTGGACAGTCCCTTTGAAGGGTTATTAAACCCAAAATAAAAACAGGCACTGACCTTCCGGTTTCTGTGAACTGTGCTCCCGGTGCCTTGCATGCTATCCCGACCCACACATCAATTACTGTGCCTGTGCTCAGTACCATCTATTCATTGCACTGGAGTGGGCGTGCCAAGTCAATTTCTGCCACGCCCCCTTCTTTGCAATAAATGGATGGTGAACAATGACTGGCAGGAGCACGCCTTACAGCCACTTGTTCTCAGAAACCAGAAGGTTTACGAGTGGTGGGCCAGCCAGGAGCTGCTGCAGGGAAGAGAAGGTAAGTCCTGTGTTTTTTTTTTTTGCTTCAGTGGTCCTTTTAAAGCAGAAGCCCAGTCAAAATACAACCCCTTTCCTGCAACCCTTTCCTGTCGCTGAGTCAGGATGAAGGGTGTTAAAAAGAAAAATATCCTTTACCTCAGCCGCGGTCCAGTGCCGTTCTCCGGAGCATGGATGGTCGCTGCAAAGAAAGGCTCAAAGAGGCATCCCCTGGCTCTATGCTTGCAGCCACCATCCATTCACTTAAATGGGAAGCAGGCATGTGCACAGAGCCAGGGGATGCTTCTTTGTGTCTCTCAGTGGCAGCCCGCCTGTGGCCCAGAAAGACTGGAAATATGCTTTAAACATTTCATTGGTTTTGCTGGTGTAACTGCACAGCTCTGCTGCTTATTTTTTTTTCTACAGCTCTGTTTTAAACTAAAATGCACTGCAATATAGATTGTTTTTAATGCATTGTTGCTGCAAATATTTTACAGGAACAACAGTTGAAAGTGTCATGTTTTGTGTATTTGTTCAAAAAAAGAGGATTGCAATTGCATTTCTCTTTTCCATTTCAGGGTAGCATTAAATGGTTTCCTGAACTGTGTGGCATTATTAACATGCACAGCGTCAGTAATTTCAATTCGTAGAGTTCTGTATCCTGTTTAAAATTGCCTTCTTCCCGCTGCTTATTAGGTGGCCAGTGTGGAGAGGATGGAGGACACCAGCATTTTACCTAATCCCATTATTATCAGCATAAAACAACAGATGGCTTTCCAGTTTATAGAGCTTAAAGATCGAGAGAGTCTGGTTAAAGATTTACTCCTCAGGCTTGAACAAGTCAACTCTAATACAGTATCTATCAGAAACCGAGATATGGTATGTTTTTATATATGTGTTTACTCTACATAAGTAATTAAAAGTCAGCTGTGGGCAAAAAAAAAAAGGTCCAATCAGACCTTGAATCAGGGTTGCTTTTAGGCAAGACACCCTGCTAACCTTTCAGCTCCTTTTATATATCTCACCCACAGCAGCGGTATGAGCTGGTGTGGTGAGTAGGACACAACCATTAGATAAAGCGCCTTGTATACGGAGGCACCCCTTGATCTTAGTGGGAGCTCGCTGCACTGAGGCCATGCCCATCTGCTGCACCAGCACTGCAGGTGAGGGATGTGTGTCATGGGAGTAGGTGGAAGGTGATGGTGGGTTTATACAAGCAAGCGAGCGACCATACAAATCTTCTGCAAGTGAGCAGACTCAGAACTCAGAAGCTTTGTTGGTCAAACGATCGCTTATGTCTTTTGTTCTCATAGCAAAACCTATTGTTTTGAGGAAGACTTCTGTTTACACACTCCAACCATCAAGCGATGAACAAGAAATTTTTGGTCAACCAAAACGATCTGACGACGGACCGATTAACCAATTCTTGTTCATCACTTGATCGCAGCAACCTTGCTAAATTGAGGTTGCTTTAGCGATTTTCTCACTTGATAATTGCTCTATGTACAGGCCTTAAGTACGGTGTTTCATGCCTGGGGCAGTTCTGGTATGAGGCATTGGGTTGGTTTGTTGGGCTCCTGGCCTGTGTATGTGAAGCTCCCACTGAAAATGATAGACCCCTATTCTTATTGTGTGCTGCCTTACACAGACCATGCCTACCCAACAGCCCAGCTTCTCATACTGGGGCTGCAGGAGAGCAGTGAGCAGTATGGGAGAATGGGTGGAAGGTAAGTGGGGGTGTCTAGTGCCTCTATGGCACCCACTGATTAAGGTCTGTGGGAAAGTCCATGGAAGATTTCAGCCTATTGCAGTCCTACTCCCTTGTGGCTGAAGCCATGGGCAAGACCTGGTGTCAGTCCAATGTGGATATTAAGTTATATGTGCCTTCGTCTTTTTGGGGGGTTCAACAGATGGCCCTTTATAGTTGTAATTTTTGCTTTGCAAAGAGCGTGCAAGGGGTAGATTCTTTTTGGGCTTTACATTTCTGTCTGTGATTACATTGAGAGTTTGCCTTGTGTACTGTGTAAAAATAACCACTCACAATATTTGAATGGACTTCTACTTTGATCATCTACTACTCCCCAACAAAGCACACATTTTGCACTAAATTTGCCTTGGGGGGAGGGGACTTTCTCGATTACTGGAAGAAACTGTGGGTTTTGGGATCCTTGCTATATTTAAATGATTTATTTGCACCTTTTACAGATTCAGAATTATACATTTCCACAGTAGGCACCTGCTTTTTTTTTACTTTTTTATTGGGTTGTAAAAGTTATAGTAAAGGGGCTTCTATGCAAGTAAAAGCAGGTACTGTAGCTTGTCCTGACCTTTTAGACTCAGAATACTGGGTATCTGGGGGTCCCCCACTTTAAAAGTGGTGGCCTGTCTTAGCAGCTAGTCAAATACAGCAACTGCTGAACAGTAGGACTGGAATCAGTTGAATGTTTGTTTGTGTTTTTTTTGGGGGGGGAGAGATAATATCCACTATCTTTTTAATAGATCTCTGAAATCGGTACTGCGTAGTTTTCTATGCTATGTTGTGATGGTAATTTCTAATGTATTTCTGCATGCCTTTAAATAATGTATAACGGCAAATTAAGATAAAATAGTCAAATGTTTGATTAGGTTGTTTACTGGTTCTTATATATAGATGAATCAGAAAACAAACATGTGAAACATGTCCCCCCCTCTGAAAAATCAGCACATGTATGAATGCCTTTATTACAAATTACAGTTTTGACTTTTCTAATTAGAACTGCTCTATGTTTGGAGCAGGGGCTCACATGATGGGGCTTGCCCTGCAGCCTGTGACTTGATCCTCCTGAGCACAGCTGAAAAATGTTGCAGATCTGTCATGTCTGTATATTAGGCTATACATCAGCAGAAACTGAAGCCCCAATTTACTGGTACCATTAGATCAGGATGACTGAAAAGGAATGCAATGTATTATGCCTGTTTATATAGCTCTTTGCTCATTTGTGGCCTAAAAGTTCACATTTATCTCTTGTAAACCAATTTTTGGAATAAATATTATATATTATATTTTATTGAAAATACCATGATCTTTACATATTGGTAGTTTTTTCAAAATATTTACAAATGCAAGGGTTTTCCTGGACCTATCCAGTCATGGCTTGGTGTACAGCTTTTCTTATTCATAAATTGCCTAATTGGCAGATCTATTTACTATCCTTTTTTGCATATGGTTGCATTAAAGGTAGGAAGGCTGTAAAGCCCCGCCTCCCCCATTCATTGCCACTGTTGTGTATGGCAATGATGACCTTGCCAAACCTATGCAATGACTGATCACCTGCCATCTTACACCAAGGGACAGCAAAAAAAGTGAAAATATCTATTTCTAGATATCTATTTCTAGAGAGCAATCTGCAGGGAATTTGGCCAAATGTATTTCACGTTCTGTGGCTTTTGGTCCGCTTTAAGACCAATTTCTCACTACCATTGCACATCTATACGTGTACTTTAAATGACCTATTAGTAATATCAAATGTTTGCTTAACAGGTGTTTGGTAAAGAAGGCTTTGCCAATATGAACATGATGGTTAATCAAAACCCAGAGAGTGGAAGTGAAAAAGAGAAGCTGCCTACAAATGCAGAAGCTTTCAATGCCGCATTTCATCAGATAGGAACAGGAAGCCTTGACGCTGGATTGGTAGTATATAATTTTCTTTCTTAGATTTTTATGTGTATGTTTAAAAATGCAGTCAATAGCAAGATGAGAAAATCTGTACTTCTTTTGGAAGGAAATAGATTTAAAGGGATTGACCACCCAAATAAAAAACAAAACAAAAAGGTAATCTACTTTTGCGCCTTGCAGCTTTTGTTGGTCCTACTCCAGCGATCACCAGATTGCATCCCACACCAGCTGGAACCCAAACTATAGTCACTGTGTCTGAATCACGCTTGCTCCTTTATCACAGACGCACTGCCACAACCTCTGCATTCGTTGCAATGTAGGGGGTGTGCAAAGGCCTGACACGCTCACTCCATTGTAGTGACTGATGGCGGGGGGGGGGAGCGATCCCGTCAAGGAAGACTCTGTGACTGGAGTTTGGGCCCAGCTGGAGATGCAATCTGCTGTGTTGCTGAACGCCACCGATCAGCTGCAGGGGAGTTCCCTTTTTGTTTTTTAATTTGGGTGGGCAATCTCTTTAAGGAAGAATGTGGTAGACCTTAGAATGACATCTATAGAATAACTTAATAAGTCAGAGCTGCATTTTTACAATCCAAAATGGTATAAACAGGACACTAATCCGAGGAAAGCCTTCTAGGGAAGAGCTTGTATAAGAATTTTTATGAAGGTTGGCATTTGGTGGGAGATATGCATGCTGTATGTGGGTCAGGAATGTGTTACTCTGCACTATGCGCATGGCATCCTACACTAGCTGGAACAAAAGTGTACCGGGTGTAAATCGGTTACTTTGTTCAGTATTTGTGAGACGCGCATTGAACTTGACCCATGTTTATTTTTGTTTTGTTTGTTCAGAACACCTTCCCATTTCTTAATATATATGTATATAGGCTATACCCTGCAGGAGGCTGGGCACTAATCAGAGCTGTTTACTACCATGTTCTCCTGAAAATACGACAGGTCTTTTATGAACTTTTGCTGCAAAAAGGTGCTAGGGATGTCTTATAGCCGGCTGGCAAAATAATGGCGGCAGTACAGCAGCAAAGAGCTGGCTAGCAGTGGAGGCGGGGGGGGATTCGGCAGTGTGCCTGGCATGGTGTCAGGCCACTTCTGTCCCTCTGCTGAAGCCCAACAGTGGGATTATAAATTGTAACTAGGGCTTATTTTTGGTTTGGGCTTATATTTCACGCATTTGCAAAACATGCCAAGGAAATTGTAAAAATGGGACTTATTTTTGGGGTAATGGGGTAAGCGCTACGGAAGATGATGGCGCTATATAAATAAACAATAATAATATTTATACTAATGGGGTACCAGGTCATGTAGATAATAATATATATTAAAAAAGGTGATAATGTGGCAAAAATCTCACATATATCACAGCGTACTGGAGGTTTTGGGCCTAGAGCGAAGATACTGGACTGAAAAGCAAGTGGTAGTTGGTTAGCACACTTTAGCACACCATATCCCCATATACAGTCTGCCCCTCCAGTCCATAGTTTATTTACCGTATTTTTCGCCCTATAAGACGCACCTGCCCATAAGACGCACCTAGGATTTGGGGGAGAAAAAAAATATTTTAAACCAAAAACGCACCATTACAGACAGTGTGGCATTCCCCTTTCCCATTGGCCGTGTGGGATGCCCCGATTCCATAGACAGTGTAGCATGCCCCCATCCCATTCCCCGTATACCCAGTGTGGCATTCTCCCCCCTCCCATTCCCATATAGGCAGTGTACACCCCATTATCATAAGCACTGTGGCATTCCCCCCTCCTATTCTCCATATAGGCAGTGTACACCCCATTATCATAAGCAGTGTGGCATTCCCCCCTCCTATTCTCCATATAGGCAGTGTGCCCCCCCCCATTCCCATTGGCTGTGTGGCATCCCCCTCCCCCCATTAGTATAGGCTGTGTGGCATCCCCCTCTCCCCCCATAGGCTGTGTGGCATCCCCCTCTCCCCCCATAGGCTGTGTGGCATTCCCCCTCCCCCCCCATTAGTATAGGCTGTGTGGCATCCCCCTCTCCCCTCATAGGCTGTGTGGCATCCCCTCTCCCCCCATTTGTATAGGCTGTGTGGCATCCTCCTCTCCCCTCATAGGCTGTGTGGCATCCCCCTCTCCCCCATTTGTATAGGCTGTGTGGCATCCCCTCTCCCTCCATTTGTATAGGCTGTGTGGCATCCCCCTCTCCCCCCATAGGCTGTGTGGCATCCCCCTCTCCCCCCATAGGCTGTGTGGCATCCCCCTCTCCCCCCATAGGCTGTGTGGCATCCCCCTCTCCCCCCATAGGCTGTGTGGCATCGCCCTCTCCCCCCATAGGCTGTGTGGCATCCCCCTCTCCCCCCATAGGCTGTGTGGCATCGCCCTCTCCCCCCATAGGCTGTGTGGCATTCCCCCTCCCCCCCATTAGTATAGGCTGTGTGGCATCCCCCTCTCCCCCCATAGGCTGTGTGGCACCCCCCTTTCCCCCCAATCGGCTTAAGTAAAAAAAAAAAAAAAAAAAAGTTAAACTCACCTCTCCACTGACACCGCTCCGCTGAGCGGTCGGCTCCGTGAATGGGGTGGGCGTGGCCTGCGCCGTGTCGGCACAGGCCACGCCCACCCCATTCACGGAGCTGGCCGTAAGAAGGTCAGGGCAGCGTGGCCTGCACCGACCTGGGTGCTCGCATGTGCCCCAGGCGGAAGAAGCAGCAGATAGAGGAGCCGCGGGGGCGCTGTCTCTGGCCCCGCCGCTGTCATCGCTGCCGGTAAAAGACAGCGATCACAGCGGCGGGGCCGGGGCAGAGCCCCCGCCGCTCCTCTGGGCTCCCGCAGGCAACGCGGGAGCGCCGGGAACGGGTAAGTTTTTTTTTTTATTTATTTTTTTTTTATATTTTTTTTTTTTTACATTCGCCCGATAAGGCGCACGGACATTTTCCCCCCCACTTTTGGGGAAAAATAAGTGCGTCTTATAGGGCGAAAAATACGGTATTGGGCTCCAACAGTACGTGTTGAGTCCTTCACACAGTCCTTCAGTGGTGAACAGCCCTAACAAATAAGTGTTTTAGAAATGTGATGGAGAGGATGCGTTATGTCTAAATTGCAAAAACCCTTTGGTTATTTTAGGGGGTTAGAAATTCCCTTTGTTGTATTTTTCAAGTTCTCTTCATGATTATTCCGAATCAGGATGCCCTGCTGTGTAAACCCCCCCCCCCCCCCCCCCCCAAGTGCGATGAGTGTGGCAGCGCACACTCCCCATTAAAGTCGGTGAGAGCCATTTGCGGAAGGTTGTAAACACACAAACCGCTGTGATTGACTGAGCGCCCGTGAGTGCAGTGGGCATCCTGGGGGGTTTGACACAACAGGATATCCCGATTCAGGATGCCCCTGGGCAACTGAACAAAGCCCGGGAAAGTAAAATTACTATCTTTATTCGCCCAAAATAGGATTGGCGTTTTATCTTCGGAAGCTAATCGTGAATTCTTTTTTTACAGACTCGGGAGCAAATAAAAGAGCGATTATGGACAGATCATTTTTCAGAATATGGGAGAAGTGTATGTATGTTTCGTACAGAGAAAATTCGGAAGCTTGTTGCTATGGGAATACCTGAATCCTTGCGAGGAGAACTATGGCTCATCTTCTCAGGTCTCTCACTATGCCTTTTATCATTTTCCTAAATTTCCAACCATTGAATGCTTATCCGTAGCCAGCAATACTTAGATACTTGTCATGTTCATAACATGCTACATTTGTGTTTGGAATAATGGACTCCCAGGCATTCATCCAAGCATTTATTTTACAGTGTTGTACTGACTTTTGTGTGTTCATCCCAAAGTATATTGTGTTTTTTTTTTTTCCTTCTTCTTATTAGATGCAGTAACTGACCTTGCCACTTCCCCGGGTTATTACAACAGGCTTGTGGAGGAATCTATGGGCAGGTCCTGCATAGTGACTGAGGAGATAGAGCGTGATCTCCACCGCTCACTGCCAGAGCATCCAGCCTTCCAGACTGAGACTGGCATTGCTGCTCTCAGGAGAGTACTCACAGCATATGCCTACAGGAACCCCAAAATAGGCTACTGTCAGGTGAAAATATTTTAAAACTATACATACTTACAGCACTAAACAATTACCTTTCCTTTATTGTACTACTTATACAGCAGGCACAGCTTTTAATATTGATAACTGAGCGTGCTGGCCAACCCGTCAAGCTACTAGAACATTGCCAAACCAAATTGACAAGGGTCATAAGAAAGGGGCACAACTCCACAAATACCATAAAATATATTCCAAGTATGTCACACACCCCGCTTCCACTATTCATGACATATGGGTTATGGTCCAGTAGAGGGCTAACTTCTGCAGAGATGAAAGCAAAAAAAAAGCCCCTCCCGGTCCATAAATACCTGGGACCTCCCACACATTCCCCAGTTCCTTCTCTGCAGGACGGCAAGCAAGTCAGAAGATGTGGGCTGCTCTTCCTTGCAGGTAAGCCGGGCTTACGCCCGGCCATGCGGTGCCTTATTTCTGCCCGGACCTTTATTTTTTAATTCCAGTATAGCCACCCAGCCTTGGCTGCAGGTCTGGGTGATGGTAGGCTTCACCTTATAGGTGTATACAAGGGGGTAGGCGGCTTCCGGGTTGGTGATCCCGGTTTGGGATGCCCTGTCCCCATTCACTTCCCTGGCACCTTACGGTGAGGGATTCTCCCCCTTCCTGGTCCCCTCCAATACCCTCCAGTGGGGGGGGGGGGGGGTAAGGCATTGTGCTTATATTTTTCACCTTGTTACGTGTGTGTGTGTGTCTGTGCACTTTTACTGCATGTTTCGCGCTTTGCGCTCTGCTGCCGGCCGGGGAGCTTCTCCCCCTCAGGCTGAGTTGTGAGGGGGCTGGCCGGGCGCTCGCGTGTTTCCGCGGCCTGCCCCCCCTTCTGTTTGGTGCCTTTGCTGGCCCATCCCATTGATGGGATCCGCATTGCTGGACTAGGAGGGAAGGGGGCGGGGCCTGGCGCTGCGCGCGATCCGCGCTGGCCCGCCCCTTCTTCTTCCCCTCTCTATCTCTCTCTCTCTCTGTCACAGAGGCTGCTTCTGCTGCACTGGATGCCGTTTTGCGGTGTGTTTGAGTGCCCTTCCGGGCTTCCCCTTCTAATTGCTTGGCCAGTATGTCCCAGTCGCGCTTGGGGCAGCGCTGGCCCCCCTCTGCCACTGTGTTTCATTACATGTATATTATTATTCTGTTGTGTGCATGTGCTTATGGCCATATTTTGTGTCTTTCAGGAGGACTCCCTGTGCATTGCTTTAAAGGGGGTTCTCCCAGTCCTAGGGTCCCTAGCAGTATTTTGGGGCACTTATAAATCCTCCCACTCGGGACAAAAAGGGGCATCCCGGGTTGCTTACCAGCGTAATTCCCTCTGGTCATTGCGACTACCTTAAAAAATCACCATATGGAGGCTCCACAGGATACCGGGCCCGGGCTCCCTTTGGGGCAATCCCGGATGTGTGTGGGTTGTGGGGTACCCCTTACAAGGGAAAATGTACTGATTTGCATACCTTGTGCGCAACTCTCTCTAAGCCCCGCTTGGAGTTTCCAAATCAGAATAATTTTGACTGCATGATTCTTAGAGAATGGGAGAGGCCGAGTCGGCTTCACAGTGTTCCTCTGGGATGGGATAGAAAGTATCCCTTTCCGGTGGATGCGGTGAAGCGCTGGTCTTCCCCTCCCGAGGTTGATGCGCCCGTTTTAGGATTGGCCAACACCTCCGTTGTTCATACTCCTGATGCCACTACCCTTAAGGATGGCGAGGACAAGCGCATTGACCAGATGGCATGTCATGCCTTTGCCAGTGTGGGTTCAGCCTTGCGGCCTGTCTGTGCATCTGCACTCGTGGCTGTGGCTACCAGGTCTGAGATTAGGGACATGTTAAATGGGTCCCAGCTCAACCCGGACAGCGTTGAATTCACAACCATTAAGAGGTGTGAATTGTTTATGAATTTTGTTTTGTCGGCTATGGACGACACTATTACCATGTGTAGCAGAACCTCGGCTCTTCTTGTGGCCATGCGCCGATCGGTCTGGCTACGGCAGTGGGCGGCTGACATTGCGTCCAAGAAGTCACTTATTGCCTTGCCCTTCCTGGGTACGCGGCTGTTTGGAGACAAATTGGATTCTGTGGCGAAAGGTGGAAGGCTACCTCAGCGTAAGAGGCAGCGTCGCTCCTTTCGGGGGGCAAGCTCCTTCAATCCTTCCTTTCGCAGTGCCAGAGGGGGCAGAGGTCTTGCCTACTCTGGCTTCAGAGGTGATTCCTGGAACAGGGGCAGAGGACGTGCCCGTCCAGCCTCTACCTGGGGTTCCAAGCCCGCTGCCAAGCCAGCTCAGCAATGAGGAGGCGCCCTCACCCTTACGGGTGGGGGGACGGCTGCGGCTCTTCTTCCAGGTCTGGGCCCGGGAGGTTACGGACAAGTGGATATTGGAAGTGGTCTCGTCTGGGTACAAACTGGAGTTCGAGTACCGGCCTCCTCCCAGATTCCTAAGGTCTCGGGTGCCTTCGGATCCTAGGGCGGCGCAGGGGCTCCTGTCGGCTGTAAAGAATCTCCTGGACATGGCGGTCATATGCCCGGTGCCTCTTTCAGAGAGAGGCCGGGGCTATTATTCCAACCTTTTCATGGTTCCCAAAAGGGATGGTTCCATAAGACCCATTCTGGATTTGAAGCTTCTCAACAGGTTCATCAGAACCAAGAGGTTCCGCATGGAGATTCTGCGCTCAGCCATCGGTTCCCTTCGTCAGTGGGATTTCATGACGTCCATAGACATCAAGGATGCTTACCTTCATGTACCAATTTTCCCAGCACACCAGAGATTTCTCAGGTTTGTGGTCGGAGATCAGCATTTTCAGTTTGTGGCCCTCCCGTTCGGGCTGACCTCGGCACCGAGGGTGTTTACCAAGGTTCTGGCGGGCATTATGCCCCTGCTCAGAGCCCAGGGCATTCGCATTGTGCCATATCTGGACGACCTGTTCATTACAGCTATCTCCCTCTGCCAGGCGGAGCTGGACACCAGGACAGTGGTGGCGACGCTGGAGAGGTTCGGATGGGTGATCAGCCACCCCAAGTCTTCTCTCTCCCCATCAAGGGAGATTTCCTTTCTGGGCATGAATCTGGATACCAGTCAGGCCAGGGTGTTCCTACCTCAGCCAAAGGTGCAGAGGGTTCAGGATCTGATACGTGTTATCCTGACCAACCCTCGCCCTTCCATTCGGCTAGGGATGACTCTGGTGGGTCTGATGGTGGCCTCCTTCGAGGCAGTCCCCTTTGTTCAATTCCACATGAGGTCGCTACAACTTCATCTATTGCTGAAATGGGACAGATGTCCACAGTCCTTGGATCAGTCATTTCTGATGTCTCCCAGGGTTCGGCAGTCCCTTCAGTGTTGGCTGGAATCAAGCAATCTGATGAGGGGCAGATCGTTCCTGGCCCCTCGTTGGGAGATGGTTACCACAGATGCCAGCCTGTCGGGCTGGGGAGGTTTCAGGAAAGATCATCAGTTCCAGGGGTTGTGGGGTCCTCAGGAGGCTCACAACCCCATCAATGTCTTGGAGCTCAGAGGTATCCACTTGGTTCTGTTGCGTCTGACACTTCACTTACAGGGTTTACCGGTTCAAGTTCGAACAGACAATTGTACTGCGGTAGCTTACATCAATCACCAAGGAGGGACTCGCAGCAGGAGTGCCCTCAGGGAAGTCTCTCTGATTCTGACATGGGCAGAGAGCAATGTTCCTCCTCCAACTCGGCAGTATACATTACGGGAGTGGAGAACACAGAGGCGGACTCCCTGAGCAGGGGATTCTATCGCCGAGGGGAATGATCTCTCAACCACAGGGTGTTTCGGGCCCTGTGTCACAAGTGGGGGACTCCGGAGGTGGATCTCTTTGCCTCTCGGCACAATCACAAGCTCCCAACCTTTGTATCTCTGTCGCAGGATCCTCTGGCCCTGGCAGTGGATGCCTTGTCCCTTGCCTGGAGGGATCTGGGGTTTCTGTACCTGTTTCCCCCCTTCTCCATGGTGGGCAAGGTAGTGCGCAGGCTGGCTCTAGAGGGGGCACCAGCAATTCTGGTGGCCCCAAGGTGGCCAAGACAGGTTTGGTTTCGCAGACGTCGTAAGATTGGCGGTAGATCAGTACAGGCTGCCCCTGTTTCCGGATCTGATCTCTCAGGGTCAACTACGTTACCCCAATTTACAAACGCTTGCCTTGACGGCGTGGCTGCTGAAACCTTCATCCTGAGGGAGGAAGGTTTGTCTGAGGCGGTTATTCAAACCTTGATTAGAGCTAGGAAGAGGTCTTCCTCTACCATTTACTATAGGACTTGGCGGTCCTATATTGACTGGCGTGAGGCTAGGGCCTTACCTTGCAGGGTGTTCTCGATTCCTAGGATTTTGGAGTTTCTACAACACGGTCTGGATCTGGGGTTCCAGCTCAGTACTTTGAAGGGTCCGGTTTCTGCCCTGGCTGTCTTTTTTTCAAAGGTCTTTTGCTTTGCATCATCTGGTCAAGACTTTTTTCCAAGGGGTCACTCATGTTCGGCCCCCTAAAAAGCCTTTGGTTCCCGTTCGGGACCTAAATTTGGTTCTTTCGGCCCTCCAGGGGCCTCCCTTTGAGCCGATGCAGGATGTGGCTCTTTCTGTGCTCACTCAAAAGGTTGCGTTTTTGGTGGCTATTACTTCTGTTCGACGTGTCTCTGAGTTGGCGACTCTGTCTATTCAGGCCCCTTACTTTGAGAGAGACCAGGATAAGGTGGTTTTTCGCTTTAAACCAGATTTCCTTCCTAAGGTGGTTTCTGCCTTCCATCTCAATCAGGATGTAGTTCTCCCTTCCTTGTGTCCTAAGCCTAGCAATGACAAGGAGAGGGTTTTGCACTCTTTGGATGTGGTTCGTTGTGTGAAGTACTATTTGGTTGCTACTTCTCCTTTTCGTAAGACGGACGGCTTCTGTTGAACAAGTTTGTAAGGCTGCTACTTGGTCTTCCGTTGATACTTTTTCAAAGTTTTTTATAAGGTTGATGTTCGGGCCTCAGCGGATGCTGTTTTGGGCCGCAAGGTTCTGCAAGCTGCAGTGGTTTAAATTGGTGCATTTTTTTTTTGCTGTATTTGGATCCCCACCCATGACAGACACTGCTATTGGATGTCCCATATGTCATGAATAGTGGAAGCGAGGTGTGTGACATACTTGGAATAATACCATTTTGTGATTACTCACCTTTAAAATGGGCATTATAAGTATGTCACACACCCCGCTTCATCCCGCCCTTTTGTATTCTGGATCCTTTATATGGTGAACCTTTTTATGGTTAAGAATGTTTTATTAGCTCTTCCTGGTCCCCTTACTGCTGTCATATACTGGGGAATGTGTGGGAGGTCCCAGGTATTTATGGACCGGGAGGGGCTTCTTTTTTGCTTTCATCTCTGCAGAAGTTCGCCCTCTACTGGACCATAACCCATATGTCATGAATAGTGGAAGCGGGGTGTGTGACATACTTTTAATACCCATTTTAAAGGTGAGTAATCACAAAATGGTATTTTTATTAAATGTTACACTATAGCAAAAATAAAAACACACTTCTCCTGGAGAAGCCGTAGCTTGTGTATTGGGTTTACATTGGGGGTCTCATCCCCTGCTTTATTTGGTGAATATAGCCTTCTTATCTAGCATTTGCACTTAAGATTTGATTGACTGCACAGGTTTATGGTCTTGATAAATTATTTGTAGTAATTACCTTTTTATACTTTTTTTGCACAAAGTGGAGTAATTAGAAATGTATAAAAAATATATATATACATAATTTTTTTTTTTCTTGGGCAATTTGTGGAGCTATTTATTACTGATTTCTATTTGTACTTTTTGATACCCTGTGGTCTTCTATAATATGGATTGCTAAGTATTTTAACATCACATGAATAGTGGATGAATTGATTTTAACAGTGTCTTTGTGTTGCATGTGTGTTTTTATTTCTGCTATAGTGTAACATTTAATAAAATATTATTATTTTATGGTATTTGTGGAGTTGTGCCCCTTTCTTATGACCCTTGTCAATTTGGTTTGACCCATTTCCTTTATTGTACATCTTAAAGTTCTCCTAAAACATGACTTCAGACCAGCTTTATCCCCATTGCACAGGTATCCTGATGTGGGATGCCTGTCTGCTGAGTACCCCCTGCAGTACAGAAATACTTTTCCAGTAGTGGACACCTAAGATGACTGCACACTGCACTTTTTTTTAACAATAAATCTTTATTGAGATGGGCTGGTCAGTAAGGCATGCAGGAAACCGACAGTTCCATACTGCGATCTTGATCGTAGAACATTACACAGCACTACGAAACAAGCAACATACAAGGGCAGAATAGCATATTTTGCTCGGCATCCCGAGTGTCTACTCCCTGACTAGCACTAACAGCACGCATCACCGTCCCCCAGAGTCTTGTCTCAAGAAATACTGTCGCAATGCAGTAGTTTGTGGATACACTGAGACCAAGCAAGTATCCAGTTGCCACCACTATCGTTAGCGGTTTAATCAGCTCTGCTGCAATCAAGGCTAAATTGTGCCAAAGCGGGTTTTCTCTGATCTGTGTAATTACTAAATTACGGTCACGGTTTTGATCATTTATAATACAAATGAATCCTATGATGACCAGCTTTAGTTAAAGCTGCCAACAGCCATTTTGACAAAAGGGGGACATGGATGGGTATGCACAGGGGGCACTGGCAACCTAGATATAAAAAAAAACAATGGGTGTTGGAATTCTTTAAATGACAAGTATCATTTGCCGGCTCATCTGGCAGGTCTTTTTATCATACAGTGTATCACAATGTAATGATCAGTCAGCTGTGTTTACTCTGCAGCTGAAGAAAGTATCTAATTTCTCAACTGAGATGCATGATTACATAGTGTAATTTTTTAAATTTATTTTTGTTAAACTGTTATTTTACATCTTCTCTTTTCTCTTACTTTTATTAGTCTATGAATATCCTGACCTCAGTTTTGCTTTTGTATGCTAAAGAGGAAGAAGCGTTTTGGCTGCTGGTTGCAGTATGTGAGCGGATGCTGCCCGATTACTTTAATCATAGGGTCCTTGGTGAGTGTGCAGAAATCAAGTAATGCAGGTCCTTCTGTTTACCAAGAATACTGACCTGCGCATGATTGCCAACTTGCTACTAGGTATTTTTATTGCAAACTATTATCTGAAGACCAGGAAAATGATAGAGGCTAAAAGAGTAATTCACGCTTGGTCAAAAAACTATTTAAACATGATTATAGGTAAGCAAATGCATACGTAAAGGCTCCATCCTTTTAAAGTTGCCCCACCCCCCCACACGATTTAGGATGTCTCACTGCACATCCCCTCCTACCAAGGCTGGGCAGCCTATACTCGCCTTTTCTGTGTTTGCAGGCTGCCTGAAGGTGTACAGTGCTTTGCAAGCCGGCCAGGCGAAACCTATCTGCTGGAGGTCATGTTAGGAAGTCAACCATAGAGGGAACGCTGAAGCGATAGGTATGGGTTTTCTGTCTTGGCTGGGATTTGCAGTGGGCTCAAATGGTGAGGGGACCTCCAGGCATTTTTGACTGCCACTGTTACTACTGGTCTCTGCTGCCAAATGCCCACCACCTGGTTCTAAGATAGATTTGGGCTTTAAAAATAATACTTATTCTAAGCATACAGTACGTTCTGCTCCAATATAATCCTTACACATGGGTAATCCTTCACCAGAGGGCGCTGTTCACTGCAGACATGCAAAAAAACAGGCTCCTCCCAGCCCTTCATATACCCAGGGACCTCCCACAAATCCCCAGATTTCTCTGCAGTGCTCACTGCGAAGACATGCAGTATCAACTCTCTCGCAGGTGAGCGGGGCTATTACAGCCTGCGGGACTCTTACCAACCGTCCTCTTCAATAAAGATGTGCCTCCCAGCCTGGGCTGCGCTGGTCGGGTGAAGGTAGGCAGCACCTTATGTGCTCACAGAGCTACGCTTCACCGCAATCCCCCACCATAGGGTAGGTGGTTTAGGCCGATGGTTAGCCTCCATTAGATGCCCCTCTCGCATTGTTGCCCGTGCCCCTCATAGCGATAATCTCTGGGTGCAGGTCCGCTTCTCCCTCGCTTCCTCCTGTAGCTCGGGGGAAAAGAAAGGGGGGTTATGTGTGTGGCGGTCCCAGCGTAATGTTAACACGTTTATGGCCGTTGATCTTTTATTTAAACCTGGGTGTCAGTGCCGCGCTCCTCACACATAAACCTTCTGGTTGCGCGCATGTGTGTCTTTTCATTACATAGTGTGCAGCCTGGACGGCAGCATCATTCTCTAGTGTGAGAGCAATCTCCTTAATTACATTACGTATGTGTGTACTATCCACTACTGTCATTCACGTTGCGCTGGTTAGAGCTTTGCGCTCTTTGGGGGAGGCGGGGACTCGGCATGACGCGCCCCGCGTCACAGCCAGATCAGGCCCGCCCCTCGAGGTTTGCTTGGCGCCATTTTGACGGTCTTCGTGCGCGCGCATGGTTGCAATCCGCCTCCTCCCTTGGTCATGTAAGTGCCCTCCCGGGCGGTTTTTGTTCCTATGATTTTTTATTCGGCTGCGCATGGCACTGACACCCCCCTCCTATCCCATTATGTCTTTCAGACGCCAGGATTTCGGTGGCTTCTCCACGGCCTGACATATATTATTGCGGGTCCTCATAACAAATTCTCCCACATTCCTAGCGGGTCTTGGGGCATCCAGGGTTGCCTATTGCGTAAATCCCTGCAGGCATACTGCTCAGATAATCACCATATGGAGGCATTTCAGAATTATGTACCCGGGGTCCCTCGGGGACATGGCCGGCTGTGTACAGTGTGTGGTCAGCCCCATGCTGATGCTGACAGCACGGGTCTGCGGACCGTGTGCTGAACAGGCACTGACCCTGCAATCAGGTTTGCCAGTGGCTGCACCTCCCTTCAATACACCTGTCTCCCCGGACCTAAATCTCACCCCTGATGAGTCTCACTCGAGCGGGGATGACCAGCAAGTCGTGCCGCGCAGGCTGCCTACGACTGAGCAGGTGCTGTCTAGTTTGGCGGAGCGTATGGGGCCCTGGAAAGCAGCGGTCCCTGACGCCTCCTGGCTCTCCGGTTGCTAACGAAACCGATGATTCTGCTGCTATGCAGGACCTGGATCCTTCTGATGAAGGTAAGCTATTCTCCGATTCGGGCTCCTCGGATGGGATGCCCTGGAGCCGTGATGATTCTGGCCCCGGTTCTTGGGGCCTGTGTGACACTGATGAACTACTTATAAAGATCTTTGAGGTTTTGTCAATCTCTCCTCCCGGAGAGGCTCCCAAGCCTAAGAGGGAAAGTTTCCACACAGCGACACCGCGCTTGGAATTTCTGGAACAGGAGCATTTCCAGGCTCTTATATCCAAAGAATGGGATTCGCCTTGTAAACTTAAAGGGGTTCCAGGGGTCTGGGATTGGAAGTACCCTTTTCCCCCTGATGTGGTTAACTTTTGGTCAGCACCTCCTGTGGTGGATGCACCAATTATAGGGGTTACTAACCCCCCCTTCATGACTGCCCCTCATTATCGCACCCTTCGGGATGCTGAGGACCGGCGCATTGACAGACTGGCTTCCCACGCCTTTTCGTGTACAGGGACGGCTCTGCGCCCGGTATGTGCCGCGGCCATCACTGCGGTGGCCGCCAGGACTCTCATTAGAAAACTACTTGATCACCGACCTGAGGACCTCCCCTGGGATGTATTTAATGCGCTCTCAGACTGTGATGTGTCTGTAAGGTTTATCCTCTCAGCGCTGGATGACACCATTAAAGGTGTGTGCTAGAACCTCTGCCCTTGAGGTAGCTATCCGCCGTCTGGTCTGGCTGCGACAGTGGGGTGCTGACGATGATACGAAAAAGGCTCTCACTGGCCTTCCTTTCAGAGGACGGTATCTATTTGGGGCCCGTCTGGACCTTTTTTTGAAAAAAGGGTAAGGCACCCCTACGCAGAAGGCCGTCTCTGCCTCCTCGGGGCAGGGACACCCCTCCCCCTCCCTACGTTGGTGTCAAACACGAACCTGAGGTGTGCTTCCAACTTTTCGGAGTGGATTTCCACCTCGGGGTGGGCAGGCAACGCCCTGGGCCCTCTGGCAGGGCTATGTCCAAATCTGCCAAGACTTCCCAAGCATGAAGGGACGCCCTCGCCCTTCTGGGCGAGGGGACTGCCACAGCACCTGGCTCCTATCTGGGAGCGTATCTTCTCCTTCTGGTGGATCCAGGAGGTAGTTCCCCTGGACACAGGATAGAATTGGCTGGGCGGTCCCTCTCGGAGGTTGTCAGGGTGCTTCGAGCCCCTGTTTTCCTCTCAGGAGTTATTGCAGGCCGTACTCGGCCGGCAGGGTCTGGGCTTACTTGCAGGTTGCCCTTAACAGAATGGGGCGATAGCCTCTATGTTAACCTTTCTCTTTCCCTCAAAATGATGAGGCAATCTGGGCCATGCTGGCCAATGATAAGCTTGGCAATTCTACACTCACAGGTAGTCCCTGTATGATATCTCTGTCTTGGGACACAGGCGCCCTGTGTAAGGGGGGCTTCTGGCCTCCTGTGGCGTTCTAGATCCTGTTAGTTCCCCCTCTGTCTTCTGGACACCAAGACCGTCACTAGTCAGTGTTGCAGGTCCAACCCTGCGGATTGGGGCCTTGTTTTTGGCCTCTCTTTCGCCCCCAGGCTACTCGCCATGGCGCGGATGGGGATGATGTCTCGGATATGCCTGTGGGGCGTCCGCACTAGGACCTACCGGGTCGTCTTTCCTTACTCCCCAATCTCTACGTCAGGCCGAGTGGGTTAGTCGGCCGGCGGTGTCCCCTGGGAGTTACTGGAGGGGTGCTCAGTCACCTCAATCCCTCACGGTCCCTTATCTGCTATCTCCATTCCTTGGATTCAGTTCAGGCTTGAGCCTTCTTCCTGGGCAACAAGTGGACTCCTGGTTACGGGGGCTCTGTCCCCCTTTGCTGACATCTTACTTTCACCAGGCAGGATTGCAGCTGGTGGGCCCGTTGGTGGCGTATCAGATGATGTCCCTTATACAGAGCCTTTGGGCTCTTCGGCACAGTAGGTTATTGACCCTAGATGGGGTTCCAGCACCCCGGGAGCTAGGTCTGTGCTCATTCCCCTTCGATACGGTGGTTCCTCTTGAGCTGTTATATTCAAGGACCCTGTCAGGGGGCACCCCCTTCTTTACTTGCATCTTCCTGTGAATGGTCACCTTGGGTACCAAGTCGCGCAGGTGGGCGGGAAGGGGAATTTCTTCTAAAACCCCCCGTGGTTCCTAGGTAGGGTCCCTTAGAGGGTCCATCTTACCTAATGGCTTTGTTAAAACAATGAGCCTTCAGTTGACTCTATAACTGCTAGACTTCTCCTCTTTAGGACCTGTCTATTTGGGGACTCTTGGCCTGTTGGAAGACAATGGCCTGTTTTATTATTGGTCTGGAGCTTGAAGCAGGATGATTCTCCTGGAAGGTTCCTGATCTGGGTGGGGGTCTACGCCCCCTGCTCCTCAGTGGTGTTCGCTCCAATGGATGTCTTTCAGTGGCAGGTTGTGCTATCCTGTTGTCCCTCTGAGAGCCAACTAGGGTGGCTCTGTTGGGTTTCGCTTATATCACAGGGGCTCTGCCCTTGTTTTTACTGCCCAGAATATTCTGACTCATGGGGGCTTAGTAAATTTATGTCTAGACTTTCTAGCCTACGACCACACCACCCTGAATGCGCCCGATCTCGTCTGATCTCGGGAGACCGCCTGGGAATACCAGGTGCTGTAGGCTTTAACTTCATTCACCCTGCTATGTGGGGTTCTGCGCACGGTCGTGCTGATAAAGAGACCTGTGAGATTGATGGCCCCTGGGTGGCCTAGTGAACTGTGGTTCGCAGATGCTTCTGCTGAGGTCAGCGGACCTGTACGCTCTCTTAGGAGTGCCGTTCTACCCTTGTCAGGCTCCTTCTTATGTCGTCCCAATCTACAGACCCTAGTCTGGGGCTTGACAGCTGATTCATTCACCCCTTGGAGACGGGCTTATCTTCTGGGTGATTTGGTATATGGGGGGCTAGGAGCAAGCTTCTTTGGCTTCCGTTTCCTCCGTCTATTGGGGGTTATGGTGTACCCCTATTGATTGGCATGAGTCTTGGTCTCTCCCCTGTTGGACTTTCTCGGTTCCCAGGGTTCTAGAGTTGTTACAGCATAGGTTGGGGTTGGCTCTCCATCTAGGTACTCTGAAGGTTCAGGTTCTGTCCTGTCTGCCTTCCTGTAGAAGTCTGGTTCTGTCTTTCTTGTTAGGAGTTCTCTTGGGGATTGCTCAGGGGCATCTCCCTAGTAGTTCTATGGTCCCTGTTGGGATCAATTTCCATTCTGTTTGCCCTGCGGATTGTTCCCTCGGGACTTATCCTGGATGCTGTCTGAGCTGTGTTGTAGTTCAAGTAGCCCCCCCGGGGGCTGTTGCTTCAGTCAGACGCGTGCCTGAGAAGATGGTGCTGTTTACTTAGCCCTCGTTCATTATATGTATATATATATATATATATATATATATATATATATATATATATATATATATATATACATACACACCATGATGTGGTGGTATTCCGCCTTACGCCGGACCCTTTTGTCCAAGGTGGTGTTTTATGATCATTATTTAAGTCCTTTTAGTCTGCCTATGGGCCTTATTCTTAATAATGCTGAAGTAAGGGGTCTACTTCCCCTCAACAGGTGTTGAAATTTTCCTGGTTGTTTCTTGTCCCTTAGGGGGACTGATGCCCTTTGGGGTCTGCAGGCGCCTCCATATGTATGCGCCTGATCTCGTTTGCTTCCAGGGCCTATGCGCCCTTTGGACTGATCTTACTTGGATGGTTTGCCTTCCGGGTCATGAGTAAAGGTTTCGGCTTCTTGCTGATCCTTGTTAGTGAAGGGGTCTGTATCCCCACCTGTCTTGCGGGAGACCAGTTTGTATTTCCCCATTGGGGAGAGTTCTAAGTTTTACAAGGCTTCCGTTGCCTTTGAGCTGGTTAGGCCGTTACACTGGCCTATTCCTTTAAGGGGGAAGAATCTCCCTCTCTCTCTCTTTATCCCGTTCTCTTGGTGTTTGGGTACCTTTGGCTCTTCAGCACCAGGTTTTCTGTTGAATAAGTTGCCAGACCGCTGCTTGTTTCTGTTCAATACCTTTTCAAAGGCTTTGTTATGGGTTTGACGTTAGAGCCTTTGCTCATGTCGTACTTGGTAGCAAAGTTTGCAGGTGACAGTGCCTCTACTGTCTGCTGTGCCTTTTTTGTTGGGGATCCCACCCTACTTTATGGACACTGCTATTGGATGTCCCATGTGTAAGGATTATATTGGAGCAGGATGTACTGTATGCTTAGAATAATACAATTCTATGAAATACTCACCTGTAGAATTGGTATTATACGCATACAGTACGTCATGCTCCACCCCACCCTGGTTTTACATTTCTGGATCCCCTGTATGGTGATTTTTTATCATTACTATTGTTACCAGTTGGTGGTAGGTTTCTCCCGGCTTCTTTTCTCATTGCTTTTCTATACTGGGGATTTGTGGGAGGTCCCTGGGTATATGAAGGGCTGGGAGGAGCCTGTTTTTTTGCATGTTTTGCAGTGAACAGCGCCCTCTGGCGGAGGATTACCCATGTGTAAGGATTATATTGGAGCAGGATGTACTGTATGCCTATAATACCAATTCTACAGGTGAGTATTTCACAGAATTGTATTTTCCTATTGCATGGCACGGCCTGCTTCCAGAAGTCCTTACGTATGGGTTATTCCGCCACAAGGTGGCGCAGTGTACTGCAGAAGAGTTGTGGCTCCTCCCGGTACCATATAAAAACGGAATAACCATAGACTTATCCCAGTGTTCTCTCTGCAGTGATTCTGCGAAGATAGAAGATGGCTCTCTATATTGCGCAGGTGAGCAGGGCAACCAAGCCTGCAGCCCTGCATGGCCCTTTCCACTCGTTTCCGGACCCTCTGTGCCTCCCAGCCTCGGCTGACGGATCGGGTGAGGGTAGAGGAGCACTAGGGTCAAGTGCTCAAGGAGCGCTGCTCCAAGCCGCAGACCCTGCCGGCCATAGGCTTTATGGTGAGCCTACTAGGGATGCAGAGTTTCTGTCCTAGCTTCTGAGGGGGTGAGTGTTTTGGGGACTATGTACTTGTTCTGGCATTTTGGGGTCCACCCCCCCAATCCCTGGCCTGGGCTCTCGCCGCTGCCCGCTCGCCTTCCTCTCCCCCTCCCCGTCGTGTGTTCGGGGGAGGGGGGGGGCGGGTGGTAGCTAGCTAGCTATAGCTAGGGTGTTTAGCTATTTTTAAACAGTTTTTAACTGTGTTTTAACTGTTTTCACTGCCGTCGCCGGTTTGTACTACACTCCGCGGCGGCGCTATAACTGTGAGGCGTTTTTTCTACTGTGTGATGATGCCGGCGCAGTCACGTGAGTGCCGTTTTCGCGCTCTTCGGGGGCGGGGCCAGAGGATGACATGTATCATGTCGTCCTTCCTGCGGCCCGCCCTTCAAAGTTCCTCTGCCGGCGCCATTTTGCTTCTGCTGCGCGTCTGGGGCCCTTATTCATCCCGGAGCTGCGGCGGTGATCTATGTCTGTTGTCGCTTCCTCCTGGCGGCTGGTACCTTTGCCCTGCTTGGTCCGTGAATCCCCTTCCGGGGATCCCGGCTGTGTGCCATGTGCAGGGCATCCCCTCTGAGTAACAGTGCCGCGGTGTGTGTGCCATGCGCCCAGGGTATTGTTGCGGCCTAGGCTGAGCTACCTGCTTCGCTTCCCAGCTCTGCGCCCATTTCGGCATCGCCTACCCACCCACGCCTGCATTTAGCCCCCATTGAGGGGGATACTAGCGGGGGGTCACAGTCTGATCTGGCACTGCGTGTGGCCAGCATTGAAAGGCAGCTTGCCAGGCCTGTTCCACGTAAGGCCTGTGGCAAGAAGCGGCACCTAGCTCCCATGCCATCCCTCTTTCCTGAGGAGGATGAGGGACCTGATGCTTTTGTTGGCCTTTACCCCCAGAGGAGGGGGAACTCTTCCAGGACTCTGACTCCTCTAGGGACCAGCAGGAGGGTTACGGCAGTGACCCTCGGTCTGCGTCTGGGGAGGACTCGTGGTTCCCTGAGGACACTGATAGCCTGTTGGCTCACATTTTTGAAATCTTGCACATTGTCCCCCCTGAGGTGGCTAAGAGGAAGCAGTGTGAGCTCTTTCGTCCTGGTAAACAGCGCCTGGAGTTCCCTGAGCAGAGCCATTTCACTAATATGGTGCTCAAGGAGTGGGAACGTTCTAGTAGATTGCCCAAGGTGCCCAAGGGGTCTGATAAGAGGTATCCTTTTCCTGCCGACCTGGTCAAGTGATGGTCGTGTCCCCCTGAGGTGGACGCCTCCGTGCTAGGGCTGTCCAACACCTCGGTCATGCCTTCCCCTGACACTACTACACTGCGGGACAGCGAGGACCGGCATATGGATCAGCTGGCCTGCCATGCTATTCTAAATGTGCCATACACTCCACTTTGGTCTTCATGACATCTGGGTAATCTCCAGTAGAGGGCGAACTTCTGCAGAGATGAATATGCAAAAAAGAAAGCCCCTCCCGGTCCATATTATCCCTATTACTGCCAGGACCCTTCTAAATTGCCCTATATTGAGCCTCCCAGCTTAGGCTGCGGGTCCTGGTGAAGGTAGGAGCACCCTAAGGGTGCAGCAGGAGCACTGCTCCACCGTGAGACCTCACTATGGGGTAGGTGGTTATCCAGGTTTCTTGGTGATCCTGGTGTGAGATGCCCCATCCCTTTAGGCTTATGGCCGGCTTCTGGCAGGATTCTCCCCCCTTCCGGGTCACTTATTCTTGGCCTGGCCTGGCCGATATTTTGTTTTCCCCAGCTTGTGTCCCTGTGTGCTGAGTGATTTTTACTGTGTGTGTGTGAGTATCTTACTGCCTTACTCGCATTCCAGGGACTAATGGCAGCCTGGGGGAGCTTCTCCCCCTCAGGAGTTCGGGAAGGGGGCGGGGCCAGGCTCTCGGTGCAGCCGCGGTAGCCCCGCCCCCTTATTTAGCGCGATTGCTGTGCTCGTTTTCTAGGGGTCCGTGTTGCTGGGAGGGGGGCGTGGCCTCAGCAAACGCACGTTCTGCGCTGGCCCGCCCTCCCCCTGCTCTCCCTCCTCAGGCACGAGGCTGCGTGGGGGCCATCTTCTCGAGCAGGCCGCATAGCAGTGAATAAAGGGGGGTGGGAGCAGCTCAATCACTATTATTTATACAAAATTATTATTATTCAGGGCCTGGGAACTAATTTACCGCCCAGTTTAACCCTCTCATCAACTAAATATCAAGCAACAAACATGTCTAGCTATGTGGAAAGACAGAGATTTGGTTGCATATATGCAGATACATGTGGAAGCCACACTCCCACCTTATCCGTACCCCAAGTGACATTGGTACCAGTGGGGAGTCGCTTTCTCATGTTTGGGCTAGGTTGGCCAGCATCGAGAAAATTGCTAGCACGGTGGGCAAGAAGGCCCAGGCTAAAAAGAGACATTTGTCGTCGGCCCAGCCATTGTGGGATATTGACGACGAGTCCACTGATTTGTCAGATTATTCCCCGTTAGAGGAGGGGGAATTGTATCAGGAATCAGAGGCTGACTATGTTCAGTCTGGGAATTCCAATGTCGGGCAGGCGCTGGGGGATGCCGTAGATACGGCCACTGTTTTGACACATTTATTGGAGGTGTTGGACTTTGAACCGCCTGAGGCGCCCCCTCTTAAGAAGGGGGAATTTTTTGGGGCCTGCAAGCCCCGTCTGGAATTCCCTACCCAGGGTCATATTGATGCGCTGATCCTTAGAGAATGGGATAGGCCCAGTCGGCTTCCTGGTGTGCCTCAGGGATGGGATAAGAAATATCCTTTTCTGGTGGAGGCGGTTAAGCGTTGGTTTTCTCCTCCCGAGGTTGACGCGCCTGTTTTAGGTTTGACCAACTCTTCTGTGCTGAACACCCCTGACACCACTTCCCTTAAGGATGGCGAGGATAAGCTCCTTGATCAGATGGCGTGCCATGCATTTGCCAACGTGGGCTCGGCTCTGCGGTCTGTTAGTGCATCTGCCCTGGTGTCGCTTGCTACCAGGTCTCTTATCAGGGACTGGCTGAATAAAGCTCAGTTTGATCCGGCTGGCACTGAGTTCGCTAGCCTTAAGAAATGTCAATTGTTCATGGGGTTTGTCTTGGCTGCTATGGAAGATTCTATTGTCGTGTGTAGTAGGACGTCAGCCTTACTGGTGGCTATGCGCAGATTGGTCTGGCTCCGCCAGTGGAAAGCAGACGTTGGAGCCAAGAAGTCGCTTACAGCTCTTCCCTTCTTGGGTTCGCGGCTGCTTGGAGATAAATTGGATGCTGTTGCCAAAGGAGGTAAGTTACCTCAGCAGAGGAAACAGCGCCGCCCCTTTCGGGAGGCGGGCTCGTTCACTCCTTCCTTTCGAGGGGCCAGAGCGACTAGGGGTTTTGGCTTTCTCAGGTGTCAGGGGCTCCTCCTGGAACAGAGGCAGAGGTCGGGCACGTCCCGCGCCTGCCTGGGGTTCCAAGCCCAAGCCTGCCGTTAAATCGGCTCAGCAATGAAGGGGCGCCCTCACCCGCAAGGGTGGGGGGGATGGCTGCGGCTCTTCTTCCAATTCTGGGCCCGGGAGGTCACAGACAATTGGATCTTGGAAGTGGTCTCCTCCGGGTACAAACTGGAGTTCGAGTTCTGGCCGCCCCCAAGATTCTTGAGGTCTCGGTTGCCCTCGGACCCTCAGGCTGCACAGGGGCAGTAAAAAACCTTCTGGACATGGGGGTTATATGCCCGGTGCCTCTGTCGGAGAGAGGCAGGGGTTTCTACTCCAACCTTTTCACGGTTCTCAAAAAGGAGGGTTCGGTGAGACCCATTCTAGATCTCAAGGTTCTCAACAGGTTTCTCAGAGCCAAAAAGTTCCGCATGGAGACTCTGCGCTCGGCTATCAATTCCCTTCGCCAAGGGGATTTTATGACATCCATAGACATCAAGGATGCGTATCTGCATGTTCCGATCTTTCAGGCACATCAGAGATTCCTCCAATTTGCGGTGGAGGATCAACATTATCAGTTTGCAGCTCTTCCCTTTGGTCTGACCTCGGCACCGAGGGTCTTCACCAAGGTTTTGGCGGGCATAATGGCTCTGCTCAGATCTCAGGGCATTCGCATTGTGCCTTATCTGGACGATCTGTTGATATCAGCTTCTTCCCTCCGTCAGGCGGAGCTGGACACCCACCAGGTGGTGTCGACCCTGGAGAGGTTCGGGTGGGTGATCAACCGCAACAAGTCTTCTCTCTCCCCGTCTTGTGTGATTTCATTTCTGGGCATGAATCGGGATACCATTCGGGCCAGAGTGTTTCTGCCCCAGACCAAGGTGCAGGGGATTCAGGGCCTGATCCGTCTTCTTCTGGCCAGTCCTTGTCCCTCTATCCGACAGGGGATGAAACTGGTGGGTTTGATGGTATCCTACTTCGAGGCGGTGCCGTTTACACAGTTTCACATGAGATCTCTTCAACTTCACCTATTGACGTATTGGGACAGGTGCCCACAGTCATTGGATCAGCCTTTCAGGATGTCTCCCAGGGTTCGGCAGTCCTTTCGGTGGTGGCTGGACTCGAGCAATCTGGTGAAGGGCAGATCCTTTCTGGTCCCTTGTTGGGAGACGGTTACCACGGATGCCAGCCTGTCGGGCTGGGGAGGTTATTGGAAGAGTCATCAGTTCAGCGGGGTGTGGGGTCCCCAGGAGGCTCACACCACCATCAATGTATTGGAGCTCAGAGCCATTCGACTGGTTCTGGCTCGGCTGACCCCACATTTACGGGGTCTTCAGGTTCGTTCGGACAACCGAACGGCAGTAGCTTACATAAATCACCAAGGAGGGACTCGCAGCAGGAGTGCCCTCAGGGAAGTCTCTCTGATCCTGCACTGGGCGGAGAGCAATGTTCCTTGCCTTTCGGCAGTCTACATTCTGGGAGTGGAGAACACGGAGGCGGATTCCCTGAGCAGGGGATCCTCTCGCCACGGAGAGTGGTCTCTCAACCCCGAGGTTTTTCTGGATCTTTGCCACAAGTGGGGGACTCCGGAGGTGGACCTCTTTGCCTCTAGGCACAATCACAAACTTCCTGCCTTTGTGTCTCTTTCTCAGGATCCTCTGTCTCTTGCAGAGGAAGGACCTGGGTTTTCTGTACCTGTTTCCACCTGTCTCCATGCTGGGCAAGGTAGTTCGCAAACTGGATCTAGAAGGGGCACCAGCGATTCTGGTGGTTCCAAGGTGGCCAAGAAGGTTTTGGTACGCAGACGTCGTAAGGATGGCCGTAGACCAGTACCGGCTTCTCTTGCTGCCGGACCTGCTATCTCAGGGTCATCTACTTTACCCCAATTTACATACGCTGGATTTGACGGCTTGGCTGCTGAAACCTTCGTCTTGAAAGAGGAAGGTTTGTCTGTTGTTCAGACCCTGATTAGGGCTAGGAAGCGGTCCTCTTCTGGCATTTGCTATAGGACTTGGAGGTCCTATATTGATTGGTGTGAGGCTAGGGCTTTGCCTTGCAGGGTTTTTTCTATACCCAGGATTTTGGAGTTTCTTCAGCATAATTTGGATCTTGGGTTCCAGCTTAGTACTTTGAAAGGACAGGTTTCTGCTCTGTCTGTTTTCTTCCAGAGGTCTTTTGCTTTACACCCGCTGGTTAAGACCTTTTTCCAAGGGGTGGCGCATGTGCGGTCCTGCGGAAGGCTGTGGTTCCTGTTTGGGATTTGAATTTGGTTCTTTCGGCTCTGCAGGGTCCTCCTTTCGAGCCGCTACAGGATATTGCTCTTTCGGTTCTCACTCAGAAGGTTGCTTTCTTGGTGGCTATTACCTCTGTCCGGCGTGTCTCTGAGTTGGCGGCCCTGTCGATTCAGGCCCCTTACTTTGAGAGACACCAGGATAAGGTGGTTTTTCATTTTAAGACGGATTTCCTTCCTAAGGTGGTGTCTGCTTTCCACCTCAATCAGGATATTGTTCTCCCTTCCTTGTGTCCTAAGCCTAACAATGACAAGGAGAGGGTTCTGCACAATTTGGATGTTGTTCGCTGTGTGAAGTACTATTTGGTGATTACTTCTTCCTTCCGCAAGACGGATGCTTTTTTCGTGGTGCCCTGTGGGCCCAGGAAATGTTTGGCGCCCGCCAAGTCTACCATTAGCAAATGGATTCGTCAGGCCATTGTTGGGGCCTATTCTGCTAAGGGGAGGACTCCCCCTTTTAGGGTCACTGCGCACTCTACTCGTGCTGTTGGTGCGTCCTGGGCTTTTCAGCACCAGGCTTCTGTTGATCAAGTTTGTAAGGCTGCTACTTGGTCTTCCGTTCATACTTTTTCCAAGTTTTACAAGGTTGATGTGCGGGCTTCAGCGGATGCTGTTTTTGGCCGCAAGGTTCTGCAAGCTGCAGTGGCTTGAGTTGGTACGTTCTTTACTGTTTCTGGTTCTCACCCATGACGGACACTGCTATTGGATGTCCCAGATGTCATGAAGAAGGATGTGGAGTGTATGGCACACTTAGAATAATACCGTTTTGTGAGTACTCACCTTTAAAACAGGTGGTATGAGTGTGCCATACACTCCACTTCGCCCCACCCCTTTTTTTCAGGTATTCTGGGGCTTTTATATGGTGAACCATTGGTTTTGATTGTTAATGTTATATTTGGTTCTTCCTGATCCCTTTACTGCTATTATACACTGGGGAATTGGTGGGAGGTCCCAGGTATATATGGACCGGGAGGGGCTCTCTTTTTTGCATATTCATCTCTGCAGAAGTTCGCCCTCTACTGGAGATTACCCAGATGTCATGAAGACCGAAGTGGAGTGTATGGCACACTCCTAATACCCGTTTTAAAGGCGAGTACTCACAAAACGGTATTTTTACATGTGTGGGGGCTGGGCTGCGCCCGGTCTGCGCTGCTGCCATCTCCTTGATGTCGCTACGGGGGGGAGGATTATAGGTCCCTTTTGCTTTGCTCTGATTTTGTTGCCTTTGTCCTTACTGCCATGTATGATGCGGTACGGCTGTGTGGTAGGGCCTCTGCACTTTTGGTGGCTATGCGCTGCTCTGTTTGGCTGTGTCAGTGGGCGGATGATGCTGCTGCTAAGAAGGCTCTCACTGGGCTCCCCTTTACGGGGCTGCGGCTCTTTGGTGAGCGTCTGGATGTTCTAGCCAAGGATGATAGGCTGCCTCAGTGTAGGAGGCAGCCTCGGCCTTTCCGGGGGCCCTCCTCTTCCCTCCCCTCCTTTCGTGCTCCAAGAGGAGGTCGTGGCTCCCTCTTCCTCTCAGGTACCCGCAGAGATTCTTGGGGCCATGACAGACCACGTGGTCATCCCGGTCTCTCATGGGGCCCCAAGCCCAAACCTTCTCCCAACACCCCTCAAGCATGAGGAGGTGCCCTCACCCATCCGGGTGGGGGGATGGCTTCAGCTCTTTGCTCACGTCTGGAGGCTACGCGTCTCAGACCGGTGGATTCAGGAGGTGGTGTCCTCCGGTTACAAGATAGAGTTTGCAGCCTGGCCACCCCCAAGGTTCATCAGATCCCGGATGTCTCAAAACCCTGTCAGCTCAGGGTTTGCGCTTTGCGGTTCAACGTCTGTTAGAGTCAGGAGTCATTTGCCTGATGCCTTCCCAGGAACGGGGTCGAGGGTGCTACTCCAATCTGTTCACGGTCCCCAAAATGGACGGGTCCCTGAGACCCATCCTGGACTTGAAGGGTCTCAACAAGTTTGTCAGGTTCAAGCACTTTCGCGTGGAGACTCTACGCTCGACGGTCAGTTCGTGACCTCTGTGGACATCAAGGATGCATACCTTCACGTGCCAATCTTTCCAGGTCATCGGAGATTTCTCAGGTTTGCTCTAGAGGATCAGCATTACCAGTTTGTGGCTTTACCATTTGTTCACCAAGGTGCTGGCGGGCATGATGGCTCTGCTGTGGAATCAGGGCATTCGCATCCTCCCTTACCTAGACGACATTCTGATTGCAGCTCAGTCTCTTCATCAGGCCGAGAAGGATACGCTGGTGGTGACCTCCACCCTCGAGTCCTTCGGCTGGGTGATCAACTATCCCAAGACTTCACTGTCTCCATCTATGGTGAGATCCTTTCTGGGCATGACTCTGGATACCTCTCAGGTCAAGGTATTCCTGCCTCAGCAGAAAGTGGAGGGCCTTCAGAAGCAGGCACGGACTCTGCTCTTGTGTCTCCATCCTTCCATCCGGCAAGGGATGCAGTTAGTGGGTCTGATGGTGTCCTGCTTCGAGGCGGTCCCCTTTGCTCAGTTTCACATGAGACCTCTTCAGTTGCACCTCTTGTCAGTTTGGGATCGGGACCCTGTGTCCCTGGATCAGGAGTTTGCTCTGTCCCCCCTGGCCAGACAGTCCCTCTCGTGGTGGCTGGACTCTGGGAATCTTCTAGTGGGCAGGACCTTTCTGCCTCCATGCTGGGAGACTGTCACCACAGATGCCAGTTTGACTGGTTGGGGGTGCTTTTGGAAGTCTCTGAAGTTCCAGGGTTGGTGGGGCCCCCAGGAGGCCCATGCTCCCATCAATGTCCTGGAATTGAGGGCGCTCAGGTTGGTTCTGTCTCAGCTGACCACACACCTTCGGGGTCGGGCTTTTCAGATCCGCTCGGACAACCAGACGGTGGTTGCCTACATCAATCATCAGGGAGGGACTCGGAGCAAGCGAGCCCTCAAGGAAGTGTCCCTGATACTGTTTTGGGCGGAAGAGAATGTCCCTTGCATCTCGGCAGTTTACATTCCGGGGGTGGAGAACCAGGAGGCAGACTCCCTGAGCAGGGGGACATCTCAGCTGGGGGAATGGTCCCTCAGCAACAAGATTTTTCACTCCCTGTGTCACCGCTGGGGTCAGCCGGATGTGGACCTGTTTGTCCCACCACAATCACAAGCTTCCCAGGTTTGTCTCCCTGTCACAGGACCCTCTGGCCTTCGCCACGGATGCGCTAGCAATGCCTTGGATGGAGTTCCGGCTCCTCTATGTGTTCCCTCCCCTCCCTGGGCAGGGTGCTGCGCAAGATAGCCCAGAAAGGGGTACCAGCCATTCTGGTGGCCCCCTGTTGGCCAAGGAAGGTGTGGTTCGCAGACGTTGTGCAGTTGGCAGTAGATCAGTATGCCCTGCCCAAGGATCCGGATCTGCTCACTCAGGGACAACTGTGCCATCCCAATTTACAAACGCTGGCTTTAACGGCTTGGCTGCTGAAACCTCCATCTTGATGGTTAAGGGCTTGCTGGCTTCTGTTGTTGATACCATGATTAGGCCTAGGAAGAAGTCCTCATCCTTTATCTACTACAGGATATGGCATGCTTACATTGCCTGGTGTGAGTCCAAGTCTCTTCCTTGTCGGGTGTTTTCTATCCCCAGGATTCTGGAATTTTTGCAACATGGTTTGGATTCGGGCCTTCAACTTAGTACCCTCAAGGGACAGGTGTCGGCTCTGGCAATTTTTTTTCCAAAGATCCTTTGCCAATCACCGGTTGGTTAAGACTTTTTTCCAGGGAGTTACTCATGTGCGTCCGCCACGTAAGCCTATGCTACCAGTTTGGGACCTGAATCTGGTGTTGTCTGCTCTGCAGGGTCCTCCCTTTGAGCCTATCTGTGGGGCTGCTTTGCCCATTCTGACTCTTAAGGTGGCCATTACTTCTGTCAGGCGAGTTTCTGAGCTGGCGGCGCTTTCCATCAAACCTCCTTATTTTGAAAGGCATCAGGATAATGTGGTGTTTCGGCTTAAGACGGATTTCTTGCCTAAGGTTGTGTCTGCTTTTCATCTCAATCAGGACATTGTTTTACCTTCTTTGTGTCCTAACCCTGCTAATTCCAAGGAGCGGACCCTTCACTCCGTGGATGTTGTCAGGGCTCTGAAGTTTTATTTGGTTGCTACTGAGTCTTTCAGGAAATCTGACGCTCTTTTTGTTCCTCCTGCTGGACCTAGGAGGGGTTTGCCTCCTGCTAAATCCACTATCGGCAAGTGGATCCGTCAGGCGGTGGAGCAGGCCTATTCTGCCAGGGGGAAGGTTCCTCCTTTTAGGGTTACTGCTCATTCCACTCGTGCTATTGGTGCGTCTTGGGCTTTTCAGCACCAAGATTCTGTTGAACAAGTTTGTAAGGCTGCAACTTGGTCTTCTGTTCATACCTTTTCCAGGTTTTACAAGGCTCATGCTGCTTTTGGCCGCAAGGTACTTCAGGCGGTAGTGGTTTGAACTGCCTGTTGTTACTCTTTTGGGATCCCACCCTACCTTACGGACACTGCTGTTGGACGTCCCATACGTACGGACTTCTGGAAGCAGGCCGTGCCATGCAATAGGAAAAAGACAATTCTGTGAGTACTCACCTGTAGAATTGCTTTTACTATGCATGGCACGGCCTGCTTCACCCCACCCTTGTTATCACTATTCTTGGTTGCCTCTTTATGGTGATTGTTCCAAGTTAGTTGGGGTTTGTTACCTTTTTTACTTTTATTATCTCCCGGTTTCTTGCATAACTGCTTGTCAACACTGGATAAGTCTATGGTGATTCCGTTTTTATATGGTACCGGGAGGAGCCACAACTCTTCTGCAGTACACTGCGTCACCTTGTAGCAGAATAACCCATACGTAAGGACTTCTGGAAGCAGGCTGTGCCATGCATAGTAAAAGAAATTCTACAGGTGAGTACTCACAGAATTGTCTTTTTACCATGCCGGCTGCCCGCTACTCTGCTTTGAACATTACTACCACGCTGTAAGCTGCCGCCTCGCCGTAGCCCTGTGGCTAATCATTACTTCGGTGTACAGCAGCTCTACTGTCATTACAATCATTGGCCAGCTAGGCACTCAGTCACAGCCGGAATGGCAGTCTCCTAGGGCCACCATGGTTAGGTTGGGGAGCGGGTGGCCAATGACGGAAAGGTAAGACTTTTTTTTATTACTCAACTCTATTCTTGCATCGGGTGGGGGAAGATGGCATTAGACTCCAGCGGTGACTGGATTTCAACTTTTAAATGTCACAGCAATAGGACACTGGAAGAATTATAATAGCTCAGAAAAGTTTTACATTTCATTTTTTTTTTCTTTTGACAGGGGCCCAGGTTGACCAGTCGGTCTTTGAAGAACTTATTCAAGAGCGTCTTCCTGAGCTGGCTCTTCACATCACTGACTTATCCACACTGGCGTCCATATCCTTGTCCTGGTTCCTCACCCTATTTATTAGTATCATGCCCCTGCAGAGTGCTGTGAATGTTGTGGACTGTTTCTTTTTTGATGGCATTAAGGCCATTTTCCAGGTTGGATTGGCAGTTCTGGATGCCACAGCAGTGGAGTTGTGCAGCAGCACAGATGATGGTCAAGCCCTTCTGATTCTGTCCAGGTTCATTTTTTGCTGCATTTTTTACATTTCTGTTGGGTAATTGTGTTGTAACATGAGCTGCATCTAATCGTTACAATTTACTTCCTAACAAAAAACTATACCTTTTTGTGAAGATTTTTAGAGCATGTCAGGAGTGAGGAGAGCCCCCTGCCGCCGACTGGAAACTGGCACAGTTTACTGAATAATGAGCAAGAGGCTTATCCCTTTACAGATATTGCTGATCTAATACGGGACTCGTATGAGGTATGGGGCACAGCAACGTGGTTAAAACAATGTGTGCAACTAAAATAAGAAATGTAACCTTGTTTCCCCCATCGCTCTGCCTGTAATGTCTCTTGCTTGCCTGCACTGTGTTTATCATCCTAACACATCAAATACTTTCTCAGATTTCTCACATTATCTCCTTACAGAAATTTGGCAACAGCTCTGTGGAGCAGATAGAGCATTTGCGTTGTAAGCATAGAATCCGTGTGCTGCAAAACCATGAGGAAACTACAAAGCAAAACGTGGTGATTATAAAGATGTGCTAAATAACACATTTTATAGATATTCTTTAGATAGATAAGTAGCCCTTTGCCTACATTCTCATACTATACATGCAGTCTGTGGACATTGTAAAGACATTTTCAGGCACTGGGAGCTTTGCTGCTGTTCCAAGGAAAAAAAAGTCCTTATGGACCTTAAATGAGATGAAGGGTCACTTTTACACCTGAACTGAATAATACTCCCGCCAAGGTTGTGGTTTTATATTCTAAGTGTGCCATACACTCCACTTCGGTGTTCATGACATCTGGGTAATCTCCAGTAGAGGGGGAACTTCTGCAGAAATGAATATGCAAAAAAGAAAGCCCCTCCCGGTCCATATATACCTGGGACCTCCCACCAATTCCCCAGTTTTCTTCTCTGCAGAGAAGGCGACAAGACAGAAGATGAGGACTTCTTTACTTACAGGTAAGCCGGACTCGCGCCCTGCCTTCTATTATCCCTATTACTGCCAGGACCGTTCTAAATTGCCCTATATTGAGCCTCCCAGCTTAGGCTGCGGGTCCTGGTGAAGGTAGAAGCACCCTATGGGTGCAGCAGGAGCACTGCTCCACCGGGAGACCTCACTATGGGGTAGGCGGTTTCCAGGTTTCTTGGTGATCCTGGTGTGGGATGCCCCGTCCCGTTAGGCTTATGGCCGGCTCCTGGCAGGATTCCCCCCCTTCTGGGTCCCTTATTCCCCTCCAGGGATTGGGGGGGGGGCGTGGCCGATATTTCGTTTTACCCAGCCCTTGTCCCTGGCCGATATTTCGTTTTACCCAGCCCTTGTCCCTGTGTGGTGTGTGTTGTACTTGTGTGTGTGTGTGCGTGTGTGTGTGTGTGTGTGTGTGTGTGTGAGGTGTTGCTGCCTTACTGGCTTACTTGGGACTGCTTACAGCCTGGGGGAGCTTCTCCCCCTCCCTCAGGCTGCGTTCGGGAAGGGGGCAGGGCCGGGCTCTCGGCGTGGTCGCGGTAGCCCCACCCCCTTATTTGGCGCGATTGCTGTGCTCGTTGTATAGGGGTCCGCGTTGCTGGGGGGGTGTGGCCTCGGCAAACGCGCCTTCTGCGCTGGCCCGCCCTCCCCCTGCTCTCCCTCCTCAGGCACGAGGCTGCATGGGGACCATCTTTCCCTGGCAGGCCGCATAGCAATCGGTGTGGTAAGGGCCCGATGGCCATCTTCTTAGCTTGTGTGTGTGGGGGCCCCTATTTACCGGGGGCCCCCACTGGTCTCAATCCTGTGTGTGTGCCTTAATCGCACTGTCTGGCTGGGTTACCTGTATATTTACAATGGTGGCTACAAGATCAATTGCTGTGGTTTTTTACATGTAATTTTATAGCCATTTTTACACAGCTCGGCGCTTATGTTGCTTGTTTTTGTGTGTTACAGGTTGCCCTGTATATGTGCATATTAAGGGGTCCCCCCTGGTCCTGGGGTCCCTAGTATAAAAATTTTCCACCTAAAATCCTCCCACCGGGACTTTTAAGGGGCATCCCGGGTTGCTTATGCTTAATTCCCTGCGGTCCACAAAAATTCACCATATGGAGGCTCCGCAGGATACCGGGCCCGAGATCCCTTTGGAACAATCCGGGCCATGTGTGGGGTGCGGGGTATCCCTTACGGGGGAGAATGTGCTGATCTGTATACCATGCGCACAAAAGGGCATAACGCGGCAGTCTGGTACCCAGCCTTCTGGGTCGGCGCCTTCCGCTCCCCACCTTATCCGTACCCCAAGTGACATTGGTACCAGTGGGGAGTCGCTTTCTCGTGTTTGGGCTCGGTTGGCCAGCATCGAGAAAATGATTGCTAGCACGGTGGGCAAGAAGGCCCAGGCTAAAAAGAGACATTTGTCGTCGGCCCAGCCATTGTGGGATATTGACGACGAGTCCGCTGATTTGTACGATTATTCCCAGTTAGAGGAGGGGGAATTGTATCAGGATTCAGAGGCTGACTAAGTTCAGCCTGGGAATTCCAATGTCGGGCAGGCGCTGGGGGATGCCGTAGATACGGCCACCGTTTTTTCACATTTATTGGAGGTGTTGGATATTGAACCGCCTGCGGCGCCCCCTCTTAAGAAGGGGGAATTTTTTTGGGCCTACAAGCCCCGTCTGGAATTCCCTACCCAGGGTCATTTTGATGCGCTGATCCTTAGAGAATGGGAGAGACCAAGTCGGCTTCCTGGTGTGCCTCAGGGATGGGATAAGAAATATCCTTTTCCGGTGGAGGCGGTTAAGCGCTAGTCTTCTCCTCCCGAGGTCGACGCGCCTGTTTTAGGTTTGACCAATTCTTCTGTGCTGAACACCCCTGACGCCACCTCCCTTAAGGATGGCGAGGATAAGCGCCTTGATCAGATGGCGTGCCACGCATTTGCCAACGTGGCTCGGCCCTGCGGCCTGTTAGTGCATCTGCCCTGGTGTCGCTTGCTACCAGGTCTCTTATCAGGGACTGGCTGAATAACGCTCAGTTTGATCCAGCTGGCGCTGAGTTCGCTATCCTTAAGAAGTGCGAATTGTTCATAGATTTTGTCATGGCTGCGATGGAAGACTCTATTGTCGTGTGTAGTAGGACGTCAGGCTTACTGGTGGCCATGCGCCGATTGGTCTGGCTCCGTCAGTGGACAGCGGACGTTGGAGCCAAGAAGTCGCTCACAGCTCTTCCCTTCTTGGTTGCGCGGCTGTTTGACGATAAATTGGATGCTGTTGCTAAAGGAGGTAAGTTACCTCAGCGGAGGAAACAGCGCCGCCCCTTTGGGGGGGCCGGCTCGTTCACTCCTTCCTTTCGAGGGGCCAGAGCGCCTAGGGGTCTGGCCTACTCAGGTGTCAGGGGCTTGTCCTGGAACAGAGGCAGAGGTCGGGCACGTCCCGCGGCTGCCTGGGGTTCCAAGCCCAAGCCTGCCGTTAAACCGGCTCAGCAATGAAGGGGCGCCCTCACCCGCAAGGGTGGGGGGACGGCTGCGGCTCTTTCCAGGTCTGGGCCCGGGAGGTCACAGACAATTGGATCTTGGAAGTGGTCTCCTCCGGGTACAAGTTCGAGTTCTGGCCGCCCTCAAGATTCTTATAGTCCCGGGTGCCCTCGGACCCTCAGGCTGCACAGGGGCTCCTGTTAGCAGTAAAAAACCTTCTGAACATGGGGGTTATATGCCCGGTGCCTCTGGCGAAGAGAGGCAGGGGTTTCTACTCCAACCTTTTCACGGTTCCCAAAAAGGAGGGTTCGGTGAGACCCATTCTAGATCTCAAGGTTCTCAACAGATTTCTCAGAGCCAAAAAGTTCCGCATGGAGACTGCGCTCGGCTATCAATGCCCTTCGCCAAGGGGATATTCTTAGTATACAGTACGTCCTGCTCCAGATAGATTACTTACACTTGGGTTATCCTCCGCCAGGTGGCGCTGCACTGCAGAGACATGTAAAAACAGGCTCCTCCCGGCCCCTCAAATACCCGGGGGCCTCCCACAAATCCCCAGATTTCTCTGCAGTGCTTACTGCGAAGACATGAAATTATCACTCTCTCTCAAGTGAGCTGGGCTATTAGCCTGCGGCCCTGTTATACTATTCCCACCCGTCCTTTGTGTGATGTGCCTCCCAGCCTGGGCTGCGCTGGTCGGGTGAAGGTAGGCGGCACCATGCGTGCTTATGGAGCGCTGCTCCACCGCAGTCCCCCACCAAAGGTTAGGCGGTATAGGCTGATGGTGAGCCTTTATGGGATGCCCCTCCCGCATTATTGTCCCATGCCCCGGTAGCGGTGGGTCCTGTACAGAGGGCCGCCATCCTCCCTCATTCTCCCTGTAGCCTCCGGGGGGGAAAGAAGGGGGGGGTGTGGGTGAGCGTGTATCGTGATTCGTGCATACGGCCTTTTGTCATTTTTTTTCTTGACTAGTATATGTGGTGTCAGCCGCCGCGCTGACTTGTCTTTTTACTATTGCAAATGCCGCCGCCGCGCGCCTTTTCCTTCATTTGGATGTTCTGCGCCGGGTGGCGGCGTTACCTCAGACGCTTCTGCGTTCTCATTGGCTGCTTGTCGGTGGACTTCGCGCTCTTCGGGGGGGTTGGGCCTGGCCTGGCGCGTCATGGCTCGCTCTGGCCCGCCCTTCGAGGTACTCTCGGCGCCATGTTGTCAGGTCGCGTGCGTGTGACGTTCTTACCGCGGTCCAAAAGTGCCCTCGCAGCGGCTTTATACTCATTGTAGTGTGTCTGGTTCTGACACCCCCTCTTCTCATTGTGTCTTTCAGACGGGTGAATCCATTGGCTTCTCCCTGCCCGGTGTAATTGATAGTTGGGCCTTGTAAAATTACTCCCACTTCCCTAGCGGGTCATTGGGGCATCCAGGGTTGCTTCATAGCGTCAATCCCTACTGGCACATTGTGCCTAATAATCACCATATGGAGGCATCCCAGGATAGTGTTACCGGGGTCCCCTTGGGACAAGACCGGCTGTGTGTAGCATGTGGACAGCCTCATGCTGACGCTGACAAGGCATGGGTCTGCGTACCCTGTGCTGAGCGGGTGCTTGCATTGCAATCTGGCCTGCCAGTGGCTGCACCTCGTTTCACTACTCCCCCCAGCTTAAATCTCACTCCTGTTGAGTTGCATACTTGTGAGGATTCTCAGCCTGATGTGTCTTCTAGACTGCCTACTGCTGAACAGGTTATTGCAAGGTCTTTAGCGCGTAAGGGCCCTGGTAAGAAGCGGCACATGACGCCTAATGTTACTGTTTTCTCTATGGGATCTCAGGAGTTTATGAATCTGTGTGGCTATACCCCATCTGATGAAGGAGAGCTCTTTTCTGATTCAGGCTCATCAGATGAGAGACCAAGGGGTCATGACGATTCTGGCTCTGACCCCTGGGCCCCGGATGACACTGACAGATTATTGACCCAGATCTTTGAGGTTCTGTCTATCTCTCTCCCTGGTGAGGCTCCCAGGCAAAAAGGGGAGCGTTTTCATACAGCAACATCACGTTTGGAATTTCTAGAGCAGGCACATTTCCATACCCTTGTGCTCAAGGAATGGGAGTGCCCCAGTAAACTTCCCGGGGTTCCAAGGAATTGGGATAGGAAGTATCCCTTTCCCCCTGAGGTGGTTAAATGTTGGTCATCCCCCCCTCCCCCTGAGGTGAATGTCCCGATCCTAGGACTATCTAACAGCCCTGTCATGCATTCCCCTGATTCTACTACCCTGCAGGATGCTGAGGACCGGCGCTTTGACCTGCTGGCCTCCCACGCCTTTGCATGTGCAGGGAAGGCGCTGCGCCCGGTCTGTGCCTCTATTACTGCTGTGGCCACTAGAACCCTTATCAGAAATATGCTTGATAGTGCCCCTGATGATCTCCCTTGTGAGGTGTTTAATGCACTCTCCAGTTGTGATGTCTTTGTAAATTTTGTCCTATTAGCATTGGATGACACCATCAGAATGTGTGCAAGAACTTCGGCCCTCGTGGTGGCTATACGCCGCTTGGTTTGGCTGCGACAGTGGGGTGCTGACAATGCTGCAAAGAAGGCCCTCACTGGGCTTCCTTTTAAGGGGCTACGCCTGTTTGGGGCCTGTCTAGACCTTTTTGCTAAGAGAGGTAAGTTACCCGAGCGCAGACGGCTGTCTCGCCCCTTCGGGGCCAGGGCTCCCCTTCGCCCCCCTACCATGGTGCTAAACAAGAAACAGGGGTGTCCTTCGCGGGGGCTCCTGCAGATTCCTGTCACAGGAGCAGAACACAACGTCCTGGCTCCTCCGGGGGGGGGGGCTAAGCCCAAATCCTCTCCCAACCCCCTCCAGCATGATGGGGCGCCCTCGCCCGTCAGGGTGGGGGGACGGCTGCGGCACTTTGCTCAAGTCTGGTGGATTCAGGAGGTAGTGTCCTCCGGCTACAAGATAGAGTTTGCTGTGCGGCCTCCCCCAAGATTTATCAGGTCCCGGATACTCCAGGACCCTGCCTCTGCTCAGGTGTTGGCGCAGGCCGTGCAAGGCCTGCTGGGTCTGGAGGTCATTTGCAGATTTCCCTTAAAAGACAGAGGCAAGGGGCTCTACTCCAACCTTTTCACAGTTCCCAAAAAAGATGGGTCAGTCAGGCCCATTCTGGATTTAAAGATCTTCAACAAAATTATCAAGAACAGGCGTTTTCGCATGGAAGCTCCTTGCGCCCGGGGGTCTCATGACGTCTGTGGACATCAAAGATGCTTACCTTCATATCCCTGTGTTTTCAGGACACCAAGGTTCCTCAGATTCGCGTTGGAAGATCAACACTGCCAATTTGTGGCCTTGCCATCTGGCCTCTCTTCAGCTCCCAGAGTGCTCACCAAGGTGCTGGCGGGGGTGATGTCTCTGATGAGGCCAAGGGGCATCCGCGTGCTGCCCTACCTGGACGACATACTCATCACCTCTCGGTCTCTACAGCAGGCAGAGTTGGACACTCAGCTGGTGGTGGCCACTCTGGAGTTCTTCGGCTGGGTGATCAATCACCCCAAGTCTTCTCTGTCCCCTTCCCCGGTGACCCCGTTCCTGGGAATGATTCTGGATACGGTTCAGTCAAGGATATTCTTTCCTCAACAGAAGGTGGGAGCTCTAACTGCGCAGGTGAGGTTCCTGCTGTCGTGTCTCCATCTCTCCCTCAGGCAGGGAATGCAGTTGGTGGGCCTGATGGTGGCGTGCTTCGAGGCGGTGCCTTTTCCTCAGTTCCATTTGAGGCCTCTACATCTTCACCTTCTGTCAGTTTGGGACAAGGACCCAACGTCCTTGGACGAGGTCTGTATGCTCCCTCTCCCAGACGGTCTCTTTCGTGGTGGCTGGACTCCAGGTCCTTCTGGCCCCTCCTGGGAGACGGTCACCACGGATGCCAGTCTGTCAGGGGGGGGGGGGAATTCGGGTAGTCCCTGCGGTGCCAGGGGAGGTGGGGGCCTCAGGAGGCCCTGGCAGACTCTCTGGGCAGGGGGACCTCTCGTCAGAGAGAGTGGTCCTTCTGCAACAGGGTATTACAGTCCCTGTGTCACCGTTGGGGGTCTACCAGATGTGGTTCTGTTTGTGTCCCGTCACATTTACAAGCTCCCGGCCCTTGTCTCCCTGTCTTAGGATCCTCTGGCCTGGACCACGGATGCTCTGTCCATGTCATGGCAGGAATTTCGGCTACTGTATGTCTTTCCTCCATTCCCCCTGTTGGGCAGGGTTCTGCGCAAGATTGCTCTGAAAGGGGTACCAGCGATTCTGGTGGCCCCCGGGTGGCCAAGAAGAGTGTGGTTCACAGACGTGGTGCTGATGATAGTAGCCCAGTACGTTCTGCCAGGGGTGCCAGATCTGCTCACTCAGGGCCCCTTACGTCATCCCAATTTACAAACTCTGGCTTTGCGGCCTAGCTGCTGAAACCTCCATCTTGATGGAGAAAGGCTTGTCCGCCTCGGTGGGTGTTACCATGGTGAAGGCTAGGAAGATAGCATCTTCTTAAATCTATCACAGGGTATGACGTACCTACTTTGACTGGTGTGAGTCTAGGTCTCCTCCCTGTTGGGTGTTGTCAGTTCCCAGGGTTCTGGAGTTCTTACAGCATGGGTTGGCGTCGGGACTGCAACTCAGTGCTCTGTAGGGTCAGGTGTCTGCCCTGTCTGTTTTTTCTTTCAGAAATCTTTTGTTCAGCATTCTTTGGTTAAGACTTTCTTTCAGAGGGTTACTCATGTGCGTTCCCCACGAAAACCTATGGTCCCTGTTTGGGATTTGAACTTGGTCTTGTCTGCCTTGCAGGGTGCTCCCTCTGAACCTTTTCAGGATGCTGCTCTGGCTGTACTTACCCTCAAGGTTGTCTTTCTGGTGGCTATTGCTTCAGGCGTGTGTCTGAGCTGGCGGCTCTGTCTATCCAGCCCCATACTTTGAGAGAGACCAGGATAAGGTGGTGTTCCGCTTTAAGCCGGATATTCTGCCTAAGGTGGTGTCTGCCTTTCATTTGAATCAAGATATTGTGCTTCCTTCATTGTGCCCTAATCCTAGCAATGCTAAGGAAAGGGTTTTGCATTCCTTGGATGTGGTCAGGTGTCTGAAGTATTACCTAGTAGTCACTGCGTCCTTCAGGAAAACTGTTGCTCTTTTTGTGGTCCCTTCTGGTCCTAGGAAGGGTTTGGCTCCTGCCAAGTCTACTATCAGCAAATGGATCCGTCAGGCTGTGATTTAGGCCTATTCTGCTAAGGGGAAGAATCCTCCCTTCCGCCTTACTGCTTATTCTACTCGTGCTATTGGTGCCTCTTGGGCCTTCCAGCACCAGGCTTCTGTTGAACAAGTTTGCAAGGCCGCTACTTGGTCTTCTGTTCATACCTTTTCAAAGTTTTACAAGGTTGATGTTAGGGCCTCAGCTGATGCTGTGTTTGGCCGCAAGGTTTTGCAGGCGGCAGTGGTTTAAACTGTCTGCTTTAACCTTTTTTGTTGGGGATCCCACCCTACTTTATGGACACTGATTGTTATCATTGTCATAAGTTACCAGTTTTTGGGTGGTTAAATTCTCCCGGCTTCTTGTTCACTGCTTTTCAATGCTGGGGATTTGTGGGAGGTCCCTGGGTATTTGAGGGGCCGGGAGGAGCCTGTTTTTACATGTCTCTGCAGTGCAGCGCCATCTGGCAGAGGATAACCCAAGTGTAAGTAATCTATCTGGAGCAGACGTACTGTATACTTATAATACCAATTCTACAGGTGAGTATTTCACAGAATTGTATTTTTATGACATCCATAGACATCATGGATGCGTATCTGCATGTTCCGATCTTTCAGGCACATCAGAGATTCCTCCGATTTGCGGTGGAGGATCAACATTATCAGTTTGTAGCTCTTCCCTTCGGTCTGACCTCGGCACCGAGGGTCTTCACCAAGGTTTTGGCGGGCATAATGGCTCTGCTCAGATCTCAGGGCATTCGCATTGTGCCTTATCTGGACGATCTGTTGATATCAGCTTCTTGCCTTCACCAGGCGGAACTGGACACCCACCAGGGTGGTGTCGACCCTGGAGAGGTTCGGGTGGGTGATCAACCGCACCAAGTCTTCTCTCTCCCCGTCTCGTGTGATTTCATTTCTGGGCATGAATCTGGATACCAGTCGGGCCAGAGTGTTTCTGCCCCAGACCAAGGTGCAGGGGATTCAGGGCCTGATCCGTCTTCTTCTGGCCAGTCCTTGTCCCTCTATCCGACAGGGGATGAAACTGGTGGGTCTGATGGTATCCTCCTTCGAGGCGGTGCCGTTTGCACAATTTCACATGAGATCTCTTCAACTTCACCTATTGACGTATTGGGACAGGTGCCCACAGTCATTGGATCAACCTTTCAGGATGTCTCCCAGGGTTCGGCAGTCCTTTTGGTGGTGGCTGGACTTGAGCAATCTGGTGAAGGGCAGATCCTTTCTGGTCCCTTGTTGGGAGACTGTTACCACGGATGCCAGCCTGTCGGGCTGGGGAGGTTATTGGAAGAGTCATCAGTTCAGCGGGGTGTGGGGTCCCCAGGAGGCTCACACCCCCATCAATGTATTGGAGCTCAGAGCCATTCGACTGGTTCTGGCTCGGCTGACCCCGGTCTTCCGGTGCAGGTTCGTTCGGACAACCGAACGGCAGTGGCTTATATAAATCACCAAGGAGGGACTCGCAGCAGGAGTGCCCTCAGGGAAGTCTCTCTGATCCTGCACTGGGCGGAGAGCAATGTTCCTTGCCTTTCGGCAGTCTACATTCCGGGAGTGGAGAATACAGAGGCGGATTCCCTGAGCAGGGGATCCTCTCGCCACAGAGAGTGGTCTCTCAACCCCGAGGTTTTTCTGGATCTTTGCCACAAGTGGGGGACTCCGTAGGTGGATCTCTTTGCCTCGAGGCACAATCACAAACTTCCGGCCTTGTGTCTCTTTCTCAGGATCCCCTGTCTCTGGCAGTGGATGCCTTGTCACTGGCTTGGAAGGACCTGGGTTTTCTGTACCTGTTTCCACCTGTCTCCATGCTGGGCAGGGTAGTTCACAAACTGGTTCTAGAAGGGGCACCAGCGATTCTGGTGGCTCCAAGGTGGCCAAGAAGGGTTTGGTACGCAGGCGTTGAGGATGGCCGTAGACCAGTACCGGCTTCCCTTGCTGCCGGACCTGCTATCTCAGGGTCATCTACTTTACCCCAATTTACAAACACTGGCTTTGACGGCTTGGCTGCTGAAACCTTCATCTTGAAAGAGGAAGGTTTGTCTGAGGCTGTTGTTCAGACCCTGATCAGGGCTAGGAAGCGGTCCTCTTCTGGCATTTACTATAGGACTTGGAGGTCCTATATTGATTGGTGTGAGGCTAGGGCCTTGCCTTGCAGGGTTTTTTTCTATACCCAGGATTTTGGAGTTCCTTCAGCATAATCTGGATCTTGGGTTCCAGTTTAGTACTTTGAAAGGACAGGTTTCTGCTCTGTCGGTTTTCTTCCAGAGGTCTTTTGCTTTACACCCGCTGGTTAAGACCTTTTTCCAAGGGGTCGCGCATGTGCGGCCCCCTCGGAAGGCTGTAGTCCCTGTTTGGGATTTGAATTTGGTTCTTTCGGCTCTGCAGGCTCCTCCTTTTGAGCCGTTACAGGATATTGCTCTTTCGGTTCTCACTCAGAAGGTTGCTTTCTTGGTGGCTATTACCTCTGTCCGGCGGGTCTCTGAGTTGGCGGCCCTGTCGATTCAGGCCCCTTACTTTGAGAGACACCAGGATAAGGTGGTTTTTCGTTTTAAGCCGGATTTTCTTCCTAAGGTGGTGTCTGCTTTTCACCTCAATCAGGACATTGTTCTCCCTTGTGTCCTAAGCCTAACATTGACAAGGAAAGGGTTCTGCAATTTGGATGTTGTTCGCTGTGTGAAGTACTATTTGGCGACTACTTCTTCCTTCCGCAAGACGAACGCCTTTTTCGTGGTGCCCTGCGGGCCCAGGAAAGGTTTGGCGCCTGCTAAATCTACGATTAGCAAATGGATTAGTCAGGCCATTGTTGGGGCCTATTCTGCTAAGGGTCACTGCGCACTCTACTCGTGCTGTTGGTGCGTCCTGGGCTTTTCATCACCAGGCTTCTGTTGAACAAGTTTGTAAGGCTGCTACTTGGTCTTCCGTTCATACTTTTTCCAAGTTTTATAAGGTTGATCTGCGGGCCTCAGCGGATGCTGTTTTTGGCAGCAAGGTTCTGCAAGCTGCAGTGGTTTGAGTTGGTACATTCTTTGCTGTTTCTGGTTCCCACCCATGACCGACACTGCTATTGGATGTCCCAGATGTCATGAAGACCAAAGTGGAGTGTATGGCACACTTAGAATAAAACCGTTTTGTGAGTACTCACCTTTAAAATGGGTATTATGAGTGTGCCATACACTCCACTTCGCCCCACCCCTTTTTTTCTGGTATTCTGGGGCTTTTATATGGTGAACCATTGGTTTTGATTGTTAATGTTATATTTGGTTCTTCCTGGTCCCTTTACTGCTTTTATACACTGGGGAATTGGTGGGATGTCCCAGGTATATATGGAAGGGAGGGGCTTTCTTTTTTGCATATTCATCTCTGCAGAAGTTCGCCCTCTACTGGAGATTACCCAGATGTCATGAAGTGGAGTGTATGGCACACTCATAATACCCGTTTTAAAGGTGAGTACTCACAAAACGGTATTTCTGCTGGTAGGAATAAAATCCAGGGGTAACAGGTTTAGTCCATCAGGGGTGACAGAGCCTGTCACCCCGGATATCCTTTTCCTTGTGTACAGCACGGCCTGTTTCATTTCTGTCATTACATCTGGGTATTTACATTTGGGGGGATAGTGTTGTCCTGGGCTCCTTCTCACCCTCCCCTTCATCTCTCCCCCCTCCCCCTCCCCCCTCCGTGCTGCTGTCCCCGGCGCCGTGTTCCTCTTCCTCGCCCTCCTCCCCCTCTCCCCGGCATGGCCATTGTCGGGGGGGGGGGGGGGGGTGGCGATCGGGTGACGGCGTGCGCTGTTCTGGCGTACTACGCTCCGCGGCGGGAGGCACTATGGGTCTGTCGGCGTTAAGTCCCTGTAATGGCACTCTGCGCCTTCACTATTGCGAGAGCCGTTTACCCGCCCTTAGTTGCGTATCGCGTCATCCCCCCGCGGCCCGCCCCTCGAGATTCCATACTGCGACACCATTTTAATACCTGAGCTGGCCATTGCGGAGATCGCCCGCTCTGGTAAGAAAAGGGAGGATTACAAGGACCTTTTGCTTTGCTCTGATTTTATCGCCTTTGTGCTGGCTGCCTTGGACGATGCCGTCAGGCTTGGCGGTAGGGCCTCGGCCCTGTTGGTTGCTATGCGTCGGTCCGTGTGGTTGCATCAGTGGGCAGCTGACACTGCCGCTAAGAAGTCTCTCACTGGGCTGCCTTTCACGGGTCTCCGTCTTTTTGGTGAGCGTCTTGATGTCCTGACCAAGGATGGTAGGCTCCCCCCAACGCAGAAAGAAGGCTCGGCCCTTTCAGGGTTCCTCTTCCTTTCGTCCTTCAAGGGGAGGTCGTGGGTCCTCCTTCTCAGGTAGTCGCAGAGACTCTTGGGGTTGAGGCAGATCCCGCGGGCACCCCGGTCTCTCCTGGGGAACCAAGCCCCCCCCCAAGACCCCTCAGGCATGAGGAGGCGCCCTCACCTGACCGGGTGGGGGGACGGCTTCGGTTTTTTGCTCACGTCTGGAGGTTTCGCGTCTCAGACCAGTGGATTCAGGAGGTGGTTTCCTTCGGATACAAGATAGAGTTTGCAGCCTGGGCGCCCCCAAGATTCCTCCGATCCCGGATGTCTCTAAACCCTGTGTCGGCTCAGGGGCTGCGGCTAGCGGTTCAACGCCTTCGGAGTCATTTGTCAGGTACCTCTTCAGGAACAGGGTCGGGGGTACAATTCCAACCTGTTCACGGTTCAAGGGCCTCAACAAGTTCGTCAGGTTCAAGCACTTTCGCATGGAGACATTACGATCGGCCATAAGTTCCCTTCGGCCGGGCGATTTCATGACCACGGTGGACATCAAGGATGCCTGCCTTCACGTGCCAATCTTCCCAGGTCACCAGAGGCTCCTGGGGTTCGCTCTGGGGGATCAACACTACCAGTTTGTGGCCTTGCCATTCGGTATCACCTCGGCTCCTCGGCATCCAATGTGCTGGCTGGCGTCATGGCTCTCCTGAGTAACAAGGGCATTTGCATCCTCCCTTACCTGGACGACATTCTGATTGCTGCTCAGTCTCTTCATCAGGCCGAGAGAGATACTCAGTTGGTGATGTCCACTCTCGAGTCCTTCGGCTGGGTGATCAACTATCTCAAGTCTTCACTATCTCTGTCTTTGGCGAGGTCTTTCCTGGGCATGACGCTGGATACTTCTCAGATCAAGGTATTTCTCCCTCAGCAGAAAGTGGGGAGCATTCAGATGCAGGCGCGGGCCCTGCTGTCATGTCCTCACCCCTCCATTCGGCAGGGGATGCAGTTGGTTGGTCTCATGGTGTCTTGCTTCGAGGCAGTTCCCTTTGCTCAGTTCCACATGAGACCTCAGTTACATCTCTTGTCGGCTTGGGATCGGAATCGGGAGTCCCTGGATCAGGAGTTTGCTCTGTCCCCTCCGGTCAGGCAGTCCCTCTCCTGGTGGCTGGACTCAAGGAATCTTCTAGTGGGCAGGTCCTTTCTGCCTCCACGCTGGGAGATTGTCACTACAGATGCCAGTCTGACCGGCTGGGGGGGGAGTTTGGCAGTCTCTGAAGTTCCAGGGTCAGTGGGGTCCCCAGGAGGCCCACGCACCCATCAATATTGTAGAGCTGCAGGAGATCAGGTTGGTTCTCTCCCAGTTGACCCCCCACCTTTGGGGTCGTGCTGTACAGGTCCACTCGGACAATCAGACGGCGGTTGCCTACATCATGGGCCAAACCAAATTGACAAGGGTCATAAGAAAGGGGCACAACTCCACAAATACCATAACATAATAATATTTTATTAAATGTTACACTATAGCAAAAATAAAAACACACATGCAACACAAAGACACTGTTAAAATTAATTTATCCACTATTGCTGTGATGCTAAAATACTTAGCAATCCATATTATAGAAGACCACAAGGTATCAAAACGTACAAATAGAAATCAGTATTAAATAGCTCCACAAATAGCCCAACAAAAAGGAAATGTGTGTATATATATATATATATATATTATATTATATTATATTATATTATATTATATTATATTTATATTATATAATATATATATATATATATATATTATATAATATATATATATATATATATATATATATATATATATATATATATATATATATATATATATTATATATATATATATATATATATATATATATATATATATTATATAATATATATATATATATATATTATATAATATATATATATATATATATATTATATAATATATATATATATATATATATTATATAATATATAATATATATATATATATATATTATATAATATATATATATATATATATATTATATAATATATATATATATATATATATTATATAATATATATATATATTATATAATATATATATATATATATATTATATAATATATATATATATATATATTATATAATATATATATATATATATATATATATTTTTTATATATTTCTAATTACTCAAGTGAGTGTTCAATTACTCCACTTTGTGCAAAAAATACAAGTATAAAAAGGTAATTACTACAAATAATTCATCAAGACCATAAACCTGTGCAATCAATCAAATCTAGAGTGCAAATGCTAGATAAGAAGGCTATATTCACCAAGTAAAGCAGGGGATGAGACCCCTAATGTAAACCCAATACACAAAAGTGCTGTTAGTGCAGAGGGCTGTATAAGGGAGCTGAGGTAGTAAGCAATCACTGGAAAGAAAAAGTAAAGACCATACTGTCCTTGTGGTCAAACGGGACTAATCATCAGCCAGTGGATTGAAGGCAGGAGACCCCAGGCGTTCCGCCGATCCACTACGGCTTCTCCAGGAGAAGTGTGTTTTTATTTTTGCTTTAGTGTAACATTTAATAAAATATTATTGTATTTGTGGAGTTGTTCCCATTTCTTATGACCCTTGTCAATGTGGTTTGGCCCATGTTCTAGTAGCTTGACGAGTAGGGCAGCATGCTCAGTTATCAATATTTAAAGCTGTGCCTGCTATTTTGTATAAGTAGCACTGTGGTTGCCTACATCAATCATCAGGGAGGGACTCGGAGCAAGCGAGCCCTCAAGGAAGTGTCCCTGATCTTGTCTTGGGCGGAGGAGACTGTTCCCTGCATTGTGGCGGTTTACATCCCAGGGGTGGAGAATCAGGAGGCGGACTCCCTGAGCAGGGGGACGTCTCGCCTGAGGGAATGGTCCCTCAGCAACAAGATCTTTCACGCCCTGTGTCGCTGCTGGGGTCAGCCGGACGTGGATCTGTTGCGTCCCGTCACAATCACAAGATTTGTCTCCCTCTCCAAGGATCCTCTGGCGTTCGCCACGGATGCGCTAGCAATCCCTTGGACAGAGTTTCGGATCCTCTGTCCTCCCTCCCTTTCCTCTGCTGGGTCGGGTGCTGCACAAGATAGCCCAGGAGGGGGTACCGGCCATTCTGGTGGCCCCTCCGCTGGCCAAGGAGGGTATGGTTCGCGGACATCCGACAGATGGCAGTAGATCGGTTCGTCCTGCCCGACGATCCAGAGCTTCTCATGCAGGGACAGCTACACCATCCCAATTTACAAACGCTGGCTTTAACGGCTTGGCTGCTGAAACCTCCATCCTGATGGGCAAGGGTTTGCCGGCCTCTGTTGTCGATACCTTGATTCATGCTCGGAAGAAATCCTCGTCCTTTATCTACTACAGGGTCTGGCATGCTTACATTGCTTGGTGCGAGTCCAAGTCTTTTTTTTTTTTTTTATCGGGAATTTTCCATTCCCAGGATTCTGGAGTTTTTACAGCATGGTCTGGATTTGGGCCTTCAACTTAGTACTCTCAAGGGACAGGTTTCGGCTCGGGCGATTTTTTTCCAAAGATCCTTTGCCAATCACAGGCTTGTTAAGACCTTCTTCCATGGAGTTACTCATGTGCGTCCACCGCGTAAGCCTCTGCTACCGGTTTGGGACTTAAACTTGGTGTTGTCTGCTCTACAGGGTCCTCCTTTTGAGCCTTTGTGCAATGCTGCACTGTCCATAATGACTCTTAAGGTGGTCTTTTTGGTCTCTATTACTTCGGTGCGTCGAGTCTCTGAGTTGGCGGCGCTTTCCATTAAACCTCCCTATTTTGAGCGGCATCAGGATAAGGTGGTGTTCCGTCTTAACCCGGAGGTTGCCCCAGGTTTTATCTACCTTTCATCTCAATGAGGACATTGTCTTACCTTCCTATTGTCCTGCCCCTGCTAATTCCAAGGAACGGAACCTTCATTCTCTGGATGTGGTCAGGGCAAGTATTATTTGGTCGCCACTGAGCCCTTTCGGAAGTCTGATTCTCTTTTTGTTCCTTTCAGACCTAGGAAGGGCTTGCCTCCAGCCAAATCCACTATCAGCAAGTGGATTAGACAGGCGTTGGTGCAAGCTTATTCTGCCAAAGGGAAGGAACCTCCCTTCCGTGTTACTGCTGACTCTACTAGGGTGATTGGTGCCTCTTGGGCTTTTCAGCACCAGGCTTCTGTTGAACAGGTTTGTAAGGCCGCTACTTGGTCTTCTGTTCATACTTTTTCCAAGTTTTACAAGGTTGATGTTGGGGCCTCAGCTGATGCTGTTTTTGGCCACAAGGTGCTTCAGGCGGTAGTGGCCTAAACTGCCCTGCCGTTACTCTTTGGGGATCCCACCCTACTTTTATGGACACTGCTGTTGGATGTCCCAGGTATAATGATTGAAATGAAACAGGCTGTGCTGTACACAAGGAAAAATACAATTCTGTGATTACTCACCTGTAGAATTGATTTTACTGTGTACAGCACGGCCTGTTTCATCCCTCCCTTGTTATTGTTGCCCTTGGTTGCCTTTTTATGGTGATTTGTTTAAGAAGTTATTTTTTTCTGTGGGCTGTGTTTTTTGTTCTCATGGTTTGTCTCCCGGCTTCTTGCATAACTCCTTTTCAACACTGGGGGTCTATGGGTGATTTCTGGCTTTTTATAGGGCTGGGAGGAGCCACAAGTCTTCTGCAGTCAACTGCGCCACCTTGTGGTGGAATACCCAGATGTAATTGAAAATTGAAATGAAACAGGCCATGCTGTACACAGTAAAATCAATTCTACAGGTGAGTAAGCACAGAATTGTATTTTTCCTTTGATTAAAAGGAAGAAAGACGAGCCTGGCTGGATATTGATGCCAGGTGTATAAGTGACCCCCTCCTACCGCCATCCAGCAAATGTATATGTTTTATTATTAAGGCATTCTTTGCGATAGTGCTCCTTTAGAGAGGAACATCAAGGGAGGTTAAACCCCCCCCCCAACCTCACCGGACTGCCCCCCCCCCTCTCTGGTTTCACAATTGCGCAGTATTTACTCGCCTCGCCGGGGGATCCATCTTCTGGGATTCCGGACGACCTCCCGATGGACCGCGTCTTGCATTCCATCAGGCACTCCGCGCAGTGCCCATGAATGGGAGGCAATGGAGCCGCCCGAAATCCCGCAAGGCTTTGCGGAGCTGTGAGATCTCTGTGGGACATTGAAAAGCTGTTCTTGTCAGTTAGCGACGGTTAAGCGGATGGCAGGGTGAGAATCGGTCCTTGAAGCAGCCGTATGTCACTGCAGCAGGCAGCGGCGACATTCAAAAGGTTTTATTTTAGGTCTGATGTTCCTCTTTAAAGGTCCTTATGCGCCACGGTGTAAAATAGCCAGTTTTGGGAAACCTTTTAGTGGTGTTCACCCTGGACATTGGGTCCTTGCATTTTGAATCACCGCACATTCGATGGGACAGTTCTACAGGTGAGGTGTAAATGATTTAATTGTTTAGGTTTGAAAATAACACCAGCCCATAGGGAAGCCAATCACATTTGGTGCTCTCCAGAAAAAATTTGGATAACCCGCGTGATCTTTCTGCCGCCAATCTTCTAATGTTTCTAATGTATTTTTACCTTGAATGTATTTAACTTACATTGAATAGCAATTACCAGAATTAACTATTTTTTCTGTAGCATATATTTCTGATATTTATGTAGTTTTGTGGTCTTAGCTTGGCTCTTTTTTGCTGTTCAGCTCCGAGTTGTTGCACCAGAGGTTTCATTTCCTCAGGAAGATTTAGAAGATCTATACGATATGTTTAAGGTGAGAGTCTGAATAAAGTGTATAAAATCCTAAATCACTGCTTTCACATGGGTAGGTTCCTATACAATGTGTTTATTTTTTATCATACATGTTTAAACTGCTGTGAACTAGTATTCTTATGCTGAAACGGGTCCAAAATCAGCGATTTCATGCCCCACTGTGTGGAACAGCCCTCCCCAGTTCACCCCAGATACTCCCCCTTTCCCCAGTCTTCCACCACATTTGCAGGCTGTGCAATCGACGCCATATGCCGTGCATATTGCTGATCAGCATATGGCCCTGCCAGAGAGCTTGGCATAAGGGAAAAGGTGACTCACCATTTTCCTTGCAATGTGCAGCATGCTCCCACCCCCAGCCTATCTGAATGGCTGGGTGCAGGAACACGGGGTATGGCTGGCGAGTGCAGTGTGGGAGCTCAGAAAAAGATGACTGAATGTGAGGTGATTTTGGGGAAGGGGCTTGCAAAGCAAGGCAAACCACATCAGACTGTTCCAAGGTTGGTTGACCAGTGTTTGGTCCAACTGAAGAGGGGAGTTAAATGCTTTCAAATAGTTTCAAATACACCCAGTTCATGTAAAAGAAACTCCACATTTTATAAAAATAACAAAATACCAGCATGTAGCACAAATCCATTTAATAATTGTATTTCTATCATATTCCACTCCAGGGTGTCACCGATTGATACGAATGGGTTAACTCTCTGCTGAAGGCAGGACTGCAAGATAAATGGTGTGGTCTCTTCCGGCTGCCCACCGCCCTCCAGTTTACATTCTTGTAATTGGACTGGACTGCAAAGGTTATGCAGGGATTTATTTTCCTGGACTCCTTTTATTTTTATTTTTAAAAGCCATTCTTTCAGGAAGCAGGGGTATTTTAATCCTGTCTGTCTTCCAGGCCCTTATGTTCCCACTGATCTGGATGGACCCACTACTAATGCCTCCTGGAGTCAAACTGTGTCTGATCAGGGTAAGGACCAGGGTCCTGGGGGCGCTACGGGGTGTCAGACAGGGCTGGCAGATCCCTTTTAAGGGACACCTAGCCACTGGCTTGTCTGGTGGCTTGCGAGATGGGCAATGGTTCCACCCTATTTACCTTCCTCCACTTTTCTATGTTTTTTTTCTACTGTTCTTAGGGAGAGCACATGTTATATTTTTAAAAAATGTTGAAAAATTGCACCTTTTTCTGATTGGTCAGGAGAGTGGCGGGGCCAGGTGCATTGTCTGGGAACATGACATCAGAGAACGTGGTGTTACTTCCGCTTCAGGGGCAGCACACTTCAATCTCGCCTGGCCTTGCTGGCTTTTGATGGTGACCGCTACTACTCGTTGGGCCACGGCTTGTCCTCCGGACCACAGCTCCTCGCCACCTGGTCTCCGTGTGAGCCACAGGCCGGCTTCTGCCTGCTCTCCCCCTGTCCTCGCTTCCCAGCTGGATCTTGATGGACCTTTTTAGTTTCTTTACTTACTTTTCTTAAAGGGAAAGTGCTTTTAAACCTATTTTTTTTCTTCTTCTTTTCACCTAGATCTCTGTGAAGATATTAGGTAGTGCTCCATTCCTAGAATCTTGGAGTAATCATATTTGATTATCGAGATTCTTCATATACTTGCGGCAGAAATCCATTCAATAATTGTGTATTATAGTGTTAGTAACCTCCATGGCCGGATTAAATGTGGTGGGGGCCCCTGGGCACAAAATCTGGTGGAGGCCCCAGATCCAGTATTTTTTTTCCCTTTAAAATAGTAGTCCAGCCAAGTAACTGGTGGTTGTCTGGCACCCACCTACTTACTGGAACATCAGATCGAGTCCCTTGTGCCACCCTTGTGTGGGTGTGTGCTGCTCAGGAACTCCTGATTTGTCATTCTGGGCGGGGGGGTAGTGTAGTCGCCCAGCTGGTCCAGCAGAAAACAGTTCCCTGCATTGAGCTGCCAGCGGCTGTGCTTTGTGGCTTATATGCAGTGGCCACTGATTGACAGCTCTGCACCCATCCATCACTGTAGCATTGCTGCGTTGCTGATGGCGGCTTTGCTGCTCTCTCCTGCCCTGTGGTGGCTTTGGCTGCAGGTTTGCAAAAACAAAAAAATGCTTGCCCAGGCACAAGGGGCCCTACTGCCGCTGATAGCTTTGTAACTGGGCCCGTCAGACCAAAGACTAAAAAGCCTCCTGGACCAGATCATAACCGAAAGTGGTGGAAGGTCCGGGGCTCGGCCCTGGTATCCCCCCCCCCCCCCCCCCCCCGAAAAAAAAAATGAAGAAAAAGGCACTCGCCTTGACTTCCGCACAGCAGCTGCAGCCCTGTCCACCACTCGGAAGCCTACCAGTTACCGAGAGCGGTGGCTGAGGGCATCGTTTGGGACGGAGTCTTGCAGCTTCCGCCACATTGTGCTGGTAACACAATGCCATGCATTCAACACAATGGAGGGGTGGGCTGGCCCGCTCCTCTATTGCGCTGTGTGACTGACGTGAAAGGCATCGGGAGCGCAGTTCTCCGAAACCGGGAGGTTGAGGGCGTTGGACCGACCTAGGCAAACAGCGTGGGAGTGAAGGTGAGTGCCTTTTTTTTTTTTGTGCTGTGGGTTTAGTAACCCTTTACATGTCTTTACAATTCTTCATGTTTTTGCAACCCTTGTTTTTACAATATTGATAATACAAATAAAGTGTCTTTAATTTTTTTGATTTTATGGCATAGATCGTTTCTTTGTTCTATGACGTGGTCTTACATAACTGGGGTTGACCTATACCCGGTATAATATTTTTAACCCTTTACATGACCTGTTTTCATTAGGTTACTGCCATCTTAAAATAAAAGAAACAGAAAACTTGTGCCGTTGTCTGCAATATCCATAACTTCTTGTCTTTCCTGATCTTTGTCAGAAAGTTTAGGCACCCTCCATAGATCACCCATGTATGCATTTATTCTACCTTCTTGCTTTACTTCAGTCCCTGGGATCCCATTCTAAATAAAGGCGTACCGCTTTGTGACGTCCCATGAAATTCAGAATCGGGACTTTCTGGAGTTGAATATGAGCATAAATACAATTCTGGTCTGTAGAAAGTGATTTGTACGTCTTGCCAACAACAAACCTAAACTAGTGTCACCCACCCGAACCCCCCTTGTTCCTCACACCCTTTTCCACTGGCCTGGCGGAAAGGGTCTAACACAAAGCTGGATTTCTGATTGTAGGTCTACTTTAACTGTTATGTAACTTTTTTTCTTCTCTGTGTTTTTTTTTTCCCCAGAGGGAACATTTCATCAGCTGTTACTGGGATGGGATTTCCTCATCACTGGAGAGACATGACCCTAGCAGACCCTATGCACAACAGTATAAAATAGACAGCCGCCAGTTTGTGGCGCTCTTCAAGCTGTGTTCACCCTGGGCTTGGGGTCCTCACATTGAGGTTTTAGCTCAAAGAATGTTTCGCTTGCTGGATGAAAGTCAAGACCAGCTCATTGAGTTCAAATCATTCGTTTGCTGTTTAGGTGATTAACAACTGAACATGACCTTGGGAAAGGGGTCACTTTGTGTGTGTACGTCTGTGTGTGTTCTGTGCTTATCTATAATATTTCTAGGCACATTTTCAAACCGTAAATACTGTGTGACCTTTTCTTCCTGCAGATATTGTATACAATGGTGAGATGAATGAAAAAATCAAATTATTGTTCCAACTTCATAAGCCACCAGGTAATTGTTTTTCCAGTTACATGACAAATCCAAAAGCGTAGAGCAGGGGTACTCAAGCACTTCTATTAAAGGTCCATATACAGGCATCTGGTGAAAGGTGAAGTTCCGGCGGGGGGCTGTCGTAGGGGAGTTAGTTAGAAATCAGCACACTGGGGGGCGGGGTACTATAGATTCCACAGGCAAAACGGCTTGGATGGATGGAGCAGAGCTCAGAGGGCAGGGCTGGATTGGTCAAAGCTGGGGGGACAGGAATGAGGTGCAGAGGTCTGTATTCGGACCCTGGTCCACAAGTTGAGTACCGCTGACCTAGAGCAAGAAAAATAATAAGCATAAGCACATGTTTCTACAGCTTTTACCAAATGCTGAGTTAGTTTGTGGGTACAAAATGGTTCTTTTCTACTGCCAATGGTGTAGCTGCCCATAGACTTCAGACCGGTGGTGCCATAATAGCCGCTTGTAAAGCTGGCTAAAAAAACATCCAGGAGGTGGGTGTGACCTCTGTATCGTCAGCTCCTATTCTGGACATTCAGGGCTCTGTACACAGAAGGCCTTGAGAATGTTAACAATGACCGTTTTTCCACATGCTTTTAGTTGGTGTTATCTCTGTGCTGCCTTTCTTAATGCAGACCCACACCCACTTCCTATTCAATGGGTGTGGGGCTGCATTATGACAGGCTTGGGGGGCATCCAGATTGCTGGAGCCCTTTCTCCTGGGTGCACATTGACCACCGTAGTGCCCACAGTTCTTACCTGAACCAAAATGCTTGGCTACTGGTGGTCACGTGGGTTGGGGTCGCAGTCTCTTATCTGGCCACCTATCGGCAACAACCCACATAACCGCTGTCAGCCAATTGTGGGGGGCGCATTTCAGCCGATAATTTTCAGGGTTTATGTGTGGGGGGGGCTCCAGCATGGATGCACCGTCGCCCCACCCCGAGCCTGTCAGTGTTGACCCACACCCATTAGGCAGGAAATAGGTGTGGGTCAGTTTTTTAAGAAAGCATTTAATATTAGGGCTGGAGAGCCCAATCCAGGCTCACTAGTCACTTCACACCACACCCTTTGGTGCTGTCTGCTTCAATGTACTGTGCTGCAGTTGTCCCAGCATAAAATCTACCCTAAATTATTGTTGTCACCAGCAGCACCCCCTTATTATTTAAAGCTACTTGAAGTTTCATTACTATGTACTTTGTGCGAGCAGAACATGCATTGGCTTTGTGGTGACACATTGACTCTTTGTAATCAGCTCTTACAGAGAATGACCATGACTGTCAGTCACCACTGAAAGGGCCACTTCTTTCCACTACACGACCTCTGAAGCTCACAAAGGCTAACGGTAGGAATAGTATTTATTTGAATGTATAATGGAAGATGCGATTGCATAAGCTTGGATAACCTAGAGCTCTGTCTAGCGTTTATTCGAAGTATGTCTCACACCCTGCTTCGGAAGTAGTAATTACACGTGGGTTATAGTCCAGTAGAGGGCAAACTTCTGCAGAGATGACTAGAAAAAGAAGCCCCTCCCGGTCCATAAATACCTGGGACCTCCCACACATTCCCAGTTTAGTCTCTGCAGACGGCGAAGAAAGTCAAGAAGATGGCTATCTCTTTCCTTTGCAGGTAAGCCGGGTAACACCCGGCCCCCCTTTGTCCTATTTCCACCTGGACCTCTTTTAGTAATGTCATTTAAGCCTCCCAGCTATGGCTGCAGGGTCTGGGTGAGGGTAGGTAACACCTTTAGAGGTGTTTTTGACTAGGAGCCTTGCTCCACCGCAAATCTCCCACCAAAGGGTAGGCGGTCGTCAGGTTTTTTGATGATCCTGTATAGTTAATTAGCACAGAGCGGTTATACAAAATATTACTAGCTGAGAAGTCCTATAGCTTAAAAACGTCCAAGACTTTAGACGAATCTGGTGTTAGCCCACAAGCACATGCACAATTCCTCTGTGACTTTACTCCATCCACTGTGACTATAGTCAATCCTATTCAGATCGCCACGTGCCCGTCACCTTATAGATTGAAGGCTTACCAGATGAAAATTCAATTAGACGCCTTGTTTTATAACTCCATCAGCAGCCGGCCTTGGGATTGGACATGACATCATTGCTATCCACCCAATGATAGCTTACTATTGAATAGCTTCAGAATGCCATAGGATACACCTTACTTCTATGTGCATGCTGACGTAGTCTGCCCCTCTCAGCACGCACCAACAATGGGATACAAAAGGCTGCAGTTACCGCCGCGCCGCCAGTCTAGAAGAAGTTGCCAACGGCAACGAAACGCGTTACGGTGGATGGCGGTGGCTATATTACCCTAAGGAACACCTATGCAAGTGGAGCGCTCACCCTTCCCCCCACCATCGGCCGAGGTGAAGTAAAGGCTGGGTGAGAACCGCTCGTGTACATATTGCATGTCTATACAGGTTTTTATTGTAAGTGCGCATTTGGCACCTTTTTAAACAAAGAGTTTTTAAAATTAAAAGAACGTATTACACTAGATCCTCTCTTTTCCCGTTTTGCTTTTATGTTGAACATGGAATTGAGCTAAGCTTTAGGCACAAGCTATACATGTCATTCTATGATTGGAAGGTGAATTATAATACAATATAAACGAGAAGATCTTTGGAGTTATAAAACAAGGCGTCTAATTGAATTTTCATCTGGTAAGCCTTCAATCTATAAGGTGACGGGCACGTGGCGATCTGAATAGGATTGACTATAGTCACAGTGGATGGAGTAAAGTCACAGAGGAATTGTGCATGTGCTTGTAGGCTAACACCAGATTCGTCTAAAGTCTTGGACGTTTTTAAGCTATAGGACTTCTCAGCTAGTAATATTTTGTATAACCGCTCTGTGCTAATTAACTATACAACTATGTGAACCTGTTGGATATTCAGGCTAGAGCACGTAGAGCAGTTGCACTGTGAAAGGTGTAGTTTCTCTTGAACCAACAATTGGAAGATAAGGTTTAGCGCGGTAATTTTATTTTTGTTTTTGGTGATCCTGACTTGGGATGCCCTGTCCATTTGAAGCCCTGGCTACATAGCTAAATGTAGCCATCGGCTTACCCCTAACCTCCCTGTTCCCGGTTAGAGGGGGAGGGGGGAGGATGGTAGCTTCCCTTCCTTGGTTAATGTTTATGCACTTTTGTATGTGTGTATGAGTGTTGGTGTGCTTTTACTTTACTTTTTTTTTTTTTTTTTTTTTTTTTTTCAATATGTTTTTATTGGAAGGAGACAAAACACAAGGCTCAAACATAATGCCAATGACAATCTCTAGGTACAGCATATGAATATAGATAACAGTATCAGAGCCCGCGTCTTAACCTCCCGTATTAACTTTTTGTAATTTTAAAAAGTGTAACCAAGATTTGTATAAAAGAAAAGGGGGAAAAAGAAAAGGGGGGGGAAAAGAAAGAGAGGACAGAGAAAGAGGACGTTCTCAGGAAGAAAGGGGGACAAAGAACAACACCCGCTATAAAGGTTCCGCCCCTCACCCCTCCCCCAACGGAGGGCGAGAGGCGGGTCAGCTCCGCATCGAAAGAGGGGATCCCGAGCGGCAGACGAGGAGTGTGCCCGGGAGGGCACTATGGCACCCAGCACAAATAAGTCAGCAGCCCGATTACAGCGTGGAGAGCATGGTCATGAATTCTGGCGTGTCCCGGGCCATAATCCATATCATCCAGGTCTTATTGAACTTCTCTCTCCCGCCCTCCACTCCCTCGAGCACCATCTCCTCCATTCTCCGGATCCCCTCCACCTCTCTCAGCCACTCCCAGATGTCCGGTGTGTGCTGGGAACGCCAGTGCCGAGGTATCACCGATCTGGCCGCGGTCAAGAGGTGCCGGAGAATTCCCTTCTTTGCTGCAGATACCGAGCCAGGCACCATGGATAACAAAGCTATTTGCGGTTCCCCAGGTACACCCTCCAGAGTCAGGAAGTTATAGACCGCAAAAACCTGGTCCCAGAACTTATGTATCAAAGGGCAACTCCACCAAATGTGGAGCAGCGTACCTTCAGCATTGCCACACCGCCAGCACACTCCCGAGTCAGCTCCTCCAAATCTGGTTAGGTCTGCCGGACATCTATACCACCGGGACAAAATCTTATAATTTTTTTCCTGTGCTCTACATGCCAGAGAGAGTTTATGCGTTAGCGTGAATGATTTTTCCCAGTCTTCGGCTTCAAACTCCCGGTCCAAGTCCCGCTCCCATCTCCTCACATACCCAGGAGCATCCGAGGGGTCCCCCTCTGCCAACAGGACCTGATACAGGAGCGAGAGGGCACGCGGTGGACCTCCGTCAGCTGCCAGGATGCTCTCAAATGGAGTCAAGGGGCCAGTGAGTGTAGTTCCCCGGGCATGGGAGGAGATAAAGGCGACCAACTGCCTGTGAAGAAACCAGGACACCCTCTCCCCCCGGCCCCGAGTCTGGAGGTCCCGAAGGTCCGGAGGGCGACCGTTCCTCATCGTATCCACTAATCTAATCCCCTGAGATTTTTCCCAAATCAGAAACTTGCTAACCCCCACTCCGGGGGGGAAGGCAGGATTATCGAACAAAGGCGTAAATGGTCCCGGTCGACGCGACAACACTTTCCTCTTAAGGGTCGCATCCCAAATAGTTAGTAAAGCGCGGGTCAACAACGGAAGATCGTGGAGCTTAGGTCTCGTCTGGGGCTCTACCCAAGGGAGTGCGGTAAGGTCGAGGGGTGAGGCCCCCCCCTCTATTCCCACCCATAACTTATCACCCTGGTGATGGAACCAGTCCACTAGCCTGACCAATAAAGCTGCAGTGTGATAACCCTTTAGATCCGGCAGGCCCAGTCCTCCCCTAGCTTTGGGTCTAATCAGGGTCGAGTAACGTATCCTAGGCCTCTTATTGTTCCAGACAAATCGGATCCAAGCACTCTTCAGGATCTTAAAGAAATCTCGATCTGGTACAATTGGAATGGCCTGAAACACATAGAGGAAGCGGGGCAATATATCCATCTTCAATATGTTTATGCGCCCCATCCACGAGTACTGCGCTTTATTGTATGTCTTAAGATGTTCCTGGGTCTTAGATATAAGGGGGGCATAGTTTAATTTGTATAGATTGTCCAGATTAGTGGGTAGCTGGACCCCTAGGTAAGTAATGGACTCCTTCTGCCACCTGAATGAAAAGTTTGCTTGTAAGAGCCGTAGGGTATCGCCAGGGAGGGAGATGTTAAGAGCTTCCGTTTTGGAGAGATTGACTTTAAAATTACTAAGGGCACCAAATCTATCTAGTTCTTTAAGTATAGATGGTAGGGAGAGATGAGGGGACGTAATGTACAGCAGAAGGTCATCCGCAAATAAAGAGAGTTTGTGCTCCCGCCCCCCACATGGAATTCCCTTAATCGCTGAGTTTGCTCTAAGAGCCTGTGCTAAATGTTCCATGACTATAACGTATAGCAGCGGGGAGAGCGGACACCCCTGTCTCGTCCCATTATTAATGTGAAATGGGGACGATAAGACCCCGTTCACCCTAACCCTTGCTGTCGGCCCCCTATAGAGCGACATGATCTTACCTAGCATTTCCGGGCCTATCCCCATCTGGACCAGTGAAGCTCGTAGAAAACGCCAGTGGACCCGATCAAACGCCTTTTCGGCGTCCACAGAGAGTAGGCATGAGGGGATCTTCCGGGTTTGCGCATAATGCATAAGGGTAATCGTCTTCAGAGTATTGTCCCTAGCTTCCCTTCCCAGTACAAACCCCACTTGGTCTTTGTCTATAATCCCCGCCAAGGGTTCTTGCAACCTGTTTGCTATGGCCTTAGCGAAAAGCTTCATATCCACATTGATTAGTGAGATCGGTCTGTAATTGCCAATCACAGTTCTATCTTTGTTAGGTTTCGGTATGACTGTAATATGGGCCTCTAAGGACTGTCTGGGGAAGGGGCAGGAGTCCGAGACACCATTGAATACTTTCGTGAGGAAAGGGGTAAGCCTTTCCCTTAAAATTTTATAAAAACGCGGCGTAAAGCCATCTGGGCCCGGGCTTTTCCCCAGTGGGGTCCCTTTAATAGCCCTCTCAATCTCAGTCTCTTCAAAAGGTGTCTCCAGCATGGCTCCCGTCTCCTCCGGCAGAGGAGGGACTGCCGTCTCCGCTATGTAATCTGCAATGCGGGTATCTAAACTCCCCAGGGGCGAGGAATCCCGATCGACCTTAATATTGTATAGCCTAGTGTAGTATCCCTGAAATTCCTCCACTATCTGGTCGGGTCTGTGAACTTCCCTGCCCTCCCCCCCTTTAATGACCGGGACATACGTCAAGTCCTGTCGTGGGTGCAAAGATCTCGCCAGCAGTTTCCCACATTTATCAGAAAATTCATAGAACCTGGCTTGGCACCTATCCCTATATTTCAAGTAACATTGGTCGTATAGCTTCCTGAGCGTCTCCCTGGCCGCAATAAGTTCCATCAGGTCATTATTGGAGGATGACTGTTTATGTGCCTGTTCCAGTGCGCTAATACGGTCTAAGGTGGATCTGATCTGATGCGTCCTTTCTCTCTTCAATCGGGAGCCATGCTTAATAAAAATCCCTCTAAGGACACACTTCATCGCCTCCCACTGTACTGGCAGAGGAGTGTCGTCCTTGGCATGATCAGTGATGAAGTGTGAGATGGAACCTTCCACCTCAGCCAGACAGACAGGATCCCCAAGCAGGTTATCATTAAGTTTCCATCCAAATTGTCTCCGTGCCCCACCCGTCACCGGCAGGGTGAGATATACCGGAGAGTGATCCGACCAGATCATCGGGCCAATTGAGGCACTCACGTCCCCAGACAAGGCATAATGACTAACAAAGATATAGTCTAGTCTACTGTAAGAAGCGTGAGTGTGCGAGAAAAATGTGTAATCTCTCGCCCCCTGGTTCAGGACTCTCCAGACATCCACAACCTGTAGGTCACCCAGCGCCTTCTTAAAATTTGTCAATTTAGACTGTGGTATTGCCGACTTACCCTGTGATGTGTCCAACCGCGGGTCCAGTGCCATGTTAAGGTCCCCCCCCAAGATTAAAATCCCTTCAGTGAATTTCGCCAGGAGACGAAGAAAACGGGCCCCCGTCCCCGCCTGATCTGTGTTAGGTAGGTATATGTTTGCTATGGTGTAAGTCTCCCCCCCAGCCAGAAATTTCAGGAAGATGTACCTCCCCGATGGGTCGATCTGCGAGGCCACAGGCTCCAGCGAGGCTCCTTTATGTATCGCAATCGAAACTCCTTTAGACTTAGCATCTGGATTAGGAGAGTGATACCATCTAGTGAAGTACCTGTTCCTGATCTCCGGAAGTCTACCACTGCTAAAGTGGGTTTCCTGAAAAAGTATCACATCTACCCTTTCTTTGTGTAACCCATAGAGTATCTTGGCTCTTTTTTCAGGAACATTTAGCCCCTTAGCATTGAGGGAACAGATCTTTATGGTAGCCATGCCGCCAGACCCCCCCCCCCCCCAATCCAGGGCCCGAGCACAGAGAAGGGAGGAGCGTAGCGGGCAAACCCCAATAACCCCCGAGAACCGAGGAGCAAGATCAAGGTGAGAAGTAGAAAAGGGACAGGAGGAAAAAGGAAGGAAAGAAGAACCTAGGAAGAGAAAAACCCTCAAACAGGAAAGAGGGTTGGTTCTATAGCCGGAACAACTGTTCCTGAGTCTGCCTAATCCCACCCGGCCGGAACCTGGTGAGAGGGGGCAGAAACCAGTGGGGGAAGAAAAAAGTGACCTCGCACCCGGAGCGGGCCCCAGGACACCCCTAACCAACTGCAATAGTATTATAACAAGTATTTAAGGCATAATATAAACAACGTTATTTCAAACCAACAATAGGACGAGCAAATAGAAACAAGAAAATAAATTGGCACAGCTCAGTAAAATAAACACACGTATTCCTCAACCCCCCGCAGGGGCGGCCCTCCAAGAGGGAACAGTCTCTTCTCGAAAAGGATATCAGTGCGGTCATCATGAGGACCCCTCAGCCGGAGGCCAGCAGCTCAGAGTTCCACGATCTATCTCCCTGGATTCGGGCGAGCAGGGCGGGCAGGACCCCCCCCGCCACGCCTCCACCTACGTTCTCCTCTGCCGTCCGGCGCTCTTCGTGGGAGAAAGTCTGCGCTAAAGTCCAGCCAGTCCGGCAAATCTATGGGATCGACGCCCAAAAAGCGATATAGGGCCGGGAGATCCTCCCTGCACCGCAAGGTGAAGGTGGCATTGGCATGTCGGATAATAAGGTGGAAAGGATGCCCCCATCTATACGAGGCATTTAACTCCCGACATTTTTCCAGAAGGGGGCGCATCATTCCCCGCATACGCAGCGTGTGGCGGGAAAAATCCTGAAGAATCCGGATCCCGTGACCATTCCACTCCACGCGTCGCATCTCCCAGGCTTTGCGTAGGATGTCCTCCTTGGCCAAAAAAAAATGTATGCGGCAAAGAACATCCCGCGGCGCATCAGGATCGCCCGCCGGTCTGCTAGTCACCCTGTGAATGCGATCAATTATTATCTCAGAGTCTTTCGGTTTCCCCAGTAAGGTATTGAAAATATCCGAGGCCACCGACCGCAGCTGGTTTGGGGGTACTGACTCTGGGATGCCCCTCAGCTTTAAATTATTGCGCCTATTGCGGTTTTCTAGATCATCAGCCTGCAAGATGACCTCAGTAAGCTGACATTTTTGATTGCGGGATGCCCTCTCCAATTCAGCGATTCTATCTTCATGGTTCGCATTGGAGCTCTCCAGAGAGGCCACTCTAGTATCCAGCGCCGACGTTTGTTGATGGAGGTCCTCTAGATCTTTCCTGACCGCTCGTTCAATTCTCAATGCCACCGCTTCTAAATCCTCCTTCAGGTCAGCTTTAGTGGGGAGAAATCGGAGGAGAAGCTTTATGCTGGGATCTAGCTCAGCGGGGATGCCCCCAGGTGCTGGAGAAGGGCGTTGCTCAGAACGGGATCCACGTTCCAGATCTTTAGGGAGGTCTCCTTCTGGGTCATCCCAACAGCCCCCCTTTGTGGCCGGTCGTTCCTGCGGGTCCCCCTCAGTATTTGAATACCAGGCCAACGGAGGTGTACAGGTGGCCGGGAGTACAGGGCTGTGGATCTGTGACCATCCCAGGTCCTCACACTCCATAAGGGGGTCCCCATCTGTGAGGGTGGTGTCTGCAGGGGGCGGGGAGCTGGCAAGGGAACTGCTGGATGGCGGTGGGTGGTGAATCTCACATGTAACTGTGAAAGCATGTGTAGCTTGGCAGGAGGAGAGACCCCCAGCCCCCCCTGTTTGTGAGGAGGGTGAGGGCTGTGGTGTGGAGTACTGCCCCGGGGTACCTGCCATTGATGATGGCTGTGCTGCGGAGGTCCCCGTTTCCACGGCGCCTGGCCTGTCACGTGGCCGCAATGGCTCCTGTAGCCTGTTCAGCGCGTTCCCCCCCCCTTCACTGGCAGGCACAGCACTGGCAGACAGAGCACTGTGCTGCACGGGGCCGATCGCGTCCGCCGCCGCCGGCATGTCATCAGACCGGCTCCTCACCTCTGACAGTGAGCGTCTCTCGTCCTCCGGTCTCTGCCTCCTGGGGCCGCGCTGCGGGAGACTCGCTCCCCTCCTTCCCCGCGCCATCTTGGAAGCTGCCACCGTCTCCTCCTCGATCGGTCCCGCCGGCAGCATATAACGGGCAATGCCTCCGCCCGCACGCCCCCCGCCGCCTCTCTGAGCCTTCTTCTTTCTACCGCTGCCCATGCTGAGGAAATCTGCTCGTTCCCGATGCCAAGAATCCTCTACAAAACGGGTGAGTCACTGGAGCCCCTCAAACGAGCAGCCTCACTCCGCCATGCGTCGGCCACGCCCCCCTTACTTTACTTTTTTATATTCTTTATTTTCCATTTTCAAAGAAAAACAAAAATTTTACAGACAATCAGAAGAAGGGGTTGAACATAACACCCAGGACATTCCAGAGTACAGTTATTGTAAAACTTCGGGCATGCACCAAAAGGGAATTATTACATTTCAAACAGAACAAATAAGAAGCCTCTGGACCCCCGTACCAGGCGGCTTGCCCCACTCCGCATAAAGGAGGAGACAGTCTCTCCCTGAGTCACGCACGGTGCAGTCAATGACCTGGGGGGCAGATTGCCCCCAAGGAGAAGTCTCTCCCCTGAGGCAGTCACAAATCACACCACCCGGCACCTAAGTGGGGAGTCCGGCCCCGACTACTCTTCCACATAATATGAAGCCCTGGGAGTACAGGGGGGAAAGAAGGAGAGGAAGGGAAGGGAAACAAGTAGGTTAGATCTCGCACCCGCCTCTAACCGGTCCCTAGTAGTGTCTGAAATTCCTGGGATTCTGAGAAGATATCCCAGCTGGTCAATTTGATGTGGTGGTCCTCAGAAGAGTCGTTACTTGCCGCAATCATCCCCTCGAACCTCTCTATCTCTGCCACCTTACTCAGCCACAGAGACATGCTGGGGGGGTAGAGCTCTTCCATAGCGAAGGGATACATGCCCGAGCGGCATTTACCAACTGACTAAGAGCAGATCTTTGATATCTTTTGGTGGGCAACTCCGAGTGGTGGAGAAGGAAGAACCCCGGGTCCCTAGGGATCTCCCAGTCAGTCACATGTCGTAACGTGGTTCCGACCTTAGACCAGAAATCAGTCAGCAAAGAGCAGGACCAGAACACATGTAGGAGATCACCCCTAGCTCCGTTGCAACGCCAACACATGGGGGAGACATCAGGAAACCATTTGTGGAGTAGTGTGGGGACCCTGTACCACCTAGTTAGTATCTTAAAATTACACTCTTTGTATCTGGTGCAGGTGGCAGTTTTGTGCGCCAAACGTATAATGCGGTTCCTATGGTTGTCCGAGAGAGTAATTCCCAAGTCCTCCTCCCATTTCGCCAGGGATGGCAGGGGGTCCTGGTTCGGGGGGTTCACCAGGATTTTATAGGCAAACGATAACACATGTTGGACTGGTCCCCGCTCCTCACAAAGCTTTTCAAATACCGTAGTCTCTCTAAGCTGCCTAGCCTGCTGTTTCAGGGTTGCTAGGAAATGGTTTAGCTGCAACTGCTGCCAGTCACCCCACCTAGGTAGCCCCCTCAAGGTCGAGATTGAGTCAAGGGATTCCCAACCCTCAACCCTTAAGCAGAAGTGCTTAATTCTGCCTATCCCCTCTCTTAGCCAGCCTTCTGCTGCCCCCCCCCCCCCTTGTCCCCTGAGGAAACGCAGGGTTTCCCAGGATTGGGTACAGGGGGGAGAAGGCCGGTGACACCTCCTCCAGCGGGAAGTACTTGTGGCAAATTCTGAGTGATGCCCCTATAGTCGGGTGTTTCAATTCTACGCTCAGTGTCTGCTTTGCCAGCCAAGGGAGCGATGAAAGGGGGAACAATGAACTTCCCTGTTCTATTTGGACCCATTGTTTATGTTGTGAGTGCCTACACCAGTCCACGACCCTCGTCAGGTGAGATGCTACATAGTAAAGATTGAGATCGGGAAGGCCTATCCCTCCATATTCATTTTAAGGGTATTACACCTCCCAAACCAGGACAGCTTTTTAAGGGACCAAGCGTCAAGATCCCTTCGAGAACGCTTGGAGCAGAGGTGGAAAGTTTAGGGTATAAATCTTGTCTAGGGCTCTACCCAGTCTTCTACCGAGATAAGTGATGCACTCTCTCGCCCGCTTAAACGGAAAGGATCTTTGGAGGTTCTCTACCCTATCAGCCGCCAAATTCAGGTTTAGTACCTCAGATTTTTGCATGTTAACTTTATAGTTGGACAACTTCCTGTAGAGCTCCAGCTCCTTTATTAGATTTGGGAGCGACACCTCGGGGCCTGATATAAAGAAGAGTAAGTCATCGGCAAAAGCCGCAGTTTTATAATGGCCTGAGGGGAGGGATATCCCCTGTATGTCTGGGTTCCTCCGCACTCCACTCAGGAAGGGTTCCAATGTCAGGATAAAAATTAAGGGGGAGAGGGGGCAACCCTGCCTCGTCCCGTTTCCTATGTCAAACGATTCAGACAACATACCGTTGACCCTGACTGAGGCAGTGGGATGCTGATAGAGGCTTGAAATCCAGGACCGCATGTTGGGTCCCAGACCAATATGTTCCAGGACTCCATACATGAAATCCCATCGCACCCGATCAAACGCCTTTTCGGCATCTGTTGCCAGGAGGATTGAGGGAAGCTTCCTACTTAGGGCATCATGGATGAGGTTCAGGGCTTTTGCCGTGTTGTCCCGTGCCTCTCTAAGAGGCATAAATCCCACCTGGTCTAGGTGTATAATCTGAGGTAGATGGGGGGGGAGAGGCGGTTAGCAATCACCTTAGCGAAGAGCTTAACGTCGGCATTGAGGAGGGATATTGGTCTATAGCTGGAGCTCAAAGTGGGGTCTTTCCCATCCTTCGGTATCACCGCTATATGGGCACGCAGGCTATCCAATGGAAGTGCACCGTCCGCCTTAAGCGAGTTGAAAAAGGAGCTTAGATGAGCGGGTATCTGCGAATGTTTTGTAATACAATAGGGGAAAACCATCCGGACCCGGTGCCCTCCCATTGGCCGATCCTTTAATGGCCAGTGCCAATTCCTCTGGGGTGATTGGGGCCTCTAAGTCGTCTGCAAGTGCCTGTGGAAATTTGGGCATCCCCGATTGCTGAATATAGTCACTGATTTCCACTCTCCCTGCACCCGAGTTAGTATCGGGGATATTATATAGGGAATGGTAATACTTTCTGAATACCCTTGCTATATCGTTATCCTTATGAACCATGTTTCCCTCTTGATTCCTGACTCTAGGAATGTAGGTTTTGGCTCTTTCCCCCCATCAAAGCTGAGGCCAAAAGACGACCACACTTGTCTCCTGACTCGTAAAAGACCTTCCTGGTTTTCATGAGCTGGAGCTTATGTCTATCATTTAAAATCCCCTTTAGCCTCTCTCTGAGGGAGGTCAGGGTGGCCAAGTGTATCGCTGCCAACGACTGCTTGTGTAGGGACTCCAACCGCCGGATTTCTCCGAGAAGATCCAGTAGTTGTTCGTTCCTTTCGCACTTGACCCTGGCCCCATGCTTGATCAATAATCCTCTGATTACACATTTGTGCGCTTCCCATATCATGGGTAGGCTCGTGTCGGAGGTGGTGTTTGTCGTGAAATACTCCTGGAGATTTTTCGTCAAGTGCTCTTTAATTAAAGGGTCTTGTAGAAGGGCACTTTTTAGTCCAGGGTTGTGGCGCCTGATCTTGTGTGGCTAATTTAAGCGAGACCGGAGCGTGGTCCGAGATGGTAATATTACCTATTGACATGTCTGCCACCCGTGGCAAGAGGTAATGTTGGATTAAGAAAAAAGTCTATTCTAGAATACATATTGTGCGGGGCTGAATAGAAAGAGTAATCCCTTGCGCTAGGGTTAAAGACTCACCACGGGTCAGTTAGCTGGTGGTAGTGGAGACGTTTCTTAATTCTCCGGAGCTTGGAATACGAGATATAGGAATGGCCCCTCGATTTATCTAAGAGGGGTTCCAGGGTGAGGTTGAAGTCTCCACCTACTATCAACTTACCTTCAGCAAAGCCAACTAGCTTATCCAGAACCTCAAAGGTGAACATTTCCGTTCCAATCCTACCCTTAACAAAGATCCATCTGCTATCACCACCACCCAGAGTGCCCACCTCTTTCCACGGCAATGATCCGGCGAGCAGTACAGTTATTCCCCTAGATCTAGAGTCCAGGGAATAGCTATGATATGAAGTTGGGAATGATCTGTTCCTGGGAGACGGCGGATTAGAGGCCTTGAAGTGCGTCTCCTGAAGAAGAGCTATTTGCATCTTCATAGCCCGAAGGTTATTCAGGACCATAGACCGCTTCTCAGGGGTATTTAGGCCCTTCACGTTGAAAGAGACCAAGCTGAACTCCTTCATCACTGCAACAGCAGACAAGCAAAGGGTAAGAACCCAGAATGTCTAAGTGAGCAAAACAGTGGCAGGCAGCAGGAAAAGCACCCACCACCAAGTTTAGTATTTCCCCACTACCACTTCAGGGACGGGGGCAAGGGAGTCCGAGAGGCGGAGAGTCAGATATAGATACAGAGACAGGGACAACGGAAGTCTCTCTCCGGATTTAAACGCACCGGAAAAAGAGGGGGGGGGGGAAGAAAACACAAGACAGGGGCAAAGCCTGTGCACAGGGTCAAACCCGTGACCAGGGGGGTGTCAATCTAATAGCTACTGCTCTAAGGTTCAGATCACCTCCCAGCGAGAGGAATCCGAAGCCGGCCTAAGTGGGGGACTGCGTCAAGCGACGAATCTAGAAGTAGTGGCCTCCTGAACTTCCGGGGCCACCCATGTTTCCTGGGCTACTGGTTCTCAAAGGCATCGTAAACATAAACGTAGAAATTTTAAACATTTGGCAAGAATAAGGCATATTGAAATAATGCTGAGACTCAGGTTAACTGCCAGTCATCAACCCCTTCCGTGCAGCAAGGGAGCCGTATGCAAAGCTGTCTCCAAGGGAGAACCTAGCGGGTCCGAGTGGCACACCCGCCACCAGCGACCCCAATCTCGAGCTCGCCCCGTCTGTGCACGGCCGGAGCCGGGCCAGCCGCACCCAGCAGCAAACAATCAAACCACAGGAGAGTAAAACATTACAAACTATGGCAACGTGTAAATGTTAAACATTAGGCAAGAATAGGGCATATAGCAGTACTGCTGAGACAGTCATCGATCCCTTCCGTGCAGCAAGGGAGCCGTATGTAAGGCTGCCCCCTTGGGGGGACCAAGCGGGTCCGAGTGGCATTCCCGCCACTAGCGACCCAAGTCTCAAGCTCGCCCCGTCGATGCACGGTTGGGGCCGGGCTGGCCGCGCCCAGCAACAAACAAACCACAAATGTGTAGCTCATTCCAAACTAAGGCTTAAGAGAAGCATCAAAAACTACTGCAACAGGGAGGTACTCAAGATTCATGATCCGTCAGTCTGGGCCGCCTCTCGTTTCTTATCCTCGGTCTGACAGACCTGGCTCTTCGGGGAGGCCCTCCACGGGGGTCTCGCGGGACTGGCTCCATCGTCTGGACAAGCCAATTAGGAGCGGGCACAGGATCACAACCCAAAAAGGAGAATAGACCATCCAAGTCTCGGTGCGTTCTAAGGAAGAACGATTCACGGTTTTAGAGACTATCAAATGGAAGGGGAAGCCCTAGCGATACGTGGCTCCTGCGCTTCTGACTACTTCTAGGATCGGCCTCATCATCTTTCTCATTTAAAGGGTGCGCCTGGAAAGGTCCGGAAGAATGAAAATTCTGGCCCCATCAAAGTCCACTGGGCCATGTCTCCAGGCCCTACGGGAGATCTCTTCTTTGATTTCATAGAAGTGAATTCTACAGATCACATCTCTGGGGCGCACCGGGTCCGGGTTGCGAGGGCCGTGGGCCCTGTGCGCCCTGTCAATCTCGATCGGGGTATCAATGTTCCTGTCCAGAAGCGTGTTGAAAATGGTCGTTATCATTTGCTTTACATCTTCACCTGCTGAGGCTTCTGGTATTCCCCTAAGGCGAAGATTGTTGCGTCTATGCCTGTTCTCCAGGTCATCATGTTGCAGCGGTAGCTGTAAAATCTGGGAATTTTGTTCTTCAACGCGCGCCGCCAAGTCTGCGATAGCCGCCTCGGTCGCTGATTTATGTGATGTAACTCTAGAATCCAGGGCCTGGATGTGACCTCGTACTTCCGCGATGTCTTTTTTTGCATGCCGCCTCATATTTCGCTATAAGCGCCTCAAAATCTGCTCTGGTGGGAATCGATCAAAAAAAGGAGAGAGTTTCTCTGTGAATGTTGCTCACCTGGGCTGCGGAGCCCGGATCTTCAATCAATCTCTGTGGTGATGTCTGTGCATTTGAGGTGGCCGGGGAGGGAAGAGCGACCCTGCTTATTGGAGAAAGAGTCTCAGCATCCTGGGGGGTGTCCTCAGGTGAGAAGGATAAAATAGTAGGGGGGCTGAGGGTGGATCAGGATATGGAAAGGTCGCTGGGGGATTGCATCAGACCTCTGGGACATGCACCCCGTACGTCAGGCGTTGCATCAGCCTGCGGCCCCAACTCTCTCGCCAGCCTGGAGTGGCTTCTTGCCCGTGGGGTTCTCTGTGGGAGAGCACTATTTGTAAATGGGTGGCGAGTGTGGGGTGCTTCTTGTGACCCATTTGGGGGCCAGGTGTCACTGGCTGACAGAATGTCTAAGTGAGCAAAACAGTGGCAGGCAGCAGGAAAAGCACCCACCACCAAGTTTAGTATTTCCCCACTACCACTTCAGGGACGGGGGCAAGGGAGTCCGAGAGGCGGAGAGTCAGATATAGATACAGAGACAGGGACAACGGAAGTCTCTCTCCGGATTTAAACGCACCGGAAAAAGAGGGGGGGGGGGAAGAAAACACAAGACAGGGGCAAAGCCTGTGCACAGGGTCAAACCCGTGACCAGGGGGGTGTCAATCTAATAGCTACTGCTCTAAGGTTCAGATCACCTCCCAGCGAGAGGAATCCGAAGCCGGCCTAAGTGGGGGACTGCGTCAAGCGACGAATCTAGAAGTAGTGGCCTCCTGAACTTCCGGGGCCACCCATGTTTCCTGGGCTACTGGTTCTCAAAGGCATCGTAAACATAAACGTAGAAATTTTAAACATTTGGCAAGAATAAGGCATATTGAAATAATGCTGAGACTCAGGTTAACTGCCAGTCATCAACCCCTTCCGTGCAGCAAGGGAGCCGTATGCAAAGCTGTCTCCAAGGGAGAACCTAGCGGGTCCGAGTGGCACACCCGCCACCAGCGACCCCAATCTCGAGCTCGCCCCGTCTGTGCACGGCCGGAGCCGGGCCAGCCGCACCCAGCAGCAAACAATCAAACCACAGGAGAGTAAAACATTACAAACTATGGCAACGTGTAAATGTTAAACATTAGGCAAGAATAGGGCATATAGCAGTACTGCTGAGACAGTCATCGATCCCTTCCGTGCAGCAAGGGAGCCGTATGTAAGGCTGCCCCCTTGGGGGGACCAAGCGGGTCCGAGTGGCATTCCCGCCACTAGCGACCCAAGTCTCAAGCTCGCCCCGTCGATGCACGGTTGGGGCCGGGCTGGCCGCGCCCAGCAACAAACAAACCACAAATGTGTAGCTCATTCCAAACTAAGGCTTAAGAGAAGCATCAAAAACTACTGCAACAGGGAGGTACTCAAGATTCATGATCCGTCAGTCTGGGCCGCCTCTCGTTTCTTATCCTCGGTCTGGCAGACCTGGCTCTTCGGGGAGGCCCTCCACGGGGGTCTCGCGGGACTGGCTCCATCGTCTGGACAAGCCAATTAGGAGCGGGCACAGGATCACAACCCAAAAAGGAGAATAGACCATCCAAGTCTCGGTGCGTTCTAAGGAAGAACGATTCACGGTTTTAGAGACTATCAAATGGAAGGGGAAGCCCTAGCGATACGTGGCTCCTGCGCTTCTGACTACTTCTAGGATCGGCCTCATCATCTTTCTCATTTAAAGGGTGCGCCTGGAAAGGTCCGGAAGAATGAAAATTCTGGCCCCATCAAAGTCCACTGGGCCATGTCTCCAGGCCCTACGGGAGATCTCTTCTTTGATTTCATAGAAGTGAATTCTACAGATCACATCTCTGGGGCGCACCGGGTCCGGGTTGCGAGGGCCGTGGGCCCTGTGCGCCCTGTCAATCTCGATCGGGGTATCAATGTTCCTGTCCAGAAGCGTGTTGAAAATGGTCGTTATCATTTGCTTTACATCTTCACCTGCTGAGGCTTCTGGTATTCCCCTAAGGCGAAGATTGTTGCGTCTATGCCTGTTCTCCAGGTCATCATGTTGCAGCGGTAGCTGTAAAATCTGGGAATTTTGTTCTTCAACGCGCGCCGCCAAGTCTGCGATAGCCGCCTCGGTCGCTGATTTATGTGATGTAACTCTAGAATCCAGGGCCTGGATGTGACCTCGTACTTCCGCGATGTCTTTTTTTGCATGCCGCCTCATATTTCGCTATAAGCGCCTCAAAATCTGCTCTGGTGGGAATCGATCAAAAAAAGGAGAGAGTTTCTCTGTGAATGTTGCTCACCTGGGCTGCGGAGCCCGGATCTTCAATCAATCTCTGTGGTGATGTCTGTGCATTTGAGGTGGCCGGGGAGGGAAGAGCGACCCTGCTTATTGGAGAAAGAGTCTCAGCATCCTGGGGGGTGTCCTCAGGTGAGAAGGATAAAATAGTAGGGGGGCTGAGGGTGGATCAGGATATGGAAAGGTCGCTGGGGGATTGCATCAGACCTCTGGGACATGCACCCCGTACGTCAGGCGTTGCATCAGCCTGCGGCCCCAACTCTCTCGCCAGCCTGGAGTGGCTTCTTGCCCGTGGGGTTCTCTGTGGGAGAGCACTATTTGTAAATGGGTGGCGAGTGTGGGGTGCTTCTTGTGACCCATTTGGGGGCCAGGTGTCACTGGCTGACAGGTAAGGACCCGCTCCTCACCCGATGATGACCCCGATGAGGGGGAAGATGAACGCCGGTCACTCCTCTCCCCGTCCGCGTGAGCCCTCACACCGGCCGCTGCAGCTCCTCGCGTACCGCCGCCCGTTCGGGTGGCGTTTCCCTCCCTCGCTCTCCTCTTGCCTTTCTTGCCAGCCATAGCTTGTTGTTTGGGACCCGATCGCCTGTTAAAATTAGGTATAATGCCCGTTGGAGCTCAGGAGCAACAGCAAGCACATCTACTCCACGCGCTCGCCAGGCCACGCCCCGTGCTGCCTTTCCTTTTATTAATGTCACTCATTTCTCCTATACAGCCGGCCCGCGCGTGCGCTCTCAGGCGGCGGGGGGCCGGTGACGTCACGGCCGGCTCTGCAGCCCTGTTGGCTGGGGAGCGCGGCCTGTGGTCAGGTCTCCGAATCGTTGGGGGGGGGGGGCCTGGCGCTCGGCGCGCTCGCAGTGGCCCACCCCTTCCTTCTTCTCACGGCTGGCTCCCAGCCCTATTGGCTGGGGAGGGCGGCCTGTATTGGGATCCCGCGTTTTGGAGGGGGCGGAGCCAAGCACTTGGCACGCTCCGCAGTGGCCCGCCCCGTTCTCCTTCTCTTCCTTCCGGCACCATCTTCTCCAGTCGTAGTGCCCCATGCGGGCATATATATGCGGGCATATATATATGGATTAAATGTATATGAGCATAATATGGCTGCTGGGCGGTTGTAGAGCCCTTGGGCAGCATATGGTATTTTTTATTATATATATATATATATATATATATATATATATATATATATTTAATCAAAAGAAAGTTTAGACGGCACCAGCTAAAGTTAAAGATAATGTTCTGGTGCCCTGCTCTGGTTTCCCCCAAACAAATCTACAAGTGACCAAGCAAGAAAAGGGGATGCCCCAAACCCCCTAAATAGGGGAAAGACCAGAGACTAACAGTGGCACTCTATAGTATTTGAAAAGTAAGAAAGTTTATTATGACATCTAAATCACATACTAAGACATATTAAAACTACGCTTGTTTAAAACACATATAACATTTATGTCCATACTACTAACAAGAGATGGGGGGAGGAGGGGGACATACACAGTTGGCTATTTAATTCTATCAATAAAAATACTAAAGCCCATACAATTGTGTCTATTTATAAACTAAAACTTTATTGTTATTATATACATGAATGTGCAATTATACAGAAAGTGCCAAGTGCTAAACAAAGTGCATCAATATCAAGCATATAGACTGTGAAAGAATCCAAACCATACAACAAACATACCAGTAAATACCTTACAATGAAAGTGCTAAGTGCTAATAGCCACTGGAGCCCTCCTCACATCAAACAGCCCTGGACGCGTTTCGTGACGTCACCGTCACGTCCTCAAGCAGAGAATCCAATGTAATGGTACCAGCTGGAGCTCTTAAATACTCACCCATCCCCGTGCCACAGCCCCACGCAAATGAGGTCGTCCCGCTCGCCGGATATGACGTGTCTGCGCTCCACTCTGGAGCGCAATACGCGTAGTAGGAAGTAACGTCCGTGACAGGGCACAGCCGTCCCCGCCACACAGTGGAGGAGACGCTGTATTGCACCTGTCCGGGCGCAGCGTGGGACTGGTTCAGAGGAGGTGAGTATCCCCCGTTGGGCCACAGATATAACATACAACATAAAACATATCAACAACCTAGCTACATTGTTACCTAATAGACTCCCAATAAAAATAAATATACATCACATGAGTAATAACCATAGCAAGTTAGCATCCCAAAGCTATATGAACATTATATTTAGGTGCTTGTTTCATGCTTTACTGTTTGCTTTACCTTATATATATACATATGTGCTCACATAATGACATGGAAGAAAGTACAGAAGGAAAAAGGGGACAAAACAATATAAACAAAGGGGATATAGACTCTGGCAGAAAAAACAAGGCAATTAGAATGGAAACATCAGGAGATGATATATGGAAGGATCTGTCCATGTCTTTTGCTTGTTGTCCCATCCATTTCACTCTTCATCGAAAAGGCCCCATATTAGTTAGTATTTCATTCTGTATATTTTCCAAATCCTCCGAGTTGGATGGTCACTATCGCCCATGGAGGAGGGGGGGGGGGGAGGGGAGGATAAAGGGGGGGGGGAGGGAAGGGGGGGAAAAAGGAAGGGGAGGGGGAGAGGGGAAAAGAGGGGAGGGAAAGAGACAGACAGGGGCACATAAGGAAACCTCTAGACTAGCTGGCAAAAAAAGAGAAAAAGACATTAAAATAGTGAACCATATAGTCACATATCTAATGTTGAGGGAGAACACCCATAATCTGTGCTTCCCTCTCAAAGGAAAAAAACTCCACATAACACCAGTGTGTATATAGTGGTGGACTGCACACAGACCAGAACCAGAAAACACCTAGCAGAGAAAGTGAAAACTCCACGTGAGAGGACCCAAAACAAAGGGTCTACCTCCATAATTTTGGAGGATTGCCAATGCTTAGGGACCAAAGAATAGAAAGGAAAGATCCACAAACCTAAAACCACGTATTGGTAATGAATCATTACCGATATCAAGTGCATATAAATCCTAAAAAAACTTGTGCCCCAATGGAGAAAAAACACATAAAAAGCCAAATCTAGTAATGCCTTTAAAGACCAATGGTTCCTATGATGAAATAACTGGGCAATAACTGGGGTAACTCCCCATGCGGACACTGCAATATATGCCCACACATGGACACCAAAAAGGAAGTGACTAACCCCAGAACTAAAAGAGTTTATCCTATAAAAAGCTTTCTCAACTGTAGAACGGTGGGGGTAGTATACCTGCTCATATGCAGTTGCTCCAAAATATATGTGGGCGAAACTAAAAATACATTAAAGGCAAGAATACAGGCCCACTTCTCCTCAATCCGGCTGGCAAGAAGGAACACAGATCAGGGCTGCCCTGTCCCCCCAGTAGCGAGGCACATGTTGTCTTGCCATGATGGCAACTTTAGGGATTTAAAGGTAGTGGCCTTGGAAAAGGTTCATTTAGGAATACGGGGGGGTGACATCAAAAGACGCCTACAACAGAGGGAGCTTCGTTGGATATACCAACTAGATGCACAGCAACCCTTTGGTTTAAATGAGGAGGTGTCATTTGCACCATTTTTGGGGGAATAATGCGTTATTCGGGGCCCAGTTATTTCATCATAGGAACCATTGGTCTTTAAAGGCATTACTAGATTTGGCTTTTTATGTGTTTTTTCTCCATTGGGGCACAAGTTTTTTTAGGATTTATATGCACTTGATATCGGTAATGATTCATTACCAATACGTGGTTTTAGGTTTGTGGATCTTTCCTTTCTATTCTTTGGTCCCTAAGCATTGGCAATCCTCCAAAATTATGGAGGTAGACCCTTTGTTTTGGGTCCTCTCGCGTGGAGTTTTCACTTTCTCTGCTAGGTGTTTTCTGGTTCTGGTCTGTGTGCGGTCCACCACTATATACACACTGGTGTTATGTGGAGTTTTTTTCCTTTGAGAGGGAAGCACAGATTATGGGTGTTCTCCCTCAACATTAGATATGTGACTATATGGTTCACTATTTAAATGTCTTTTTCTCTTTTTTTGCAAGCTAGACTAGAGGTTTCCTTATGTGCCCCTGTCCGTCTCTTTCCCTCCCCTCTTTTCCCCTCTCCCCCTCCCTCCCCTTCCTTTTCCCCCCCCTTCCCTCCCCCCCCCTTTTATCCTCCCCTCCCCCCCCCCTTTTATCCTCCCCTCCCCCCCCCCCCCCCCCCCTCCTCCATGGGCGATAGTGACCATCCAACTCGGAGGATTTGGAAAATATACAGAATGAAATACTAACTAATATGGGGCCTTTTCGATGAAGAGTGAAATGGATGGGACAACAAGCAAAAGACATGGACAGATCCTTCCATATATCATCTCCTGATGTTTCCATTCTAATTGCCTTGTTTTTTCTGCCAGAGTCTATATCCCCTTTGTTTATATTGTTTTGTCCCCTTTTTCCTTCTGTACTTTCTTCCATGTCATTATGTGAGCACATATGTATATATATAAGGTAAAGCAAACAGTAAAGCATGAAACAAGCACCTAAATATAATGTTCATATAGCTTTGGGATGCTAACTTGCTATGGTTATTACTCATGTGATGTATATTTATTTTTATTGGGAGTCTATTAGGTAACAATGTAGCTAGGTTGTTGATATGTTTTATGTTGTATGTTATATCTGTGGCCCAACGGGGGATACTCACCTCCTCTGAACCAGTCCCACGCTGCGCCCGGACAGGTGCAATACAGCGTCTCCTCCACTGTGTGGCGGGGATGGCTGTGCCCTGTCACGGACGTTACTTCCTACTACGCGTATTGCGCTCCAGAGTGGAGCGCAGACACGTCATATCCGGCGAGCGGGACGACCTCATTTGCGTGGGGCTGTGGCACGGGGATGGGTGAGTATTTAAGAGCTCCAGCTGGTACCATTACATTGGATACTCTGCTTGAGGAAGTGACGGTGACGTCACGAAACGCGTCCAGGGCTGTTTGATGTGAGGAGGGCTCCAGTGGCTATTAGCACTTAGCACTTTCATTGTAAGGTATTTACTGGTATGTTTGTTGTATGGTTTGGATTCTTTCACAGTCTATATGCTTGATATTGATGCACTTTGTTTAGCACTTGGCACTTTCTGTATAATTGCACATTCATGTATATAATAACAATAAGGTTTTAGTTTATAAATAGACACAATTGTATGGGCTTTAGTATTTTTATTGATAGAATTAAATAGCCAACTGTGTATGTCCCCCTCCTCCCCCCATCTCTTGTTAGTAGTATGGACATAAATGTTATATGTGTTTTAAACAAGCGTAGTTTTAATATGTCTTAGTATGTGATTTAGATGTCATAATAAACTTTCTTACTTTTCAAATACTATAGAGTGCCATTGTTAGTCTCTGGTCTTTCCCCTATGTAGGGGGTTTGGGGCATCCCCTTTTCTTGCTTGGATATATATATATATATATATATATATATATATATATATATATATATATATATATATATATATATATATATATATTATATATATATATTATATATATATTTATATTAAATATAAATATATAAATAAATATATATATATAAATATTATGACAGCTGTGTATGCTTGCCTGTCTTACTTATGTGGGTTCCCTATTGTGTCTTTCAGAAAAAAAAAAAAACTAAATTAGAGGTTTCTCCCGGTCCTTTGGCCCTTTTGCTCAAAATTTAGGGGTACCATTAGTTTCCTTGGCCTTATTCATATCCTCCCACTAACGGACTTTTAAGGGGCATCCCGGGTAGCTCTATAGCTTAATTCCCATCGGTCATTGCGACTACCTAAAAAACACCATATGGAGGCTCCCGAGGATACTGTGCTCGGGGTCCCTTCGGGGCAATCCCGGCTGTGTGTGGTATGTGGGGCATCCCTTGTGGGCGATAATGTGCAAATTTGTGTACCATGTGCGCAGCAGGCTATTGCGCAGCAAGCCGGGCCCCGTGCGGCTGGATCAGCTCCGCTGGTCTCATCCCTTACACCCCCACGCCTGGTTATGACCCCAGGTGACGTTTTCACCAGTGGGGAGTCGCAATCTGATGTATGCGCAAGACTGGCCAACATTGAGAGACTGATTGCTAGCTCTGCGGCCAGGAAGGCCCCAGCTAAGAGACGGCACTTGGCGCCCGTGGCGCCGGCCTTTGATTATGCTGATTTTGAACCATTTGACTTGTCTGATTGTTCCCCGTTAGAGGAAGGGGAACTGTTTCCAGACTCTGACTCATCTGAGGATCGGCAGTACCCTGGCGCTGATGCCGGCTCAGAGCACGGGGATACTGTCGACACCCATAGACTCCTTACTCAAATTTTTGAGGTACTTGCCATTTCCCCTCCTGCGGAGGCCCCTCCGCAACGGGGGGAATTTTTTGGGACCGCCAAACCTCGTTTGGAGTTCCCGGATCAAAAGCACTTTAACAATATGATCCTTAAGGAATGGGAAAAGCCTAGTCGGCTCCCTGGTATCCCTCACGGTTGGGATAGGAAGTATCCCTTTCCTGTTGATGTGGTGAAACTTTGGTCGACACCCCCAGAGGTCGACGCGCCCGTCCTGGGATTGTCCAATACTTCAGTCGTACTTGGAAAAGAGAGGGTCACCCACAATACCCTCAAACAGTGCCGAGAATACACCAGTTGCACCACATGAAGAGTATATGAAAAAAATATTCAAATTTATTGGCTATCTACATATATTTACAATCACAGTAAACATAAAACTATACAGTAACAGACTACATGACATGAACATTTAAAACCACAAGGGGGCGCTGGAGGTCTGTCTGAATACAACAAGTGAAATACTCTCAATTAGAAACATATGTGTATATATATCCAAATCCTATGATTGATACACTCTCAGTATATCTAAATAAAATGTGCAAAACACTGCAAAAACGTGCAAGCCCGCTTATTATTCCATTCAAATCTACATCTGAATCAACATAAATAAAGTGAAGTGACATACCATTGAGCAGGAAACCAGGCCGTAGTGAAGGGAATAGGGAGACAAAGAAGGAAGAATGTGCATACAGACCAACCAGGCATGGACCCCCACAGATAGACAACGCCGAGCGCGTTCGTAGTGTCTCCTGCACTACTTCAATTCGCCCTTGAAGTAGTGCAGGTTGCTATACCCCGGTCGGTCTGGTTGCGCCAGTAGGCGGCCGATAATGCTGCTAAGAAGGCGCTCACAGGTCTTCCCTTCGTGGGTCTGCGCCTGTTTGGTGATCGTTTAGACTCTGTTGCCAGAGGGGGTAAGTTACCTCAACCCAGGAAGCAGTGCCGGCCCTTTTGGGGTTCGAGTTCATTCAACCCTTTCTTTCGTGGCTCTCGGTCAGGCAGGGGAACGTTTTTCACTGCGTTCCGAGGGGATGCCTGGGGTAGGGGCAGAGGACGTGCCCGACCCGGGACTTCCTGGGGTACTAAACCCAAATCCGTTGCCAAGCCTGCTCAGCAATGAAGCGGCTCCCTCACCCTTGCGGGTGGGGGGGGTGGCTGCGGCTCTTTGCTCAGGTCTGGACCCTAGAGGTCACAGACGTCTGGATCCGGGAGGTAATTTCCTCCGGGTACAAGCTGGAGTTTGCATGCCGGCCTCCTCCCAGATTCCTCAGGTCCCGGGTTCCGTCGGACCCTCGGGCGGCACAGGGTCTTTTTATGGCGGTGCAAAACCTTTGGGATATGGGGGTAGTTTGTCCGGTTCCCCCCACAGAGAGAGATCTGGGTTACTATTCCAACCTCTTTACGGTGTCCAAAAAAGATGGTTCCATAAGACCCATTTTGGACTTGAAAACTCTCAACCGGTTCATCAGAACCAAAATATTTTGCATGGAGACTCTGCGCTCTGCTGTTGGCTCACTGTGTCCGGGGGACTTTATGACCTTAATAGATATCAAGGACGCTTACTTTCATGTGCCGGTCTTCTCGGGACATCAAAGGTTCCTCAGGTTCGTGGTAGACAACCAGCACTTCCAGTTTGTGGCTCCTCCCTTCGGGCTAACTTCGGCGCCCAGGATGTTCACCAAGGTTTTGGCGGGCGTGATGGCCCTTCTCAGAGTCCGGGGCATTCGTATCTTGCCTTACCTGGACGACCTTCTCATTACGTCCTGCTCTCTCCACCAGGCGGAGCTGGACACCAGAACGGTGGTGACGGCGCTGGAGAGGTTCGGGTGGGTAATAGATTATCCCAAGTCCTCTCTATCCCCGTCAAGGGTGGTTTCGTTCCTGGGCATGACTCTGAATACCATTCAGACCAGGGTGTTCCTACCCCAGCCGAAGGTGGATGTTCTTCAGGCTCTTATTAGTTTTCTTCTGTCCAGCCCTCGTCCGTCCATCAGGCAATGCATGAGGCTGGTAGGTTTGATGGTGGCTTGCTTCGAGGCAGTGCCATTTGCTCAGTTTCACATGAGACCCCTTCAGCTCCATCTTCTATCGGTTTGGGACAAATGTCCTCTGTCTCTGGATCAGACTTGTGTTCTGTCCCCTATTGTCCAGCGGTCCTTCCAGTAGTGGATGGACCAGAGGAATCTCCTAGGGGGCAGATCCTTTCTTGCGCCCTTTTGGGAGACGGTCACCACGGATGCCAGTCTGTCAGGCTAGGGAGGCTTCTGGAGGGAACGTCAGTTCCAGGGGCTGTGGGGTCCTCAGGAGGCCCATATCCCCATCAACATTCTGGAGCTGAGGGCGGTTCGGTTGGTGCATCTGACACATCGCATCTGACACATCACCTTCGGGGCTTACCGGTTCAGGTTCGCTCCGACAATCGGACAGCGGTCGCTTACATCAATCACCAAGGAGGGACTCGCAGCCGCAGGTGTCTATGATTCTTGCTTGGGCCGAGAGCAGCGTTCCGTGCATCTCGGCAGTCTACATTCCAGGGGTGGAGAACCTGGAAGCGGATTCTCTGAGCAGAGGGACCTCTCGCCGAGGTGAATGGTCCCTCAGCAACAAGGTATTTCTATCCCTCTGTCGCAGGTGGGGGAGTCCGGAGGTGGATCTGTTTGCCTCTCGTCACAATCACAAGCTTCCGGCATTTGTGTCTCTGTCCCAGGACCCTCTGGCTCTGGCAGTGGATGCCATGTCTCTGTCCTGGCCGGAGCTCGGTCTCCTGTATCTGTTTCCTCCCTTTCCCATGGTAGGCAAGGTGGTACGCAAGCTGGCTCAAGAGGGTGTGCCAGCAGTCCTGGTGGCCCCAAGGTGGCCAAGACAGGTGTAGTTCGCAGACGTCGTCCGGCTGGCGGTCGATCAATTCAGGCTGCCTCTGGTTCCGGATCTGATCACACAAGGTCAGCTTTGTTATCCCAACTTACAAATGCTGGCTTTGACGGCGTGGCTGCTGTAACCTTCATCTTAAAGGAAAAGGGTTTGTCTGAGGCCGTTGTCCAGACTCTCGTCAGGGATAGGAAGAAATCTTCCTCTAATATCTACTACAGGACCTGGTGGACCTACATTAATTGGTGTGAGGCTAGGGCCTTTCCTTGTCGGGTGTTTTCCATTCCTCGGATTTTGGAGTTTCTTCAGCATGGTCTGGACATGGGGTTTCAGCTTAGCACTCTTAAGGGGCATGTGTCCGCTCTATCGGTTTTCTTTCAGAGATCTTTCGCTCTTCATCCTTTGGTTAAGACCTTTTTTCAGGGGGTCACTCGTGCGCCCACCTCGCAAACCCATGTTACCTGTTTGGGATTTAAATTTGGTGTTGTCTGCCCTTCAGGGTCCTCCTTTTGAACCAGTGCAGGATTCTGCACTATCCATTTTCACCTTAAAAGTTGCCTTTTTGGTGGCTATCACCTCTGTTCGACGTGTTTCTGAGTTGGCGGCTCTGTCCATTCAGGCCCCCTACTTTGAGAGACATCAGGACAAGGTGGTTTTCCATTTTATACCAGATTTCTTGCCAAAGGTTGTCTCTGCCTTTCACCTCAATCAGGACATTGTGCTTCCTTCCTTGTGCCCTAAATCTAGCAATGACAAGGAGAGGGCCTTGCACTCTCTGGACGTCGTTAGATGTGTAAAGTACTATCTGGTGGCTACTTCGGAAGACGGACGCCTTTTTTGTGGTGCCCTCTGGGCCCAAGAAGGGTTTGGCGCCCGTCAAGTCTACCATTAGTAAATGGATTCGTCAGGCTGTTGTTAGGGCCTATTCTGCTAAGGGGAGGGATCCCCCTTTCCAGTTCACTGCTCATTCTACTCGTGCTGTTGGGGCTTCCTGGGCGTTTCAGCACCAGGTCTCTGTTGAACAAGTTTGTAAGGCTGCTACTTGGTCTTCTGTTCATACTTTTTCCAAGTTTTATAAGGTTGATGTTCAGGCCTCAGCGGATGCTGTTTTTGGCCGCAAAGTTCTGCAAGCTTCAGTGGTTTCATTTGTGCATCATTGTTAGGATCCCCACCCTTTTTGGACACTGCTATTGGATGTCCCACGTGTAATTAATCTTCCGAAGCAGGGTGTGAGACATACTTGGAATAACACCATTTTGTGATTACTCACCTGTAAAATGGGTATTATAAGTGTATGTATGTATATATGTCTCACACCCTGCTTCGTCCCACCCTGAGTTGTATCTTGGATCCTCTATATGGTGAAACTTTTTTCTCATAGATTTTATTGGCTCTTCCTGGTCCCCTTACTGCTGTCATATACTGGGGAATGTGTGGGAGGTCCCAGGTATTTATGGACCGGGGAGGGGCTTCTTTTTCTAGTCATCTCTGCAGAAGTTTGCCCTCTACTGGACTATAACCCACGTGTAATTAATACTTCCGAAGCAGGGTGTGAGACATACTTATAATACCCATTTTACAGGTGAGTAATCACAAAATGGTATCTTTCCTTTCAGTCAAAAATAAAATAGTACTGTTGATCTTGAGAACATATGTTAAAGTGGACCAAAGCCCAGTATTTTGACTTTCCTGGGTTTTGGTCCTTGTCCCTGGGCCACCCCAATCAGGAATGCCCTGCTGTGTGAAACCCCCAGGTCACCTGAACAAACTCGCCTTTCCCTGGTCCTACGGCACATGCACGGCCTCTCGTTCAATCAGTGCGCTCGGATCCGCTCCTGCCCCTTCGTCTAAGAGCTTGTCTAAAGTGAGCGGGCTTGGCTGCTGCATCCCCCGCTGCCCTCTAACAGGAAGTGTGCCACGCACAAATGCATGGCGGGGGCACATGCCCTGCTAAAGGGATAGCGGGGATGGGGCCACTGCTCGTCCCATGTGCCGTTGGAACAGGAAGGAAGGGGAGTTTCCAGGCGACCTGGGGAGTTTCACATAGCAGGGAATCCTGATTTTGGATGCCCCGGGGGAGGGAATCTAGCAGTCCTGGGGTGTGGGTTTTGGTCCACTTTAAGCACACATATAATGTTTTCTTTTTTTCTTCATTTATTTTTACGTTTTTTTTCTCCTGTTAATACTGCTACAGGCGAGGAAAAGGATTATCAGAAACAACTAAAGCAGATGCTTCGAGACCTGGCCAGAGAGAAAGATAAGAATACAGAGAAAGAATTGCCCAAAATGACGCAGGTACACTGGCCAGGGTTTTTATTATGGTGGTTGTGTTCCTTCACTTGGTGATGAAGTTGCATGACTGACCGTGCGCAAGAGAAATAAATAATATTTTTATTGCCAGCGAAGTAATGTGTAGAGAAGTGCTACCACCCGATATTGGACATTCAGCTGCAGTATGTGTCGCATGCCCCTCACCACTGCCTAGCTGATCGTTGTTGGTTGGCGGGTCATTTTACAATATTGTTGTTGGTTAGTGTTGAGCAAACCCCAACTTTGCGAGTTTGGGTACCGGAAAACTGACTTCACCCAGAAGTCTGTGTTCAGGCCCAACACTAAAGCTGGTGGAAGGGGAATAGGCATGGCCCAGCCACGAAGGGTGGGGGGATCATGTCACACAGTCTGCTATGGGGTGATGGGAGATCTGTCACACAGTCTGCTATGGGGGGGGGGCTCTGTCACACAGTCTGCTATGGGGTGATGGGGGGGCTCTGTCACACAGTCTGCTATGGGGTGATGGGGGGCTGTGTCACACAATCTGCTATGGGGTGATGGGGGCTGTGTCACACAATCTGCTATGGGGTGATGGGGGCTGTGTCACACAGTCTGCTATGGGGTGATGGGAGATCTGTCACACAGTCTGCTATGGGGTGATGGGGGGCTGTGTCACACAGTCAGCTTTGGGGTGATGGGGGGGGGGGCTCTGTCACACAATCTGCTATGGGGTGATGGGGGGCTCTGTCACACAATCTGCTATGGGGTGATGGGCGGCTGTGTCGCACAATCTGCTATGGGGGGATTCTGTCAGACAGACTGCTATGGGGTGATGGGGGGTTCTTTCACACAATCTGCTATGGGGTGATGGGGGATTCTGTCACACAATCTGCTATGGGGTGATGGGGGGCTGTGTCACACAATCTGCTATGGGGTGATGGGGGCTGTGTCACACAATCTGCTATGGGGTGATGGGGGGCTGTGTCACACAATCTGCTATGGGGTGATGGGGGCTGTGTCGCACAATCTGCTATGGGGTGATGGGCGGCTGTGTCACACAATCTGCTATGGGGTGATGGGGGCTGTGTCGCACAATCTGCTATGGGGTGATGGGCGGCTGTGTCGCACAATCTGCTATGGGGTGATGGGCGGCTGTGTCGCACAATCTGCTATGGGGTGATGGGGGCTGTGTCGCACAATCTGCTATGGGGTGATGGGCGGCTGTGTCGCACAATCTGCTATGGGGTGATGGGGGATTCTGTCACACAATCTGCTATGGGGTGATGGGGGCTGTGTCGCACAATCTGCTATGGGGTGATGGGGGGCTGTGTCACACAATCTGCTATGGGGTGATGGGGGCTGTGTCGCACAATCTGCTATGGGGTGATGGGCGGCTGTGTCACACAATCTGCTATGGGGTGATGGGGGGCTGTGTCACACAATCTGCTATGGGGTGATGGGGGGCTGTCACACTGTCTGCTATGGGGTGATGGGGGGCTGTGTCGCACAATCTGCTATGGGGTGATGGGGGGCTGTCACACAGTCTGCTATGGGGTGATGGGGGGCTGTCACACAGTCTGCTATGGGGTGATGGGGGGCTGTGTCACACAATCTGCTATGGGGTGATGGGGGGCTGTGTCACACAATCTGCTATGGGGTGATGGGGGTCTGTCACACAGTCTGCTATGGGGTGAAGGGGGGTTGTGTCGCACAATCTGCTATGGGGTGATGGGGGGCTGTCACACAGTCTGCTATGGGGTGATGGGGGGCTGTGTCGCACAATCTGCTATGGGGTGATGGGAGGATCTGGCACAAAATCTGCTATGGGGTGATGGGGGGGTCTTTGTCTCACATTCTTTTTGGAGGGCTTCAAACCAGTGGCAGTACAGGAACACATGGGTTTTGCATTTGTCCTGCCATGTAGAGATCCTTCCTCCTGGTCTGATGTTGCAAGTTAAAGAATAAAGGTTTATTTGAGTAAACAGAATAAAATAACCGCTTTTCTTCCTAGTATCTTCTCCCATCACCAGGATTAATGATTAATTACAGTCTGAGAGAACGTTTTTTTTTTTGTTTTTTTACTTTCAGAGAGAGTTTATCCAGTTCTGCAAAATGTTATACAGCTTGTTTCATGAGGATCCAGAGGAGAATGCTCTGTACCAAGCCATTGCCACTGTAACGACCCTGCTCCTCCAGATTGGAGAGGTTGGCCAGCGCAGCATCAGTATAAGTTCAGGCAGTGCCTCGGATGAATTTGTTGATTCTGAGAGTGGAGCCTCTTCCTCAGACCAAGACTGTGTCTTCTCAGAAAGCGCTGGCACCCCTTCACAGGCTGCTCCATCACTACCACTTACTGAAGCTGACTGGCTGGTATCTTTTGAGCACATACTAGCATCCCTCCTGACTGAGCAATCTCTTGTGAATTTCTTTGAGAAGCCATTAGAACTGAAACCAAAGTTGGAAAGTGCAAAAAACAACCCATACAGCCTCAAGACTGCTGTGTCCAGCCTGCAGCCCTCCATGTTGTCCTGAACAAAGAGCAAGTCCTGTCTTTGTGTTTGAGTGTTGTGCAAGATGGATGGGAATCTGTGTCCTCCCTTCTGCAGATATGTTACTGCCCTGCTCCCATATAGGGTTTGGAAAAATCTGACAATTTTATATAGGCCACAAACATGGTCTGCCCATTAAGCAGTGTGATGGCCCATGTTATTAAAGTGGGAATTGTGGCAGAAACAACTGGTGGGAAGTCACTTTAATTTCTCAGTCCAATATTACAAATTGGTCTATATGGGATTTTTGGTTTTGGAGGGCGATGACAATGTCAGACATTGGACCATGGTTGTGTTACATGAAGAAAGGCACATAAATCAGATATGGCCAAACCATTCTGTATTCTAGATTTACCAAAGCACACTGGATGTTTGTTTACTTTGTTCTTCCATTACATATACACTGAGATATACCATCGGTGATCTCCTGTCATGGATGGTATACAGGGGCCCATAATACTAATCTCCTCTTACAAATGCTACTTGCTTGGCCGTAAATCTGCTCCACCTGTTTCAGCACTAAGCACTTATCTGCAACAGGTTTGGCATTTATGCTCATTTCAGATGAGAGACAAGTAGCAGATTCACCATAGTGGCCTCTAGGCTTCATATAAGAGGGTATCCAGTACTGGCATGCCAAATATTTTGGACAATATGTTTACTGTTTTGTACATGTGAGTTCTGATTGTTTTTGCACTTATGATGTTGTTTCAATGCTGGAAATTGAAACTTTTATTCTGTTTGATTTGCATTTGGATTTTCATGTTGGTAGCGTCAAACTGAATTCCCTTGTTCTTTTTGTGTTGGTTTGTGAGAATCTGCACTTTCTAATAAACATGTTTTTATTATTGTGGTGTACTGTGTTTGTGATTTTAAAGGTGAAGTTTATAACATTTCCTTTATTCTAAATATGTAATACACCTGAACTCCCTCCATCACTATGTACCAGTGTAAGTGAACGATCCGTTGAGCTGCTGATTGCTGGAGAAAGGACAAAAGAGGAGTTCCTTTAGTGTTTTTGGTGTGTGGTCACTATCTTCAATTACAGTGAAGAGTCTCCCAAGATTAAGGCCTGAGATTTTTGGTTATAGTAGCCAAACCACATTTGAGACTGCTTCAAATCATTGGCTTATCCCTATGGGGTGTTCAAGATACTGCCCATGACATTGCATGCTACTTCCTTCACTTAAAGCAGAGCAAAACCTATTTTGGATGCTCCGCTGATCCAGTCATCCACACCCTCCCCCGTCCCCTGAGCAGCCTGGCGATGCTGTTGACTCAGCAGTGGCCAACCACCTGGCACCTTTTGAGATTGTCGATAGGCTGACGTGTCGGGTGATGCACTTACACTGGCTGGCCGCATTGCTGGCTTTCACACTGGGCATGCCCGCTCCCAGGCATTCAGATATGCTATGTGCAGGCACAGCTAATGCTGAGCCAGCAATTACAGTGTCATGGGAGCCACTGGTAAAGGCGAGTAGACAAGTGACCCTGGGAGTTTTACACAGTGCAGCATCCTGCTATAGAATGGCCCGGGGTAATTTTAAATTCCAGGGCCAGACACGCTGGGTTTTGATTTGCTTTAACAGAAGTGGTGTTCCAGCGGCCAATCCACTACCACTATTACTATAATACAGAGAAGTCGGGAGGCAGAGACCATGTTAAATCACACAGCCCCAAAATAACTCTCTCAACGTAATCACCATAAAAAGGCAAAAAAAGGATAACAGAACAAGGGTGGGATGAAGCGACCCGTGCTGGATACCCATAAAATCAATTCTATAGGTGAGTAATCACAGAATTGTATATTCTTAGTATACAGTACGTCCTGCTCTAAATCTAATACTTAAACTTGGGATATACTCCGCCAGATGGCGCTGGACTGCAGAGACATCGAAAAATACCATTTTGTGATTACTCACCTTGTAAAATGGGTATTATAAGTATGTCACACGCCCCGCTTCAAGATAATCATTACATGTGGGTAGTATGGTCTGAAGAGGGCGATCTGCAGAGATGATTGGAGGAAAGAAAGCCCCTCCCAGTCCATAAATACCTGGGACCTCCCACTCATTACCCAGTATAAAGAAAGCAGTAAGGTAAGGGACCAGGAAGAGCCAAATATTAGTCATAACAACGCAAGGTTCACAAAACGATGGATCCAGAATACAAAAGGACGGGTTGAAGCGGGGTGTGTGACATACTTATAATACCCATTTTACAAGGTGAGTAATCACAAAATGGTATTATTCTAAGTATGTCACACACCCCGCTTCAAGATAATCATTACATGTGGGACATCCAAAAGCAGTGTCCATAAAGGGTGGGGATCCAAAACAAGGCATAAAGCACAACTTAAACTACTGCAGCCTGCAGAACTTTGCGGCCAAAAACAGCATCCGCTGAGGCCCAAACATCACCCTTGTAAAAACTTTGAAAAAGTGTGAACAGAAGACCAGGTAGCGGCCTTGCAAACTTGCTCAACAGAGGCCTGGTGCTGAAAAGCCCAGGAAGCCCCAACCGCACGAGTAGAATGAGCTGTAACACGAAGGGGAGGATTTCTCCCCTTAGCAGAAAAAGGCCCCGACAATGGCCTGACGAATCCATTTACTGATGGAAGACTTAGCGGGCGCCAAAACCTTTCTTGGGCCCAGAGGGTACCACAAAGAAGGCATCAGTCTTACGAAAGGCAGACGTTACCACCAAATAGTACTTCACAACTCGAACCACATCCAGGGAAAGCAGGACCCTCTCCTTTTCGTTACTGGGATTAGGACACAGAGAGGGCAAAACAATGTCTTGATCTAAGTGAAAAGGCAGAAACCACCTTAGGAAGGAAATCCGGGTTAAAACGGAAAACCACCTTGTCCTGATGTCTTTCAAAATACGGGACCTGAATGGACAGAGCCGCCAACTCAGAAACACGCCGAACAGAAGTGATAGCTACCAAAAAGGCCACCTTCTGAGTAAGGGAAGACAAGTCAATATCATGCAAGGGCTCAAAGGGAGGACCCTGAAGAGCAGAAAGAACCAAATTCAAATCCCAAACCGGAATCAGAGCCTTCCTAGGGGGCCGCACGTGCGTAACCCCCTGGAAAAAAGTCTTAACCAGCGGATGAAGCGCAAAAGATCTTTGGAAAAACACCGCCAGGGCAGACACCTGCCCCTTCAGAGTATTAAGTTGGAGCCCCAGATCCAAACCATGTTGCAGGAACTCCAGGATTCTAGAAATAGAGAATTCCCTGCAAGGGAAAACTCTAGTCTCACACCAATCAATATAAGACCTCCAAGTCCTATAGTAAACGGAAGAAGAAAACCTCTTCCTAGCGCTAATAAGAGTCTGAATAACCGCATCAGAAAGACCTTCCTCCTTCAAGATGGAGGTTTCCGCAGCCACGCCGTCAAAGCCAGCGTTGGTAAATTGGGGCAACGTAGATGACCCTGTGTGTGCAGATCCGGCAGCAGGGGCAGAACGAACTGATCTTCTGCTAATCTTACCACGTCTGCGAACCAAACCTGTCTTGGCCACCTTGGAGCCACCAGAATTGCTGACGCTCCTTCCAGAGCCAGCTTGCGCACTACTCTGGCTACCATGGGAAACGGAGGGAACAGATACAGAAACCCCAGATACCTCCAGTTCAGGGACACAGCGTCCGTCGCGAAGGCTAGCGGATCCTTCGCCAGAGACACAGATGCCGGAAATTTGTGATTGTGACGGGAGGCAAAGAGGTCCACCACCGGTGAACCCCACCTGAGACAAATCGAACGAAACACCTTGGAACTGAGAGGCCACTCCCCCTTGCGGGCTGACCACCTACTCAGAGAGTCCGCCTCCGAGTTCTCTACTCCCGGAATGTGAACTGCCGAGATGCACGGGACGTGGCTCTCCGCCCAGTCCAGAATCAACACTTCCCTGAGGGCACTCCTGCTGCGAGTCCCACCCTGGTGATTGATGTAGGCAACCGCCGTCCGATTGTCCGACCGAACCTGGACCGGCAAGCCCTGCAGGAGATGAGTCAAACGAAAAAGAACCATTCTGATGGCTCTCAATTCCAGAATGTTGATAGGCTCGTGGGCTTCCAGGGGTCCCCACAACCCCTGAAATTGCAGATCATTCCAGAAGCCCCCCCATCCTGAGAGGCTGGCATCCGTGGTGACCACCTCGCAACGAGGAGTCTGAAAAAACCTGCCCTTCAACAGATTGGTTGAGTTCAGCCACCACCTGAGTGGTCGGCGAACCCGGGGAGACATCAGAAAGAATTGATCCAGCGACAGAGGAGATCTGTCCCAGACAGACAATAGATGGAGTTGTAGTGTCCACGTGTGAAACTGGGCAAAGGGGACTGCCTCGAAGGAGGCCACCATCAACCCCACCAGTCTCATTCCTAGTTGAATGGTCGGACGAGGAATGGACATGAGCGACCGAATCAATTCCTGAATCAAAAGAACCTTGGATTGAAGAAGGAACACTCTGGTCTGATCTGTATCCAGAGACATTCCCAGAAAGGATACTATCCTGGACGGGTAAAAGGAGGACTTGGGGTAGTTGATCACCCAGCAGAACCTCTCCAGAGTGGATATTACCGTCCTGGTGTCCAATTCCGCTTGGCTGAATGATGATGCCATGATGAGGAGATCGTCCAGATATGGCACTATGCGAATTCCCTGCGCTCTAAGAAGAGCCATCACCCCAGCGAGCACCTTGGTGAAAAACCCTTGGAGCTGTGGTGAGACCAAAAGGAAGAGCTACAAACTGAAAGTGCCGATCTTCCACCACAAACCTGAGGAATCTCTGGTGCGCGGGAAAAAATTGGAACATGGAGGAAAGCGTCCTTGACGTCTATGGACGTCATGAAGTCCCCCTGACGGAGAGCGCGGATAGCTGAACGAAGCGATTCCATGCGAAATTTTCGCAGCCTGATAAACCTGTTGAGGATCTTCAGATCCAGGATGGGCCGGATAGAGCCATCCTTTTTGGGGACCGTGAACAGATTTGAGTAAAATCCCCGACCCTGATCTGATAGGGGCACTGGCGAGATGACCTCTATCTCCAGAAGACTTGAAAAACGCCTCCCGAAGCCCCTGTGCGCCAGGTGCGTCCGGGGGCACCCTAGACCTGAAGAAAAGCGGAGGAGGACGGGACTCGAACTCCAACTTGTAGCCGGAAGACACGACTTCCCGGATCCATTTGTCCGAAACCTCCCGAATCCAGATCAGAGAGAAGTGTCGCAGCCGTCCCCCAACCCGCACGGGTGAGGGCGCCCCCTCATTGCTGAGCAGGCTTGTTCGCAGGTTTTGGGTTATGAACCCCAGTTGTATCCTGAGCGGGCACGTCCTCTGCCCCTATTCCAGGAATCTCCTCTAGTGGAAGGGAAGGCGAAACCTCTTCCTGCTCTGGATCCGCGAAAGGAATGATTGAAAGAAGCCGCCCCGCGAAAGGGATGTCGTTGCTTCTTGCGTTGAGGTAACTTACCCCCCTTAGCTACTGAATCCAATTTTTCTCCAAAAAGCCGTAGCCCCACGAATGGGAGAGACGTCAGCGACTTTTTTTTTTTTTTTTTTGGCCCAAAGTCGGCCGCCCACTGGCGCAACCAAACTGAACGCCTTATAGTCACCATCAGAGCAGAAGCTCTCCAAGGTGGCTAACATGAAAGACAAGAATAACTCACAACGTTTAAGTCCCAGAAATTCGTCACTGTCCGGGTGCAAACCGGAAGATGACAACAAGTCTCTGACCACCGACCTGGTAGCCACCACCAGCAGAGACGAAGCGCAAAAAGGGCCGTATGGCTGCCCCAATACTGGCGAAACCATGACAAGCCATCTGGCCAATTCGTTTATCCCCTCCATCTTTAAGAGAAGAGCAATCTGGGTTATTCAAAAACGGCTGAATTGGATAGCCCCAGAATTGGTGCATCCACCTCAGGGGGGGACGTCCAGCGCTTAACCGTGTCCGAAGGGAAAGGATATCTTTTAACCCAACTCTGAGGAATGCCTGGGAGCCGAGCCGGCCTCTCCCATTCCTTAGAAATAATTTATCAAAATGCCTTTGATTAGGGAATTCCAAGCGCGGCTTGGATTCCTCATAAAACTCCCCTTGTTGATGAGGAGCAACCTCTGGAGGAGAAATAGCCAGAACCTCAAACATCTGAGCAAGGACGTTAGGAGTATCCAAAGAACTCCCTGACCCCTTCTCAGAGTCCGCGCCAACGAATAGCTGGTCGTCCGAATAATCCGATTCGTCAAATAGCTCCCCTTCCTCCAGAGGGGAGTAATCTGACCAATCCAGGCGATCCTCATCGTCATATTCAAATGTCGGTGGGACCGGTGACAAATGCTTTCTCTTAGCTGGAGCCTTCTTGGCAACCGCAGAAGAAATACATTTTTCAATATTAGTCAATCTAGCACACACATCCGATTGCGACTGCCCACCCGTGACAACGTCACACGGGACACGGGCCAAGACGAGGTGGGAAGGGGATGACGCCGGCGGTGCTGACCCAGACGCCTGGGGTTCTGACTGCCGTGTAATAGTCTGCTGTGCACATGGTATACATAGAAATACGTCATCCCCTGTTTGGGATACCCCACAGCCCATGCACTTCCGGGATTGCCCCGAGGGGAGCCCGGTATCTGGGGATGCCTCCATACGGTGAACTTATATGTAGTCGCAATGACCGAGGGAATTACACTAGTAAGCAACCCGGGATGCCCTTATAATTGTCCCAAGTGGGAGGATTTTAACATGGAATTTAACCCAGGGACCCAAGGACCGGAAGAAGACCCCTTAAAACCTAAGGCGTTCTACCTGAAAGACTGCCGGATATAAAGGGTTACATATAAGTAAATATATATATATATATATATATATAGAAATATAGGGGGCCCATAGGGCCACTCACTGTGCCTTCCTGCGTGAGGTAAATGGCGTCCACCACACACGCAGCTCACAGAGGCAGAGGATCCTGTGGGCGTGGCCAGCGCGGAGTGCGCGATATGCGTAGCTCCGCCCCCTTACAGAGCGGAAAGCGGGCTCCGCAGTGGGTCTGCCTAACAGGGGTGGGCCGTGGCGTCCCGCTCAACAGCGCCGCTGTTAAAGTGAAACAATGCTCAATAAATAAATCCTAACTCTGAGGTAAAAAAGGTGGCCCCCGACATTTTATCCCCACCACCACAGGAGAAGGGCATCAGGAAAGGGGGGCCAAGGGACAGGGCATCCCAAACCGGGGTCACCAGCCCGGATAACCGCCTACCCTCTGGTACAGGGTCTCGTGGTGGAGCATGGCTCCAGAGCACTAAAAGTGCCATTCTACCCTCACCCGGGATACAGCCTAGACTGGGAGGCATGTGTATTGGGACTTATAAAAAACATAACCGGGTGGAAATAGAGAGAAAAGCGGGCCGGGAATAAACCCAGCTACCTGAAATCCCCCTGTGCAAGGAGGAGACATCATCTTCTGACTTGCTCGCCGTCTGCAGAGATGGAAAACTGGGTAATGAGTGGGAGGTCCCAGGTATTTATGGACTGGGAGGGGCTTTCTTTCCTCCAATCATCTCTGCAGATCGCCCTCTTCAGACCATACTACCCACATGTAATGATTATCTTGAAGCGGGGTGTGTGACATACTTAGAATATAGGCTCCTCCTGGCCCCTCAAATACCCAGGGACCTCCCACAATCCCCAGAATTTCTCTGCAGTCTGGCTGCGAAGGACGAGAAATGGCTCTCTACTCGCAGGTGAGCGGGGTTATTAGCCTGCGGCGCTGTAGGACTATTCCCACCCGTTCCACTAGTAATATGCCTCCCAGCCTTTGCTGCGCTGGTCGGGTGAAGGTAGGCAGCACTGCCGTTGGTGCTTAGGAGCGCTGCTCCACTGCAATCCCCCACCAAAGGGTAGGCGGTTCAGACTTATGGTGAGCCTCTATGGGATGCCCCTCCTGCACTATTGCCCCTGCCCATCAGTGGGCCCTGTTTAAGTGGCTGCTGTCCTCCATCATTCTCCTTGTAGCCTTCGGGGGAAAAGAAGGGGGGGGGGTGGGTGGAAATGTGTATGCTATGCATTCTGTGTTTTACACTCTTTTTCCATTCTGTTTAGCCTTGTGTCAGCCGCCGCGCTGACTTGTCTTTACTGTCTTTTTAAAATTACCGCTGCGCGCTGACTTGGTTCCGCGCTTGGCGGCGGCATAACCTCAGGCACTGGTGCGCCATCATTGGCTGCTTGCACGTTCTGGCTTCGCGCTCTTCGGGGGGGGCGGGGCCCGTCTATGGCACGCTCCGTGTCATCGCTGATACCGGCCTGCCCCTCGAGGTATACCGACGCCATCTTTATCCTGCTTGGTTGGCCCATGCGCGACGGACCCCTACTTACCGCGGTCCGTAATTGCCCTCGCAGGCGGCTTTATATCTTTCACTTTTGTTACTGTGTGCTTACAGGTCTTGTCTGCTTATGTCTTTCAGGCGGGGCGAACCCTTTTGGCTTCTCCCGGCCCTGTATTAGTATATAACTTGTAGGCTTTGTAAAAATAATACTCCCACTTCCCTAGCGGGTTATTGGGGGATCCGGGGTTGCTATATAGCGTTATTCCCTATCGGTGTATAGCGCCGCTATAATCACCATATGGAGGCATCCCAGGATAATGTGACCGGGGTCCCTTCGGGACAAGACCAGCTGTGTGTAGCGTGTGGGCAGCCTCATGCTGACGCTGACAAGGCATGGGTCTGTGTACCCTGTGCTGAGCAGGTGCTTGCATTGCAATCTGGCCTGCCAGTGGCTGCACCTCGTTTCACTTCACCTACTCCCCCAAGCTTAAACCTCACTCCTACTGAGTTGTATACTAGTGGGGATTCTCAGCCTGATGTGTCTTCTAGACTGGCTACTGTTGAGCAGTAGGGCCCTTGCTAAGAAGCGGCACTTGACGCCTAATGTTACTGTTTTCCCTATGGGAACTGATGAGTTTTGGTATCTGTGTGGCTATACCCCGTCTGATGAAGGGGAGCTGTTTTCTGACTCAGGCTCATCTGATGAGAGACCAAGGGGTCATGACGATTCTGGCTCTGACCCCTGGGCCCCGGATGACACTGACAGATTATTGACCCAGATTTTTGAGGTTCTGTCTATCTCTCTCCCTGTTGAGGCTCCCAGGCAAAGAGGGGAGCTTTTCCATACAGCAAAATCACATTTGGCACATTTCCATAACCTTGTGCTCAAGGAATGGGAGCGCCCCAGTAAACTTCCCGGGGTTCCAAAAAGTTGGGATAGGAAGTATCCCTTTCCTGCTGAGGTGGTTAAATGTTGGTCATTCCCCCCCGAGGTGGATGCCCCGATCCTAGGGCTATCTAACACCTCTGTCATGCATTCCCCTGACTCTACTACCCTGCGGGATGCTGAGGACCGGCGCATTGACCAGCTGGCATCCCACGCCTCTGCATGAGCGGGGATGGCGCTGCGCCCGGTCTGTGCCTCTGCCATTACTGCTGTGGCCACTAGAACCCTTATCAGAAATATGCTTGATAGTGCCCCTGATGATTTGCCTTGTGAGGTGTTTAATGCACTCTCCAGTTGTGATGTTTTTGTAAGTTTTGTCCTCTCTGCCTTGGATGACACCATCAGAATGTGTGCCAGAACTTCTGCCCTCATGGTGGCTATACGCCGCTCGGTTTGGCTGCGCCAGTGGGCTGCTGACAGCGCTGCCAAGAAGGCCCTTACTGGGTTTCCCTTTAAAGTACTGCGCCTGTTTGGAGACCGCCTGGACCTTTTTTGCTAAGGGAGGCAGGTTACCCCAGCGCAGGCGGCAACCACGGCCCTTTCGGGGTCAGGGTTCCTTCTCCTCCCCTTACAGTGGTGCAAGACAGGGAAGGGGGGTTTCCTTTCCTGGGGCCCAGGGAGATTTCTGGGGTAGAGGCAGAGGATGTGGATGTCCTGGCTCCTCCTGGGGTCCTAAAGCAAAATCCTCTCCCAAGCCCCCTCAGGCATGATGGGGCGCCCTCACCCATCCGGGTGGGGGGACGGCTGCACGCTCACGTCTGGAGGCTTCATGTCTCAGACCGGTGGATTCAGGAGGTAGTGTCCTCCGGTTACAAGTTGGAGTTTGTTGCCGGTCCCCCTTCAAGATTCATCAGATCCCGGATTCCTCAGGACCCTGTGTCCGCTCAGGAGCTAGTGCAAGCAGTGCAAGGCCTCCTGGAGCTGGGGGTCATCTGCCAGGTCCCTTTAAGAGAAAAAGGCAAGGGCTTTTATTCCAACCTATTCACAGTACCCAAAAAAGATGGTTCTGTCAGGCCCATCCAGGACTTAAAGATTCTCAACAAGTTTGTCAGGGGCAGGCGCTTTCACATGGAAACTCTGCACTCTGCCATCAGTTCCCTGCGCCAAAGGGATTTCATGACTTCTGTGGACATCAAAGATGCTTACCTTCATATTCCTGTGTTCCCAGGTCATCAAAGGTTCCTCAGGTTCGCTCTGATGGATCAACACTACCAATTTGTGGCCTTGCCCTTCGGCCTCACTTCAGCTCTCAGGGTGTTCACCAAGGTGCTGGCTGGCGTGATGTCTCTGCTCAGATGTCAGGGCGTCCGCATGCTTCCCTATCTGGATGACATTCTCATCACTTCCCAGTCTCTACATCAGGCAGAGTTGGATACTCAGCTGGTGGTGTCCACTCTGGAGTCATTTGGATGGGTGATCAACCACCCAAGTCCTCACTGTCCCCCTTCCTTGGTAACTCCATTCCTAGGAATTAATCTGGATACAGTTTAGGAAAGGATCTTCCTTCCTCAACAGAAGGTGGACAGTCTGATTGCACAGGCTCAGTCCCTCCTATCTTGTCCCCATCCCTCCATCAGGCAGGGGATGCAGCTGGTGGGCCTGATGGTGGCATGCTTTGAAGCAGTCCCTTATGCTCAGTTCCACTTGAGGCCTCTGCAACTTCACCTATTGTCAGTATGGGACAAGGACCCAGCGTCCCTGGACAGGGTCTGTGTGATCTCCCCCCTGGTCAGGAGGTCCCTCTTGTGGTGGATGGACTCAAGGAACCTGTTGGGGGGCAGATCCTTTCTTGCCCCTTCCTGGGAGACGGTCACCACGGATGCCAGTCAGGTTGGGGGGGGTTTCTGGAAGTCCCTGCGGTTCCAGGGGAGGTGGGGCCCTCAGGAGGCCCACACTCCTATCAATGTCTTGGAGCTGCGAGCGATCAGGTTAGTTCTGGCTCGCTTGATTACTCATCTTCAGGACCTGCCTGTTCAGGTGCGCTCGGACAACCAGACGGCAGTTGCCTACATCAATCATCAGGGAGGGACCCGGAGCAAGGGGGCCCTCCAGGAAGCGTCTCTGATCTTGACTTGGCGGAGGCCAATGTCCCCTGCATATCAGCTGTGTACATCCCGGGGGTGGAAAATCGCCTGGCGGACTCTCTGAGCAGGGGGACCTCTCGCCAGGGAGATGGTCCCTATGCAGCAGGGTGTTTTAATCTCTGTGTCTCCGTTGGGGCCAACCAGATGTGGATCTGTTTGCTCCTGCCACAACCACAAGCTCCCAGCTTTTGTGTCTCTGTCCCGGGATCCTCTGGCCTTGACCTTGGATGCGCTAGCAATGTCATGGCAGGACTTTCAGTTCCTGTATGTCTTCCCTCCAGTCCCCCTGCTGGGCAGGGTTCTGCGCAAGATTGCTCTGGAAGGGATGCCAGCAATTCTGGTGGCCAAGAAGAGTATGGTTTGCAGACGTGGTACAGCTGGCAGTAGATCAATTGGTGCCAGATCTGATCACTCAGGGCTCACTACGCCATCCCAATTTACAAACTCTGGCTTTGACGGCTTGGCTGCTGAAACCTCCATCTTGATGGAGAAGGGGCTGTCTTCCTCAGTTGTGGATACTTTGATTAAAGCTAGAAAGAAGTCTTCCTCTTCCATTTATTACAGGGTTTGGCGTGCCTACATTGACTGGAGTCTAGGTCTCTTCCCTGTCGTGTGTTCTCTAGTCCCAGGATTCTGGAGTTCCTGCAGCATGGGTTGGAGATGGGGCTCCAACTCAGTACTCTGAAGGGTCAGGTTTCTGCCCTGGCTATTTTCTTCCAGAAGTCCTTTGCTCGGCACCCTCTGATCAGGACTTTTTTCCAGGGGGTCACTCATGTGCGCCCCCCACGTAAGCCTATGGTGCCTGTTTGGGATCTGTACTTGGTTCTGTCAGCCTTGCAGGGTGCTCCCTTTGAACCTGTGCAGGATGCTGCCTTGGCCATTCTTACGCTCAAGGTTGTATTTCTGGTGGCTATCACTTCTGTCAGACGTGTGTCTGAGTCGGCGGCGCTGTCCATTCAGCCCCCCTACTATGAGAGGCACCAGGACAAGGTGGTGGTTCGTTTCAAACCTGATTTTCTGCCTAAGGTAGTGTCTGCCTTTCATTTGAATCAGGATATTGTTCTTCCTTCTTTGTGCCCTAATCTTAGCAATGCTAAAGAGAGGGTTTTGCATTCTTTGGATGTGGTTAGGTGTCTGAAGTACTATCTGGTGGCTACTGCACCTTTCAGGAAAACTGATGCTCTTTTTGTGGTCCCTTCTGGTCCTAGGAGGGGTTTGGCTCCTGCCAAGTCTATCAGCAAGTGGATTTGTCAGGCTGTGATTCAGGCCTACTCTGCTAAGGGGAAGAAATCCTCCTTTCTGCCTTACTGCTCATTCCACTCGTGCTATTGCTGCCTCTTGGGCTTTTCAGCTCCAGGCTTCTGTTGATCAAGTTTGCAAGGCCGCTACTTGGTCTTCTGTTCATACCTTTTAAAAGTTTTACAAGGTTGATGTAAGGGCCTCAGCTAATGCTGCTTTTGGCTGAAAGGTTCTGCAGGTGGCAGTGGTTTAAACTGTCTGCTGCTTTTTCTTGGGGATCCCACCCTACTTTATGGACACTGCTCTTGAATGTCCCAAGAGTAAGTATTAGATTTGGAGCAGGATGTACTAAGAATACAATTCTGTAATTACTCACCTGTAGAATTGGTATTATGAGTATACAGTACGTCCTGCTCCAACTCACCCTTGGTTTGCATTTTCTTGGTACCCCTGTATGGTCATTGTTATAGTTGATAGTTTGGATTGTTTAGTTCTCCCAGCTTCTCATTAACTGCTTTTCAATGCTGGGGATTTGTGGGAGGTCCCTGGGTATTTGAGGGGCCGGGAAGAGCCGATTTTCAATGTCTCTGCAGTCCAGCACCATCTGGCGGAGTATATCCCAAGTGTAAGTATTAGATTTGGAGCAGGACGTACTGTATACTCATAATACCAATTCTACAGGTGAGTAATCACAGAATTGTAATTTTTCAGGGTATCCAGCACGGGTCACTTCATCTTCAATTCTTCACTATTGGGACATCCAAAAGCAGTGTCCAAGAAGAAGGGTGGGATCCCCAGTAAGCAACAGTACGTAGTTCACGATACTATCGCCTGAAGCACCTTGCGACCAAAAACACCATCAGCTGAGGCCCTAACGTCAACCTTGTAAAACTTAGAAAAAGTATGAACGGAAGACCAGGTAACGGCCTTACAAACCTGTTCAACAGAGGCCTGGTGCTGAAAAGCCCAAGTGGCACCAATAGCTCTAGTGGAGTGAGCTGTAACACGAAAAGGGGGTTCCTTCCCCTTGGCAGAAAACGCTTGCCCCACCGCCTGTCTGATCCACTTGCTGATAGTGGATTTGGCTAGAGGCAAGCACTTCCTAGGTCCGTCAGGGAGAACAAACAGAGTTCGACTTCCGAAAAGACTTCGTAGCAACCAAATAGTACTTAAGCGCCCTAACCACATCCAGAGAATGAAGAGTCCGTTCCTTAGAATTAGAAGGTGCAGGACCCAAGGAAGGCAAGACAATATCCTAATTGAGATGAAAGGCAGAGACAACTTGGGGCAAGAAATCAGGTTTAAGACGGAAAACCACCTTATCCTGATACTGCTCAAAATAAGGATGCTTCATACAAAGCGCCGCCAGCTCAGGGACGCGACGCACCAAGGTGATAGCTACCAAAAAGACCACCTTCAAAGTCAGAATGGGCAGAGCAGCATCGCACAAGGGCTCAAAGGGGGGACCCTGGAGAGCAGAAAGCACCAAGTTCAAATCCCACACCGGTAACAAAGGCTTACACGGTGGACGTACATGAGTAACTCACTGGAAAAAAAAAGTCTTGCTAAGCCTATGATTGGCAAAGGATCTTTGGAAAAAAGATAGCCAAGGCCGAAACCTGTCCCTTGAGAGTACTCAGCTGGAGGCCCAAATCATGTTGTAGAAATTCCAAAATCCTGGAAAGGGAAAAAGTGCGACAAGGGAAACTCTTAAGACTCACACCAGGCAATGTAAGTGTGCCAGACCCTGTAATAAATCATAGGAGAGGATTTCCTCCACGCCTGAATCATGGTACTGACGACCAAGGCCGGCAGTCCCCTTGTCCAACAGGATGGAGGTTTCAGCAGCCAAGCCGTCAAAGCCAGCGTTTGTAAATTGGGATGGCGCAACTGTCCCTGAGTGAGGAGCCTTGGATCGTCGGGCATGACAAAGTGATCCACCGCCATCTGGACGATATCCGCGAAACCAGAATCTTCTCGGCCAGCGGGGGGCCACCAGGATGGTCGGTACTCCTTCCTGGGCTATCTTGCGCAGCACACGACCTAGCAGAGGAAAGGGAGGAAATGCATAAAGGAGTCGAAACTCCGTCCAAGGATTTGCTAGGGCGTCCATGGCGAAGGCCAGAGGATCTCTTGACAGAGACGAATCTTGGAAGCTTGTGACGGGACGCAAACAGGTCCACGTCCGGCTGACACCAGCGGCAACACAGAGCATGAAAGATCTTGTTTTCCAAGAGACCATTCCCCTAGACGAGACCCCCCCCCCCCCTGCTCAGGGAGTCCGCCTCCTGGTTCTCCACCCCTGGAATGTAAACCGCCAAGATGCAGGGAACATTCTCCTCTGCCCAAGACGAGATCAGGGACACTTCCTCGTTTGCTCGAGCCCCGCCCTGATGATTGATGTAGGCGACCCCGTAGGTGGGGAGTCAACTGTAAGAGGACCAACCTGATCACTCTTTAGCTCCAGAAGATTGATAGGCACGTGGGCCTCCTGGGGAACCCCACTGGCCCTGGAACTTCAGCGATTGCCAGATTCCTCCCCAACTTGTCAGACTGGCGTCCGTGGTGACAATCTCCCAGCACGGAGGAAGAAAGGACCTGCCCACTAGAAGATTTCTCGAGTCCAACCACCACGAGAGGGACTGTCTGGCCAGAGGGGACAGAGTAAATTCCTGCTCCAGAGACTCCTGTGTCCGATCCCAAACGGACAAAAGATTCAACTGAAGAGGTCTCATGTGGAACTGGGCGAAGGGTACAGCCTCGAAGCAAAACACCATGAGACCCACCAACTGCATCCCCAGGCGGATGGAGAGGTGGGAGCAAGACAGCAAGGTCCATGCCTGCGTCTGTTGAGGGAGGAACACCTTGACCTGAGAGGTGTCCAAAGTCATGCCCAGGAAGGACCTCACCAAGGACGGAGTATTTGAAGACTTGGGATAATTGATCACCCAGCGCAAAGCTTCGAGAGTGGACAATACCCTAAGATTGTTGCTCTCGGCCCGTTGAAGAGATTGAGCAGCAATCAACAAGTCGTCCAGGTAAGGAAGAATGCGAATGCCCTGGCTCCTCAAGAGGGCCATGACCCCCGCCAACACCTTGGTGAACACCCGAGGGGCTGAAGAGATACCGAATGGCAAGGCCACAAACTGGTATCCTCCAAGGCAAACCTCAGGAACTTCTGATGTCCCCCAGAAAATAGTAACATGCAGATAGGCATCCTTGATGTCCACCGTGGTCATGAAGTCGCCGGGCCGAAGGGAGGTCACCGCCGACCGTAATGTCTCCATGCGGAAGTGCTTGAACCTGACAAATCTGTTGAGACCCTTCAGGTCCAGGATAGGCCTCAGAGATCAGTCCTTCTTGGGCACCGTAAACAAATTGGAATAGAACCCCTGATCCCGTTCCTGAAGAGGCACAGGGCAAATGACTCAGGACAACAGAAGTCGTTGGGACAGCCAACCTCAGGCCCTGCACTGTCAAGGGATTTTGGGAAATCCAGGACCGAAGAAATTCGGGGGTGGCCAAGCTGCCAGCTCTATCTTGTAGCTGGTGGACACCACCTCCTGAATCCACCGATCCGAGGAGAGACCGGGACGACCGCGGGATCTACCTCGTCCCCAGGAGTCCCTGCAACGACCAGGGAAGGAAGAGCCACATCCCCCTCGGAAGGGACGAAAGGTAGGAGGAGCCCCGAGAGGGCCACACTTGCTTCCGGCGCTAAGGGAATCGGCCATCTGTGGCCAAGAGATCAAGACGCTCCCCAAAAAAGACAAAGTCCCATGAAGGGAATACCGGTGAGGGATTTCTTGGCGGAAGCGTCAGCCAGCCACTGCTGCAGCCAAATAGAACGACAGAGAGCAACTAGTAGGGCCGAAGCCCTACCGCCAAGCCTGACAGCATAGTCCATGGCTGAGAGCACAAAAGCAATAAAGTCAGCGCAAACCAACAGTTCCTTATACTCGTGCGCTCGCTTGGGGGATTGGGCGGCCTCAACAAGGCGCTTTACCTTCTTTTTAATGACAATGGCCGCGGCGCAGACCAGCCCTCACAAAGGTGAAAGCATGGCAGGCAAGTTGATCCATGCGCCGATCAGCATTATCACATTAGGTAGTAGTGTCCGGAGACGGCATAACAGACATATTAGAACGCCCCAGGACAGGATCGTCCATCTCCGGGGGACAAGACCAAAGACGGACCAAGTCCTCCGAAAAGGGATACCGCCTGTCCAGCCCCTTGGGCACCGAGGACAGTTTGTTAGGCCTTTCCCATTCCTTAAACACCATCTTGGAAAAGTGTCCCTGCTCAGGGAACACCAGGCGCTGTCTATCAGGGCAGAAAAGTTCCCCGTTTCTTTTTGGCCGCCCTCGGGGCAGAGCATCAAAAACCGCAGACAAAAGCCTATCCGTGTCATCGGGGAGCCACGTATCCTTGTCTGAGGAGGACCCGGGGTCACTGTCAAGGTCGCCCAGACGGTCCCTGGAGGAGTCCGAATCATGGAATAACTCACCCTCCTCCATGGAGTCAAGGCAACCAAAGGCCTCATAAGCATCATCAGCAAAGAGAGAATAGGCTGGGTCTAAGTGCCGCTTCTTACTGGAGGCCTTACCGGCGGCCGGACGGGAAAATTGCCATTCAAGGCTGGCCACGCGTAACGCCAGGTCTGAATGAGACTCTGCTGGCATCCCCCTCGCTGGGGGCTAAATGCAGACGCGGGGGTGTCAGCGATGCCGTAGGTAGAATGGGGCTGGGGAGAGTAACGCTCGCCCCATCCCGTTCCGCAATAACACTCTGGGCGCAGGGTACACGAACAGCACTGCGACTGCTCAAAGGGGGATGTACCCCACAAGACACAGCGGAGCCCGCCCTGAAGGGCCCCCAAGCTCGCTATCCCCAGAAGCCTCCATATGGTGATAGTTGGTAACAAGGGTTGCACAGGCCAAAGGGCCCAACCCGAAATCCACAGTACTAGGCCCCCCAAGACACACCACGGGAGAGGTGGGGGGGGGGTGAAGAACTGGAGGAACCACAAGTACTACAAGGGACCAGCCTGCAAGACATAATGGAAAAAGGGGCATAATAAGCATCCCACAGCACATGCATGGATAGGGCACAAACAATCAGCGCATTGATACAGTACTCACGGACATGCAGACAGTCCCCAATACTGCGCCGGCAGTCACCCCCTCGCGGGGAGATAGGAAGCAGGCAGCCCCGACCAGAAGACGCGCAGGAGAGGGCCGCCATGCTCACAGCAGCAGACTCTAGCGCAATGGCGCCGACAGCAGGACCTCGAGGGCCCCCCCCATAGCACGTGAAAAAGCTCTGGGCACCTGTCAGCAAAATGGAGCATGAGAAGAGAGGGAGCCCCCCGTCACCCCCCCCCCCTGCCGCAGAGCACACGGCGCCCTCAGCAGCGGAAGAGAACCGGGGGACAGCCACCCTCTATAGCTGAGATATAGCTGGCAAACAGTACACAGAAAAAACATAATACACAACTGACCCAATAAAGCTTATGAGAGAACACACACACACACACACACACACACACACACACACAGGGCAGGCGTAAGGGGATCCCAGCGGTTCCCCCCCCCCCCCCCCAATAGGCTCACCATAGCATATGGCCGGCTACCCGTCAGGTACAGGTGCGAAAATCCAGAGAGACCATCTTCTGTCTTCACAGCCTAGACTGCAAGGAAACACTGGAGTTATGGGTAATTTGCTGCCCTTTTATGGGCCGGGAGAAGCCACAAGTCTTCTTGCAGTCAGCTGCGCCACCTTGTGGCGGTTAACCCAATAGTGAAGAATTGAAGATGAAGCGACCCATGCTGGATACCCAGAAAATGCATGTGGAAAAGTGCCAAGGTCTCATTGAGAGATTCTAGGTTTGCAGTGATTGCATCACAAGGTTGTGCAGCAAATTATAAACTTGAAGGAAAACTCCTTTTGTCAGGTTTTAGGGGGTTCTACCATATTGTTTTCCTCTTCAAGTGACCCACAAATATTACCTTCTCCCTGAGTCCATGGCACATGTGTGACCAGGTCAGCATCACTTGCCTCCCTTGTCTGCTGTGTGCAACCCCACCCACCGCAACTAAATGGCAGCAAACAGCCAAAGGGAAAAAGTGATGCCGCATGCGGCTAGTATTCCCATCAGCTACTCTATCCGCTCTGCGAACATAGGGTTCACACAGCAGAGCACCAAAACCTGAGATATTGAAAATCCTGGGTTTTGGACCACTTTAAATTTGAGGGGTTGGCCTCTTCGTTTCAGTAAAGTGAAAGCTTTGGCATAGACATTCCAGACAATTGCATGTTTCCAGCTTCATGTGAACGGTTTTGGTGCAGGTCCTTTTATGTTCCAGCACGACTTGCTTCATAAAGGCATGGCTGGGCAAGTTTGGTGCGGAAGACCTTAATCAGCTTCAGAAAACCCTGACCACAAGCCCCTATCAATTACCCTGAATAGCAGCATGGGAAGCCCAGCAAAGGCTCTTTAAGATGAATGTACAAAAATCCCCAAATACATACTCAAAATATTGGATGCGAAGTCATCTATATATTATGTGCATTAAAGTGGACCAACACCCAGCCTGTTCAGCCCAGAATCTATATAATTCCTGGGCCGATCCAATTCCTCCCCGAGGGGCATCCAAGATCGGGATGCCCCGCTGTGTAAAACCCCCCAGGACGCCCACAATCCTTACCTAGATCCTGATCTAACAGCGCATGTGTGGGCCACATCTCGCGCTTCTCTCTAACAGTATGCGTGCCCAGCGCCAGCCATTTGTGAATGGCCGGCGCGCTCCCCGTTAGAGGAAGCGTGAGATGCAGCCGCCAGCGTGCTCGGAGCTGCTGTGCTCTACGCGCATAGCTAAGCGGCTCCGAGAATCAGGATAGTCAAAATCCTGGGTGTTGGTCCACTAAGAGCTAGCACATCACCAATCACCAACTTTAAAGCGATAGAAAACCCAGGAATTTCGACTTTCCTGCACTCCCCATTAACAATAAAAACCCGCACACGCGCCACTGAGCCAGGGAAAGGTAAGCGATTACCTTCATTGAGAGGGGCTTATTTGAAATGTTTTATGCATATCACTTCAAGCATACCAAAAGCCCATGGCCACTTCCCTTTTACCAGGGTTTTGTGCCACTTTAGGAGTCCTAAAGTACAGTCACAGTTTACCAGGAGCTCGACACAAGTTAGGGTTTTGAACATCTTGTTAGGCTGTTGGCGTTCAGTACACAAAGCTTGAAACTGGTTTAGTTTTTCACTTTTTTATTTTAGCAAGAAGAGACCAAATTAGTTTTCATCCACATTGACTGTCTGCAGACCTACAAAGGAAAGGGGAGATCAAAGTTAGTTAAAACCTGAAGCACAACCTGATCGTGGCTATTTAATTACCACAGTAGGCAAAGAGTTTTCCCCCTAAGCTGCTTGCTATAGCAATAACTTCCCTGCATCAGATCCAACAAGGACCAGCACTGGAGTCATGTCCAAGTAACGTTATGTCAAATGCCAACAGCAAGACCTTAAAACATTTCTGATACCATTTTACAGATCAAACACATGGAAGCCAAACTAACTTATGGGCCTACCACCGGGTTTTACGTTTGTTTTATAGCTTTGCACATTTTTTACTCTAGATTTACGGGTCCTTTCCTCTTGCCATAGCCAACGCATCTTGGACTGCTAACCAGTGGTCACATTAACGTCTAATTTAGCGTAATATACATGTAAATCTTCACCAACACATCCTGAAGCCCTGGCTGTGTACAAATACTACTCCAATGAAGACAGTAGTAGCAATTTCTCCTGGTACAACTGCCATTTGTTACAATGTGTTATATATTCTGCAGAGCTAATGTAAACAAATTCATACAGTGTATCATGTGGGTAGTGCTAACAAATGATTACATCTCCCCAGACAGGAGAATGTCAGCTGGGGAAGAGATAAGAGGATTCAGATCTTAACACAAACTGTCAGCAGACAGGGAGCCAGCATCTTTTTGTAGACCATTTATATCCAGATGCAAGGTGTAACAGTATAGTCTACCTTTGTAGACATTCTTAAGAGTATTCCAGCAACACCCCTCTTCTGCATATACCAACAGTGAGCAAAAAGATACTGAGCCTTTATTTTAACCGCTGTTAAGTCATATACATATCAGGTATAACATACACAGCTTTCCAGTGACACCTCTCGTGGTGTGCAGACCTGTCCTCCATTCACCAGCACCATGGACAAATGGCCGTCCTTTGCTTCAGTCTGACTGGCACACTCAATGCACTACAGTAAAAGCCTGACATGTTGCAGTAAACAATGTGGCATGGATAAGTTACTGTGACCGACATGGGGCAGCCAAAAGCCACAGCCATGAAGGCTGCAGGACTAGGAACCAGGTACATTTTTATACAACCAAAAGTAGGGCATAGCCATTGCAGGGAACAAAAGGCGAGTTCATTTGCTCAGTCACTAACTGTAGCCATTACGCAGTGTAAGATTTCATTTAGGAGCAACAAAAGTCACAACCATTTAAAGAGGAACTCCCTTCAGAAATGACAGGATCCATTCTATAATATGCAGCAGTGGGGCACACTGGGTCACACGCCCCCAGCTGTCCATCAGCACTGGGCACATTACTGTGCAGCTGCTGGCTGTACAAGCCCCAAGCCCAAGAGACTGCCCCACGGCTGCCTTTGAATGAACCCAGAAAAGGCGACAAACCAGATGATTACTGCATGAAGACCAATCCAGGCTGCTGTGCATTAACAGTTGGTCAAGAGCAAATTGGTCACCAAGCTTTTCTATCCCCATCCCATGTGCATTCTAATGGAATGGAAGATCTAAAAATCAGAAACACCAGCCCACTCGTTCCAATGACTTCCAGCAGCCACTGGGGATTCACTGGGCATGTTTGGCACCATATTTAGCACACGCCTGCCCAGAAAACCCCAGTGGTTACTAGGGGAGATGTTAACGAGTGGTTGCGGCTGACAATCCAGGAATGTGCAAGGGAGATTATTATGTCCGATTCCAGGTAGTTTAAAAATGGACCAAAACCAGATTAAGCGTCATAAGACGCTAGGTCCAGTTAGACATCCATCTGTCCAGGGAAACCAGATTTGTGATGCCCCGCTATGCAAAACCCCTCCATTCACCCGATGTTCTTCAATGCGCACACGCTAGGCCAGTGGCGACATCTCTTGCATAGGTCTTAGGCTGTGAACGGCAACGTCTGCAGTAAGTGAATGGCTGGTGCACAACTCAAGGATGATGCTCGCATGTGGCTAGGATTCCACTCAGCTTCTCCAGCCATACGTTAAATGTACGTGGCTAAAGAAGCCATTTGGAGAAGAGTCGCGCCTAAGTGCAGTATGTATAGCGGCCAACCAGTGAGGCATCCCAAGGAGATGGAGGATAAAAACTCAAGATAGTGAGAGTCACAGGTTTTGTTACACTAAGGAGCTTTTAGTAGACCAACATAACATATTGGGTTGTTTCAGGGGATAACAAACTACCAGCTTGTAACCAACATTTCACAACCTCCAAACGAATGAATGAAAAAGCCCCTAAAGTTTATTCACACACCATGCAGTTAAAAGCCACAAAATACCCTGTGGAATTTCTGACCAAACCCTGTACACAGACCATTTGTGCGATTTAAACCTAGTCAACATCTACACTAGAATGTTGCCATGTTTTATAGATCATTTCATTTTAGAATTTCCCTCAGCCTCCCTGTATCACAGCAAAGCATTTAATTGTAAACATAAGACCCCTCCAAAAACACATTTTAAATGTGTCCCCTACTGCTTTAGCTCCACCTCTGCTGTAGCAACCTGGCTGGAAATTCATCTAACCAAATCCCTAATAATCTAAAACTGGAAGAGAGGATGGATCAAATAAACAAAATATTAAGAGGCTGCACATACCTTTGTATGTAGTGACTGGCACATATGTGACCAGTGTGTACAATTTGTTGGGGGAATCTTCATCCTCATTGCGCTTCCTAGACAGGCGCACACGGATGCGGTATGGTACATTCCTAGAGGGATAAAAGACATAGAATATATACATGTCTAAGACAAGACTGTTAGCAATATTTATACTCAAACATCCCCTAATAAATCCAGCTCCACTAAAGTGGGCACTAGATAAACACCTACCTGATTCCTTTGGCCCATACAGCTTTGTTCAGTCTTGTGTCAATACGCACATCTGGAGTACGCATTTCTTTCATTGCAAATTTGCGGATCTCCTTCAGAGCACGGGGAGCGCGTTTCTTAAAACCCCTTTAAAAATAAAAATAATCAAACTTAGATACACACAAATAGTTAACATCCTTTCTATGTAACAAAACTAAAAAGGTGAATCTGGTCCTCTGGCTTTTATAGAAGGATTAAAAAAAAAAAAAAGGTGGCAGCTACCCTACTGACCACTATGTCTTCCTTCACCCAGCATAAAGTTCATAAGACTTGACATTTGGGAGACACTTACACTCCATGGATCCTCTTGTGAATGTTGATGGTGTACTCCCTAGTAACAACCTCGTTGATGGCCGAGCGACCCTTTTTCTTCTCACCACCCTTCTTTGCAGGTGCCATCTCTGTAAAGACAATCACAGATCAGTAAAGGAGCACGAGAATTAAATAAACTCACTTAGGCATAGCTGCAGACATTTAAAGTGGACCAAAACCTGAGATTTTGACAATCCCGGAGTTGGGCATTGCCCCGCTTTCACGCTCAGCCGTTTACATACAGTACGCTGGGTGCAGGATCCCCCTACGCAGGGCTCTGTATAGAATTATAGTTCTATGTCATGCTTTAATATGCACATCATAGAAACCAATTGGATGAGAGCCACGCATGTGCCATGGGATTGCCAGTGAGGTGGGTAGCCACACAGCAGGGTATCCCAAATTGGCATGCCGCAAAGACATGGACCAAAACCTGGAATTGTGACTACTTAAAGGGACACCTTTTCTTGCAGTGCTTCATTTGACATGACAGGTTTGGCTGCTGTACTAAAGTTCAGTCTCCCATCAGATGTAGCTCTGTCAGAAAGGGGTAAACTTCTCTTAATTACAGCACTTACTATTGATGAGAAAGACACAGACCAGAGACAGGTCTGTGATGTCTGGCTGGGCAGAAGTCCAGCCTCCTTTCACCCAGGGGAAACTGAATACAGTGGACAGCTCTCTAACCAACCTCCACCTCTGCACCACAGATCTGATTCTAGTACTTATGGCTTGCATGTTTTCTGTGGACTCAGGCTTCTCTCTGACACACTGATGTTTACAATATATTTAGTGTCACCACCACACACTAGTACATTAGACATCAATATAAGAGGTTAATGGTTTTAGATACCCTGCAGACATCACAGCTGTCCACTGCATCTGTAAGCTTGGCCAATGAAGAAGACCCACTGCCAGAGCATCAGGAGCCAGTGAACATGCTGCAGGGTGACAGCACCCAGCCAGGAACAGTAGTAGGGGCCTTTAATGGGACCATTCTGTACAGAGGGGATCATCAGTATGAGGGAGTGAATCCACTTAAAAGTGGACCAAACACCAGCTCAGGCAGCCCTGGAGTCTGAAAAAAAACTCTAGGGCCAGCTGATCAAGCAACCTTGAGTTTCAATTTGGGATGCCCCTGAAGTTACTCACTTTTCCAAGCCCTGACACTCTGTAGCCAAAGCAGATGAGAACTGAGAATGAGAAACACTTTATGCTGTGCATTATTATGCATAACATAAAGCACTAGTTGGACAAGTGCCCACACATGCACTGCAGGACCAGGAAACAGTTTGAGCAACTGTGGGGTTCACAGCGGGACATCCCAAGTCAAGATGCCTACGAGGGCGCTGGGTTTTGGTCCACTTTTAAAAGCACAGCAGAAATCAAATATCAGCAAGAATCATGAAAGCAGGGTTAGTGAACAATTAGTGACTGGCCAGCATGGCTCCCTATAAAGAAATGACAGCACCACATCCATACTTCAAGCTGTTTATCCAACTTAAACACAGAAGGGAAGGGATAGAGGCCATCCGTGGCACAGCTGGCAGAATCCAGCCTACATTGCACAAACCCCATAATGAGCGGCAATAAGAATGAATCTGCAGCTCATTTACAGAGCGCCCCTATCCGGTAATCTCAGACAGTGACATTACAGCCTCACAGAGCAGCACAGGGGCCACACAGGCAGGGCAGGGGCTCTGGCCACAGTTACACGGAGCTCGGGATAACACACAGGAGCGGGTGTCTGGGGCAGAACTAGCGACACGGCGTTACGGGGGGCATCAGTAACCACAGCCTCCTCATCCGCCTTCCCTTTGGCCCGCCGAAGCCCATACACAGCAGGGCAGTCGCTTCCACAAGCGGAGGCCACGTAACCCCGATCAGGTGGGCTATGGGGGCTCAGGTGAGAACGGATGGTAGCGGATAACACTTTAGGCCCATACTCACTCGTCTAGGGACGATGCCGGAAAGGAAGGAGAAAAGGATTGTGGGACGGTTGTATACCCCGACGCCGAGGAACTGCTTCCGGGTCCTGGACGTCACCACGCTGCCGGGTGGGCGGGGATGTGCGCTTGCTGAACGGAGATTTGTGGGAGATGGAGGTTTTTAGGGAAAAAAAGCGGTATAATGTTCTTATTCAAACCGATAAAAATGGTGCTGAATTGCACTAAGGAAGATTATTCTCACAGCCCTAATGTCTGCAAGCCTCTTAGAGTGGACCAACACCCAGGATTTTGACTATCCTGGGTTTCGGTCCACTTCCCCGGGCACCCCGATCGGGGGTGCCCTGCTTTGTGAAACCTCCCAGATCGCAAGTTACAACTCACCCCACTCCTACGGCGCGGGCGCTTGTCCAATCAGCGTGCCCGGAGCCACTGTGGTATGCGCGTCAAAGCTACGTGTTACCGCAGCGGCTCCGAGCACGCTGGCGGCCGCATCTCACGCTTCCCTCCCGCGCATGCGCCGTTGGAACGGCAATCAGGTAAGTGCAGCGGGCGACCTGGGGGGTTTCACACAGCGGGGCATCCTGATTTTCGGGGGCATCCCGTGGGGAGGGATCAGATTACCCGGGCCAATCCCGCTGGGTGTTGGTCCACTTTAAAGTGGACTAAAACCCAGGATTTTGACTATCCTGGGTTTTGGTGCTTGCCCCCGAATCGGGGATTTCCCACTGTGTGATACCCCCCAGGCCCCCGAAACAAACTCACCTCTTTCTGGGTCCTGCGGTGCTTGTCCAATCAGCACACTCGAATTCACTGACCCTTTGTTTAAGGCGAGCGTCTCTGAGCGAGCTGACGGCCACATCCCCGTTACCCTCTTAACAGGGAGTGTGCCCGTGCTGGCCATTCACAAATGCCTGGCGCGGGCACACGCCCTGCAAGAGGGATAGCGGGCATGCAGCTTGCACATGCACCTTTGGACCGGAAAAGAAGGTAAGTGTGTGGGCGAACTGGGGGGTTTCGTACAGTGGGGCATCCCGATTTTGGATCTTAAAAGATTCCCGGGCTGATCAATGTAGGTTTTGGTCCACTTTAAAGCAGACCTCCAGTCAAAAATGACTTTGGGTCTCTTTCAATAATTTCCTCCTGGGGGATTTTCACTATTCTTGGTTTTGGTCCTTCCTGATTTGGGGTGCCCCACTGTGTAAAACCCCTCTGTTCTCTTCATATACATACCTCGTCAGCCTTCCCACAGCGCTGGTGCAGTCTCTCGTCCAATCAGAGATGTTTGCTGTGATTGTCATTTAGCAAATGGCTCTGATTGCTTTCAATGGGGAGCACAAGCATCCGCATACCCTGCACCCCAGCCATTTAGAGGCTCTGGCAGGAGTTGCATGCTGCTTGTACTCCCCACTAAAGCAAATTGGAAATGTTTGCTGAATGAAGTTGCCATGGCTAACGGTTCTGATTGGATCACAGAGCCAAAACATGCACCGCTGGCCCGAGAAGAGGTTATTATGGGCTAAGTTCACACGGCGGGACATGTAACAAAATCCTGGTTTTTGTTCCATGTCCCCGCTACGTGAAACCCCCAAGAGCTTACCTTCCCCAGGTCTAATAGCGCATGCCTGGGCTTTCATCTAAACAGAGCCATTTGCCATGGCTATGTCACTGGGCAAACGGCTCTGATCTTCTGCAATGGGAGCTCAAGTGGCTAGTCCCCAGTAGCATCCAATCTCTTGCCAGAGCCTTAATGGCTGGGGTGGGAGCGCTCACACAGCCCAAGGATGCGGGCCCTGGTGCAGAACAGGCAAGGTGAACTACTCTGATTGGATGAAAACGCAAGCATGCGCTACTGGACTGGTAAAGGTAAGCTGTTATTGTTGATCTACAGCATTTCACACTGTGGGGCATCCCAATTTGTGATTCCCTAGGGGAAGCCTGCACTGGATTTTGTTCTGTTTTCATGCAGGCATTTTCTAGCAAATGTGTGCAGGTCAGATGCATCTAGATTGGAACCCTCCGCAAACCCCAAGTTTTACCGCAAAGACATTCCCTCAAACAAAATGTTACCCCGCAATTTGCTGCCGACGATCACATGTTCTTGATTGGCTTATGCTCTTCTAGTTACCGGCTGATACACAGACCACGCAACTTTGAGGCTGCATTTCGCCTTGGCATCGTGGTTATGGTGAGTGAAACTTTGGGTTGCCTGGGGACTCAATCAGTCTTGATGCTCCCCCAGCCTGTCCCAGTGCGGTCCAGCAACCAGCGCCGGACTGCTTTAAAACGTCTAATTGGGGCTTACGATAGTGGACAGGAAATAGCCGTGCATTGCAATGAAGGGAGCCTCCTATTGAAGAATGTGCAGCTGCTGCATGAGTGCACAGCTGCATCCTGTCCCCCATCACAAGGAGCTGGTGTGGAGTGCTGGGTGCATTGAAGTCAAATCCAATGGTGTAACATGCATGCAGTAACAGAATGTCACCTTACATGATGGCTAACACAGACAGAAAAAAGAAGTCCTAGAGCAGAGCTGAATGTACAGGAAATACACATCAGAAAAAAAAATCGAAATGTATAGAGAGCCTACAGTTAAGCATTGGTAGCGACATCTAGTGTCCTAACTGTAAACTGCAATAATTCTAGCAAAAGTCACTCCAGCTATAGACCAAGCTGGAAGTTGTATCTCCAACAGGAGCTCCACTAGAAAACAGTGAGTGTCTCTAGTGCAGGGCTCACTGATAGCATGTGGGGATAGGTTAGGTTCGTATAGTGCCCCTGTGGACCACAACCCTCCCTGACAGGGTTTCCAAGGAACATATAGGTCTGCTTTGATACACCCCCAAGTGCTCCCATTTTTATCTGTGTGCCTGGTCGTTTTTCTACCCAAGGCTTCTATTACATGCACAAGGTACTTATTTTGCCTCAACTGTTACACCTAGTATTTCAAGTGGACCTAATTTTTCACTCACCCAGGTTTTGCTCTGGTTTGGGGTGTGTGAGACCCCTGGGATCATATGTTAACACACCATAATCGCACTCCCACGGGGCATGTGCAGGCTCTTCATGCCCAGCAATGAGTGGTGAATAGAAAGGTTGCTGCATGCACCCGCTGCTAGCCAATCAGATTTGCTAGAGGAGTGCTTGGGATGCTCCCAGGGGCCCACACTTGCACCATTGGATTCATTTCTAAATTGTTTATCAGCGATCCTAGAGGGGTTTTCCTTTTGAAGGTGGACCTATCATGAAGACAAAAGCTAGCCCTGGGTTCCAAAAGCATGTGGCCGCTAAGTTTGCACGCACACATCAATTCTTTTGGAATTCGTGCAGCAGTGGCAAACAAACAGGTCAGCGGTGAGGTTCATCATCACAGTGACTGGAGTCCTGTAAAATCAGCGGGGAGCGCGCACTGCTGCATACCTCATTTACCTGGTCTTTTGCATGCTTCCGCCCCATCCTATCTGAATGTGGCAGGAGCGTGCGCACACCCCCGGGGAGGCAGCAGCACATGCTCCCCATTGTAAACAGAGTTTCGGCAAACGGCTCTAATTGGATGAGAGCCCGCGCATGCGCTGTTAAAGCATGGAAAAGTGAGTTTTTACTGGCACCCTGGGGGGTTTTACACAGCAGGCCTTCTAATTCTGGATGCCCTGGGGAAAAGCCAGCTGCCGACCCTAAAATCTTTCAGATTCCAGGTCAGCCGCTGGTGGGATTGTTCAGGATAGTCTCTAAGATGACAAGTCTTTCTTTGGTAGACTACAAGGAATATGTCTATGTAAGCCACTAGTGATCTGTGCTGAGATGGAGCAGCCCTGTTTTTCTCTCAGATCTGATAACTTCAAAGCCCTAAAAAGTGAGATATACTGACCTCTACTGGGAATAAAAAAATGCTCACCATGACGAGTTATTGTAAGATATGACGGTAGGGCCAGAGTATTCTAAGCATACAGTACGTCCTGCTCCAATATAATAATTACACGTGGGTAATCCTCCGCCAGAGGGCGCTGTTCACTGCAGACATGCAAAAACAGGCTCCTTCCGGCCCTTCATATACCCAGGGACCTCCCACAAATCCCCAGATTTCTCTGCAGTGCTGACTGCGAAGACATGAAGTATCACTCTCTCGCAGGTAAGCGGGGCTATTACAGCCTGCGGCCCTGCGGGACTATTTCCACCTGTCCTCTTCGATAAAGATGTGCCTCCCAGCCTGGGCTGCGCTGGTCGGGTGAAGGTAGGCAGCAACTTGTGTGCTCATGGAGCTACGCTCCACCGCAATCCCCCACCATAGGGTAGACGGTTAGGCTGATGGTGAGCCTCTAGTGGATGCCCCTCCTGCATTATTGCCCCATGCCCTGATTAGCGGTGGACCCTGTTTACAGGGTCGCCACCCTCCCTCATTTCCCCCAGTAGTTAGGGGGAAAAAAAAGGGAGGGGGGTATGTGTGTGGCGGTCCCAGTGCACTGTAATGTCAGGTTTATGGCCTTATTATTGCTCTTTATTAACATTGGGTGTCAGAGACGCGCTGCTTGCTCTTTATTCTTTTTGGCTGCGGCCGTACGTTTTGTCCTCTCTTTACTGCATATTTTGCTGCGCCGGGCGGCAGCGTCGTTTAGATGCTACGGCGTCTTCCTTGCCAAACTGCGTATATGATTTTATCCTTCCCTTTTTTGACTATTACCTCAGAGCTTCGCGCTCTTCGGGGTGGGCGGGTACTTGACTCGGCGCGCGTCACGGCTGAGCATTGAGCCCGCCCTTCGAGGTTCGCTGGGCACCATTTTGACGATCTTCGCGCGCGAGCGTGGTGACAGTCCCCCTCCTCCTTGGTCTGTAAGTTCCCTCGCGGGTGTCTCTTTATTATATGTTTTTCCCTGCTGCGCATGGCCATGACACCTCTTCTCCCTTTATGTCTTTCAGACGCCAAGTCTCCGGTGGCTTCTCCCGGCCTCATATATAGATATATATATATAGATATTAGCGGGTTATTAATTCAGCGGGTCTTGGGGCATCCAGGGTTGCCTATTGTGTAAATCCCTACGGGCATACTGCGCCTAGATAATCACCATATGGAGGCATCTCAGGATTATGTGACCGGGGTCCCTCGGGGACAAGACCGGCTGTGTGTAGCGTGTGGACTCCCCCATGCCGTTGCGACCATGTGCCGAGCAAGCACTGGACCTGCGAGCGGCGCCTGTGGCTGCACCTCGCTCCGATAAGCCCCTCTCCCCTTGCCCAGATTTCACTCCTGCTGAGTCGCATACAAGTGGGGAGTTACAGCCTGATGTGTCTTCTAGACGGCCTACGGCTGACCAGATTGTTGCGGGGTGGTCCGAATGCTTGGGCCCTGGCAGGAAGCGGCCCTTGACGCCCCTGGCTTCTGCCTTTGCTACTGGATCGGAGGAGTTTACTTCTCTATGTGATGATGCGCCGTCTGACGATGGAGAACTGTTCTCTGACCCAGATTCCTCTGAGGAGAGGCCGAGGGGTCATGACGATTCGGGCCTGGATGACTGGGGCCAGTTCGACATTGATGGTCTGTTGCTTAAGATTTTTAAGGCCCTATCTCGCTCCCTGGCGAGGCTCCCAAGCCGAGAGGGAAGCGTTTCCATACGGCGACTGCGCGCTTGGAATTTCTCGGGCAGGCTCACTTCCATGCTCTTGTACTCAAGGAATGGGAATGCCCCACTAAGCTTCCAGGGGACTGGGATTGGAAATACCCTTTCCCCCCTGAGGTGGTTAATTGTTGGTCATCACCCCCTGTGGTGGACGCACCGATCATTGGGGTTCCTAACCCCCCCTTCTTTACTGTCCCGGCTTATAGCACCCTTCGGGATGTCGAGGACCGGCGCATCGATAGGCTGGCTTCACACGCCTTTGCTTGTGCAGGAACGGCGCTGCGCCCGGTCTGTGCCGCGGCCATCACTGCAGTGGCCGCTAGAGCCCTCATAAGAAAGATGCTTGAGCATCACCCTGAGGATCTACCCTGGGAGGTGTTTAATGCACTCTCCAGTTGTGACATTTTTGTTAAATTTATCCTTTTAGCTCTGGATGACACCATCAGCATGTGTGCGAGGACTTCTGCCCTAGTGGTGCCTATACGTCGCTTGCTCTGGCTGCGACAGTGGGGTGCTGACGTGGTTGCTAAAAGAACTCTGACTGGGCTTCCCTTTAGAGGGCAACTCACCCCATCGCAGGCGGCCGTCTCGGCCCCCTCGGAGCAGGGATACCACTCCCCCTCCATACCATAGTGTTAAACAAGAACCTGGGGTGCCCTTTCTAGGAGCTTGTGCAGACTCCTGCCCCAGGAGCGGCAGACAACGTCCTGGGCCCTCCGGCCGGGCTAAGTCTAAATCCTTCTCCAAAACCCCCCAAGCATGATGGGACGCCCTCGCCCGCCTGGGTGAGGGGATGGCCGCAGCACCTTGCTCCTATCAGGTTATATCTGGTTATATTCAAGGGCCCTGTCAGGGGGCACCCCCTTCTTTGCTTACATCTTCCTGCGAATGGTCACCTTGGGTACCAAGTCTCGCCGGTTGGCGGGGGAGGGGAGAATTCTTCAAAAAAAAAAACCTGTGGTTCCTAGGTAGGGTCCCTTAGAGGGTCCATCTTACCTACTGGCTTCTTAAAACATTGAGCCTTTAGTTGACTCTATGCTGCTGGACTTCTCCTCTTCAGGACCTGTCTATTTGGGGACTCTTGGCCTGTTGGAAAACAATGGCCTGTTTTATCATTGGTCTGGAGCTTGAAGCAGGATGATTCTCCTGGAAGGTTCCTGTTCCTGATCTGGGTGGGGGTCTACGTCCCCTGCTCCTCAGTGGTATTCGCTCCAATGGATGTCTTTCAGTGGCAGGTTGTGCTATCCTGGTGTCCCTCTGAGAGCCAATTAGGGCAGCTCTGTGGGTCTCGCTGATTTCACAGGGGCTCTGCCCTTGTTTTTCACCGCCCCAGAATATTCTGACTCTGGTCATGGGGGCTTAGAAATTTATGTGTAGACTTTCTATTTGATATGTCTTCTCTTCATTCACCCTGCTATGTGGGGTTCTGCGCACGGTCGTGCTGATAAAGAGACCCGTGAGATTGCTGGCCCCTGGGTGGCCTAGTGAACTATGGTTCGCAGATGCTTCCGCTGAGGTCAGCGGACCTGTACGCTCTCTCAGGAGTGCGGTTCTGCCCTTGTCAGGCTCCTTCTTATGTCATCCCTAACTACAGACTCTAGTCTGAGGGCTTGACAGCTGATTCATTCACCCCTTTGGAGACGGATTTATTTTCTGGGTGACTTGGTCTATGGGGGGCTAGGAGCAAGCTTCCTTGGCTTCCTCCTCCTCCGTCTATTGTGGGTTATGGTGTACCCATATTGATTGGCATGAGTCTTGGTCTCTCCCCTGTTGGACGTTCTCGGTTCCCAGGGTTTTAGAGTTGTTACAGCATAGGCTGGGGTTGGCTCCCCATCTAGGTACACTGAAGGTTCAGGTTCTGTCCTTTCTGTCTTCCTGTAGAAGTCTGGTTCAGTCTTCCTTGTTAGGAATTCTCTTGGGGATCTCCCAAGTAGTTCTATGGTCCCTGTTGGGATCAATTTTCATTCTGTTTGCCCTGCGGATTGTTCCCTTGGGACTTATTCTGGATGCTGTCTGACTTGTTTTGTAGTTCAAGCCGCCCCTCCGGGGGCTGTTGCGTCAGTCAGACGTGTGCCTGAGAAGGTGGCTCTGATTACTTAGCCCTCGTTCATTTTATATATATATATATATATATATATATATATACCATGATGTGGTGGTATCCCGCCTTACGCCGGACCCTATTGTCCAAGGTGGTGTTTTATGATCATTATTTAAGTCCGTTTAGTCTGCCTATGGGCCTTATTCTTAGTAATGCTGAAGTAAGGGGTCTACATTCCCTCAACAGGTGTGGAACCTTTCCTGGTTGTTTCTTGTCCCTTAGGGGGACTGATGCCCTTTGGGGTCTGCGGGCGCCTCCATATGTCTGCACCTGATCTTGTTTGCTTCCAGGGCCTATGCGCCCTTTGGACTGAGTAAAGGTTTCGGCTTCTTGCTGATCCTTGTTAGTGAAGGGGTCAGTATCCCCGCCTGTCTGGCGGGAGACCAGTTGTCATTTCCCCGTTGGGGAGAGTTCTAAGTTTTACCAAGGCTTCTATGGCCTTTGGGCTGGTTAGGCCGTTACACTGGCCTATTCCTTTAAGGGGGAAGAATTTCCCTCTCTCCTTTTATTCTGTTCTATTGGGGTGTTTGGGTACCTTTGGCCCTTCAGCACCAGGTTTTCTGTTGAATAAATTGCTAGACCGCTGCTTGTTTCTGTTCATACCTTTTCAAAGGTTTTGTTATGGGATTGACGTTAGAGCCTTTGCTCATGTCGTACTTGGTAGCAAGGTTGCAGGTGACAGCACCTTTACTGTCTGCTGTGCCTTTTTTGTTGGGGATCCCACCCTATTTTATGGACACTGCTATTGGATGTCCCACGTGTAATTATTATATTGGAGCAGGACGTACTGTATGCTTAGAATAATACAATTCTGTGAAATACTCACCTGTAGAATTGGTATTATACGCATACAGTATGTCCTGCTCCACCCCACCCTGGTTTTACATTTTCTGGATCCCCTGTATGGTGATTGTTATCATTGCTATTGTTACCAGTTTGGTGGTTGGTTTCTCCCGGCTTCTTTTCTCACTGCTTTTCAATACTGGGGATTTGTGGGATGTCCCTGGGTATATGAAGGGCCGGGAGGAGCCTGGTTTTGCATGTCTGCAGTGAACAGCGCCCTCTGGCGGAGGATTACCCACGTGTAATTATTATATTGGAGCAGGACGTACTGTATGTGTATAATACCAATTCTACAGGTGAGTATTTCACAGAATTGTATTTTTTGTGTTCTCTCCTGAAAAAGAGGATTGCAACACACTGGATTTTACACTGAGATGAAAGCTCCACCCTAACATATAAACTTGGCACCGCTAAAGGAAACTACCTTTATAGCAAGTAGTACAGTCCACAGATTGCAGCCATCAGAAGCATGTGATGGGCCCCATTTTCCCATGCGACTCCTGGCCTCCCCCAAAATATTTAAATCCCATGAATCCCATTAATCTAGCAACGTTCCACTTTTCATCCTGGGTCACAGGGACATTAAACTGAAGAATAGGCGTGGATGGTGCATCTGCTGTCTTGTGATCAGTGATATTGGAGCAATTTATTTTAATGTAAAAAATACAATTCTGTGAAACTCACCTGTAGAATTGTTTTTGAATATATCCAGTCTAGGTCGTCCCAGAAGTAATGACATGCGGGACATCCAAAAGCAGTGTCCATAAGGGCGGGATCCCCAGTGCGGAACAGCAAGTAGTTCATTTCATTACCGCCTGAAGCACCTTTCGGTCAAAGACAGCATCAGCTGAGGCCCTCACGTTACCTCCGTGAGAGCTCTCTGGCTCTGAGTCCTGCCCTGGTGATTGATGTAGGCGACAGCCGTCTTATTGTCTGAGCGAACCTGGAACACACGACCCCTAAAGAGGGGAGTCAATTGAAGAAACACCACCAGATCGCTCTACGCCTCCCCAGCCAGTCAGACTGGCATCCGATGCAACTATCTTCCACCGGGGAGTCAAAGAGGAATTGCCCACCAGTAGATTCCTGGAGTCAAGTCACCACAAGAGGGACCTTCTGGCCAGCGGGGACAAGAAAAATCCTCTACCAGCGACTCCTGCATCCGATCCAGCCGGTAGCAGGTTCAATAGAAGAGGTCTCAAGAAGAACTGAGCGAAGGGCACTGCCTCGAAGCAGGACACCATAAGGCCCACCAGCTTCATCTCCAAACGGATCAAGGGAGATATGGAAGACTAGGGGTAGTTGAATACCCAGCGAACTCCTTGAGAGTGGATAACACCGTCTGGATGTCGCTCTCTGCCTGCTGAAGGGACTGAGCCGCAATCAGTAAAGATTCCAGATAAGGCAGCACACGAACGCTCTGATTCCTCAGAATAGTCAAGATGCCAGCTAGCACCCTGGCGAAAATCCTGTGGGAGCTGAGGATATCCCGTGTGACAAGAGTGACAAGTGATAGTGCCGGCCCTTCAGAGCAATCTCAGAAAACTCTGGTGTCCCAGGAATATCGGGACGTGCAAATAGGCATCCCCGATGCCACAGTGGTCATGAATCGCCGGGCCAAAGCGAACTCACTGCTGACATAAGTCTCCCATGCGGCAATGCCGGACTTTTACAACCTGTTGAGACCTTTCGGGTCCAAGATAGGTCTTGACTTCCATCCTTTTTGGGGCCCGTGAACAGATCGGAGAAAAGCCCCCGACCCTGCTCCCGAAGACGTACATGGTATCACACCTAGCCGCAGGAAATTCTGTACGGCCAGTCTCAGGCCCTGAACCCTCGCAGGATTCTGGTATATGCGAGACTGAAGAAAACTTTGGGGCGGCCTGACTGCCAGCTCTATTTTGTAACCGGAGGACACCACCACCTGAATCCACCGGTCCGAGACGTGCTGTCTCCAGACGTGAGCAATAGCAGAAGCCGTCCCCCCACCCGGATGGGTGATGGCGCCTCCTCAAGCCTGAGGAGCCCTGGCAGAGGGCCTGGACTTGAATTCCCAAGAGGGATTGGGGCGGTCGCGGGACCTACCTCATCCCCAGGAATCTCTGTGGCCTCCTGAAAGAAGCGCCCCTTCCACCACGAGGAGCGATAGGCAGATGAACCCCGAAAAAGCCGCGCAGGCTTCCGTCGCTGAGGGAGTCTCGCCCTCCTTAACCAGGAGGTCCAGACGCTCCCCGATAACCTGTGCCCCACGAAGGGAATACTAGTGAGCGACTACTTGGCCGCAGCGTCGCCCGACCTTGCCGCCGCCAGCAAGAGCAACGGAGAGCAACAAGCAGGGCTGAACCCTGGCGCTGAGCCGGACACATCGTTCATAGCGGAGCAACAAAGCAATAAAACCCATGCAAGCCTTGAGGTCTTTATAATCCTCCGCCTGCTAGTGACTATATCCAGATGGCTAAGGAGAGAATAGCCACGGCACACACAGAGCGAAGCCAAGCACCAGCAAAGGTGAATGCATGACACATCAGCTGATCCATGCGCCAGTCGGCAGGATCGCGCAAGGAAGCAGAATCGGGTGACAGCATAACCATAGTGTTGGATAACCCCGACACTGGGAAATCCACATTGGGGTGGGACGGGACCAGAGGTGGACCAGCTCCTCCAGGAAGGGATACCGCCTGTCCAGGCCCTTAGGCACCGATGGTAGATTATTAGGCCTTTCCCATTCCATAAAACCCAATTGGAAAAAATGGGCCTGCTCAGGGAAGACAAGCCTCTGTCTCTCAGGCCAGAATGAATCACCCTGCTTCCTCTTCGCCGCTTTAGGAGGGACAATATGCCACGTCTCAACACAGAAGTCAGTAACTTCTCAGTAACATAATTTAAGCCACATATCCTCGCCCGAGGAGGAACCAGGCTCGCTGTCATAGCCGGCCGAATGATCCTCTATGGAGAAGAAATCCTTAAGCAACTAGCCTTCCTCCATGGAGCCCAGACTTCCCAAGAAATCATCATCATCATAGTAATCCGAGTGACCGGGCTCGATGTGCCTCTTCTAACTCATGGCCTTCCTAGGAGCCGTACGAGATAAATGTCTCTCAAGGCTGGCCACCCGGTATGTCAATCACCCGGTACCCGGTATGCTGACTTCCCCCTCGCTGAGGGCGGCATGCAATAGAGGGGGTTCTGGCGAGGCACAGGCAATAAGGGGCTAGAGGCGGATACGCCTGCCCTAACATGCTCCAAAAAAATACGCTCCTGGCGCAAGTGACACAGATAGTGCTAAGTCCGTCCAAGGACAGGTACCGCACATGGGGCAGAGATTCACCCGCCAGATGGGCCCCTAGCTCACTATGCCCAGAATCCTCCATTATGGTGATTAGCAGACATTTTAAGCAGGTTACAGAGCACTAATGGCCCAAACTGCTGATCCCTCCTGTATAGTCCCTATTTTTGTGATCCCTTTTACTAAAAAAAGAGGGGGGGCGAGACCGGAAGGAACCACAACCACCGATATAAGGGCCCGAACCGAAGATACAAGCAACAAGGGGCCAAGTTATCCCACAGCACATGCACAGAAAAAATTAAAACTACGACTGACCCGGCAGTAGCACGGAGGCCGACAGGTCACGCCTCACTGGGCATATCCAAAAACTGTCCATTACAGGTGTGCGGAGGAGCATTTTACTGGGCACCACTAATGGCCCAAGGCACAGTAACATAGTCAGCCTGGTATATATGTATAATCACATTACCTCCACTCACCGTAACCATGGCGACCACCAAGATGGCGGCCGCAGAACAACGTTCCTGGAGGGGCGGGCCGCACCCGCGGTGACGCGAAAAATGTCACTGCGCGGCCCCGCCCCCCCTAACGGTGCGAAAGTGGCACCCATCTCTCACTCCACAGAACCCAAGATGGCGGAGGCCGCTGCCGCCGAATCCAAGCAGGGCGGCACCTGCCTCTCCTTCCCCCAGACCGACGACACCCCCCAAGGAGGAGGAAGATGAGGCACCGGAGGGAACGAGGGAGGTAAATAAGCACAGCAATAAGGTGCAAGTAAAACACACACACAATATATAATAAAGCTTGTGGGATAATGCAACAAAAAAGAGTCCTGAGGTGGTTCCTCCCCCCCCCCCCCCCCAATAGGCTCACCATTAGCCTATGGCCGGCTACCATTTATGGAAGGTCTGCGGCCCAGAGCCTAGCTCTGACAACGCCTGACGTTGCCGGCGTTCTCCCTACACCTGTCCCGACAGCCGAGGCTGGGAGGCATAAGTGGGTCCACGGGAACAGAGGTAATAGGGGTGCAGCGGCCGACAGGCTTAAAATGCCCCGCTCAGCTGCCGTTTCCAGAGAGTATCCAAGACGATCCTCGCAGCAGCTTACTGCAAGATGAACTCTGGGAAATCTACCGAGACAGCTCCTTTTATAGGGGGCCGGGAGAAGTTATAGTGTTGGATCTTGCAGTAACTGCGCCACCTGGTGGCGGACTACCCACGTCATTACTTCTGGGACGACCTGGACTGGATATAGTGAAAATACATAATAGTACCAAAGATATGTATATAAAAGCACGCAAATTGGTTTCCAGAAAAACCAAGGCACACCCTTGGTATGTGTTCTATGTACTAGTATGCGCCAATCAGAATAAAGTGTAAATATTCTTTGATCCATAGTGTGCGGCTTGTATATTGAGGGTGTGCCTTGGTTTTTCTGGAAACCAATTTCTGCGTGCATAGTAATCATCCCCTTGGGGGTGCACACCTTTAGCCAGCACCTTCCATACATAATTCAGCGGTGCAGGTTCAATTTTTCTTTCCTTTTTCCATATGTATATAAAAGGCCGTACACCTGGATCATAGATATACTCTCAGCAATATTATCTGTAACTTCCGATGTCCAGTCGTACAATATTATTGGCACTTTGTAATAGACTATTTAATTTGTGCATAATAAAAAAATCTCAAACAACTAAGACAGGTTTAATGTTTTCATTTTATATAGAAAATAAAATTGTGAAACTCACCTGTAGAATTGTTTTTTATTATATCCAGTCCAGGTCGTCCCAGTGATGACGTGGGTATTCCGCCCCTAGAGGGCGCTTGACTGCAAGATCAAAAGCTGCAGCTCCTCCCGGCCCCCTATAAAGGCAGGTGTCCCTCTATCATTCTCCAGTGGTTAAAAAGCAGTAAACAAAAAGAGGACAGACCGGGAGGCCCAAGAAACCATGTTATCAGATAGCTTCAGCTTGTACTCTAACAAGACTTAAGAATACCAATGAATAAAAAAATACAATTCTGTGAGATACTCACCTGTAGAATTGGTATTATACGCATACAGCACGTCCTGCTCCATCTATAATACTTACACATGGGTAATCCTCCGCCAGAGGGCGCTGTTCACTGCAGACATGCAAAAACAGGCTCCTCCCGGCCCTTCATATACCCAGGGACCTCCCACAAATCCCCAGTATTGAAAGCAGTGAGAAAAGAAGCCGGGAGAAACCAACCACCAACTGGTAACAAAAGTAATGATAACAATCACCATACAGGGGATCCAGAACAATGTAAAACCAGGGTGGGGTGGAGCAGGATGTGCTGTATGCGTATAATACCAATTCTACAGGTGAGTATCTCACAGAATTGTATTATTCTAAGCATACAGCATGTCCTGCTCCATCTATAATACTTACACATGGGACATCCAATAGCAGTGTCCATAAAGTAGGGTGGGATCCCCAAAAACAAGGCACAGCGGACAGTAAAGGCGCTGTCACCTGCAAAACTTTGCAACCAGGTATGACATGAGCAGAAGCTCTAACGTCAATCTCATAACAGAACCTTTGAAAGGTATGAACAAGCAACAGTTTGTAACTTATTCAACTGAAAAAACCTGGTGCTGAAGGGCCAATGGTACCCAAACACCAATATAACAGAATAAAATGAAAAAGGGAGATTCTTCCCCCTTAAAGGAATAGGCTAGAGTAACGGCCCAACCAGCCCACAGGCAACAGAAGCCTAGTGGAAAACTTAGAACTCTCCCTAAGGGGAATGAGAACTGGTCACCCGTCAAAAGGCGGGAATACTGACCCCTTCATTAGCAAGAAGCCGAAAGCTTTACTCCAAGTAAGATCAATCAAAAGGGCGCAGTGGGGAAGCAAGCGATATCAGGCGCATACATAAGGAGGTGCCCTCATACCCCAAGGGCAACAGTCCCCCTAAGGGACAAGAAACCATCAGGAAAAATTGCAACACCTGTTGAGGGAATGTAGACCCTTTCCAATAGCCTTATTAAGAATAAGGTCTGTAGACTAAAAGGACTTAAGCAATGATCATAAAACACCACTTGGGCAAAGAGGTCCGGCATAAGATGGAATACTACCACGGCATGGTGTGCATATAGATATATATATATATATATATCGAGCCAAGGCTAAGTAATCAGATCCACCTTCTCAGGCACACGTCTGACTGAGGCAGGAGCCCCCAGAGAAGCGACTTGGACTACAAGGCAGCTCAGACAGCATCCAGCATAAGTCCCAAGGGAAAAATCCACAGGGCAAACAGAATGAAAATGGATCCCAACAGGAACCACAGAAACTACTTGGGAGATGCCCATGAGCAAACCCCAAGAGAATTCCTCACAAGGAAGACAGAACCAGACTCCTACAGGAAGACAGCCAGGACAGAACCTGGACCTTCAGAGTACCTAGATGGGGAGCCAACCCCAACCTATGCTGTAAAGACTCTAGAACCCGGGGAACCAAGAACGTCCAGCAGGTAAGAGACCAAAACTCATGCCGATCAGTATGGGTACACCATGAACCACAATAGACGGAGGAAGAGGAAGCCAAGGAAGCTTGCTCCTAGCCCCCCATATACCAAGTCACCCAGAAGATAAGCCCGTCTCCAAGGGGTGAATGAATCAGCTGTCAAGCCCCAGACAAGAGTCTGTAGATTGAGACGACAAAAGAAGGGGCCTGACAAGGGCAGAACCGCACTCCTGAGAGAGCGTACAGGTCAGCAGACCTCAGCAGAAGCATCTGCGAATCACAGTTCACAAGGCCACCCAGGCCATCAATCTCACGGGTCTCTCTATCAGCACAACTGTGCGCAGAACCCCACATAGTAGAGTGAACGAAGAGAAGGCATATAAAATAGAAAGTCTATGCATAATTTTACTAAGCCCCCATGACCAGAGTCAGGATATTCTGGGACAGTAAAAACAAGGGCGGAGCCCCTGTGGTATAAGCGAGACCCAACAGAGCCACCCTAGTTGGCTCTCAGAGCGCCACCAGGATAGCATAACCTGCCACTGAAAGGCATCTATTGGAGCGAATACCGCTGAGGAGCAGGGGGCATAGACCCCCGCCCAGATCGGGATCAGGGACCCTCCAGAGGGATCATCCTGCTTCAAGCTCCAGACAAATAATAAAACAGACCGTTGTCTTCCCACGGACCAAGAGTCCCCAAATAGACAGGTCCTAAAAGAGGAGAAGTCCAGCCGTATAGAGTCAGCGGAAGGCTCACTGTTGCAACAACCAGTAGGTAAGATGGACCCTCTAAGGGACCCTACCTAGGAACCACGGGGGGCTTTGGAAGAAAGTCCCTCCCCCCGCCTACCTGCAAGACTTGGTACCCTGACCATTCACAGGACGATGCAAGCAAAGAAGGGGGTGCCCCCTGACAGGGCCCTTGAATATGATCAGCTCAAGAGGAACCACCTTACCAAGGGGGAATGAGCACAGACCAAGCCCCAGGGGTGCTGGAACCCCATGTAGGATCAATAACCTACTGTGCCGAAGAGCCCAAGGGCTCGGTATATAAGGGACATCATCTGATACGCCACCAACGGGCCCACCAGCTGCAATCCTGCCTGGTGAAAGTAAGAAGTCAGCAAAGGGGGGCAGAGCCCCCGTAACCAGGAGTCCACTTGTTGCCAAGGAAGAAGGCTCAAGCCTGAACCGAATCCAAGGAATGGAGATAGCAGATAAGGGACCAAGAGGGATTGAGGTGACTGAGCACCCATCCAGTAACTCCCAGGGGACACCGCTGGCCGACCAATCCACTCGGCCTGACGTAGAGACTGGGGAGTAAGGAAAGACGACCCGGTAGGTCCTAATGCGGACGCCCCCCCCCAGGCATGTCTGAGACATCACCCCCATTCGCGCCATGGCAAGTAGCCTGGGAGCGCAAGAGAGGCCACCAACAATGCCTCAAGCCGCAGGGTTGGTCCTGTCACACCGCCTAGTAACGGTCTTGGTGTCCAGCAGACACAGGGGGAACTAAGAAGATCTAGAACTCTACAGGAGGTCGGAAGCCCCCCTTGCACAGGGCGCCTATGTCTCAAGACAGAGATGTCATATAGGGACCACCTGTGAGAGTAGAATTGCCCAGCCTACCATAGGCCAGCGTGGCCCAGACTGCCTCATACTGTTGAGGGAAGGAGGAAGGTTAATATAGAGGCCATAGCCCCATACTGTTAAGGGCAACCTGTAAGTAAGCCCAAACTCTGTAGGCCCAGTACGGCCTGCACCAATTCCTGAGGGAAAAACAGGGGCTAGAAGCACCCTGACAACCACTGAGAGGGACCGCCCAGCAAATGCTATCCTGTGTCCAGGGGAACTACCTCCTGGAACCACCAGAAGGAGAAGGTACATTCCTAGATGGGAGACAGCTGCTGCAGCAAGGGCGGGGGCATCCCTTCATGCTTGGGAGGTCTTGGCAGATTTGGACTTAGTCCTGCCAGAGGGCCCAGGGCGTTGCCTGCCCACCCCATGGTGGGAATCCACACCGAACAGTTGGAAGCACACCTCAGGTTCGCGTTTGACACTAACGTAGGGAGGTGGAGGGGTGGCTCTGCCCCGGGGAGGCCGGAGCAGCCTTCTGCGCAGGGGTGCCTTACCCTTTTCCCCAAAAAGGTCCAAACGGGCCCCAAATAGTCGCCGTCCTCTGAAGGGAAGGCCAGTGAGAGCCTTTTTCATAGCATCGTCAGCACCCCACTGTCGCAGCCAGACCAGGTGGCGAATAGCTACCACAAGGGCAGAGGTTCTAGCACACATCTTAATGGTGTCATCCAGCGCTGAAAGGATGAACTTCACAAACACATCACAGTCTGATAGTGCATTAAACACCCCCCAGGGGAGGTCCTCAGGTCGGTGGTCAAGTACTTTTCTGACAAGAGTCCTGCAGACCGCAGTGATGGCCGCGGCACAGACCGGGTGCAGAGCCGTCCCTGCACACGAAAAGGCGTGGGAAGCCAGTCTGTCAATGCGCCAGTCCTCAGCATCCCGAAGGGTACGGGAATAAGGGGGGGTTAGTAACCCCTATAATCGGTGCATCCACCACAAGAGGTGCTGACCAAAAATTAACCACATCAGGAGGGAAAGGGTACTTCCAATCCTAGACCCCTGGGACCCCTTTAAGTTTACAAGGCGATTCCCATTCTTGGGATATAAGATTCTGGAAATGATCCTGTTCCAGGAACTCCAAGCGCGGCGGCGCTGTGTGGAAACTCTCCTTCTTAGGCTTGGGAGCCTCTCCAGGAGGGGAGATTGACAAAACCTCAAAGATCTTAATAAGAATTTCATCTGTGTCACACAGGCCCCAAGAACTGGGCCCAGAATCATCACAGCTCCCGGGCATCTCATCCGAGGAGCCCGAATCTGAGAATAGCTCACCTTCCTCAGAAGGATCAAGGTCCTGCATATCAGCAGAGTCATCTGTATCGTTAGGAACCGGAGAGCCAGGAGGCGTCAGGGACCGCTTCTTTCCAGGGCCCATACGCTCCGCCAATCCAGACAGCACCTGCTCCGCCGCAGGCAGCACACGCGGCACGGCTTGCAGGTCATCCCCGCTCGAGTGAGACTCATCAGGAGTGAGGTTTAGGTCCGGGGAGACAGGTGTATTGAAGGGAGGTGCAGCCACTGGCAAACCTGATTGCAGGGTCAGTGCCTGTTCAGCACATGGTCCGCAGACCCGTGCTCTGTCAGCATCAGCATGGGGCTGACCACACACCGCACACAGCCGGTCAGGGACCCCGGGTACATAATTCTGAGATGCCTCCATATGGTGATTATCTGAGCAGTATGCCCGCAGGGATTTACGCAATAGGCAACCCTGGATGCCCCAAGACCCGCTAGAAAGTGGGAGAATTTGTTATGTGGACCCGCTGTAATATATGTGAGGCCGGGAGAAGCCACCGAAGTCCTGGCGTCTGAAAGACATAATGGGACAAGAGGGGTGGTGTCAGTGCCATGCGCAGCCGAATAAACACATAGAACAATGCCGCCCCGGAGGGCACTTACATGACCAAGGGAGGAGGCGGCAGACCCGTGCTCTGTCAGCTTCAGCATGGGGCTGACCACACACCGCACACAGCCGGTCATGTCCCAGAGGGACCCCGGGTACATAATTCTGAGATGCCTCCATATGGTGATTATCTGAGCAGTATGCCCGCAGGGATTTACGCAATAGGCAACCCTGGATGCCCCAAGACCCGCTAGGAAGTGGGAGAATTTGTTATGTGGACCCGCTGTAATATATGTGAGGCCGGGAGAAGCCACCGAAGTCCTGGCGTCTGAAAGACATAATGGGACAAGAGGGGTGGTGTCAGTGCCATGCGCAGCCGAATAAACACATAGAACAATGCCGCCCCGGAGGGCACTTACATGACCAAGGGAGGAGGCGGATCGCACCAACCGCGCGCGCTCGAAGATTGTCAAAATGGCGCCAAGCGAACCTCGAGGGGCGGGCCTGACCAGGCTGTGACGCGGAGCGCGTCATGCCGAGTCCCCGCCTCCCCCAAAGAGCGCGAAGCTCTAACCAACGAAAAAAAGAAAGACAGTAGTGGATAGAAAGCGCATACATAAAGTTGCTGTCACGCTGGAAAATGATGCTGCTGTCTGGGCAGTACGCTAATGTTAATGAAAGGACAAACAGGCTCGCAACTGTGGAGCAAGGAGCGCGACACTGACACCCAAGTATAATAAAAGATCAAAGGCCTTAACGTGTTATATTGCACTAGGACTGCCACACATACCCCCACCCTTTCTTTTCCCCCGAGCTACTGGAGGAAGCAAGGGAGAAGCGGACCAGCGTCCAGGGACTAACTCTGTGAGGGGTACGGTCAACAATGCGGGAGGGGCATCCACTAGAGGCTCACCATCGGCCTAACCGCCTACCCTATGGTGGGGCATTGCGGTGGAGCTCCGTTAAGCACATAAGGTGCTGCCTACCTTCACCCGACCAACGCAGCCCAGGCTGGGAGGCATATTCTTCTTAAAGAGGACGGGTGGAAATAGTCCCACGGGCTGTAAAGCCCCGCTTGCCTGCGAGAGCGTGATACTTCATGTCTTCGCAGTTCAGCACTGCAGAGAAATCTGGGGATTTGTGGGAGGTCCCTGGGTATATGAAGGGCCGGGAGAAGCCTGTTTTGCATGTCTGCAGTGAACAGCGCCCTCTGGCGGAGGATTACCCATGTGTAAGTATTATAGATGGAGCAGGACGTGCTGTATGCTTAGAATATGGTAATCGCCATAACAGGCAAACTGAGATAATAAACAAAAGGGCGGGGTGGGACGACCTGGACTAGATATAATCAAAAACATTTCTACAGGTGAGTTTTTACAAATTGTTTTTTTCCCTATATCCAATCCAGGTCGTCCCAGTGATCACATGTGGGACATCCAAAAGCAGTGTCCATTTTGGCGGGATCCCCAGTGCGAAACAGCATGTAGTTCATGTCACTACGGCCTGAAGCACCTTTCGGCCAAAAACAGCGTCAGCTGAGGCCCTAACATCCACCCTGTAAAACTTTGTAAAAGTATGAACTGAAGACCAAGTAGCAGCCTTACAAACTTCTTCAACCGATGCCTGGTGCTGAAAAGCCCAAAAGGCACCAATAGCTCTGTTAGAATGAGCTGTGATCCAAAAACGGGGCTCCTTCCGCTTGGCAGAATATGCTTGCACCACTGCCTGCCTGATCCACCTACTGAGAGTGGACTTGGCTGGTGGCAAACCTTTCCTAGAGCCCTCTGTTAGGACAAAGAGAAAATCCAGTTTCCTGAAAGACTCAGTCACAACCAGGTGATACTTAATGGCTCTGACCACATCCAAGGCATAAAGGGTCCTTTCCTTAGAATTAGTCAGTGCCGAACACAAGGAAGGCAAGACAACTTCCTCATTAAGGTGAAAGGGAGAAACGACCTTAGGCAAAAAATCAAGTTTAAAGCGAAAAACCACCTTATGCTTATGCCGCTCAAAATAGGGAGGCTTCAGACCAGCTCTGATACGCGACGCACCGAGGTGATCGCTACCAAAAAGACCACTTTGAGAGACAAGATAGGCAATACGGCATCGCACAATGGTTCGAAGGGAGGACCCTGAAGAGCAGACAGTACTAAATTCAAGTCCCACACCAGTAATACTGACTTACGCGGTGGCCGGACATGGGTGACTCCCTGGAAAAAAGTCTTGATCAACCTATGGTTGGCAATGGATCTCTGGAAAAAGATGGCTAAAGCCGAGACCTGACACTTTAGGGTGCTCATGGTATTATGTCACACACCCCGCTTCAGATAGTCATTACACTTGGGACATCCAATAGCAGTGTCCATAAAGGGCGGGGATCCAAAACAAGGCAACAATACACAAACTTAAACAACTGCAGCTTGCAGAACTTTGCGGCCAAAAACAGCATCCGCTGAGGCCCGCACATCAACCTTGTAAAACTTGGAAAAAGTGTGAACAGAAGACCAAGTAGCAGCCTTACAAACTTGCTCAACAGAGGCCTGATGCTGGAAAGCCCAGGACGCCCCAACAGCACGAGTAGAATGAGCAGTAACCCCCGAAAAGGGGGAAACTTCCCCTTGGCAGAATAGGCCCCAACAATGGCCTGGCGAATCCATTTACTAATGGAACACTTGGCGGGAGCAAAACCTTTCCTAGGCCCAGAGGGCACCACAAAAAGGGCGTCAGTCCTACGAAAAGAAGAAGTAGCCACCAAATAGTACTTCACACAGCGAACCACATCCAGAGAATGCAAAACCCTCTCCTTGTCATTGCAGGGCTTAGGACACAAGGAGGGTAGAACAATGTGCTGATTAAGATGAAAGGCAGAGACCACCTTAGGAAGGCAATCTGGCTTGAAGCGGAAAACAACCTTGTCCTGATGCCTCTCAAAGTAAGGAGCCTTTATGGACAAAGCCGCCAACTCCGATACACGCCGAACGAAAGTGATGGCAACTAAAAACGCAACTTTCTGAGTAAGCGTAGAAAGAGCAATATCCTGCATGGGTTCAAAAGGAGGACCCTAAAAAGCAGAAAGAACCAAATTCAAATCCCAAACTGGGAGCAACGGCTTCCTAGGAGGCCACACATGCGTAACCCCCTGGAAAAAAGTCCGAACCAGAGGATGAAGTGCAAAAGACCTTTGAAAGAACACCGCCAGGGCAGAAACCTGCCCTTTCAGCGTACTAAGCTGCAAACTCAGGTCCAGACCATGTTGCAGAAATTCCAAGACCCTAGGGATAGAAAACAGCCTGCAAGGCAAAGCCCGGACCTCACACCAATCAATGTAAGACCTTCAAATCCTATAGTAGATGGCAGAGGAAGACTTCTTTCTAGCCCTAACCAGAGTCTGAATGACAGCATCAGAAAGACCTTCCTCCTTCAAGATGGAGGTTTCAGCAGCCACGCCGTCAAAGCCAGCGTTGGGGTAGAGCAGTGGACCCTGAGTGAGCAGATCCGGCAGAAGGGGCAGATCTAACTGATCCGCTGCCAACCTTACCACGTCTCCGAACCAAACCTGTCTTGGCCATCTTGGAGCCACCAGGATTGCTGACGCGCCCTCTAGGGCCAGCTTGCGCACCACTTTGCCAGATACAGAAACCTCAGATCCCTCCAGGTCAGAGACGTGGCATCCACTGCCAGAGCCAGCAGATCCCGCGAGAGAGACACAAACGCCGGAAGCTTGTGATTGTGACGAGAGGCAAAGAGGTCCACCTCCAGAGTCCCCCACCGGTGGCAAAGCGACCGAAACACCTTGGGGCTGAGAGACCATTCCCCCCAGCGAGATGAGCACCTGCTCAGGGAGTCCGCCTCCGTGTTCTCCACTCCCGGAATGTACACCGCCGAGATGCATGGGACATTGCTCTCTGCCCAAGCCAGGATCAAAGACACTTCCCTGAGGGCACGCCTGCTGCTAGTCCCTCCATGGTGATTGATGTAGGCGACGGCCGTCCGATTGTTCTACCGAACTTGAACCGGTAGGCCCCGTAACTGATGAGACAAGTGAGCCAGAACCAACCTGATGGCTCTCAGCTCCAGAACATTGATGGGATCGTGAGCCTCCTGAGGCCCCCACAGTCCCTGAAACTGAAGATCCTTCCAAAACCCCCCCAACCTGACAGGCTGGCATCCGTGGTGACCGTCTCCCAACGAGGGGTCAGAAAGGATCTGCCCCTCAGCAGATTGCTCGGTTCCAGCCACCACCGAAGGGAACGCCGAACCCGGGGGGACATCAGAAAAGACTGATCCAAAGACAGTGGAGACCTGTCCCAGGCCGCCAAGAGATGGAGCTGGAGCGTCCTTGTGTGAAACTGGGCAAAGGGAACCGCCTCGAACGAAGCCACCATCAATCCCACCAGTCGCATCCCCAGCCGGATGGACGGACGAGGGATAGATAGGAGAAGCTGAGTCAATTCCTGAATCAGAAGAACCTTGGGCCGGGGGAGGAACACCCTGGACTGAGAAGTATCCAGAGACATTCCCAGGAACACCACCACCCTGGACGGAGAGAGGAAGGACTTGGGATAGTTGATCACCCAGCCGAATCTCTCCAGAGTGGCTACCACAGTCCTGGTATCTAACTCCGCCTGGCTGAGAGAGGATGCCATAATAAGCAGATCGTCCAGATAAGGCACGATGCGGATACCCTGGGCTCTGAGGAGGGCCATCACCCCCGCCAGCACCTTGGTGAAAACCCTTGGAGCCGAGGTAAGGCCAAACGGAAGAGCCACAAACTGAAAATGCCGATCTTCCACCAGGAACCTGAGAAATCTCTGATGTGCCGGGAAGATTGGAACGTGCAGATAAGCATCCTTGATGTCTATAGACGTCATGAAGTCCTCCTGCCAAAGTGAATTTATGGCAGGGTGCAGAGTTTCCATGCGGAACTTCCTGGGACGGATAAACCTGTTGAGAAACTTCAGATCCAGGATGGGACGAACGGATCAATCCTTCTTGGGCACCGTGAACATCCCAGGCCCCGGTCCGAGGGAGGCACCGGGCAGATGACAGCCATGTCCAGGAGATCTTTTACTGCCGCCCGGAGCCCCTGCACGGCCAGAGGATCCAAGGGCACCCGAGACCTGAAGAATCTGGGAGGAGCCCGGGTCTCGAACTCCAGTTTGTAACCGGAAGACACCACCCGGATGCTGAGTAGGCCTCTCCCATTCCTTAAGAATAATGCCGTCGAATTAGGGAATTCTAAGCGCGGCTTAGCCTCTTCAAAGAACTCCCCCCTTCTGCGGAAGGCTCACTTCAGGAGGAGAGATTGCCAAAACCTCAAACATATGAGCCAGGACCTTAGGGGTATCCAAAGAATCCCCTGACCCCGCTCGGCATCAGCACCCACAAACTGCTGATCGTCAGAACCATCCGACTCCTCAAAAAGCTCCCCTTCCTCTAGCGGGGGGTAATCAGACCAGTCCAGTGAATCAAACTCCTCAAGATCAGAAGCCTGCGTGGCTGGGGACAAGTGCTTTCTCTTAGCCGGGGCGTTTCTGGCCACAGCGCTAGAAAATAATTTTTCAAGATTGGGCAATCTGGCACACACCTCAGATTGCGACTCCCCACTCGTGACAACATCACACGGGGTACGGATCAGGCGGGGAGGGGTAGGAGAAGGGACCGGCGGCGCAGAACCAGACGCACGGGATCCGGACTGCCGCGTAATAGTCTGCTGCGCACATGGAATGCAAAGGAATACATCATCCCCTGTAAGGGATGCCCCACACCCCAAACACTACCGGGGTTGCTCCGAGGGGAGCCCGAGCCCGGTATCCTGGGAAGCCTCCATATGGTGATTTTATTGGTAGTCGCAATACCCAAGGGAATGACGCAATATAAGCGACCCGGGATGCCCCTTTTGTGTCCCGAGTGGGAGGATTTATAGGGAGTCCTTAAATTAAACCAGGGACCCTAGGACCGGGAGGACCCCTTTAGGATCCAACAAGGGAAGACAGAATACAGGGCTATTCAGCACCTCAATCATGCCCAAGCACACAAAAGGCAGACATACTGATATGCAATAACATAAAGAATCTATATATATAAATATATATATATGCATGTCAAGAAGTAATGAGGCCCCAAGGCCACCCACGGAGGAAGATGGCGTCCGTCCAGCCAGAGGCGAGAACACGAGAAGCAGAGGGAGAAGAAGGGCGGGCCGGCGCGGTTCGCGCGTCGTGCCCGGCCCTGCCCCTCCCCCCTGACAACGACGCCGCTCCCGGCCAGAGGCCAGGCTCTGCAGCGGCACCAGGAGCACGGGGGGGGGCGGGCCGTAGGCGATCACGCCGAGCGCCCGACCCCGCCCCCCTACCAACCGCACCTGAGGGGAAAAAGCTCCCCCACCGAAGCTGCCACAATGCCCGGCGTCACGGCACAGCCAGCGCCGGCTGAGTCCTCCATGAAAAGTGCACCCAAGCGAATCACACACACACACACACACACACACACACCAAAAAGTACAGCTGCAACCAACACACAATAAAAACGATAACACTAAGGGAGAAAGGCCCGCCCCTCTAAGGAGCAAGGGCAATCAGGGAGAGGGGGAATCCACGCTGGAAGGTGGAAGGGCAAGGGACGGGGCATCCCTAACCGGGATCACCAACCCGGCAAACCGCCTACCCCTTAGTATGGGGTCTCACGGTGGAGCGTAGCTCCTAAGCACCAATAGGTGCCGTCTACCCTTGCCCGGACCAGCAGCCTAGGCTGGGAGGCAAGGTGAAATACTAAGAAAGGGGGTCCAGGCAGAAATAGACTAACAAGCGGGCCGGGAGTTACCCCGGCTACCTGCAAGGAGGAGACATCCATCTTCTGACTTGCTTGCCATCTGCAGAGTTGAAAGCCTGGGGAATGAGTGGGAGGTACCAGGTATTTATGGACCGGGAGGGGCTCACTTTTTTTCATGACATCTCTGCAAGATCGCCCTCTACAGGTCGGTATAACTCAAGTGTAATGACTATCTGAAGCGGGGTGTTTGACATACTTAGAATAATGTGCGGCAAGGAAGACTCTTTGTCTCGCACCAAGCAATATAAGTGTGCCAAACTCTGTAGTATATCATGGAAGAAGACTTCTTCCGTGCCTGAATCATAGTCTGCACAACCGTGGGCGACAGCCCCTTGTCCATCAGGATTGAGGTTTCAATAACCACGCCATCAAAGCCAGCGTCCGTAAATTGGGGTGCCGCAACAACCCGTGTGAGAAGCCCTGGGTCGTCGGGCATGGTTTAACGATCTACTGACATCTGCACTATGTCCGCAAACCAACTCCTTCTCGTCCATCGTGGAGCCACCAGGATGGCCGGTACCCCTTCCTGGGCTATCTTGCGCAGCACTCTGCCCAGGAGTGGAAACAGAGGAAATGCATACAGAAATTTGAACTCCGTCCAAGGAATCGCCAGAGCGTCTGTGGCAATGGCCAGAGGATCTCTTGAGAGGGAGACGAACCTTGGAAGCTTGTGATTGTGTCTGGACGCAAACAGGTCCAAGTCCGGCTGACCCCAGCGGAGACACAGAGTGTGAAAGGTCTTGCTGCTGAGAGACCATTTTCCCAGGCGCAAGGCGCTCCTGCTCAGAGAGTCTGCCTCCTAGTTTTCTACCCCGGGAATGTAGAACACCGAGATGCAGGAAACATTCTTCTCTGCCCAAGTCAGAATCTGGGTCACCTCCTTGAGGGCACTCTTGCTCTCTGCCCTGGTGATTGATGTAGGCAACAGCCGTTTGATTGTCCGACTGAACCTGGATCGCACGACCCCTTAAGTGGGAAGTCAAGTGAAGAAGCACCAACCGGATCGCTCTCAGCTCCAAGAGATTTATGGGTAAGCGGTTCTCCTGCGAACCCCACTGATCCTGGATCTGCTGAGTCCGCCAAAGGCCTCCCCAGCCTGTCAGACTGGCATCCATGTTAACTATCTCCCAAAGAGGAGTCACAAAGAACTTGCCCACCAGCAGGTTCTGGGAGTCCAACCACCACAAGAGGGACTGCCTGGCCAGGGGGGACAACGAAAATTCTTGTTCCAGATAATCTTGCATCCGATTCCAGCCGGTCAGCAGGTTCAATTGCAGAGGTCTCATGTGAAATTGGGCGAAGAGTAATGCCTAGAAGCATGACACCATTAAGCCCACCAATCTCATCCCCAGACGTATTGACGGCCGCTGACAAGACAGCAAGGCCTGCACCTGTGTCTGGAGACCCAAAACCTTCTGCTGTGGCAGAAAAACCTTTACCTGAGCGGTGTCTATCGTCATTCCCAGAAAGGATCTCACTGTTGAAGGAGTGATAAAAGACTTTGGGTAATTGATAACCCAGCCGAAGGCCTCTAGGGTTGACAACACCATCTGAGTATCGCTCTCGGCCTGCTGAAGGGACTGGGCCGCAATCAGCAAGTCGTCCAGATAAGTCAGCACATGAATGCCCTGATTCCTCAGGATGGCCATGATGCCCGACAGCACCTTGGTGAAGACGCGGGGGGCTGAGGAAATCCCGAATGGAAGAGCCACAAACTGTTAATGCTGGTCCTCCAGAGCAAACCTCAGGAACTTCTGATGCCCCTGGAAAATCGGGATGTACAGATAAGCATCCCTGATGTCCACCGTGGTCATGAAGTTGCCGGGCCGAAGCGAGCTCACCGCCGACCGTAAGGTTTCCATGCGGAAATGTCTGACTCTAACAAACCTGTTGAGACCCTTCAGGTCCAGAATTGGCCTTAACGTTCCGTCCTTCTTGGGAACCGTGAACAGATTGGAGTAAAAGCCTTGACCCTGTTCCTGAGGAAGTACAGGGCAAATCACACCTAACCGCAGGTGTTGCACGGCCGTTCTCAAGCCCTGTGCCTTCAATGGATCTTGGGATATCCGAGACAGGAGAAATCTTGTGGGCGGCCTGACTGCCAGCTCTATTTTGTAACCGGAGGACACTACCTCCTGAATCCACCGATCCGAGACGTGCCATCTCCAGATTTGAGTAGAAACCGTACCAACAGTAGAAACCGTCCCCCCACCCGGATGGGTGAGGGCGCCCCCTCATGCCTGAGAGGACTTGGCAGGGGCTTGGACTTGGCTCCCCATGCGGGATTGGTTCGGCCCCGGGACCTGCCTCTTCCTGCTCGAAAGGAACGAAAGGCAGAGGGATTCCGAAAGGACCGAGCCGGCTTCCGTCTCTCAGAGGGAGTCTACCATCCTTGATCAGAAGGTCCAGGCGCTCCCCAAACAGCCTGTGCCCCACAAAGGGGATACTCGTAAGCGACTTCTTGGTCGTGGGATCAGCCGACCATTGCCGCAGCCAGAGCGAGCGGCGGAGGGCAACAAGCAGGGCCGAAATCCTGACCCCATCGTCCATGGCAGAGGCAACAAGAACAATGAATTCCAAGCAGGCCTTAAGTTCTTTATACTCCTCAGCCCGCTTGCGAGCCTTAGCTCTATCCACAAGGTGTCTCACCTTCTTTCTGATGGCTAGAGAGACTATCGCCGAGGCACACACAGGGCGAAAAAGGCACCAGCAAAGGTGAATGCATGGCAGACCAGCTGATCCATGCGTTTGTCAGCCGGGTCACGTAAGGAAGCAGTATCAGGTGACGGCATATCAGAAGTGTTGGACAACCCCGACACAGGGGAATCTACTTCAGGGGGGCGAGACCATAACCGAACCAGCTCCTCAGGAAAGGGGTACCGCCTCTCCAGGCTCTTAGGCACCGACGGTAACTTGTTAGGCCGCTCCCATTCCTTGAAAATCATGTTAGAAAAATGGGCCTGATACGGAAAGACCCGCCTTTGTCTTTCGGGCCTAAACAAATCACCCTGCTTCCTCTTAGCCGCTTTGGGAGGAACAATGTGTAGTGTCTCAAACACTGAGGTAGACAACTTCTCCATATCATCCGGGAGCCACGCATCCTCGTCCGAGGAAGAGCCAGACATACTGTCATCGCCAGCAGAAAAAAACACAGTGGAACGGAGATCATCTGGCAACTCACCTTCCTCCATAGAGCCCAGATCATCAAAGAGATCGTCATTATCTGAGTAAACAGGCTCGAGGTGCCGTTTCTTACTCGTGGCCTTCCGTGGAGCCGTCCGCGAGATCTGTCTCTCGAGAATGGCCAGCCTATGCACCAAATCAACATGGGACCCCCTGCTGGCCCCCCCCTCACTGGGGGCTGAGTGCAGCAGCGGAGGGTCCGGAGAGGCCGCCGGCAGCGAAGGGCTAGGGGCAGGGACTCCCGCCTGGTCATGGTCCAAAATAATGCTTCTGGCGCAAGTGGTACAAACGGTGCTGAATCCGCCCAGAGGATTCCTACTGCACAAGGGGCAGAGCTTTTCCTGCCCCAATGGGGCCCCCAGCTCACTATCCCCAGATGCCTCCATTATGGTGATTAAAAAGGGTCAATCGGTAAGGTTACAAGACACTAACGGCCCAAACCTATAATGATCCCTCTTAATAAAAAAGGGGGGACTGGGAGGAACCACAACCCTCAACCACAAGCCCACGACCTATACAAGAGAGGGGAGAGAGGCCCATCAGAATAATCAAAGGCAAGGCAATTTGTCATAATAAAACAGTCCTACAAAAAGAGGGACTCAACACCGGCAGAGGGACAATCCCTGGAGCCGTCGCAGCCTCTGAGGACGGAAGATCCCCCAGCAGCAGCAGTAGGAGGGACGCGGTAAGCAGCCAGCGAGAGCAGGCCCCACCGCAGCAGCAGCAACGAGCACACGCTGAGCGGAGTCTTCCAGAGCGTTCCTCGAGGGGCGGGCGGCGCCGTGATGACGCGGAACGCGTCAATGTCCGGCTCCGCCCCTTCCGGCGGCGCGAAAAGGCTTGCCCGCCCATCGTCACCCTCATGCACGGCCTATATGGCCATAAAAAAACATGGCCGCGGCCCACCGCACAGCTCCCACAGCGCCGCACCCGCGGCACACACAGACCTCACAGCGCCTCACCAGCGGCGTCTCTCCCCCCCATCACGGACAGCGCCGCAGAGTGGCAAAGCAGAGGCCCGCGGGGTACGGCAACCCCTCAGGCAGGCAGCGACGAGGGAGGTAAGTAGGATCATGCTCCAGGGGCCAGCTGAGCCAGCGATGAGCCAATAGTGAAAATAACACAGTCAAACACAAGTGCCAAGACACCAATAAAGCTTGTGGGCAGGGAGGGTACATATAGACAACAGTGGTCCCCCCCCAGTCTCACCATAAGCCTGTGGCCGACTACGCTTTAGTATAGGGTCTGCGGCCCAGAGCCAAGCTCTGCCGAATGCCAATTGACCCCGGTGTTCACCCTACCATCACGATCCTGTAGCAGCCAGCGGCTGAGAGGCAAGAATGGGTCAAAGGGATCAGCGGCCTGCAGCGGCCAACGGGCTAGGAGGCCCCGCTCTGCTGTTATTGTCTGAGAGAGTATCCAACGATCTTCTGCAGCCAAGACTGCAAGATGAACACTGGAGAATGATAGAGGAACACCTGCCTTTATAAGGGGCCGGGAGGAGCTGCAGCTTTTAATCTTGCAGTCAAGCCCTCCTTAGGTGTCATCACTGGGACGACCTGGACTGGATATAGGGAAAATCTGGAATATTACAATAATTGTACTGCACACTATCATTTGTTACCACAGTAAAATGTAGAGAAACAAGAACAGAACAAATCATACAAAACTGTCACCCCACTGTGTGTATCCCCCGGGATCGGCCATAATCTGTGCAGCCACTTAAAAAAGCTGTCTGTGTGCTCATATCTAGAGGTATGCTGCGGACTCGTGGAAGAAGTGGATTGGGCGATCCAGAGGGGTTTCAGCGGGTCATCCCAAATTGTATTTGTACTATTCAGGCTTCCTGGAGAGAATTAGAAGGACGGGCATCTGGATTGTGAGGGTGGGTGACCTTATTATTGCCAATGGGTCAGCTTTAACACACTACCAGTTTGTATTCTTGTAGTTATTGATATTTAATAACATGATAGCAATGAATAAAACACAATACATCTATGGGCTGCAGTCTCATCTGCTGGACTAATAGACTTCCCAGCACAAAAGCCACATACCAATGCACCACTTATAGCATACTGTGATAGGGAAGGTCTGGAGTGTTTGGGGCACACTATAATACAAATGAAAAACATTTAAATACATAAAAAAAACGATAGCAGTGATGTGGCTGTGGGCTGCACATGTGCCATGGGATCCCTGGTGATGTAAGTATAACATTGATCCCAGGGGGTTTCACACAGTAGAGCATTCAAAATTCGGATTATGACTGTATTAGGGAATTGACCAGCACTGGAGTGTTTTAGACTCCAGGGTCATAGGGAATCGGACAGCCCTGGAGTGTTTTAGGCTCCAGGGCCAGTGAACACAGGCTTTGGTCCACTAAACCACAAAATCCATGCATAGATAGGCCTGGTGCATTGGTTAGATTGAAAAAAAGCTGCAACCTATGGGTAAAACACATCCAACTAGTGCTGCCACACAGTAACAACTGCTGGACTGTATTATGTGACTTTAAAACCTAGAATCTCAGGTTTTGGTCTGTACCCTTGGGCCAATCCTGATTTGTGTGCACAGGTATGGCCATGCATATAAAAGTGCGTCTAAAGAAACTGAATGGGAGCTTAGCTGCACACACCAGTGCTCATGATCAGCGCACGCCACCCACCGCATCCCTCTATGGCAGTGTGCGGCCACGTCAGCCATTTAGTTATGACAGGGGTGGCTGCACACATATTTGCTTATAATAATCAAAGCTAATGCACAAATGAGAGGCACCCTAGTTTGTGTTCTCAGTGATCTGCACTGACAGAACTAGCGGAAGAAACAGGAATTCATGGCTTCTAGAACATCCTAAAAATTGTTATGTGATCATTTGTCTGGGTAACAGAAGGACAGGCAGTGCAGCTAACTGAATAAATAGGACAGCTTAGATGACGCTTTACTGCTGGGTGTATTTCTAATAATTCTAATCTTTTCATCCTGCACTAATAACCAGGGCTGTGGAGTCGGTAAGCTAAAGCCTGACTCTGACTCCTCAATTTTATCAGGGCCTGACTCCAACTCCTTCATATATGGCCAATAATTAGTAAGACATGCCCTGTAGTAAAATGGTAACATCAGGCTTTTTCTCTGCATTATATAGACAATAGGGTTAGAGTACTTATATAGAACATAAGTCATGTTTACTGGAATACAAACTCTGAAAAAGTAGCTTAAAGCAGAGGTGCTCAACCTTTTGAAGAGCACAGACCATGTAAGTGATTTGTAACCTGGTCGCGGACCACAATGTGTAGGTTCAGAACTTGTTTTTTTTTTTTTTTTAAATAGCATAAAAATTAATTTCTACACCAATCATACCTACTGTCTCCACAAACTTCATAATTTGTTTTTCTCGTATGTCTTTTTACCACACCACCCCTCCTATAGCCCATCCCCCTATCAATCCCAAATCATAACTGTATTCCCAATACTCAACCCATCTAAATGCCTACCAATGGCAAACATACAATTACATTTAGGAAAAAACCCTTATCTTGTTATGGTGCCACACCAGATGGCTTGAGCATATGTGACTTCCGAGCAAAGGGTTACATTAGTTGCTTTCTGCTTGCCCCATGCTGGCTGTCATGGGTGGTATGTTTTAATCAGCAGCACTTTCCCTGGCAAACCCTTGCTGCTGACTCCTCTTTCTCAGTCCCGAAATTTAATTCAATTTGTAGGGGACTGTTACACTAAAGAATGCATGGATAAGTCATTCTCTGCTGCTGAGGAGGTGCAGAAAAAGGGAGGAAGTTCACTAGGACTTATAAAGAAATATAAAGCAGGCTGAATAAAAAATGCAGCCACTCACATTCAGCATGGAGAGGGCAGAAAACAGACTCATTTATCCTTCTGCCTGGAATGTCCCTTTAAAGTTCCTATCCAGGTAATAACATGAAAGAGTCTACTGCCCTTTCCCCTACAGCTCCTCCACACAGCTCTGGCATCTTTATACCTACCAATATGGGAGAATGAACAATTCCATCCTCCACCCCTGGGTAGACATGGTAGCATCCTTCAATATGGCTTTATGTCCCTTAAGGTTCCTACTCCATTTATTACATGTGTGGAACATGCAATAAATAGAATAGGCTTGTGGAGTCGTACATGGATGCCTCAATGTGAGGCCGCCAGTGCTGGAAGATGGAATCAATGGCTTCCCACCATTGGTAAGTATGAAGATGCCGGCACTGCATGGAGGAGCTGTGGGGAACACTGGACCTGCACGGAGGAGCTGCAGGCAAGTATAGACTTTTTTTTGTTTCTGCCTGGAAAATAGCTGTAGACTATCCCCTCGATTCAAAGAGCAAAAGTTAATTGATTTCGTATCGAGAATCGTAAGTTTGGGTGGGTGTTTGTCATTTTTTCTTGTTTTTTTGGCCATTTCGTATTCGCACGATCGTTCGCGCATAGACGTATATGAACATACGCATTTCGTACGAGAATCGTATAATTTGCGTTAGTTTGTGTGTTTTTCCCGTCCAAATCGTATTATTTGCGTCCGATCCTATTTTTTACGTCCTTCACATGGGCTTGCGCCCAATTCAGAGAGGTGATTGCTAATTGTTTTGAAGCCCATTAAAGAGCTGCTTTACGAAATGTTTGCCGGCAGCTATTTGGCCTCGGGAGTAGGATGGAGCGGAGCGAGTTTGTGGCACATCAAGGGCTTATGCTTTTTGGCATTGAGTTGATCGAGATGTCTGAGAGCAGATTGCCCCTGCGTCGTCGCATGAACATCGATAGCATGAATGATGTTGAGCTGTTCGAGCTGACCAGGCTTAATCGCGCTTCCCTCCATAAATTATATAGTGAGCTGCGGCCATGGTTAGCCCGCACCACAAGGAAGGGGCATGCAATTTCAGGTATGACCAAGATGCTTGGCTGCCTGCAATTTTTGGCGAACGGCTCGTTCCAGAGGCTGGGTGCCCTCTCTGTGGGGATGTCACAGCCTACGCTGAGCCGCGCACTGTCTAAATTTTTGGAAGGCATGGCTGCCATAACTCAAAAATATATTTATTTTCCAGATGATATGGCAGCCAGAAACGCCATTAAGCTTGGGTTTTATAATGTGGCCGACATGCCCAACGTTATTGGTGCAATTGACTGCACACATGTGGCACTCGTACCTAGGGCAGCCGACGAGTATATATATAGGTATTGAGATTGGTTATTATGTTGCCCAACGTGTCATGTAACCTGTTTTCCTTTGCGGCAGCATATTTGTTTATCCCTCATTTGTGTAGCTGCTTTATCTCGGCTTTTCATTAGTCTTTCCCAATAGAGTGCAGACATGTTTTGTGGTTAATTTATTAGTTTGGGTCAAATATCAATTACCCTTTTTGTATGTTTTTTCCTTAAGGAATCGTAAAATGGGACACTCACTTAATGTCCAGGCCGTCGTTGGTCCGGATATGCGGTTTATGAGTGTCCTTGCCGGCTACCCCGGATCGTCCCACGACTCCTATATCCTCCGGCGATCTGGGTTGTTTCGGAGATTTGAGGCAGGTGAATTTTCGGGGGCATGGCTGCTTGGTAAGTGTGTCCTATTTGTGTGTTATTAAATGTGGCATTAATCTTGTATTTGTTGATATGTTTGTTTTGGAAAACTTGACAGAAGCGTCCAACTGCCTTTTTCTTGGCTCATATATTAGGAACTTACCCAAAAAATCCTTGTCTCGCTTTGGCCTTCAGAATGTTTTCCCTTTAGTTAGGATGTCTGTAAGTTCCTTGTGCCTAAATATATTGGTTTGGAGTTTATACCCAAGGATCTTTGACATTTGGCTCCTTTTGTACTATTGGTCGTTAAATGTCAAAGTGGACTTAAACTGCATACATTGTAGTTTCCAGTGAAATGTGGATAGGGATCTTTGACCTTTGGCTCCTTTTGTACTATTGGTCTTTAAATGTCAAAGTGGACTTAAACTGCATACATTGTAGTTTCCAGTGAAATGTGGATAGGGATCTTTGACATTTGGCTCCTTTTGTACTATTGGTCGTTAAATGTCAAAGTGGACTTAAACTGCATACATTGTAGTTTCCAGTGAAATGTGGATAGGGATCTTTGACATTTGGCTCCTTTTGTACTATTGGTCTTTAAATGTCAAAGTGGACTTAAACTGCATACATTGTAGTTTCCAGTGAAATGTGGATAGGGATCTTTGACATTTGGCTCCTTTTGTACTATTGGTCATTAAATGTCAAAGTGGACTTAAACTGCATACATTGTAGTTTCCAGTGAAATGTGGATAGGCCCTCAGCAGCATCCTAATTGTAACATGTCTGAAAACTACAAATATATGTAAAATCCAAATACCCTTGGCCGTGCAGATGTTTGTTAATTAATTGGTATATAGAAGTGCCATTTTTATTTTGGTTATACCTTAGTGCAATTTTTGGGGGCCCTAATGTGCCCTGTTTTTTTTGGGGAACACTTTACCTTACATCATTATGATATCTGTGAAATTTTTGGTGTTGGTTGTGTTGCCTTTTTAATTTGGATTACATTTAATTCTCTGTTTAAGGTGATTCCGGGTACCCACTTCTACCCTGGCTCATGACGCCTGTGCTGCGGCCCCAGGATGCCTCTCAGGAAGCGTATAACCGTGCGCATCGCAAGACCCGGGCTGTTGTGGAGAGGGCCTTTGGTCTGCTGAAGACACGTTTTCGTTGCCTTGACCATACTGGGGGGGCCCTGCAATATGATCCCAAGAAAGTGATCGACATTATAATGGCATGTGCTGTTTTGCACAATTTTGCCATCATGGAACGTGTCCCACGTTATGTGGACAGCCTGCCCTCTTCAGCCGTCGAGGATGAAGTCGAGAATTTTGAGGGGCCCCCCAGTGAGTCTGGCCAATCTGTTCGAGCCAACCTGATCAGCCAGCATTTTAGTTAACTTTTTTCCCTGTCTCACCATTCTGTATGTCTGTGTTATCCTTTTTGTTACATATGTTGTTTTGCCGTAATGTGGCATTACCTGTAAGTAAAACATTTAGACCTTAATTGTTGCCTAATGTATTTCATGTAGTTTCCTTAGCTTTAGCTTTGCATTGTTACACCTCTTCAAACCAAAATTATCTGGTTTAGCCCAAGCTGTTAAAAATGTCTTCCCACTAAAAACGCCACAAGTATTGTAAGTGAATTTTTTGCTTTACTTTGAAAATGAAAAATTATAGTGGTTAACAGAAATCAGTCCACATACATCTGTGGTAACAAATGGATAACATTAAAAAAAAACATCGAGCACATCTACACCTGGAAGTGAGTGGCACAACCAAACAAGGACACCCAGTCCAAAGGCCAGCCTAGTCCAGTCATTAATATTGCCTGTGCCCAGGGATATTTGGGCATGGCCATAATGTCACACAAACATGTCTGCAAACAGGAGGAGCACCAACCAAATACATAGGTTAAGCCATAAGTGGCCAGATAAACTCCACATAGACCTATGGCATTGGCTAGTGGCCTTAAGCATTACTCTAAGGAGCTATATGGGAGCAAATACAAAACACAACCTGCCAGAGCAACACAAAATGGATTGTTTGAAACCTCAAAGGACAAGTAAATACAGTGGGGGTTAAGAGAAAAGATGTCCCACACACCCATGGCTTAATAGGGTGGCTGCCCATAATACCCAGGTGGAGGTCCAGGTGGAGGTCCATGGGAATGGGACCTAGCCTGGGCCATGGCAGCATTGTGAATTTGAAACTGCTCCACAATGTTTCTCTGCATATTGGTCATCTCAGCCATGGCTGACTGGATGCCATTACTTGCATTGGCCACGTTGCTGTTGAGGGTACGCAACTCCGCGAGGATGCCCTGTAGACTGGTATGGATGTTGACCATGTCGGCATGCCTTTGCTCACGCTCTGTAACGAGCTGGGCGTCATAAGAGTCCCTTTGTTGGGTCCATAATTGAAGCAGGGCACTCTGCCTCCCCTGGGAAATTGTGGGGCGGCGTAATGGCGTCCGCCGCACAATTACCCTGGCTCTTGGGCGTGCCCTGCCGCGTGGTGTCGTACCCTCAACAGCAACCGGCCTGCTTTGCAAATCCTCAGCAGCAGAGTGAACACTGGGGACTGTAGTGTCAGTCTCCCCATGTGCAAGCACAATGGATGGAGATTCACTCTGCTGCTGAGGATTGGCCAGAGAAACATTATGGAGCAGTTCCAAATTGGGACCCAGGGGGAGTTCATCCGACGTGCCCTGTACGGAGACATCATCATCTTCCTCCATGTCCTGGATCTCTTCCATGAGTGTGTGGGTCTGTAGGGACATATAAAAAAAAAAAAGGCTAAGTTGGCGTCCAAATTTTGGATTTCAACAGTTTAACACATTCTTAAGCACTTGTTAGTATTTATGCTACTAAATTAACTTACCGAAAATCTCTGATCTGGGCTCCTATGCTGTACGGACCTGGTAGGCATAACCAAACTGGGGGGTGAGTTTACCCTTGCTGAGGGATCATGCTGGGCTGAAGAAGAGAAAAACAAACCACGTAAACACACACACATAACCTTTTTTAGGATAGGTAATCAAATATAGCTCTATTTGTAATATTATTCAACTCTAGACCAATGGTGACCTTTGTTCAAACACACGCAAGTTTACATAGGTGCAATGGCTCTGAAAAACTGCTAAGTGACCTCAGTTCTAAGTCATGAAGTGTACCCAGTCAGCATACAACTTTCAAGGCACATTTTTGGATTTAGCCTACCATTCGCTAGGTCCGGGGTACTCAAACAATTGTTTGAAACGCCCATTTCAAGGTATGTGGTGAGAGGTGAATGTCTGGCCATGGTGCTGACGCAGGGGGTGTCTAGTTAAAAATAAATACACTGGTGGAGGGGCTGGAGATTTCAAAGTGCCAACTAATAAAGGCTGCTTGCCCTTGCTGGGCTGGATGGGCCAGAGCTGAGGGGACAGGGATTGGATGGCTAAAGGGGGGAGTTAACGTATTGATGGTGATGGGATGGATGGAGCCAATCTGTTACAAATGTATGGGGCTTATGTGGGGGGGGGCATGGGGGGACTGTGGCAGATGGGCCAGAGCAGGGGCAGCGGGACACGATTGTGGGCAGAGAAATTTTTTAAAAGTTACTGTGTACCTTGCAATGCCACTTCCTGTGCAGTACTTCATATTGCAATGCTATGTTTCAGGGAGCCATGACATTGGGCAGGAGACCAACCACTACATGGCCGATCAAGGGGGCAGCTCTGAGCACGTCAACACAGAAGTAACTGAGTGCAGGGCTGTCTGGGCAGGGGTCCTTGAATGTGGTGCCAAGGTCCGCATTGGGACCCCGGGCCGCCAGTTGAGTCTCGCTGCTCTAGGTCAGATATGTTTGTGGGTGGCTAATTAAATTGTTAACTCAAACACAACTCACACAACCAAAAGGCAACCCATACATAATGATGTGTGTTTTGTGATTGATTCCAAATATCTCACTTATCTTGCGAAACTTCATGACTTTAACAATCCAATTGGACATTTGAACTTTGCCATAATGGCTGTGGGCCTAAATGTGTGATTCCCAGGGACAAAAAGAGGACACAAACAGCCACAGTAGTGCGAGGCCAAGCAAGGCAAACCATAGGGGCATCCCGTTAGCTTGTTACTAGTGAACTGTAGATTATTTAGCAAACAGCCAAACATGCAGATTTAAGAGTACTCACCGTGGGTACGGGTCGGTGAGTCTGTGTCCCTTAGACCAGCATGTCCACCGACCGCGACCGGATGGAGAAGTCCAAGCACAATCTCCTCAGCAGGGGTAAACTCCAATTTAGATGGAAAGCCACCGCCAGTTTTCAGGCTGAAAAGAGAAAATCGTTTGGTACTCAGAAAAGGTGCATACAGTACATCCAAAACATTAGATTTAGCGTAAACATTTAGTTACCTGTAATTATGCCTTTTAATTTCTTTTTGCCGTACAGCATACTTCAGATCAGAGATTTTCTTCTGAATTTGGGACACATCTTTCCTCTCTTCCCCCGCTGCATTTACTTGTCGGAGGATGGTTTCAAACAATTCCATCTTGCGCTGCTTGGTGGTGTGTTTGGATTTGCTCCCATATAGCTCGTCATAGTATAATGTAAGGCCACTAGCCAATGCCATATTTTGGTCATGGGAGAATCTCCCACTCAACTGGCCGCGGCGCAATGTGCGGCCAGATGGTTGGCTTGGCTGCTCCTCCATGTGTGCAGACACATGTGGTGACATTATGGCCTGGGGCTGGGTAGGGGAATGGCCGGATTGGTGGCTTCCCAATGACTGGACTGGACTGGCCAAGGGACTGGGTGTTCTTGCGTGGCTGGCCACCGAACTTCCAGGTGTAGATGTGGTCATGGGGGCAATTCGGGGCCCTCTTGGGGGGCTAGGTTCCCGGCTGGTGCCAGGTCGGGGGCTCTGTTCCCGGCTGGTGCCAGGTCGGGGGCTTCTGGCCCTGGATTGGGTTCGGCGGGCCCTGTAGGGGCTTCTGGCCCTGGATTGGGTTCTTCTGGGCCTGTAGGGGCTTCTGGCCCTGGATTGGGTTCTTCTGGGCCTGTAGGGGCTTCTGGCCCTGGATTGGGTTCTTCTGGCCCTGTAGGGGCTTCTGGCCCTGGATTGGGTTCTTCTGGGCCTGTAGGGGCTTCTGGCCCTGGATTGGGTTCGGCGGGCCCTGTCGGGGCTTCTGGCCCTGGATTGTGTTCGGCGGGCCCTGTAGGGGCTTCTGGCCCTGGTTTGTGATCTGCGGCCTCTGGATGGGCTTCTGGCCCTGGATTGTGTTCGGCGGGCCCTGTAGGGGCTTCTGGCCCTGGTTTGTGATCTGCGGCCTCTGGATGGGCTTCTGGCCCTGGATTGTGTTCGGCGGGCCCTGGTTTGGGATCTGCGGCCTCTGGATGGGCTTCTGGCCCTGGATTGTGTTCGGCGGGCCCTGTAGGGGCTTCTGGCCCTGGTTTGGGATCTGCGGCCTCTGGATGGGCTTCTGGCCCTGGATTGTGTTCGGCGGGCCCTGTAGGGGCTTCTGGCCCTGGTTTGGGATCTGCGGCCTCTGGATGGGCTTCGTGCCCTGGATTGGGTTCTTCGGCCTCTGGCTGTGCTTCGGGGCATGGATGGGGTTCGGGCCCTGGATGGGGTTCGGGCCCTGCTGCGGGGCATGGGTTTCCGAACTGCCCTACTTGAAGGCATGGCCGGTGTGGGCTCACTGGTGCTGCCTGTTCTGGGGGCAGAGGTGGTGGGTGCTGCAGTTGCCAGCTTTTTGGCTGCAGGAGGGGCACGGGGCTTGGGGCCCCTTTTTTTGGTACCTGAGGGTCCAGGGTCCCTTGGTGGGGCCGAGGTGGGAGTCTTGGCTCTCAGTTTTCGGCCAGCTTGCTGGGACCTTGTTGTGGGGCCCTCCGCGGTCTTGCTTGGCTGGGGTCGCTTGCTCATCGCCTTTTTTGGTGCCATCGTACACAAATGCTCAAAGAGAATGAGCTTTGGGTGCAGGGACCTTTAAATAATGAGCCCAGCGTGTGACGCCTATGCGCACGACTACGCGCTCGTACGAACGTACGTTCGAGCGGAACCAGGAAACCGCTGGGGTTTCACTTATCTGCTGCCTGGAAGAAGCATAAAGATGGCGCCCACTATCTTCACCCGTCAACAGGAAGAGATCCTCATGCTGGTAAGTGGCTGCCTGTGCATTTTAATCGAATAGTCAATGATGGCCTAAATGTAAATGATGCGTTTGGAACTAGTTTGGGGTATCTTAATGTTTAATCACTGGCTCCTCACACTTCATCCTCAAGGGCCGAGCCTGGCCACGTTTTCAACTGTCTATGCTGATGTCCTAATTCGGCCAATTGCTCCGGCTTAGCAACAGTTAATTAACCTGTGGAGTAGCGGGGCGAGCTGGCAAACCTGGCCTGTCTCGGACCTTGATGCGGATGTTTGAGGAACACTGTTTTCCTAAGCCATAAAAACACAACGGGAAGCCACACACGTGGTCCAAAAGCCGAAGCATTAGGCTACATCTTGGATGTTTAAACCATCCTAACATGCCATAGATGCAGGTGGCCTGATTCTTGAGGTTGGCTATTATCTGTATGTACATGGTGTGTGATACATATAACATAAGACCAGACTGTCAATCACAGTCAACGTCCTCTTGAAGGCACTCCCCAAAAATGGCGGCCACTCGAAATGTGTGTGTTAATGACATTAAATTCTCAACTTGTGATGCAACACATATGGGTCTGTGTGTAAAAGTAAAAGCTCTGTGTCCATTATGTTTTTCAGATCATGCTTCAGCGCCGGTATGACTTCGCGCCCAATGTGTGCGAGAAAAGGGACATCGCCCGGGAGATCATCGCGGAGATCCACCGTGTGACCAGCACCACCTTCACTCACACCCAGATAATGCAGCATTGGTCGGACCTGAAGCGTCTGCACATGCCCCGGGTGCGGAGGTTTTTTGGAATCCATTTCCCAAGTAAGTACAAAGCAATTGCATGGTATATGTTCCAAATGTCTAAGTTATGCCTTTATTTATAATGACTTTTCTTTGGTAGTGTTGGAAATGGATTTCAGAATTCGCCGCACCCGGAGACGTACAGGCCGACCAGTGCTGCATGACTCTGCATCTGTGAGTGAAGGTGGTGGATCTCCCGGGCGACGGACCTACCCCTCCTCTGTGGCCTCCTCAGACCAGCCCCTGGACCTTACCACAGAGGAGGGGCCAAGGCGCGTGGGCGTGGAGTCATACCTGGCCACGCATGGGGAAGGCTCTGGTATGTCACTCTTCATGTATAGGCACAAAGATATACATTGCAGCCCAAAAACTAAGTTATCCTTTATTATGTATTTGTAGAAGCTTCTGGAGCGGGTGAGATAGTGGAGGAGGAGGCAGCAGAGATGCTTGAAGTCGATCCTGGCGAAGGTGAGTGATGTCAGCCAGACTGGGAGCCAGATATGTGGGGAATAGTGACTCTCTACAAGTACTAACCAAATGTCACATGTTTCTCCAGGGACTTCTTCACAGCAGAGCCAGGACCAAGGGCAGCCTGTTGGCCCCAACCAGCCATCTGTCGGCCACCAACTCCGTAAGTCTCCATGCCATTATTCATATTAATGTTTGCTTAGCTAATAACACACACATAACTAAAGGCGTAGCCAATGTGTAGTTCACACTTTCATGTGGGCACTTCGTTACCTTAAAGAGGACCCTAACTAGTATTAAGAACCAAAGACTTAGCCATCACACTGTACCTACAGATTAGAAACATGGAAAAACACCCTTCACCCATCTAATGCATGTTATTCGACTGAACAAAACCAATATTGGGGAATATGGAATGCGCAATATTTACAGGCAGCATGGGATACAGATTGAAAAAAGGAAGGTGCTGCCATGCATTGTGTGAGTGATGACCTTTCCCTCAACCCAGCTATGCTCTGGATTCCCAACGCACCACTGTAACCTACTCCCCTGTACTTTATCCAACTCTCCACTCCTCATTAAGTGTTATGCTTCAGAGTCCAGATGGCGGCGCTGTAATCCCCAAAAAACCCTAAATAACTTTGAGGTGGTGCAGAATCATTTGTGAATAGTTATTGGTTTTCATTAAATAATGTGGAAGGTCCGGTTTAAGGAGTTTAAACACTTACCTGTGGGAAATGCATTAACTGTATCCCTTTGAAGAAGGACATATGTCATGCATTTACATGTATTTGATTAACCATAAATCTATTTCCAGCATACAAACCGGTCTGGGACTCCTATTTATGTTTCTTTCTCTATTGGTTCCAGGGATGATCCCCCAAACCTTGGCGGGAAAAAAAAAAGAATGAAGGAGTTGGTGGCCGAGCTGCTGGCCATACAGGCGACGTTGGGGCCAACAGATGAAGAAGACGAGGAGGATTAGTGCCCTTGGTCCTGGCTCCTTTCTTAAAGTTGTTTTAAAATTTTGACAAATTTTAACACTTGTTTTATGTTTTTGGTTAAAAACCCAAAAAGATGTATTTTTAAAAAAAAAAAAAAAAAAAAAAAAGGTGTTTTACTGTTAAAAAATTTCAAAATATTTATATTTGTTTTTCGTTTACAAAAAAAAAAAAAGGTTTACCAAAAAAAAAACAAAGTTTTTACAATTAATCCAAAAAAAACAAAGAAAATATTTTAAATAAATTATATTTTAATCCTTCAGAAATGTGTCTTTTCTAATATGCACACACCAAAAAAATTACACAAACCAGAAACAACACACTTAGAAACATATAGACACATGTAAATTATGTGATATTCTAACGTTTTATGGACCGAGAAATGAAGTTGGATGCAAGCGCTAAGAGGTTTAGGTAAGTTTGAGGGACTGAGAAATGAAGTGGGATGCAAGCGCGAAGAAGTTTAGGTAAGTTTGAGGGACCGAGAAATGAAGTGGGATGCAAGCGCTAAGAGGTTTAGGTAAGTTTGAGGGACCGAGAAATGAAGTGGGATGCAAGCGCTAAGAGGTTTAGGTAAGTTTGAGGGACCGAGAAATGAAGTGGGATGCAAGCGCGAAGAAGTTTAGGTAAGTTTGAGGGACCGAGAAATGAAGTTGGATGCAAGCGCTAAGAGGTTTAGGTAAGTTTGAGGGACCGAGAAATGAAGTGGGATGCAAGCGCTAAGAGGTTTAGGTAAGTTTGAGGGACCGAGAAATGAAGTGGGATGCAAGCGCTAAGAGGTTTAGGTAAGTTTGAGGGACCGAGAAATGAAGTGGGATGCAAGCGCGAAGAAGTTTAGGTAAGTTTGAGGGACCGAGAAATGAAGTTGGATGCAAGCGCTAAGAGGTTTAGGTAAGTTTGAGGGACCGAGAAATGAAGTGGGATGCAAGCGCTAAGAGGTTTAGGTAAGTTTGAGGGACCGAGAAATGAAGTGGGATGCAAGCGCGAAGAAGTTTAGGTAAGTTTGAGGGACCGAGAAATGAAGTGGGATGCAAGCGCGAAGAAGTTTAGGTAAGTTTGAGGGACCGAGAAATGAAGTGGGATGCAAGCGCTAAGGGGTTTAGGTAAGTTTGAGGGACCGAGAAATGAAGTGGGATGCAAGCGCTAAGAGGTTTAGGTAAGTTTGAGGGACCGAGAAATGAAGTGGGATGCAAGCGCTAAGAGGTTTAGGTAAGTTTGAGGGACCGAGAAATGAAGTGGGATGCAAGCGCTAAGAGGTTTAGGTAAGTTTGAGGGACCGAGAAATGAAGTGGGATGCAAGCGCTAAGGGGTTTAGGTAAGTTTGAGGGACCGAGAAATGAAGTGGGATGCAAGCGCTAAGGGGTTTAGGTAAGTTTGAGGGACCGAGAAATGAAGTTGGATGCAAGCGCGAAGGGGTTTAGGTAAGTTTGAGGGACCGAGAAATGAAGTGGGATGCAAGCGCGAAGAAGTTTAGGTAAGTTTGAGGGACCGAGAAATGAAGTTGGATGCAAGCGCTAAGAGGTTTAGGTAAGTTTGAGGGACCGAGAAATGAAGTGGGATGCAAGCGCTAAGAGGTTTAGGTAAGTTTGAGGGACCGAGAAATGAAGTGGGATGCAAGCGCGAAGAAGTTTAGGTAAGTTTGAGGGACCGAGAAATGAAGTTGGATGCAAGCGCTAAGAGGTTTAGGTAAGTTTGAGGGACCGAGAAATGAAGTGGGATGCAAGCGCTAAGAGGTTTAGGTAAGTTTGAGGGACCGAGAAATGAAGTGGGATGCAAGCGCTAAGAGGTTTAGGTAAGTTTGAGGGACCGAGAAATGAAGTGGGATGCAAGCGCGAAGAAGTTTAGGTAAGTTTGAGGGACCGAGAAATGAAGTTGGATGCAAGCGCTAAGAGGTTTAGGTAAGTTTGAGGGACCGAGAAATGAAGTGGGATGCAAGCGCTAAGAGGTTTAGGTAAGTTTGAGGGACCGAGAAATGAAGTGGGATGCAAGCGCGAAGAAGTTTAGGTAAGTTTGAGGGACCGAGAAATGAAGTGGGATGCAAGCGCGAAGAAGTTTAGGTAAGTTTGAGGGACCGAGAAATGAAGTGGGATGCAAGCGCTAAGGGGTTTAGGTAAGTTTGAGGGACCGAGAAATGAAGTGGGATGCAAGCGCTAAGGGGTTTAGGTAAGTTTGAGGGACCGAGAAATGAAGTGGGATGCAAGCGCTAAGGGGTTTAGGTAAGTTTGAGGGACCGAGAAATGAAGTTGGATGCAAGCGCTAAGAGGTTTAGGTAAGTTTGAGGGACCGAGAAATGAAGTGGGATGCAAGCGCTAAGGGGTTTAGGTAAGTTTTTGGTTGAGGGTGCGCATGCGCAAGATCTTATAAACATACGAACGCACGAATCTAAGAGGCCACAAACCAATGAAAACCAGAGGCAAACGCAAGTAATTGGAAGAGGTTGACGATGGAAGCAGCCGAAAAAACAGGCTGCCGCCGCAACAGGTGAGCACATGAACGTGATTTTTACGATTGGCAACTGACTGAGGCAAGTTCGGGAGATATCATACGAACGGACGTATATTTTAGGATAGAAACGTATTTGCTTATTGAATCACTCGCAAGTTCATACGAACGCACGAGCGGACGTGAAAAATAGGATGATCGTGAGCCAAATCCAAGCTGTTACATGTTTCTTTGAATCAACCCATATAGCTGTAAACTATAGAAAGGTGCCCCCAAGACGTTTAACTCCTCAATAGAATGGGGGTCAGGCCGAGGCCGCTGAGCCACCAATAATTGACGTAAAACTTTACAGCGTACAGCGTGCCCCTGATTCCCACTGAACCATTAAAGTGATTAGCAAATCAAAAGTTAAAAAATAAATATCAGTGGCTTACCTTTCATTCAGTGGATTTGGTGCTGTGCTTTTTTCTCTGTCTGTCTCCTTAGTGAGGAAATCACTTCCTCATTTAGCATTCAATCCCCACCCTGCTGATCTGGTCCTTCTTCATTGTAACAAGAACGGAAACACCCCCCACTTCCTGGCCAGATGTCCTCCTTGGCTGCCCCTCTCTGCAGCTCTGAAACCTCGCCCTCCTCTCTCATCTATCCTTTCACACTCATCACACTTTCCTTACATCACATCGCCACACCCGCTGTTTCTCTTCATTTTTTATAAGAACCTCCAATGCTCTAATACTTTAAAAGATAACTTAGGAACTACAGGGTCTTTTTGAAAACGGATTGAAGTTTAGGACAGTGCAACATGTAGACCAAGACAATGGGACAACAATCGGGCTTACCTTTAGTATAACTTTAATGAGATAGTATAAATAATGATAAAAATACAATTCTGTGATTACTCACCTGTAGAATTGTTTTTACGGTGTACAGCCTTGTTTGCTTCATTTCAGTTCTTCACATTTGGGTAATCCGCCACAAGGTGGCACAGTTGAATGCAGAAGACTTGTGGCTCCTTCCGGCCCATAAAAAGGGCCATTGGGGAGGCAGGTAATGGGGGGGGCTGGGGGTTATGGCAAGTCACCCGCTAGCCGCAGGTGATTGCCAGCCCCAGAGCCTTGTGAACTGGTATAAGGGGTCTCATGGACCCCTTACCAGTTCACAAATAGTTAAAAGTAAAAAAAGAGACAGACACAAAATTCTTTATTATTCTTATTTTCACTTATACTTACCTCCCATCCAGTGTCCCGCGCCGCTGCAGATGACACTTGTCGGTAGTGATCGGAGCACCCTCCCTGCTCCGATCGCTACTGACAAATGACAGATCGGAGCCTGGGTGCTGGTATAGAGGAGCTGGATGACATCATCCAGCTCCTCCCACAAGTAGGCGGGGCTAGGGGCGGGGCCAGCACCGGACAGAGAGGACGGTGAGGGCCCGTTGCTGGGTCCTCACCTGAAGAGTGGTAAGTCCAGGGGGGGGGATCGGAGCCCCCCCTGGTGAAGAGAAGACCCGGGGAGAGCGATCAGGCTGCGAGGTGAGTTTGTGTCAGGGGGGGCATTCCGGGCCCCCTCCTGAAGATCAGAGGCCCATGGGTGAAAATCAAACAGCTGATTCTTGAAGAGAATCGCTGGCACTATCAAACGAGGGGTCGTATCTTTTATAGTTTTTTTTTATGGAGGTTTAAAGTCAGCTAAGTGAGTCTCACGTAGCTGGCACTTAACGGTTGGAGAAGCATCTACGTGAGACTCACGTAGCTGGCACTAGGGTTAAGACACTACCGCCTGAAGCACCTTGCGACCAAAAACAGCGTCAGCTGAGGCCCTAACATCAACTTTGTAAAACTTAGAAAAAGTATAAACGGAAGACCAAGTAGCGGCCTCACAAACTTGTTCAACAGAAGCCTGATGCTGAAAAGCCCAAGAGGCACCAATAGCCCTAGTGGAACGAGCCGTAACATGAAAAAGGGGGTTCCTTCCCCTTAGCAGAGTATGCTTGCCCCACCGCCTGTCGGATCCACTTGCTGATAGTGGATTTGGTTGGAGGCAAACCCTTCCTAAACCCAGCAGGAAGGACAAACAGAGAATCCGACTTCTGAATAGACGCAGTGGCGGTCAAATAGAATTTGAGCGCCCTGACCACATCCAGAGAATGAAAACTTCGTTCCTTAGAATTAGAAGGGGCAGGACACAAGGAAGGCAAGACAATGTCCTCATTCAGATGAAAGGCAGAAACAACCTTAGGCAAGAATTCAGGTTTAAGACGGAATACCACCTTATCCTGATGCCGTTCAATATAAGGAGGCTTAATAGAAAGCGCCGCCAGCTTACAGAAACGACGCACTGAAGTGAAAGCCACCAAAAAGCCACCTTAAGAGTCATAATGGCCAGCGCAGCATTGTACAAGGGCTCAAAGGGAGGACCCTGGAGAGCAGAAAGCTTCAAGTTCAAATCCCACACCGGTAGCAGGGGCTTACGCGGTGGACGTACATGAGTAACTCCTTGGAAAAAAGTCTTGACAAGCCTATGATTGGCGAAAGATCACTGGAAAAAGATTGCCAAGGCCGAAACCTGGCCTTTCAGGGTACTCAGTTGTAGACCCGACTCCAGACCATGTTGTAAAAACTCCAAAATCCTGGAAATGGAGAAAGTGCGACAAGGAAAAGACTTAGACTCGCACCAGGCAATGTAAGCATGCCAGACCCTATAATAAATCAAAGAAGAAGATTTCTTCTGAGCCTGAATCATAGTACTGACTACCGAAGCCGGCAGTCCCTTATCCATCAGGATGGAGGTTTCAGCAGCCAAGCCGTCAAAGCCAGCACTTGTAAATTGGGATGGCGCAACTGTCCCTGAGTGAGAAGCCCTGGATCGTCGGGCAGGACGAAGTGATCCACCGCCATCTGGACGACGTCCGCGAACCACACTCCCCTCGGCCAGCTGGGGGCCACCAGAGAGAGAGTCTTGGAAGCTTGTGATTGTGATGGGACGCAAACAGGTCCACGTCCGGCTGACCCCAGCGGCGACACAGGGCATGAAAGATCTTGTTGTCAAGGGGCCATTCCCCCAGACGAGACGTCCCCCTGCTCAGGGAGTCCGCCTCCTGGTTCTCCACCCCTGGGATATAAACCGCTGAGATGCAGGGAACATTCTCCTCTGCCCAAGACAATATCAGGGACACCTCCTTGAGGGCTCATTTGCTCCGAGTCCAGCCCTGATGATTGATGTAAGCAACAGCCGTCTGATTGTCCGAACGGAACCGCACGACCCTGAAGGTGGGGAGTCAACTGGAAGAGAACCAACCTGATCGCCTTCAGCTCCAGGAGATTGATAGGCGTGTGGGCCTCCTGAGGGCCTTACTGGCCCTGGAACTTCAGTGAGTGCCAAAACCCTCCCCAACCGGTCAGACTGGCATCCGTGGTGACAACCTCCCAGCACGGAGGAAGAAAAGACCTGCCCGCTAGAAGATTCCTCAAGTCCAACCACCACGACTGTCTGGCCAGAGGGGACAGAGCGAATTCCCGCTCCAGGGATTCCTGTTTCCGATCCCAAACGGTCAAGAGATTCAACTGAAGAGGTCTCATGTGGAACGGGGTGAAGGGCACAGCCTCGAAGCAAGACACCATGAATCCCACCAACTGCATCCCCAGACGGATGGAGGGATGAGGACACGACAGCAGGGCTCGCGTCTGCATCTGAAGGCCCTCCACCTTCTGCTGAGGAAGAAAAACCTTGACCTGAGAAGTATCCAGCATCATGCCCAGGAAGGACCTCACCAATGCCAGAGTGAGCGAAGATTTGGGATAATTGATCACCCAACTGAAGGACTCTAGGGTGGACACAACCACTTGAGTATCCCTCTTGGCCTGATGAAAGGATGGAGCAGCAATCAACAAGTCATCCAGGTAAGCAAGAATGCGAATGCTCTGGCTCCCCAGGAGGGCCATGACACCCGCCAGCACCTTGGTGAACACCCGAGGGGCCGACGTGATACCGAACGACAAGGCCACAAACTGGTAGTGCTGATCCCCCAGAGCGAACCTCAGGAACTTCGGATGCCCTAGGAAGATAGGAACGTGCAGGTAGGCATCCTTGATGTCCACAGTGGTCATAAAGTCGCCCGGCCGAAGAGAGCTCACCGCCGACCGTAAGGTCTCCATGCGGAAGTGTTTGAACCTGACAAATCTGTTGAGACCCTTTAGATCCAGGATGGGTCTCAGGGAGCCGTCCTTCTTGGGCACCGTGAACAGATTGGAATAGAACCCCCGACCCCGTTTCTGAAGAGGCACCGGGCAAACCACTCCGGATGACAGAAGATGTTGGGCGGCCAACCTCAGGCCCTGCGCCATCACGAGATTTTGGGAGATCTGGGACCGGAGGAATCTTGGGGGCGGCCAAGCTGCTAGCTCTATCTTGTAACCGGAGGACACCACCTCCTGAATCCACCGATCCGAGACGTGTTGTCTCCAGACGTGAGCAAAGAGTCGAAGCCGTCCCCCCACCCGGATGGGTGAGGGCGCCCCCTCATGCCTGAGGGGCCATGGTGGGGGGCTTGGGCTTGGAACCCCAGGAGTGACCAGGACGACCAAGGGATCTACCCCGTCCCCAAGAATCTCTGCGGCTACCTGTGAAGGAAGATCCACGTCCCCCACGGGAAGGGCGAAATGAGGAGGACCCCCGAAAGGGCAGAAAATGCTTCCTACGCTGAGGGAGCCAACCATCCTTGGTCAAAACATCAAGACGTTCCCCAAAAAGACGGAGTCCTGTGAAAGGAAGCCCGGTGAGGGACTTCTTAGCGTCAGCCGCCCACTGACGCAGCCAGACGGACCTACGCATGGCAACCAACAGGGCAGAGGCCCTATCACCAAGCCGGACGGCATCATCCATGGCAGACAGCACAAAAGCAATAAAGTCAGAGCAAAGCAAAAGGTCCTTGTAGTCCTCCTCTCACTTGCGAGATCTGGCAGCCTCGGCAAGGAGCTTAAAGTGGACCAACACCCCCCCCGATTAGCTCCCTCCCCGCGGGGCATCCGAAATCAGGATGCCCCGCTGTGTGAAACCCCCCAGAAAGCCCCTAAAAACGTACCTTATCGGCAATGGACAAGCGACGGATAAGCCGCCGCCTCCCGTGCGTCCCCCTAGCAGGGTGCGCACCCGCGGCGGCTTATCCGTCGCCAATAAGGTAAGATTTTAGGGGCTTTCTGGGGGGTTTCACACAGCGGGGCACCCCGATCGGGGTGCCCCGCGGAAGTGGACCAACACCCAGCATAGTGAAAATCCTTGGTGTTGGTCCACTTTAACCGTCTTCTTAAGTGCAATGGCAACAATAGCCGTGGTACAGACCGGCGTAGGCCGTTCCCACAAAGGTCAAGGCATGACAAGCTAGTTGATCCATACGCCGGTCGGCATTATCGCGCAAAGTAGTGGTGTCAGGAGACGGCATAATGGAAGTATTGGACAGCCCCAGGACGGGGGCGTCCACCTTGGCCGTTCCCATTGTTTGAGGACCATATTGGAAAAATGTGCCTGCTCCGGGTACTCTAACCGTTGCTTGTCAGGACAGAAGAGCTCACCCTGCTTCCTCTTTGCCGCCTTAGGGGGAACGATGTGTAAAGTATCAAAAACGGCCGACAAAAGCCTGTCGGTATCATCCGGGAGCCCAGAATCCTCGCCTGAGGAGGACCCTGGTTCGCTATCAGACTCGCCATGACGATCCCCAGAGGAATTGGAATCACGGAACAATTCCCCCTCCTCCATGGATTCACGGCCGCCATAGCTATCATTCAGATCATCATCATCGGAAAAGAGGGACAAGCCCATATCCGGGTGCCTCTTTTTACTAGAGGGCTTGCCGGCGGCCGGACGGGCCAGTTGCCGCTCAATGCTGGCAATGCGCAGCACCAGGTCCCAATGTCTTCCCCCTCGCTGGGAGCTAAATGCAGGCGTGGGGGAGTAGGTGATGCTGCGGGCAGGATGGGACTGGGGAGAGTAGTGCTCACCCCAGCCTGTTCCGCAATGACACTCTGAGCGCAGACCACGCTGCGACCGCTCACAGGGGATGCCCCGCACATGAGACACAGCCGAGCCCGCCCCGAAGGACCGCCAGGCTCGCTATCTCCATATGGTGATTACAGAAATCACAAAAATAGCAAACAATTAAGCCAGGCACGGGCGCTCGGGGCTAGTAGACTCTACCCGGGATGCCCCCAAGTATCCCTTAAGAAAGGTGGAGAGGGGGGTACTGGCCCGGGAGAAACCACAAGTGCAATAAGTAGGCCCGTCTGAAAAACATAATAAGAGCCAATGAGCATCCCACAGCACATGCACCGAGAAATAAAAAGCAAATGACATGAAGGAGCGGATTCACGGACCAGGATGGAGCAAACAGCAGCCGCCCACAACCAGGACCCGACCAAGTCACCGCAGGAACAGAGGGATCCGTAGACCCCCGCACCCGAGCAGCCTGCCCTCCTGGGCTGAAGCGGGAGGCCTGCGCCGTCACGAAAGAAAAGGAGGAGAAAAAATGGCGCCAAAGGTAAGGATCCTCGAGAGGCGGGCCGCGAGGTGATGACGCGTCTCGCGTCATCTCGCGGCTCCGCCCCTCGGCAGAGCGAGAACCTCTGGGCGCCAACAGCGACAAAATACCATTTTGTGATTACTCACCTGTAAAATGGGTATTATAAGTATGTCACACACCCCGCTTCCATAATCATGACATGTGGGTTATGGCCAGTAGAGGGCGAAAGAGACAAATATAAACAATCATAACACTAAAAGGTTCACCATATAAAAGATCCAAAATACCAATAAGGGCGGGATGAAGCGGGGTGTGTGACATACTTATAATACCCATTTTACAGGTGAGTAATCACAAAATGGTATTATTCCAAGTATGTCACACACCCCGCTTCCATAATCTTGACATGTGGGACATCCAATAGCAGTGTCCGTCATGGGTGGGAACCGAAAACAGTAAAAGAATGTACCAACTTAAACCACTGCAGCTTGCAGATCCTCGCAGCCAAAAACAGCATCCGCTGAAGCCCACACATCAACCTTGTAAAACTTGGAAAAAGAATGAACGGAAGACAAAGTAGCAGCCTTACAAACCTGTTCAACTGAAGCCTGGTGCTGAAAAGCCCAGGACGCACCAACAGCACGAGTAGAATGCGCAGTGAACTTAAAAGGGGGAGTCCTCCCCTTGGCAGAATAGGCCCCAACAATGGCCTGACGTATCCATTTACTAATGGTAGACTTGGCAGGCGCCAAACCTTTCCGGGGCCCGGAGGGCACCACGAATAAGCCATCCGTCTTACGAAAGGAAGAAGTAGCAACCAAATAGTACTTCACACAACGAACCACATCCAAAAAGTGCAGGACCCTCTTCTTGTCATTGCTAGGCTTATGACACAAGGAAGGGAGAACCACATCCTGATTGAGATGGAAGGCAGAAACCACCTTAGGAAGGAAATCTGGCTTAAAACGAAAAACCACCTTGTCCTGCTGTCTCTCAAAGTAAGGGGCTTGAAAGGAAAGAGCCACCAACTCAGAGACACGTCGAACAGAGGTAAAAGCCACCAAAAAGGCAATCTTTTTTGTAAGCATAGAAAGTGCAACATCCTGCACCGGCTCAAAAGGAGGCCCCCGGAGGGCCGACTGAACCAAATTCAAATCCCAAACAGGCAACAAAGGTTTTCGAGGGGGCCGCACATGAGTGACCCCCTGGAAAAAAGTTTTAACCAAAGGATGAAGCAAAAGACCTTTGAAAGAAGACCGCCAGGGCAGAGAACTGCCCTTTCAAGGTACTAAGCTGGAGCCCCAGGTCCAGACCATGTTGAAGAAAATCCAAAATCCTAGGGATCGAAAACACCCTGCAAGGCAAGGCCCTAGCCTCACACCAATCAATATAGGACCTCCAAGTCCTGTAGTAGATGTTAGAGTAAGATCACTTCCTAGCCCTAACAAGTGTCTGAATCACAGCATCAGACAAATCTTCTTCTTTTAAGATGGAGGTTTCGGCAGCCACGCCGTCAAAGCCAGCGTTTGTAAATTGGGGTAACAAAGTTGACCTTGAGTGATCAGATCCAGAAACAGGGGCAACCTGTACTGATATACCGCCAGCCGTACAACGTCCGCGAACCAAACCTGTCTTGGCCACCTTGGGGCCACCAGAATTGCTGGCGCACCCTCTTGAGCCAGCTTGCGCATCACCTTGCCCACCAAGGAGAAGGGGGGAAACAGGTACAGGAACCCCAGATCCCTCCAGGCAAGAGACATGGCGTCCGCTGCCAGGGCCAGAGGATCCTGAGACAGAGACACAAACATTGGGAGCTTGCGATTGTGACGTGAGGCAGAGATCCACCTCCGTAAACCCCCACGTGTGACAGAGGGACCGGAATACCATGTGGATGAGAGACCATTCCCCTCGGCGAGAGGATCCCCTGCTCAGGGAGTCCGCCTCCATGTTTTCCACTCCCGGAATGTACACTGCTGAGATGCATGGAACATTGCTCCCCGCCCATGCAAGAATCAGAGAAACTTCCCCGAGGGCACTCCTGCTGCGAGTCCCTCCTTGGTGATTGATGTAAGCTACCGCAGTTCGATTGTCTGATTGGACCTGAACCGGTAAGCCGCGTAGGTGATGCATCAAGCATGACAGAACCAACCGAATAGCTCTCAGCTCCAAAACATTGATGGGGGTGTGAGCCTCCAGAGGACCCCACAGCCCCTTGAACTGATGCGTCTTCCAAAAAACCTCCCCAGCCCTACAGGCTGGCATCCGTGGTAACCGTCTCCCAACAAGGGGTCAGAAAGGATCTGCCCCTCATCAGATTGCTTGGTTCCAGCCACCACTGAAGGAACTGCCGAACCCGGGGAGACATCATGAATGACTGATCCAATGACTGCGGACATCTGTCCCAGGCCAACAATAGATGGAGCTGGAGCGACCTCATGTGGAACTAAGCAAAGGGAACTGCCTCAAAGGAAGCCACCATCAATCCCACCAGTCTCATCCCTAGCCGGATAGAAGGAAGAGGATTGGACAGGAGAAGACGTATCAGATCCTGAACCATCTGCACCTTGGACTGAGGAAGGAAAACCCTGGTCCGAATGGTATCTAGATTCATGCCCAGAAACGAGATCTCCCTTGAGGTGGAGAGAGAAGACTTGGGATGGTTGATCACCCAGCCAAACCTCTCCAGCGTCGCCACCACCATACCTGGTGTCCAGCTCCGCCTGACTGAGAGAGGATGCCGTAATGAAGCGGTCGTCCAAATACTGAACAATGTGAATGCCCTGGGCTCTGAGAAGGGCCATTATGCCCGCCAGCACCTTGGTGAACACCCTTGGTGCCGAAGTCAACCCGAAAGGGAGGACCACAAACTGAAAATGCTGATCTCCCACCCCAAACCTGAGAAATCTCTGGTGTGCTGGGCAGATTGGTACATGAAGGTAAGCATCCTTGATGTCTATGGATGTCATGAAATGACGAAGGGAATTGATGACTGAGCGCAGATGCGGAACTTCTTGGTTCTGATGAACCTGTTGAGAAGCTTCAAATCCAGAGCGAGTCTTATGGATCCATCCTTTTTGGGAACCGTGAAGAGGTTGGAATAATAGCCCCGACCTCTCTCTGAGAAAGGCACCGGGCATATGACATCCATGACCAGAAGATTCTTTACAGCCAGCAGGAGCCCCTGTGCAGCCCAGGGATCCGAGGGGACCCGAGACCTTAGGAATCTGGGTGGAGGCCGGTACTCGAACTCCAGTTTGTACCCGGAAGAGACCACTTCCAAGATTCATTTGTCTGTGACCTCCTGGGCCCAGACCAGGAAGAAGTGCCGCAGCCGTCCCCCCACCCGCAAGGGTGAGGGCGTCCCCTCATTGCTGAGCTGTCTTGGCAGCAGGCTTGGAACCCCAGTTAAGGCCTGGAAGAGCGCGTCCTCTGCCTCTGTTCCAGGAATCACCTCTGAAATTAGAGTAGGCAAAGCCTCTGCCTGCTCTGGCACCGCGAAAGGAAGGATGGAAGGAGCCTGCCACCCGAAAGGGGCGACGCTGCTACTTACGCTGTCCCCCCCCCCCCCCCAGGCAGTAGAGAGCCCCGCTCCCATGAAGGAGATGGGGAGGGGGGAGAGGGAAGGGGGGGGGGAAAGCACAAGAAAGTCAGAAAAATACAATTCTGTGATTACTCACCTGTAGAATTGATATTATGAGTATACAGTACGTCCTGCTCCACAAATTATACTTACTATCGGGTATTACTCCGCCAGATGGCGCTGGACTGCAGAGACATCGAAAATAGGCTCCTCCCGGCCCCTCAAATACCCAGGGACCTCCCACAAATCCCCAGCATTGAAAAGCAGTTAACGAGAAGCCGGGAGAATTAAACTACCCAAACTATTAACTATAACAATGATAACAATCACCATACAGGGGATCCAAGATAATGCAAAACCAAGGGTGGGGTGGAGCAGGACGTACTGTATATTCATAATATCAATTCTACAGGTGAGTAATCACAGAATTGTATTATTCTTAGTATACAGTACGTCCTGCTCCACAAATAATACTTACTATCGGGACATCCAATAGCAGTGTACATAAAGTAGGGTGGGATCCCCAAGAAAAGGCAACAGCAGACAGTTTAAACCACTGCCGCCTGCAGAACCTTTCAGCCAAAAGCAGCATCAGCTGAGGCCCTAACATCAACCTTGTAAAACTTAGAAAAGGTATGAACAGAAGATCAAGTAGCAGCCTTGCAAACTTGTTCAACAGAAGCCTGGTGCTTAAAAGCCCAAGAAGCACCAATAGCACGAGTGGAATGAGCAGTAAGGTGGAAGGAAGGATTCTTCCCCTTAGCAGAGTAGGCCTGAATCACAGCCTGAAGGATCCATTTGCTGATAGTAGACTTGGCAGGAGCCAAACTCTTCCTAGGACCAGAAGGGACCACAAAAAGGGCATCAGTTTTCCTGAAGGGTGCAGTAGCCACCAGATAGTACTTCAGACACCTAACCACATCCAAAGAATGCAAGACCCTCTCCTTAGCATTACTAGAATTAGGGCACAAAGAAGGAAGGACAATGTCCTGATTCTGATGAAAAGCAGACACTACCTTAGGCAGAAAATCTGGCTTGAAACAAAACACCACCTTGTCCTGGTGTCTCTCATAGTAGGGGGGCTGAATGGAAAGCGCCGCCAAGTCAGACACACGCCTAACAGAGGTGATAGCCACCAGAAAGACAACCTTGAGTGTAAGAATGGCCAGGGAAGCATCCTGCACAGGTTCAAAAGGAGCACCCTGCAAGGCTGACAAAACCAAGTTCAAATCCCAAACAGGCACCATAGGCTTACGTGGGGGACGCACATGAGTGACCCCCTGGAAAAAAGTCCTGATCAGAGGGTGCTGAGCAAAGGACTTCTGGAAGAAAACAGCCAGGGCATAGACCTGCCCCTTCAGAGTACTTAGTTGGAGCCCCATGTCCAACCCATGCTGAAGAAACTCCAGACTCCTGGGAAGAGACTTAGACTCACACCAGTCAATGTAGGCAGGCCAAACACTGTAATAAATGGAAGAATAAGACTTCTTCCTAGCCTTTATCAAAGTATCCACAACCGAGGAAGACAGCCCCTTCTCCATCAAGATGGAGGTTTCAGCAGCCAGGCCGTCAAAGCCAGAGTTTGTAAATTGGGATGGCGTAGTGAGCCCTGAGTGAGCAGATCTGGCACCAAGGGCAGAGCGTACTGATCTACTGCCAGCTGCACCACGTCTGAGAACCACACTCTTCTTGGCCACCTGGGGGCCACCAGAATTGCTGGAACCCCTTCCAGGGCAATCTTGCGCAGAACCCTGCCCAGCAGGGGGAATGGAGGGAAGACATACAGAAACTGAAAGTCCTGCCATGACATTGCTAGAGCATCCGTGGTCAAGGCCAGAGGGTCCTGGGACAGGGAGGCGAAGGCTGGTAGCTTGTGATTGTGACGGGAAGCAAACAGATCCACATGTGGTTGGCCCCAACGACGACACAGAGATTGGAACACTTTGCTGCATAGGGACCATTCTCCCTGGCGAGAGGTCCCCCTGCTCAGAGAGTCTACCAGGAGATTTTCCACTCCCGGGATGTACACAGCTGATATGCAGGGAACATTGGACTCTGCATAAGTCAGGATCAGAGACGCTTCCTGGAGGGCCCCCTTGCTCCGGGTCCCTCCCTGATGATTGATGTAGGCAACTGCCGTCTGGTTGTCCGAGCGCACCTGAACAGGCAGGCCCCGAAGGTGAGTAGTCAAGTGAGCCAGAACTAGCCTGATCGCCCGCAGTTCCGTTCCAAGACATTGATAGGTGTCATGACAATAGGTGAAGTTGCAGGGGCCTCAAGTGGAACTGAGCATAAGGGACCGCCTCGAAGCATGCCACCATCAGGCCCACCAGCTGCATCCCCTGCCTGATGGAGGGATGAGGACAAGATAGCAGGAACTGAGCCTGTGCAATCAGACTGTCCAATTTCTGTTGAGGAAGGAAAATCCTTGCCTGAACTGTATCCAGATTCATTCCTAGGAATGGAGTTACCAAGGAAGGGGACAGTGAGGACTTGGGGTGGTTGATGACCCATCCAAATGACTCCAGAGTGGACACCACCAGCTGAGTATCCAATTATGCCTGATGTAGAGATTGGGAGGTGATGAGAATGTCATCTAGATAGGGAAGCACGCGAATGCCCTGAAACCTGAGCAGAGACATCACGCCAGCCAGCACCTTGGTGAACACCCTGGGAGCTGAAGTGAGACCAAAGGGCAACGCCACAAACTGGTAGTGTTGATCCATCAGAGCGAACCTGAGGAACCTTTGATGACCTGGAAATACAGGAATATGAAGGTAAGCATCTTTGATGTCCACAGAAGTCATGAATTTCCCTTGGCGCAGGGAACTGATGGCAGAGCGCAGAGTTTCCATGCGAAAGCGCCTGCCCCGACAAATTTGTTGAGGATCTTTAAATCCAGGATGGGCCTGACTGAACCATCTTTTTTGGGTACTGTGAATAGGTTAGAATAGAAGCCCTTGCCCTTTTCTCTTAAGGGGACCTTGCAGATGACCCCCAGCTCCAGGAGGCCTTGCACTGCTTGCGCTAGCTCCTGAGCTGACACAGGGTCCTGAGGAATCCGGGATCTGATGAATCTTGGGGGGGGGGGGGGGGGCAGGCAGCAAACTCTATCTTGTAACCGGAGGACACTACCTCCTGAATCCACCGGTCTGAGACATGAAGCCTCCAGACGTGAGCAAAGTGCTGCAGCCGTCCCCCCACCCGGATGGGTGAGGACGCCCCATCATGCCTGAGGCTTGGGGGAGGATCTTGCTTTGGGATCCCAGGAGGAGCCAGGACGTCCACGTCCTCTGCCCCTACCCCAGAAATCTCCCCGGGCCCCAGTAAAGGAAACCCCCCTCCCCTGTCTAGCACCACGGTAAGGGGAGGAGAAGGAACCCTGACCCCGAAAGGGCCGAGATTGCCGCCTGCACTGGGGTAACCTGCCTCCCTTAGCAAAAAGGTCCAGGCGGTCCCCAAACAGGCGTAGTCCTTTGAAGGGAAACCCAGTGAGGGCCTTCTTGGCAGCGCTGTCAGCAGCCCACTGGCGCAGCCAAACAGAGCAGCGTATAGCCACCACAAGGGCAGATGTCCTGGCACAAATTCTGATGGTGTCATCCAAGGCAGAGAGGACAAAATTTACAAAAATATCACAACTGGAGAGTGCATTGAACACCTCACAAGGCAAATCATCAGGGGCACTATCAAGCATATTTCTGATAAGGGTTCTAGTGGCCACAGCGGTAATGGCAGAGTCACAGACAGGGCGCAGCGCCGTCTCCGCACATGCAAAGGCATGGGATGCCAACTGGTCAATGCACCGGTCCTCAGCATCCCGCAGGATAGTAGAGTCAGGGGAATGCATGACAGAGGTGTTAGATAGCCCTAGGACCGAGGCATCCACCTGAGTCAAAGAAAAGCTCCCCTTCATCTGACGGGGTATAGCCACAAAGATTCCAAAACTCCTCAGTTTCCATAGGGAAAAGAGTGACATTACGCATTAAGTGCCGCTTACGCGCCAAGGTATTAGCAATCAACTTCTCAACAGTAGCCAGTCTAGAAGACACATCAGACTGAGAATCCCCACTTGTATGCAACTCAGTAGGAGTGAGAGTTAAGCTTGGGGGGGGTAGGTGAAGTGAAACGAGGTGCAGGCCCAGCCACTGGAAGGCCCAATGGCAGTGCAAGCACCTGCTCAGCACAGGGTACACAGACCCGCGCCTTGTCAGCGTCAGCATGAGGCTGCCCACACGCTACACACAGCTGGGCTTGTCCCGAAGGGGTGGTCACATTATCCTGAGATGCCTCCATATGGTGATTATAGCGGCACTATAGGCCGATAGGGATTAACGCTATACAGCAACCCTGGATGCCCCAATAACCCGCTAGGGTTACACATGTATTACCCATGTGTAAGGAATCTTCTGGAGCAGGACGTGCTGTATACTTGGAATAAATCTATTCAGAAATTCTGGGGATTTGTGGGAGGTCCCTGGGTATTTGAGGGGCTGGGAGGAGCCTATTTTCGATGTCTCTGCAGTCCAGCGCCATCTGGCGGAGTATATCCCAACTGTAGGTATTAGATTTGGAGCAGGACGTACTGTATACTAAGAATAGCATGGCAAGCCAGCTGGTCCATGCGCCGGTCCTCACCATCCTTCAGAGTAGTAGTGTCAGGGGAATGCATGACGAAGTATTGGACAGCCCCAGAACAGGTGCATCCACTTCGGGAGGACACGACCAATGCTTAACCACATTAGCAGGAAAGGGATACCTCTTATCCCAACTCTTTGGCACCCCAGGAAGCTTGTTAGGCCGTTCCCATTCTTTGAGCACCAGATTATTAAAGTGAGACTGCGGACTGCGTTTGGAGCAGCGCTCCTTAGCACCAGACCCCGGTGCTGTCTACCTTCACCCGAACCAGTGCAGCCTAAGCTGGGAGGCAGTGGGTTCGGAACGGGTGGGAATAGTCCTACAGGCCGCAGGCTAATAGCCCTGCTCACCTGCGCAGCATAAAGAGCCATCTTCTATTCTTCGCAGTCCAGACTGCAGATAAGAACTGGGGAATTTGTGGGAGGTCCCTGGCTTATATGGGGCCGGGAGGAGCCACAATCTGTTTTCTGCAGTCCAGCGCCATCTTGTGGATGTATTACCCATGTGTAAGGAATCTTCTGGAGCAGGACGTGCTGTATACTTGGAATAAATCTATTCAGCAGGTAGTGTTGGACTGGGACAAAAAAAAACATCCAGGATTTGACCTGCCAGACCAACCCACAAAGCCTCCCCAATGTGCCTTCTGACTTGGAGCCAGCGAGTGTGCTCCAAGTCTATATAGCACTGCAGGGACAGGTTATGGGCATCAGTATTGCAGAGGCAGATTAAGTGTCAAATGAGGGTATGCCCCCCCCCCCCCAGCTAGGATGCCAGTTACAACATGGAAGGTTCAGAACAGGGAATCTTGGTTCAGGGTACAGTGGGGGCTAGGGAGGCATAAATTGGATGAGGGTGTAAGAAGCAGCAGCCCAACTGTCCCCATCATATTGTAGCTTGACGGAAATTCTCCCGGTGTCTCTATAGCCAGTCTGCCCCTGCCAGCAGCGAGACATGTAAAATGGCTTGTATGCATTATATAACTGCTGATGGACATATTTGTACAGAATTGAAATCCTACAATGATTATTCTCCATACATACAATTTATTACATAAATAACAATGGAAAACAAATGCCCAGAGGAAAAAAGGTGTCTTAGAAACTACAGCTGGCTTTATTACATTACCATTATAATAGTGTATGTCTAGAATGACATCATTCAACAAGGTGGGTTATTTTACAAAAATACCTATTATTTAAACCATATATTAGAACATTTGTAATAGGCCTCTCTCTCCCTCATTATACAATCGACCCCTAAATTACTAAAATATAAATCTGCTATATACCTGGGAATGCCACTGTGAAATGTATTTATACCAGAGCAGAGTACATTTTACACAGTAAGGAAGGCTTCAGATGTTAGCACTGATAGGCATGGATCTGGCCCTGGAATCTTTTAGTTCTATGGCAGGCCGTCATGTGTTTTGTTATGAGTCAAAGAGCTCAGAGGGTTATATACATACAGTACATACATACAGTAAACTTACTACCAACTAAGGTCAATAATCAATCATAGAATGATCCAAGCCTATATGACAAATCTCTAGGCTGTAAGGTGCAAATACCAACATCAATGTCTGGCCTAAGCAATTGCAGGTAAAGGTTTCTTCTTCTTTATTCTTTATACCTCCTGAACTGTCATGTGCCACTAGCTGCTGCAGAAAAAATAGAGCAAATCACTAAACAAAACAATGCAAAAATGATTACAAAATGTTACCTAAAGTAGTAAAGAGCGGACAGGGCCAAAAGTCTACTGGGTTCACACAATGCACAGGCAGCAAATCACAGCCATAAACCTGTCATCTTTGAAAAGTTTTACTGTCGATGGTTTGCTAATGTCAAAGAACACAGTGGTTTAACAGGCAGAAACATGGCACAAAGAAGAATCACTTTATCCAGAAGCATCTCTCCTTGTTGCACGATCCTGCCCAGAAAGATAGGAGAAGACCCATCCCTTCCATGGGGCAGACCGATCTTAGAGGGTTACATCTGAAACGCACCATGGTACAGACATCAGGGGAACTCTGACCTGCTGATGAAGAGAAACCTGGCTTGTAGGCAGGTTGTTACTGAATCCCTGATGTTTCTGACAAGCTGTTAGTTCTTCTGGGTGACACCGGCTGGGGTAACCCCACAGAGCCTTGGTGCTGAGAGTACGTAGATATGATTAATGATTCTGGCTGTTCATTCTGTAAAGTGCTTGCTGTCATCACCTAGCAAAGAGAAACACTTTTTTTAAATACATTTACAGTATATATAGTTTTTTTCCACAAAAAGTGCTGTCAGGTCATTGGGAATAAATAGCTCCTTTGCTGAATATCCAACCAAGTTTTATGAATCAGAGCAATCAGTGTAGCAAGCCAAGTAAAAGGCAACAAAGAAAATGACCAGTGTGTAAATGAAATGTATAATAGGAGATCTGGATGTTCTACATTGACTGGCCTAAAAATAACTTGTTTCCTTGGTAGCATGTGCATCATCATCTGCGTATGTTACTCTTGATTTGGCACACCAGAGGAACGCCAGGCTGTTTTCCTCTTCCAAAGAACTTAATAACGTTTCGAGAGACTTCTTCAACATTATGTATTGACCAATTATATAGTAAGAAAGTGTTAAAAATATTCCTTTTACTGTACACTTCTCAGATCACCCTTAAAGTGGACCAACAGTCAAAAATGACTTAAACTGGACCAACGCAACACCTGGTGCTCATATGCATCCTTCCCTAGGGCAGTTTAGATTGCTGCACATAAAAGTTCATTTATCTTTTTCTAACTCCTGCTGTAGTACATTTTGGAAACAAAATGCATTTGCAGGCCACCTGCAAACAGGAAGTGCTGCTGGGCTTCCTGTTACTGTGCATTGTCAGTTATGTCAGATGAATCCAGGCAGCAGCATGGCTGAGATGCTGGGAGAGAAATCTCCAAAATGGCCGCTAACTTTTTTTTTTCCAACTGTGCCAGGCTGTTGGTCCAGTTTAACAAAACCACTAGTTTATGAGACTTTAGATTGTAAGCTAGTAGGGACAGGCTCTCTCTCCTATTGTATCTTGTATTCAAAATATTTACCTTGAACTCTGGAGCACCTAATTTGTAATGTGTATACACTTTGACCCAGATTTATGAACCATGAAAGCCTGTTATTACCACTCAGCACCAATATTTTTGTTTCAGCTGAAAAAAAAAAAAAAAGACAGCGCCAGTGCGGCCACTAGCCTGCCTTTAATTTATCACCAGCACCAAATACTTCGCTACGCTGGACACTCTTGTTTAAAGTGCACCGGTTTATATTAGATCTATAGTGAAGTTTTTTTTTTGCTTATATTTAATATTACACACATTTTTTGATACAGAAATTGCACTGTGCAGTGCCTAAAAGACGGCGGTACAAAGTAGTCCTCACTGGCGCTGGTATAATTGACGTTCGGGTCAAACAGGCACTGACACAGGCTGGCCAATACCTATTGCAACAATCAAAACTAATAAGTTAACATTGGGTGCTGTGTCTTCCAGTACCATTCTGTCCAAATAAACACTCCAATAAAGGAAGATATGCTGGAGCGTCTAAACTGGCGCTATGCCAGCAAAATGACTTCTTCCTAATGACTTCTTATATAAGGCCCTTTATGTTTTACCCGTAATCACTGCTTTGTACAGCTCCTTCTGGAGATGATGGCACTAAATAAATAATAATAAAAATGAGCGTTCATACATTGCTCCCTCACTAAACAGTAAGAACGTTTAAAATAGTATTGAATTAATTTAATGGCTGGTTATTAAGAAACAAACTTCCCCTCTTGAAAGGTAATTCCTTTTCTTCTAATTGGGGGACTCTAGGTCAAATTTCCCAACCAAAAACTGTATCATAATTTGTTTCATGGGAACTGATTGGGCTGACCAAGTGCAAATCACAGAGCAGGGATCATCTCAGAGTGGAGAAATATACCCCCCTCTATTCTTTAGTACACCTAACACACATGGATAGTGCGAATCAGATAAGAGTGGACATTAGCACATGACTGGCCAAGGTTCCTAGTTTATAGGGGCAACACAAGAAAATGATCACTGCTGGTACTCAATAAAAAATAAAAGGCGCTCAGGACTGACCAAAATTGGGTACAACATGTACCTGTATAGAATTCTAAAGTGAATGAGTGTGGTTATGAATCTCCAGCTCCAACAATGATGGCTGACTATACACAGCACTGGCTAAAGTTACTCTTACTAGTAGCACTGCATACTCCTTATCTGCCCACTGTTTGCAGGAGGACAGGAGCAAGAGCATACCTGTAAGCGAAGGAGGTTTTTTCATTCACCACGGTTTTAGTACACTTAACAGGGGCATTCTGATTTGGGATGCCCCTGTGTGTGAAACTACCCGAAGATCAGCAGGTATCTTACAATGTCCCGCATTCCTACATACAGCCAATCAGAATAGAATCCCTCACATTCGCAGTAGGATCACTGGAAAGGTACGTTTTACATGATCTAGTGGGGATCTCACAAAGCAGGGGATTCCAATTCAGAATGCCCCGGGAAAAGGGAATTTGCCAGCCTGAGCGGCTTTAGGCTAAAGAGACGAGACAGGGTCAGAAAGTATTAGTCAATAGCGTTTCTGTGACATGATATATATATATATATATATATATATCATCTTCTTCTGTAGCACTTTACAAGCAAGATGTTATGTGGTTCAAAGTGAAGACAGCCTTGATCTTATAAGCTTACAGCTTACAGCTGGTGCACAAATCTCTTCTGTGATGCTGAGCCTGCAAACTGACACTGGGAATTCTGCACAGGCTCCCCGAATGGGGAAAGAGAAACATGCTGCAGCAAGTAATGTCCACTGGTAGCACAGCCTTAGTAGCTGAGGAAGACAAAGGACAGGCAGAAATGTCAGCCACCCTATTGCAGAGCTAAAAGTGTTTGTGGCCAAGTGTTGCCACCCTGGACCCACTGCACATCGGTGTAAGGGGTGAGCAATTGAACAGGGTCCCACACATGACACCAGGCCCGGGGTGAAATAGCCATCCCAGTAATAGATTGACAAGCGCACTGCCATAATACAATACACAAAAACCTGTGATGTTTTTATTTTCATATCAACACAACTAAAAAGGTTTTGTTCGGCCTTTAATGCCCTGACCTAACTGTGCAATTAATGAGATAGTACAGCTAGTAAATATTGCCCTAGATGTATTCATATGGGGATATATGACCCTGAAACAGACTTTGAGAACTAATGCACTAGGTTCATGCAATAATGAGGATGCATTATAAAGATGGAAAATATACAATGGTGGTAATTTACCTGCAAAAACTGCTGTGTTTTCTGAACTTGCATAGGCTGAAGGGTTTGTTGTGCAGTGGTATGTGCTGATGTAAGTCCTGGGTGTAAAATGGTTTGACCCATTAGAACAATAGGAGTACTGCTAGTAGAGGTCTGCACATCCAGACCGCTAAAAATTTGTGGACTTTGTAAACATCTGTTGTAGTAGAAAATGAGAAAAAAATGTAGCAGCGCATATCCGCATTTTTACATTGCAGCACACAAATAAACATGGAAACCTACTTTAACAGATGGCCATTGTCAGAATTCCCTTGTGTGCTACATGGGCTTGGCATCATTGGCTGAATTGGCTGACTGAGCAATAGTCTAAAAAAAGCATAAAAAAGACAATTCTGTGAGTACTCACCTGTAGAATTGCTTTTACCATGCATGGCACGGCCTGCTTCATGAAGTCATTACGTCTGGGTTATTCCGCCACAAGGTGGCGCAGTGTACTGCAGAAGAGTCCAGTGTTGACAAGCAGTTATTCAAGAATAAAGGGGGGTGGGAGCAGCTCAATCACTATTATTTATACAAAATTATTATTATTATTCAGGGCCTGGGAACTAATTTACCGCCCAGTTTCCACATGAGAGGGTTAAACTGGGCCCAGGCCCTTTATTCATTTGAATTGCCATGAGCACAAGCAGGGAGGAATTCAGTCAATATGGATTTCTCCCTGTGAAGTGTTCTAAAGGGAGGCTGGCAGCTTCCCAAGTGAGTAGCTCTCAAATATTTGTCTGCATTGCATGTCCCAATGTTGGAGACTCAAAATTAAGAGTAGGGGCCACACTAAACACAGAGTGCCTTGCCGGGGCAGTGTGGCTTCCACATGTATCTGCAGATATATGCAACCAAATCTCTGTCTTTCCACATAGCTAGACATGTTTGTTGCTTGATATTTAGTTGATGAGAGGGTTAAACTGGGCGGTAAATTAGGCCCTGAATAATAATAATAATTTTGTATAAATAATAGTGACTGAGCTGCTCCCACCCCCCTTTATTCAGTTATTCAAGAAACCGGGAGGTAATAAAGGAAAAAAAGGTAACAAAACCCCAACTAACTTGGAACAATCACCATAAAGAGGCAACCAAGAATAATGATAACAAGGGTGGGGTGAAGCAGGCCGTGCCATGCATGGTAAAAGCAATTCTACAGGTGAGCACTCACAAAATTGTCTTTTTCCCATTGCATGGCACGGCCTGCTTCATTACGTCTGGGACATCCAAAAGCAGTGTCCATAAAGTAGGGTGGGATCCCAAAAGAGTAACAACAGGCAGTTTAAACCACTACCGCCTGAAGTACCTTGTGGCCAAAAGCAGCATCAGGTGAAGCCTTAACATCAACCTTGTAAAACCTGGAAAAAGTATGAACAGAAGACCAAGTTGCGGCCTTACAAACTTGTTCAACAGAAGCTTGGTGTTGAAAAGCCCAAGACGCACCAATAGCACGAGTGGAATGAGCAGTAACCCTGAAAGGAGGAACCTTCCCCCTGGCAGAATAGGCCTGCTCCACCGCCTGACGGATCCACTTGCTGATAATGAATTTAGCAGGAGGCAAGCCCTCCTAGGTCCAGCAGGAAGAACAAAAAGAGCGTCAGACTTCCTGAAAGACTCAGTAGCAACCAAATAAAACTTCAGAGCCCTTACAACATCCAAAGAGTGAAGGGTCCGCTCCTTGGAATTAGCAGGGTTAGGACACAAAGAATGTAAAACAATGTCCTGATTGAGATGAAAAGCAGACACAACCTTAGGCAAGAAATCCGGCTTAAGCCGAAACACCACTTATCCTGATGCCTTTCAAAATAAGGATGTTTGATGGAAAGCACCGCCAGCTCAGAAACTCGCCTGACAGAAGTAATGGCCACCAAAAAGGCCCCCTTAAGAGTCAGAATGGGCAAGGCAGCCCCACGGATAGGCTCAAAGGGAGGACCCTGCAGAGCAAACAACACCAGATTCAGGTCCCAAACTGGTAGCATAGGCTTACGTGGCAGACGCACAGAGTAACACCCTGGAAAAAAGTCTTAACCAACCGGTGATTGGCAAAGGATCCTTGGAAAAAAATTGCCAGAGCTGACACCTGTCCCTTGAGGGTACTAAGCTGAAGGCCCAAATCCAAACCATGCTGCAAAAATTCCAGAATCCTGGGGATAGAAAACACCCAACAAGGAAGAGACTTGGACTCACACCAGGCAATGTAAGCATGCCAGATCCTGTAGTAGATAAAGAACGAGGACTTCTTCCTAGCCCTAATCATGGTATCAACAACAGAAGCCGGCAACCCCTATGCATCAAGACGGAGGTTTCAGCAGCCAAGCCATTAAAGCCAGCGTTTTGTAAATTGGGATAGCAGAGTTGTCCCTGAGTGAGCAGATCTGGATCCTTGGGCAGGACATACTGATCTACTGCCAACTGCACGACGTCTGCAAACCACACTCTCTTTGGCCAACAGGGGGCCACCAGAATGGCTGGTACCCCCTCCTGGGCTATCTTGCGCAGCACCCTGCCCAGCAGAGGGAATGGAGGGAACACACAGGGGAGCCAAAACTCCGTCCAAGGCATTGCCAGCGCATCCATGGCGAAGGCCAGAGGGTCCTGTGGCAGGAAGACAAACCTGGGAAGCTTGTGATTGTGGCGGGACGCAAACAGGTCCACATCCGGCTGACCCCAGCGGTGACACAGGGAGTGAAATACCTTGTTGCTGAGGGACCATTCCCCCAGCCGAGACCTCCCCCTGCTCAGGGAGTCTGCCTCCTGCTGGTTCTCCACCCCCGGAATGTAAACCACCGAGATGCAGGGGACATTCTCTTCCGCCCAAGACAGAATCAGGGACACTTCTGCTGACGTTTGTAAAAAAAAAAAAAAAAAAAAGAATCAGGGACACTTCCTTGAGGGCTCGCTTGTTTCGAGTCCCTCCCTGATGATTGATGTAGGCAACCGCCGTCTGGTTGTCCGAGCGGATCTGAACAGCCCCACCCCGAAGGTGTGTGGTCAGCTGAGACAGAACTAACCTGATCACCCTCAGTTCCAGGACATTGATGGGAGCATGGGCCTGGAACTTCAGAGACTTCTAAAAGCCCCCCCCCCCCGGTCAGACTGGCATCCGTGGTGACAGTCTCCCAGCATGGGGGCAGAAAGGTCCTACCCACTAGAAGGTTCCCTGAGTCCAGTCACCACGAGAGGGACTGTCTGCCCAGGGAGGACAGAGCAAACTCCTGATCCAAGGACACAGGGTCCCGATCCCAAACTGACAAGAGGTGCAACTGAAGAGGTCTCATGTAAAACTGAGCAAAGGGGACTGCCTCGAAGCAGGACACCATCAGGCCCACCAACTGCATCCCTTGCCGGATGGAAGGATGGGGACACAAGAGCAGAGCCCATGCCTGCTTCTGAAGGCCCTCCACCTTCTGCTGAGGCAGGAATACCTTGACCTGAGAGGTATCCAGAGTCATGCCCAGAAAGGACCTCACCAAAGACGGAGACAGTGAAGACTTGGGATAGTTGATCACCCAGCCGAAGGATTCGAGAGTGGAGGTCACCACCATCGTATCCTTCTCGGCCTGATGAAGAGACTAAGCCGCAATCAGAATGTCGTCCAGGTAAGGAAGGTTGCGAATGCCCTGATTCCGCAGCAGAGCCATCACGCCCGCCAGCACCTTGGCGAACACCCAAGGGGCCGAGGTGATACCGAAAGGTAAGGCCACAAACTGGTAATGCTCATCCTCTAGAGCGAACCTGAGAAATCTCTGATGACCTGGAAAGATTGGCAAGTGAAGGTAGGCATCCTCGATGTCCACTGAGGTCATGAAGTCGCCCGGGCGCAGGGTATTGATCGCCGAGCGTAGAGTCTCCATACAAAAATGCTTGAACCTGACAAACTTGTTGAGACCCATCAAGTCCAGGATGAGCCTCAGGGACCCGTCCTTTTTGGGGACCGTGAACAGATTGGAGTAGAACCCTCGACCCCGTTCCTGGGAAGGCACCAGGCAAATGACTCCAACAGACGTTGAACCGCAAGGCGCAAACCCTGAGCTGACAGAGGGTTTTGAGACATACGGGATCTGATGAATCTTGGGGGCGGCCAGGCTGCAAACTCTATCTTGTAAACGGAGGACACCACCTCCTGAATCCACTGGTCTGAGACGCGTAGCCTCCAGATGTGAGCAAAGAGCCGAAGCCGTCCCCCCACCCGGATGGGTGAGGGCGCCTCCTTATGCCTTAGGTGGCTTGGGGGACGGTTTGGGCTTGGGGCCCCATGAAACACCGGGACGACCACGGGATCTGCCACGAACCCAAGAATCCCTGCGGGTACCTGAGAAGAGGAAGCCACAACCTCCTCGGGGAGCACGAAAGGAGGGGAGGGAAGAGGAGGGCCCCCGAAAAGGCAGAGGCTGCTTCCTACGCTGAGGCAGCCTACCAACGCTCACCACAGAGCCGCAGCCCCATAAAGGGGAGCCCAGTGAGAGCCTTCTTAGCGGCAGCATCAGCCGCCCACTGACGCAGCCAAACAGAGCGGCGCATAGCCACCAAAAGGGCAGAGGTCCTACTACACATCTGTACCGCATCATCCATGGCAGTAAGGACAAAGGCAACAAAATCAGAGCAAAGCAAAAGGGACCTATAATCCTCCCCCCTGTTACCAGCCGTAGCGCCCTCCAGGAGACGCTTGAGCTGTTTCTTAAGGGCAGAGCATAGCGTAGTACAAAGTGGCGAGGCGGCGAAAAACTGTTAAACACAGTAAAAAACACCCTCTTGCCGCTACCACCTGCCCCCCCCCTCCCTCGAACACACGACGGGGGGGGGGGGAGAGAGGAAAGCAAGCGAGCAGCGGTGAGAGCCCAGGCCAGGAACGGGGGGGGGACCCCAAAACGCCAGAACAAGTAAACAGTCCCCAAAAACACTCACCCTCTCAGAAGCTAGGACAGGAACACCGCATCCCTAGCAGGCTCACCATTAATACCTATGGCCGGCTACCCTTTGTGGTACAGGGTCTGCGGCTTAGAGCAGCTCTCCTTTAGCACTTGACCCTAGTGCTCCTCTACCGTCACCCGATCCGTCAGCCGAGGCTGGGAGGCACAGAGGGTCCGGAAACGGGTAGAAATAGCCATGCAGGGCTGCAGGCTTGGTTGCCCCGCTCACCTGCGCAATATAGTGAGCCATCTTCTATCTTCGCAGAATCACTGCAGAGAGAACACTGGATAAGTCTATGGTGATTCCGTTTTAATATGGTACCGGGAGGAGCCACAACTCTTCTGCAGTACACTGCGCCACCTTGTGGCAGAATAACCCAGACGGAATAACTCAATGTGAAGTGAATATTTGCACAAAATATTGGCTTTATCAACATATTTCCAAATGCAGATATTTGATGTTCATTTCAATAGCATAAGCAGATAAAGATAAGTACAGCACATATAATAAATCATTTACATTTTGTACTCTGTTATGTAAAACCAATAAACATAAACGTTCATATCCAGTGTAGAAAAACGAACACCCCTTAATCTGTCACCACCGTAATATAGATATAAATGATCAGAACTGTGGGTGCCATGCTAAATATTTGGTAAAGCAAGGTGCACTTGCGGGTGTGCAACCTGCATTTCAGAGAGTTTTTTCATTTTACCACAGAAGAATAAAAAAAAAAATAAATAAAAAACTCACCTCACCCCGCTCCTACGGCACATGCCCGGGCCTCGTCCAATCAGCGCGCTCAGAGCCACTGTGGTATGCACGTACAAGGGACGGACAACCACAGCGGCTCAGAGCATGCTGGCAGCCGCATCTCGTGCTTCCCTCTAACAGAGAGCGCGCCCGCACCGGCCATTCACAAACGGCCGTCGTGGGGTGCGCCATGCTAGAGAGAAGCGCGAGATGCGGCCGAAGCCCGCGCATGCGTCGTTGGAACGGGGGTAAGGTAAGGTGAATGGGGCGTCCTGGGGGGTTTCACACAGTGGGGCATCCCGATTTCGGATGCCCCGCGGGGGGGGGGGGGGGAACTGATCGTCCCGGGAATCTTATAGATTCCAGGGTCGATCAGCCTGGGTGTTGGTCCACTGACTATCCTGCTAAGGCTAACTGCTAACTGCTAAGGCAAGGTGGACAGGGCAGAGCCTGACCCATCAGAGAACTGAGCTGGGGAACCAACTCCAATTCATGCTGAAAACCACACTAGAACCCTGGGAACCGAGAACGCCCAACAGGTAAGAGAGCTAGACTCGCCCCAATCAATGTGGGTATGCCATACCCTAAAACAAATAGAAGAAGACGAGGAAGAGGCTTACTCCTAGCCTTCCCATAGTCACAAACACTGAGACAGATAAACCTGTCTCCATCAAGATGTATGTTTCAGCAGTCAGGCCGACTAGGCCCAGGGACTGTAGATTGGAGTGACGTAAAGGGGGCCCTGAGTGAACAAGCTGGCACTCCTGGCAAGGTACAGAAAACTACTGACCACAGTACCATGTCTGCAAACCACACTCTACTAGGGCACCTGGGGGCCACCAGAATCACTGGTCCCCTTACCAGAGCAATCTTACGCAGAACCCTGCCTAGCAGAGGGAATGGAGCAGGACATACAGAACCGAACGTCCTGTCAAGACGGTACTAAAGGCATCAGGACCACTGACATAGGATCCTGGGACAGGGAAACAAAGGCCGATGGCCTGTGAAGGTGACGGAACCCAACATATCCACAACTGGTTGGACTCCATAGCGACAAGGGGATTAGCTCCGCCGGAGCTAATATCACTAACATGCAGGGAGCATTGTCTCCACCCAAGAAAAGGAACATAGACACTCCCTGGAAGGTCCGCCAGCTCCAGGCCCCTTCCAATGATTAATGTAGGACATCTGTCGTCAGACGGACCGAGCACCCCCAGACTGGCAAACCCAGAAGGGAAGTGGTCAAGCGAGATAGAGCCAACTGAAAAATGCTCACTGTTTAGAAATTCACCACCACCAGAATCGCAGGGGGTTTCAGAAGAAAACCTCCCCCTTCAACCTGATAGGTTGGCATCCATGGTGACCGTTTCCAGGAAGGGGCAAGAAGGAACTGCCCCCAGACAGGTCCCTTGAGTTCATCCACTTCCAAGAGAAAAAACGTCATACAGGTGGGAAGGCCGACAGACCCTGCTCCAGGGGTGCTGGATCCCTGTCCTGTGTTACCAATAGAAGTCGCAGAAGGGCTCAAGGGGAACTGAGCATAAGGGACCTCTTCCGAGCAAGTTACCAATGGGCCCACCAGTTGCATCCCTGCCTGGTGTTAAGAGACTGGGACAGCAATGAGGGACTGAGCCCATGTGACCAGATTGCCCACCTAATTGCTGAGAAGGGGAGAATCTGGTTTGAACCTAATCCACAATCATTTCTATTAATGGAGTTACCACTTAAGGGGACAGCGAGGACTCGGGGTGATTGATCACCCATCCAAATGACTCCCAATGGACCCACCAGCCGGGTATCCAACTATCCTGACGCAGAGACAGGGAAGTGAGAAAGGGCGTCCGGGTAGTCATCGCGCGGAAGCCCCTTGGTCTCATCAGAGACATCACCATCGTCAGCACCTGAGTGAACAGTCTGGGAGTTGAAGAGAGGCCAGATAACAAGGCCACAATTAACAGTGTTGGACTTCCAACACGAACCTGAAGAGCCTCAGAGACCTGAGGGCACAGGGATGTAAACATAAGCATTTTAGAGTTCCCCAGACGGCAAGAAGCCTACTGGGCGCAAGGTGCTGATGGCCCAACTCAGAGTTTCCATGCAGGAAACTGCCTGTAATTATAGAATTGTTGTGAATCCAGAATGGGCCAACCCGACCCATCCTTTGGGGGACTGTGGAAGGTTGGTATAGCGGCCCCTGCCTCTACCTATTACGGGCAATCTGCAAGAGACCCTCAGACCTTGCAGGCCTAGCATGGCCTGTGCCAGCAACTGAACAGCGGCAGGGACCAGGAGTACCTGGGACCTGATAAAAACTGGGGAAGGCCGTGCAGCAAACGCTATCCTGTATCTGGAGGACACAACCTCCTGAATCCACCAGAATGAGGCGAGATGCCTCCTGATAAGAGCAAGGTGCTGCAGCCATCCCCTAACCCAGACGGGCGAGGGCGCCCCATCATGCTTGAGGGGGTTTGGTGGAAGATTTGGGCTTAGCCCCGCCGGAGGGGCCAGGGCGTTGTCTGCTGCTCGTGGGGCAGGAGTCTGCACGAAAAATCCATAAGGACACCCCTGGTTCTTGTTTAACACTAAGGTAGGGGGGAGGAGGGGTGCCCCTGCCCCGAGGGGGCCGAGACGGCCGTCTGAGAAGGGGTGATTTGCCCTTTTTACCGAACAGGTCTAGACGGGCCCCAAATAGGCGTTGCCCTCTAAAGGGGAGCCCAGTAAGAGTCTTTATAGTAGCATCATCAGCACCCCACTGTCGCAGCCAGACCAAGCGACGAATAGCCACCGCAAGGGCAGAAGTTCTTGCACACATTCTAATAGCGTCGTCCAGCGCTAATAGAATAAATTTTACAAATACATCACAATTGGAGAGTGCATTAAACACCTCCCAAGGAAGATCCTCGGGGTGATGATCAAGCAATTTTTTGATGAGGGTTCTAGCGGCCACTGCAGTAATAGCTGCGGCACAGACCGGGCGCAGCGCCGTCCCAGCACAAGAAAAGGCATGGGAGGCCAGCAGCTCAATGCGCCGGTCCTCAGCATCCCGAAGGGTACTATAAGCAGGGGTTGTAATAAAGGGGGGATTAGGGACCCCTATGATCGGCGCATCCACCACAGGGGTGATGACCAACAATTAACCACCTCAGAGGGAAAAGGGTATTTCCTATCCCAGTCCCCTGGAACCCCTGGAAGTTTACTGGGGCATTCCCATTCCTTGAGCACAAGGGCATAGAAATGAGCCTGCTCTAGAAATTCCAAACGTGCAGTCGCAGTATGGAAACGCTCCCCTCTAGGCTTGGGGACCTGACCGGGGGGAGAGATAGACAGTGCCTTAAAGACTCCTCGGCCTCTCATCAGATGAGCCTGAGTCAGAGAACAACTCCCCCTCATCAGAAGGGGTATAGTCACACGGAGTAGTAAACCCCTCAGTTCTCATAGAATATACAGAAACATGAGGCGACAGGTGCCGCTTTCTACCAGGGCCCATTCGCTCTGACAACCTAGCAATAATCTGTAGGTAGTCTGGAAGGCCCAGCAGGCTGCAATTCCCCACTTGTAGGCGACTCAGCAGGAGAGAGATTTAAGCCTGGGGAGATAGGTGAATTGAAGCTAGGTGTAGCCACTGGCCGACCAGATTGCAGGGCCAGGGCTTGCTCGGCACAGAGTACGCAGACCCGTGCCCTGTCAGCATCAGCATGGGGTTGTCCTCACGCTATACACCGCCGGTCTTGTCCCAGAGGGACCCCGGTCACATAATTCTGAGATGCCTCCATATGGTGATTATTCAAGGCACAATATGCCAGTAGGGATTTACACTATAAGTAACCCTGGATGCCCCAAAGACCTGCTAGGGAAGTGGGAGAATATTACAAGGCCCGCTATAATTTTACACCGGGCCGGGAGAAGCCAATGGTGTTCACCAGTCTGAAAGACATAATGGGAATAAAGGGTGTCAGAACCATGCGCAGTAATCAAGGATCATGAAAATCGCCCGCGAGGGCACTTACAGACCAAGGGAGGAGGAGGACCGCTACCATGCGTGCGTGTGACCAGCATCAAAATGGCGGCAAGCGAACCTCGAAGGGCGGACCAGAGCGGGCTGTGACGCGGAGCACGCCAAACCAGGTCCCCGCCCCCCCGAAGAGCGCAAAGCTCTGAGATAGTTACAAAGTTGTCATGAGGAGCGAAGTGTATGGCACACTTAGAAAAAATGATTTGCCAATGAAGACGCCGCAGCGTCTGAGGCGACGCCGCCGCCCGGCGCAGCACATCCAGTAAAGGAAGAGGTGCGCGCGGCGGCGACAAATACACAGAAAAGAGCAAACAGCGCGGCTCTGACACCAAGAATACCAGTCCGGGGCAAGACTAAGGCCATAACATGTAAACATACACTAAGACCACCACACACACACCCCCTTTCTTTCCCCCCGGGCTACGGGGAACGAGGGAGGATGGTGACCCTTTGTACAGGGCCCACCGCTACACGGGGCATGGGGCAATAGTGCGGGAGGGGCATCCCCTAAAGGCTCACCATCAGCCTAAACCGCCTACCCTTTGGTGGGGGACTGCGGTGGAGCATGGCTCCGTTAAGCATGCATGGTGCTGCCTACCTTCACCCGACCAGCGCACCCAGGCTGGGAGGCACATCACAGGGAGGACGGGTGGGAATAGTCCAACAGGGCCGCAGGCTTTGGTAGCCCCGCTCACCTGCGAGAGAGTGATACTTCATGTCTTCGCAGTCAGCACTGCAGAGAAATCTGGGGATTTGTGGGTGGTCCCTGGGTATTTGAAGGGCCGGGAGGAGCCTGTTTTTCCATGTCTCTGCAGTGCAGCGCCATCTGGTGGAGGATAACCCAAGTGTAAGTATTATATCTGGAGCAGGACGTACTGTATACTAAGAATACACGTTACAGTTATCATTTTCATTTTTTAAATTTGTAATTTTTACTTTTTTCTCCTTTAAAAATGTGTCATTTCTATTTTCTCTTCTCTTTTTAAATTTGTAATTTCATTTTTTTCTATATTTTCTCCGCTATTTGTTCCACTTTAAATGTCAGAAAATACAGTAGTGACCAAAAGAGACCCAAATATTGCTTTTCACAAAGTTTGCTGCTTCAGTAATTATATTGGGCTCTAGATTGTTTTGAAGAGTGATGCATTGCAATAAATGAGTGAGTCATTCCTTGCCATAATAATGATCTCAATCACAAAAATCCAATTGCCACAACATGATTTTCCACTTTTTATTTTTTTTATTTTTTTAGGTGGTTGACTTTATGGGTTTTTCCTTTGTTCACATGATGGGTATATGATGGTTATATACACATGTTTGGAGAAGTATAGTAATTATGGTTTTTAGTTTTCAGCACGTGGGGTTGCCGGCACACAGTATTGGTTCCAGACCTCATTCCGGACAAGGAGTGGCCGGACTTACTTCCCATGATTGATCATGTTCTGTGGCAATCCTTTTACATCTATGAAGACGTGGGCTGTTGTTGAAGAAACCTGTTTGCAGGCTATCCATCTTCGGCTGCATAAGTTGAATATCCTGGTTCCTCTATCTGCTAATGGGATTTCTGTATGATTCAAGGATAGGAGTTTTGACACCTTGCTCTCATCCAATTTGACGTGCAGTTACACCCCCTGTTTTATGATGTGCCTGTATTGTGTTATTACATAGATTTCTGGTCCCCCTCCCCTTTTCTGTTCCTTCTCTCCCCCTTTCCCCCCCCCCTTTTTCTTCCTTAGGCATGGTTTCTTACTGGGGTCTTGACATATAAAAAATTAAAAGTTCTGGCAATTGGACGATAGGACAAGGAGTTTTGACTAATATAGGTGCGGTGGCCCCTTTAACCCTTTAAGTGCCAGCCTACCTGGAGTTTTTGTTACACTTTGTTGCCAGACCATTTTTCACTATTTTGCACTATGCATGTTCAACTGTGATTTTTGAAGGGATTTCCAGGGATTTTGGATATTGTTTTTTTCAGCAGAGTCTGGGCTTTAACATAAAATGTCTTGTTTGTCATTTGTCAAGTGTATTCTTAATATTTTGGGGTGAAATATGTGATTCAATGTATTCTTTGGTTACACAGAGCTTCTCATATATATATATATATATATATATATATATATATATATATATATATCGAGCCGAGGCTAAGTAATCAGATCCACCTTCTCAGGCACACGGCTGACTGAAGCAAGAGCCCCCAGAAAGGCGACGTGGACTACAAGACAGCTCAGACAGCATCCAGCATAAGTCCCCAAGGGAACAATCCGCAGGGCAAACAGAAAGAAAATGGATCCCAACAGGAACCACAGAACTACTTGGGAGATGCCCTTGAGCAAACCCCCAGAGAGTTCCTCGCAAGGAAGACAGGACAGAACCTGAATCTTCAGAGTACTGAGATGGGGAGCCAACCCCAACCTATGCTGTAATTACTCTAGAACCCTGGGAACCGAGACGTCCAACAGGGAAGAGACCAAGACTCATGCCAATCAATATGGGTACACAATAACCCACAATAGACGGAGGAAGAGGAAGCCAAGGAAGCTTGCTTCTAGCCCCCCATATACCAAGTCACCCAGAAGATAAGCCCATCTCCAAGGGGTGAATGAATCAGCTGTCAAGCCCCAGACTAGAGTCTGTAGATTGGGACGACAAAGAAGGGGCCTGACAAGGGCGGAACCGCACTCCTGAGAGAGCGAACAGGTCATCTGACCTTAGCAGAAGCATCTGCGAACCACAGTTCACTAAGTCACCCGGGGGTCTCTTAATCGGCACAACCGTGCGCAGAACCCCACATAGTAGGGTGAATGAAGAGAAGGTATATAAGATAGAAAATCCAAGCATAATTTTACTAAACCCCCATGACCAGAGTCAGAATATTCTGAGACAGTAAACACAAGGGCGGGGCCCCTGTGGTATAAGCGAGACCCAACAGAGCCAACCTAGATGGCTCTCAGATTGACACCAGGATAGCACAACCTGCCACTGAGAAACATCCATTGGAGCGAAAACCATTGAGGAGCAGGAGGCGTAGGCCCCCACCCAGATCAGGATCAGGAACCCTCCGGAGGGATCATCCTGCCTCAAGCTCCAGACCAGTAATAAAAACAGGCCATTGTCTTCCAACATGCCAAGATTCCCCAAATAGACCAGCCATATAGAGTCAACAGAAGGCACATGTTTTAACAAGCCAGTAGGTAAGATGGACCCTCTAAGGGACCTTACCTAGGAACCACGGGGGGTATTGGAAGAATTCCCCCCCCCCCCGCCAACCTGCGAGACTGGGTCCCCCAGGCGACCCGTCACCGGAAGATGCAAGCAAAGAAGGGGGTGCCCCCTGACAGGGCCCTTGAATATGATCGGCTCAAGAGGAACCACCATACCCAGGGGAACGAGCGCAACCCTAGCTCCAGGTGTGCTGGAACCCCATGTAGGATCACTAACCTAGTGTGCAGAAGAGCCCAAGGGCTCGGTCTATAAGGGACCCCCAACGAGCCCACCAGCTGCAATACTGCCTGGTGAAGGTAATATATCAGCAAAGACGGACAGAGAACTCGTCCCAAAAGGTCCCCTACCGCCAAAGAAGAAGGAACTAGCCGGAGCCGAATCCAAATGCCATACTAGGAGAGGACTAAGGTGACTGAACACCCATCCCCAATAACTCTCCATTGTAGGTTAGGACCACCTAGTAGGTCCTTGTGCGGCTGCCCCTTGGTCTCATTCGAGACAGCACTCCCATCCAAGCCGTAGCGAGCACAGGGAGTGGGGGAGAGGCCTAATAACACGGCCACAAGCAGCGATGATGATCACCAACACCCACCTGTAAAAGCCGCAGTGTCCTGAAGACACATGTGAGCCAAAATAAGCATCTTAGCATTCCACGGGCAGCCAGAGGCCCACTGATTTACAGAGCGCCGAAGGCCCAACTCAGAGACGCCAAGCGGCAACGCCTGTGGGTACAATTGCCAAACCCATGGAGGGTTAGGATGTGCACCGCCTCATCCTTCAGGAGAAGGTGGAACAAACTGGTGTAGAGGCCACTGCCTCTATCTGTGAAGGGCATCCTGTCAAAGAGCCCAGACCTAGCAGGCCAAGGAAGGCCTGTACCAATACCTGAAGAAAGACAGGGACCGGAAGTACCCTGACCCACTCGGGGAAGAACCATCCAGCAAACACCGTCCCGCAACCAAAGGGACTACTTCCTGAATCCATCAGAACGAAGCATGGTGCCTCCTGATAGGAGCAAGGTGCTGTGGCTACCCCTTCACCCAGGCGGGTGAGGGCATCCCATCATGCTTGGGGGGTTTTTGAGAAGAAGTCGGTCTTAGCCCGACCAGAAGGCCCCTGACGTTGTCTGCCTCTCCTGGGGCAGGAGTCTGTACCAGGCCCCGGGAGGGGCACCCCTGGTTCTTGCTTAACACTATGATATGGAGGGGGAGGGGTATCCCTGCTCGGAGGGGACCGAGACGGCCGCCCTTGATGGGGCGAATTGTCCTCTTTTTTAAAAATATCCAGACGGGCCCCAAACAGGCATTGCCCTTTAAAGGGAAGCCCAGTCAGAGTCCTTTTAGCAGCATCATCAGCCCCCCACTGTCGCAGCCAAAGCAGTCGACGTATAGCCACCACTGGGGGCAGTGCATTAAACACCTCCCAGGGTAAATCTTCAGGGTGATGCTCAAGCATCTGCCTTATGAGGGTTCTAGTGGCCACTGCAGTGATGGCCGCGGCACAGGCAGGACGCAGCGCCGTTCCTGCACAAGCAAAGGCGTGCGAATCCAGCCTATCGATGCGCCAGTCCTCGACATCCCGAAGGGTGCTGTAGGCCGGGGCTGTGAAGAAGGGGGGGTTAGGAACCCAAATGATCGGTGCGTTCACCACGGGAGACGATGACCAGCAATCAACCATCTCAGGGGGAAAGGGGTATTTCCTATCCCAGTCCTCTGGGAACCCTGGAAGTTTAGTGGGGCATTCCCACTCCTTAAGAACCAGAGTGTGGAAGTGAGCCTGCTCGAGAAATTCCAACCGCACAGTTGCCGTATGGAAGCTCTCCCCTCTCGGCTTGGGGACCGCGCCAGGGAGCGAAATAGCCAGGGCCTCAAAAATCCTAAGTAACATACCCTTCACGTCAAACTGGCCCCAGTCATCTTGGTCAGAATCTTCGTGACTCCTCGGCCTCTCATCAGAGGAACCTGGATCAGAGAACAGATCTCCATCGTCAGATGGAGCACTATCACATGGAGAAGAGAGCTCCTCCGAACCCATAGCAAAGGCCGAAGCCGGGGGCGTCAAGGGCCGCTTCCTGCCAGGACCCAAGCGTTCGGTCAGCCCGGTAACAATCTGGTCAAGCGTAGGCCGTCTAGAAGACAGGTCAGGTTGTAACTCCCCGCTGGAACATGACTCAACAGGAGTGAGGTTTAGGCCAGGGGAAGAGGGAGGATAGGAGCGAGGTGCAGCCATAGGTGCTGCTCGCAGGGCCAGCTCGGCACAGGGCGCGCACACCCGTGCCCCGTCAGCATCAGCATGGGGGAGACCACACGCTATACACAGCCGGTCTTGTCCCAGAGGGACTCCGGTCACACAATCCTGAGATGCCTCCATATGGTGATTATCTAGGCGCAGTATGCCCGTAGGGATTTATGCACTAGGCAACCCTGGATGCCACAGTGACCCGCTGATTAATGTGGCAGATTTGTAGGAAGGCCCGCTAATAACTATATATGTATAAATATATATCTATATGTAAAAGGATATAAAGGGCCGGGAGAGGCCGCTTGAGACTCGGCGTCTGAAAAACATAAGGTGAAAGAAGGTGTCAGGGCCATGCACAGCAGGAAGAACATATAATGAGAAATCGCCCACGAGGGCACTTACAGACCAAGGGAGGAGGGGAACAGCCGCCACGCGCGCACGTGAAGATCGTCAAAATGGCGCCCAGCGAACCTCGAAGGGCGGGCTCAATGCTCGGCCGTGACGCGAAGCGCGCCAAGACAAGTCCCCGCCCACCCCGAAGAGTGCGAAGCTCTGAGTAAAAAATAAAAAGGCAAAGAAGAAATCACAAGGATATTGTAGCGAAAAAGTGCCGCGGCATCTAGCAACGCAGTAAACTATGTAGTAGTGGAAAACGGCGGCAGCCAAACAGGATAAAGAGCAAGCAGCGCGGCTCTGACACCCGGATGAGATAGAGGCAGAAATAAAGGCTTAAGCGTGACTAACAGTACACTGTCACACACACCCCCCCCCCCCTTTCTTTTCCCCCTAACTAGTTGGGGAAAACGGGAGGGTGGCGACCCTGCGACAGGGTCCACCACTACTCAGGGCACGGGGCAGTAGAGCGGGAGGGGCATCCACTAGAGGCTAACCATTAGCCTTGACCGCCTACTCTATGGTGGGGGATTGTGGTGGAGCATGGCTCCGTTAAGCACCCAAGGTGCTGCCTACCTTCACCCGACCAACGCAGCCCAGGCTGGGAGGCATAGTTTTCTCAAAGAGGACGGGTGGAAATAGTCCCGCAGGGCCTCGGGCTGTAAAGCCTCGCTCGCCTGCGAGAGCGTGATACTTCATGTCTTCGCAGTTCAGCACTGCAGAGAAATCTGGGGATTTGTGGGAGGTCCCTCGGTAAATGAAGGGCCGGGAGGAGCCTGTTTTTGCATGTCTGCAGTGAACGGCGCTCTCTGGCGGAGGATTACCCATGTGTAAGTATTATAGATGGAGCAGGACGTGCTGTATGCTTATAATAAAAACACAGACACAAAAGTATTTTATTAAAAAAAAAAAAAAATTTTTACTGTACTTACCTCTGATTGTAAGCTCTTGTCCCTCGCCGCTCTGATGACAGATGTCGGTGATTGGCATCCAGAGAAGGGGGAGGCAGGAGATCAGAGGATCTCCTGCCACCTCCTTCCCCGGGCACCGATCACCAGCATCTGACAGCTGAGAGAGCTGAAGCCTGTGATCGGGGCCGGGATGACGTCATTAGCCCCGCCCCCCAGCGAGATGGCGCCCGCCGTCGGAGGAGCAGAGGGGAGAGAGCCTCTCCTGAAGATCGGTAAGTCCTGGAGGGGTAAGTCCCCACGGGGCATCGGATGGCACCAAATTTAAGAGGAGACCCGGCCGGATCCAACGAGGGGTCAGGTGAGTATTTTTTTTTTTTTTTTGCCCGCTAGCAGGGGTAAATGCCAGGCACATGAATTTTACGTGGCTGGCACTTAAGTTTAACCAGGTAAATTTTACATGGCTGGCATTTAAAGGGTTAATGTCAATAATGTGGGTATAGAGGCCAAGGGGATGGGTTGCTATCAGATGGCCAGCTTTAGCCCTGTAGCCCAGTTGGACATATAAGTACTGTGTGGCGACACACAGATTAGGGCTTGCAATCATTTTGGTGCTACGGTGTGGATAGGAGGATTGGCCCTGTGTGGGTCTGTGGGTGCCTTTCAGACATTATATAATCTCTAGGACAACATGTATCTTTTTGTGACATGGTGATTTGTTATGCTATAGAACCAAATATGAAGACTTAATACTCGGCTTATTTGTATAATTAATTTCATTCAGTTGATGCTGTTGTCTCCCTGATATGTTGAGTTGTTTTAATTGTTTTTCCCCAGTATCATGGACGTATTCACCCGACCTCGTTCCTTCTCGCCGTGAGCCTGTCCCCACTGCATTTGCGCGCCCGGGCGGCGTGCGCAGCTGCTGTTTCCACTTGGCTGACATGCTGTGCGTTTCACTGACCCACCTCCTGTTGGAGGCGTCGGGCAGACGTAGTAGCGGTCATGTGAGCAGGGCCTGCCGACGCACTTCCGGCCGGAGTGCGTCTGGCGGACCCCAGCGACGGATTGGCTTACGATGCGTGGGAGCGAGGTGGGGGGTGAGCTTAAAAAGGGGGTCCGGGTATGGGGAACCTCACACACCCTAAAGAAGTGACGCGTTGACATCACGGAACGCGTCGGCGGTGAGGGGTCAGTGGGGGGGGGACCGTGCTGCGAGCCTGCTCTGGACATGTGAGATGATTTTGTTTTTTATGCCTGTTGTTTGATCAATCTCTGCCTGGTTGGTCCTCATTGAAATTCATGCACGTTTCACTTTAGTTTATTGCACATTTGCACTTGGTATTATTGTAGGTTAGTTTACACCTAGTTAGGGCTCAATAAGTATATAGGCGGTGGGTTAATCTTGTTTAGTGATGCATTAGCACTTTACTTTTACATGTTATTTATTATAAAGGGCACTGTAAAATTAGTAATCACAGACCTCAGGCATAGATAGAACTTATATAGTGTGTATATAGTGTCAGAATGGTTTACATATGAGAGCAGCGTTGACATGTCCCTCCCTCCCCCCTCTGTCAATGTGTTATATGTTTTTTAATAGATTTTAAATTGTCTTAATTCACTAAATTGTAAATATATGTAATAATAAAGCTTTATATAATCCTGGACATTTGTAGTGGTGCCACTTTTCTGGGGGTTACCCTGGGGTGTTGTGGGATCCCCGCTCCCTATACACTGCCACAAATGAATCGCTAAAATAATTTCAGCGATCTCATTAGCTCAGGATAAATTGTTACCAAGGATCAGGCAGCTGAAATCACTCTTCCATGCAGATTAAATTATAAGAGCAGACTGGCTGCTTTAAAGAGGCACAACAGCTGCAGTTGCCGGACCTGGAGTCTAAAAGACTCTAGGGCCAGCCACTAGCCTGTCCCTGGGGCGTCCTATATCAGAATTCCCTGCTGTGTGAAGCCCCCAGGGTCACTGGCAAACTAACCTTTACCAGAAGCTCCCATGACATTAGTGGCCGCATGCCCGGGTTCCATGTAGCTGTGGTGAGCTCCCGCACCCAGGAATTCAGATAGGTTGGGGGCGGGAGCACTCCAATTTCTACAGGGAAGCTTGGGATAGGACCAGCCAGCCATTCACATCAGCTCAGACTCATGAGATCAGCCAATCGGGGATCTAAGAAATGCAGTGTGGCCTCAAAGGTGGAAAACCCCCTTTTTTTTAAAACCAGGCCAACACTGGCTGCATTGCCCAGGGGGTGCAGGAAAAGGTTTTGTGCTGCTTTCAGTAGGGGCTTAAAATTGGTGCTTAAAATCATTGTCTTCTGGGCTTTACATGAAAACTTGAAGGATTGCTCCTAAATCAAGACCTGCAAATGATGTGAAGATAGCTTCAGGGCACCCATGAAAGTCCAGCAAGTGCCAGCACCAAGCGGAACAAAACCCTGCACAGCTGGCCCTGGAATCTAAAAGATTCTAGGGTGGCTGCTAGCCTTCTACTCCCCCCTGGGATTCCGGATTTTGGTAGCCCTGCTATGTGAAACCCCTCCAGATCGACAGTAACAGCTTACCTTTCCTCAATCCAACGGTGCATGCGCGGGCCCTTGTCCAATCAGAGCTCCCCCATGGTGTCATACTATGGGTTCCTTGCGCTTTAACCCTGATAGGACTCTTCCCCTATAAGCTTTTGGCGCACCTCCCTAATCGCAATTCCTTAATTCTGTAATTTCTCTATAGGACCAGGTATGTAACTTATAAGCTTACTTATTTTAATAATTCTCGTTCTTGTGTTTATCTTCCTCCAGGTGCTGAGGTTAAATGCACAGCACATTATCCCAGGGCTAGCTATAAAGTAGCTAAAAGGGCATCCATGGTTTTAGCATCTAGACACATGCTAAATGCATGCTGAGAACCCTATATACAATTCAGAAAGGTGGATAATCTGTTTGTAGTCCGGTTTGGGGGGAATAAGGGCCATGGTCCAACCTCTAGAACCTTGGCGTCATGGATAGTCAAGTAAATTAGGTGAGCTTACGAGGAGCAACCCCGTGAGACTCCTAGGATTATCACAGCTCACTCTACCAGGACCATGTCCTCTTCCAGGGCCGCATATGCAGGAGTAGTATTGGACAGTATGTGTCAGGCGGTTTCATCAAATACATTCCTAAAGCATTACCAGGTAGACCTGGCTAGGTCCACTACTTTAGATTTTGGCAGAAGTGCAATTCTTGTCTGTCTGCATAACTAGAAATATTATTTGAGATTAAAACACTTGGCATCCCACCCCTGCCTCAGCTTGCTATGTTCCATAGTATGACGCTATAGAGGCTACAGGAAAACGGAAAATACAAAACTTACCTGGCGGTAATTTTCCTTTCATGGTGCCACCCAGGGCCGGATTAAGTGTGGTGGAGGCCCCTGGGCACAAAATCTGGTGGAGGCCCCAGATAAAGTATTTTTTTTTTCTTTAAAATAATAATCCAGCCAAGTAACTGATTGGTGGTTGTCTGGCACCTGCCCACTTACTGGAACATCAGATCAAGTCCCTTGTGCCAACCTTGTGCGGGTGCGTGTTGCTTGGGAAACCCTGATTTGCCATTCTGAGTGGGGGGGGTGTAGTGGGCCAGCTGATCCAGCAGAAAACAGTTCCTTGCATTAAGCTGCTAGCGGCTGTGCTTGGTGGCTTATGTGCCATCACTGTAGCTTTGCTACTCTAGACTCTCCTGCCTGTGGTGGCGTTGGCTGCAGATTTGCAAAAACAAAAAAATAAGGCTTGCCCAGGCTGGGGGGGGGGGGGGGGGGGGGAAGAGGGATTTGGGGTGCGCCAATAGCTTTGTTGCTTGACCAAGAAAAGTCTCCTGGACCAGGAGCCCCCTCATAATCCGGCCCTGGTGCCACCTATGGGGCATACAAACCCGCCCAGTTCAAGAACTATATTATAGGAAGGGCGAGTGGGGAGGTGCCCAAAAGGCTTGTAGGGTAAGAGTCCTATCAGGGTTAGGGGCGGGGAACTTAACCCATAGTATGCCGCCATGGGAGGCACCAGGAAAGGAAAATTACCATCAGTTTAGTATTGATATTTCCATTTTCTCTTCAGGAATTCATTGAAGACAGTCTGACGTTCTGTAGAAAGTAAAGGGGTATGACTGAAGAGCACTGTATACACTGTATAATTGTCTTAATTTTTACGACTTTGCTATTTTTCACATGTTTAGAAAAACAATTGTGCCTCCTCTGTAGTTTTGTATACAAACGTGTGTCTTAGTTACACATCTGTATTATGCCTGAAAAAGCTTAAATTGCTTTGAAAGCTCACATTTTCAATCTATTGAGTTAGCCAATAAGTGGTATTACTTTCACCTTGGATTTCCTACATACATCGATGGCTAATACGGTACATTAACAATACTGAACTCAAAAAACTTGTTCTGACAAACAAACCACATTCTTTCACAAAATGATATAACATTATACTCTAACCGTAACTGACGGTCATTGTTAAAGTCAGGGGCTCTCTGACACTGGTTGTTATTCTGCTGTGCACCACTAGAGGAAGCTGTGTTCACATGTTGTGATAAAGTTGTTGGATTGCTGAGCTTAGAAGTTTGCGTTTTGTTCTGCATACTGCTCATTGAATTCTGTCCCTGTAACACAGTTTAAACATACAGAAACCTTATAACCATCTTCTCAAGGAAACAGAGAATATAAAACAAGTTTGAACTATTTTAAAGTATGACATTTTTCATCATAAAAAATATCACCTTATTGAATAAGGTATTGCTAGCTGGCATTGCTATGGCAGGTGATTCTAGATTCTGTGCAGCTGATTTCCGTCCTTGAGATTGAGAGCTAGACATCAGCTGCTGTTGCTGGGGTGGCACACCAGGCTGCTTTTGTACTTGCTGTTGCTGAGGCTCAGTTTGTTGCATATTATTAAAGCTGGTTGAAAACATCGGTGGCTGGTAAAACATCTAGTCAAAATAAAATATTAAGTTTAATGCAGACATGAACAATGTAAACAAGATAAACATATTTAAATCCATTAGGTTGACTCCAACATAATATTTAAAAGACAAGACATTTGGATTATAAGTGCTGATGTGCAGTCTTCATTTGTGTTTTCACATTTTTCTGATGGTGTATCAAGTCCTTGGAATCCCCTTCATATCTCTAGTAATAAGTTACCTGCTTTTTAATTCAAGATAGATCGAAAAATCATAATAGTCTAATCATAGCCATGTGGCAAGTATTCTGGTCAATATGATCCGGTATTTGTTGTTTTACAACCACATTTTTTTTTTACACACCAATCTTTTTTTCTTTTAAGAAACTGAATTTGTCATTCATGATCACACAAAGCACTATGTGAGAGGCATTATGTCTCTAGACTAGAGTAATAAAGACCAAATACTTTCATTGTCTGGTTTCCTACATGTGTTCTGCCCATTGCCAACTCCATTTTAGTCTTGATAGAAATAAAAGAGGAGTGGCGCTTGGCAGCTAGAACTTTTCAGGCTACATGATGGTTTCAGGCAAATAATGCTCAGTGAAGCGGTATCATTGACACATTAGTCAGAATGACTGGCTATTATTGCAAGACTAGCAAGGGAAGATGTCAGCAAACACCAGCCAAGCCTGGCAATGCTTGATGAATGTAAATATGCCTTTGGGGTACTGCTAAGGTGCAACAAAATACAATATTAGTGACAGATATAAATAGTCTCCGGGGAGAATAGCCCTACTATACTATAGTATGACCATGAAATAAATACACAGAAATATATCTGAAATCAGGGGTTCCATTTTCATTTATCCGATTAAAGACAATCCATTAGTAGCGAGAGGTTTATGTGATATTTGCTTTACAAATATGAATTTACTTTGTGTGTGTTTTAGTGATTTTGTAATTAAGTACTTTTTGTATGCTTTTGCAAATTGCTACTATCACCCTGGTGCCGTGGGCCTGGAAGTAACAGGTCAATGTAACCACACACTACAGTACACACACTACAGTACAGAAGTTCTGGCTTGCATACATTAGAAAACCTAATCGCAAACCATAATGTCACTTACATGTAGGCTGGAATCTTGAACCATACTCAGTGTCTCCTGGATCTTTTGTAGCTCATTCTGCTGCCAAATTATGCTGGCCTGAATATCCAGTCTCCGCTGTTCCAACTGATCTCTGACAGTTTGGAGCATGTGTGCAGAAAACTAACATAAAAACATATTTGAGTACAATATTTAGCACAGAGCACTAATATGAAAGTTATGGCTCCTTTGGCTTCAATAAAATAATGCTTGATTTAATCAAATGTGAAATGGAGTTAAAAATACAATTCTGTGATTACTCACCTGTAGAATTGGTATTATACGTATACAGCACATCCTGTTCCAGAATATTCCTTACACATGGGTACTACATCCACAAGATGGCGCTGGACTGCAGAAAACAGCTTGTGGCTCCTCCCGGCCCTATATAAGTCAGGGACCTCCCACAAAATCCCCAGTATTTGCAAGCAGTTAACAAGAAGCCGGGAGAACAATAACCTCAAAAAAATGAACATATGAACAATCACCATACAGAGGTAACTAAGAATAATGATAACAAGGGTGGGGTGGAACGGGACGTGCTGTATACGTACAATACCAATTCTACAGGTGAGTAATCACAGAATTGTATTATTCTAAGTATACAGCACGTCCTGTTCCAGAATATTCCTTACACATGGGACATCCAATAGCAGTGTCCGTAAGATAGGGTGGGATCCCCAAAAGTAACAGCAGACAGTTCAAACCACTGCCGCCTGCAGAACTTTGCGACCAAAAGCAGCATCAGCTGAGGCCCTAACATCAACCTTGTAAAACTTAGAAAAAGTGTGAACAGAAGACCAAGTAGCGGCATTGCAAACTTGTTCAACAGAAGCTTGGTGCTGAAAAGCCCAAGAGGCACTAATAGCACGAGTAGAATGAGCAGTAAGGCGGAAGGGAGGCTCCTTCCCCTTAGCAGAGTAGGCCTGTACCACAGCCTGACGGATCCACTTGCTGATAGTGGAGCCAGACCTTTCTTAGGTCCAGACGGGAGCACAAAAAGAGCATCAGTCTTTCTGAAGGATTCAGTAGCCACCAAATAGAACTTCAGAGTTCTGACCACATCCAGAGAATGTAAAACTCACTCCTTAGGATTACTAGGATTAGGGCAAAGAGAAGGCAACACAATGTGCTGATTGAGATGAAAAGCAGACACAACCTTAGGGAGAAAATCTGGCTTAAAACAAAACACCACCTTGTCCTGGTGTCTCTCAAAGTAAGAAGGTTTGATGGAAAGCACCACCAACTCAGAAACACGCCTAACAGAAGTGATAGCCACCAAAAAGGCTACCTTAAGAGTCAATATGGACAAAGGAGCCTCACGCAAAGGCTCAAAGGGAGACCCTTGTAATGCAGATAAGACCAAGTTCAAATCCCAGACTGGTAACATAGGCTTACGTGGCGGATGCACGTGAGTAACCCCCTGGAAGAAGGTCTTGACCAGACGATAATGAGCAAAGGATCTTTGGAAGAATATGACCAAAGCAAAAACATGACCTTTGAGGGTACTAAGCTGAAGACCCAAATCCAAACCATGTTGTAAAAATTCCAGAATCCTGGGGATAGAAAGCACCCGACATGGAAGCGACTTAGACTCACACGAGTCAATGCAAGCATGCCATACCCTATAGTAGATGGATGACGAGGACTGCTTCCTAGCCCGAATAATAGTATGAACTACAGAGGCAGGCAGCCCCTTCTCCATCAGGATGGAGGTTTCAGCAGCCAGGCCGTCAATGCCAGCATTTGTAAATTGGGATAGGTAGCTGTCCTTGAGTGAGCAGGTCTGGATCCTTGCGCAGAGCATACTGATCTACTGCCAACTGTACGACGTCTGCGAGCCACACCCTTCTTGGCCAACGGAGGGCCACCAGAATGGCTGGCAACCCTTCCTGAGCAATCTTGCGCAACACCCTGCCTAGCAGAGGGAAAGGAGGAAACACATAGAGAAGCTGAAAGCTCTTCCAAGACATTGCTAGAGCATCCGTGGCCAAGGCCAGAGGGTCCTGTGACATAGAGACTGTCACGCTCTGGTAACTCCAGCCCTCTAGGTAAGCCCTCAACCCCCAATCTCCGCAGCCAGCTTCACCTGTAGGAGCCCCCACTTGCCGGGACGCAGAATACGCCTGCCCGGGATCGGTTTCCCCCAGGACTTTAATGGCTCAAAGGATGAGAGCTTACTGGTTTAGAGGTCTGAAGAACCAATGGCTAAGAGCGAGTGTAGCGGAAGTCCAGAGACAGGCCAGAGGTTGACACGGGGAAATCAGAGATCGCAGCGGTACAGAGGGAAGAGGCAGCTCGAGGTCAAGGTACAAAGCAGAGGTCGGCAGCGGAGATCAGATCGAGAATGGTCGGTACAGGCAGGGGTCGGCAACGGAGATCAGATCGAGAATAGTCGGTTCAAGCAGGGGTCGGCAACGGAGATCAGATCGAGAATAGTCGGTTCAGGCAGGGGTCGGCAACGGAGATCAATCAAGGTATATCACAAGTCAAAGCAAGGTACAAGGCGCTATCACAGGCAATTCACAACTGAGAGGGAATTGCTTTTAAAGGGACAGACAGGGGAGGGAGAGTGTAGGTGATTGGTGCACTTTGGGATTACACCCAGGATTGGTCTGCAGGGCTGAGAGGGCGCATCCCTAATTACTCCTAGGGCTCATTGGCCCTTTAACTGATCCTCCGGCGGGCGCGCACAGTACAGCGCCGCCGGAGGGTATAACAAACACGTGCTCACACCCGCGCGCGAGCACGTCCAGAGGAGGGGGAAGCGGGGGGCGTGGCCGAGCTGAGCGCCGCTCGAGCCGACGCTGCTGGATCCGCCATACACTGACAGCCGCGGCCGGACGCCTGGAGACGGCGCTGGAACGGGGGCCAGGTACGTGATTCCTGACAGAGACAAAGACTGGAAGCTTGTGATTGTGACGGGACGCAAACAGATCCACATCTGGCTGACCCCAACGGTGGCACAGGGAGTGAAACACCCTGCTGCTCCCAGACGAGAAGTCCCCCTGCTGAGGGAGTCTGCCTCTAGATTCTCCACCCCTGGGATGTACACGGCTGAGATGCAGGGAACATTCTCCTCCGCCCAAGACAGTATCAGGGACACTTCCTTGAGAGCCCTCTTGCTCCAGGTCCCTCCCTGATGATTGATGTAGGCAATCGCCGTCTGGTTGTCTGAGCGGACCTGAACCGCCCGACCTCGAAGGTGTGGAGTCAGTTGGACGAGAACCAACCTCCCAGTGTGGCTTAACCATATGAAAAAGCTCACCCTGCTGCTGCGGGGCCACTGCTGGGGGAGAAATACAAAGCACTTCAAAAATATGACTCAGCAGCATGTCAGTGTCATCAGGGGACCACGGGTCTTCCCCAAAAGGAGTCCCAGTACTATTGTAAATCTTAGGTTGAGATGACAATAGGAATGAGAAAATAATTCCCCCTCCTCAAGGGGGTAAGGGCCTGAGAGTGAGTAAGGGCCCTCGTCTTCTGCAGGGAAGAGGGAAACTGCGGGTGATAAATGCCGCTTCTTAGCAGAAGCCTTACGCGGGGCAGACCCAGCAAGATGTTTTCAATGCTGGCCACCCGTGTAGCTAAATCAGGTTGAGACTACCCGCTATTATGCCCCTTGGAGGGGGTCAGATGTAAGCGTGGGGGGGTAGGCGAAGCCCGAGGGGGCGCCGAACCAGTAACAGGCAACCCATGCTGCAGTGCAAGCACCTGCTGGGCGCAGGGTACACACACCCTGACATCATCACTTATAGGGGATACTTCACACACAACACATAGCTGGGCTTGTCCTGAAGGAACCCCAAGCACATTATCCCCAGAAGCCTCCATATGGTGATTATAGTGGCACAATAGGTCAATATAGGGTTAACGCTAATGATAACAACCCGGGATGCCCCAATAGCCCGCTAGGGATGTGGGAGATATAATAGAATAGCCCAAAACTAAAAGGGGGAGGACCGGGAGAAACCACAATGAGGTCTACCCGCCTGAAAGACATAAGAAGACATCCCCGTAAGAATACAGTAGATATATATATATATATATAAATAACAATCCACCCCGCAGGGGCACTCACGGACCATGGTAAGAAACAGCAGACACGCAGCACATGGGAGGCAAAAATGGCGTCCGCATATAACTCGAGGGGCGGGCCACCAGAGAAGTGATGCGGAAAACATCGTCCGCAGAGCCCGCCTCCCCCCGAAGAGCTTGAATCGCGCCCACATGATCCCGCCTTCCAATGACGGTGCGGCAGAGACTGAGGTAATGTCACTGCCGTCCCCGGAGCGATGTACAAACACGCAGCAGCGGCTGCCAGCAAAAAACACATTAAGCAAGACATGCAGGATACAACAATATCTATTCTGGCACATGCAAGTGAACATTCAGGCCGCTTGACATACCTCACACACGCCCCCCCCCCCCCCCCCCCCGAGATCTCCAGGGAGAGCGAAGGAAGGGGGCTATTCAGTGAAACAATATGAGAGGTGTGGGCAGATACCTAAGGGGAGTAGGGATTAAAGGGGGAGCCCGGGAGCGGGCATCCCACAAGGCTCACCACAGGCCTATACCGCCTACCCTGTCAAAGCAGGGACTGCGGTCGGAGCAGCGCTCCCAAAGCACCTAACCCGGGTGCTGTCCTACCTTCACCCGAACCAGTCAGCCGAGGCTGGGAGGCAGTGGGTCCAGAACGGGTGGTAATAGTCCTGCAGGGCCGCAGGCTGGTAAGCCCCGCTCGCCTGCGTATATAGAGAGCCATCTTCTATCTTCGCAGTCCAGACTGCAGATTAAAACTGGGGATTTTGTGGGAGGTCCCTGACTTATATAGGGCCGGGAGGAGCCACAAGCTGTTTTCTGCAGTCCAGCGCCATCTTGTGGATGTATTACCCATGTGTAAGGAATATTCTGGAACAGGACGTGCTGTATACTTAGAATATGCATGTGACAAAATCAAGCGCTTGTGACAGTAGGCTGGGAATATAGAAATACTAGTTTGTAGATGTTGAAGGCAATAACAAGCAAATGAGTCTCAAACTTTTTGCATGTATCTGATATTCTCACAGCATACCTACCTGAGTTAAAGAGTCCCTATGTAGCAGATTTTTAGAGGCGAACTGTTGAGGAACATCACATTGATGTAATGCAGGAAACTATTATACATATTACAAAAGTATTCTGACAAATGCCACATTTAATTAAGAATAACAGTCACATGCAGACTCTATAGGTTAGATTCAGTACCAGGTGAGAAAACTGCTTTTTAGGAGAAAAAACTTCCATTTGCTTTCATTGTCTACCTTGGGGCGGATTCAGCACCAGGTGAAAATGTTCTGCCGGTTCCTGAATCACCCAAGGTAGACAATAAAAGTGAATGGCAATTTTCTCTCCTAAAAGTAGATTTTTCTCACCTGGTGCTGAATCGACCCTCATATGTGTTATCTATCCCTTCAATTTGGGCTCTTTTTTGGTTGGTGGCAAAAAGAAACCTAAGGGCCCCTTCACAGATAGTGGCCCGTGATGCACTATACACTGCACAGTTAAAGTGCAGTACATGCTTCCCTGCCGAGCTGAAAGGCACTGGTGGAACTGGTAATTATGTAGGTCCTTTCTAAGGTTTTCTTTTATAAGAGGGTGAGGCATCAAGAAAAAGGACGACTTTAACCCTGCTGATGGAACCACTGCCGACCCTTTTTCTCTACAAAGCTATGAGAATGCTAATCAGAAGACTGCCATTGTTGACCCTGACTGTGTTGCTCATCCAGCTTCACTATTTAGACTAGACTAGAACAAGCTTATACTTCAATGAAAACGTCCATGTAATGTTAAATTACTAACCACGCTTAATTTTAAGAACTTGTCAAATAAAGGCTCTTACACTACACAAACTTGTAGGTATGTGGCCAGTATAGGGCAAGCTGTATGTCAGTTTTAAGTTGCAATTGCTACAGGTTTACAGAATGACCTACCTGTGATTGATTCAACATTTGCAGTGAGATGTCAGGTGCCCCACTGGAGACTCTTTTCAGCGGACTGGAATCTGCATTCGGCTTTGTAGATGAGGCTGATTGAAACACAATGAACTGCATTTACTAGGCCTGCACAAGTGATGATAAGGGACTGATAGTGTTATAGTTTACCCCACTTTCCACATTTGCTTACCCTACCTCATGTGCTCACAGACATGATGACTTAGTTAGTGCAGCTGTATTTGGCTAGATCGGCAACAATCTCATACACTTTTGGAAAATACAAGTGCATATGTTCAATGGGACTAGTACTGGTTGTCCTAGCTCCCTGGTGGCAGTGTGACAAATCTGAGGACAGGCAAGTGCCCCAAAGCCCAGTGCTCATATAAGTATATATATATATATATTAGATATATATTGTAGCATGTAGCTGGCTTTATGGTGTATATTTCACCCAGGATGCTAGCATGGGTGAGATAAGAAGTCCAGGAGGCCCTTCGTTTAAGTGTTTATAGGCTACTGAAGCGTATTCTTTAATGTTTTTCTGGATTTCTATGGATCGGCAGGTAGGTACTGGGCCTACTAGGTTAATGAGAAAACAAAGTTGTTTTAACGTTTAACCCCGAAAGGGAGGGACTTTATGTTTCATTCATCCTGTACCTTACTTGTGTGACACATTGCAGTGAACATTTTGTTGGACTTGTTATACAATAAATTGCATTTGATTTCACCATAGAGACTGCTCCAGAGTTGTCAGTATCGTTAGAAACCACCAATCCTGACTATATATATATATATATATATATATATATATATATATATATATTCTACCTGTGTCTACCCAGCATAGTATGTTGTCCTTTCCTTATACGGCAAATTCAATGTTATGATATATAGGTTATTAGATGTATGTATCAGAAAGCTGCAGAATATGCACATTCAAACACATAAAGTAAATGCAATCAAGTACTCACAAGCAGGTTCAGGCACTGGCGTTTGTGAGGATTTATGTGACCCCCTCGATGAAGCTGAAAGACTACGTCTGGTGCTGAGAAGCGAGGCACTATCTTCTAGAACATCGTAAAGCTGATCGCTGTGCACACTTTGGTCCTTGCCCTAAAGGTAAAACAGAACTTTAAGTTCGAGTTCAGGCAAATGAAAAAAACACCCTTTGTCCCCCACAGCTGTTCTGTCCTGCTCCAAATAGATAAAGCTTACTGGGTCCTGCAGAGAGTCAGTCAGAGTGTCTGGAGCATGCCCTATCTGTTCATTGCAATATAAGGGTTATGCCAAGAACAGATACAGGGGACAAAAGCTGGGTGTGCGAGTATATTTTATTTGCCTGGACAGACCCTTTAAAGCAAACTGGATAGAAAACATTGTTAGGTGCTGGATAGAAAACAGACATTGTTAGGTGCTGGCAGCTTATTCGCTTTCATCCGCTGAGAGAAAGGCCTTAGTGGCCCTAGAGTGGTTTCAAAGGGTGTGCAGCGCTGAACTCAAGTGCGGAGCACAACATTTTGTAAGATTGACAAAATATTAATTAATATATGGCAAGTCTTCAATGGCAGGCTGCAGCCAGACAGCGAGGCATTTAGAAATTGCGGATGGGGTTTAATTTACTGTTATTTTCATAGGGACATTTAGTAGCTAAAGCTTGTTATCAATGTAGATCTGATTGTTTGCATATAAGCTGAGCCCTTTAAAAGCAGAAGTTATGTCTACAGATGCTTCTAATGCCCCATTTACATGGAGCGATTATCTAACAAGAGTTCGCTAAAGCGACCACAATTAATCACTCCGTGGAAACGTCCGCACCGATCAAATGATGAACGGGGGGGGGGGGGCGTGGCTTGATATGGCGGCGTGAGGGACCAATTTCAGGGAGCTCCGCACGCCATAGTGAAGCAGAGAACACCCAGGCAACTTTCTCAACCCCCCGACTGATGACTAGGAAGGGGAAGAGCAGCAGTGCGCAGCGGAGGGTGCAGGAGCGCCCCATACCTTTTTTTTCCCAGCAGGGGAGGGGAGAAGGAGGGCGCGCGCCGTTCGCAAGATGGCGGCCGGCGCGGACCCAGCGGGAGGAGGCGGAGGTGAGGCAGCTGAGCCCCGGCATAACTCACCTCTTCAGCAGCATTTCTGAGCGGCGGAGGAAACTGACAGGGAGACCCAGATGACGAGCGGAGGCGGAGAGGCGGACGTGCCCCGACGAGGAGAGCGGCACCTCCGCACCGTCACAGCGGAGGTACACCAGGCGGCGGGCGGGTGGGGGAGAACACCCGGCGGGCCCCAGTTCGAGGCTGGCATCCTCCACACAGACCCCATAAATGAAGCTACACGGAGGGGTGTCCACCCCATAGCCCAGGCAACCGCAGGGGGAGCTCATGTGGAGCTAGAGGGGGGAGAAGAGAGCATGCTGCTGGGTCAAATGAGCCTACAGGGAAACAGCAAACCCAGCTCCCCGTGTAGCCCCAAGGGAGAAACATGGGTGGCTCAGGAGGAAGTGCTCAGCCCGGATTCCCCACCCCGGGCCCCAGCATATGAGGAACCCCCTCTGCAGCAGAGACACCCGGCAAAATCCCCAGACAGAGCTTTGCAGCGCTTGCCGTCCCCCAGCAGCACGGTGTGCACCCCGCCATCACCAGAGAGCCCTGACCCCTTCTGGAAGAGTCAGGGGGATTCCTCCCCCGGCGGCCCGATGGATGAACTGCTGTCTACTGAGGAGGGCCTAGAGTGGCGCGGGAGTAGGCACAGAGGAGCGGCCCCAGCCCAGTCTCACCCAAGATGGAGCTCCTCAGGTGAAGAGCTTAGCATGGCGCCACCTCTGGAGGTGGTGGGCCCCACGCAGTACGTCAGAAGGCCCACGTCTCAGCAGGATGCCTCTCCAACTGTACCCATAGATCTACTGTCGCGCACCATAGCCAAAGCGGAAGAAAATCAATATCAGTGAAGCCCTGCGGGGCCTGCAAACGAGAGGCGATTTTGACGGATACTTTACCAGAATGGAAGGCACCATAAAGAGAGAGCTAGCGGCACTGCATGGGGCGGTGGCAGATGTCACGCAGAGAGTGGACGGGGTGGAGGCATCACACAGATCCCTAGAAACACGTATGGCGGCACCCTGTTTGCATACAGGACATGGGGTGAATCTATCTGCTAAACGACCAGATCCAATTACCCCAGATGCCTCCGTCATGGTGATTAATACTAGATTACCTCCCAGGAGGTCTAAGACCTAGTATGTGAACAGTTCCTGCTGGTCACAAGACTATTCTAAGACCTCAGAGGGTGAACCACACCAATATATTGTCCATCTTTTCCCACAATCTAAAAGACAAAAAAATGAAACAATATATATGAAGAAAAACATATATACAAAATTACCTACCTAAAGGTTTAGGTCCGCTTGAGGGTAGCCATGCAGCCCTTTTGCCGGCCAACAACCCCAGTAATCATGCGCTGCCGGAGGAGAACTGTCGGATCTGTTCCTAGCTCAAGACGACGTGGAAAACCGCAGCCGCAGGAATAATCTCCGTCTCCGGGGTGTCCCAGAAACCGTGGAATCAAAGGATCTGTCGGCGACAGTCTCTTCCATCTTCAATTACCTTCTTGGCCTACCGGATAAGAATCTTATAGAGTTGGACCGGCTGCATAGAGCTCTGCGACCCCGTCCCCCTGATGCAGGCAGGCCAAGGGACATCGTCTGTAGAGTCCATTTCTTCAAAATCAAGGAGGAAGTGCTCCGGAAGGCATGGGAGAGGGGGCCCAATACAGTTCAAGGGGGCCCAGATCATCATCCTTCAAGATCTCTCGCGGAGGACACTACATATGCGGAGGCTCTTAAAACCATTGCTGGAGACCATTCACAGACAGGGCGCCTCATACCGTTGGGGACATCCTTTCCAGCTTTTGGTCCGGAGAAACGGAAGGCTCTTCGTCCTCAGATCTCCTGGCCAGCTCCCGGACCTGTTCCACTTCTTGGAGGCCGCCTCAGTGGATATCCTGGACTGGACCGCGCCCGACCTGACAGTCTATAACAGACAGCTTCCACAGCGTTTTGGAGGAGCTCTCCGGGGAGCTGAAAGAGGAGCGAGAGCGCGCCACCGGTAGACACGGAGCGTTCCGGCTGCGCCTCGCCGGCCCCCCGCTGTCGCCTGCCCCGAGCTCGAAACAACTCTGCTCTCTCTGGTCCACTTCAGTGGGGCGTCCCTTAAAGTTGAAGTTGTTCTTGGTGAAGTCCTGGTTGCTGGTCTTTATTTGAAATATGTTTTATTTAACAGTTGTGTGTTAAGGTTGGCCTTGGGTGCTCGGGGGGGGGCGCGTCCCGCTCATTTACCCTCCCTGCCTTACGCTTTGAGGGCTTTTCACGCTCTTCGCGGGGCGGCGGTTGTCCCCCCCTCTTGTAGTTTACCTGTGGAGAGGGGCGTCCCCCTGGCCTGCCACGGCAGTTGAGATTCATTTGTAAAAGTAGAGTGTTCCTTATCGGGCGGGAGGTCTCTTGGTCATGGCACGGAGTACCTACCTTCCCCCGGGGCTGACACAGTGTACACAACTTGAATACTGATTGAGCAGCATTTTACTAACAGTGCCTTGCGGTGTAACACTAGGAGGTAGTAGATATATTGCGTCTACCTTTTTGCTGTCCCTGGTTTTGATCCTCCTCCCCCCCTTAAAAATTCGGTGCACCCCTCTGGAGAAGTCTGCTGACCCCCCCCCAGAGGGGAGAATGTAGTGCTAGACTGATCCAGCCCATAGGAGGCTCGGAGGAGGCGTGAAGGAAAGTAAAGCAGCACCAGTTACGAAGGTTCCCTTAAAGGCGACCTCCGGTTGACTACTTGGTAGTCTTGTAGTTCTATACAGTTAAACCGTTTTTTCCCTGTTACCCCCCCCCTGTCCTTCTCCATACCCCACGTTAAACTACCCCAACCCTTGGGTCCGTATCCCCACCCCAACCCCCCTCCCTGCCCTCTGTCCTTTACTCCAACTCCCCCGCTTAGATACCAAGATGGGTGTGGTGGTGAGGATACAGAACGGGAACACTAACCGGTTGCCTAGCTGCAGCTATTGCAACATGAACCCGATGAAGTTGATATCCGTAAACGTGAAGGGCCTCAACTCCCCAGAGAAGAGGACGATTCTCTGGCAGGAGTTGAGGAGACACAAGACAAAGATTGCTTTTATTCAGGAGACACATTTCAAAAGGTCCGCTACCCTCCGACTGAATAGCAGACTGTTCCCGCATGTGTTCACCAGCTGCACAGTAGATGCTAAAAGAATAGGGGTAGCGATTATGATAGCGAGGGGGGTCCCGTTCACCCTGCGGGAATCTTGGGGGGACGAAGCTGGGAGGATAGTGATGGTGAAATGCCTCATTGGCCAAAAATACAATTTTGTGATTACTCACCTGTAAAATGGGTATTATAAGTATGTCTCACACCCTGCTTCGGAAATATGTTATGTCCAGTAGAGGGCGAACTTCTGCAGAGATGACTAGAAAAAAGAAGCCACTCCCGGTCCATAAATACCTGGGACCTCCCACACATTCCCCAGTATAAGAAAGCAGTAAGGGGACCAGGAAGAGCAAATAAAATCTAAGAGAAAAAAGTATCACCATATAGAGGATCCAAGATACAACTCAGGGTGGGACGAAGCAGGGTGTGAGACATACTTATAATACCCATTTTACTGTGAGGACTGTACCGGACACCTTTCTGTCTTAAGCTGATAATCCCCAATCTCCACTGCCTCTTCTGCCTATAGACAAGTCCCCGCTCGCAGGAGACGCGGATTATGCCTCTCCTGACTCGGTTACCCCCAGGACTTATAGGGCGCAAAGATTACCAGCTTAAGGTGGAGACTGATGAACGGCAGGGAGTCCCAAATGAGGATGCTGGAAGGCGGAAGTCCAATTAACAAGCCGAGGTCAAAACCGGGAGATCACGGAGCGAGGTATCCAACGGAGATAGCAAAGAGAAGTCAAACAAGCCAAGGTCAATTCCAGAAGGTCACGGAGCGAGGTATCAGAGGGGTCAGGCGAAAATCGTGGTCAGGCAGGCAAAAGGTCAGGGCAGGCAGCAAGCAAGGGTGGTCTAAAGACAAAGCCGAGTATAACTTGAGATAAGACAATCTATAACGCTCCCAACAACCCAGAGGCTATAACGGGCACTGGGATAATGGAGCAGTCAGAATATAAAGGGGATACTGGCCACTAGGGAAGGGGGCAAATGGAGGGAAGGACAGTGATTGGTGCAACTGTAAAAACGGGAGCGGTCCCAGGAACTGGACGGCCCAGGCCAGACAGGCCGACCAGTCCCTGGGTCCGCTCCCCAGGACAACGCCAGGGATAGGTTACTTCAAATTTGCCCCCGGCAGGCGCGCTGGGGGAAGCGCCGCCGGGAGGCATAAAGCGCCACACTAGCAGGAAGCCCGGCGGGGCCGCCCAGCCGCGCAGAGCGGGCTGCGGCGCGGCCACCCGCACCACCCAACGCCGCCGACCCCCGGCCCCCACGACAGCGCCGAGGAGCCGGCACACCAGAGGACCGCCGGGCAGGAGACAGCCGCGAGCCACCCGACGACGCGCCGCGGGACCAGGGACGGCGAGGAGGTAAGTGCCTAACATTTACAGGTGAGTAATCACAAAATGGTATTATTCCAAGTATGTCTCACACCCTGCTTCGGAAGTATTAATTACACGTGGGACATCCAATAGCAGTGTCCAAAAAGGGTGGGGATCCCAACAGGCAAAAGTGCACAAATTAAATCACTGCAGCTTGCAGAACTTTGCGGCCAAAAACAGCACATCAACCTTATAAAACTTGGAAAAGGTGTGAACAGAAGACCAAGTAGCAGCTGTATAAACTTGTTCAACAGAAGCCTGGTGCTGAAAAGCCCAGGAAGCCCCAACAGCACAAGTAGAATCAGCAGTGATCTGAAAAGGGGGATCCCTCCCCTTGGCAGTATAGGCCCCAACAATGGCCAGACATATCCATTTACTAATGGTAGACTTGAAGGGCGCCAAACCCTTCTTGGGCCCAGAGGGCACCACAAACAAGGCGTCCGTCCTACAGAAAGGAGAAGTTGCCACCAAACAGTACGTCACACAACGAACAACATCCAAAGAGTGCAGGACCCTCTCCTTGTCATTGCTAGGCTTATGACACAAGGAAGGGAGAACCACATCCTGATTGAGATGGAAGGCAGCGACCACTTTAGGTAGGAAATCTGGCTTAAAACGGAAGACCACCTTGTCCTGATGTCTTTCAAAGCAAGGGGCCTGAATAGGCAGAGCCGCCAACTCAGAAACACATCGAACAGAGGTAATAGCCACCAAAAAGGCAACCTTTTGCATGAGAAAGGAAAGTGCAACATCCTGCATCGGCTCAAAAGGAGGCCCCTGGAGAGCCGACAGAACCAAATTCAAGTCCCAAACAGGCAACAAAGGCTTTCGAGGGGGCTGCACATGAGTGACCCCCTGGAAAAAAGTCTTAACCAAAGGGTGGAGAGCAAAAGACCTTTGAAAGAAAACCGCCAGGGCGGAGACCTGCCCTTTCGAGGTACTAAGCTGAAAACCCAGGTCCAAACCGTGTTGAAGAAACTCCAAAATCCTGGGAATTGAAAACACCCTACAAGGCAAGGCCCTAGCCTCGCACCAATCAATATAGGACCGCCAAGTCCTGTAGTAGATGTTAGAGGAAGACTTCTTCCTAGCCCTAACAAGTGTCTGGATCACGGCATCAAACTTTCATCTTTTAGAATGGAGGTTTCAGCAGCCACGCCGTCAAAGCCAGCGTTTGTAAATTGGGGTAACAAAGCTGACCCTGAGTGACCAGATCCGGAAACAGGGACGTCTGCGAACCACACCTGTCTTGGCCTCCTTGGAGCCACCAGAATTGCTGGCACATGAACATGAACCTCTTGAACCAGCTTGCGCACCACCCTGCCTACCATGGAGAAGGGAGGAAACATGTACAGGAGACCCAGATCCCTCCAGGCAAGGGACATGGCATCCACTGCCAGAGCCAGAGGATCCTGAGACAGAGACAAAAAAAACAGGGAGCTTGTGGTTCTGACGGGAGGCAAAGAAATCCACCTCAGGGAACCCCCACTCATGACAAAATGGATAGAAATACCTTGCTGTTGAGGGACCATTCCCCTGCTGAGGGAGTCCGCTTCCATGTTCTCCACACCTGGAATGTACACCGCCGAGATGCATGGAACATTGCTCTCGACCCATGCAAGAATCAGAGAAACTTCCCTGAGGGCACTCCTGCTGCGAGTCCCTCCTTGGTGATTGATGTAAGCGACCGCCGTCCGATAGTCTGATCGAACCTGACCCGGTAAGCCTTGGAGGTGATGCGTCAAGTGCAACAGCACCAACCGGATAGCCCTCAGCTCCAGGACATTGATGGGGATGTGCGCCTCTGATGTCCGTATACGCCCCCAACCAGGGACAGGTTCGATTCCTCAAGCAATCGTTAGAAAAGATCGAGGAATTTGCAGAAGGGTAAATAATCCTAGGGGGCGACTTTAATTTGAACATCGAACCACTTATAGATACTTCCGCTGGTAAATCGGCAGTATCCCACTTGGCATTGAGATCACTCAAGAAGAAGTTACATAGCGTGCAGCTGGTGGACGCATGGCGGGTTCAGAACCCCGCAGACAGAGATTACTCATTCCACTCAAAAGTTCATGGGACGTACTCCAGGATTGACTACCTCTGGATCTCACAAAGTCTTTTAGGCTTGTCCTCGGACAGTGGGATGCTCCCGACCTCCTTCTCAGATCATGCCCCTATCTACTTAGACCTGAACCTATCAGACAGACCCCCACCCCCATTGACTTGGAGACTCAATGAGTCCCTCTTGCAGGATGAGGTGGTCGCCCAGGCGGTCAAAGAGGGTATAGAGGAGTACTTCAACAACTATGATAATGGGGAGGTGTCACCATTAATGTTATGGGAGGCGCATAAGAGCGTGATTAGAGGGATACTAATTAGCCAGGCATCCAGACTAAAGAAGGAAAGGAGGATCCAACTAGAACATCTCACGGAGCGCGTCAGGCGCATGGAGTCATCCCATAAACAATCGGAGGCGGCGAGAGTCCTCGGTGAGCTGACCCAGGTTCGGGAGGCCCTCAATGCCCTACTAAGACAAAAGGCGAAGTTTGTGATCAAAAAATGTAAACGTAGATATTATGAGCATGGGAATAAGAGTGGTACGATGCTAGCGAGAGCCCTTAAACAGCAACAAGCCCAAAATTACATATCAGAAATCCTAGATGGCTCTCAGCAGAAACAGCACACCTCTGAGAAAATAGCGGAAACGTTCCAGTCATACTACGCTGGACTGTATGACCTAGCAGGCGGCCGGCGCGGTCGCTCTCTGGGAGGGTCAGGGAGTATATAGAGAACTCAGGCATGCCATCGATTTCGAAGGGAATAGCAGAGTCCCTGGAAGACCCGATCAGCATAGAGGAGTTGCCTGAGGTTGTTAAGCTCTCGCCGCCAGGGAAGGCACCGGGGCCAGATGGCTACACCGTCAAATACTATAGATTTTTCATCTCACTATTGGGTCCTCGCCTAGTGAGAGCCTGGAACACGATAGCAGACCCGGAGTCTCCCGGCTCATTTTCAGGGAGGGAATTGGAAGCCCACATCTCAGTCCTTCATAAGCCAGGAAAGGACCCACTTTCTTGCAAGAGTTACTGCCCTGTCTCCCTGCTCAACACAGATCTGAAATTGTATGCTAAAATTCTGTCCGTCAGGTTGGCCCCGATAGTGGCACAAGTGGTACACCTCGATCAGACGGGATTCGTGTTGGGTAGGGAGGCCAGAGATAACGTTGTGAGTGCCATCAATGTGATACATACAGCCAAAACCACAGCGGCCCCCGCTATGCTCCTTTCTACGGACGCGGAGAAGGCCTTCGATAGGGTGAGTTGGCCTTTTCTGCGGGAGTCTCTTAGACATATAGGCCTGGGTGATAGGATGAGAACCTACATTGAAGCTCTATATACCACCCCGTCGGCCAAGATTAGGATAAATGGCCATCTCTCCAACTCGGTACTCATCCGTAACGGGACCCGGCAAGGGTGCCCTCTATCCCCCTTTTTGCCCTATCATTAGAGCCGTTCCTCTGCAGAGTCAGAGACAACGTTGACATACGAGGGGTGGACTCGGCCGATGGCACGCACAAGGTGGCTGCATACGCAGATGACCTCCTATTCTTTATCACAAGCCCCTCAGTAACACTCCCGGTCCTGATGAAGGAGTTCGAGGTATATGGGAGACTCTCCTATCTTAAAATTAATTTTGATAAATCAGAGGCCCTGAATATCTCACTTTCAGGGGAAGTAGCCAGAAATATGCAACAATCGTTCTCATTCAAGTGGGCGGGGACCTCGATTACCTACCTCGGCACGCAGCTACCGAGCCAGCTGTCAAACATCCTAGACTTAAATTTCTGGCCGCTGGCACAGAGAATCAAGGCAGATCTAGCAAAGTGGGACCACCCAACGTTTTCATGGATGGGCAGGACTAACATTATTAAAATGTCGATACTCCCTAAGCTGCTGTTCCTGTTCCAGGTACTCCCAATTCATGTCCCAATGCAATTCTTTCGAGATATAAGTAGTGCTTTTAGGGGTTTTATCTGGAAAAAGAAACGAGCAAGGCTGAGGTCACAACTATTATGAAGCCCCAAACAATCGGGCGGAATGGCGTTACCAGATGTGAAGCTGTACTAGACGGCCACCCACATGTAAAGAGTATGCGAGTGGCAGAACTGTCGGGAAACAAAAAGGTGGGTCCAACTAGAACTAGCCACTACCCCTGCCCAGCTGGATACACTCGTTTGGAACAGGGCACCCACCACACCGGAAACTAGAGCTCACCCAACCATTGGGGTGACCCTAGGGGTGTTTAGGGAGTGCAGAGAACGAGCAGGGTTCTCCCCTTGGCCCTCTCCGGTGGTGCCAGTTGTCAATAACCCACTACTACAAGCGAGCCCCTTCAGGACAGACCTGCGAGAGTGGGGCAGCTTGCACCAGATGAGAAGCGGGGACCTGATAAGTAGGAGGGGTTGGGCTACACTGACGGAGCTGAAAAGTAGATGGGAGAATGTTAATTTAGACCCTTGGACCCTCATGAGCCTTCAGTCACTCTTGTCCCGGATGGGTTTCAGACAGGATGTGTGTAGGGTTCCCACAGAATTTGAGAGGATTTGCCTGGGGGGCCAACCGTACCCACACTTGATCTCCAAATTATACTCTCTACTGATAAACCTCCCCTTGGCCCTCTCCGGTGGTGCCAGTTGTCAATAACCCACTGCTACTGATAAACCTCCCCTTGGCCCTCTCCGGTGGTGCCAGTTGTCAATAACCCACTGCTACAAGCGAGCCCCTTCAGGACAGACCTGCGAGAGTGGGGCAGCTTGCACCAGATGAGAAGCGGGGACCTGATAAGTAGGAGGGGTTGGGCTACACTGACGGAGCTGAAAAGTAGATGGGAGAATGTTAATTTAGACCCTTGGACCCTCATGAGCCTTCAGTCACTCTTGTCCCGGATGGGTTTCAGACAGGATGTGTGTAGGGTTCCCACAGAATTTGAGAGGATTTGCCTGGGGGGCCAACCGTACCCACACTTGATCTCCAAATTATACTCTCTACTGATAAACGAACAAACAAACCCCCCGGCCTTTTGGGGTGAATGGGAGAAGGACCTGGGCAGACCCCTCAGGAAGAAAGAGAGAGAAAAGATAGCCACGCTGGCGCATAAGTCCTCGGTAGCAACAAGGGTTCAGGAGACTAATTATAAAATCCTAACACGCTGGTACTACACCCCGGACAGACTTAGCAGGATGTTCCCCTTTGCAAGCCCGCAGTGCTGGAGGTGTGGTACTGAGCGGGGCACGATGTTCCACATATTTTGGACTTGCCCCAAGATTAAGGAATATTGGGGAGAGACCCATCATCAAGCAGGTCACTGGAGCACAACTTCAGGAAGATCCAGCCTAAGTCCTCCTGCATCTAACAAAACATCCAGTTGGGAAATATAAGAAAACCCTGTGAGCCCATTTATTAAACGCGGCTAAGCAGGTGATCCCTAGGTATTGGAAACAGGGAAGCGCCCCATCCGTGAGGGACTGGGTGGGGGAGGTATTAAATATCTGCGAGATGGAGGACATGACAATGTCACTCCATGATAGAGATGAACAGTTCAGGTCGACATGGTTGACTTGGCTGATGTTCCGGGAGTCTGAGGAGTTTAGAGTCCTGTTCGGGCAATAGACCACGGGGGGTGTCCGCGCCGGCGGGTCCGCAGAGTGTAAAGAGGCGGCGAAACTCCGGGGTGGGGGCCACATCCATGATGTCGGCGTACCCCCTGCGGGAGGAGATCTGTCACATTGCAGATTACTTGCCACTCCCCCCCTGCCCCCACCTACCCCCCCCGTCATCCCCTGTGTGCCCTCCCTACCTCCTCTTCTGTGTTATGCAAAAGCAGGAAGGACGGGTTCCCGGGCAACCCAGAGAGAGTATGGGAAGAGCCACCTAGCATTTCAGAGACCTATAACATCCATAGCACTAAGAGGACATCTAACGCCCGCATCGGGGGTTATGGAGTAGTGGTTGTATACATTACGAATCGACACTATGTGATGGCAAGTTAAGTGAATGTCATAGACATGTAGTCCGGTCTCCTTCCCCCCTATTGTTGTTTGATCCTTGTTTGTACTTGTCATTCTGTACTTCAAAAATGCCAAAATAAAGAATATTAATTAAAAAAAAAATGATGAACGAGAATTGGTTCATCAGTTGCCCATCTTATTGTTTTTGCTGACCAAAAATGTCTCGTTCAAAGGAATGTGGAAACCGAAGTCACCCACAAAAACTGTGTTTAGCTATGAGAACAAGCGATTAACCAACAAATTTTCAGTGCCTGAATGCAGTTGTTCAATCTAAGATTATCTGCTTATTTGCATCTGTCTGTTATTGTTGATTGGGAGAAATGTGCGTTCATAGTGCTATACTATAGCTAACAACATTATTTCAGTGTTTGCTGCTGCATGCATAGACAACTTTAGCAGAGTTAAAGTGATTGGCAAGTCAAACGTTTAAAAATAAATATCAGTAACTTAAAGGAGCCCAATGATAAAAAAATCTATATAAATTCGTAGTGACAGGCTCTTGTCATCCCTGATAGGCTAAACCTGTCACCCCTGGATTTTATATCTACCATGAGAGGATAAACCACAAGGTTGGCAGGAGTTTTATTCAGTTCGGGAGAATACGTGACCACTCCTCTCATAAGCCCAGGTGTTTATAAGTATTTTTACTATTACACAATTTCACTATAGTGCTCCTTTAACTTTCATTGAGTGGCGCGAGCATTGTGCTTCCTCTTCTGTCTATCTCTTTTGTTAGGAAAATAACTTCCTCATTCAGCTTTCAGTTCCCACCCCACTGACCTGGTCCATTAATCAACCTTCAGTGGACCAAGAACAGAAAAATCTCCCACTCCCCAACCACTCCCACTCCACGTCTTGTTTAGCTGCCAATCTCTGCAGCTCTTAACCCTTTAAGTGCCAGCCTACCTGGAGTTTTTGTCACTCTGTTGCCAGACCATTTTGCACTATTTTGCGCTCCCTATGTTCAAATGTGATTTTTGAAGCGATTTCCAGGGATTTCCCAGGAAAATGATATATTGTTTTTTTCAGCAGAGGGTGAGGTTTAACATGAAATGTCTTGTTTGTCATTTTTAGGTGTATTCTCAATATTTTTTGGCGAAATATGTGCAAAAAAATAAAAAAAAAATCTATTTTTTACAATTTGTAGTGTTTTTTTGTAATAAAAAATGTAAGTTTGTCAATAAAATCTTATTGCGTGTGAAATCCCAATTTCTCCTGATCACAGCGGTACCACATATGTATTGGTAGACACCCTTTCCTGCCCAGGAGACTCCCCCAAACTGAAACAGAGCTTTAGGGGATTTTCAGAAAAAATACAACTGTGATATGCGCTATGCGCACCTTGCAGTTTTTCCAGAATAACAACCCTTTACATTTGAAATACCCCCCACAAACTATATATTCTCTGGAAGTACACACCTCAGGCTTTCTATTTGTACCAGGCTTGTTGATGTGGCCACAGTTTTCTGGAAGTAATCCCTCAATGTATTCTTTGGTTGCAAAGAGTTTCCCTAAAAAAAGGATAAAAAAGCAGAATAAAAGCCACATTTTCCTAAAAAAATTATATACAAACAAGAAAAAACAACATCTGAAAAAGCAACATCCCCAGAACAGAACGATACCCAAAATGCATAGTTACTGTCAAGGGAAGAGTTGCCAAACACCCCAAAGTAAAGCATGTGCATAACGGTAATTTTTCTTGAAAATTTCAGCTCTGCAGACAAAGTGCGCACCTTGCGATTTTTCAACCAAAACAACCCTTTACATTTGGAATATCCCCCATAAACCATATATTCCCTGAAAGTACACATGTTAAGCTTTCTAAGCGTACCCAGCTTGTTGTAGTGGGCTCATCTTTCTGGAACTGATCCCTCAAAGAATTCTTTGGTTGCGCAGGGTTTCCCTAAAAAATTTATAAAAAAGCTGAATAAAAAACACCTTTTCCTAAAATATAAATATGCAAACAAGAAAAAACAATCTAAGTCTGAAAGCGCAAGGTCCCCCGAACAGAACAATACCCAACATGCAGAGGTACTATTATTAATTGCCAGCCTACTTGAGATTTTGTCAGCCTCTGTTGACAGGTCATTGTTCCCCATTTTGCGCCATGTTTTGCGACATTTTTGCTGGAATTTTCAGGAAAATTATATATATATTTTTGCAGCAGAGTTTAGGCTTTAACAATAAAATGTCTTGTTTGTAAATTTTATTTATTATTAATTTTATTTATTATTAAGTAAAAAAAATTAATAAATACAATTTTTTTTTAGAAAATTGCCTCCTTTATTTTAAATAAAAAATGTATTTTATTAGGGAAAACCATATTGCATGTGAAAGCCCCATTTCTACCGATTAGAACGGTACCACATATTTATTGGTAGCCCCCTGTTCCTGCCCAGGAGACCCCCCTAACTGAAACAAGTAATTTTTAGGGGGGGGGCATTTTTTTTTGGATTTTTAAGGGTTAAAAACCCTTAAGAATCCCCCAAAAAATGACATGGGGCCCCCCTTACCCAAAGTAACCAGCCCGGGACCAGCTATGCAGGGCTTGTAGGAACAGGGCGCAGGGGCCAGCTTTTGTGGCCCCTGGCCCTGCAGGCTACAAGCCTGCATAGCCCGTGGGCCCGGGCTCTTCTGCCCCCCCCGGGCTTTGGGGAGGCAGGTAATGGGGGTTCCAGGGGTTAATGGCAAGTCACCCGCTAGTCGCAGGTGACCCCTTACCAGTTCACAAGGGGTTAAATGTAAAAAGAAACACAGACACACAAAGAGAAAAGAGATTTTTTTTTTTTTAATACTTACCTCCCATCCATCCTGGAGCACTCTGGCGATCACTGGCTTCTGCTCACTTGCTAGAAGCCTTTTATAGCTGCTGGATGACAGAACACAAAAGGGTTAATTAAAAAAAAAAATTACATAGGGTCCCCCCTCCCGGGGGGGGGGATCCGCATATTTTTTTTGAATTTTAAGGGTTAAAAACCCTTAAAAATCCCCCCAAAAATTACGTAGGGTCCCCCCCTACCCAGCATTACCGACCCGGGCCAGCTATGGGGGCTTGTAGAACAGGGCACAGGGGCCAGCGGTAAGTCCTGGGGGGGGATCGGAGGCCCCCCAGGTGAAGAGGAGGGACAGCGGGAGCCAGCGCACATGCAGGTAAGTGAATGTCATTTTTTTTTTTTTTTTTTACAGTTAGCAGCTGCTGCTGCAGAAGCGAGGGGGGGGCGGCCTATTCCGGGGGCTCTCCTAGAGTCATCCGAGCCCCCACGGGGGATCGGATGGCACCAGATTAAAGAGGAGACCCAGCCAGATCTAACGAGGGGTCAGGTGGGTAATTTTTTTTTTTTTTGGCCCGCTATCAGGGGTAAATGCCAGGCACGTGGCTGGCACTTAAGTGACGGAGATGCAACCACGTAAATTTTACGTGGCTGGCATTTAAAGGGTTAAACCTCGTCCTTCTCTCTCCTCTCAGACTCATCACAGTGTGCTTACATCACATCGCTGTTACCACACCCACTGTTTCTTTTCATTTTTCCTATGAATCTCCAATGCTCTAATACTTTTAAAGATAACGTAGGAACTACAGGGTCTTTTTGAAGACGGATTGTAGTTTAGGACAGTACAACATGTAGGCCGAGACAATGGGACAACAATCAGGTTTGCCTTTAGTATAACTTTAATGTGTAAACTGCTAACAAGATATACCTTTAGTGCAGATTTGACTATAGCTTCTGATGTGGCATCATCCATACTCAATTCATGTCGCTTTTCCAGTTGAACATCTGCATAACTAACAGCAACATATAGTAATCTTAGCCATATTCCAAACTAACAGGACACAAAATAATGTTCCACTATTAGAACTGTGTTCAATACTCAAGTTATCAGTCACTATGTACTGTATATAGTATATTTCATACTATTCTAGTCTAAATCTGTTTTGTATCAAATTTTAAAAAATAGTACTTATCTTTGGACAACAGACTGGCTTAAAAAACAAACAAACTAATCTAGGAATCCGCTAAAAAACACAACATCCCTAGGGTTGATTGAGCAACGAGAGAAAACACTTTTTGATGTGCGGGCGTTGGCGGGACATTGCTCTGGTGCTCAGCATTTTGCCAGCGCCAGCATCACTCGGTCATGTGCCGCTCATCTCCGGCTGGGCATTCACATCATCAGGAAACCTGGCCAATGGAGCGCAAGCAGGACTTGCTGGTCGATCCGTGATTGCTCTTGGAGATATGACTGGGACAAGGGGGTGGCACGTATGACCCTAAGGAAGTGAAGGAAGGAACTGATCCAACTTGTAGGTTTTTATGCAGACCTGCCGGCTTCTCCCTCCCAACTCTTTATTGTTCTTGTTCATTTTTACTTTGCCCTTAGCATGTTTTCCCTGGCTGCATATGCTCAGCGTGAGATTTTTCATTCATGCTGGGCATTGTATATAGATCTGCAACAGCTACTGTATTTGAGGATTACATTTAATTACATGAATTTGTTAACATCATTGGTATAATTGATCAGATGTTTAGTCACTTATAGCACATAGGTATTATGTCATCTATATCAATTGTTTGTGCATATTTATATTCACGAGTTGTCACGTTTTTAGTGAGGGATAATATTTACTTTTGCATTTCTTTCTTCTTGTATTTCTTTTGCATTTTTATTCATGTGTGTTTGTATAGGTTTAGGGGTCATTTGCTGGATCTAATCACTCCTTAGTTATTCCTTTATTATCGGCATCCAATTGGGGCAGTTAGTATATATATTTTACATTATTAGTACACTGTCCATTACTTATCGGAGCACATTGGGGGGGAGGGAGGAGCATGGTCCTGGCTGGTTGTTTTTAATTGTCTTGTCCATTGTGTTGTGTATTGTTTTTTTAATTTGTATGTCTTTTGTATGTATGTTATCATGCCTATTCATTAAAGCCTAGTCTATTTCTATACATATACTTTGTTTGTGTGCACAGTACATTGCTTACTATGGGTTTTTGGGCCTTCCTGGGACCTGTCTGTTGTCTTAGAAAATGCTTTTTCTTTTGTTTTTTTCCTTAGTGCAATTTATTGAGAAAAATCACTTAATCTTATAAACATACAGTGCTTAATCAACCCTTATGTGCCAACGACTTACACACCAGTACTATAAATATCAATTTAATTTCTAATCTACCACAATGATCATCAAAAAAATGACCCGCAGAGAGAAAATGCTAGACATGCAAAAGAGAACATACCTCACAACCGTGTGGGTGCATACAATAAACTCTGGCTTGGAGTTCCACTGATGGTATGTGATATAGTATTGAGTCTGAAGCCAGATCCACTGTTGGCCTTTGGTTAGAAACCGATAGCAGCAAGACTTTCCTTTACCAAACTGCATCACTGTTAAATTAATAAATAGAATATAATAAAACACTTCTTTAAAAGGTATTATTACAGCCTATCTGGAGATTTTGTCACCCTTGTTGCCAGACCTTTTTGCACTATTTTGCACTCCACATGTTTAAACTGTGATTTTTGAAGGGACTTCTAGGAATTTTCCAGGAAAATTATATTTTGCTTTTTTTTCAGCAGAGCCTGGACTTTAACATGAAATGTCTTGTTTGTCATTTGTAGGTGTATTCTCAATATGTTTGGGTGAAATATGTGCAAAAAAATAAAAAAATCTATCTTTTACAATTTGTAGTGTTTTTTTGTAATAAAAATATGGAAGTTTGTCAATAAAATCTTATTGCGTGTAAAAGCCCCTTTCTCCCGGTTACAATAGTACCACATATGTATTGGTAGACACCCTTTCCTGCCCAGGAGACTCCCCCAAACTGAAACAGAGCTTTAGGAGATTTTCAGATAAAATACAACTGTGCTAGGCGCTATGCACACCTTGCACTTTTTGAAGAAAAACAACCCTTTACATTTGAAATACCCCCCACGAACTAAATATTCTCTGAAGTACACACCTCAAGCTCTCTAGGTGTACCAGGCTTGTTGACATGGGTGCAGTTTTCTGGAAGTAATCCCTCAATGAATTCTTTGGTTGCACAGGGTTTCCCTATCAAAGCCACATTTTCCTAAAAAGACAATATGAATACAAGCCAGCCCCCCCACCCCGGGCTTTGGGGAGGCAGGTAATGAGGGGGCTCGGGGTAAATGGCAAGTCCCCCGCTAGCCGCAGGTTACTTGCCAGACCCAGAGCCTTGTGGACCCCTTACCAGTTCACAAAGGGTTAACAGTGAAAAAAAACACACCACACAAAGATGTCATTTATTTAACAAAAAAAAGGAGACATTTTTTTTACTTTACTCACCTTCGATTGTCAGCTCCTCTGTCCCTCGCAAATCCGATGACAGATGCTGTGATCGCCTGCCCAGCGATCACCAGGGCATCTGAGAGCAGAACTGCCGTGAGCTAGGACGACACACACCAGGCGATGGTGAGTAAATGTCATTTTTTTAAACAGGAATTGCGGCTGCTGAAGTGGGGGGGGGGGGGGCACTCTATTCTGGGCACTCCCCTGCAGCCAGAGGAGCCCAGGGGGGGAATCGGAGGCACCAGGGTGAAGAGGAGACCCGGCCGGATTGAACAAGGGGTGAGGTAAGTGTTTTTTTTACTTGGTTTTAACCAAGGGGGGAAATTCAGGCATGTAGATACTACGTGCTTGACACTTAAAAGGAGTGGAAACGAGCATGTAGAATCTACGGGCTTGGCACTGAAAGAGTTAAAGTAATATCATGGTTAGTATTCCAAAACCTAAAAATGACTTTATTAACTGGATGACTCTCTTTTGGTATTTGCTAAAGTGGTATTTGCTGAAGTGGAAGTGGTTCCATTCTGATGTAAATAAATAAAACCTTTGCAAACTTCACTAGCACCAGACTTGCAAAGTACCCACAAAAATGCTAATGTTTTTGCCACGACAGGCAGATGATTAAACCATCTCCAACAGAGGCTTCCATAATCAAATAATATCGGACCATCTACCTAGACATATTTTCTGATTTTATATTTACATCTGTCTAGCAAAATATATCACATTAGTTTTATTCCTGTTCTCCAGGGCCAAAAAACATGCAGAAATTTGGAGTGCTAAATGTTTAGCCCCCTGGGTTCATTGCTTATCCTCTCTGATGAATTCTGAGCTCTCTGCATAATCCAAGAATAGAGGGTGCTATAATGCCTATGGCACGGTGTGTGGAAGAACTCAAAGTGCCAATGGTTCATTATGAGCACTTTTAAAAACAGTATTTACAAAAGTGGGATCACAGTCCTTGTGTGGTCGGGGAAGTCCTATATAATTTACTAAAATAGGATACACTGAAAAAAATACAATTCTGTGATTACTCATCTGTAGAATTGTTATTATGAGTATACAGTACGTCCTGCTCCAGAGAAGATTCTTTACCCTTGGGTATTACTCCGCCAGATGGCGCTGGACTGCAGAGACAGCGAAATTGGCTCCTCCCGGACCCTCAAATACCCGGGACCTCCCACAAATCCCCAGTATTGAAAAACAGTTAACAAGAAGCCGGGAGAATGATAACAGAACCAACTAGTAACTATCAAACAAAGATAACAATCACCATACAGGGGATCCAAGGATAATGAACCAAGGGTGGGGTGGAGTGTATTATTCTTAGTATACAGTACGTCCTGCTCCAGAGAAGATTCTTTACTCTTGGGACATCCAATAGCAGTGTCCATAAAGTAGGGTGGGATCCCCAAAAGGTAACAGCAGACAGGTCAGACCACTGCCGCCTGCAGAACCTTGCGGCCAAAAGCAGCATCAACCTTGAAAAACTTTGAAAAAGTATGAACAGAAGATCAAGTAGCGGCCTTGCAAACTTGTTCAACAGAAGCCTGGTGCTGAAAAGCCCAAGAGGCACCAATAGCACGAGTAGAATGAGCAGTAATGCGGAAGGGAGGATTCTTCCCCTTAGCAGTGTAGACCTGAATCACCGCCTGGCGGATCCATTTGCTGATAGTAGATTTAGCAGGAGCCAGACCCTTCCTAGGACCAGAAGGGACCACAAAAAGAGCATCAGTTTTTCTGAAAGGTGCAGTAGCCACCAGATAGTACTTCAGACTCCTAACCACATCCTTAGCGTTACTAGGATTAGGGCACAAGGAAGGTAGAACAATGTCCTGATTCAGATGAAATGCAGACACAACCTTAGGCAGAAAATCTGGCTTGAAGCGAAACACCACCTTGTCCTGGTGTCTCTCAAAGTAGGGGGGGCTGGATGGAAAGCGCCGCCAACTCAGAAACACGCCTAACAGAAGTGATAGCCACCAAAAAGACAACCTTGAGAGTAAGAATGGCCAAAGCAGCCTCCTGCACAGGTTCAAAGGGAGCACCCTGCAAGGCAGACAGGACCAAGTTCAAATCCCAGAAAGGCACCATAGGCTTACGTGGGGGACGCACATGAGTAACCCCCTGGAAAAAAGTCCTGATCAGAGAATGCTGAGCAAAAGATCTCTGGAAGAAAACAGCCAGGGCAGAGACATGACCCTTCAGAGTACTGAGTTGAAACCCCAGATCCAAACCATGTTGGAGGAACTCCAGGATCCTGGGAATAGAGAACACACGACAGGGAAGAGACCGAGACTCACACCAGTCAATGTAGGCACGCCAAACCCTATAGTAAATGGAAGAGGAAGACTTCTTCCTAGCCCTGATCATGGTGTTAACAACAGAGGCAGACAGCCCCTTCTCCATCAAGATGTAGGTTTCAACAGCCAGGCTGTCAAAGCCAGAGTTTGTAAATTGGGATGGCGTAAATGTCCCTGAGTGAGCAGGTCTGGAACCCTGGGCAGAGCGTACTGATCTACTGCCAGCTGCACTACGTCTGCGAACCACACTCTTCTTGGCCACCTGGGAGCCACCAGGATAGCTGGCACCCCTTCCTGAGCTATCTTGCGCAGAACCCTGTCCAACAGGGGGAATGGGGAAAGACATACAGAAGCTGAAAGTCCTGCCATGACATTGCTAGAGCATCTGTGGCCAAGGCCAGAGGATCCTGGGACAGGGAGAAAAAGGCTGGGAGCTTGTGACGGGACGCAAACAGATCCACATCTGGTTGACCCCAACAGTGACACAGAGATTGAAACACCCCGTCGCAGAGGGACCACTCTCCCAGGCGAGAGGTCCCCCTGCTCAGAGAGTCTGCCAGCAGATTCTCCACCCCCGGAATGTACACAGCTGAGATGCAGGGAACATTGTCCTCCGCCCAGGACAGGATCAGAGACGCTTCCTTGAGGGCCCCCTTGCTTCGGGTCCCTCCCTGATGACTGATGTAGGCACCCGCCGTCTGGTTGTCGGAGCGTACCTGAACAGGCCGGCCCAGAAGGTGTCGGGTCAAGTGGGCCAGAACCAACCTGATTGCCCTCAATTCCAGAATGTTGATGGGCGTGTGGGCCTCCTGAGGGCCCAGCACCCCTGGAACCGTAGGGACTTCCAGAAGCCCCCCCAACCCGTCAGACTGGCATCCGTGGTGACCGTCTCCCAGCAGGGGGCCAGAAAGGATCTGCCCGCCAACAGGTTCCTGGAGTCCAGCCATCACGAGAAAGACCTCCTGGCTAGGGGGGACAGAACAAGGACCTGGTCCAGGGACGCAGGATCCTTGTCCCATACTGACAAGAGGTGGCGCTGCAGAGGCCTCATGTGAAACTGGGCATAAGGGACCGCCTTGAAGCACGACACCATCAGGCCCACCAGCTGCATTCCCTGCCTGATGGAGGGATGAGGGCAAGATAGCAGGAACTGAACCTGTGCTAGCACTAGCAGACTGTCCACCTTCTTCTACCTGAACTGTATCCAGATTCATTCCCAGGAAGGGTGTCACCAAGGAGGGAGACAGGGAAGATTTGGGATGGTTGATCACCCAGCCAAATGACTCCAGAGTGGACACTACTAGCTGAGTATCCAGCTCTGCCTGTTGGAGGGACTGAGAAGTGGTGAGAATGTTGTCCAAATAGGGCAGCACGCGAATGCCCTGAGACCTGAGCAGAGCCATCACTCCTGCCAGCACCTTGGTGAACACTCTGGTAGCTGAAGTGAGACCGAAGGGCAATGCCACAAATTGGTAGTGCTGATCCTCCAGAGCGAACCTGAGGAATTTTTGATGACCTGGAAAAACAGGAATATGAAGGTAAGCATCCTTCATGTCCACAGAGGTCATGAAGTCCCCTGGACGCAGGCAACTGATAGCAGAGCGCAAAGTTTCCATGCGAAAGCACCTGCACCTGACAAATTTGTTGAGGATCTTCAAGTCCAGGATGGGCCTGACTGACCCATCTCTTTTGGGCAAGGTGAAAAGGTTGGAATAGAACCCCTTGCCCCTTTCTCGTAAGGAGACCTGACAGATGACCCCCAGCTCCAGAAGGCTTTGCACCGCCAGAATCAGAGCCTGAGCTGACAAGGGGTCCTGAGACATCCGGGATCTGATGAATCTTGGGGGGGGGGCCAGGCAGCAAACTCTATCTTGTAACCGGAGGACACAACCTCCTGAATCCACCGGTCTGAGACATGAAGCCTCCAGACGTGAGCAAAGTGCTGAAGCCGTCCCCCCACCCGGATGGGTGAGGGTGCCCCTTGCCTGAGGGGCTTGGAGGAAGGCTTAGTCTTGGAGGCCCAGGATGATCCAGGGCGTCCATGTACTCTGCCCCTACCCCAGAAATCTCCTCGGGCCCCAGTAAAGGAGACCCCCCTCCCCTGTCTGGATTCACGAAAAGGGGAAGAAAAGGAGCCTGGGCCCCGAAAGGGCCGAGACTGCCTCCTGCCCTGGGATAACCTGCCTCCCTTAGCAAACAGATCCAGGCGGCCCCCAAACAGGCGTAGTCCTTTGAAGGGAAAACCAGTGAGAGCCTTTTTGGCAGCGCTGTCAGCTGCCCACTGGCGCAGCCAAACCGAGCGGCGTATAGCCACCACCAGGGCAGAGGCTCTGCCACACATCCTAATGGTATCATCCAAGGCAGAGAGAACATAAGCAACAAATACCTCACAACGAGAGAGTGCATTAAACTCTTCACTAGACACATCATCAGGAGCACCATCTAAGACACTTCTAAGCAGGGTCCTAATAGCCACAGCTGTAACAGCAGAGGCACAAACCGGGTACAGCGCCGTCCCCACACAGGCAAAGGCATGGGACGCCAGCTGATCAATACACCGGTCCTCACTATCCCTCAGTGTAGTAGAATCAGGGGAATGCATGACAGAGGTGTTAGACAAACCCAGAATTGGGGCATCCACCTCTGGAGGGGATACCCAACGCTTTACCACATCAGCAGGAAAGACATACCTCTTATCCCAACTCTTAGGACGCTCCCATTCCTTGAGCAAGATTATTAAAATGAGCTTGCTCAGGGAACTCTAAACGTGGCTTAGCAATATGAAACAATTCCCCCTGCTGCTTAGGAGCCGCGACCGGGGGAGAGATAGAAAGTACCTCAAAAATCTGAGCCAAAAGCCTATCAGTATCATCTGGGGCACAGGGATCAGAGCCAGAATCATCATGACCCCTGGGCCTCTCATCAGATGACTCCGAGTCAGAGAACAGTTCCCCTTCTTCCAAGGGGGTATAACCAGACAGTTCGAAGAACTCTTCAGCCTCCATAGGGAAAAGAGTGACATCAGGCGTCAAATGCCGCCTCTTGGCAGAGGCCTTCCGCGCCATGGTATTAGCAAGCAACTTTTCAACACTAGCCAGTCTAGCAGACACATCAGGCTGAGACTCCCCACTGGTATGCAGCTCAATGGGAGTCAGATTTAAGCTTGGGGGAGTAGGTGAAGCCATACGTGACACAGGCCCAGCTACTGGTAAACCAGGCTGCAGCGCAAGCACCTGCTGGGCACAAGGTACACAAACCCGCACATTGTCAGCACTTGTAGGGGACACCCCACACACTACACACAGCCGGGCTTCTCCCGAAGGAACCCCCGAGAACATTATCCTGAGACGCCTCCATATGGTGATTATAGCGGCACAATAGGCCGATAGGGATTCACGCTATAAAAGCAACCCAGGATGCCCCAATAGCCCGCTAGGGAAGTGGGAGTAATTAGCACACTAGGCCTCACAAAGTTTAAAGACTAAATAGAGGGGGCAGGGCCGGGAGAAACCAATGGAGTATGACCCACCTGCAAGACATAAGCGAAGAGAAACCTATAAGAGACATGCATACGTGACATAGGGTAAATAAAAACCGCCCGCGAGGGCACTCACGGACCACGGTAGGAAGGCGCCAGCCACGCAGCAAGAAGAATCCAGAAGAAAAGGCGCCGAGTATACCTCGAGGGGCGGGCCGCGGAGACAGTGATGCAGAACGCGCCATCCGCAGGCCCCGCCCCCCGAAGAGCGCAAAGCCGCACACGTGACAATCAACCAAAGATGGAGCAGCAGCGCCTGAGGTAATGCCGCCGCCAACCGCCGGCGGCATATTCAAACCGCAACCAGTGCAACCAAGACTGTGCGGAGACAGAACTAAAGGCAACCAAGCACACCAACCAAGTGAAAGAACAAACACACACACACACTCACCCCCCCCCCCCGAGAACTACAAGGGAGAGCGAGGGAGGGCAGCGACCACTTAACGTAGGGTCCACCGATAGCCAGGGGCAAGGGGCAATAGCGCGGGAGGGGCACCCCATAGAGGCTCGCCATATGCCTATACCGCCTACCCTTTGGTGGGGGACTGCAACGCTCCTAAGCACCTGACAGCAGTGCTGCCTACCATCACCCGCACCAATGCAGCCAAAGCTGGGAGGCACATTAACAATGGAACAGGTGGGAATAGTCCTACAGGGCCACAGGCTAATAGCCTCGCTCACCTGCGAGAAGAGAGAGCCATCTTCTTGTCCTTCGCAGTCCAGACTGCAGAGAAAATCTGGGGATTTGTGGGAGGTCCTGGGTATTTGAGGGGCCGGGAGGAGCCAATTTCGCGGTCTCTGCAGTCCAGCGCCATCTGGCGAAGTAATACCCAAGAGTAAAGAATCTTCTCTGGAGCAGGACGTACTGTATACTAAGAATAAAGATTCTCAGGTTTAGTTAAATGTGTTACCATAAAATATGCTTTAGGTTTACTTTTTGTGTAATTATCTAGTGACGAGTGTTGCCTATAGGATATTACTTTTGCATGTATGTTAGTAATTAAAGTCCATTCACACCTTTTTTTTTCAAATTAAAAATATTTTTAACATTTGTGTGCTTTCATTATCAGTCTGAGTACGTACAATGTTCATGGCACCTCACAATTATCTCCAGATCATCCACATGATAGTAGTCATATCCAGATGTACCAAGAACTTCAAAAGGCAAGTACCCAATAATAGGTGGTGCTCTGAATAACAACAGGGAAAGGTAAATGATTTTTATGCAATTTTAGAAAACAGATTATGCCGTTGAACAGATCGCAGATTAAAGTGGATGTCCAGTCTAAGCATAACTCCCCGCCAGGTTCCAGCGCCAATCTTCTGTGATTTTGGCCCTGGGCGCAGCCAGCAGCTCCCCATGTTCTGTGGGTGGCCCCATCTGTCCGTTCACTTAAATGGGCAGGTGGGCATCAACACAAGGCAGAGAAGTCGCTCTGTGTGGCTGTGTGCTGGAGTATCGGCAACAATGCTGGATCCTGGATGAATTAAGGAGTTTTTTTTGTTGTAAGCCCCCTCCTTGACATTGAGTCAGGACAAGGAGGGTTAAAAAAATACAATTCTGTGATTGCTCACCTGTAGAATTGTTATTATGAGTATACAGTATGTCCTGCTCCAGATAAGAATCATTACACTTGGGTATTACTCCGCCAGAGGACGCTGGACTGCAGAGACTGCGAAAATTGGCTCCTCCCGGCCCCTCAAATACCTGGGACCTCCCACAAATCCCCAGCATTGAAAAACAGTTAACGAAAAGCCGGGAGAAATAAAACAGAGCCAACTGGTAACTCTAACAATGATAACAATCACCATACAGGGAATCCTAGGATAATGCAAAACCAAGGGTGGGGTGGAGCAGGACGTACTGTATACTCATAATAACAATTCTACAGGTGAGTAATCACAGAATTGTATTATTCTTAGTATACAGTATGTCCTGCTCCAGATAAGAATCATTACACTTGGGACATCCAATAGCAGTGTCCATAAAGTAGGGTGTATCCCCAAAGGTAACAACAGGCAGGTCAGACCACAGCCGCCTGCAGAATCTTGCGGCCAAAAACAGCATCAGCTGAGGCCCTAACATCAACCTTGTAAAACTTTGAAAAAGTATGAACAGAAGATCAAGTAGCGGCCTTGCAAACTTGTTCAACAGAAGCCTGGTGCTGAAAGGCCCAAGAGGCACCAATAGCACGAGTAGAATGAGCAGTAAGGCGGAAGGGAGGATTCTTCCCCTTAGCAGAGTAGGCCTGAATAACCGCCTGACGGATCTATTTGCTGACAGTAGACTTGGCAGGAGCCAAACCCTCCCTAGGACCAGAAGGGACCACAAAAAGAGCATCAGTTTTTCTGAAAGGTGCAGTAGCCACCAGATAGTAGCTCAGACACCTAACCACATCCAAAGAATGCAAAACCCTCTCCTTAGCATTACTAGGATTAGGGCACAATGAAGGAAGAACAATGTCCTGATTCAAATGAAAGGCAGACACTACCTTAGGCAGAAAATCTGGCTTGAAGCGGAACACCACCTTGTCCTGGTGTCTCTCATAGTAGGGGGGCTCAATGGAAAGCGCCGCCAACTCAGACGCACGCCTAACAGTGGTGATAGCCACTAAAAAGACAACTTTGAGAGTAAGAATGGCCAGGGCAGCATCCTGCACAGGTTCAAAGAGAGCACCCTACAAGGCTGCCAAAACCAAGTTCAAATCCCAAACAGGCACCATAGGCTTACGTGGGGGACGCACATGAGTAACCCCCTGGAAAAAAGTCCTGATCAGAGAATGCTGAGCAAAGGACTTCTGGAAGAAAACAGCCAGGGCAGAAACCTGACCCTTCAGAGTACTGAGTTGGAGCCCCACCTCCAACCCATGCTGCAGGAACTCCAGAATCCTGGGAATAGAGAACACACGACAGGGAACACCAGTCAATGTAGGCATGCCAAACCCTGTAATAAATGGAAGAAGAAGACATCTTCCTAGCCTTTATCATGGTATCAACAACCGAGGTAGACAGCCCCTTCTCCATCAAGATGGAGGTTTCATCACAACTAGAGAGTGCATTAAACACCTCACAAGGCAAATCATCAGGGGCACTGTCAAGGATATTTCTGAGCAGGGTCCTAATAGCCACAGCCGTAATGGCCGAGGCACAGACCGGGCGCAGCGCAGTCAACACACATGCAAAGGCATGGGACGCCAGCTGGTCAATGCGCCAGCCCTCAGCATCCCGCAGGGTAGGAGTCAGGGAAGTGCATGACAGAGGTGTTAGATAACCCTAGGACCGGGGCATCCACTTCGGAAGGGGATGACCAACACTTTACCACCTCAGCAGGTACACTGGGAAGTCTACTGGGACGCTCCCATTCCTTGAGCACAAGGTTATTGAAATGTGCTTGCTCAGGAAATTCCAAGCGTGACTTAGCAGTATGAAAAAGTTCCCCCCTTTGCCTGGGAGCCGCAACAGGGGGAGAAATGGACAGAACCTCAAAAATCTGGTCCAGCAATCTATCAGTATCATCCGGGGCCCAGGGGTCAGAGCCAGAATTGTCATGACCCCTGGGCCTCTCATCAGATGACCCTGAGTCGGAGAATAGCTCCCCTTCGTCCGAGGGGGTATAGCCACATAGATGCAAAAACTCATCAGTTTCCATAGGGAAAAGAGTGACATCAGGCGTTAAGTGCCGCTTTTTTGCAGGCCTTACGCGCCAAGGTATTAGCAATTAACTTCTCAACACTAGCCAGTCTAGAAGACACATCAGGCTGAGAATCCCCACTTGTATGCAACTCATTGGGAGTGAGATTTAAGCTTGGGGGAGTAGGTAAAGTGAAGCGAGGCGCAGGCCCAGCCACTGGAAGGCCAGATTGCAGCGCAAGCACCTGCTCGGCACAAGGTACACAGACCCGTGCATTGTCAGCGCTAATAGGGGACACCCCACAAGCTACGCACAGCCGGGCTTGTCCCGAAGGAACCCTGGTCACATTATCCTGAGAAGCCTCCATATGGTGATTATAGCGGCACACTAGGCCGATAGGGATTAACGCTATATAGCAACCCGGGATGCTCCAATAACCCACCAGGGAAGTGGGAGTAATTACACTAGGCCTCACAAGTTAATAAACTAATAGAGGGCAGGGAGAAGCCAATGGGTTCACCCGTCTGAAAGACATAATCAAAGGTAGCCATAAGCACACAATAATAACAAAACGCTAATAAAGCAGCCCGCGAGGGCACTTACAGACCGCGGTAGGTAGAAGCCCGTCACGCAGAAGCCGAACAAGCAGACAAAATGGCATCGGTATACCTCGAGGGGCGGGCCCGCACGAGCAATGACGCGGAACGCGCCAGAGACAGCCCCCCCCCCCCAAAGAGCGTGAAGCCAACACGTGACAAGCAACCAATGACGGCGCACCGGCGCCTGAGGTAACGCCGCCATCAAGCGCGGAACACTGGAAAAAACGCACGCAGCGGCGGCGGCAATTTCAAATATAATACAAGTAATACAAGTCAGCGCGGCGGCTGACACAATGCATAATGTAATAAATCATAAGCCAATACACGTATATGCACAACCCCCCCCTCTTTTCCCCCCGAATGCTACAGGGAGAATGAGGGAGGACAGCGGCCACTTAACGTAGGACCCACCGATAGACAGGGGCAAGGGGCAATAGTGCGGGAGGGGCATCCCATAGAGGCTCACCATAAGCATGTACCACCTACCCTTTGGTGGGGGATTGCGGTGGAGCAGCGCTCCTAAGCACCTAACAGCGATGCTGCCTACCATCCCCCGACCAGCGCAGCCAAGGCTGGGAGGCACATTACTAATGGAACGGGTGGGAATAGTCCTACAGGGCCGCAGGCTAATAGCCCCGCTCACCTGCGAGTAGAGAGCCATTTCTCGTCCTTCGCAGTCCAGACTGCAGAGAAAATCTGGGGATTGTAGGAGGTCCCTGGGTATTTGAGGGGCCGGGAGGAGCCTATTTTCGATGTCTCTGCAGTCCAGCGCCATCTGGCGGAGTAGTACCCGATTGTAAGTATTCTATCTGGAGCAGGACGTACTGTATACTAAGAATAAAGGCTTACCTCGCACCCCGTTACACTTAGGCTGAACATCCACTTTAAGTCAAAAGTTAGATACATTTTTGATTTTCTGCATGCTATTATAGGTTCATATTGAATAATTAGGTAAATATGAAATATTGTTCACATTTAGGTATGTAAATATCTAACTTTAAACAAGTTGTATGGTTTCTTATAAATGCCTTATCCCCAGCAATTATATTAAATGTGTTTATAGTAAAATGAGGGAAGTCAAGTCAAAGGAATAGGGATATCTTTTGCACTGTATGCACTTACATTACAAACCTTTATTTTTAGTTGTTCAAGCAATTATATACCCATCAATATTATGTACAGTTTTACAGATATATACAGCTTGCTGGATGGAGTAGTGTAAAGCATTCTACCACTGGGTTCTGTACCAATGTAGTGCTTCTCTATTTGGCAGACTGATGAGTTTGGTGATGGGTATGGTGAATGCCAATGGGAACCTTACCTGCCTGACTGCACCGTGCCAACTGTAAAGTCTGGTAGAGTTTTTTTTTTCCTAGGCCCATTAGTTTAGTTAAAGAAAAACTGTTGCTGGGAACAGTTTGGGTAAGACCAATTTCTGTTTCTGTATGACTGAGTGCCAGTACACAAGGTCTATAAAGGTATGGCTGGGGGAGTTTGGTGTTAAAGAACTTGACTGGCCCACAAAGAGCCCCAACCCTAATCCCATAAAAACACCTCTCAGATAAACTTGAATGAAGATTATCTTTTTTGGACAAATAGGTAAAAATTCTTAGACAAAAGAAGAGTGGCTGCTGTAGTTGTAACTTCATAATTAGCCCAATTAATGTGTAACTTGTGATAATAGTGTGAAATACTGCTTCTGCTTTCATTTTATAGTGGATCTTATTGGTTCCCTAAAGATTGCCAAGTCTAAAATTATTTATGTACCTGTGATCTAGAGAAAGGAACTTCCATTCAAGACTGTGCCTTGATGTAAATTCTTCAAAGGACTCATCAACTATACAAATTTCCTGTAAATCCAAAAATGCAAAAAGTGAATAAAGTTTTATATTTTAAATAATGTAAAAAAGGGGGACATGTTAACTGCTTGAAAATCGTGACTTTCTTTGAAACGGGGCCACCGCCAAGGAGGACCCAGAAATGAGTTTCTTTCTGCTTTAAGAACATTGAACAGCATTTATTGCTTCTCGCTAAAACTCCCAGCGTGTTAGCTCGACTGGGTATTGACAGGTGTCATATTCAACCATCCTACACTGTACCAGCATACCTTACTTAACTTAGATAAAAAAAAAGAGAGGAAGAAGAAGATGTGAAGACTACGATAAAGACAGACACTAGAGAAAAGATAGAAATCAAGGGAATAAATGGGGGAGAAAGCTTTTTCAAGGCCACATCACCCTTCAGTTACAGTTAGTAGTGATAACCTTTCACAAAAAGTTCAGAGTGTTTATCCAGACTTCAGTACAGTATCCATGGTTCCTTGGAATTATTTAAAATGCTGTTTACTCTTCCATTAACCCTTTCGCTGCCAGCCTACCTGGAGTTTTTGTCACACTCTGTTGCCAGACCATTATGCACTATTTTGCGCTCCCCATGTTCAAATGTGATTTTTGAAGGGATTTCCAGGAATTTCCCAGGAAAATGATATATTGTTTTTTTCAGCAGAGTCTGGGCTTTAACGTGAAATGTCTTGTTTGTAATTTTTTAGGTGTATTCTCAATACTTTTGGGTGAAATATGTGCAAAAAAATAAAAAAAAATCAATTTTTTGCAATTTGTAGTGTTTTTTTGTAATAAAAAATGTAAGTTTGTCAATAAAATCTTATTGCATGTGAAACCCCAATTAATCCCGGTCACAGCGTTACCACATATGTATAGGTAGACCCCCTTTCCTGCCCAGGAGACTCCCCCAAACTGAAACATTTTCAGATAAAATACAACTATGCACCGCGCTAAGCGCACCTTGCGGTCTTTCCAGAAAAAGAACCCTTTAAATTTGAAATACCCCTCAAAAACTATATATTCTCTGGAAGTATACACCTCAGGCTTTCTTGGCGTACCAGGTTTGTTGACATGGGCGCAATTTTCTGGAAGTAATCCCTCAATCAATTCTTGGGTTGCACAGAGTTTCCCTAAAAAAGAATAAAAAAGAAGAATCAAAGCCACATTTTCCTAAAAAAACTATATGCAAACAGAAAAAAACATATAAAATCTGAAAAAGCAACAACCCCCGAACAGAACAATACCCAACATGCATAGGTACTGTCAAGGGAAGAGTTGCCAAACACCCCAAAGTAAAGCGTGCGCATAACGGTAATTTTACTTAAAAATTTCAGCTCTGCAGACAAAGTGCGCACCTTGCGATTTTTCAACCAAAACAACCCTTTAAATTTAGAATATCCCCACAAACCATATATTCCCTGAAAGTACACATGTTAAGCTTTCTAAGAGTACTGAGCTTGTTGTAGTGGGCTCATCTTTCTGGAAGTAATCCATTGAAGAATTCTTAGGTTGCATAGGGTTTCCCTAAAAACAATTATAAAAAAGCAGAATAAAAAACATGTTTTCCTAAAATATCAATATGCAAACAAGAAAAAACAAGCTAAATCTGAAAGCGCAAGGTCCCCCGAGCAGAACAATACCCAACATGCATAGGTACTATTAACCCTTTCAATTGTCAGCCTACTTGAAGTTTTGTCACCCTCTGTTGACAGGTCATTTTTCCACCTTTTTGCGGCATGATTAACCGTGATTTTTGCTGGCGTTTCCAGAAAAATTATATACATTACATATATATTTTTTTCAGCAGAGTTTAGGCTTTAACATGAAATGTCTTGTTTGTAATTTTTCTACTGTTTTTGGAATATTTCTGCTTAAAAAAAACAAAAAAATAAATAAATATATATATTTTGTAAACAATTGCCTCCTTTATTTTAAATAAAACCTTTTTTTTTTTTTAAATGAAAACCATATTGCATGTGATAGCCCCATTTCTCCCGATTACAACGGTACCACATATGTATCAGTAGCCCCCCCATTCTTGCCCTGGAGACCCCCCAAACTGAAAAGAGCACTTTATTACATTTACAAATAAAATACAACTACTATCCACACTATAAACATAAGGGGTTAATTAAAAAAAAAATTCCAGGGGGGGGGGGCATTTTTGGGGAATTTTAAGGGTTAGGGTTAGGCTAACCCTAACCCTTAAAAATAAAAAAATATACAAAAATAAAAATTCCCCCCAAAAATTGGGACCCCCCCATGTCATTTTCTTTATTTTTTTTAAGGGTTAGGGTTAGCCTAACCCTAACCCTTAAAAAAAAAAATGTTAATTTTTTTTTTTAATTTTAAGGGTTAGGGTTAGGCTAACCCTAACCCTTAAAAATAAAAAAAATATACAAAAATAAAAATTCCCCCCCAAAAATGGGGACCCCCCCATGTCATTTTTTTTTTTAAGGGTTAGGGTTAGCCTAACCCTTAAAAACGTAGAGGGGAACCCATTTTTTTTTTAATTTTAAGGGTTAGGGTTAAGCTAACCCTAACCCTTAAAAATTAAATAAAAATGACGTAAGGTCCCCCCTCCGGGGAGGAAACCCATTTTTTTTTTAATTTTAAGGGTTAGGGTTAGGGTTAGGCTAACCCTAACCCTTAAAATTTTTTAAAAAATTATGTAGGGTCCCCCTTACCCGTCATAACCAGCCCGGGACCAGCTATGGGGGCTTGTAGGAACAGAGTGGAGGGGCCAGCTTTTGTGGCCCCCCACCCTGCAGCCTACGAGCCCACATACCCTGTGTGGGCCCGGGCTCTTCTGCCCCCCCCTGGGCTTTGGGGAGGCAGGTAATTGGGGGTGCGGGGGTTAATGGCAAGCCACCCGCTAGTTGCAGGTGGCTTGCCAGACCCCAGCCTTGTGAACTGGTATAAGGGGTCTCATGGACCCCTTACCAGTTCACAAAGGGTTAACATTAAAAAAACACACACACACACACACAAAAATTCATTTATTAAAAAAAAAAAAAAAGTTTTTGACGGCTCAGCTGTCAAATGCCCTGGTGATCGCTGGCCAGAGGAGGGGGGGCAGGGGATCAGAGCATCCCCTGCCCCTCCACTGCTCTGCCCAGCGATCACCAGGGCATCTGACAGCTGAGCCGAGGAGAGGAAGCAAGAGGCCCGGGAGTGACGTCATAAGCCCCACCCCCAAAGGGGCGTCGGGAGAGGAGGGGGAGGAGAGGAGGGGGAGAGCCCTTTCAGGCTCTCCCCTGAAGCTGAAGAGGCTGGGGGGGGGGGCGATCGGAGGCCCCCCCAGTGAAGAGGAGACCCGGAGGGAGGCAGCGCGACTGCAGGTAAGTAAATGTTTTTTTTTTTTTTACAGTTAGCAGCTGCTGCTGCCAAACGGGGGGGGGGGGGGCTATTCTGGGGGATCTCCCACGGGGGATCGGATGGCACCAAATTAAAGAGGAGACCCAGCCGGATCCAACGAGGGGTCAGGTGAGTATTTTTTATTTTTATTTTTTTTACTAGCAGGGGGGAAAGTCAAGCACGTAGATTCTACGTGCTTGGCACTTAAGTGGAGTAGAAGCGAGCACGTAGAATCTACGTGCTTGGCACTGAAAGGGTTAAAGTGATCTAACAACTGTCTGTTTAGGATGGAGCCATTGCCTTTGAGTGGAGAGGGGCATCCTGACTGGGGATGTTCTCCTGCAAACCTGGTCCTCAGAGTCAAGATACTTACCTCTTCCCGGATCCCATCCACTGGGGGCTGGTTAAAGAACCCCTATTACAGCTGGCAGGCAATTGTGATCACCCTATGGACTGGCGTTCATGTGCTATACCGTTGATAGTGGATAGTGACTGGCCGCCATGGGTCACAAAGGGCCAGGGCCAGACAGAGGGAGCTGCACTTGTTAGCCCTTTACACTAGGCTTTGAAGTTAGCCCAAACCATCAAGTCTAGGTCCAGAATCTAAAAGATTCCAGGCCCGGCCGCTAGCCTAACCCTGATGCATCCTACACCATATGTCTCACTGTGTAAAACCTCCCCGGGCGCCGGTAATCTTACCTGATCCCGGAGGGTTACCTGATGCGGCCAGCTAGCTGCACCTTGTCACAGCAACCCTTTTGAGAGAGCCAATTGTCTCTCTCTCAAAAAGTGCTGCAGCATGGCTTTGGGAGCCAACCGCAGCGACTGTATAGGAGGTGGGGAAGGGCCCGAATATTGAGCGGAGGACCTATTTCTGGGTTTCTATCCGCTTTAAGCAAGTACTAACATGCCATAGACTTCTCACAATATATTAAGGGTCAGTTTATATGTGTACGCAAAATGTGCGTGCATTCAGAGATAGTCCCTGACTAAAATTGAGTTGTAATAAATGAAGGCTTTTTCCATTAGCATTTAGTTGTAGGAATGTCAGTGGCAGGAAAATAATTATAATGTGCAGTAAGCCAATGGAGATGTTTTATGCTTGGTGGAAAACTGCCGAAGGGCAGATCTTATGTGGGGTGAGCACTGGGGAGCATTACCAGTTATATAGGTACATAAGAACTTACTTGCATGGACATATACCAATGAATACAACATTGGAAAAGGACACAAAATTCAAAATAGTTTTCATTTGAGAGCAATATTGCAAATAAGATTTTACCACTCACCTTTAAAAACTGAGGTGTTGCAAGCCGTACTGTAGCAATAAGGCAAACCCTGCTGAGCTGGGATCGGTATGGTCTGGAAACAGCCCCCTCAAAACCATTACACAAAGAAAAGGGCACTGCAATGACAGTCTGCATGTGACGACTTTAAAAGAAAGTATAGCAACTATAACATGCATGGTATGATCTTTATTGTGATATTGTATATGCTATACATCAATTCTTTAATGTTTGCTGTATTACTACACTAGCAAAAACCTGATCTCAGGCAAAAACCTGAGAATTGTTGTGACAACATCTAGTCTCCTGTTATACAGGCAGACTGCAGTTTGCTGTGTACCTTTGTGAAAAGCAGAGTGCCGAAAGACAAAGTCACCTTTAGGATTAAACAAGGATATTGATTTCTCCACTTTCTTATAAAATAAGTTACAGCCTAAAGAATTAGGATAGAGAAATATATGCCATTCCTAAATAGGTAAGAACCTTTATCATACCATTAAAATAGTGTGTATAGGTCCATTAGAATGTAATATGAATTTTTACCCCTAGGGGGCAATATTACTTCAGAATGACGTATACCCTATAGTATTGTTTTTAAAGATTTTTAACACATTTTTTATGTTTATTTCTTAGATGCGGCAGCCAGATTATTTGAAGGATATCCCTGAATGATCCCCGATCAAAAATTGAACACTTTATTACTGTTTGTAATTGAAGATGTGCGCTTTACCGCAATTATTATAGAGCCGGTCTCTCTGAGCCCCACGCCCCTGCGCAGTCATGCTGCAGGTGTTTGGTGCCTCCTACAGCTGTGAGGTCACCACCCCAGCTCATGACTGACAGCTGGCCGGGACTCGGTGAGACCGGAAGTGACGCGCGGCACCGCTCCGGAAGTGACGCGATACCGCATCACGTCACACGGCCGGCCGGGGGATCTGAACTATAAAAACACGTGCAAGGCTGTGGTAGGCAGGGAGACATTCCTTGAGGAAGGGGACGTGATCTCCGAAACGTGGGAGGACCGGCCGAACTATTACTATAGATAAACGGGTAATACGCTGCTTTATGAGATGCTGTGATTACATTATCGTGCTGTAGTTATACTGTGGCTTCATGCATATGAATCTTTAGCCCTGCCTGGGCAGATGTGCTTTACAGAATGAACATATATGCTTGATATTGGAATGTATTGCTAACAGCATCCTATATATGCTTGCCATTTATATCAGCTTTATATCATGTAAGGATAGATGCATCTATTGATTGGGCTCATATGCTTTGCATCTGAATGAATTGTCAGTTGCACTCTGTATACGCTTCTAATATGGTCTTTGCTACTATTAATGCAACATTGTAATCATGTTTATGTATCACAGTCTCTGAGTTACAGCAAGCTATCTCGGTGAAGTTTCTTCTTTTGTATGCTGCCTAATTATACTTTGCTCAGAATTAGCTGAATATGGAGCAGCTTTTTTTGCTTTTTTCTACACACATGCCACAGCGCTAGCTTGCTACTTAAAGGGACTGCGCATATTTCTATTTGTATATAAATGCACCGGTGAATGTATATATTTTTCTGTGTACATATTCTATGGTGATTTATGAATATCTGTATTATCTACTTATATAAGCCTAAATCGCAAGAAAGAAAAAAATAAATTAGATTTTTTTAAAAGCTTAATGAGGTGTGCGCTTAATATTTTTACTGAAAAGCAGTGTGGGACTGCTCCAAGTGTCTGTGAAGAAAGGGGTGGGTGCCTCTTCTTGGTCTGTGTAGTTGAAACTACAGAACATCAGTATACTTCCAGCTTAAAAGAAGATTTATTTAGTTGCTGTACTTTGCAGTGCACAAAGCACAGACAATATACAAGCCAGGAGAAGCCATTTAACCCACAGACACAGAAGATGGTATGTCCCACATAATGTAATGGAAGAGGGTTGGAGATATGTACCTCTCTCAGAGTAAAAAGGGTGGTCACGCATAAATAAAATCTGGAGACTGGGTTACAGAAGGGGAGCCAGCTCTCAGCTTCAGCAACTTTATTCAGCAGCACACCAGAATCAAGCCACCTAGACACTGTCCACCTATAAAAGCCTGGGCTATTTTCTAATAGCAGTGGTTATACATCATGCTATTACCCATTGCTTTCTTTTTCAAAAACAAGGCTTCTAAGCTTTAGAAATACCTACCTTTTTATTTTTTGCAGCCCCTGCCATAGCCTGAGCCCGTTGATCGACAACCGATCAATATATATATATAGCCCCCCCCCCCCCCCCCCCCCCCAAAGTGTGACTACACCTAGCTACTGGCATTTGGAAGGAACTGAGAAATTTACCCCAGGCGAGGCTTCAATATAAATCTCTACTTCTGCTGAAAGAGTCGATGAGGGTCCCCTGAGGTGCCAGCAGGAGTACCACCCGACACTGAATGAAGATGGTGAAGGTAAGTACGTTGTAATGCATGGGCGAAGGCCTCCAAGCCATGAGGACCCTAGCCCCTATTTCTGGTGTGCCGGCCTCAGGCAGGGGGACCTTAAGTCATTTTTTTTTTTAAAACACTGATGTCTAACAACAAGAAACTGAGGAACCATGTGCAGCGCAAGGTAATGGCTGCACCATTGATTTATTTGATGATCAGGCTGGACAATACCTATAAAGCAGTTGTTTTACTGAATAGCTGTTATATTACTTTTGTATATAGATAAATAAATGACACCTTTGTGATTAGTAAAACCAGATTTTCATTTAATAATCATAGAGATTTAGGACAGAATAACCCACTGTTATCTGATCCACCTCAAACAATGAGTCACAAGCCAAAACACTGCATGCTTTGTAGCTATAATATCAAGCAGAACTTTCTTCGATAATGTGAGAAAACATCCAACAACAATGCTCCATATACAAATATGTGTAACCCTCCCTAAATGTTTTGCGCATTTAATAAATACGCCTTGGATATTGGAGGTGAAATAAGGTCACTGAGTCATACTGCCTGTAAGGCATGTAAGGAAAATGCTCTGTGGTTTCTGGAAGGAATTTCTTAAGAGGATGACCTATTTGGAACGACACCAGCAGCATTTTTGAATCGTTGCAATAAACTAGGGAAAAAACTACAATGTTGTCTCTATTTACGCTTATTGACCTTTACTAGAACATTAACTTTGTTTCACGTATTACACACACATATGTAAAAGATTAACTTTCAATTCACATTGCATCTCCCCCTGAATTCAACGTAACGCTTATTATCTAGATTTTTTTTTTTTGTTGGATCTCATTAGGGGTCATTGTCTGCAGCCTAAGTCTGCACAGTTTTGATATACATCATTGTAAACTTGTCTCGCCTTGATTTTTTTTTTTACTATGCAGCATGTTTGTTAAATACCAAGACATGAGAAAATAGATTTTGTTTAGAGTTTTGCCACACCCAGAGGTACTTGTTAGATCATATGTCATATTGCAGCAATGCAACACCCTCAGTTTTCAGTCAAGCTTTGATTCACAGATGGCATCAGCACCCAGGAGGAGGGGGTTGGATGGTTATGGCTGAGGCATATTGTTTTCATCTTGCTCTTTCATGCGGCTAAATAAAATACAGTTTCTTTTTAACGTGTGTGTTTGGTTGAAAATGGAAAAAACTTTTTCAGGGTCCCTGACTCCATATACCTGGTGATGTAATTTGATGCTCAGTCCTTTATATGGCATTTAATTATGGTGATTACACTGTTGGATGTTTTTTGAACACTTGTGGGTTCATCATTTGAATACTTCTGAATTATTATTTCACATATGTATTTGAAAGTATAAATTTCACAGCATTCTTTGCATTTTTGCACCTTGCACTGATACACTTTATATGGAACACTTCATATTTGCACACAGCTATTTCATATAGCTGCTGATTTTTTCTAGCATATATTTTGTTTATTTTTAATTTCTTCTAGTACTTTTTTTCTATATTTGCACATATTAATTATTTTTATATGCCATATTTATATTTCTAATGGATGAATTTGGATTGTATATTTAATTATGGGATGAACTGTTGGACCTATAATAATAAGAGATTCATTAGAGGGATAAATATTCCCCCCCAGCGTTTTGTATGTGTTTATGTTTTTTAGTGAGTTATTTTTAAGGATGACCTAATAAATTTATACAGTTTTATATATGTTTTGACCATCTAAGTGGTAAATCCTTGTGTGTGCGGCAGATTTGTAGGGGTTGTGGGACTAGTCTAGGCTCCCTTTGCTAGTAGTGTAGAATGAGCAGTAAGGCGGAAGGGAGGCTCCTTCCCCTTAGCAGAGTAGGCCTGTATCACAGCCTGACGTATCCACTTGCTGATAGTGGACTTAGCCGGAGCCAGACTTTTCTTAGGTCCAGACAGAAGCACAAAAAGAGCATGAGTCTTCCTGAAGGATTCAATAGCCACCAAATAGAACTTCAGAGATCTGACTACATCCAGAGAATGCAAAACCCTCTCCTTAGGGTTACTGGGATTAGGGAGAGAAGGCAAATTAATGTCCTGATTAAGATGAAAGGCAGAAACAACCTTAGGCAGAAAATCTGGCTTAAAACGAAACACCACCTTGTCCTGGTGTCTCTCAAAATAAGGAGGCTTGATGGAAAGCGCTGCCAACTCAGAAACACGCCTAACAGAAGTCATAGCCACCAAAAAGACCACCTTAAGCGTGAGAATGGACAAAGGAGCCCCTTGCAAGGGCTCAAAAGGAGACCCCTGCAGGGCAGATAAGACCAAGTTCAAGTCCCAGACTGGTAACATAGGCTTACGTGGGGGACGCACGTGAGTAACACCCTGGAAAAAGGTCTTGACCAGGGGATGCTGAGCAAAGGATCTTTGGAAAAAAATAGCCAAAGCAGAAACATGGCCTTTCAGAGTACTGAGCTGAAGACCCAGATCCAAACCATGTTGGAGAAACTCCAGAATCCTAGGAATAGAAAACACACGACAGGGAAGCAAGTGGGACTCGCACCAGTCAATGTAAGTACGCCAAACCCTGTAATAGATGGAAGAAGAGTACCTCTTCCTATCCCTGATCATGGTATTCACCACCGAAGCAGGCAGCCCTTTTTCCATCAAGATGGAGGTTTCAACAGCCAGGCCTTCAAAGCCAGCGTTTGTAAATTGGGGTGGCGTAGGTGTCCCTGAGTGAGCAGATCTGGAACCCGTGGCAGGGCGTACTGATCCACTGCCAACTGCACGATGTCTGCGAACCACACTCTTCTTGGCCAACAGGGGGCCACCGGGATGGTTGGCACCCCTTCCTGAACTATCTTGCGCAGCACCCTGCCCAGCAGTGGAAATGGGGGAAACACATACAGGAGCTGGAACCTCGTCCAAGACATTGCCAGGGCATCTGTGGCCAAGGCCAGAGGATCCAGGGACAGAGAGACAAAGACTGAAAGCTCGTGATTGTGACGGGACGCAAACAGATCCACACCCGGCTGACCCGAGCGGTGGCAAAGGGAGCGAAACACCCTGCTGCTGAGGGACCATTCTCCCAGACGAGAGGTCCCCCTGCTCAGAGAGTCTGCCTCCAGATTCTCTACCCCCGGGATGTACACAGCTGAGATGCAGGGAACATTTTCCTCCGCCCAGGACAGTATCAGGGACACTTCCTTGAGGGCCCTCTTGCTCCGGGTCCCTCCCTGATGATTGATGTAGGCAACCGCCGTCTGGTTGTCCGAGCGGACCTGAACAGCCCGACCCCTCAGGGGTGGGGTTAAGTGGGCAAGAACCGACCTGATCGCCCTCAATTCCAGAATGATGATAGGTGCATGGGCCTCCTGAGGGCCCCACTGACCCTGGAACTTTAGGGACTTTCAGAATCCCCCCCAACCTGTCAGACTAGCATCCGTGGTGGCAGTCTCCCAGCAGGGGGCCAGAAAGGACCTGCCCCCCAGCAGGTTCCTTGAGTCCAGCCACCGCACTAGAGACCACCTGACCAGAGGGGAGAAGACAAACACCTGATCCAGGGACACAGGGGCCCGATCCCATACTGACAAGAGGTGAAGCTGAAGAGGCCTCATGTGGAACTGAGCATATGGAACCGCCTCGAAGCAGGACACCATCAGGCCAACCAGCTGCATTCCCTGCCTGATGGATGGATGAGGACAAGACAGCAGGAGCTGAGCCTTCTCTTGAAGGACCTCCACCTTCTGCTGAGGAAGAAAGATGTTGACCTGAGCTGAATCCAGAATCATGCCCAGAAAAGACTTCACCATGGAAGGAGACAGGGAAGATTTGGGGTGATTGATCACCCAGCCGAATGATTCCAGTGTGGACACCACCCGCTGAATGTCCAGCTCTTCCTGATGGAAGGACTGAGAAGCGATAAGCAAGTCATCCATGTAGGGAAGAATGCGAATGTCCTGAGATCTCAGCAGGGCCATCACTCCTGCCAGCACCTTGGTGAATACCCTGGGAGCCGAGGTGAGACCGAAGGGCAAGGCCACAAATTGGTAGTGCTGATCTTCCAGAGCGAACCTGAGGAATCTCTGATGACCTGGAAAGATAGGTACGTGAAGGTAAGTATCCTTGATGTCTACAGAGGTCATGAAGTCCCCTGGGCGTAGGAAAGTCACAGCTGAGCGCAGAGTCTCCATGCGAAAGTGTCTGAATCTGACTAATTTGTTGAGAAGCTTTAAATCCAGGATAGGTCTCATGGACCCATCCTTTTTGGGCACAATGAAAAGATTGGAATAATAGCCTTTGCCCCTTTCCTTCAAGGGCACCCGGCAGATGACACCTAGATCTAGAAGGCCTTGCACAGCCAGGGAGAGACACTGAGCTGACAAGGGGTTTTGAGCTAACTGAGAATTGATGAATCTTGGGGTTGGCCAGGCTGCAAACTCTATCTTGTAACCGGAGGATACTACCTCATGAATCCACCGGTCTGAGACATGACGCCTCCAGACATGAGCCAAGAGCCGAAGCCGCCCCCCCACCCGGATGGGTGAGGGCGCCCCTTCATGCCTGAGGGGGCTTGGGGGAGCACTTAGTCTTGGGACCCCAGGTGGGGCCAGGGCGGCCCCGTCCTCTGCCCCTGCCCCAAAAATCTCCACGGGCTCCAGCAAATGAAGCTCCCCATCCAATTCTGGAGCCCCTGAAGGAAGGAGAAAAGGCACCTGAACCCCGAAAGGACGGGGCTGCCTTCTACGCTGAGGTAACTTGCCTCCTTTAGCAAACAAGTCCAAACGTTCCCCAAAGAGGCGCAGCCCCTTGAAGGGAAACCCAGTGAGAGCCTTCTTAGCAGCGTTGTCAGCTGCCCACTGGCGCAGCCAGACCGAGCGGCGTATTGCCACCAACAAGGCAGAAGCCCTGCCACACATTCTAATGGTATCATCCAAGGCAGAGAGAACATATGCAACAAATTCCTCACAATGCAGAAGAGCTCTATACTCTTCACTACCAGCATCGTTAGGGGCCCCATCTAAGAGACCCCTGAGCAGGCTTTTAATAGCAACAGCCGTAATAGCAGAGGCACAGACCGGACGGAGCGCGGTCCCCACATAGGCAAAGGCATGGCAAGCCAGCTGATCAATGCACCTGTCCTCCCCATCCCTCAGTGTAGTAGTCAGGGGAATGCATGACGGATGTGTTAGGCAATCCCAGAACTGGTGCATCCACCTCGGGAGGACATGACCAACATTTACCCATCTCAGCAGGAAAGGGATACCTCTTATCCCAACTCTTTGGTACCCTGGGAAGCCGGATAGGCAGTTCCCACTCTTTGAGCACCAGATTATTAAAGTGAGTTTGTTTAGGAAATTCCAAGCGTGGTTTAACAGTATGAAACAGCTCCCCCTGCTGCTGCGGGGCCATGGCAGGAGGAGAGGTACAGAGCACTTCAAAAATGCGAGCCAAAAGCCTGTCAGTATCATCTGAAGCCAATGGGTCAGACCCAGACTCAGCATAACCCCTAGGCTGATCCTCAGATGATTCTGAATCAGAGAATAATTCCCCTTCTTCCAGGGGGGTATATCCAGTAATATCAAAAAACTCCTCAGCTTCCACAGAAAAGAGAGTAACACCGGGTGCCAAATGCCGCCGTTTGGCAGGAGCCTTACGCGGAAAAGACCCGGCAATATGCCTTTCAATGCTGGCTACCCGGGCGGCCAAATCAGGTTGAGACTCCCCACTGGTATGCACTTCACTGGAAGTCAGATGTAAGCGTGGGGGGGTAGGCGAAGCCAGAGGGGTGCAGCACTAGGCCCAGCCGCAGGTAACCCAGACTGCAGCACAAGCACCTGCTGGGCCCAGGGTACACACACCCTGACATCATCACTTATAGGGGATACCCCACATGCCACACACAGCCAGGCTTGTCTGGAAGGAACCCCGAGCACATTATCCTGAGAAGCCTCCATATGGTGATTATCACGGCACAACAGGCCAATAGGGATTGACGCTAATAATAACAACCCGTGATGCCCCAATAACCCGCTAGGGAAGTGGGAGTAAGGGAATAATAATAGCCCTCCAATAAGAGTTAACGCTAAATAGAGGGATAGGACCGGGAGAAACCACAAAGTTTGACCCGCCTGCAAGACATAAGCAAAAAGATCCCATAAGGAATATGCAATACAGAGAAAAACAAAATAAATCAGCCCGCAGGGGCACTTACGGACCGCGATAGGGAGACGCCAGGCACACGCAGACCTAAAATGGCACCCGCATATACTTCGAGGGGCGGGCCGCGGAGACAGTGATGCAGAACGCGTCAGCCGCAAGGCCCGCCCCCCCCCCCCGAAGAGCGTGAAAACGCGCCCACCTGACAGGGCCAGCCAATGATAGAGCAGCAGCTCCTGAGGCGATGTCGCCTCCGACCGCGGAGCGTAGTACAAGAGTGTGGCGGCGGCAAAAGAAACCAGTGCAACCAAATCAGAAGGGATCAAAACACAACATACAATAAAGACATGCACCCCCTCCCCCAAGATCTACCAGGGAGAGCGAAGGGGAAGCGACGGCCAGCCTAAAGGGAGCCAACTGTGGGGACAGGGGGCGAGGGGCATAAGACGCGGGAGGGGCATCCCATAAGGCTCACCATGGGCCTATACCGCCTAGCCTTTGGTGGGGGACTTTGTCTGGCAAGATGAAGTGACGGTCCAACGTCTGCTCAGTAGTGCGCCATTTCAATAGGAGCCGCATTTGTAGAGGTCTGGAGTGGAATTGGGCATACGGGACTACCTTTATGGTAGACATGGTATGGAGATACATGCCCTGTCTGATGGTGAAATGGTCTAACTGCCTCCTGAAGAGCCGTGCGCCTCTGCACCGGAAGAAGGAACTGTGCACGTCGAGTATCCAATATAATCATAGTAAGTGGCCACCATGGAAGGAACCACCTGGGACCACCCAGCCAAAAAGTTCCAGCATGGGCAGGACCATCCAAACATCCCCAGTGCCTCTGCCAGGTATGGGGTGATGTGCACATCTTGCCTCTGCAGGAGTGCCATCGTCACCACCAAGACCTTTGTGAACACTCGTGGGGCAGTGGAAAGTCCGATCGGCAGTGCCACAAATTGGAAATGTCGGGCGCCCGCCACAAATGCAGGTATTGTTGGTGACCAGAAAATCCCAGAAAATCCACCTGTTCCAGCGACATCACAACTGACTTTAAAGATTCCATGCGATACTTCTGCACCCAAACGAATTATTCAGATGCTGCAGATCCAGGATGGGACGAACTGACCCGTCCTTCTTGGGGATGACGAATAGTATCGAGTAGAAGCCACAGCCCCACTGAGGGAGGCACAGGTACTACAACTCCGCGGTCCAGCAAGTGATTTATCCTGCAGTCGCAAGCCTCTGCCCTTTCCACGATGCGAAAAGGTTTGGACACCACAAACCAGTGTGTAGGTCTGGTCCAGAACTCAATCTTGTATCCGGAAGAAACAACCTCCCGAGGCCAGATATAGGATATCGGTTCCCTCCACCCCGTTGAGTAGAGCAGAAGCTGTCCCCCCATCCGATCGGGTAAGGGCATCCCGATGATGAGAGGGCTTCGCTGGGGACTTGGGCCGCCTGGTCCATTGGGACCTCTAGGTTTCCCCTGTGGCTTTCGTTTACCCAAAAAATCCTTGCAGTGTCTGGAATCTGTTGAACCTCCGAAGTTCCAGAAGGGATGAAAATTCAGCAACTTGCGAAACAAGACCCTCAGTTTCCTTTTCTGTGAAAGCATAGGCCCACCGTGGCCTTCTGGACCAGGTCTTCCAGAAACTCACTGAAAAGACGACCCCTCAAAAAGGGGAGGGCAGTAAGCATCTTCTTGGGAGCAGTGTTGGGCTACCACTGTTTCAGCCAGTCCGTGTGTTGCAAGGTGACCAGCAAGGCAACCCCCCTAGCCACCAGTTGCACCAAGGCTTCCATAGCTGGCACAAGGTGTCTGAAGACCTCCATAGCGAAGTAGTGCACCCAGGGTTCCCTTGCCCGAGGTCAGGAATGCTGGGCACATGGGACATGCGGCACCACTCTCCATTAAAATATGAAACCCCTGTGCCTCTGATGCCTCAGACATGGTAAAATGGCTGCTCTAACTGCTAACCAATACAGCTGGAACACTGGTCCCCACACCCTCCTGTCTGTTGACTACTGGTCAGACCTGCCTGCGCTACAGGAAAAGCAACATCCCTACAGCTGAGATCAACCAGCTGGCCAAGGATGCAGCAACTTCCGGACCCCCACCCTGCAACAACATGAACAAATGTCAGATCTAGAAAGGAATCAGTAAAAGCCAAAAGGCTTTGCCCTCAGAGGTAGCCCTACTTGACCATAGAAAAACCATGGGGCGGCAGCACACTGGAGCCGATCCTCAGCTCAGGAGAACAGGGAAGCAGTGCAGAAGCTGCCAAGCGACAATCCAGAGAGGCAGCAGCTCCGGGCACCGCACAAGATGGCGATACCTCGTGCTGCAAGTGAGGTATCGCCATCTTGTGCGGTGTACTCCACTGTAAGGCCTAAGCCATGCCCTTCGCATGTTTTCCAATAGGCAGGCCGCGACGAGACCACCCCCCCCCCACTGGCAGCTGCTCTGAATGAGTTCTGACCAGCATGGCTGCCTTTCAAAGTAGTAAGAACAAAAAACTAATGCCTGGTAGCCTGGCCACCTAGCTCGAGACCTCCAGCAGCAATGGGGAAGGCAGACTGCGACCAGGGTGGGTAGATGACCCAGGGGGTAGAGGGAAATGGGGGCTTAGTGGAAGGACACAGCAGTGCCACCATGCAAGGCCCAGAGATCAGGTACCCTGCGCACTTACATGGACCCGTGCGCACTCCCCTCACTCTGCACGATCCCACACTATTGGCTTAGGCATCTAACAGGGGTCCCCAGAAACCCTGCAGATGGTGAGGGCCTGGGAGACAGACGAAGCCCCCGCTCCCGGTTCCGTGCGACTGCAAGAAAATAACTGAGGATATCCTGACACAGCCTGCCCTATATATGCCAGTCTATCTTGCAGTCCCCACCTACAGCTGAGGTTAACCCACATGTTGCTACTGGTGGTGTCCCGGAATGGAATAGATGTTGGTCCAGGTCATATGTTATAATTACCACCAGGTAAGTCTTCATTATCCACATGTGTTAAAAGTAAACTCAAGTGATTACTTGTAGTGATTACGTTTTAATGCTCTTGGATCCTTCCTTGCCATCCCACAAGCCAGATACCTTTAAGTCTTGTGGGCTTAGTCAGTCCAGTTGCTCCTGACTATTTCCTGACACACATCTCTGTGCCCAGCACTGATAGTATATCAGTGGATGCTCACGTGGTGCGTTCACTGCTGCCAATTTACTGGGGAGCCCCGCTGATCCATAGCAGCAGGGACACTAACCAAGACTGGCTGAAAAATGCACTAGCAATGTCAGGTTCTAGCCTGGCAGGTGACTTTTCTTACTTGCTTGGACTGGGACTTTAATGACATGTCCTGTACAGTGCTTTAATAGGATGTTAATGGTGGTGAAAGAAAATACTCTATGTAACTAAATTCCAGAGAACATTATTAGACACTTACCATTGGAACAAGGCTGAAAATTCCCTACAAGCTTTATATATTCATATGTTGGATATTCCTTAGGGTTTATTGTGCTTCTCAGAAAATGACAGCAAAATGTCAAATCATTGTCAGCTAAAAAAAAAGAAAAATGAAAAAAGGAATCATAAAATAAACTGCCTTAAACCGGACCTTCACCCTTAATAAGAGCAAATTTTGTATGTTTCCCCTGACCTGTACATACAAATTGCCCACATTGAAAATCATCATATTCTATCTATATATCTATTGCGTTGTTTGAGCCTTTAAACATCCAAGATGGTGGTCCGTGGTGGCCCTGCTCTGTCTGTGCAAAGCACAACTACAACCCACCCCCTGCACTTTTCACCTCCCTCCTCTCCTCAGTATGTGATGCTTCTGAGGCAAGATGGCGGCATCCGTATCCTAGAGTCCTAAACAGAGTTTAAGCTCATTGGGGGGAAAGAATAATAAGTAAGCGACTAAACCACGCAAACAATTGCTGCTGGCCTGGGGAAGCAGCTCTTACCAGATAGCTGTATCCACGTCCCGCGCTTCCCACCCAGTTGTGTGTCTCTTCTTTCTTATCCTACGGGGAGCTACTCCCCCCTCTGCAATCAGTCACTGTGGCCTGGCATGCCTCCCTCCATTCATTCACTGCAATGGAAAAGGGGGGGGGGGTTAGGTCCTCACACACCCCTTTCCATTGCAGTGAATTGTATTACAGGTATTGAAAACACAAATTTGGTAACGAAATTGATAAATAAGCTCAGTGCATTGAGAGCATCTTTTTGGCACACAATAAATATATTTTCAAAAAACCATTAAAAGAGGACATTCAAGCAAAACGTTTGGGCAAAAACAACAGATATCAAGAAAAATACATAGACTTTTTTATGTTGGTACTGAGTGTAAAACTGAAACCCTGCACTTGTTGGGGGGGTTGGATCATGCAAATTTTTTAGTAAAGCAAGGTGTACTTCAGGTGTGCTTTGCAGTATGAACTGCAACCTTTGCAACACTTCCCCCACAAAATCACCTGTTCCTGTAATGGGGCATTTTTCCACATGATATACATCATTTTTACAATGAAGTAAGGATAGGTTTTTTGGAAATAACAGTGCCCTATGGGGTATGCAGAAAACATGTTGCATAGCCCATAGGGTATATTATTTCCAAACTTCCCAGTCGCAGACACAGGTGATTTTTTGGGGAAAAAAATGACCAAACAATTGGTGCAGGGCTGCTGGAGATGTAGGTGATTAAGGGTTTCTGCAGTATGTCCCAGGGATATTAAGGGCCTTATTCATCAAGCGATAGCGCCAGGTAGTGTCTCACTAGCGCCAGGTAGCGGCAGCTATCGGCGGCTACCGACTCCAGAACGCCCGTCGGCGGACACAATCACGCATTTATCACGCTAAATGAGGCTAGCGCCGACGAGAGCGTCAGCTAGCCGACTGCAACGAACAGCGCCGCTGCTAATCCCATCACAGCGCCATGTATGACCTGTCGCTACCTGGCGCTCTCCCATACATTTCAATGGCAGACCCTGCAATGATTTTTTAAGTGGTTTTTGTGTTCTTGTCTTTTGCCGAAAATTAAACACATGTTGTTTTGGATATGTTTGATTAATCTGGCTAGTTTTTATTGTTTTTTTGAGGAAAGATGTAATTTTTACACTGGAATGTTGTGAGTGAAATCTAAAATGCATCTCATCCCACAAAACACATTAGGCTCAAAATAGCTTGCTTTCACAACACACATGGCTAGTAAAGCTACTTTTTAGTCACTCATGTTTGGCGCTCACGTTCGCTCATTGAAATTGTCAGCGCCCAAGCTATTCGGCAGCCCTGTCCTTGATGAATCTGTGGTGGTCAGAGTTTGTGCAGTCGCTGTTTTGATTCGCTATGTGGCGGTGCTAGCGGCGCTGTGCTGCGCTGTGCTGCGCTGTGCTGTTCATACATGTGCCTTTCTGCCATTTTGCCTGAATTCACTTGCAGCGACCCCAGTCGTTCTTAATGAACCAGCCAACCATGGAGTCTTTTATATATTTCAAACAGAAAAAGGGCATGTCCAAAAATCTGCACATTAGGGTTGATTCAGAGAGACAAAAAAACACTTTCGTTTTTGTGTCGATCTGTTTTTTTTTTTTTATTTTCCCGCTCTCGTATGAGTGTACGAGTGATTCTAAGCATGCATTGCAAGCCTTCGTCCGTTCGTATGTCAACGAGAATGTCATTTTCCAGCTTTCGTTTTCCGTTTATGTTACTCATGCTACAACGTAGGCTTTCGTTTTTGCCCTTTTTCCATTGTCCCTTCCCGTTAGATTCTGATTTCCTTTTACAATAAATAATCATCCAGATGAAAATCCTTACGACCTTACGCCTGTGCACTACAAACTCAACTCATTAATGTGGTCGCCTGCATATTTGGTTCACTAAATTTGGCTACAACACTTAGCTAAATCACTTCGCGGTCAGTATATTCTTGCATTTCACACCCCTAAAACTTACCCAAATCACTTTGCGGTCAGTATATTCTTGCATTTCACACCCCTAAAACTTACCTAAATCACTTCGCGGTCAGTATATTCTTGCATTTCACACCCCTAAAACTTACCTAAATCACTTCGCGGTCAGTATATTCTTGCATTTCCCCCCCCATAAAACTTACCCTAATCACTTCGCGATCAGTATATTCTTGCACTTCACACCCCTAAAACTTACCCAAATCACTTCGCGGGCTCATTCTTCATGCATTTCCCACCCCTTAAACTTACCTAAATCACTTCGCGGTCAGTATATTCTTGCATTTCCCGCCCCTAAAAGTTACCCAAATCACTTCGCGGTCAGTATATTCTTGCATTTCACACCCCTAAAACTTACCTAAATCACTTCGCGGTCTCATTCTTCTTGCATTTCCCACCCCTAAAACTTACCTAAATTACTTTGCGTATCCCCAGAAGCCTCCATATGGTGATTAACACAGGCGCAATAGGCCAGCAGTGGGTACAGGCTTAAGACAGAAGCCACCCGGGATGCCCTCCCACGGGATGCCCCCATAAGTCAATAAAGGGGAAATGAGGGGGAGGAAGGAGTGGAGCCGGGAGAAACCACAACCCAATGGTATCCCGCCTGAAAGACATAAGAAAAAACACACGTGAGCATCCCGCAGCAAATATACCCCAAATCAATAAAAAAAAACCCCAAGGGGGACTCACGGACCAAAGACACCGCAGGGTCACACAGGCACAGACCGCTGGATAAGGCGACCCACCGGAGGAAGCAGCGCTGCAGCCAGGAAGGGAGAAAATCCAGACGTCCAGCTTGTCCAAAATGGCGCCGGCAGAGGTACCTCGAGGGGCGGGCCGCAGGGGTGAACAACGCGATATGCGTCATCACCCGGCCCGCCCCCCCCTGAAGAGCGCGAAAAACGGCGCTCACATGACCCGGCCGGCGCCATGACAAAGCAAAATCACCTCAGGTTATAGCGCCCACAGCCGCGGAACGCAGTACAAAGCAGCACGGCAGCTAAAAACACCAGAAAATGCAACAAAAACTTAAAAAACACCACAGATATCACCACTCGCCGCTACCACCCACCCCCCTTCCCCCCCCAACTAAGTGGGGGGGGGGGAAGAGAGAGAGACGAGAAGGCAGCAGCGAGCAGCCATGGCCAGGGAGGGGGAGGGAGGGACCCAAAAGGAAAATAAGGGGACACAGTCCCCAAACTACTTACCCCCTCAGAAACCAGGACAGAAACTCTGCATCCCTATTAGGCTCACCATAAAGCCTATGGCCGGCTACCATTTGTGTTACAGGGTCTGCGGCTTGGAGCTGCGCTCCAGGAGCACTTGACCCTAGTGCTCTTCTACCTTCACCCGTCATCACACTCTGTCAGCTGAAGCTGGGAGGCAGTGAGGGTCCAGAAACGGATGGAAATAGACATGCAGGACCGCAGGCTTGGTTGCCCCGCTCACCTGCGCAAGAGAGCCATCTTCTAACTTCGCAGTTCCACTGCAGAGGAAACACTGGGGAACTCTATGGTTAAGCCCGTTTTTATAGGGAGCCGGGAGATGCCACAGCTTTCTGCAGTACCACAGCGCCACCTTGTGGCGGAATAACCCAACTGTTATGAATACCGAAGCGGGCCATGCAATAAAGGAAACAGTTTTTAAGGGTTTGTGCTTTGCTAAAGAGCATGGTTAAGGTCCGGTTAAACATGTCATCAAAGGGTAAAAACAGCCCTAGGTTCAGACATGGGTCATAAACTATATTCATAGGCACACATTGAAAAGTGAATGACGTAATTTGCGTCAACTTACCAAGTGGCCATCCACCTGAGAATTCTCCAGACTCAAACCGACGGTATAATCCAGATCTTCGCAAGATGTATGCGTCATGGGATGAGCCTGAAAACCCAGCGAGCACGCTAAGGAACTGCATGTCCGGGGCCACCACTGCTTGGACATTCAGCGAGTGGCCCATTTTGCGGTTCCTGGGAAAAAAGAAAAAAAAAAAATTAGCAAGGCAAGGTAAACTACTCAAACACTAACTCCTAGCACCCTCCATAAACATGTTGGCCAATACAAATAACACTAAGTACATAAGTAGTTTTTAGCAAAAAAAGGATATGTATGTTGGATCAAATAAAGGTTAACATTCGAATGACTAATTAAGGTCCACATGAAAATGTTTGGCTTTGACCGACATTAAAAAAAACGGTCAAAATGGATCACAGGGACAATTCACAAGCAGAGATTAAGCTATACACGGTCAAATGGGGCACAGGGACACTTGAGAAGGAGGGATTAAGCTATACACTGTAAGCTGTTTCACAGGGACAAGTTACTAGGAGGGATTAAGCTATACACTGTAAGCTGTTTCACAGGGACAATTTACAAGGAGGAATTAAGCTATACACTGTAAGCTGTTTCACAGGGACAATTTACAAGGAGGAATTAAGCTATACACTGTAAGCTGTTTCACAGGGACAATTTACAAGGAGGGATTAATATATACACTGTAAGCTGTTTCACAGGGACAATTTACAAGGAGGTATTAAGATATACACTGTAAGCTGTTTCACGGGGACAATTTACAAGGAGGGCTTAAGCTATACACTGTAAACAGTTTCACGGGGACAATTTACAAGGAGGGATTAAGATATACATTGTAAACTGTTTCACGGGGACAATTTACAAGGAGGGATTAAGATATACACTGTAAGCTGTTTCACAGGGACGATTTACAAGGAGGGATTAATAGATAGTTACAATACAGTTTGTCTAAACAATATAACAAAATGACCGATTGAACTTACCTATAGATGTACTCTTCGGCTGCAGGAGGGACCAATGCAACGTGGGTGCAATCAATCACACCCATGACGTTGGGCATGTCGGCGATATTATAAAAGGCCAACTTAAGCTTGTTCCAGGCTACTATGTCGTCCGGAAATAAAATATATTTGTGACTAATGGTAGCCATGCCTTCCAAAAACTTGGATAGCGCGCGGCTCAGCGTAGGCTGGGAGATCCCCATGGAGAGGGCACGCAGCCCCTGGAACGTTCGCCAAAAATTGCAGGCAGCCAAGCATCTTGGTCATACCTGAAATTGCTTGCCCCTTCCTTGTGGTGCGGGGCTAACCATGGCCGCAAGCTCACTATTCAACTTATGGAGAGAAGCGCGATTAAGTCTGGTCAGCTCGAACAACTCAACGTCATGCATGCGTCGCCGGTACAATCTGGCCTCGGCCCTGCTGACACATGCAATGCCCATTAGCTGAAGGTGCTCATATTCCTCCACAAAGCCCCAAAACATGGTCAAAGCAAGGTATCCGAGGTCAAAATGGTCCCGTAAGTGGATCGCAAAGGAAACGGTTTTATAGGGTGGTGGTCCCTCGGCAATCAGTTCCCTGAATGAGACGCAAGCCCATACCAATAACGTAAGTTATCAGAACGAACGCAAAATATCAGATTTTGATGGGAAAATGATCCGAACTAATGCAAATGATTCGATTTCGTTTCGTTCATCGAAAGCGCATATACGCATTAGCGCGAATGAACGTACGAATAGAAAATGGAACAGAAAAAGCAAAAAAAATGACAAAAACAAACGAAAACATACACAGACAGCTACGAAAGTCCAGACGAATGTGTCTCTGAATTGAGGCTATAATGTGCCATATCAAATACGCAAAAGAGCAGGAAAATACAGAAGAGGAAACACATGGCAGAAACCTTAATTAAGCATCCAAACATCTTTGGAGGGGTTAATCGTATTTAAACATAAAAAAAAGAAAAACACAAATGAAGAGAAATCGACTATGATGAGATTTACACAGCTTTGCTTGGAATTCTGCATTGTCTTACACTGCTACTTGAGTCACACGCTCTCCCGCTGCCAATCTCTCTCTACCCCTTCATGAACCATTCTGTATTCCTAATGTTTGTGTATGAGCTCTAGCATATGTACATGTATTGCTCAAAGGCTAGGTTTATATAAGCAAAAGTGTGTGACCCAATAGGTCGGAACAATATGTAAACATAAAGGAGCAGGAAGGAGGGAGGAGGGGGGGGAGATAAAAAACAAAGAAGAAAAAAAAGAAGGGAAAGCAAAAGAAAGAGAAAAAGGGGGGGGGTGATAGCTTGGGAGGGAAGGGGTAGTATCTGAATACCAAGACTACAACTGGTGACTACAGTGTAAATCTATTGAAAGGATTACATGGCTCTCTTGAATATGAAAGCATGCTCACACCGAGTCCATCGCATTTTTGTATGCCAGCAAGTCTTTGAACAAAATCCAGGGATACCAAGTCTTGAAATTCTATCCAGCTTAGAGTACAAAATTCCTTCCATAAAATATAAAATTTAGCTGGTTAAAGCAATCCTTAATCGAAGCGATGCATGTGGATTTCCAAAATCTTGATACCACCACCTTAGCGGCATTCATCAGATGTATGAGCAAGGACTTTTGATAGGTTGCTGCGGGCTATTTATGTAGTAGTAATATCTCTGGAGATAAATTGGGTCTCACAAAATTGTTGTGATAAGAGAATGTATCTCCTGCCAGTATTGCTAAATTTTCGGGCACTGCCACCAGATTTAAAACCAAGATCCCACTTGTTTATTACATCTCCAACACAGTGGTGAGAGATCTGGAAAAATTCTGTAAAGTATCTTAGATAAAGGTATGGAATCTTATACCATTGTGATATAAGCTTGTAGTTTTCTGAATCACTCTTCTTTTTGCACACCTGCGCATCAAAATGACACTATCTCTCCAGACTTGCTCCGACATATCAAGGTTCTGGACCACGCTTCGGTCACCTTCCTATGATTGTCCCACAAGTTGTAAATAAATGGCAATAGATGTGCAAAATGCCTGATCTCGAGATACAGTGCCAGCCAGTAATAGGTCCACTTTAAAATTAAAAAGCTCACCAAATGCAGGTTACAATTCACACCGAAATGCCACTCCCAAAGTGCACCTTGCTTTACCAAATAATTAGCATGACCCACAAGTCAGTAGTTTGGAAAAGTTCAATAATGTCATTTTAGCCCTAAGAAGACTAAAATATGGATCAAAGAAACATTACTCAGAAATTTCACTGCAGAGCTGTACAGTTGGGCAGACTACTTCCATGTACCCTTATCTGGAAGCACATTTTTCAACAGGAATCATGTTGGGTGAAGATTTGTATCTTATGTATGTGTGTTTACGTCCTTTAACCCTTTAAACGCCAGCCACGTAAATTTTACGTGGCTGCCTCTCCAACAGTTAAACGCCAGCCACGTAAAATTTACGTGCCTGACTTTCCCCAGTAATAAAAAAAAAAGTAAAAATAAAAGACACTTACCTGACCCCTCGTTCGATCCAGTCGGGTCTCCTCTTCAGCCAGAGGGGCTCCGATCGCCCATCGGGGCTCCTCCGGCTGCAGGGGAGGGCCCGGAATAGGGTGCCCCCCCCCCCCCGTTTCAGCAGCCGCCCGGTTTCCTGTCAAAAAAAAAAAAGAGACAGTCACCTACCTTTGTCCCCGCCGGCTCCCGCAGGCTCTCCTCTTTACGGGGGGGGGGGGGGGCTCCGATCCCCCCCCCCCGCTCTTCTGTCTTCTGGAGGGGGCATAACAGCCCTCCTCCCTTTGTTTTCCGATGGCGGCCGCCATCTTGGTGACGTAATCGGGCGGGGCCAGATGACGTCACCGCCGGGTGTCATCGGGGCACCCGGCAGTTGAACTTTCAGATGCCGGTGATGGCTGGGCGGGGAAGGAGGGAGGTAGGCGATCCTCTGATCGCCTGCCTCCCCCCTTCTCTGCCCAGCCGTCACTGACAGCAGATCGCCGCGGGACACAGAAGATGAAGATCGGAGGTGAGTAAAGTAAAAGTTTTTTTTTTTTTTTTTAATAAACTTTTTTTAAAAAACGTGTGTGTCTTTTTTTTACCTTTTAACCCTTTGTGAACTGGTAAGGGGTCCATGTGACCCCTATACCAGTTCACAGGGCTCGGGGGTCTGGCAAGTCACCTGCGCTAGCGGGTGACTTGCCATTAACCCCTGGCCCCCCAAATTACCTGCCTCCCCAAAGCCCAGGGGGGGGCAGAAGAGCCGTGGCCCTAGGCTATGACGGCTTGTAGCCGCAGGGCCAGGGGCCACTGAAGCTGGCCCCTGCGCCCTGTTCTACAAGCCCCCATAGCTGGTCACAGGCTGGTTACACTGGGTAGGGGGGACCTCACGCCATTTTTTTTTTGATTTTTAAGGGTTTTAACCCTTAAAAATCCCAAAAAAAAATGGGGTCCCCCTCCCTTTGAGGGGGGACCCTATGTCATTTTTTTTTTAAATTAACCCTTTGTTACCTGTAGCCCAGTAGGTATAAAAGGCTTCCAGCAGCAGCAGGAGAGCAGAAGCCTAAGTGATCAGCGTGGGACACAGGGATGGATGGGAGGTAAGTATTAAAAAAAAATATTAAAAAACATTTATTTTTTTTTAATAAAGATTTTTTAAAAAGTGTGTCTGTGTGTTTTTTTTTACTTTTAACCCTTTGTGAACTGGTAAGGGGTCCATGTGACCCGTATACCAGTTCACAGGGCTCGGGGGTCTGGCAAGTCACCTGCGCTAGCGGGTGACTTGCCATTAACCCCTGGCCCCCCAAATTACCTGCCTCCCCAAAGCCCAGGGGGGGGCAGAAGAGCCGTGGCCCTAGGCTATGACGGCTTGTAGCCGCAGGGCCAGGGGCCACTAAAGCTGGCCCCTGCGCCCTGTTCTACAAGCCCCCATAGCTGGTCACAGGCTGGTTATGCTGGGTAGGGGGGACCTCACGCCATTTTTTTTTAGGGATTTTTAAGGGTTTTAACCCTTAAAAATCCCAAAAATAAAATGGGGTCCCCCTCCCTTTGAGGGGGGACCCTATGTCATTTTTTTTTTTAATTAACCCTTTGTTACCTGTAACCCAGCAGGAGAGCAGAAGCCTAAGTGATCAGCGTGGGACACAGGGATGGATGGGAGGTAAGTATTAAAAAAAATAATTAAAAAAATATTTTTTTTACTAAAGTTTTTTTTAAAGTGTGTCTCTGTGTTTTTTTTTTTTTTTTTTTTACTTTTAACCCTTTGTGAACTGGTAAGGGGTCCATGTGACCCCTATACCAGTTCACAGGGCTCGGGGGTCTGGCAAGTCACCTATGGCTAGTGGGTGACTTGCCATTAACCCAGAGACCCCCCATTACCTGCCTCCCCAAAAAACCTTAAAATTCCCCCAAAAAATGGTGCCCCCCCCCCCCCTGTGAAGGGGGACCCCACACCAATTTTTTTTTATTTAACCCTTTATTATGTGGATAGTAGTTGTATTTTATTTGTAAATGTTATAAAGTGCTCTTTTCAGTTTATGGGATCACCTGGACAGGAACGGGGGGCTACCGATACATATGTGGTATCATTGTAATCGGGAGAAATGGGGCTTTCACATGCAATATGGCTTTCTTTAATAAAATAAATGTTTTTGTTTAAAATAAAGGAGACAATTTAAAAAATATATTTTTTTTTATTTATTTATTTATTTATTTATTTGAAAATATTTAAAAAAGTAGAAAAAATACAAACAAGACATTTCATGTTAAAGCCTAAACTCTGCCACAAAAAGAAAATATGCCATTTTCTTGGAAATTCCTGCAAAAATCACAGTTAAACATCACGCAAAATGGTGAAAAATATCCTGTCAGGAGAGGGTGACAAAATCTCAAGTAGACTGGCAGTCAAAAGGTTACAGGTACCTATGCATGTTGGGTATTGTTCTGCTCGGGGGACCTTGCGCTTTCAGATTTAGCTTGTTTTTTCTTATTTGCATATTGATATTTTAGAAAAATGTGTTTTTTATTCTGCTTTTTTATACATTTTTTTGTGAAATCCTGTGCAACCTATGAATTCTTCGAGATATTACTTCCAGAAAGATGAGCCCACTACAACAAGCTGGGTACGCTTAGAAAGCTTAACATGTGTACTTTCAGGGAATATATGGTTTATGGGGGATATTCCAAATGTAAAGGGTTGGTTTGGTAGAAAAAGCACAAGGTGCGCACTTTGTCTGCAGAGCTGAATATCTGAAGTAAAATTACCGTTATGCGCATGCTTTACTTTGGTGTGTTTGGCAACTCTTTCCTTGACGGAACCTATGCATGTTGGGTATCATTCTGTTTGGGGGATGTTGCTTTTTCAGATTTTCTGTTTGCATATAGTTTTTTTTTAGGAAAATGTGGTTTTGATTCTGCTTTTTTATTCATTTTTAGGGAAACCCTGTGCAACCAAAGAATACATTGAGGGATTACTTCCAGATAACTGCACCCATGTCAACAAGCCTGGTACGCCTAGAAAGCTTGAGGTGTGTACTTCTAGGGAATATATAGTTTGTGGGGGGTATTTCAAATGTAAAGGGTTGTTTTTCTTGAAAAACTGCAAGGTGCGCATATTGCAAAGCATAGTTGTATTTTATCTGAAAATCTCCTAAAGCGTTGTTTCAGTTTGGGGGAGTCTCCTGGGCAGGAAAGGGTGTCTACCAATACATATGTGGTACCGCTGTAACCGAGAGAAATTGGGGTTTCACACGCAATAAGATTTTATTGACAAACTTACATTTTTTATCACAAAAAAACACTACAAATTGTAAAAAATAGTTTTTTTTTATTTTTTTGCACAATTTTCACCCTAAAATATTGAGAATACACTTAGAAAATGACAAACAAGACATTTCATGTTAAAGCCCAGGCTCCGCTGAAAAAAACAATATATCACTTTCCTGGGAAATCCCTGGAAATCCCTTCAAAAATCACAGTTGAACATGGGGAGCGCAAAATAGTGCAAAATGGTCTGGCAACAAAGGGTGACAAAATCTCAAGGTAGGCTGGCGGTTAAAGGGTTAAAGGAGTGTATTGTGGATTAAAATACCGTTTAAAATGGGTATTATGAGTGTACTCCACTTCCTTCTTCATGACATCTGGGTAATCTCCAGTAGAGGGCGAACTTCTGCAGGGATGAATATGCAAAAAAGAAAGTCCCTCCCGGTCCATATATACCTGGGACCTCCCACCAATTCCCCAGTGTATAAAAGCAGTAAAGGGACCAGGAAGAACCAAATATGGCACACTCATAATACCCGTTTTAAAGGTGAGTACTCACAAAACGATATTATTCTAAGTGTGCCATACACTCCACTTCCTTCTTCATGACATCTGGGACATCCAATAGCAGTGTTCGTCATGGGTGGGAACCAGAAACAGTAAAGAATGTACCAACTCAAACCACTGCAGCTTGCAGAACCTTGCGGCCAAAAACAGCATCCGCTGAAGCCCGCACATCAACCTTGTAAAACTTGGAAAAAGTATGAACGGAAGACCAAGTAGCAGCCTTACAAACTTGTTCAACAGAAGCCTGGTGCTGAAAAGCCCAGAATGCACCAACAGCACGAGTAGAGTGCGCAGTGACCCTAAAAGGGGGAGTCCTCCCCTTAGCAGAATAGGCCCCCACAATGGCCTGACGAATCCATTTGCTAATCGTAGATTTAGCAGGCGCCAAACCTTTCCTGGGCCCGCAGGGCACCACGAAAAAAGCGTCCGTCTTGCGGAAGGAAGAAGTAATCACCAAATAGTACTTCACACAGCGAACAACATCCAAATTGTGCAGAACCCTCTCCTTGTCACTGTTAGGCTTAGGACACAAGGAAGGGAGAACAATGTCCTGATTGAGGTGGAAAGCAGACACCACCTTAGGAAGGAAATCCGGCTTAAAACGAAAAACCACCTTATCCTGGTGTCTCTCAAAGTAAGGGGCCTGAATCGACAGGGCCGCCAACTCAGAGACCCCCCGAACAGAGGTAATAGCCGCCAAGAAAGCAAACTTCTGAGTGAGAACGAAAGAGCAATATCCTGTAACGGCTCAAAAGGAGGACCCTGCAGAGCCGAAAGAACCAAATTCAAATCCCAAACAGGAACTACAGCCTTCCGAGGGGGGCCCCTTGGAAAAAGGTCTTAACCAGCAGGTGTAAGGCAAAAGACCTCTGGAAGAAAACCGACAGAGCAGAAACCTGTCCTTTCAAAGTACTAAGCTGGAACCCAAGATCCAGATTATGCTGAAGAAACTCCAAAATCCTAGGTATAGAAAAAACCCTGCAAGGCAAGGCCCTAGCCTCACACCAATCAATATAGGACCTCCAAGTCCTATAGTAAATGCCTGAAGAGGACAGCTTCCTAGCCCCAATCAGGGTCTGAACAACAGCCTCAGACAAACCTTCCTCCTTCAAGATGAAGGTTTCAGCAGCCAAGCCGTCAAAGCCAGCATTTGTAAATTGGGGTAAAGTAGATGACCTGAGATAGCAGGTCCGGCAGCAAGGGAAGCCAGGTACTGGTCTACGGCCATCCTTACAACGTCTGCGTACCAAACCCTTCTTGGCCACCTTGCAGCCACCAGAATCGCTGGTGCCCCTTCTAGAACCAGTTTGCGAACTACCTTGCCCAGCATGGAGACAGGTGGAAACAGGTACAGAAAACACAGGTCCTTCCAAGCCAGTGACAAGGCATCCACTGCGAAAGCCAGGGGATCCTGAGAAAGAGACACAAAGGCCGGAAGATTGTGATTGTGCCTCGAGGCAAAGAGATCCACCTCCGGAGTCCCCCACTTGCGGCAAAGATCCAGAAAAACCTCGGGGTTGAGAGACCACACTCCGTGGCGAGAGGATCCCCTGCTCAGGGAATCCGCCTCCGTATTCTCCACTCCCCGAATGTAGACTGCCGAAAGGCAAGGAACGTTGTTCTCCGCCCAGTGCAGGATCAGAGAGACTTCCCTGAGGGCACTCCTGCTGCGAGTCCCTCCTTGGTGATTTATGTAAGCCACTGCCGTTCGGTTGTCCGAACGCACCTGAACCGGAAGACCCCGCAACTGTGTGGTCAGCCGCGCAAGAACCAGTCGAATGGCTCTGAGCTCCAAAACATTGATGGGGGTGTGAGCCTCCTGGTGACCCCACACCCCACTGAACTGATGACTCTTCCAATAACCTCCCCAGCCCGACAGGCTGGCATCCGTGGTAACCGTCTCCCAACAAGGGACCAGAAAGGATCTGCCCTTCACCAGATTGCTCGAGTCCAGCCACCACCGAAAGGACTGCCGAACCCTGGGAGACATCTTGAAAGGATGATCCAATGACTGTGGGCTCCTGTCCCAATACGTCAATAGGAGAAGTTGAAGAGATCTCATGTGAAACTGTGCAAACGGCACCGCCTCGAAGGAGGACACCATCAGACCCACCAGTTTCATCCCCTGTCGGATAGAGGGCCAAGGACTGTCCAGAAGAAGACGGATCAGGCCCTGAATCCCCTGCACTTTGGCCTGGGGCAGAAACACTCTGGCCCGACTGGTGTCCAGATTCATGCCCAGAAATGAAATCACTCGAGACGGGGAGAGAGAAGACTTGGTGCGGTTGATCACCCACCCAAACCTCTCCAGGGTCGACACCACCTGGTGGGTGTCCAGTTCCGCCTGCTGAAGGGAAGAAGCTGAAATCAACAGATCGTCCAGATAAGGCACAATGCGAATGCCCTGAGATCTGAGCAGAGCCATTACGCCCGCCAAAACCTTGGTGAAGACCCTCGGTGCCGAGGTCAGACCGAAGGGAAGAGCGACAAATTGATAATGTTGATCCTCCACCGCAAACCGGAGGAATCTCTGATGTGCCTGAAAAATCGGAACATGCAGATACGCATCCTTGATGTCTATGGATGTCATAAAATCCCCTTGGTGAAGGGAATTGATAGCCGAGCGCAGAGTCTCCATGCAGAACTTCTTGTCTCTGATAAACCTGTTGAGAACCTTAAGGTCTAGAATGGGTCTCACCGAACCCTCCTTTTTGGGAACCGTGAAAAGGTTGGAGTAGTAACCCCTGCCTCTTTCCAACAGAGGCACCGGGCATATAACCCCCATGTCCAGAAGGTTTTTTACTGCTAGCAGGAGCCCCTGTGCAGCCTGAGGGTCCGAGGGCACCCGAGACCTTAAGAATCTTGGGGGCAGCCAGTACTCGAACTCCAGTTTGTACCCGGAGGAGACCACTTCCAGAATCCAATTGACTGTGACCTCCCGGGCCCAGACCTGGAAGAAGAGCCGCAGCCGTCCCCCCACCCTTGCGGGTGAGGGCGCCCCTTTATTGCTGAGCCGGTTTAACAGCAGCCTTGGGCTTGGAACCCCAGGCAGCCGCGGGACGTGCCCGACCTCTGCCCCTAGACGTGACCCCTAGACGCTCTGGCCCCTCGAAAGGAAGGAGTGAACGAGCCCGCCCCCCCGAAAGGGACGGCGTTGTTTCCTCCGCTGAGGTAACTTACCTCCTTTAGCAACAGCATCCAATTTATCTCCAAACAGCCGCGCACCCAAGAAGGGTGAAGAATCCATGAACAATTCGCACTTCTTAAGTATAGCGAACTCAGCGCCATCTGGATCAAGCTGAGTGTTATTCAGCCAGTCCCGGATAAGAGACCTGGTAGCCAGGGACACCAGGGCAGATGCACGTTGGCAAATGCGTGGCACGCCATCTGATCAAGGTGCTTATCCTCGCCATCCTTAAGGGGGGTGGCGTCAGGGGTGTTCAGCACAGAAGAGCTGGTCAAACCTAAAACAGGCGCGTCGACCTCGGGAGGAGAAGACCAGCGATTGACCGCCTCCACCAGAAAAGGATACTTCTTATCCCATCCCTGAGGCACACCAGGAAGCCGGCTGGGCCTCTACCATTCACTAAGTATCAGCGCATCAAAATGACCCTGGGTAGGGAATTCCAGACGGGGCTTGTGGGCCCCCAAAAATTCCCCCTTCTTAAGAGGGGGCGCCTCAGGTGGATCAATATCCAACACTTCCAATAAATGTGACAAAACAGTGGCCGTATCAACGGCTTCCCCCAGCGCCTGCCCAACATTGGAATTCCCAGGCTGACCATAGTCAGCCTCTGAATCCTGATACAATTCCCCCTCCTCTAACGGGGAATAATCGGACAAATCAGCGGACTCGTCGTCAATATCCCACAAAGGTTGAGCCGACGACAACTGTCTCTTTTTAGCCTGGGCCTTCTTGCCCACCGTGCTAGCAATCATTTTCTCTATGCTGGCCAACCGAGCCCAAACATGAGAAAGCGACTCCCCACTGGTACCAATGTCACTTGGGGTACAGATCAGGTGGGGAGGGGAAGGCGATGAAGCGGGAGGAGCCGACCCAGAAGGCTGGGTACCAGACTGCCGCGTTATGGCCTTTTGTGCGCATGGTATACAGATCAGCACATTCTCCCCCGTAAGGGATACCCTGCATCCCACACATGGCCCGGATTGTCCCGAAGGGATCCCGGGCCCGGTATCCTGCAGAGCCTCCATATGGTGAATTTTTGTGGTCAGTCGCAAGACCGCAGGGAATTACGCATACGCATAACTAAGGACCCCAGGACCAGGAGGGATCCCTTAATATGCACATATACAGGGCAACCTGTAACACACAAAATAAGCCACATAAGAGCAGAGCAGTGTAAAAAATGCAATAGCATTTTATCTTACAGCCACACAATGGAATATATATATAAGCTAAAGAAATGGCCATCAGGCCCTTACCACCCCGAATGCAAAGCGGCCTGCCAGGGAAGATGGCCCCCACGCAGCCTCGTGCCTGGGAAGGGAGAGCAGGGGGAGGGCGGGCCAGCGCAGAACGTGCGTTTTCCGAGGCCACGCCCCCCTCCCAGCAACGCGGACCCCTAGACAACGAGCAGTGTAATTGCGCCAAATAAGGGGGCGGGGCTACCGCGGCCGCCCTTCCCGAACGCAGCCTGAGGGGGAGAAGCTCCCCCAGGCTGTAGTCAGACCGTGAGGCCAGTAACATCAAGCGGTGAATGTGTAAACAAAGGAGGTTTAAGGTGCGTCTTAGGGATTAGTGTGAAAGCTGCTGCCTATAATGAGGGGTCATACCTCATTCCATTGTATATGAAAGAAAAACAAGACGGTCCTGGTAACAGTGAGTGCTAGATTTCCTGGAACCAGAAAAATCAGTTTAGGCGCTCTTTAAAATGTTAGAGACATTTATGCAGCCAGAAACACATTAATTGTGACCGGTTGTTGGTCAAATGCTTCTAATTGGATATTTAACCCAAGTGCCTTTCAATAAATCCATCATTCATTGTAACCTTTTATGTTTCATGCATTTGGGTTAAATATCCAGCAGCTGTATGAATAAAACCACACAGCATAAATGACCACTGTCACAATTAGAAGCATTTGACCAACAACCAGTCACAATTGATGTGTTTCTGGCTGCATAAATGCCTCTAACATTTTAAAGCGCGCCTAAACTGATTTTTCTGGTTCCAGGGAATCTAGCACTCACTGTTACCAGGACCGTCTTGTTTTTCTTTCAGTAACATCAAGCACTCACATACACACCCACACACAAGTGAACAGGGGCTGGGTAAAACGAAATATAGGCCAAAATGAAATATAGGCCAGCCCCCCCCCCCCCGGAGGGGAATAAGAGACCCGGAAGGGGGGAAATCCAGCCAGGAGCCGGCCATAAGCCTAACCGGAAGGGGCATCCCACACCAGGATCACCAAGAAACCTGGATAACCGCCTACCCCATAGTGAGGTCTCACGGTGGAGCAGTGCTCCTGCTGCACCCATAGGGTGCTCCTACCATCACCAGGACCCGCAGCCTAAGCTGGGAGGCTCAATACAGGGTAATTTAGAAGGGTCCTGGCAGTAATAGGGATAATAGAAGGCCGGGCCAAGCCTTACCTGTAAGCAAAGAAGTCCTCATCTTCTGTCTTGTCGCCTTCTCTGCAGAGAAGAAACTGGGGAATTGGTGGGAGGTCCCAGGTATATATGGACCGGGAGGGGCTTTCTTTTTTGCATATTCATCTCTGCAGAAGTTCGCCCTCTACTGGAGATTACCCAGATGTCATGAAGAAGGAAGTGGAGTGTATGGCACACTTAGAATAGTCAGTTTTATTGTACTAATAAAAGTTTGTCATCTACATTCAAATATGTATACTCCCAATAATTCAGTTTTCTATGCAATGTCCAGAAGATAAAAATAAACATAAAGACATTACTTACAATTAAAATAACTGACAGATGTGGAATCTGTTACAAGCAAGTGTGATGACAGGATTTTATAAACATCTGAATGTTCTTGTTCTGGCAGAAAATTTAATAGGTTTTGATCCATGATGTCAGACTGTTCAGAAAAACAAGAAAAATATGAGCAAAGGATGCAACTTTAAAGTATTTTTTTTGACTATGCTGGGTTTTGGCCCAAACAAACTCACCTCTTCCCGGTACGACGCATGCGCAGCCACTCGTCCAATCAGCTGCATCCCTCGCTATCCTCTAACAGAGAGCGTGCCCACCATTCACAAATGCCTGGTGCGGGCACACGCCCTGCTAAAAGGATAGTGGAGATGCGGCCACTGCTCTTGCATGCGCCGTTGGACCGTGAACGATTTAGGGTGACCTGAGGGGTTTCACACAGTGGGACACCCCTGATCGGGGGGAGCAAGTATGTCTGTCTCATAGATCCAGGGTGGGGTTTGGTCCTCTTTAATGCCTATCTATAGAAAAAAATACAACTCTGTGAAGTACTCACCTGTAGAGTTGATATTATACGCATACAGCACGTCCTGCTCCCGAATAGTCATAACATGTGGGTAGTCCTCCGCCTCCGGCGCCGTGTACTGCAGACATGTAGAAAACAAGCTCCTCCCGGCCCTACATATACTGCGGGACCTCCCACAAATCCCCAGCATTGAAAAGCAGTGAGAAGAGAGGCCAGAAGGAACCAACCACCCAGAATAACTGGTAGCAATATCTGAATGATAATAATCACCATACAGGGGATCCAGAATTAGTGAAACCAGGGTGGGGTGGAGCAGGACGTGCTGTATGCGTATAATATCAACTCTACAGGTGAGTACTTCACAGAGTTGTATTATTCTAAGCATACAGCACGTCCTGCTCCCGAATAGTCATAACATGTGGGACATCCAATAGCAGTGTCCATAAGTAGGGTGGGATCCCCAGAAAAGGCAAGGCACAGCGGGCAGTAAAGGCGCTGTCACCTGCAAAACTTGCAACAGGCCTGACAAGAGCATAGGCTCCAACGTCAGTCACATAACAGAACCAAGCAGGTATGAACAGAGACAGGCCAAAATGGCAAGTAATTGAAATAACAGAATAACAAAACCCTGGTGCTGAAGGGAACGTGATACCCAAGCACCCATGATAACAGAGTAAGCAACAACGGGGAAGAAACGCTCCCCTGAAGGAACATAGGTCAGTGTAGTGACCCAACCAGCTCACAGGCAAGGAAGCCTTGTGGCAACTCTTGTAACACCCTCAAGGGGAACAAAAACAGGGCACCCGACCAAGGCGGGAATACAAACCCTTAATTTCCAGGAAGCCAAGGCTTCCCCAGGATCAGAGAACATCCAGAAGGAGCGCTCCAAGGCGCAATAGCGCTGGAATAGATATCAGGCGCCATACCAAAGGAGGCGCCCGTAGACTTCCAAGAACAACAGTCCCCCAAAGGCCAAGGAGGCCAGCATGGGAAGAAGTGCAAAAACCTGAAGAGGGATGTAGGCCCTCACAATTAGTATATTAGAAATCAGCCCATGGCTATACAAAAGGGTCTGAACCAAGGGTCCAACGGACCCCCCGGGCCAGAAGCCCAGGATAAAGGGAAACACCCCCAGGCATGGGGTACCTGTAGCCATATATAGCCGTACATGTATATATGAGTATACATAGCGTCAGGGAATAATTAGCCAGAATCATCGTCTCAGGCCCAAGTCTGACAGAGTCAGGAGGCCCCAAGAGCAGTCTGGCCTCCAAGGCAGCCGATACCGTATCCAAGTAGGATCCCCAGGAAGTCCGCAGGGTGACAGGATGAAAGGTTTGATCCCCACAGGGACTTATGGAACTACTGGGGAGGTGCAGTTAAGCAACCCAAAGAGAATACTCTACAAGGTTGACAGAACCAGACTCCTGTAGGAAAGGCCAAGACAGTCCTACACTATCAGAGTCCCCAGATGGGGAGCCAACCCCAATTTAAGCTGTAATGGCTTTAAGGTCCTGGGGACCGATAACGCCTCGCAGGGAAGAGACTAAGGCCCCTGTCAGTCAATATGGGAACCATAGGTGCAAATTGGGGTTGGTTCTCCCCCTGGGGAGAGAAACAAGGCGCGCCTGTTGGTTTCACCTTTTAGTTACAGTGCGCTAGTTACAAGACACATGTGGTTAATACTTTTTATTCATGCAGGTGTGTATTATATCTATATACAATTATTCACATATCTTTTACATACAAGTTTTTTTCACATTTCTTACAGTACTTTCTCTTAGGCCTATGTTCAGTCAAATGGCTGGTATTAGGCTGATAGTCCATTAATGTGATTAGTGATTATGGATTAGAGAAGGGGGGCTGCTATGCGCTTCTCCACTTCCTTTAGATCCTTTTTCCATATAGTGTTGGGGGGGCCCCGTTTGTAGCAAGGTATCCGGTGTTGGGTTTAGTACCTCTTGTTTGTAGCAAGTGCATATGCGTTTCGCTTGGAACGCAATATGGGAACCACCCAGCCATTATAGGTGGAATAAAGGGAAACTGGGGAGCTAGCCCCCAAACCTCCACTCATACTAGGTTACCCAGAAGCTGAGGCACGCCCCCAAGGGAGGATTAGTAATCAACCCCCAGACAGGAGGCCTTTGACAGGAAGAGACCTGATAAGGACAGGACCGCACCCCAACTGGGACATCACGATTCCGCAGCCCTCGGCAGGGGCGTCTACGAGCCATTACTCCCAAGGCCGCCTAGGCCATAGATCCCATGGGACTCACTATCCGGCCACCGTGCGCAGAGCCCAAGGGTAGGTTGGAGAAAGGAAGGCATATGAGATAATAAGGCTAAGCCTAGATACTCAGGCCCACCAACAGGAACCAGAATATCCTGGGACCGTAGGGACAAGGGCAGAGGCCCTGTGTCAGAAGGGAGACCCCTCAGAGCCACTCTAGGCTCCCTGGGCAACCCAGGATGGCAAAACTTGCCACTAAAGGCAACCATAGAAGCGAATACTGCTGAGAAGCAGGGGGGGGTAGAACCCCACCCAGGCCAGGGACAGGGACCCTCCAGAGGTAGCAACCTGTCACAATCTCTAAACCAGCATTACAACATGCCATTGTCTTACAACAGGCCAGGAATCCCTCATGAACCGACCAGTCCTAAAGGAGGGGGAGGCCCGCCATATACCGTTACAGCGAGCCCAGCAGATAAGATGGACCCTCTAAGGGCCCAACCTAGAACCCCGTGGTTCGTGGGAGAGATTTGGCTCTCTCTTTCCAAACCTGCTAGACTGGCACCCAGGGGGACCATACTCTAGGAGATGCTAGTGTCACGCTCTGGTAACTCCAGCCCTCTAGGTAAGCCCTCAACCCCCAATCTCCGCAGCCAGCTTCACCTGTAGGAGCCCCCGCTTGCCGGGACGCAGAATACGCCTGCCCGGGATCGGTTGCCCCCAGGACTTCAATGGCTCAAAGGATGAGAGCTTACAGGTATAGAGGTCTGAAGAACCAATGGCTAAGAGCGAGTGTAGCGGTCCAGAGACAGGCCAGAGGTTGACACGGGGAGTCAGAGTTCGCAGCGGTACAGAGGGGAGAGACAGCTCGAGGTCAAGGTACAAGGCAGAAGTCGGCAACGGAGATCAGATCGAGAATGGTCGGTTCAGGCAGGGGTCGGCAACGGAGATCAGGATAGTAGATTCAGGCAGAGGTTGGCAACGGAGATCAGAATAGTCGGTTCATGCAGAGGTCGGCAACGGAGATCAGATTGAGAATAGTCGGTTCAGGCAGGGATCGGCAACGGAGATCAGATCAAGGTATAACACGAGTCAAAGCAAGGTACAAGGCGCTATCACAGGCACTGAGCAACTGACAGAGTGAAACCTTTATAGGGACAGATATGATGGGAGGTGAGTGTGTGATTGGTGCAACTAGGAACTGGTGATTGATTGGGAGAACAGGGAGTGCCCAATATGGACACATTGGCCCAGACAGGAGGGGGGCGTAAGCCCCACTGAACCTAGGGCTCATTGGCCCTTCAGCAACACAACACCCCCCCCACCCCACCTGGCCCTTTAATCAATTTTTCCTCCGGCGGCCGCGCTGGGAGCAGCGTCGCCGGAGGGCATAAACAGAACGTGCTCGCACGAGCACGTGTGAGGAAGCCGGGGCCGCCGGCCTGAGGACGGGGAGGCGCGCGCACGGCCACAGAAGCCGCCGCTCGCTGCGGCTGCCGGGCGGGAAGCCGCGCAGCGGGCGGCCGCACCAAGGAGACGCCGCTGGACCGAGGAACGGGTGAGTGGACCCTGACAGCTAGCAAGGAAGGGAGGTGCCCCCCCTGACGGGGCCCTTGCCAATGGGAAGTTCCAGAGGAACCAGCTTACCAAAAAGGCCTGAGCACAGACCAAACACGGGGGTGCTGGGACATATGAAGGTTTAGTAACCTACTGCGCCGAAGAGCCCGAAGGCTCGGTATATAAATGACATCATCTTGATGTGCCACCGACAGACCAACCAGCTGCCATCCCGCTAGGTGAAGGTAGGGCGCAAGTAAAGGAGGGCAGAGCCCCTGTAACCAAAGGTCCCCTAATGCCAGGGAGGAAGGCAGCAAGCCTAAACCAATTTCCCCGGGACGGGGAATAGTGAATAAGTGACTGTGAAGGGATGGGGAGTTTAAGCAACCATCCAGTAGCTTCCAGGGGACACTGTCGGCCAACCGACCCACTTTGTCTGATGCAGAGGCGGGGGAGTATGGAAGACGACCCCGTAGGTCCCAACGCCGAAGCCCCACCTCAGGCTCATTCCCATACCCGCCAGGCTAGTAGCCTGGGCACGAAGGGAGGCCCCTGCAGTTCTCAAGCTGCAGGGATGATCCTGTGACACTGATTAGATAAGGCGTGCCACAGACCCCAGAGAAGCTGAAAAGTGCTAGAGCCTCGCAAGAGGCCGACCCCCCCCCCCGCGCAGGTGCCCTTGGCCCAAGACAGATATGTCATATATGGATTACTTGCATGGGTAGAATAGCTAAGCCTGCCATAGGCGCGTGGGGTCCAGACTACCTCGTACTGAAGAGGGGGGAGGATGGAAAAAATGTATAGGGGCCATGGCCCCACCCCGTTAAGGCAATTGCCAAGGCGCGCCCAACACTGCAGGCCCTAATCCGGCCTGCGCCAGGTTCAGAAGGGAGAGCAGGGGCTAAAAACAGCCTGACAGGAAACTGAGGGGGGGACCGCCAGCGAGAACCCATCCTGAGCCCAGGTGGGCTACATCCTGGAACCGCCGTAAGGAGGAGGCATATTCCTGGATGTGATACAGCTGTGCAGACGCCCCCTCGCCCAAAGGGGCGAGGGCGCCCCTTCATGCTTGCGAGGTTTTGGCAGATTTGGACTTGGTCCTGCCAGAAGGCCCAGGGCGCTGTCTGCCCGCGCCATGCTGGAAATCCACGCCGAATAACTGGAAACACACCTCAGATTCACGTCTAACACTGACGTAGGGGGATGGAGGGGTGACCCTGCCTCGTGGAGGCCGGAGCGGCCTTCTGCGGGAGGGTGCTATGGCCTTTTTGCCGAAAAGGTCCAGACGGGCCCCGAATAACCTCCGTCCTCTGAATGGAAGGCAAGTGAGAGCCTTTTTTGTAGCTCCATCAGCGCCCCACTGTCGCAGCCAGACCAGGCGGCGAATGGTTACCGCAAGTGCTGAGCTCCTAGCACACATCTTAATGGTGTCATCCAGTGCTGATAGAATAAACTTCACAAAGGCTTCACAGTCTGATAGGGCACTAAACCCCCCCCAAGGAAGATCCTCAGGGCGGTGATCCAGTATCTTTGTGACAAGAGTCCTGGCGGCCACCGCAGTGATGGCCGCGGCACAAACCGGGCGCAGGGCCGTCCCAGCACACGAGAAGGCGTGTTATGCCAGTCTGTCAATGCGCCGGTCCTCAGCATCCCGAAGGGTATGGTAAAAGGGGGCAGTCATAAAAGGGGGGTTTGTGACCCCTATAACCGGCGCGTCCACCACCAGGGGAGATGACCATAAATTGACCACATCAGGGGGAAAAGGGTACTTCCATTCCCAGACCCCTGGAATCCCTTTCAGCTTACCTGGCGATTCCCATTCCTGGGATATAATATTCTGGAAATGTTCCTGTTCTAGGAACTCCAAGCGCGGCGGCGCTGCATGGAAGGTCTCCTTTTTAGGCTTGGGAATCTCCCCGGGGGGGAGATTGACAAGACCTCGAAGATTTTGATCAGGATTTCATCTGTATCACACAGACCCCAGGAGCCAGGCTCGGATTCCTTACGGCCCGCGGGCATCCCATGGGAGGAGCCCGAGTCTGAGAATAGCTCAGCTTCCTCGGAAGGGTCAGGGTCCTGCATATCAGCCGAATCATCGGTATCGTTAGGAACCGGAGAACCTGGGGGCGTCAGGGCACCGCTTTTTACCAGGGCCCATACTCTCCGCCAATCCAGAGAGCACCTGCTCCGCCGTGGGCAACGCTCTCGGCACCTCTTGCAAGTCATCCCCGCTGGAGTGGGACTCGTCATGAGCGATGTTTGGGAGCGGGGAGACGGGGGGTGAGGAAGGGAGGATCCTCTGTTAGCAATGCCTGTGCTGCACACTGTCCGCAGACCTGTGCCCTGTCGGCCTCAGCCAGGGTCTGGCCACACAATGCACACAGCCGGTCGCGTCCCGGAGGGACCCCGGTTCCATAATTGTGAAATGCCTCCATATGGTGATTTTTTGCAGTATAACGCAGGGAATTATGCAATAAGCAACCCTGGATGCCCCAACCCGCTAGTAATGTGGGAGAATTTGTAAAGAGGACCCGTGTAATATATGTTAGGCCGGGGCCGGTAACGAGGTCTTGGCTTCTGAGAGACACAATGGGACAAGGGGAGAGGAGTCAGTGCCATGCTCTGATCAAAAACGCAGAAATCATACCGCCCCGGAGGGCACTTACATGACCGAGGGAGGAGACGAGCCACACCACGCGCGAGCGGGAAGATAGAGAAAATGGCGCCAGCGAACCTCGAGGAGAGGGCCAGGCCAGGCTGTGACGCAATACGCGTCAGGCCGAGACTCCGCCTACCCCAAAGAGCGCGAAGCTCCAACCGACAGAAAAGGTAGAACAGAGTGGATGTATAAGTCTCATGCTGACATGCTGAATGAAGCTGCCGAGCAGCAGATAGTTAGTAAAAAAGCCAGCACACGCTGTATAGCGAGACGTGACACTGACCCCCTAACTCAGGGACCGAAGTCTAAAGGCGAATAGCACTAGGGCTGCCACACATACCCCCCCCCCTTCTTTTCCCCCGAGTTACGGGCGGAAGCGAGGGGGAAGCTGACGGTGTCGATGGACTAATTTTGTGAGGGGCACGGGCAAAATTGCGGGAGGGGCATCCTCTATAGGCTCACCATCGGCCTGACCGCCTACCCTATGGAGGGGGATTGCGGTGGAGCATGGCTCCATTCAGCACCTACCTTCACCCGACCCGCACAGCCTAGGCTGGGAGGCATATTTCTTCTGAAGAGGACGGGTGGAAATAGTCCCACAGGACCTTGGGCCGTAAGGCCCGCTCGCCTGCGAGAGCGTGATACTTCATGTCTTCGCAGTTCCAGCACTGCAGAGAAATCTGGGGATTTGTGGGAGGTCCCGCAGTATATGTAGGGCCGGGAGGAGCTTGTTTTCTACATGTCTGCAGTGCACGGCGCCGGAGGTGGAGGACTACCCACATGTTATGACTATTCGGGAGCAGGACGTGCTGTATGCTTAGAATAAAATACAATTCTGTGAAATACTCACCTGTAGAATTGGTATTATACACATACAGTACGTCCTGCTCCATATATAATACTTACACGTGGGGTAATCCTCCGCCAGAGGGCGCTGTTCACTGCAGACATGCAAAAACAGGCTCCTCCCGGCCCTTCATATACCCAGGGACCTCCCACAATTCCCCAGCATTGAAAAGCAGTGAGAAAAGAAGCCGGGAGAAACCAACCACCAACTGGTAACAATAGCAATGATAACAATCACCATACAGGGGATCCAGAAAAATGTAAAACCAGGGTGGGGTGGAGCAGGACGTACTGTATGCGTATAATACCAATTCTATAGGTGAGTATTTCACAGAATTGTATTATTCTAAGCATACAGTACGTCCTGCTCCATATATAATACTTACACGTGGGACATCCAATAGCAGTGTCCATAAAGCAGGGTGGGATCCCCAACAAAAAAGGCACAGCAGACAGTAAAGGCGCTGTCACCTGCAAACCTTGCTACCAAGAGCGACATGAGCGAAGGCTCTAACGTCAACCTCATAAAAAACCTTTGAAAGGTATGAACAGAAAAACAGGCAGCGGTCTAGCAAAAAGCCTGATTAACAGAAACCTGGCGCTGAAAGGCCCAAGGTACCCAAGCACAAGTAGAAACAGAATAAAAAGAGAAGAAGATTCTTCCCCTTAAAGGAATAGGCCAGAGTAACATCCTGACCAGTCCAAATGCAACAGTAGCCTGGTAAAACTCAGAGCTCCCCCTATTGGGGAAATTGAAACCTGGTCTCCCGCATGACAGGCGGGGATACTGACCACTACACTAACAAGGATCAGCAAAGGACAATCCGTCCAAGCAAGACCAGTCCAAAGGGCGCATAACCCCTGGAAGCAGATGAGATCAGGAGTCGCCCGCAAACCCCAAGGGGCATCAGTCCCCCTAAGGGACAAGAAACAAACCAGGAAAACTTCAACACCTGTTGAGGAAATGTAGACCCCCTTACTTCAACATTACTAAGAATAAGGCCCAGAGGCAGACAAAAGGACTTGAATAAATGAGCATAAGACACCACCTTGGGCATAAGGTCCGGCGTAAGGCGGAATACCACCACATCATGGCTGACTGAAACAACAGCCCCCGGAAGGGAAACTTGAGGTAAGAACAGTTCAGACAGTATCCGGAATAGGTCCCAAGGGAACAACCCGCAAGGCAAACAGAATAACAATTAATCCCAACAGGGACCACAGAACTACTTGGGAGATGCACCTGAGCAATCCCCGAAAGAACGCTTAACAAGGAAGACTGAACAAGACTTCTACGGGAAGGCGGACAGGGCAGAACCTGAACCCTCAGAGTGCCTAGATGGGGAGCCAACCACAACCCATGCTGTAATAACTCTAGAACCCTGGGAACAGAGAACGTCCAACAGGGGAGAGACCAAGACTCACGCCAATCAATATGGGTACGCCATACCCTATAATAGACGGAGGCAGAAGAAGAAGAAGCTTGCTCCTAGCCCCCCATAGACAAAGTCACCCAGAAGATAAACCCGTCTCCAAAAGGGTGAATTAATCAACTGTCAAGCCATCAGACTAGAGCCTGTAGATTGGGGCGACATAAGAAGGAGCCTGAAAAAGGGCAGAACCGCACTCCTGAGAGAGCGTACAGGTCCGTTGTCCTCAGCAGAAACATCTGCGAACCACAGTCCACTAGGCCACCCAGGGGCCATCAGTATCACGGGTCCCCTTATCAGCGCAATCTTGAGCAGAACCCCACCTAGCAGGGTGAATGAAGAAAAAACATATAAAATAGAATGTCCAGACATAAAATTACTAAGCCCCCATGACCAGAGTCAGAATATTCTGGGGCAGTAAAAACAAGGGCAGAGCCCCTGTGATATTAACGGGACCCAACAGAGCCACCCTAGTTGGCTCTCAGAGGGACACCAGGATAGCACAACCTGCCACTGAAGGACATCCATTGGAGCGAATACCACTGAGATGCAGGGAACGTTGACCCCCACCTAGATCAGGATCATAAACCTTCCAGAAGAATCATCCTGCTCCAAGTTCCAGACTGATAATAAATACAGGCCACTGTCCTCCGACAGGCCAAGAGTCCCCAAATAGACAGGTCCTGAAGAGGAGTAGTCCAGCAAGATAGAGCCAACTGAAGGCTCACTGTTTTAACAAAATCAGTAGGCAAATGGACCCTCTAAGGGACCCTACCTAGGAACCACGGGGGATTTTAGAAGAAAATCCCCCCCCCCGTCAACCTGCGAGACTAGGTACCAAAGGTGACCATCTACAGGAAGATGCAAGAAAAGGAGGGGGGTGCCCCCGGACAGGGTTCTTGAATTTAACCAGACCAAGAGGAACTACCGTACCAAGGGGGAATGAGCACAGACCTAGCTCCAGGGGTGCTGGAACCCCATCCAGGATTAATAACCTACTGTGCCGAAGAGCCCAAGGGCTCTGAATATAAGGGACATCCTCTGATCCGCCACCAACGGGCCCACCAGCTGCAATCCTACCTGGTGAAGGAAGGAGACAGCAACGAGGGACAGAGCCCATGTAACCAGGAGTCCACTTATTGCCAAGGAAGAAGGTACAAGCCTGAACCAAATGCAAGGAATGGAGATAGCGAATAAGGGACGATGAGGGATTGAGGTGACTGAGCACCCATCCAAATAACTTCCAGAGGACACCGGCGGCCGACTAACCCACTCGGCCTGACGTAGAGATTGGGAAGTAAAAAAGGATGATCCGGTAGGTCCTAGTGGGGACGCCCCACAGGCATGTCAGAGACATCACCCCCATCCGCGCCTTGGCGAGCAGCCTGGGAGCAGAAGAGAGGCCAAAAACAAGGCCCCAATCCGCAGGGTTGGTCCTTCAACACTAACCTGTAAAGGTCTTGGTGTCCAGAAGACACAGGGGAAACTAAAAGGATCTTAGATCTCCACAGGAGGCCAGAAGCCCCCCTTGCACAGGGCGCCTGTGTCCCAACACAGAGATATCATGCAGGGACTACCTGTGAGTGTAGAATTGCCAAGCCTACCATAGGCCAGCATGACCCAGACTGCCTCATCATTTTGAGGGAAAGAGGAAGGCTAACAGAGGCCATCGCCCCAGCCTGTTAAGGGCAACCTGCAAGTGAGCCCAGACTGTGTACGGCCTGCACCAACTCCTGAAGGGAAAACAGGGACTAGAAGCACGCTGACAACCTCTGAAAGGGACCGCCCAGCAAACTCTATCCTGTATCCAGGGGAACTACCTCCTGGATCCACCAGAAGGAGACGATACGCTCCCAGATAGGAGCCAGGTGCTGCCAGAAGGGCGAGGGCGTCCCTACATGCTTGGGAGGTCTTGGCAGATTTGGACTTAGCCCTGCCAGAGGGCCCAGGGCGTTGCCTGCCCACCCTGGAGTGGTAATCTACGCCGAAAAGTTGGAAGCACACCTCTGGTTCGTGTTTGACACTAACGTAGGGAGGGGGAGGGGTGTCACTGCCCGAGGAGGCCGAGACGGCCTTCTGCGTAGGGGTGCCTTACCCTTTTTTCCAAAAAGGTCCAAACGGGCCCCAAATAGACGCCGTCCTCTGAAGGGAAGGCCAGTGAGAGCCTTTTTTTTATCATCGTCAGCACCCAACTGTCGCAGCCAGACCAGGCGGCGAATAGCTACCACAAGGGCAGAGGTTCTAGCACACATCTTAATGGTGTCATCCAGCGCTGAGAGGATAAACCTCACAAACACATCACAATCTGAGAGTGCATTAAAGACCTCCCAGGGGAGATCCTCAGGTTGGTGATCAAGTAGCTTTCTAATGAGGGTCCTGGCGGCCACCGCAGTGATGGCCGAGGCGCAGACCGGGCGCAGAGCCGTCCCTGCACACGAAAAGGCGTGGGAAGCCAGTCTGTCAATGCGCCGGTCCTCAGCATCCCGAAGGGTACGGTAATGAGGAGCAGTCATGAAGGGGGGGTTAGTAACCCCTATAATCGGTGCATCCACCATGGGAGGTGCTGACCAAAAGTTAACCACATCAGGGGGAAAAGGGTACTTCCAATCCCAGACCCCTGGAACCCCTTTAAGTTTACAAGGCGATTCCCATTCTTTGGATATAAGAGCCTGGAAATGCTCCTGTTCCAGAAATTCCAAGCGCGGTGTCGCTGTGTGGAAACTCTCCCTCTTAGGCTTGGGGGCCTCTCCAGGAGGGGAGATTGACAAAACCTCAAAGATCTTTATAAGTAGTTCATCAGTGTCACACAGGCCCCAAGAACCGGGTCCAGAATCATCACGGCTCCAGGGCATCTCGTCAGAGGAGCCCGAATCAGAGAATAGCTCACCTTCCTCGGAAGGAGCAAGGTCCTGCATAGCAGCAGACTCTTCAGTTTCAGTAGGAACCAGAGAACCAGGAGGTGTCAGGGACCGCTTCTTTCCAGGGCCCAAGCGCTCCGCCAAACTAGATAGCACCTGCTCAGCCGTAGGCAGCCTGCGCAGCACGACTTGCTGGTCATCCCCGCTCGAGTGCGACTCATCGGGAGTGAGATTTAAGCACGGGGAGACAGGTGTATTGAAGCGAGGTGCAGCCACTGGCAAACCTGATTGCAGGGCCAGTGCCTGTTCAGCACACGGTCCGCAGACCCGTGCTCTGTCAGCATCAGCATGGGGCTGTCCACACGCTGTACACAGCCGGTCTTGTCCCCGAGGGACCCCAGGTACATAATTCTGAGATGTCTCCATATGGTGATTATCTGAGCAATATGCCCGCAGGGATTTATGCAATAGGCAACCCTGGATGCCCCAAGACCCGCTAGGAATGTGTGAGAATTTTTTATGTAAACTCACTATAATATATGTCAGGCCGGGAGAAGCCACCGATATCTTGGTGTCTGAAAGACATAAAGAGAATAAGGGGGGTGTCAGAGCCATGCGCAGCTGAACGAAAGATCATAGGAACAAAACCGCCCAGGAGGGCACTTACATGACCAAGGGAGCAGGAGGATCGCAACCACGCGCGCGCGAAGACCAAATATGGCGCCAATCGAACCTCGAGGGGCGGGCCCGAACTGGCCGTGACGCGGGGCGCGTCATGCCAAGTCCCCGCCTCCCCCAAAGAGCGTGAAGCTCCAACCAGCGGTAACGTAAAAGACAAGCAGTAGATAAGACACACAGTTAGAGTTTAGCTAAGGGAAACGCCAAAACTAGTGAATGACGCAGCCGCCCGGGCCGCACACTTCAATAAAGGAAAAGACACACACGCACGCAACCTGACAAGGGTTATGTGGATCAAGGAGAGCGGCTCTGACACCCAGTTCAAAGACAAAACAACGGCCAAAAACGTGTAGAACATTACGCTGAGACCGCCACACGCATACCCCCCCCCCCTTTCTTTTCCCCCGAGCTACGGGGGGAAACGAGGGAGAAGGCGACCCTTCACCCAGTGTTCATCGCTACGAGGGGCACGGGGCAATAATGCGGGAGGGGCATCTATTGGAGGCTCACCATCGGCCTAAACCGCCTACCCTATGGTGGGGGACTGCGGTAGCTCCGTGAGCACACATGGTGCTACCTACTTTCACCCGACCAGCGCAGCCCAGGCTGGGAGGCACATCTTTATCGAAGAGGACGGGTGGTAATAGTCCTGCAGGGCCGCAGGCTGTAAAAGCCCTGCTCACCTGCGAGAGAGTGATACTTCATGTCTTCGCAGTCAGCACTGCAGAGAAATCTGGGGATTTGTGGGAGGTCCCTGGGTATATGAAGGGCCGGGAGGAGCCTGTTTTTGCATGTCTGCAGTGAACAGCGCCCTCTGGCGGAGGATTACCCCACGTGTAAGTATTATATATGGAGCAGGACGTACTGTATGCTTAGAATAATGAACAGCCTATACACAACACTCTGGTCAGCTACTCCAGCAATGAGCTCTTTTGTCAAGCAGCTTTAGCAGCCATGCCCAGCCTGCCAGCTCTAGCACAACCAAGACTGGCAATCAGAGTGTCCAGTCTGGCCAAAGCGAAAAATGGCTGTCAAAATTACAATAACAGATTTCCTTCAAAATTGCTCTGTTTCTCTGCAGAAGCCATTTTCCTGATCTGGGGTTGAGGTTGTTCTACCACTCATTCACTTCACTATGCAGATCTCTGCATAATTCCACAACCTGACAGGTGGCACAGGGCTGGTGTGGGCTGCTGCACAGGAGCTGCGGAGTGGGCCACTGTCCTTGCATTCCTTGATTTCAGCCATCCCTAAACAGAGTTACCAGAAGTATTACAGGTATCTGGAGAGTAAAGCCAGAATACTATAACTATATTTAAAAAAATAAATTTGCTAAATGTGTAAATATCATCCTACCTTCATCTACTGCATGTTAAGAGCCTTGAAACATTCAAGATAGTGGCTCATGGAGCATCGGGCAGCCTGCAAACAGGAAGTATCTTCTGACTGTGTTGCTCTGCATTCTGGGATTGCTGTCCTTTTCCTGACCCCCCACCCCCTGTACTTTTGCCCAAATCTCCTCTCCTCAATATGTGATGCTTCTGAGTCAAGATGGCGGCGCCTATATCCTAGAGTCCTGAGTTGCAGCCCAGTTGGGGAAAGAAGAATAAGTGACTAAAAACGTAAAATATATTTATTTTAGATGCTGGGGAATAATTTTTTAAAGGTTTGGGCTTTTCATTAAATTATGTTGAAGGTCCAGTATAAATAGTTTATTTTTTATTAGTGGAGAAATAACTCAATGACCCAAGCTACTAATAATTTGTGATGAGTCGGAGCAGCTGACCCACCAGCATTGGTAGTGAAGGTGTCCCACCAAGATAATGCAGGACATGGAAGCTTTTATACCACAGAGGAGTAGCCTCTGTGGAAATGCACCTACTATATACTGTACATTTAATACATACACTACTGTACAGTAATACATAATGTTGCTGGTATTAGGAAAGGACTAATAAGATTACAAACATGTTAGTGGGTTCCAGGTTCTAGCCATGCATTTCTGTACACAACCCGTCCTTTCTGTTTCTGAACACCACATGTACTTTGTGTTAATGAATTGTATGTTTCTGCATTCAGCGTGTCTTTGATGCTCATGATAAAATCATGTGTAGCACTGATTGTATACACCCAACAATAGTTGGGAAACACTGCCTTATGCCCCATTTACACAGAGCGATTATAAAATGAGAAATCGCTAAAGCAACCACAATTAGGTGGTAATTGCTACATGCTATGAATGAGAATTGGTTCATTGGTTGCCCGTTGTATCATTTTGGCAGACCAAAATTTCTTGTTCCTCACTCCATCATTGGAATGTGGAAACAGATGTTGCCTAAAAAAAGAAGATTGGTATGGTCGTTTGTTTGCTGAGCCAAGGGTCAATTTATCTGCTCATATAAATGGGCCATTAGACTAAATCTGATAAGCAACTATGAGTAAAAAATTAAAATGCCATAATGTAATGTGTACTTACTGGTAAATGGCCAAGAAGGGGGGTGATGCTGTCAGAAACATAGAGGATGTCACCATTTGTAGTAACTGCTAAAATGAAACCATCAAGAGCCTACAGAAATAACAATAATAATAATATACAGGTTGAGCACTGGTTGCATTGTTTAAAAAATAAAGTAGCCTTAAATGTTTTATTTTTTACATCGGAAAAGACCAGTTCCCTTGCACTATTAAAGCAGACCAAAACCCAGGAATTTCACTTACCTGGATGTGAAACTCCCAGGATTGCCTGTTAACTTACCACAATTCACACTCCCAAGGCACATGCTCAAACTCTTGTCCAATTAGAACGAGTTCTTAATAGAATTATAGCACCGGGCGCCTACCACTGACAGCTTCCCTCTGCTGTGTTCTGGCAGGGTGAGTAAATCTGATAGAGGAGTAATGGGGATGCTGCAAGAGGCCCATTCCTAAGGTAAATTTATTTGCGATCCCAGGGGGTTTCAAAAGCGAAGCTCCCAAAATCAGGATGCCCCAGGGGCAAGCTGTAACCCCTCTCCCAGGAGTTTTTTAGGCTATAGAGCCGGGTTACTTTGTTTATGGTACGCTTTAAGAGGCAGCTACTCTACATACATTGCACAGAAAAAAAGTGGCAGTCCAGTCGCACTAGTGGAGACTATCATGAAAAAGAAAGCAAAATGTTCTTACTTTTATCATTGTTTACTTATAAATCACCATCATTTTACTAGCACAGCAAAGTTTGAAGGTTCTTAATAGAGCTATGGATCCTTAATTTTGATTGCAGTAGTCTCTTAGGTTTCTGATGTGTGTGCAACACTCTACCTAAAAACCTCCTGGTAATTATTCTTAACAGAAAGGAAACAATTCTTTCTTGAGCTCTGACAGTAATATTAGATCTATCGTCCCGAAATATTATAATCCTTGATGTTTTTTTCAATTCTGCAGTTACATTTTGCCACTTCTGCCTCACACTATAGGACATTTGACTACTCTTTCAGCACCTCCAGCATAATATCAAGGGAAATATTCCATTCACAGCCACTAGAGTCTGGTACCAGTATATACTGTGCATCTGTGGGAGTGGGTCAGAAGCCGGATTGATCGGCGGAAGCTGGTAGCTGGTAGGTTTTTTTCTGGTCAGAGGGTACGCCACAGCATATTTTTAAAAATGTTAGGTGTCCTGGAGAGGGGGGACCCCATTCCATTTTTTAAAAATGTAACGCTTGATAGTACGCATGATAGTTGTATCTAATTTGAAGATCTCATAAAATGCTCTATTCAGTTTGGGGGGGGGGGTCTCCTCTACAGGAACGAGTGTCTACAAAGATTACAGTTAAACTTATATAGCGCAAAATGCTGAAAAATACAACTCTGTGAAGTACTCACCTGTAGAGTTGGTATTATGTGCATACAGCATGTCCTGCTCCAGTAGTAGTAATAACATGTGGGTAATCCTCCGCCTCTGGCGCCGTGCACTGCAGACATGTAGAAAACAAGCTCCTCCCGGCCCTCCACACACCGGGGGACCTCCCACAAATCCCCAGCATTGAAAAGCAGTGAGAAATAGAGGCCAGGAGAAAAGCAACCACCCAAAACTGGCAAAAATATCAAAGATAACAATCACCAACAGGGGATCCAGAACAAGGTGAAACAGGGTGGGGTGGAGCAGGACGTGCTGTATGCATATAATACCAACTCTACAGGTGAGTACTTCACAGAGTTGTATTATTCTAAGCATACAGCATGTCCTGCTCCAGTAGTAGTAATAACATGTGGGACATCCAATAGCGGTGTCCATAAAGAAGGGTGGGATCCCCAACAGAAGGCAACAGCAAGCAGTCTAAACTACTGCCGCCTGCAGAACCTTGCGGCCAAACACAGCGTCACCTGAGGCCCGAACATCAACCTTGTAAAACTTTGTAAAGGTATGTACAGAAGACCAAGTAGCGGCCTTGCAAACTTGTTCAACAGAGACCTGGTGCTGAAAAGCCCAAGAAGCCCCAACAGCTCTAGTAGAATGAGCAGTAAGACGAAAGGGAGGAGTCTTCCCCTTAGCAGTATAGGCTTGAACAACAGCCTGACGAATCCATTTACTGATGGTAGACTTTGCGGGAGCCAAACCCTTCCTAGGCCCATGAGGCACAACGAAGAGAGCATCCGTCTTCCTAAAGGCCTGCGTGGTAACCAGGTAAGACTTGACACACCTGACCACATCCAAGGAATGCAAAACCCTTTCCTTAGGGTTACTAGGATTGGGGCACAAGGAAGGAAGTACAATATCTTGATTCAATTGAAATGCAGACACAACCTTAGGCAGGAAGTCTGGCTTGAAGCGAAACACCACCTTATCCCGGTGTCTCTCAAAGTAGGGAGGCTGAATAGACAAAGCAGCCAACTCAGACACACGTCTGACCGAAGTGATGGCTACCAGAAAGACAACCTTGAGCGTGAGCACAGCTAGAGCGGCCTCATGGATAGGCTCAAAAGGAGACCCCTGCAGGGCCGACAACACCAAGTTCAGATCCCAAACAGGAACCATAGGTTTCCGAGGGGGGCGCACGTGAGTGACCCCTTGAAAGAAGGTCTTGATAAGAGAGTGATGGGCAAAGGTCTTCTGAAAGAAGATAGACAGGGCCGAAACCTGGCCCTTCAAGATACTAAGCTTAAGACCTAAGTCTAGGCCATGTTGTAAGAACTCCAGCACCCTGGATACTAAGAATTCCCGGCAGGGAAGAGACCTGGATTCGCACCAGTCAATGTAAGCACGCCATACTCTATAATAGATGGCAGCAGAAGTCTTCTTCCTGGCTTGCACCATGGTAGCCACAACAGACGCAGACAAACCCTTTTCCATCAAGATGGAGGTTTCAATAGCCAAGCCTTCAAAGCCAGCGTTAGTAAATTGGGATGGCGTAGAGACCCTTGAGTCAGAAGGTCTGGTAGCCTTGGCAGATCGCACTGATCTACTGCCATTTGAACCACGTCCGCGAACCACACTCTTCTTGGCCACCTTGGGGCCACCAGAATCGCGGGTACCCCTTCCAGAGCGATCTTGCGCAGCATTCTGCCCAGAAGGGGAATTGGTGGAAACACATACAGGAGCCGAAACTCCTTCCAAGACATTGACAGGGCATCCGTGGCCAGAGCCAGAGGATCCTGAGACAGGGATACAAAGCTCGGCAGCTTGTGATTGTGACGTGACGCAAAGAGATCCACGTCCGGCACACCCCAACGGTGACAAAGTGACTGAAATACCCTGTCGCAGAGGGACCATTCTCCCTGATGGGACGACCCCCTGCTCAGAGCATCTGCTAGCAGATTCTCCGTCCCCGGAATGTAGACAGCCGATATGCATTGTACATTGGTCTCTGCCCAAGTTAGAATCAGAGACACCTCCTGGAGAGCACCCTTGCTCCGGGTTCCTCCCTGATGATTGATGTAGGCTACGCCGTCCTGTTGTCTGAGCGTACCTGAACCACCAGACCCTTCAGGTGCTGGGTCAATCGTTCCAGCACCAATCGGACCACCCTGAGTTCCAGGACATTGATAGGAAGATGGTCCTCCTGAGGGCCCCACCTCCCAGCGCAGGGACTTCCAGAATCCCCCCCAGCCCGAAAGACTGGCATCCGTTGTGACCGTCTCCCAGGAGGGAGCCAGGAAGGATCTGCCCCTTGTCAAATTCCTGTGGTCCAACCACCACGCAAGGGATTGTCTGACCGAGGGGGGAATCACCCAGCTGACGTCCAGAGACGCTGGGTCTTTGTTCCATACTGACAGAAGGTGAAGCTGTAGGGTTCTCAAATGGAACTGGGCAAAGGGCACCGCCTCGAAGCTTGCCACCATCGAGCCCACCAACTGCATTCCCTGCCGGATGGAGGGATGAGGGTTCACGAGCAGGGATCTCTCCTGGGTTATCAGAGCTTCCACCTTCTGCGGAGGAAGGAATATCCTTGATTGAACCGAGTCCAGAATCATCCCCAGAAACGGGGTCACTGAGGAGGGGGATAGAGAGGACTTTGGGTAATTGATCACCCAGCCGAAGGACTCCAGGGTGGACACCACCAACCAAGTGTCCTGCTCTGCCTGCCGCAGATGAGAATATCGTCCAGGTAGGGCAACACGCGTATGCCCTTTAGTCTTAAGAGAGCCATTACCCCTGCCAGCACCTAGGTGAAGACCCTGGGGGCCGACGTGAGGCCGAATGGGAGGGCTACGAACTGATAGTGCTGATCCAACAGCGCAAATCTGAGGAACCTTTGGTGCCCTGAGAACACCGGCACATGCATGTAAGCGTCCTTGATGTCCACAGATGTCATGAAGTCCCCTGGACGCAGCGAGGCAATGGCCGAGCGCAGAGTTTCCATATGAAAATGCCTGCTTCTGACAAACTTGTTTAGGATTTTCAAATCCAGGATGGGTCTGACTGACCCGTCCTTTTTGGGCACTGTGAACAGGTTGGAATAAAACCCCATGCCCCTGTCTCTTAAGGGGACGTCGCAGATGACCCCGAGCTCCAGAAGGTCCTGCACAGCCAGCATCAAGACCCGAGCTGAGGCAGGATCCGAGACCCGACGAACCTGGTAGGGGGCAGCACAGCAAATTCTATCTTGTAACCGGAGGAGACTACCTCCTGAATCCACCGGTCTGGGACGAGGCGTCTCCAGACATGCTCGAAGTGCTGTAGACGTCCCCCCACCCTGACGGGCGAGGGCGCCCCTTCATGCTTGCGGGGTCTTGGGGGGGCTTTGGGCTTGGGCCCCCAGGAGGAGCCGGGACGGCGTCCTCTGTTCTTGTTCCAGGGTTCTGAGCGCGACCCAGAGAAGGACACCCCTCTACCTTGCTTGGTCCCACGGTAGGGGGTAGAATGGGAGCTTGGACCACGAAAGGGACGAATCTGACGCTTGCGCTGGGGCAGCTTGCCACCCTTGGCAAAGATATCTAATCTTTCTCCAAACAGGCGCAGTCCTTTAAACGGAAGCCCCGTAAGGGCCTTCTTGGCGACGTTGTCAGCAGCCCACTGGCGTAACCAGATCGTGCAGCGTATAGCCACCACCAGAGCTGAAGATCTAGCGCTCAGCTTAATAGCATCGTCCGATGCAGATAGGATATAATTCACAAAGGTCTGACAGGTGGCCAGAGCGTTGGCGGCCTCCGAGGGCAGGTCCTCCGCCCCTTCCAGGGCAGTTTTAACCACCGTCCTGAGCGCCACCGCCGTGATGGCTAAGGCGCACACCGGGCGGAGCGACGCTCCCCCAAATGCAAAGGCATGACATGCCAATTGATCAACTCGCAGATCCTCTAAATCCCGCAGCGTAGTAGTGTCAGGGGAGTGCATAATAGAGGTGTTGGAGAGACTCAGAATCGGGGCATCGACCTCGGGCGGCGATGTCCAACACTTAACCAGATCGGCAGGAAATGGATACTTCTTATCCACAGCCTTAGGAATCCCCTGGAGTTTACTGGGATGTTCCCATTCTTTCAGCACTAGGTTATTAAAGTGAGTTTTTTCGGGATACTCCAACCGCACCCTAGCGGTATGAAACAGATCGCCCCTTTGCCAAGGTGCCGCGGGAGGGGGAGAGAGGGATAAAACATCAAAGATCTGAGACAGCAGTCTGTCAATGTCATCCTGGGACCAAAGATCAGAACCAGACTCCTCCTGACTCCTGGACTCATCCTCGTAGGATCCAGAGTCAGATAGCAGTTCCCCTTCCTCTGATGGGGACTGAGCATAGGAAAGCAGTAAATCATCAGATTCTACAGGGAGAATAGTAGCTTCAGGGTTCAAATGACGCTTCTTGGCAGTAGCCTTGCACGCCAAGGAGCCAGCAATAAAGTTTTCCACACTGGGGTTATGCTCAAGCTTGGGGGGGTAGGGGAAATAAGGCGAGGTGCGGGCCCAGCCTCGGAAGAGGTGGGGAGACCGGCTAGCGCCTGTTGAGCACAAGGTACGCAGACCCGTGAATTGTCACCGCTGCTAGGTGACACCCCACAAGCTGCACACAGACGGGCTTGTCCCAGGGTGACCCCGTTCGCGATGTCCTGGGATGCATCCATATGGTGATTATTAAATTCAATATGCCAGTAGGGATTGACGCTTTAAGCAACCCTGGATGCCCCTATAACCCACTGGCAAGTGGGAGTAATATCTGAAAAATGGTCTGGACCGGGCGCTACGTCGGGCCAGGGGAAGCCACCAATGACCGAACCACGCCTCCCCCCCCGAAGAGCGCGAAGCTAGAAGGCGCGCAGCCAATCAGGAGAGAATGTAGATACGTCAGCATCACTTCAGAGAAGAGGTCTGACGAAGTGAGTAAGGAAATTTGAAAAACGCCGTAGCTTCCCCAAACCGTGCTGCTGTATGCGCCTAGAGCACAGTAAAACGCTGCGGTCAGTTTAAAAATAAGCAAGTGAAACGCGCTCCGACACCCAGTGGCGGTAAGCGTCTAAAGTGTACTTAGGGCAAGGAGTAGGCCATCAACACACAGCCCCCCCCCTCTTTTTCCCACCACTAACGGGGGAATCTGGGAAGGAAGGTGGCCCGAATAGAGGGTTCACCGTTAGATGGGACATGGGGCACTAGTGCGGGAGGGGCATCCACAGAAGGCTCACCATTCACCTTAACCGCCTACCCTATGGAGGGGAATTGCGGTGGAGACTAGCTCCGTGAGCACACTAGGTGCTGCCTACCTCCACCCGACCAACGCAGCCCAGGCTGGGAGGCATATTCTTTACAAGAAGGACGGGTGGAAATAGTCCCGCAGGGCCTCGGGCTGTAAAGCCCCGCTCGCCTGCGAGAGCGTGATACTTCATGTCTTCGCAGTTCCAGCACTGCAGAGAAATCTGGGGATTTGTGGGAGGTCCCTCGGTGTGTGGAGGGCCGGGAGGAGCTTGTTTTCTACATGTCTGCAGTGCACGGCACCGGAGGCGGAGGATTACCCACATGTTATTACTACTACTGGAGCAGGACGTGCTGTATGCTTAGAATAATGGCCTCGCAACAGAGGGTGACAAAATCTCTAGTCAGGCTGGCACTGAATCCCAGTGCTGAGGCAGGATGGCAGGGGTTAAAATTAACTCACCTGGTCAGGGATTTAGCGCATCTCCGCCCCCATCCACTGTTCTGTACACGTTTCCCGGGTTCAATTTAATGGAAAGTGGAAGAACACACTGGATATTTTTTTAAACACCCTCTGTCCTGCCTCAGCACCAGGGTAGGGGGCATCCTACAGTAACTATAGAGTCTCTCAAATGGCTAAACAATTAGTTGAACAGGTTGAATCAGACTAAATATAAAATGTAGTCACAAAGCACATTTGTGGTACTTTTTTATGTTGTCAGTAAATATGTGGATCTCCACATCTTTGGCTTTATAGCACTGCTGCTGCACTAATTACTTCATCTGTGCATCTGTGTGAAGAGGGGAGTTGGAGACCCCTGATATAAAGTATACAAAATCTTACCTCCAACATCAACTGGGTAAATTCTTCATTACCGAGGAACGAAGGCTTCCAGGCAGGATGAATATCTCCAAACTCTGTCTGGGCAGTAACTTCTGTTCATGTAATAAACGTGAAAATGAGTTACTGTTAGTAGAAGAGATGAGCGTAAGCAGAATTTTTCAAGGATGACAGGGGCAAATTCTTTTGTACAAAGATGTTGACAGACATTAGGCTTGATTCAACGCCAGGCAATATTGTAAACTCAGACGTTTTTTGGCGAGAAAAACAAGTTCTTACACGTTTCCCCTTTGCATGATTCAGCAGACCATTTTCATTTAGTGCGAGAACCTTATGCATGGTGCCCGGGCTAGTTGGCTTTTCGGGGGGGGGGGGGGGACCCTTTTTTTTGTAACATATTACAGTAAAAAAAAAAGAAAAAAATACCCATTAGACTCACCAGTAATGTTTTTTCTACGAATTCTTCCACCCCTTCCTCTCCAAGGAGAAAACGCAAACCCCTTCCCCCCACCCCTTCCTCTCCACCTCAGTATTAATCAAGTAACTGTAAGACATGGGAACTAAGGGGTCGTCATGAAGGATTTGCAGAAAAAACTTTACTGGCAACAGGGATTTTCTCCCTTCATCCTTCACGAAGACCCACGGAGAGGATTAGGCAAGTAATTATACCTTACAGGAGGAAAGCTGCTAGTAAGACCTTTCTACCAAAGGCCTGATGCTTAGCAGACAGGAGATCTAGTCTATAGTGCTTGAGGAAGGTGTTGGGTGAAGACCACATTGCTGCTTTACGGATCTCTTCTATAGAGGCACCTCTCCTTTCTGCCCAGGAAGCTAATATGGCTCTGGTCAAATGCGCATAAATCTGTGAAGGAGATTCTCCTCTGGAAATATAAGCTTGTACAATAGTCTGTTTAATCCATCTAGGAACAGTAGATTTGGAGGCAGCTAGGCCTCTTCTCTTACCACTGAAAATTATCAAGAGTTGTTCCGCTATTAGCCATTCTCTGGATCTAAATAAATAATTAGTGCTCTTCTCACATCCAAAAGTGAGAGATCTTCTTCTATTCCCGCTGTAGCTGGCAATGTCGGGAGCACTATGTCTTAGGACCTGATTACTGATGTAAAAATCTTTGGCAAAAATATAGAGTCAGGTCTCAGTATGGCCTTATATGAAAGAATTGTGCAGTAAGGTTTGTTCATTGACAGAGCTTGCAGCTCACTTACCTGCCTGGCCGAAGTGACTGCCAGTAAGAAGCAAAATTTTCTGGCACTTCCTCCAAAGGCTCAAATGGAGGTTCTAGTAGTCCTTTCAACACTATGGATAAGTTGGAAATCCCTTAAAAGATGCTGGCCTTTTACGGATAATTGATTTAAAGCATCAATTAATTAGTTGAACCTATCTCAACTGGCAATCTAGAAAAAGTCTGCGCCTTTAGTGTAGTTACTGCCAGACCTTTCTCGAACCTTTCCTGCAGAAATTTGAGGACTATTGATATCTCTTCTTTCTTCAGTCTGTTAGTCTCACAAAATGAAGAAAAAAAATTCGAAAACTTTTGCATAGATGTGTAAAATGGTCAATTTGCCACTGTCCAGTAGAGTTTCAATAACTCTTATGAATTAAATTCCGAATGCTTGGTAGATGCCATGGCCCCTTGTTCACCATCCTTTTGAGCTCGGAGAACCAGGACCTACTTGGCCAGAACAGAGATATGAAGATAATGTTGATCTCTTCTTGCAATATCTTCCGGATAGCATCCCTGGATCTATCCACTATTGGAAACTTTCTAGGATGTTTTCCCCCATCTGGATTACCTGTTCCAGTGAGTCTGGGCATCTGTCCCAACAAGATACAAGGAATCTCTGCAGGGTTCTCATATGGAGTTGAGCACATGGAACTGCCAGGATTTCCATTGTCATGAGACCAAGCAGGGTGATGATTTCCCAAAGAGAAACTGATGAATCCTAGGGTCATTGTTATGATCCCCTGTATCTTTTCCTGTGGAAGCAGGATCCTCTGCATACTATCATATCTGCAAAAATTGCTGGGTACTAGATTTGATTTTTCTTATAACCCAGCCCAGATTCCTTAGAAGAAGAAGAGTCCTTTCTGGGTCTGTAACCAGTGACATAGTAATAGATCGTCTAGATATGGAATAATTGTACTTCCTTCCTATCGGAGATGCATGGCAAAATTGGTTTGGCCAATATCTTTGAAAAGATCCTTGGGGCAGATGACAGCCAGAAAGGCAGAGCCCTGTACTGGTAATGACAAAGCCCCTGGTCTGTCTGAATTGCTCCTCAGAAACTTGTGATGGGGTGTATAAATTGGAATGTGTAGGTAGGCACCCTTGTAAATCTAAATTGATCATAGGGGCCTGCTATATGAGAATGTTCCTTACTTAATAGATACATTCCATTCTGAACTTTTGTATCTGATGAAAATATTTAGTTTTAGGTATTGGCTTTTGCACCAGAAAAACACGAGAATAGAATCCCGCCCTTCTAAACGGGAGTGAAGTAATTCTCGTAAGACTAGTAGAAAGGCTTTCCTCTTTCTGGTGTCTCTTGGTAACTTGGTTACCAGAAAAAAGGATTGAGGGATGGATGAAAACTCTAATCGATATCCCCTTTCCAATGTCTGTAGCACCAACTGATTTTGGTAAATTGCTCGCCAGGCGGCTACAAAACCAGGTGAGCCTTCCCCCGACTGGGTAGTTAGTCTCTGTCAGGACTGAGACTTAGGGTCCTCTGGGGTTGGAAGATCTGCAAACTACCACTTTTTGAGGCCTAGTTTGTGTCCAGCGTCTCCTCTGCTCATTTTGACAACTGTGGGACTGCCTTAAAGTGGACCAACACCCAGGATTTTGACTATCCTGGGTCTTGGTCCACTTCGGTGGGGCACCCCCGATCGGGGTGCCCCGCTGTGTGAAACCCCCCCTAACCCCCCGAAAAACTCACCTCTCCCCGCTCCCAGCGCCGACGTACAAGGGAAGATCTGGAACGGCTAAGCGGCGGCGGCCGCCGCCGCCTCCCTCGCGTCACTTTTGACGCGCGCGCCCCCGCGCTGGCCATTCGCAGACGGCCGGCGCGGAGGCGCGCACGCCTACAGGGGCGCGAGGGAGGCGGCGGCGGCCGGCCGCCGCCGAAGATAAGGTAGGTGAGTTGGGTTGTTTGGGGGGGGTTTCACCCCGCGGGACATCCCGATCTCGGATGTCCCGCGGGGTGGGGGGTGATCGGCCCGGGAATCTTATAGATTCCCGGGCCGATCACCCATGGGTGTTGGTCCACTTTAAGGAAGTCTTGCCTCTAATAGTGATACGGCCTTGGATGGTATATAGGCCTCCTCCAAAAAGGAAATTACCATGCTGCACAATTTAGCCTAAGAAATCCGGTCACTTGACCACGTTTTTAGCCAGAGAGCTCTTCTGACGCAGGCTAATAGGGCAGTTGATTTGGCCGTGGCTCTGATGGCTTCCTCTGAAGAATTAGCTAGAAAGGACATCGCTCTTAAAAGGGTATCTAGAATGCTCTCACTTTCCAGGAATGTCACTTTCTGGGAACCCCTTAAGGTTACTGAGCCATGTCTCCATACTTCTGACAACACAATCTGCTGCCAGGGTAGGTCTAAAGGTAAATGATGACGCATCCCAAGCCCTTTTTAGGATGCCCTCAATCCTGCGATCCACAGGATCACGTAGTTCCCCTATATCCTCAGAGCTTAGTACATCTGCTCTGGATATCTGATCCATAGGAGCATCTAACCTTGGACATTTGCTCCAAGGCTCTATTTCCTGTAGGGGGAACTTTCTTTTAAGTGAGCTTGGCATGAAAAATGTATTTTCAGGGCGATCCCATTCAGATTTAATGAAATCTTTAAGAGCGAATGAACAGGAAATGCTTTGGATTTTTTCTCCAAAAATATTTTGTACATGATATCTTGAACGGATAAGGGCTGATCCTCGCACTTAATTCCCCATGTTTCATAAACTTCATTTAATAAACCTGCCAATTCTTCAGGTAATGTTCCAGAGGAACGAGAGGCCCCTCTGCTCCTTTTGACCTGTATATCCTCATTAAAAGAGCCCTCAGAAAAGAGTTCACCCTGACTTTCTTCCACTATTTTGGATCCAGTTTCAATCTGAACAGGTTCCAAACCCAGAATAGTAGCAGGAACAGATGTGGTAAGGGAACCCAGAGGTCTAGCACAGAGTGGGTTGTCCCAACTGGGGAGTGAGTGCGTCAGCAGTGAATGTGATCCAGGAGGAATTTAGGTCTCAAACAATGAGGCAATCTCGTTCCTCATAGCCAGGATCTCACTGTACATAGCTGAAGTTTCCTCTCCCACTTTTAACCAAAGGCATGTATGCCAAACATTCTTCTGCCAGGTATTTGGAAGTGTATTGCTGCAGGATTCACAGCATCGAGTGTTTAGGATCCTTAAGCTTCTCTAGGGGGTCCTTGTGTCTATGCTTCGCCTTTATCTTTGGTGAATTAGGAAGGGATATTTACAAGAAGAACGTTATGTATACATACCCCTGTACAGCATAGGATGCAATAACACAATTCTGTGATTACTCACCTGTAGAATTGATATTATGAGTATACAGTACGTCCTGCTCCAGATCAGAATCATTACACTTGGGTATTACTCCGCCAGAGGGCGCTGGACTGCAGAGACCGCGAAATTGGCTCCTCCCGGCCCCTCAAATACCCGGGACCTCCCACAAATCCCCAGCATTGAAAAGCAGTTAACGAGAAGCCGGGAGGAAGAAAACAGAACCAACTAGTAACTATAACAGTGATAACAATCACCATACAGGGGATCCTAGGATAATGCAAAACCAAGGGTGGGGTGGAGCAGGACGTACTGTATACTCATAATAACAATTCTACAGGTGAGTAATCACAGAATTGTATTATTCTTAGTATACAGTACGTCCTGCTCCAGATAAGAATCATTACACTTGGGACATCCAATAGCAGTGTCCATAAAGTAGGGTGGGATCCCCAAAGGTAACAACAGGCAGGTCAGACCACTGCCGCCTGCAGAACCTTGCAGCCAAAAGCAGCATCAGCTGAGGCCTTAACATCAACCTTGTAAAACTTTGAAAAAGTATGAACAGAAGACCAAGTAGTGGCCTTGCAAACTTGTTCCACAGAAGCCTGGTGCTAAAAAGCCCAAGAGGCACCAGTAGCACGAGTAGAATGAGCAGTAAGGCGGAAGGGAGGATTCTTCCCCTTAGCAGAGTAGGCCTGAATCACAGCCTGGCGGATCCATTTGCTGATAATATATTTAGCAGGAGCCAGACCCTTCCTAGGACCAGAAGGGACCACAAAAAGAGCATCAGTTTTTCTGAATGGTGCAGTAGCCACCAGATAGTACTTCAGATACCTAACCACATCCAAGGAATGCAAGACCCTCTCCTTAGCGTTACAAGGATTAGGGCACAAGGAAGGAAGAACAATGTCCTGATTCAGATGAAAGGCAGACACGACGTTAGGCAGAAAATCTGGCTTGAAGCAAAACACCACCTTGTCCTGGTGTCTCTCAAAGTAGGGGGGCTGGATGGAAAGCGCCGCCAACCCAGACACACGCCTAACAGAGGTAATAGCCACCAAAAAGTCAACCTTGAGAGTAAGAATGGCCAGGGCAGCCAACATAGGCTTACGTGGGGGACGCACATGAGTAACCCCCTGGAAAAAAGTCCTGATCAGAGAATGCTGGGCAAAGGACCTCTGGAAGAAAACAGCCAGGGCAGAGACATGAGCTTTCAGTGTACTGAGTTGGAGCCCCAGCTCCAACCCATGCTGCAGGAACTCCAGGATCCTGGGAATAGAGAACACACGACAGGGAAGAGACTTAGACTCACACCAGTCAATGTAGGCATGCCAACCCTATAGTAAATGGAAGAAGTAGCCTTTATCATGGTATCAACAACAGAGGCAGACAGCCCCTTCAGCAGCCAGGCCGTCAAAGCCAGAGTTTGTAAATTGGGATGGCGTAAGTGACCCTGAGTGAGCAGGTCTCGCACCCTGGGCCGAGTGTACTGATCTACTGCCAGCTGCACCACGCCTGCGAACCACACTCTTCTTGGCCACCTGGGGGCACCAAGATTGCCGGCACCCCCTCCTGAGCTATCTTGCGCAGAACCCTGCCCAACAGGGGGAATGGAGGAAAGACATACAGGAGCTGAAAGTCCTGCCATGACATTGCTAGGGCATCCGTGGCCAAGGCCAGAGGATCCTGGGACAGGGAGACAAAGGCCAGGAGCTTGTGATTGTGACGGGACGCAAACATATCCACATCTGGTTGGCCCCAACGGTGACACAGAGATTGAAACACCCCGTCGCAGAGTGACCATTCTCCCAGGCGAGAGGTCCCCCTGCTCAGAGAGTCTGCCTGCAGATTCTCCACCCCCAGAATGTACACAGCTGATATGCAGGGAACATTGTCCTCCGCCCAGGCCAGGATCAGAGACACTTCCTTGAGGGACCCCTTGCTCCGGGTCCCTCCCTGATGATTGATGTAGGCAACCGCCGTCTGGTTGTCCGAGCGTACCTGAACAGTCCGGCCCCAAAGGTGATGGGTCAAGTGAGCCAGAACCAACCTGATCGCCCTCAGTTCCAGAATGTTGATAGGTGTGTGGGCCTCCTGAGGGCCCCACTGCCCTTGGAACTGCAGGGACTTCCAGAAACCCCCCCCCCCAAACTGTCAGACTGGCATCCGTGGTGACCTTCTCCCAGCAGGGGGCCAGAAAGGATCTGCCCACCAACAGGTTCCTGGAGTCCAGCCACCACGAGAGTGACCGCCTGACTAGGGGGGACAGCACAAGGACCTGGTCCAGGTACGCAGGATCCTTGTCCCATACTGACAAGAGGTGGAGTTGCAGAGGCCTCATGTGAAACTGGGCATAAGGGACCGCCTCGAAGCACGACACCATCAGGCCCACCAGCTGCATTCCCTGCCTGATGGAGGGATGAGGGCAAGATAGCAGGAACTGAACCTGCGCTAGCAGACTGTCCACCTTCTGCTGAGGAATAAAAATCCTTGCCTGAACTGTATCCAGATTCATTCCCAGAAAGGGTGTCACCAAGGAGGGAGACAGGGAAGATTTGGGATGGTTGATCACCCAGCCAAATGACTCCAGAGTGGACACTACTAGCCGAGTATCCAGCTCTGCCTGTTGGAGGGACTGAGAAGTGATGAGAATGTCGTCCAAATAGGGCAGCACGCGAATGCCCTGAGACCTGAGCAGAGACATCACTCCTGCCAGCACCTTGGTGAACACTCTGGGAGCTGAATTGAGACCGAAGGGCAATGCCACGAATTGGTAGTGCTGATCCTCCAGAGCGAACGTGAGGAATTTTTGATGACCTGGAAAAACAGGAATATGAAGGTAAGCAGCCTTGATGTTCACAGAGGTCATGAAGTACCCTGGATGCAGGGAACTGATGGCAGAGTGCAAAGTTTCCATGCGAAAGCGCCTGCACCTGACAAATTTGTTGAGGATCTTCAAGTCCAGGATGGGCCTGACTGACCCATCTCTTTTGGGCACAGTGAAAAGGTTAGAATAGAAACCCTTGCCCCTTTCTCATAAGGGGACCTGACAGATGACGCCCAGCTCCAGAGGCTTTGCACCGCCAGAACTAGAGCCTGAGCTGACATAGGGTCCTGAGAGATCCGAGATCTGATGAATCTTGGGGGCGGGCAGGCAGCAAACTCTATCTTGTAACCGGAGGACACTACCTCCTGAATCCACCGGTCTTAGACATGAAGCCTCCAGACGTGAGCAAAATGCTGAAGCCGTCCCCCCACCCGGATGGGTGAGGGCGCCCATTCATGCCTGAGGGGGCTTGGGAGAAGACTTAGGCTTGGAGCCCCAGGATGAACCAGGGTGTCCACATCCTCTGCCCCTACCCCAGAAATCTCCTCGGGCCCCGATAAGGGAGACCCCCCTCCCCTGTCTGGCTCCACGGTAGGGGGAAGAAAAGGAGCCCTGTCCCCGAAAGGGCCGAGACTGCCGCCTGCGCTGGGGTAACCTGTCTCCCTTAGCAAACAGGTCCAGGTGGTCCCCAAACAGGCGTAGTCCATTGAAGGGAAACCCAGTGAGAGCTTTCTTGGCCACGTTGTCTGCCACACATCCTAATGGTATCATCCAAGGAAGAGAGGACATAAGTCACAAAAACCTCACAACGAGAGAGTGCATTAAACTCCTCACTAGACACATCATCAGGAGCACCATCTAGGACACTTCTAAGCAGGGTCCTAATAGCCACAGCCATAATGGCAGAGGCACAGGCCGGGCGCAGCGCCGTCCCCACACAGGCAAAGGCATGGGACGCCAGCTGATCAATACGCCGGTCCTCACCATCCCCCAGCGTAGTAGAGTCAGGGGAATGCATGACAGAGGTGTTAGATAACCCTAGGACCAGGGCATCCATCTCTGGAGGGGATGACCAACGCTTCACCACATCAGCAGGAAAGGGATAACTCTTATCCCAACTCTTAGGGACTCCGGGAAGCCTGCTGGGACGCTCCCATTCCTTGAGCACGAGATTATTAAAATGGGCTTGCTCAGGAAACTCTAAACGTGGCTTGGCAGTATGAAACAATTCCCCCTGCTGCCTGGGGGCCGCAACCGGGGGAGAGATAGACAGTACCTCAAAAATCTGAGCCAACAGTCTATCAGTATCATCTGGGGCCCAGGGGTCAGAGCCAGAATCATCATGACCCCTGGGCCTCTTATCAGATGACTCTGAGTCAGAGAATAACTCCCCTTCTTCCAAAGGGGTATAACCAGACAGTTCCAAGAACTCATCAGCCTCCATAGGGAAAAGAGTGACATCAGGCGTCAAGTGCCTCTTCTTAGCAGAGGCCTTATGCGCCAAGGTATTAGCAAGCAACTTCTCAAAACTAGCCAGTCTGGAAGACACATCAGGCTGAGAATCCCCACTGGTATGCAACTCAATGGGAGTCAAATTTAAGCTTGGGGAAGTAGGTGACGCCATACGAGGCGTAGGCCCAGCTACTGGTAAACCAGGCTGCAGTGCAAGCACCTGCTGGGCACAAGGTATACAGACCTGCACATTGTCAGCACTAGTAGGGGACACCCCACAAGCTACACACAGCAGGGCTTGTCCGGAAGGAACCCCGAGCACATTATTCTGAGACGCCTCCATATGGTGATTATAGCGGCACAATAGGCAGATAGGGATTCACGCTATAAAAGCAACCCGGGATGCCCCAAGAGCCTGCTAGGGAAGTGGGAGTAATTTACACACTAGGCCTCACAAGTTTAGTAACTAAATAGAGGAAGTAGGGCCGGGAGAAACCAATAGAGTTCGACCCGTCTGAAAGACATAAGCGAAGAGAACCCCATAAGTGACATGTATAATGACATAGGGTAAATAAAGCCGCCCGCAAGGGCACTCACGGACCGCGGTGGGTAGATGCCAGAAAAATGGCGCCGGCTATACCTCGAGGGGCGGGCCGCGGAGACAGTGAGGCGGAACGCGCCATCCGCGGGCCCCGCCCCCCCCCCCCGAAAAGCGTGAAGCAGCACACGTGACAAGCAGCCAATAACAGCGCACCAGCGCCTGAGGTAATGCCGCCGCCAACCGCGGAGCACAGTGGAAGGGCACGCGCCGGCGGCGGCATATTCAAAAACGCAACCAGTGCAACCAAGTTAGCGCGGAGACTGACACCAACCAGAAGCACATAATACAGTGAAGCACCAAGGCATATACACCCCCCCCCCCCCGAGAGCTACAAGGGAGAGCGAGGGAGGGCAGCGGCCACTTAACATAGGGCCCACCAATAGAGAGGAGCAAGGGGCAATAGGGCGGGAGGAGCATCCCATAGAGGCTCACCATATGCCTATACCGCCTACCCTTTGATGGGGGATTGCGGTGGAGCAGCACTCCTGAGCACCCGACAGCGGTGCTGCCTACCATCACCCGGAACAGCGCAGCCAAGGCTGGGAGGCACATTAAAAATGGAACGGGTGGGAATAGTCCTACAGGGCCGCAGGATAATAGCCCTGCTCACCTGCGAGAAGAGAGCCATCTTCTTGTCCTTCGCAATGTATCAGGATTTATACATTATCGGCTTCTCCTAAGGCATTTTGCATGAAGTGTGAAGATCAGAAAACAAACTGCCTGCACCTTTATCTTTTCTGGGCTACAAAAAAGGAAGACCTGCAGTTGGCTGCTGCCACCGCTGCTGTGCTGTGGTTGCCGAGGCCACTGCTGCCGCTGATCAGGCCTTCATTGCTGCTGCCTCGGTTCTGGTTGCAGCCTACTGTCCAGTGGTTCCTAGGGAGGAAATGCAAAGAACTGAGGTGGAGAGGAAGGGGTTTTAACTTCTGTTCAGTTTGTGTTTTCTCCCATGGGTGGAGCCTCTCTCTCTCCATGTGTCATCATGAAGGATGAAGGGAGAAAAAACAATTGCCAGCTCTTATTTTCATTGATAAAAATCATGCCAGCTATAGCAGTTTTTATCAATGAAATCTTTTACATCTTGCTGACAGTGATTTACTAAACTGACATACAAGTTGTAAATTCTTGTATGAAAGTGAGAATTCTCATCCATGTTTTCTTGTATGCCTCTCACATATGTGGGATGACGTTGCATGTGCTCCGAAATCATCCGAGAAAGTGAAAGTTTCCCGCTTAAGGGTTGCCTCTTGCACAGAGCTGAGTTTTTAGTACACAGCACTGAATCAAGCCTATTGACTGAAACAAGTAAGGGAATCTCTTGTTGGATATTTGTCATGACGACACATACAGTATGTTTGTATTAACCAGGTTGCTATATACAGTGCCCTAAAAAAAGTTTTCATACCCCTTGAACTTTTACATTTTTATGTTACTACCACAGACTTAAATTTATTTTATTGAGATGTTATGTGACAAAGCAGGCCAAAGTATTAAGTACTGGTGAAAATGATACATGCTTTTCTTAATTTTTTTAAAACAAAAAACTGAAAAGTATAGTATGCATATGTATTTAGCCCCCTGAGTCAATACACTGTAGGACCATCTTCAGCTGCAATAACAGCTACAATACTGTTGGGCTATGTCTCTACCAGCTTTGTACATCTAGAGGCTGGCAATTTTCACACTTTTTCCTTGCAAAATAGCTCTTGCTCTGTCAGATTGAATGGCCAGCATTAGTGCAACAGCAATTTTCAAGTTATACCCAGATTTTCAATTAGATTTAGGACTGGACTTTGATTGGGCCATTCCAATACATGAACACATAACATTGCCTGTATGTTTAGAGTTGTTGTCCTGCTGGAATGTGAACCTATGACTCAGTCTCAAGCCTCTTGCTGCATCAAACAGGTTTAACTTCAGGATTTCCCTGTATTTAAAGTGGACCAACACCCAGGGGGGATCGGCCCGGGAATCTATAAGATTCCCGGACCGATCAGATCCCTCCCCGCGGGGCATCCGAAATCGGGATGTCCCGCGGGGAGGAACCCCCCAGGAGGCCCACAATCCTTACCTTACCGGCGATCCAACGGCGCATGCGCGAGACGCGGCCGCGTCTCTCGCTTCCCTCTAGCAGGGCGCGCTCCCGCGCCGGCCGTTTTGTGAATGGCCGGCGCAGGCGCGCTCCCTGTTAGAGGGAAGCGAGAGACGCAGCCAATGACAGCGCTCTGGTATGCGCGTCCAAGCTGCTTTGGACGCGCATACCAGAGCGGCTCTGAGCGCTGTCATTGGCCGGACGAGGTCACGTGGGAGCGGGGAGAGGTGAGTTTTTGCGGCGATCGGGGGGGTGCCCCACCTAAGTGGACCAACACCCAGGATAGTCAAAATCCTGGGTGTTGGTCCACTTTAACCCGATTCATCTTCATATCTGACCCTGTCCCATTCCCTGCAGAAGAAAGAAAAGCCCCCTCCCACCATGTTTTAGAGTGGGGATGGTGTGGTCAGGGTGATGTGTAGCATTAGCTTTCCTCCATATATAAGACTTGATTCAGTGCATTTTCACAGTTTTATGGGGAAAACTGCTGATTTTGCTTGCAAATAAGCAGACCTTTTTTTACTTTTTGCAGATTATATCCACATATCATTTTGCACATGCCGATAAAACACACTCTCTTGAAGCCAATGTTGTGTGATTCTGAGCGTTTGGAAACACACGTTTTTGTTGAGGACATTTTACTCCTGCCAAGAGCAGGAGTAAAACGTCTGCTTCACAATCTGGCATGCTCCTTTCATAGAAAAATGCCATGCTGCAAATGTCTTTTCTTTCAGTGAAAAGACACACAGTCATTTTATTTGTATTATAACCCGCTGCCCTGAGCCAACCAACTCTGGTACCAGACATAGAGTGTTAGTAACCTGAGCTTCAGGGGAGCCTCAGGATGCCCTGCTGTGTGTATCCCCCGGGATTGTTTGTAAACTCACATTTACCTTGTTCTCACTAAAGGTATGATGAGGAAGCGGCCACAGCGGCCACAGAGATACAGCTCAGAAAAGAGGTGTCACATGGCGGGGCATCCCAATTCAGGTTGCTCCTTAAAGAGGAAGACTATCCCCAGTGTTATAGAGTTGAGGGGGGTGTTGCTTCTCTTGGAGAAATCGGTTTAAACTAATAAAACGAAAGATAGCTTTATCGCCGGATCCAATGTTTTTCTCTAGATGATGAATCTATAAGGGGAAGGGTTATATTTAATCAACTGGCACGCAAAAATAAACTACAAAGAAGTAATCATGGGATGCATAACACTTAACATTGAAACTAATATTTTCATAAATGTGTGTGTGAAACCCCCCAGGTCACTCAGTAAATTCACCTTTCCCTGATCCTATGAGCTGCGCTCATCAGAATTGGCTATGACCAGGATAAAGGTTGAGTCTAGCCCAGAGGTGCGGAGCCATACACGCCGGCGGCCACATGGTCCCTACCCTCTAACATGGTGTGTGCCCACGCTGGCCATTCATAAATGCCTAGCATGTGTGCACTCCCTGCAAAAAGTATAGCTGACAGCGGCCGAGGCACGCAGTCGTGGCTCGTACATGCCCCGTTGGATTGGGGAGAAGGTACGGTTTACAGGGGACTTAGGAGGGTTTCAAACAGTAAGGTATACCAAATATGAATGCCCCAAGGGGAGAGAATCAGGCTTTTGGTCCACTTTAAATCGAGCCAAAAATTTGCAACTAATAATATACGGCTGGAAAACAATTCACATTTTTACATTTACTCATCTACTATGTAGTGTAAGATGAGTATTACCAACAACAATAGTACAGTGACATATAAACAGGGGCAGACAGAGACCAAAAATCATTCCAGAAATGTTTTGTCCCAGTCGTAAACATAACGTGTGTTCAACAGCTGAGGCTATAGGTTTGCAGGGACAGAATATGGTGGATATTCCTACTTTTAAAAGCAATGATGCAGAAACTATAGTATTGCAGGTGCCGGGAGGTGCTGGGAGAAGACGAGTGAGTTTATTTAGGTAGATGCTCTGGCCGAAGAGGACGGCATGCTGGGGGCTAACCCAGTTGACCTAAATGCAGTGTTGTCCACCAGAAATTCTCCCTGTGCACCCTATAGCTAGTCGTCCTGGGTATAAAAATAAAACATTTTCCCAACTTATGCTATGTCTAGCCAATTTTCCAGTAGAACCTTTTGTACTCTTGGAATTTTTGTTTAACATAAACAAAAACTTCTAAAAGACTCTAGGGCTGGTTAAATCCCCCTCCAGGACATTTGACTTGGGGTGCCGTGTCACCATCCTCCTTGCTCCCCATCTCACCATCCTCCTCGTTCCCATGAAATATATTTGAAAAGTGTTTAGTATGAAATCCTTTGTATCTGAATTGTAAAAGTTTGGTCTGGAGTTGTCCTCTAACACCTGCATTCACATTACCTCTTTGTAATCATAAGGTCCCTTACCATTGTGCTTTTGTAAAAAGCCAATAACCTTTTCCAGCACAGTTTTTTTGTCCATCTTGTGGGTATTCCCAGGTAGCATTGTGCCAAGCTCTTTAATAAGCACATTGAACTGGTCCCTCCTCTTCTTCTCAGATCTGTTACGTGAAGCCCTAAAGTAAAAAATCATGAAAATGAAGCATAAGGCTACTTTCACACTCGCAATCTGTTTGCATATGCAATAATGATTTCCAGATTTGCAAGAGATAGTGCTTCCGATGGCCCTTTAAATGCGGTGTGCAGGGCAATTACGATCAGGTGTGAAAGGGCCCATAGTTTCCTATGAGCATCACTTTCACACAATTGTGGCACAAAACCAGCCTAACAGGGCTAGTATTATTGAAATGTTTGCTTTGCATATGACTTCACCTGGTAAATAACAAGTGCATGTTGGTTTGAAAGGGGCATCATTATGAATGAGTGCCTAGGATAGTGTAAACCCTAAATACCATCTTGTGTGCAAACCTAAAACTAAAAGGAACAGCTTTTTTGGTTAAATGATGTAAAAGGATAAGGAAGGAGGGGTAAATACACAAGCAATTTCATATATATGCATATATATGTCTTTTAATTCACATTTAAATAGGAGCCACTACCTTCTAGTCTATAAGACTCTAGGACCAGTGGCCACACTCTTTATGGGGTATGCTAGCTTGGGATGCCCCATTGTGTGTATTCCCAGTAATCACATGGTGCACATGCTCGCTACACATTCAGCTAGGGAGGTATCAGCGCTAGGCATTTCTGAGCGACTTGTGCAGGCATGCCCCACAGCTAGAGGTGAAAGTGTATGTGGCTTGTTCAGAGCTGGTAGAAAAATCTGAATGGGACATTCAGTTGATTGGCTGAGTGGCCCACACTTAGGAACAAACGAAAGGTGAGTTTTCGGGTAATTCCAGGGGATCCACCCAGAGGGGCAGGAGGAACAAAACCCAATTGAAAATCATAGGTTGTGTTTCTCAAAACTGTCGTCATTTAAAATACTACAAAAATCTGTCAGACATACTGTACTATCAGATTGGAGGGAAGGCCTATGCACAATCCCCCATTTCGAAGATAATCAAACTGTAAGCCCCAGTATTCAGGGATTCTCAGCATACAAGGCAAAATAAAAGTTACAAGGAAAATCCAAGATGATCTTCATTCCAAAGCACCAGTGGATAGTTTTATCGGGGAGGATAATCAATCCATGAAAAGATGGTGTTTATACAATGCAAGAAACCATATGGCAGATGTATATTGCTGTAGTCCAGTAACTCCTGAAGCACAGCACCTTGATCAAATTGGATATTAACTTACAAGGCAGTTTCTGATCTCCCTTTATAATGATTTACCTCTTTGCCTTATCCTTGTCATCTTCATCCATTAGTTTTTCTATGGAGCTATTCCTGCAAAAAGAGAAAAGAGAAAGTTGCAGCATGGGAAAGACAAGCTCTGCTGGAAATAAATTGCCTGGAAAATCAATGTGTGTGTCATAATATACCTTTGCTACCTAGTGTGGCAAAGATAACTAATAAATAACTAAATAAATGAAGCACAAAAATACCATTTTGTGAATACTCACCTGTAAAATGGGTATTGTAAGTATGTCACACACCCCACTTCAAACATTAATAATTACAATAGGGTTAACTCACCGCTAGGTGGCAGCATTGCAGAGAATCTCCAAAAAAAAATTCAACAGGCCCCTCCCGGTCTATACATACCTGGTACCTCCCCAGAATCACCCAGTATTAGAACAGCAGTAAGACAAGGTACCAGAAACAAACAATGTAACCCTCAACGTAAAGAACTAAACTTCACCATATAAAGAGCCAGGATACCGAAAAGGGCGGGTGAAGTGGGGTGTGTGACATACTTACAATACCCATTTTACAGGTGAGTATTCACAAAATGGTATTATTCTAAGTATGTCACACACCCCACTTCAAACATTAATAATTACAATAGGGACATCCAACAGCAGTGTCTAGAAAAGGGTGGGTATCCGAACAGGCAATAACGCAGAAAAAACTCAAACCACTGCAGCCTGCAAAACCTTGTGGCCAAAAACAGCATCCGCTGAGGCCCGCACATCAACCTTATAGAACTTAGAAAAAGTATGAACAGAAGACCAAGTTGCAGCCTTACACACTTGTTCAACCGAAGCCTGGTGCTGAAAAGCCCAGGACGCACCAACCGCACGAGTAGAGTGAGCAGTAACGCGAAAAGGAGGATCCTTCCCCTTAGCCGAATAAGCACCAACAATGGCCTGACGAATCCATTTACTAATGGAAAACTTGGCCGGAGCCAAACCCTTCCTAGGCCCACAGGGCACAACGAAAAAGGCATCAGTCTTACGAAAAGAAGACGTAGCACGTAGATAGTACCTAACACAACGTACAACATCCAAGCAGTGCAAAGCACTCTCCTTGACATTCTTAGGCTTAGGACACAAGGAAGGAAGAACAATGTCCTGGTTAAGATGAAAGGCAGAGACCACTTTAGGGAGAAAGTCTGACTTGAATCGAAAAACCACTTTGTCCTGATGATCCTCGAAATAAGGAGCCTGAATAGACAAAGCTGCCAACTCTGAAACACGCCGAACCGAAGTGATGGCAACCAGAAAAGCAACCTTCTGAGTAAGAATGGACAGAGCAATATCCCGCAAAGGCTCAAAAGGAGGAGCCTTAAGAGCAGAAAGAACCAAATTCAAATCCCACACTGGGAGCAAAGGCTTCCTAGGAGGCCGCACATGCGAAACCCCCTGGAAAAAGGTCTTGACCAAGGAATGACTAGCAAAAGACTTCTGGCAAAAAATTGACAAAGCAGAAACCTGCCCCTTCAAGGTACTCAGCTGAAGACCGGAGTCCAGCCCCGACTGAAGAAACTCCAAAATCCTAGACACAGAAAAGACCCGGCAAGGCAAAGACCTAGCCTCACACCAATCAATATAAGATCTCCAATACCTGTAATAGATGGAAGAAGAAGATCTCTTCCTGGCACTAATAAGAGTCCGAATGACCGCATCCGAAAGACCCTCCTCCTTTAAGATGGAGGTTTCAGCAGCCAAGCCGTCAAAGCCAGCGTTTGTAAACTGGGGTAACATAGTTGACCCTGTGTGAGAAGATCCGGCCGAAGAGGCAGATCGAACTGATCTACGGCCAGACGAACGATGTCCGCGAACCACACCCGCCTTGGCCACCTTGGAGCCACGAGAATGGCGGGAACTCCCTCCAGAACCAACTTTCGCAGAACCCTGCCTAGCATGGGAATCGGAAGGAAACAGATAAAGAAACCCCAGGTCCCTCCAGCTCAGGGCCATGGCATCCACCGCCAGAGCCAGAGGGTCCCGGGACAGGGACACAAAGGACGGAAGCTTGTGATTGTGACGAGAGGCAAACAGATCCACCTCCGGCGTCCCCCACCAGAGACAAAGCGACCGAAACACCTGGGGATGGAGAGACCACTCCCCCCGACGGGACGCACACCGGCTCAGAAAATCCGCCTCTGTGTTTTCCACTCCCGGAATGTAAACTGCCGAGATGCAAGGGACATGAGTCTCCGCCCAGACCAAAATCAGAGACACCTCCCTGTGGGCACCCAGACTGCGAGTCCCTCCTTGGTGATTGATGTAAGCAACCGCCGTCTGATTGTCTGAGCGAACCTGAACCGGCAGACCTTGTAAATGATGCGTCAAGCGAGACAGAACCAACCTGATGGCTCGCAATTCCAGAACATTGATGGGCAAGTGGGCCTCCTGAGGGTCCCACTGCCCCTGAAACCGAAGATCCTTCCAAAAACCTCCCCAGCCTGACAAACTGGCATCCGTGGTGACAGTTTCCCAAAGCGGGGTCAGAAACGACCTGCCCTTCAGAAGGTTGTCCGAGACCAACCACCACAGAAGGGACTGCCGAACCCGAGGGGACAACCGGAAGGACCGATCCAACGACCCCGGACGCCGGTTCCAAGACGCCAAAAGATGAAGTTGAAGACTCCTCGTATGAAACTGAGCAAAGTTGCCGGGGCAGTGTGGCTTCCACATGTATCTGCAGATATATGCAACTAAATCTCTGTCTTTCCACACAGCTAGACATGTTTGTTGCTTGATAGTTTGATAATGCGAGGGTTAACATTGGGCGGAGTTCCCAGGCCCTGACTAATAATACATTTGTATAAATAATAGTGATTGAGCTATTCCCACCCCCCTTTTATTCAAACTGAGCAAAGGGAACTGCCTCGAACGAGGCCACCATCAACCCCACCAGTCTCATCCCCAGACGAATGGACGGGTGAGGATGGGAGAGGAGCAACTGGACCAATTCCTGAATCATCAGAACCTTGGCCTGAGGGAGAAACACTCTGTGCTGTCAGGAGTCCAATGACATCCCCAGAAAGGTCACCACCCTGGCCGGAACCAGCGAGGACTTGGGGTAATTGATCACCCAGCCGAACCTCTCCAACATAGACACCACCGTGCTGGTGTCCCCCTCTGCTTTACTGAAGGAAGGTGCCATGATGAGAAGATCGTCCAGGTAAGGCACAATGCGAATCCCCTGAGCTCTGAGCAGGGCCATCACCCCCGCCAACACCTTGGTGAACACTCTCGGAGCAGAGGTGAGGCCGAATGGAAGAGCCACAAACTGCCGATCCTCCACCACGAAGCGAAGGAACCGCTGATGAGCTGGAAAGATCGGAATGTGCAGGTACGCATCCTTGATGTCTATGGACGTCATAAAGTCCCCCTGCCGAAGCGAACCGATCGCAGACCGCAGGGTTTCCATGCGGAACTTCCGGGGACGAATAAACCTGTTGAGAAGCTTCAAATCCAGAATAGGACGGAAGGACCCATCCTTTTTGGGGACAGTGAAGAGATTGGAGTAAAACCCGCGCCCTACCTCTGAAGAAGGAACCGGGCAAACGACAGCTAAGTCTAGAAGATTCCTTACCGCCGCCAGGAGCCCCTGCGCGGCCAAAGGATCCAAAGACACCCGAGACCTGAAGAACCTTGGAGGAGGACGGGACTCGAACTCCAACTTGTAACCGGCCGAAACCACCTCCCGGATCCATCTGTCCGAGACCTCCTGGTCCCACACCCGGGAGAAAAGTTGCAACCGTCCCCCCACCCGCACGGGTGAGGGCGCCCCCTCATTGCTGGGTGGGCTTGGCAACCGGCTTGGGCTTGGCCCCCCAGACGCGAGCGGGACGGCCACGGCCTCTACCCCTATTCCAACTGGCGCCCCTGGAGGCCGAGGAGCCCGCACCCCTTCCGGCTCCGGCTCCCCGAAAGGACGGATTGAAGGAGACCGTCCCCCGAAAGGAACGGCGAAATTTCTTGCGCTGAGGTAACTTACCTCCCTTGGTAACAGAATCCAGCCTCTCACCAAAAAGCCTCAAACCCAAAAAGGGCAGAGCCGTGAGCGATCTTTTAGAATTAAAATCAGCCGTCCACTGTCTCAACCACACACAGCGCCGGATAGCCACCAGCAAGGCAGTAGCCCTGCCACACATCAACATGGCATCCTCTTGAGCAGCCAGGATAAAGGACAAGAAAGAATCGCAGCGCTTAAGCGCAAGGGACTCATCACTGGTAGGCTCGAGATCCACACCCAAGTCCCTGACAATAGACCTGACCGCAAAAGTCAAAAGAGCCGAAGCACAGACAGGCCTTAACACCGAACCCGCACATACAAAACCATGACGGGCTAGCTGATCAATCCGGCGATCCTCGCCGTCCCTGAGCGAAGTCGTGTCAGGGGAATGCACGACCGCCATGTTGGACAGTCCCAAGACCGGAGTATCTACCTCAGGGGGGACAGACCAACGCTTCATCAGTTCCGCCGGAAAGGGATACTTCCTATCCCAGCTAGACGGCACACCAACGAGACGTGTAGGTTGCTCCCATTGCTTGAAAACAATTTCTTCAAAATGCTGTTGCCTGGGAAACTCCAAGCGCTGCTTGGACACCCCAAAAAGCTGACCCTTAAGCCTAGGAGCAACCACCGGAGGATCCAAATCCAAAAACCTCAAACATCTGGGTCAGAATGGTAGAGGAATCGAGAGGAAGGCCGTCAGCCTGATCCCCCTCAGTACCCAGCAACTGCTGAACATCAGAATCTTCTTCCTCAATGAGCTCACCATCTTCAAGGGGACGATCCGACCAATCCAGATCTCCAACAACTTCCTCATCTGAATCCGGCGGAGGCGGAGACAGATGCTTCCGCTTAGCTGGAGCCTTCTGAGCGGCCATTGCAGAAAACCGTTTCTCAAGGCTGGTCAAACGGGCACATACCTCAGACTGCGAATCCCCGCCCAAGACAACGTCACACGGGGTCCGGAATAAGCGAGGGGGAGAGGGAGATGGCGCGGCTGACGAAGTGCTAGGCACCGGAGTACTGGACTGCCGTGCAATGTTCTGCTGTGCACATGGGATACACAAAATGACATCATCTCCCTGGAGCGGAGTCCCACAACCCCCGCACACCTTGGATTGTCCCGAAGAACCATTCCCGGTATCTGTGGCAGCCTCCATGTGGTGAAAATTATGGTATTCGCAGAACCCAGGGATTTATGCAGTACGCGACCCGGGATGCCCCCTAATTACCTAAAAATTGTCTAAAGATTGTCAAAAAATCCTGACCCAGGGGAATAGCATATAAAACCCTTATATATATATAGTTTTATGAAAACACCCCCCACAAGCCAGGTATATAAGACCGGGAGAGCCCTGCCAGACGGGATCCCAGGATCTGAAAGACACAAAAGAAGAGGGACAACAGTCAATCCAGGCACAATAATACCTATACAAACATACAAGAATAACATACAACCCCCCCCCCCTCATTAACCATAGACAAAAGGAGATGGTTAAAATACACAACCAGCACTATAAAAAGACGTGCAGGAGCGAGGAGGCGGGAGAAGGAGGGGACGTAAGGCGGGAGGCCAGGCCACCACCTTTATGTGACCAAAAACATCCCCCGCAAGATATCAGAAAACGCCTACCTGAGAGAGCACAAGCGAAGAGAGGCACCCGCAGAAAGATGGCGGCCCGAACACCGCTCCGTGACAGTGAGGGAGGGGAAGACGAGCCCCGGGAGCGCGGGAGCCGAGAAAGCCCCGCCCCCCAATCAGCGCGCGGCCCGCGCGTGGTCCCGCCCCCCTGCGGCGTCAGCGCAAGCAGACCAGCGAACCGCGCTCAGCCTCCAAGACGGGACCGGCGGAGCAACCTGCCGGTCCCAAGTGCGCAACACACGCCGCGAGGCCCCGCCCCCCCGGCTCCTGAGGGGAGAGACGCCAACTCACACCAGCAGCAGCTGAAAGTAAAGACACACACACACAAGGCAGATCCACAAAAAACCGCCACAGTAAACAGCGCAGAAGCCCTCACAAACCAGCCAGCGCAGCAGCAGCCACACTCACACAACCATGTCACCGGTCCCAAAGCGCGCCACACACCCCGGAGTGAGGAATAACTAATGACCCAGGGCTAGGCACATCCTGAACCGCTAACTTCCACTAATTAAATGGGGGCATTCCACATCCGGATCACCACTCCGGGAATCCCGCTATGCCCCGCAATGAAGGGTCGAGCAGAGGAGCTAATCTCCTAGGCACCAAAGGTGCCGGCTACCTTTTGCCCGGCCTACAGCCGAAGCTGGGAGGCTGCCAGTTAACAAATATATTACAAAACAAGAGCCGGGCAGAAATAGACCACGGGGGGGGGGGGGCCGGGGGGATACCCCGGCTACCTGCAAGCAGGAGACTTCTTTCTTCTGTCTTGTCGCCACCTTGCAGAGAACAACACTGGGTGATTCTGGGGAGGTACCAGGTATGTATAGACCGGGAGGGGCCTGTTGAATTTTTTTTTGGAGATTCTCTGCAATGCTGCCACCTAGCGGTGAGTTAACCCTATTGTAATTATTAATGTTTGAAGTGGGGTGTGTGACATACTTAGAATAGCAAACTAAACCTTTACATAATCAGATTGTATTTAACATCTTGATGTATAAGGCATTATAATGATTTAACCCTTTCGCTGCCAGCCTACCTGCAGCTTTTGTCACTCTCTGTTGCCAGACCATTTTGCACTATTTTACGCTCCCCATGTTCAACTGTGATTTTTGAAAGGATTTCTAGGGATTTCCCAGGAAAATGATATATTGTTTTTTTCAGCAGAGTCTGGGCTTTAACATGAAATGTCTTGTTTGTAATTTTTAGGTGTATTCTCAATATTTTTGGGTGAAATATGTGAAAAAAAATTAAAAATATATATTTTTTACAATTTGTAGTTTTTTTGTAATAAAAAATTTAAGTTTGTCAATAAAATCTTATTGCGTGTGAAATCCCAATTTCTTCCGGTTACAGCGATACCACATATGTATAGGTAGACACCCTTTCCTGCCCAGGAGACTCCCCCAAACTGAAATAGCGCTTTAGGGGATTTTCAGATAAAATACAACTATGCAATGCAATATGCGCACCTTGCAGTTTTACCAGAAAAACAACCCTTTACATTTGAAATACCCCCAACAAACTATATATTATCTGGAAGTACACACCTCAAGCTTTCTAGGTGTACCAGGCGTGTTGGTGTGCCCATAGTTTTCTGGAAGTAATTCCTCAATGTATTCTTTGGTTGCAAAGAGTTTCCCAAAAAAAAAGGATAAAAAAGCAGAATCAAAACCACATTTTCCTAAAAAAACTATATACAAACAAGAAAAAACAAGTTTAATCTGAAAAAGCAACATCCCCGAACAGAACAACACCCAACATGCATAGGTTCTGTCAAGGGAAGATTTGCCAAACACCCCAAAGTAAAGCATGTGCGTAACGGTAATTTTACTTGAAAATTTCAGCTCTGCAGACAAAGTGCGCACCTTGTGATTTTTCAACCAAAACAACCCTTTACATTTGGAATATCCCCCATAAATCATAAATTCCCTGAAAGTACACATGTTAAGCTTTCTAAGCGTACCCAGCTTGTTGTAGTGGGCTCATCTTTCTGGAATTAATCCCTCAAAGAATTCTTTGGTTGCGCAGGGTTTCCCTAAAAAATGTATAAAAAAGCTGAATAAAAAACACCTTTTCCTAAAATATAAATATGCAAACCAGAAAAAACAAGCTAAGTGTGAAAGCGCAAGGTCCCCCGAACAGAACAATACCCAACATGCATAGCTACTTTTTACCCTTTTAATTGCCAGCCTACTTGAGATTTTGTCACCCTCTGTTGACAGGTCATTTTTCCCCATTTTGCGCCATTTTTGCTGTAATTTTCATGAAAATTATATTTATATTTTTTTGCAGCAGAGTTTAGGCTTTAACATGAAATGTCTTGTTTGTAAATTGTATTTTGTTTTTTACAATATTATTAAGTTAAAAAAAATAAAAAAATTTTTAGAAAATTGACTCCTTTATTTTAAATAAAAAATGTATTTTATTAAGGAAAAGCATATTGCATGTGAAAGCCCCATTTCTACCCATTAGAACGGTACCACATATTTATCGGTAGCCCCCCGTTCCTGCCCAGGAGACCCCCCTAACTGAAACAAGTACTTTATAACATTATGGGGGTGCTCCAAGCACCGAGCAGACTGATTCATAGTCTCAGGTGCTGGAGTTAAGATGCCGGCTGCTGGTGACATCACCCAGGGGGCGGGGCTAGCAGTCGCGATCCAAGAAGTGGGGGGAGGGGGCATTTTCTGCCCTCTCATCGCCACGGAAGAGGCTGGGGGGGGGGCGATCGGAGGCCCCCCCAGTGAAGAGAAGACCCGGCGGGAGGCAGCGCGACCGCAGGTAAGTAAATGTCATTTTTATTTTTTTATTTTTTTTTTACAGTTAGCAGCTGCTGCTGCCGAAGCGGGGGGGGGGGGCGACCTATTCCGGGGGCTCTCCTGGAGCCATCCGAGCCCCCGCGGGGGATCGGATGGCACCAAATTAAAGAGGAGACCCGGCCGGATACAACGAGGGGTCAGGTGAGTATTTTTCATTTTTATTTTTTAAACTAGCAGCGGGGAAATTCGAGCCTGTAACACCTAAGTGCTTGGCACTTAAGGCCCAGCCAAGCCAGCACGTAGGTGTTACGTACTTGGCAACAAAAGGGTTTAAGTGCTTCTTCAGTCAGAGTAACCCCCACCCTGCTTAAGCACCAGATGACAAAGACAGGGTGGCAGGGATTAAAAAAAATACAATTCTGTGATTACTCACCTGTAGAATTGGTATGATGAGTATACAGTACGTCCTGCTCCAAATATAATACTTACAGTTGGGATATACTCCACCAGATGGCGCTGGACTGCAGAGACATCGTAAATAGTGTAGCTCCTAAGCACCATTAGGTGCCGTCTACCCTTGCCTGGACAGCAGCCTAGGCTGGGAGGCAAGGTGAAATAATAAGAAAGGGGGTCCAGGCAGAAATAGACTAACAAGCGGGCCGGGAGTTACCCCGGCTACCTGCAAGGAGGAGACATCCATCTTCTGACTTGCTCGCCGTCTGCAGAGATGAAAGACTGGGGAATGGGAGGTCCCAGGTATTTATGGACTGGGAGGGGCTCCCTTTTTTCATGACATCTCTGCAAGATCGCCCTCTACAGGTCAGTATAACCCAAGTGTAATGACTATTCTGAAGCGGGGTGTGTGACATACTTAGAATATAAAATATTCTGAGCCAAATGGTGTGCAGACCCCCCCCCCCCCCCAATCCCCCAAAAACAGGCAGCATACAGAATTCTTTCAATCTCCCTATAACAGGCAAGTGTACAGAATCCTCCTATATCAGGCAGTTCAGAATCCCCCTAATCTCCCTTTTAACAGGCAGCATGCAGAATCCCCCCCCCCCATTGCCCCATGTAGCAGGCAGTGTGCAGAAACCCCACCAATCCCCCATATCAGGCAGTGTGCAGAATCCCCAGAATTCCCTCAATCACCTTATAACAGGAAGCGTGCAGAATCCCACCAATTCCCCTATAACATATAGACAGTTTGCAGAATTCCCCCATAACGGCCAGTGTGGCAGAATCACCCCAAATCCCCCATAACAGGCAGTGTGCAGATTCCACCCAATCACAGGCAGTATGCAGAATCCACCAGATCAACCCATAGCAGGTAGTGTACAGAATCCACCCGCCCCCAAACAGCCCATAACAGACAGTGTGCAGAATCCCCATAACAAACAGTCTGCAGAATCCCCCCAATTGGCCCATAACAGGTAGTGTGGCCGAATCCCCCCAGTCTCCATAACAGGTAACATTTTGTGATTACTCACCTGTAAAATGGGTATTATAAGTATGTCTCACACCCTGTTTCGGAAGTATTAATTACACGTGGGTTATAGTCCAGTAGAGGGTGAACTTCTGCAGAGATGACTAGAAAAAAGAAGCCCCTCCCGGTCCATAAATACCTGGGACCTCCCACACATTCCCCAGTATAAGAAAGCAGTAAGGGGACCAGGAAGAGCCAATAAAATCTATGAGAAAAAAGTTTCACCATATAGAGGATCCAAGATACAACTCAGGGTGAGACGAAGCAGGGTGTGAGACATACTTATAATACCCATTTTACAGGTGAGTAATCACAAAATGGTATTATTCCAAGTATGTCTTACACCCTGCTTCGGAAGTATTAATTACACGTGGGACATCCAATAGCAGTGTCCAAAAAGGGTGGTGATCCCAACAGGCAATAGTGCACAAATTAAACCACTGCAGCTTGCAGAACTTTGCGGCCAAAAACAGCATCCGCTGAGGCCTGCACATCAACCTTATAAAACTTGGAAAAAGTATGAACATAATACCAAGTAGCAGCCTTACAAACTTGTTCAACAGAGGCCTGGTGCTGAAACGCCCAGGAAGCCCCAACAGCACGAGTAGAATGAGCAGTGATCTGGAAAGGGGGATCCCTCCCCTTAGCAGAATAGGCCCTAATAACGGCCTGACAAATCCATTTACTAATGGTAGATTTGACGGGCGCCAAGCCCTTCTTGGGCCCAGAGGGCCCCACAAAAAAGGTGTCCGTCTTCCGGAATGGTGAAGTATCCACCAGATAGTAATTTACACATCTAACGACATCCAGAGAGTGCAAGGCCCTCTCCTTGTCATTGCTAGGTTTAGGACACAATGAAGGAAGCACAATGTCCTGATTGAGGTGAAAAGCAGAGACAACCTTTGGCAGGAAGTCTGGTTTAAAACGGAAAACCACCTTGTCCTGATGTCTCTCAAAGTAGGGGGCTTGAATGGACAGAGCCGCCAACTCAGAAACACGTCGAACAGAGCCACCAAAAAGGCAACTTTTAAGGTGAAAATGGATAGTGCAGAATCCTGCACTGGTTCAAAAGGAGGACCCTGAAGGGCAGACAACACCAAATTTAAATCCCAAACAGGTAACATGGGTTTGCGAGGAGGGCACACATGAGTGACCCCTTGAAAAAAGGTCTAACCAAAGGCTGAAGAGCAAAAGGCAAAAGATCTCTGAAAGAAAACCGCCAGAGTGGACACATACCCCTTAAGAGTGCTAAGCTGAAAATCCATGTCCAGACCATGCTGAAGAAACTCCAAAATCCGAGGAATGGAAAACACCCGACAAGGAAAGGCCCTAGCCTCACACCAATCAATGTAGGTCCGCCAGGTCCTGTAGTAGATATTAGAGGACGATTTCTTCCTAGCCCTGACAAGAGTCTGGACAACGGCTTCAGACAAACACTTTTCCTTTAAGATGAAGGTTTCAGCAGCCACGCCGTCAAAGCCAGCATTTGTAAATTGGGGTAACATAGCAGATCCGAAACCAGAGGCAGCCTGAACTGATCGACCGCCAGCCGGACTACGTCTGCGAGCCACACCTGTCTTGGCCACCTTGGGGCCACCAAGATTGCTGGCACCCCCTCTTGAACCAGCCTGCGCACCACCCTGCCTACCATGGAGAAGGGGGGAAACAGATACAGGAGACCCAGATCCCGCCAGGCAAGGGACATGGCATCCACTGCCAGAGCCAGAGGATCCTGGGACAGAGACACAAAAGCAGGGAGCTTGTGGTTGTGACGGGAGGCAAAGAGATCCACCTCCGGGAACCCCCACTTGTGACAAATGGATAGAAATACCTCGTAGCTGAGGGACCATTCCCCTCGGCGAAAGGACCCCCTGCTCAGAAAGTCCACTTCCAGGTTCTCTACCCCTGGAATGTACACTGCCGAGATGCATGGAACATTGCTCTCGGCCCATGCAAGAATCAGAGACACTTCCCTGAGGGCACTCCTGCTGCGAGTCCCTCCTTGGTGATTGATGTAAGCAACCGCAGTCCGATTGTCTGATCGAACCTGAACCGGTAAGCCTTGGAGATGATGCGTCAGGTGCGACAGCACCAACCGAATTGCCCTCAGCTCCAGGACGTTGATGGGGATGTGCGCCTCCTGAGGACCCCACAGCCCCTGGAACTGATGTTCCTTCCAGAAACCCCCCCAGCCCGACAGGCTGGCGTCCGTGGTGACCGTCTCCCAACAAGAGGCCAGAAAAGATCTGCCCCTCAGCAAATTCCTCGGTTCCAGCCACCACTGAAGAGACTGCCGGACCAGGGGAGACATCGCAAATGACTGATCCAAGGACAGAGGGCATCTGTCCCAAGCCGATAACAGATGGAGTTGAAGAGGCCTCATGTGAAACTGAGCAAAGGGAACCGCCTAGAAACAGGCCACCATCAATCCCACCAGCCTCATCTCTTGCCGGAAGGACGGGTGAGGGATGGAAAGAAGAAGACGTATCAGATCTTGAACCATCTCCACCTTCGGCAGAGGTAGGAACACCCTGGTCTGAATGGTATCCAGATTCATGCCCAGAAAGGAAACCTCCCTTGACGGGGAGAGAGAAGACTTGGCATAGTTGATCACCCAACCGAACCTCTGCAGCGTTGACACCACCAACCTGGTGTCCAGCTCCGCTTGACCAAGAGAGGATGCCGTGATGAGAAGGTCGTCCAGATACGGCACAATGCGAATGCCCTGGGCTCTGAGAAGGGCCATTATGCCCGCCAACACCTTGGTCAACACCCTTGGTGCCGAGGTCAGCTCAAAAGGAAGAGCCACAAACTGATAGTGCTGATCTCCCACCACAAATCTGAGAAACCGTTGGTGTCCCGGGAAGATCGGTACATGAAGGTAAGCGCCCCCTGGACGAAGGGAGTTGATGGCCCGAGCGCAGAGTCTCCATGCTAAATTTCTTGGTTCTGATGAACCTGTTGAGAATCTCTCTCTGTGGAGGGCACAGGGCAGACTACCCCCATGTCCCGAAGGTTTTGCACTGCCAAGAAAAGCCCCTGCGCGGCCCGGGGTCCGAAGAAACCTGAGACCTGAGAAATCAGGGCGGAGGCCAGAACTCGAACTCCAGCTTGTACCCGGAAGAGACCACTTCCAGGATCCAGTTGTCCGTGACCTCCCGGATCCAGACCTGGGCGAAGAGCCGTAACAGTCCCCCCACCCGCGAGGGTGAGGGAGCCCCCTCATTGCTGAGAGGGTTTGGCAGCAGCCTTGGATTTGGTACCCCAGGCAGTCCCGGGACGGGCAAGTGCTCTGCCCCTACCCCAGGAATCACCTCTGAACGCAGAGTAAGCAACTCCTCTGCTTGCGCGAGAGCCACGACAGGAAGGATTAAAGGAGCCTGCACCCCGAAAAGGCCGGCGCTGCTTATTGCGTTGTGGCAATTTTTTCTCCTTTCGCCACCAAGTCCAATTTATCTCCAAACAGGCGCATACCCAAGAAAGGTAGCCCTGTAAGCGCCTTCTTCGCCGCAATATCAGCCGCCCATTGGCGCAACCAAACCGATCAGCGTATAGCCACAAGCAAAGCCGAGGTTCTACTACACATGCATATTGTATCATCCAAAGCTGATAAGACAAAGGTCATGAACAAATCAAACTGCGAAAGTGCTGCAAATTCATCACTAGCAGGGTTAAAATGGGGACCATTCAACAGGCCCCTAATTACAGATCTGGTAGCCACAGCCTTGAGAGCTGAAGCACACACAGGACGCAAGGCCGAACCCACACTGGCAAAGGCATGTGACGCCATTTGATCAAGATGTCGGTCCTCACTATCCTTCAGAGTAGTGGAGTCTGGAGAGTGCACAACCGATGTGTTGGACAATCCCAGAACCGGAGCGTCGACCTCTGGGGGTGACGACCAACGCTTCATGGTGTCCACAGGAAAGGGATACTTCCTATCCCACCACTGAGGGATACCGGGAAGCCGGCTGGGCTTTTCCCATTCCTTAAGAATCAATTTGTCAAAAAGCTTCTGATCCGGAAACTCCAAGCGAGGCTTAGCGGCCCCCAAAAATTCCCCCTTTTGCAGAGGGGCCTCCGCAGGAAGGGAAATAGCAAGAAGCTTGGGGGTATCAACAGTATCCCCACGCTCCTGCCCAGCATCAGTATCCAGGAACTGCTGATCCTCAGAGCCTTCAGATTCTGAAAACAATTCCCCTTCTTCCAGCGGGAAATAATCAGACCAGTCAAAGGAGTCATATTCCTCATAATCAAAACCCGGCACAGCCGGTGCCAAATGCCGTCTCTTAGCTGGGGCCTTCCGGGCCGCAGAGCAAGCAATCAATTTTTCAATGTTGGGCAATCTAGCACAGAAATCAGATTGCGACTCCCCGCTAATGACAACATCACTTGGGGTCAAAGCCAGGTGTGGGGGTGTAGGTGATGAGGCCGGCGGCGCTGACCCAGACGCCTGGGACCCGGACTGCCGCGTAATGGCCTGCTGAGCACATGGAATGCAAATAAGTGCATTATGCCCGCAAGGGATACCCCACAAACCACACACTGCCGGGGTTGCCCCGAAGGGATCCCGAGCCCGGTATCCTGGGAAGCCTCCATATGGTGATTTTTTATGGTAGTCACAAAGACCAGTGGGAATTACGCTACTAAGCTACCCGGGATGCCCCTTAAAAAGTTCGTTAGTGGGAGGATTTGTAAGACCCTAAATTTAGCCAAGGGACCCTAGGACCGGGAGAACCCCCTTTTTATCAAGGTCAGGTAGTCCCCCTGAAAGACATAATTATAGGGAACCCGTAAACAAGGCAAAACACTCCAATCCAAAATACAGTGCAATCATACAAAACCAAGCCCCGCAGAGCACTCACTAGCCTGAAGAAAGGAAGAAGAAGAAGGGCGGGCCAGCCCCAGTGCACCCGGCCCCACCCCCTCTCCTGACAGGAATGAGAGGGAGAAGCTCTCCCCTCCATACTGCGGAGCCGGCTCCATAACGCGGCCGCACGATAACAGTACTGTGCTAACACACAACATACACATGCAAGAGCTAAAGCAATCAAAACACTCAAGGATAATAAGGGAGAAGGGACAGCCCCCCCCCCTACAGTTGCGGGAACAGGGAGTAATGGAAGGGGGGTCCCAAACTACCCAGAGTAGTGAAGGGATAAAATGGACAGGGCATCCCAAACCAGGATCCTGAATCTGGTATCCGCCTACCCCTTGTTGGGGGTCTCACGGAGGAGCATGGCTCCTAGTTAGTACACCACTAAGGTGTAACCTACCCTCGTCCGGACCTACAGCCGAGGCTGGGAGGCATAGTAATCTATTAAAATAAGGTCCGGGCAGAAATAGGGATAAATTGGCCGGGTGTAAACCCGGCTTACCCGCAAAGGAAGGAGACAGCCATCTTCTAAATTGCTCGCCGTCCTGCAGAGATGAAGACTGGGGAATGTGTGGGAGGTATTTATGGAGCGGGAGGGGCTTCTTTTTTCTAGTCATCTCTGCAGAAGTTTGCCCTCTACTGGACCATAACCCACGTGTAATTAATACTTCTGAAGCAGGGTGTGAGACATACTTGGAATAACTCTTTATCTGGGAGCCAGCAGCTTCGGGCCCTGAAATGGATTCTGGTCGAGGTAAGGAGTTACCCCCCCCCCATGTGTGTGTGTGTTACAAAAACCCTTACCTTGACTGGGATCAAGCGTCGACGGGGTTACAATAAAGGTCCATTCACCTTACCAGTGCTCCCACATCGCTGTTCGCGCCTGCATTTTCTTCCTGTAACCATTTCCGCCAGCTGGACTAAGTCAGCGCCGTGGGAGAGCTGGTAAGGTGAGCGGACTTTTCTTTTGCATTTGCTCCTTAACACCTGGCTGTCCCCCCTCCCCGAGTTAATATTAACTGGCAGGGTAAATGAAAATATATATAAATATATATATGTTTATCTAGTAGCATCAAATAGGTTTCTAAGATAAAAAATACGGTTTATAATTTTCTTCCCTGGAGCTAAATATCTCATGTGAGTTATAGCAGTTGAACAACCCCCCAAAGCTCTGTAGAAAGGTGTGCCTGTAACATGCTTGACATTTTAAAAATAAATACATCAACCTCTGTCGCCTAGCCAGAAGAGAAAAGCTACCATTTTTACAATTTTTTCTCATCATACCAGAAAATACTGGTTCATATGTCACCTCTGAATAATTTTATTCTTACATCAAAAATTTCTAGTGTTCCATGGTAAACTGGATTAACATGCTCCCAGCAAACAGCAAAAGTAGGTCAGTTTAACAACGTTGTTGCACAATGACAAAGTGATTGCTGACTGCTGCCATCATGTTTTACCCTGTTTCCCTGAAAATTATACCTACCCTGAAAATAAGCCCTAGCATGATTCACACACAAATCAAGTAGTCCCACTGCAGTCACTTCACTGCTGAGCATATATGAAATCACTGAGGATGCTTCTGGTTACCAGGGAAAGCAACCACTACACTTGCAATGCAGTAGAACTTGGAAGAGAGTAGCTCGAATGCCAAGAAACACACATTTTGGAGTAACAATTAGTGTAAGACCTGTCTTATTTACAAGGAAACAGGTTATACACATCATGTATAGATGGCACTTCAGCAAACAAAGATGCAAACCAAGCCTTGGGCCAGAGCTTCCAAATTGGTCCCTTAGGAGCCACGTGTAGCATGTCGACCCCTGTAGTGGGCCTTGCAGGCAGTCTGGCAGGGAGAACATGTGGAGGGCTGCCACTCTGTTAAGGGTGGAGGGGGCACAAGGTGCCCATTTCTGCGGAGCAGCCGGGCATAACCAAAAGTATAGGTACTTGGTGCATCTCAGTGTTTTTCCGGTTACCTGATGGCCCCAGGTGGATGTGAAAAATAGATGTAGCCATATTGATATATTAACAAGCCTTTTGTTTGAGAAACATCTTGTAAGTGCAACTTTAAAAAAAAATCTATATTTTTTCATATGGCTTCACTCTATGTGCACTTTGCTTCTCTTTTGATTTGTACACCAAAAGATTGAGGCGATGATACACGTGTTGTACGGGACAAAGAAGTAGCTGGCAACTATATATGCTGTATACCATCTGTGAAGACATAGGGGAGCTGCATATAGGCGTTACATGCCTTTTTGATTAACTCTTGGTGGAACTACAGCAACTTTCAAGCCTTCTAAATATTTTTGGGGACTTTTTGTGAGCGTTTTATAGAAATTTGAATTACTGTATTATTCACCCTGTAAGACGCATCAATTTTCCCCCCAAAGTGGGAGGAAAATGTCAGTGCAGATTATTGGGCAAATGTAAAAAAAAAAATGCAACTGCGATAGGCTGCAATTGTTTGCTGACAACGGAAAGTGGTGTGAGTTGGCACGATCTGCAAAAACACATTTACATGCGATTCCACCAGTTCCGCTCATGTCAAATACACATTAGAGATAACAGTGGCGGCTGAAATTCATTTAGCTTAAACGTGAGAAAAGTTGGGACTGTCATGATTCAGACCCATAGCATATAATGGATGGATTGGGCAGGAGCTAATACTCTCTAGACAAGCTGGCACGTAAAGAAGAGCAGGTTGCCAGCATCTGAGATTTGTACTTGTATTGAGAATATTAGAAGATAATATTATTACGCCACCTTTTCTTTTTTATTTTTTAAATGATTTTTGGAAAACAAAAGTACCCTAATCCTTTAAGCTAAACTATTCTAAAATTTAAATCTTGAAAAAGGGTGTAGACCATGCACCACTGCCAAAGCAGAAACTCTGTAGAAGTTTCCTGCTATAATCACACCTGCTAATAAAATATCTATTTACTTTCTCTAATTGCCTATAAACTACGTTCCAGTAAATAAGGTGCATGTCTGAACACTTCTGGCTGCATGGTAATGTTACTGTCATTTAATCATTCGTTAAAATAAATAATTAGGCCATGTTCACATCTATTTGGCCAAGTTTGTGGCATACGTTTTGCATTAATGGCTTGCAATAGGAGTTTTTCAGCCGCATTAACATTTTTTTCATACATATTTTCTTGCGTGTGCGCTTTCCAAACCTGCCAGCTGGCCTCTCCAAGCCTGTCAGCTGGCACACCAGGCATAGGGGCTGTGTTCCCCATGGCTTGCATGCCACATGGCTAACCCCCGGCCATGCCAGGACAACAGGCCCGATGCCCTTCAACGTGGGTCCAGTGCTCCCCAGAGGTGAATCTGAGCCTGTGCCGATGCTCACTTGGTTCTTTCATACCCCACTCGCCGTTGGGAATACGCATAATGAATGCAGGTAAAATCATCAATCAAGTCACCTGCTGCCATGTTGGTCTGCTACCCTTTGAATTGTTATAAGGGTACCCTGAACCCCTTACTAGTACAAGTTAGTGAAAGTAACAATAAACACAACACAAATGTTTTTAATGCTCTAAAATTAAAAGTGGGGGGGGGGGCTATGTGTGGGAGAGGGGTATCACCCTCCCAGACACGAGCAGTGGTCCACTCCATTCCGTATGGTGTGGGACTGCTTTAAAGTGGACCAAAACCCAGGATCCTGACTATCCTGGGTTTTGGTCCTTGCCCCCGGGCACCCTGATTGGTAGTGCCCCACTGTGTGAAGCCCCCCAGGTCCCCGAAACCAACTCACCTCTTCCTGGTTTTATGGCACATGCGCGGCCGCTCGTACAATCTGCATCCCCTGCTACCCTCTAACAGGGAGCATGCCCGCGCCGGACATTCACAAATGTCTGGCATGGGCACGCGTCCTGCTAGAGGGATAGTGGGGATGCTTCCTTGGCTTGTGCATGCGCCGTTGGAACGGGAAGTAAGGTAAGTGTATGGAGCGACCTAGGGGGGTTCACACAGCAGGACGTCCCAATTTTGGATGCCCCGGGGGATGGAATCAATTGGCCCAGGAATCTTATAGATTCTGATCACCGTGGGTTTTGGTCCACTTTAAAACCAACATTCATTATACCACATAACAAAATCAGATACTGTACATACTGCTCAATAAACATTTCAATATCAATGATCATACTAGAGAAACCCTTGAATGTGTTGAATTAATCAGTTTCAGTTATTTCAATGTCTGTAGGCACCTTACACACTTGAGGATCACAATGATCAGAAATGGAAGGATATCTGTTAGAATTTGTGATTTTGCCTAAAGATAAGAACTGTCGGCTGTGGTAGCTCTAGATTGGACCAAAAGAGACAATTCTGTGAGTACTCGCCTGTAAAATTGCTTTTACTATGCATGGCACGGCCTGCTTCCAGAAGTCCTTACGTATGGGTTATTCCGCCACAAGGTGGCGCAGTTTACTGCAGAAGAGTTGTGGCTCCTCCCGGTACCATATAAAAACTGAATCACCATAGACTTATCCAGTGTTGACAAGCAGTTATTCAAGAAACCGGGAGATAATAAAAGTAAAAAAGGAAACCCCAACTAACTTGGAACAATCACCATAAAGAGGCAACCAAGAATAATGATAACAAGGGTGGGGTGAAGCAGGCCGTGCCATGCATAGTGCCATGCACAATTCTACAGGTGAGTACTCACAGAATTGTCTTTTTCCTATTGCATGGCACGGCCTGCTTCCAGAAGTCCTTACGTATAGGACGTCCAACAGCAGTGTCCGTAAGGTAGGGTGGGATCCCCAAAGAGTAACCACAGGCAGTTCAAACCACTACCGCCTGAAGTACCTTGTGGCCAAAAGCAGCATCAGCTGAGGCCTTAAAGTGGACCAACACCCAGGGGGGATCGGCCCGGAAATCTATAAGATTCCCGGACCGATCAGATCAGATCCCGATTTCGGATGCCCCGCGGGGAGGAACCCCCCAGGAGGCCCACAAACCTTACCTCAGCCCCGTTCCATCGGCGCATGCGCGAGCCGCGGCCGCGTCTCGCGCTTCCCTCTAGCAGGGCGTGCACCCGCGCCGGCCGTTTGTGAATGGCCGGTGCAGGCGCGCTCCCTGTTAGAGGGAAGCGCGAGACGCGGCCTCCAGCGCTCAGAGCCAGCTGAGCTGGTATGCGCGTCCAGGCGGCCTTGGACGCGCATACCACAGCGGCTCTGAGCGCTGTGATTGGCTGGCGCGGTCACGTGGGAGCGGGGAGAGGTGAGTTTTTTGGGGCTTTCTGGGGGGTTTTAGACAGCGGGGCACCCCCGATCGGGGTGCCCCACCGAAGTGGACCAAAACCCAGGATAGTCAAAATCCTGGGTGTTGGTCCACTTTAATATCAACCGTGTAAAACTTGGAAAAAGTATGAACAGAAGACCAAGTTGCGGCCTTACAAACTTCCTGGCAGAATAGGCCTGCTCTACCGCCTGACGGATCCACTTGCTGATAGTGGATTTAGCCGGAGGCAAACCCTTCCTAGGTCCAGCAGAAAGAACAAAAAGAGCGTCAGATTTCCTGAAAGACTCAGTAGCAACCAAATAAAACTTCAGAGCCCTGACAACATCCAAAGAGTGAAGGGTCCGCTCCTTGGAATTTGCAGGGTTAGGACACAAAGTAGGCAAAACAATGTCCAGATTGAGATAAAAAAGCAGACACAACCTTAGGCAAGAAATCCGGCTTAAGCCGGAACACCACCTTATCCTGATGCCGCTAAAAAATGAGGAGGTTTGATGGAAAGCGCCGCCAGCTCAGAAACTCGCCTGACCGAAGTAATGGGCACCAAAAAGGCCACCTTAAGAGTCAGAATGGGCAAAGCAGCCCCATGGATAGGCTCAAAGGGAGGACCCAGCAGAGCAGACAACACCAGATTCAGGTCCCAAACCGGTAGCATAGGCTTACGTGGCGGACGCACATGAGTAACTCCCTGGAAAAAAGCCTTAACCAACCGGTGATTGGCAAAGGATCTTTGGAAAAAAATTGCCAGAGCTGACACCTGTCCCTTAAGGGTACTAAGTTGGAGGCCCAAATCCAAACCATGTTGCAAAAATTCCAGAATCCTAGGGATAGAAAACACCCGACAAGGAAGAGACTTGGACTCACACCAGGCAATGTAAGCATGCCAGATCCTGTAGTAGATAAAGGACGAGGACTTCTTCCTAGCCCTAATTATGGTATCAACAACAGAAGCCGGCAACCCCTTATGCATCAAGATGGAGGTTTCAGCAGCCAAGTCGTTAAAGCCAGCGTTTGTAAATTGGGATGGCACAGTTGTCCCTGAGTGAGCAGATCTGAATCCTTGGGCAGGACATACTGATCTACTGCCAACTGCACGACGTCTGCGAACCACACCCTCATTGGCCAACAGGGGGCCACCAGAATGGCTGGTACCCCTTCCTGGGCTATCTTGCGCAGCACCCTGCCCAGCAGAGGAAAGGGAGGGAACACATAGAGGAGCCGAAACTCCATCCAAGGCATTGCTGGCGCATCCGTGGCGAAGGCCAGAGGGTCCTGTTACAGGGAGACAAACCTGGGAAGCTTGTGATTGTGGCGGGACGCAAACAGGTCCACATCCGGCTGACCCCAGCGGTGACACAGGGAGTGAAATACCTTGTTGCTGAGGGACCATTCCCCCAGCTGAGACGTCCCCCTGCTCAGGGAGTCTGCCTCCTGGTTCTCCACCCCCGGAATGTAAACCGCCGAGATGCAAGGGACATTCTCTTTCGCCCAAGACAGTATCAGGGACACTTCCTTGAGGGCTCGCTTGCTCCGAGTCCCTCCCTGATGATTGATGTAGGCAACCGCCGTCTGATTGTCCGAGCAGATCTGAACAGCCCGACCCCGAAGGTGCGTGGTCTGCTGAGAAAGAACCAACCTGATCGCCCTCAGTTCCAGTACATTGATGGGAGCATGGGCCTCCTGGGGGCCCCACCGACTCTGGAACTTCAGAGACTTCCAAAAGCCCCCCCCCCCCCAACCGGTCAGACTGGCATCTGTGGTGACAGTCTCCCAGCACGGGGGTAGAAAGGTCCTGCCCACTAGCAGATTCCCTGAGTCCAGCCACCAAGAAAGGGACTGTCTGGCCAGGGGGGACAGAGCAAATTCCTGGTCCAGGGACACAGGGTCCCGATCCCAAACTGAAAAGAGGTGCAACTGAAGAGGTCTCATGTGAAACTGAGCAAAAGGGACGAAGCAGGACACCATCAGACCCACTAACTGCATCCCTTGCCGGATGGAGGGATGGGGAGTCCGTGCCTGCTTCTGAAGGCCCTCCACTTTCTGCTGAGGCAGGAATACTTTGACCTGAGAGGTATCCAGAGTCATGCCCAGAAAGGACCTCACCAAAAACGGAGACAGTGAAGACTTGGGATAGTTGATCACCCAGCCGATAGACTCGAGAGTGGAGGTCACCACCTGAGTATCCTTCTCGGCCTTATGAAGAGACTGAGCCGCAATCAGAATGTCGTCCAGGTAAGGGAGGATGTGAATGCCCTAATTCCACAGCAGAGCCATCAAGCCCGCCAGCACCTTGGTAAACACCCGAGGCGCCGAGGTGATACCGAACGGTAAAGCCACAAACTGGTAATGCTGTTCCTCTAGAGCGAACCTGAGAAATCTCTATGACCTGGAAAAATTGGTACATGAAGATAGGCATCCTTGATGTCCACGGAGGTTATAAGGTCACCCGAGCGAAGGGTCCTGACAGCCGAGCGTAACATCTCCATGCAAAAGTGCTTGAACCTGACAAACTTGTTGAGACCCTTCAAGTCCAGGATGGGCCTCAAGGACCCGTCCTTTTTGGGGACCGTGAACAGATTGGAGTAGAACCCCTGACCCCGTTCCTGGGAAGGCACCAGGCAAATGACTCCTGACTCCAACAGACGTTGAACCACAAGGCGCAAACCCTAAGCTGACAGAGGGTTTTTGAGACATCCAGGATCTGATGAATCTTGAGGGCGGCCAGGCTACAAACTCTTTCTTGTAACCGGAGGATACCACCTCCTGAATCCACCTGTCTGAGACGCGGAGCCTCCAGACGTGAGCAAAGAGCCAAAGCCGTCCCCCCACCCGGATGGGTGAGGGCGCCTCCTCATGCCTGAGGGGGCTTGGGAGAAGGTTTGGGCTTGGGACCCCATGAGAGACCGGGACAAACACGTGATCTGCCACGGCCCCAAGAATCTCTGCGGGTACACAAAAAGAGGGAGCCACGACCTCTTCTGGGAGCACGAAAGGAGGGGAGGGAAGCGGAGGGCCCCCGAAAAGGCCGAGGCTGCCTCCTACACTGAGGAAGCCTACCATACTTGGCTAGAACATCCAGACGCTCACCAAAGAGCTGCAGCCCCGTAAAGGGGAGCCCAGTGAAAGCCTTCTTAGCAGCAGCATCAGCTGCCCACTGACGCAGCCAAATAGAGCGACGCATAGCCACCAAAAGGGCAGAGGCCCTACCACTCAGCCGTATCACATCATCTATGGCAGTAAGGACAGAGGCAACAAAATCAGAGAAAAGCAACAGGGCCCTATAATCCTCCCCCCTGCTACCAGCCCTTAGCACCATCAAGGACACGCTTAAGCTGTTTCTTAAGGGAAATAGCTGTAATGGCAGAGGCGCAGACCGGACGCAGCCCAGCCTCCACAAATGTAAAAGCATGGCAGGTCAGCTGATCCACCTCACCATCCCGCAGTGTAGTAGTGTCAGGGAAAGGCATGACCGAGGTGTTGGACAGCCCTAGAACAGGAGCGTCCACCTCAGGGGGACACGACCATAGCTTGACCAGGTCAGCAGGGAAGGGATACCCTTTTATCCAACCCTTTGGGCACCGCGGGCAATCTACTAGGAAGTTCCCACTCCTTGAGCACTCCAGACGCTGTTTATCAGGACGAAAGAGCTCACCCTGCTTCCTCTTAGCCACCTCAGGGGGGACAATGTGCAAGATTTCAAAAATGTGAGCCAACAGGTTATCAGTGTCCTCAGGGAACCATGAGTCCTCCCCAGACGCAGACCCAGGGACCCTGCTGGTCCCCAGAGGAGTCAGAGTCCTGGAAGAGTTCCGGGGTAAAGCCCCACAAAAACATCAGGTCCCTCATCCTCGTCAGGAAAGAGGGAGGGCGCGGGAGCCAGGTGCCGCTACTTGTCAGAGGCCTTACGTGGAACAGGCCTGGCAAGCTGCCTTTCAATGCTGGCCACACGCAGTGCCAGATCAGACTGTGACCCCCCGCTAGTATCCCCCTCACTGGGGGATAAATGCAGGCGCGGAGCGGTAGGCGATGCCGAAGGGGGCGCAGAGCTGGAAATAGCCATGCAGGGCCGCAGGCTTGGTTGCCCCGCTCACCTGCGCAATAGAAAGAGCCATCTTCTAACTTTGCAGAATCACTGCAGAGAGAACACTGGATAAGTCTATGGTGATCCTGTTTTTATATGGTATCGGGAGGAGCCACAACTCTTTTGCAGTACACTGCGCCACCTTGTGGCGGAATAACCCATACGTAAGGACTTCTGGAAGCAGGCCGTGCCATGCAATAGGAAGATAGGGCTGTTAGACTAAAATTGGTCCTGAAAAGAACAAGGCTCACATTGAGATTTTGATGCCCTATTCGTTCAGTCAGGACTAAACAAGTTAAACAGCCAACTGCATTACACCCATACAGATAACCTGATTCATTTTAGTACCTCCCAACCAATGACTGCAAAAAAATACTTCTATAACCCTTGTTAAGCTTGAGTCATTCACCTCAAATGCCCTTAGAGATACTTCCTGAAAGAAACAAAACACTGTCGCAAAGTGTGCCAAGAACCAAACTAAAGTATACTAGCCCCATGAATAACCAGTCTAGTTTGTTATACCACCTTGTGGCGGAATAACCCATACGTAAGGACTTCTGGAAGCAGGCTGTGCCATGCAATAGGAAGATAGGGCTGTTAGACTAAAATTGGTCCTGAAAAGAGCAAGGCTCACATTGTAATTTTGATGCCCTATCCGTTCAGTCAGGACTAAACAAGTTAAACAGCCAACTGCATTACACCCATACAGATAACTTGATTCATTTTAGTACCTCCCATCCAATGACTGAAAAAAAATACTTCTATAACCCTTGTTAAGCTTGAGTCACCTCAAACGCCCTTAGAGATACTTCCTGAAAGAAACAAAACACTGTCGCAAAGTGTGCCAAGAACCAAACTAGTATACTAACCCCGTGAATAACCAGTCTAGTTTGTTATACTGTATATGAGCAAAGGTAAGGTTATAAATGTTTCTCTTGTATTGGGCAGCTATTAAAGAGGAACATCGGAGGGAGGTTAAAACCTCCCCCAATTGATACACAGGCATTTGAATAATGTGGATTTAGTGAAAGATGGATGTATTGTCATGTATATCAATGTGATGTAATTGTATTAGTTTGAACCTAAAGCAAGAGAATGTGTAAATGACGAAGTCTGTCTGCCCTTCCGAGCCCGTTTCAATAAAGATTGATAAAAAAATTAAAATTAAAAAAAAAAAACCTCACCGGACTGCTCCCCCCCTCCGGGTTCACAATTGGGTAGCATTTACTCAACTCGCCAGGGGATTTCTGGGTCCTTCAGATTCTGGGCAACTTTCCGACGGGCAGCCCATGAATGAGATGCAATGGAGCCGCCCGAAACCATGCAAGATTTCGATGAGCAGTGCAGGAATTTGAAGAACATAGCTAAAGCCGTGCTGTCATTTACAGATGTCTGAGCCAGCAATGTTCCTCTTTAAAGTGCAATTGTCAGTGTGCATGGCCCTGCTAAATGGGTGCTTTTTTTCTTTGGAGTCACTTTCTTACCTTTTCCCCACCCATGTCACTTTAGCCCTTCATTCCTTTCTGCTGTGCCCATCCACTGCCAGCCATTCAGTTATGCATTGGGTGCGTGTATCAGCTAGAGGAGTGCCGGGAATGCCACTAGTGGCCTGCACATGTGCCATGTGATCGAATCCCGAGGTGAGTATATAGGCGACCAGCAGGGTTTCACACATCGAGGCAAGCTGTACCCAGCCTTGGAGTCTTTTATATCCAGATTACAAGGGTTTTGGTCCTCATTAATCAACTTATGTTTAAAAACTAATCAATCGCTTGAGTTTGGATGTTTTATGTCAAACTTCCTATAATAGCATGCGGTATTAAAGCCAGCAATATATTATCATGTTCATTTGTGGCTTATAATAAATAGATATAAAAACAAGAAGCAGTTAGTGAGCAGGCCAAGATGCTTGATTGCTGTTGGTTTCAGTAAGATGTTACTATGGTGACTAGATTCCCTGATCACAGACACAGATGATGTGTTAATGTGGTTATAACAACAAGGAAAAAGGTATCTGTATATGAAATATATATATACATATAGCTGACATTCAGGAAAGCATTTTTCAGCTAGTCAAAAGAGAGGAAGTGGTCATGAATGATATTTACTGGGCAGTTACTGGGCACCAGGAAATGATGTGTAAAGAAAAAAAAATGACATATCAGCCAACTAGAAGCACATTACAGAGGTTATGTGCTAATAGGCCTAAGTAAGCCACCAAGCTATGTGTTGGGTTTACCATTGTTACCACTGGTAAACCATTGTCTTTGTGTCCCATTTCCTGTGCAACTAACCTAAACCTTTAGAAAGCCAACTCTAAAGAGAAAATAGTAAGCATCTGAAATTGTTATACAACATGTGGGAACACAGTTATAGTGTTTTCAAACTACTGGCAGATCACCATCGCCGTCTTATGGGCCACAAGTCACTCCCTGTAAGTAACTTTGGATGAATTATTAATTAATTATTAAATTATTCATTGATTATTTTATTCATTGGGATGATTTTTTAGTATCTCTGTAACACCAAAATGTACCTTAGCTTAGTGTTAAAGCGGTCCTTCACTCTGAATAAGAGTCTATCTTATATGTTTCCCACACCCTGTACATACAGATTGCCCACATTAAAAATCATCTTACCTGCATCTACTGCATGTTATGAGCCTTTAAACATCCAAGATGGCGGCTCATGGAACATCAGGCCGCCTGTAAACAGGAAGTGCCTTCTGACTGTGCTGCTCTGCATTCTGGGATTGCTGACCTTTTCCTGACCCCAGCTCTGCTCTGTCTGAGCAAAGCACAACTATAACCCGCCCCCCTGTACTTTATCCCACTCTCCTCTTCTCAGTAAGTGTGATGCTTCTTAGTCAAGATGGCGGCGCCCGTATCCTAAAGTCCTGAACAGAATTGCAGCCCAGTGGGAGAAAGAATAATAAGTAAGTGACTAAAAACTTAAAACATATTAATTTTAGATGCTGGGGAATCGTTTTAGAAGGGTTTGGGCTTTTCAGTAAATCACGGTGAAGGTCCGGTTTCATGTAAAAAACACCACATTTTATAACCTACTGTATAAACACATTTTGATGATTCAGAAATGTAAAATGGTATAATTTAAAGTGCTACTGTAGACAAGGGTAATTGTTACACCATTGTGTCGGGCTACATTTGGCATTGTCCTAAAAAAAATTCCAGTTTTAAATTGAAGAAGAAATGGCCGAGATATTGGAGTTTACAGGTTCAGCCTATTACATTTTCTTTTTCATTCAGTCCCCCAATCAGCTCTGCAGAGTGGGACAGGATTGCTGGTAACAATTACCTTTGCCTGCAGTATCACTATCATCTTCATCCTTTACCCACACTGATGATCGGGAGTAGAGGCTGTTGTCTGACATTGCCCTTGTTCAGTCATGACACTTGTCGGATCATAAAATTTGAGTTTCTGAATATTATTACCTAGAGTCGCCATTGAGAGTCTGGGTCCATAACCCTCTTACACCTGCTACCCATGAACACCAAATTTAAGAGAAAGTAAGCCTTGTCCTTATGGCATTCTGTGTGATGAGGTACCAAGAAACAGCTGCACACCACAGTGCCCCACAAGCCCTGCTGGAGAGGATATGTGTACTGCACACGGACAGTGGTTTCCAATACCAGTCTGGGAGGAGCTCCTCTAATGCAGAGCATTGTCCAGGCACAATCAAAATTATTACCATTTTGTAGGAACACACATGGCTATGTTTTATATTTTCCTTTTTTAAAAAAACAGAGCTAATTTGCTAGTTAGAAGGGATTATTGCACATAGATTTAAGGCAGTTTTGACAGTGGGACTGGGTTTTTCATAAACAGGGCTGTCAGGTGTGTAGCAAGATGGCAGCTTCCATGCAGTTCGGGAGTCCTCTGGATTAGCTTACATAATCTATGGTTCTCTTAATTCAGGGATGCGGCCATGAATGTTTCACGGGAGAATGGCATCTTTTTGCAAGAGACTGCAGTGACGCCATTGGCAGGCTTGTGCATGCTTTGTCTACAACAGATGATAGTTTTGGGCCTTTTACATGTAATTGTCTGCCAATAGAGAAGCGCATTTCTTGCATTTTACATGCACTGTAACTGCATTAACTCAGTAGTTTTGTCCTGTTGATAATGATGAACAGGTATGATCATGTGAAGACCAGGCGCAGGCTTCATAACATATGGTCACTACACAGTCGCGGGAAACAGGACATTCACACAAGGTTCAGGGCATTAGATAGGGGCACCAGGCACAGGGGTCAGGGCATTAGAGCTGGGCACCAGGAACAGGGTATTAGAGCTGGGCACCAGGCACAGTGGTCAGAGCATAGAGTTGGGTATCAGGCACAGGGCATTATAGCTGGGCACCAGGCACAGTGCATTAGAGTTTGGCACCAGCCACAGAGATCAGAGCATAGAAGTAGGCACCAGGCACAGATCAGGGCATTAGATGGGGACACCAGACACAGGGGTCAGGGCATTAGAGCTGGGCACCAGGCACAGTGGTCAGAGCATAGAGTTGGGTATCAGGCACAGGGCATTATAGCTGGGCACCAGGCACAGTGCATTAGAGTTTGGCACCAGCCACAGAGGTCAGAGCATAGAAGTAGGCACCAGGCACAGATCAGGGCTTTAGATGGGGACACCAGACACAGAGGTCAGGGCATTAGAGCTGTGCACCAGGCACAGGGGTCAGGGCATTAGAGCTGTGCACCAGACACTGGGGTCAGGGCATTAGAGCTGTGCACCAGGCACAGGGGTCAGGGCATTAGAGCTGTGCACCAGGCACAGGGGTTAGGGCATTAGAGCTGGGCACCAGGCACAGGGGCCAAGGCATACAAGCTGGGCACCAGGCACAGGTGTTAGGGCATTAAAGCTGGGCACCAGGGACAGGGCATTAGAGCTGGGCACAGGGGGCAGGGCATTAGAGCTGGGCACCAGGCACAGGGGGCAGGGCATTAGAGCTGGGCACCAGGCACAGGGGGCAGGGCATTAGAGCTGTGCACCAGGCACAGGGGTTAGGGCATTACAGCTGGGCACAAGGGGCAGGGCATTAGAGCTGGGCACCAGGCACAGGGGGCAGGACATTAAAAATGAGCACCAGGCACAGGGGTCAGGGCATTAGAGCTGGGCACAGGGGGCAGGGCATTAGAGCTGGGCACCAGGCACAGGGGGCAGGGCATTAGAGCTGAGCATCAGGCACAGGGGCAGGGCATTAGATATGTGCACCAGACACAGGGGCAGGGCATTAGAGCTGGGCACCAGGCACAGGGGTTAGGGGATTAGAGCTGGGCACAAGGGCCAGGCCATTAGAACTGGGCACCAGGCACAGGGGGCAGGACATTAAAAATGAGCACCAGGCACAGGGGTCAGGGCATTAGAGCTGGGCACAGGGGGCAGGGCATTAGAGCTGGGCACCAGGCACAGGGGGCAGGGCATTAGAGCTGAGCATCAGGCACAGGGGCAGGGCATTAGATATGTGCACCAGACACAGGGGTCAGGGCATAAGAGCTGAGCCTCAGGCACAGGGGTCAGGGCATTAGAGCTGGGCACAGGGGGCAGGGCATTAGAGCTGAGCATCAGGCACAGTGGCAGGGCATTAGATATGTGCACCAGACACAGGGGTCAGGGCATAAGAGCTGAGCCTCAGGCACAGATGTCAGGGCATTAGAGCTGGGCACCAGGCACAGGGGCCAAGGCATACAAGCTGGGCACCAGGCACAGGTGTTAGGGCATTAAAGCTGGGCACCAGGGACAGGGGGCAGGGCATTAGAGCTGGGCACAGGGGGCAGGGCATTAGAGCTGGGCACCAGGCACAGGGGTTAGGGCATTAGAGCTGGGCACAAGGGGCAGGGCATTAGAACTGGGCACCAGGCACAGGGGGCGGAACATTAAAAATGAGCACCAGGCACAGTTGTCAGGGCATTAGAGCTGGGCACAGGGGGGCAGGGCATTAGAGCTGGGCACCAGGCACCGGGGGCAGGGCATTAGAGCTGAGCATCAGGCACAGGGGCAGGGCATTAGATATGTGGACCAGACACAGGGGTCAGGGCATAAGAGCTGAGCCTCAGGCACAGGGGTCAGGGCATTAGAGCTGGGCACCAGGCACAGGGGTTAAGGCATTAGAGATGGGCACCAGGCACAGGGGTCAGGGCATTAGAGCTGGGCACCAGGCACAGGGGTCAGGGCATTAGAGCTGGGCACCAGGCACAGGGGTCAGGGCATTAGAGCTGGGCACCAGACACAGGGGCCAGGGCATTAGAGCTCTGCACCCGCACAGGGGTCAGGGCATTAGAGCTGTGCACCAGGCACAGGGGTCAGGGTATTAGAGCTGAGCATCAGGTACAGGGGTTAGGGCATTAGAGCTGGGCACCAGGCACAGGGGGCAGGCCATTAGAGCTGGGCAGCAGGCACAGGGGTCAGGGCATTAGAGCTGAGCACCAGGCACAGGGGGCAGGGTATTAGAGCTGGGCATCAGGCACAGGGGTCAGGGTATTAGAGCTGGGCATCAGGCACAGGGGTCAGGGTATTAGAGCTGGGCATCAGGCACAGGGGTCAGGGTATTAGAGCTGGGCATTAGGCACAGGGGTCAGGGTATTAGAGCTGGGCATTAGGCACAGGGGTCAGGGCATTAGAGCTGGGCACCAGGCACAGGGGCCAGGGCATAAGAGCTGGGCACCAGGCACAGGGCATTAGAGCTGGGCACCAGGCACAGGGAGCAGGGCATTAGAGCTGTGCACCAGACACAGGGCATTAGAGCTGGGCATTAGGCACAGGGGTCAGGGCATTAGAGCTGGGCACCAGGCACAGGGGCCAGGGCATAAGAGCTGGGCACCAGGCACAGGGCATTAGAGCTGGGCACCAGGCACAGGGCATTAGAGCTGTGCACCAGACACAGGGCATTAGAGCTGGGCACCAGGCACAGGGGTCAGGTCATTAGAGCTGGGCACCAGGCACAGGGGTCAGGTCATTAGAGCTGGGCACCAGACACAGGGCATTAGAGCTGGGCACCAGGCACAGGGGGCAGGGCATTAGAGCTGTGCACCAGGCACAGGGGTCAGGGCATTAGAGCTGGGCACCAGGCACAGGGGGCAGGGCATTAGAGCTGTGCACCAGGCACAGGGGTCAGGGCATAAGAGCTGGGCACCAGACACAGGGCATTAGAGCTGGGCACCAGGCACAGGGAGCAGGGCATTAGAGCTGTGCACCAGACACAGGGCATTAGAGCTGGGCATTAGGCACAGGGGTCAGGGCATTAGAGCTGGGCACCAGGCACAGGGGCCAGGGCATAAGAGCTGGGCACCAGGCACAGGGCATTAGAGCTGGGCACCTGGCACAGGGCATTAGAGCTGTGCACCAGACACAGGGCATTAGAGCTGGGCACCAGGCACAGGGGTCAGGGCATTAGAGCTGGGCACCAGGCACAGGGGTCAGGTCATTAGAGCTGGGCACCAGACACAGGGCATTAGAGCTGGGCACCAGGCACAGGGGGCAGGGCATTAGAGCTGTGCACCAGGCACAGGGGTCAGGGCATTAGAGCTGGGCACCAGGCACAGGGGGCAGGACATTAGAGCTGTGCACCAGGCACAAGGGTCAGGGCATTAGAGCTGTGCACCAGACACAGGGCATTAGAGCTGGGCACCAGGCACAGGGGCCAGGGCATTAGAGCTGTGCACCAGACACAGGGGTCAGGACATTAGAGCTGTGCACCAGACACAGGGCATTAGAGCTGGGCAGCAGGCACAGGGGCCAGGGCTGGGCACCAGGCACAGGGGCCAGGGCATTAGAGCTGTGCACCAGACACAGGGGTCAGGACATTAGAGCTGTGCACCAGACACAGGGTATTAGAGCTGGGCATTAGACACAGGGGTTAGGGTATTAGATATGAGCACCAGGCACAGGGGTCAGGGCATTAGATATGAGCACCAGGCACAAGGGGCAGGGCATTAAATATGAGCACCAGGCACAGGGGTCAGGGCATTAGAGCTGGGCACCAGGCACAGGGGTCAGGACATTAGAGCTGTGCACCAGACACAGGGTATTAGAGCTGGGCATTAGACACAGGGGTTAGGGTATTAGATATGAGCACCAGGCACAGGGGTCAGGGCATTAGATATGAGCACAGGGGGCAGGGCATTAGAGCTGGGCACCAGGCACAGGGTATTAGAGCTGGGCATTAGACACAGGGGTTAGGGTATTAGATATGAGCACCAGGCACAGGGGTCAGGGCATTAGATATGAGCACAGGGGTCAGGACATTAGAGCTGTGCACCAGACACAGGGTATTAGAGCTGGGCATTAGACACAGGGGTTAGGGTATTAGATATGAGCACCAGGCACAGGGGTCAGGGCATTAGATATGAGCACCAGGCACAGGGGGCAGGGCATTAGAGCTGGGCACCAGGCACAGGGGTCAGGACATTAGAGCTGTGCACCAGACACAGGGTATTAGAGCTGGGCATTAGACAGAGGGGTTAGGGTATTAGATATGAGCACCAGGCACAGGGGTCAGGGCATTAGATATGAGCACCAGGCACAGGGGGCAGGGCATTAGAGCTGGGCACCGGGGCCAGGGCATTAGAGCTGAGCACCGGGCACAGGGCATTAGAGCTGAGCACCAGACACAGGGGTTAGGGTATTAAAGTTGAGCACCAGCTATGAGGAAATAGCGAGAAGCTGACAGGTGAGCTGGCAGTGTGGCCACTTACCTGGCAGCAGGGCTTCTCCTGTGTCGGGCGCTGCTGCTGTCTGCGGAGGCGAGCTGGGCAGGGGGCAGCCCCCGGGGGGCACCGCTTCGGGCTCTTTTGCCTCCCGCGGAGCCGCTATACCTCATGGTGTGAGGGGAAACCGCATGCCAGGCGGGGGGCACCCGGGCACTTTCCTCTACAGAGCTCCGGTACTGGCGTCATACCGGGCTGAGCACCGCGTTCCCGCTCCCGCCAGAGCCCGGGACATGTTGGCGTTATAGCAGCCCCAGACCCTCCATCCCCCTCCGGGGCTTATCCTGAAGCTGGGCGCTGTGGCAGTTCGGTTAGCAGTGCGCCAGGGGGAGCAATGGAGGAGGCATACGCTGTATTATCATGAGGGGGCAAGCAAGGCTAAGCGGGTGTAGGAGGAGAAGGCGGGGGCAGCACCGTGCAGCCTCCTCAGCGCCGGGAATGTTCCACTGACCTACTTTTCTTCTTCTAACACACACACACACGACCTTCCCGCTAGATGGGCGGGGCTGAGGCGGCGAGTGGGCGGGGTCCAGATGGGAGCCAGAGCTCTGCAGTGGTAGCCCAGCGCTTCTAGATAGCACCGGGCACCGCATCCTGGCTAGACACCCCGACATCAAGGGAGGAGCGGAGTCATGACAGAACAGCCACCCCCCATTCAGAAAAGTGCCATAAGCTGTCATGTGACGCAGGGTCATTTTCTGAATGACCGGGAAACATGAGTGAGCTGCTCTTTGCTACGTGTGGGTGGAGTGGTGCGCTGCTCTATGGGAAGGGAGGTGGGGGGGACCTAAAATGGCCCACATCGCCCACTATAACAACAGCCTTTTCTCCTCACACCAACCCTACAGCAGCCTATTTAGGCACCACTGCAGCCTGTTTGGACATCATGCCACCTGTCCCACCAGGGGTGACCCTAGCCCCTCTGCTGCCCGAGGCAAACTTTAGAAAGATGTTCCTCCACTGCTTAAATTGGACCAACAGCCTGGCACAGTTGGAAACAAAAATGTAGCTGCCATTTTGGCACTTCCTCTTCCAGCATCTTAGCCCTGTTGCTGTCTGTATTCAACTAACAATGCACAGTAACAGGAAGCCTAGCAGCACTTCCTATTTACAGGTTACCTGCAGATGCATGAGCCACCATTTTGTTTCTAAAATTCACTACAGCAGGAGTTAGAAAAAGGTAAATGAATTTTTATGTGCGGCAATCTAAATTGCCCTGGAGAGGGGATGCATATGAGCACTGTTTGTTGTGTTGGACTGGTTTAAGTCATTGACTGTAGGTTCGCTTTAATAAAACAATGTGGGGGTAGGGAGTGGAGGTGGGCCAGGGCTGCTTAGCGGCCATGAGCTGTGAGATGCATAAATATGCACCTTTTCACCTAAAGATCCAGTGCGATCTGCTATCTCATGTCAATTCTTTATCAGAATCGGTCACTTGCTTTAACCCTAACTAAATGTTATAAACTCACCTGACCCCTCGTTGGATTGGGCCGGGTCTTCTCTTCACCCGGGGGGCATCTGATCCCCCCCGGGGCTCTTCTGTCTTCAGGAGAGCGCCCGAAATAGCTCCCCCCTGCTTTGGCCGCTGCCACAATTAACTGTAAAAAAAATGACATTTACTCACCTGTGGCCGCGATCCCTCCCGCGGGGGTCTCCTCTTCACCGGAGGGGCCTCCGATCGCCCCCCGGGCTCTTCCGTGGTGAGGAGAGGGTGAGAAATCACCTTCTCCCTCACTTCCTGGGTCGCCGCTGCTGGCCCCGTCCTTTGTGGGCAGGGTGGGTGACATCATGGATGACCCGGCACCTGTCACCCGGCAGCCGGCCATCCCCGAGAAGCTCAGTCGCTCTGGGTGCTCGGAGGAGGAATGTTGGGGGGGCGAGATGCCTCTGATCTCTCGCCCCCCAGCCCTCCTCCATCGAGCATCCGGCAGCTGTCATTGGAGCATCGTGGGACATGATCGGGACATCGGAGGTGAGTATAGAAAAATAATAAATGTCATTTTTTTTCCTATGTTTGTGTGTTTATTTTTACTGTTAACCCCTTGTGAACTGGTAAGGGATCCATGAGACCCCTATACCAGTTCACAAGGCTGGGGACTAGCAAGTCACCTGCAGCTAGCGGGTGACTTTCCGTTAACCCCCGGCACCCCCAATTACCTGCCTCACCAAAGCCCAGGGGGGGCAGAAGAGCCCGGCCCACGGAGCTTGTAGCCGGCAGGGCGGGGGGCCACCAAAGCTGGCACTTGCGCCATGTTCCTACAAACCCCAATAGCTGGTCCCGGGCTCGTTATGATGGGTAAGGGAGACCCCATGTCATTTCTGGGGGATTTTTAAGGGTTTTTAACCCTTAAAATTCCCCCAAAAATGGGTCCCCACCAGGAGGGGGGAACATATGTCATTTTTTCACGCTAACCTCTTATGTTTATAGTGTGGATAGTAGTTGTATTTTATTTGTAAATGTTATAAAGTGCTCTTTTCAGTTTGGGGGGTCTCCTGGGCAAGAATGCCCAGGAAAACATGTTTTTTATTCAGCTTTTTTATACATTTTTTTAGGGAAACTCTGTGCAGCCTAAGAATTCTTCAAGGGATTACTTCCAGAAAGATGAGCCCACTACAACATGCTGGGTACGCTTAGAAAGCTTAACATGTGTAATTTCAGGGAATATATGGTTTATAGGGGATATTCCAAATGTAAAGGGTTGTTTTGGTTGAAAAATCGCAAGGTGCGATTTCCTGGGCAGGAAAGGGTGTCTACCTATACATATGTGGGATCGCTGTAATCGTAAGAAATTGGGATTTCACACGCAATAAGATTTTATTGACAAACTTCCATTTTTTTATTACAAAAAACACTACAAATTGCAAAAAATAGATTTTTTTAAATTTGTTTGCACATATTTCATCCAAAAGTATTGAGAATAGACTCTCACGTAGCTGCCTCTCCAACCGTTAAGTGCCATATATATATATATATATATATATATATATATATAGTGATTTTTGCATGAATTTGCAGGAAAATTATATTTAATTATTTTTCCAGCAGTTTGGGCTTTAAAGTGGACCAAAACCTACGGCGATCGACCCGGGAATCTTATAGATGCCCTCCCCCAGGGGCATCCAAAATCGGGATGCCCCACTGTGTGAAACCCCCAGGTCGCCACCTTTCACTTACCTTGCTTCCCAGTCCAACGGCGCATGCGCGAGCTGCGGCCGCATCCTCACTATCCCTCTAGCAGGGCACGTGCTCGTGCCAGGCATTAGGGAATGGCCGGTGCTGGCACGCCACCTGTTAGAGGGTAGCGGGGGATGCGTCTGTCAGCGCGCTCGGAGCCGCTCACCTTAGATGGAGGCTTAGGCTATGTGATGGCAGCGGATCCGAGCGCACTGATTGGACGAGTGGCCGTGCATGCGTTGTAGGACATAGGAAGAGGTGAGTTGGTTTCGGCGACCTAGGGGGTTTCACACAGCGGGGCACCCCTGGGGCAAGGACTAAAACCCAGGATAGTCAAAATCATGAGTTTTGGTCCACTTTAACATGAAATGTCCTGTTTGTAATTTGTTCGGTTCTTTCTCAATATTGTAAATATGGTGAAAAATATTATATTTTTAAAATGTTTTAATGTTTTTTGTTAAATAAAAAATAACACTATCTGTAAAAGCCCCATTCGTCCCAAATACAAGGGTACCACGGATGTAGCGGTAGACACTCGTTCCTGCCCAGGAGACACCCCAAACTGAAGAGGGCATAATCAGGGCATCCTTTCTAGAAACTGGTGCCCAGAACTGGCTGACATATTCCAGATAAGCGTGCACAAGTGCCTTGTAAAGAGGCAATATTACACCCCTATCCCATAATTCCTTGTTGGAAGCAGCTGCTTGGCATTGCATACTTTTATTTAACCGGTGGTATGCCAGTAGCCCCAGATCCTGCTTAACAAGTGACTGCCCCAGCTTTACTCACTCAAGGACATAATGTGGTCTGCATATCTTGGTGTAACATAGTAACATAGTATATCAAGCTGAATAAAAGACATTAGTCCACTCAGTTCAGCCTGCAAAAATAGACAGGCTATTAACCCTTTAAATGCCAGCCTACCTGGAGTTTTTGTGACCCTTTGTTGCCAGACCATTTTGCACTATTTTGCGCTACACATGTTCAAATTTGATTTTTTAAGGGATTTCCCAGGAAAATTATATATATATTTTTTCAGCATAGTCTGGGCTTTAACATGAAATGTCTTGTTTGTCATTTTTTAGATGTATTCTCAATATTTTTGGGTGAAATATGTGCAAAAAACAATGTAATAAAAAATGTAAGTTTGTCAATAAAATCTTATTGCGTGTGAAATCCCAATTTCTCCCAGTTACAGCGGTACCACATATGTATTGGTAGACACCCTTTCCTGCTCAGGAGACTCCCCCAAACTGAAACAGCGCTTTAGGGGATTTTCGGATGTTTTTCCAGAAAAACAACCCTTTACATTTGAAATACCCCAAACTATATATTCTCTGGAAGTACACACCTCAAGATTTCTAGGGGTACCAGGCTTGTTGATGTGGCCACAGTTTTCTGGAAGTAATCCCTCAATGTATTCTTTCGTTGCAAAGAGTTTCCCTAAAAAAAGGATAAAAAAGGAGAATAAAAGCCACATTTTCCTAAAAAAACTATATACAATTAAAAAAAAAAACAAGTTTAATCTGAAAAAGCAACATCCCCCGAACAGAATGATACTCAGCATGCATAGCTACTGTTAAGGGAAGAGTTGCCAAACACCCCAAAGTAAAGCATGAGCATAACGGTAATTTTACTAGAAAATTAAGCTTTCCAAGCGTAGTTGTAGTGGGCTCATCTTTCTGGAATTAATCCCTCAAAGAATTCTTTGGTTGCGCAGGGTTTCCCTAAAAAATGTATAAAAAAGCTAAAATATAAATATGCAAACAAGAAAAATCAAACTAAGTTCGAAAGCACAAGGTGCCCCGAACAGAACAATACCCAACATGCATAGCTACTTTTAACCCTTTTGATTAACAGCCTCCTTGAGATTTTGTCACTCTCTGTTGACAGGAAATTTTTCCCCATTTTGTGCCATGTTTTGCGCCATTTTTTCTGGAATTTTCAAGAAAATTATATATATTTATATTTATATTATTCTTATTTATTTTATTCTGTTTTTTACAATATTATTAAGTAAAATAAATAAATAATTTTTAGAAAATTGCCTCCTTTATTTTAAATAAAAAAATGTATTTTATTAAAGAAAACCGGGGGAACCCCATTTTTGGGGGGATTTTTAATGGTTAAAAGCCCTTAAAAATCCCCCCAAAATGACATGGGGTCCCCCTTACCCGAAGTAACCAGCCCGGGACCAGCTATGCAGGGCTTGTAGGAACAGGGCGCAGGGGCCAGCTTTTGTGGCCCCTGGCTCTGCAGGCTACAAGCCCGCATAGCCCATGGCCACGGGCTCTTCTGCCCCACCCTGGGCTTTGGGGAGGCAGGTAATGGGGGTGCCGGGGGTTAATGGCAAGTCACCCGCTAGCAGCAGGTGACTTGCCATCCCCCAGCCTTGTGAACTGGTATAGGGGTCTCATGGACCCCTTACCAGTTCACAAGGGGTTAAATGTAAAAAAATAAAGACACTGACACTGAAAGAGAAAAAAATGCCATTTATTTATTTATTTATTTTTTACTCTACTCACCTCTGATCCTGCGTCCCTCGCCGCTGTCCCACGCTGCTGTCACTGTAAGATGCCGATAGTGATCGGCGCAGGGGGGGTCAGAAGCGAGGAGCCTCCTCGCCTCACACCCGTCCTGCTCCGATCACCACCGGCATCTGACAGATGCCGGAGCTGGGTGAGGGTATAGGAGGAGCGGGATGACGTCCTCCCACAAAAGGCGGGGCTAGGGGCGGCTGCCATCGCCGCCAGTAGAGGAGGTGTGGACCCGGAAGAGGGTCCTCACCTGAAGCCTGTGGATCCCAGTGGGGGATCGGACCCCCCTGGTGAAGAGAAGACGTCGAGGAGGGATCGGGCGAGAAGGTGAGTGACTGTCATTGTTTTTTTTTGTTTTTTTTACAGATAACTGTCGGCGGCGGAAACGGGGGGGGGGGGGAGCAGCCGGTTCTGGCCCCCCTCCTGAAGACCGAAGACGCTGAGGGAGGGATCGGATGCCCCCTGGAGGAAGTAGGGAGCCCCAGCTTTCAAACAATACCAGGGGTAAGTGTTTATTTTTTTATATTTTTTAACTAGCAGGGGGAAATGCCAGGCACATAGTTTCTACGTGCTTGCCACTTAACGGTAGGAGAAGCAACCACGTAGAAACTACGTGCTTGGCATTTAAAGGGTTAATGCCACCTTCTATATGATTTATGAGAGTGATCCCACACCCCAGCCCACCCCAAAAAATAAAATGAACTTTATACAGCAATATGTGCTCCTTCACACTGATAGAGTGTGAAAAAGCTGTAGATCGGGGGTGCCCAGCTGTGTGAAACCCCCAGGTCGCCCGAAAACTCACCTTCGTTCCCGGGCATGCGGTGCATGCGCGAGCAGCTGCCGCATCCCCGCTGTCCCTTTTAGCAGGATACGTGCCCATGCCAGGAATTTGTGATTGGCCAGCGTGGGCACGCTCTAGGTTAAAAGGCAGCGGGGGATACGACTGCCAATGCACTCAGATCCGCTCGTATTAGACTAGCTCCTGGACGAAGCGGTTTGAGCTGATCCGAGAGCACTGATTGGACGAGAGGGCTGTGCATGCACCGTAGGACATGGGAAGGGTAAGTTATATTGGGCGACCTAGGGGGTTTCATATAGCGGGGCACCTCCAATTGGGGGCAAATCCTGGGTTTTGGTCCACTTTAAAATGGGCCGGTCTCCAGAGTAGACTGATTTCCTCTCCCCGGGGCATCCCGACCTGGAATGCCCCACTGTGAAACTCCCTGGTTCGCCCGCAATTCTTATCTTTCCGATGAGCCCATGGTGCATGCGCGACTGGCACTGGCATCACTCACATTCTATTTTGGCTGTGCTCAGCCATGCTCACCGCAAATGAATGGTGGAGGTTTTCAGTGATGCCACCCACTACCAGAGTGTGCAGCTGGGATTCCATTCAGCTGAAGAGAGGTGAGTTTCCTGGGCAAACAGCAGGGTTTCACACAGCAGGGCACCCCAAACCAAGGTGCCAAAGGGGTCGGACCAAAACCCTGCATAGTGAAAATCCCGGGTTTTGGTCCACTTTAAGTGGCTGGAGCAAAATGACACAATGGCTTTATATCAAGCAGCAGGGGCTCCTGGTGTTGCTTTCAGGTGTGACATACAATAACGCATTGTGATTGTATACTGTTATTATATATACAATGTAAATATAAAGCGAAAGTGGGCATCTCAGTACTTATTGGCCATCTTTGGACACTCTCATCCGAAGCTAGAAGGGGCTCCTGGTGTGACCTACAAAAACGCATTGTGATTATATACTGGTAATATATATATATATATATATATATATATATAATGTATATATAAAGCAAAGGTGGGCATCTCAATACTTATTGCCCATCTTTGGACACTCTCACCCAAAGCTAGCCACTGCATGAGGACATAGGTATGTCTGGTTCTTCTGTTATTTTCTAGATGTCTGCCCCACACAAGACAAGTACAAATAATAAACAATACTGACCTTTCTTATGGGTCCAGCTGTTTAATACTCATGTGGTGACAAGATCCCACCATCAAAATGATGCTTACCTTCTACACAAGGATCATTCTCTCCAAAGCTGTGTGTGCGCATGGATAGACTAGCTTGATTTCATCAATCTCCCCAATTTTAATGCCTGTTCATCTTTAAATGTATTTATGCATATTTCTAACCAGAAATAGGGTCAAAAAAGGACAACAATGGACAGAAGGACATGGCTCTGAAGAGGGATAGCCGTGGGACCACTGTGACTTGCCATGCTCACTCATGCTGAGAGCCGCAAGGAACAAAGAGGCTGTTAGATAATTTTTTGTCATTCTGGAGGAATTACATTTTAAGGAGGGCAAACTTTGGTGCCCTGCTATGGCTTCTACCCTGTGCTGCAGGAAATGGAGGTGGGGCACATGAGGCAGAGATCAGGTGAGCTGCTTGTTGCCTCATTATTGCCATTGGGTTTACAGACCCTTTAAAGGAAAGGACCTCCACACTGCAGTGGAGACATGGAGCTGTGAGGAGCCCTTTTCCCTGGGCTCCCGCACCAGTGCCCACAAAACTACCTTATTGTGCAGCAAACCCATCAGAGAAACTATGGCAAGAAAGAGGAATGCCCAGAGGAAAGGAGGGGGATTAAAAAAAGGGCCCCCGCACCATCAACCCACCGATCTGAAGAAGATCAGCTCGGAGTGCCGCCGGGACAAGATGGCGAGGCACATGATTGTGGAGGAGGAGACGGAAGGGTCCGAAGGGCGATGGTGCCCCCCCCCCCCCCCAGCGAGTGGAGGAAGGAGCGGAGACCCACGCCCGGCGCCTATCATGCCCTGGCGAGATGCAGGGAGAGATCGGTGATGCTGCCCCCAGAGTAAGGAGGACCAAGATGGCGGCAGACCCGAAGAGAGGAGAGGAGGGCAGCACCTGAGAAACAGACGCGGGAGGCTGCGACTGACCTGAGTCCGGCGCTGGAGCAGCTGTCCCCCCGTCAGGTCGGTGAAAGAAGACAGGCCATGGAGGAGGCATCGGGAGCTGGAGGGTGTGCCAAGATGGTGGCAAACAGTGAGAAGGAGCACGCGAGGATGACGCTGGGGACGCTGGAGATTGGTCAGCATCACCGGAGCTGCTGAGAGGGGCGGGAGAGACCTGAAGCTGCAAGCAAGGAGCGTCTCACACTGAGGTGAGAGAGAGGAGTGCGGGATATGAGGGAGGGGGAAGCGCAGATGCGCTGAGAGCCACAAAGGACAGTACACATAGTGCAATGTTGAGGCCAGGTGAGCCCCCCTCCACACCTACCAAAGCTCAACCAGATCATAATGGCCACAGCTCCCTCACAGGTGAAATGCTTCCTAATCAAAGTGGGGGGATCTCATGGGTCGCCTCGCAACAACCGCAGAGAGAGCCTAAATCAAACGCGGTTATTGTCAGAGAACCAGGACTGTTCCCTCTGTAGTCCAGTAGAGGGCGCCTGTTCGTCTATGCCGGAGAACCAGGACTGTTCCTCCTGTTGACCAGCAGAGGCCGCCTGTGAGTCCTCACTACTGAGCATGTGCAGGGGCCTATAAAAACAGACTAGGCCTGTCCTCAATTGCCAGTTGGTCTTTTCCTGCATGCTCCTGAGTTCCTGTGATTCCTTCCTGTGTACCGACCCGGCTTGCTTCTGACTACGATCCTGCTTTCCTGACGACTTCGGCTTTGTTTCGTGACCACGAGCCTGATCTGCCTGCCCACGACCTCTGCTTGTTTCTCGACTTTGATCCAGATCTGCCAGCCCACGACTTCAGCCTGCCTCACACTCCCAGATCAGCTCTGGTCTGTCTCCTACCCGGAATTCTGCAAACCCACTCCTAGGTTGCCTGACCTGGGGCCTTCCTGCAGCCCAGTCTATCCTCACCATCAGAGGCTCTAGTGAATACCAGGTTGGTCCTTAGATTCCAGGCTTCCCGGTCGAGAGGTGAGCAGTGTTGCAGTCTCCGCAATCAGGGTTCACACCCGGTGTTCTGACAGTACCAACTGGCCAATAATGAGCTCTGGCGGAGATCACCCGGCTTTTGGCGCTTTGGTTCAGCAGATGACCGCTCTGACACAGGCGGTGGGCAATCTACATGGTGGATTTTTACAGCTGGAGTCCCGCCTGGATACACTGCAAGCCAGCCTTCCTGCCGCTACTAACCCTGTCCCGCCATCAGCCTCCACTATGCCTGCAGCTGCCGACAATGCCAGCTCTGCACCCAGTACCTTTGAACCTCGCATACCTTTGCCTGAACGTTTTTCTGGCGATCGCAACCGTTTTCGATCGTTTAAGAATAGTTGCCAGTTGCTGTTCGATCTCCAACCCCGGACTTACCCCACAGAGGTCATCAGGGTTAAGACTGTTATCTCCTTACTGCTGGGTAACCCTCAGATTTGGGCTCATCGCTTACTTGAACAATCAGACCCTATCATATCCTCTCTGGAGTCCTTCTTTAATGCTATGGGGACTATGTATGACGACCCTGGGCGTATAGCTTCAGCTGAGGCTGTGCTTCGGACCCTTATCCAGGGACGCCGTCCTGTCGAGGAGTATGTGGCAGAATTCCGTTGCTGGAGTACTGAGACTCTTTGGAATGACCCTGCACTCTGTCATCAGTTCCGTTTGGGTCTGGCCGATTCTGTCAAAGATGAACTGGCTCGTTCCGATCTGCCCGCATCTCTGGAGGAATTGATCAAACTCTCCATCAAGATTGATAGGAGACTAAGAGAACGTCGTCTTGAGAAAAGTAATCCTCAGTCGCTCCATTTGGATCCTCCTCGTGCCGATGCTCCCAGCTCCTCTCCATCCTCCACTGCTATTAACAGTGGTTCAGAGCCGATGCAACTCGGGGTTTCTCGCCCCTCACTGACATCTGAGGAACGCCTTCGCAGACGCCAGCACAATCTGTGCCTTTACTGCGGGGAAGCCGGCCACTTCCTCTACAGATGCCCCATCCGTCCTCCAGGTAGGAGGTTACCTACTAGACATTGTTCGGGCTCCCTCCTGCTTTCTGGTGCTAATCATGTTTCTGTTTCGCTCTGTCTTCAGTTGCCCGGAAGGAAAATTGAGGTGGCAGCCATTATCGACTCTGGAGCCTGCAGCTGCTTCATGGACCTAGAATTTGCAAGGACCCATGACATTCCTTCCAGACAACGCCCCTTTCCACTTACCATTTCCTTGGCTGATGGTTCCCTGCTCAAGACCGGTCCTATTACTTTACAAACTTTGTCCTTATCAGCATGCATTAATCCTGATCATTTTGAATGGCTAAGTTTTGATCTCATACCATCCCCTGCTTTTCCTGTCATTTTGGGTTTACCATGGTTATTGGCACATAACCCTTCAATAAATTGGTCCACGGGTACAGTGCTCTTCGAGTCTCCTTATTGTCTTCATGCCTGCTTTTCCAATTCTACTACCAGGTACCAACTAGCTCTGACTGATTCTGCCAAGGAACAGGATCTTCAAAGCTTACCTGAAGCCTATATGGACTTTAGGGATGTCTTTGACAAAAAGGGAGCTGACACTCTTCCTCCCCATCGGTCTTATGATTGCCCAATTGAACTTTTGCCTGGGGCATCCATCCCTTTTGGCAGGATTTACCCGCTATCCGATCCGGAGTTGTTAACCCTTCGTCAGTATCTGGATGAAAATTTGAAGAAGGGTTTTATTCGGCCTTCCACTTCCCCCGCAGGTGCTGGTATTTTCTTTGTAGGCAAGAAAGATGGTTCCTTACGGCCCTGTATCGACTACAGGGAACTGAACAAGGTCACTGTCAAGAATCGCTACCCTCTACCCTTGATTTCAGACCTCTTTCAGCGCCTTAAAACTGGACAGATTTTTACCAAGCTTGACCTTAGGGGGGCATACAACCTCGTCCGGATAAGAGAAGGGGATGAGTGGAAAACGGCATTTCGAACTCGTTACGGACACTTTGAATATCTTGTCATGCCTTTCGGTTTGTGCAATGCCCCGGCAACCTTCCAACACTTGGTCAATGACATTTTTAGGGACTTACTTGATATTTTTGTCATTGTGTACTTGGATGACATTCTCGTCTTTTCTGAAAACCTGGCCGAACATCGGGAACATGTGCGAACAGTACTCTCACGACTTCGGGCACATCAACTCTTTGCCAAGTTAGAGAAGTGCGAATTTGAAAAAGCATCCATCTCTTTTCTGGGGGTCCTCATCTCGGATCGGGGGTTCTCCATGGACCCTAGTAAAGTTTCGGCTGTACTTGATTGGCCAGCACCTACCTCCCGAAAGGAGGTCCAGAGATTCATTGGATTCGCCAATTTTTATCGCCGGTTTATCCGTAACTTCTCTGCCATAGTCCGGCCTATCACGGATCTAACAAAGAAAGACAAGACCTTTGAATGGACTGAATCTGCTCAGCAAGCCTTTCAGACCTTAAAGGAATGCTTCACTTCTGCCCCTGTTCTCACGCACCCGGACTCTTCCTTACCATTCATCTTGGAGGTTGATGCCTCATCCATTGCTGTGGGGGCCGTCCTATCGCAACGTTCAGGGGAGAAGGCCGTTCTGCATCCGGTCGCCTTCTTTTCCCGCAAATTTCGGTTTTCATCCCAATATCTTGCCAGACATGCCTAAAGAGGTGAACTTACCCGCTGCCCAGGACTTGGCCTCTTTCTTGGCAGAGACACATCGTGAGTTAAGGGAATGTCTTCTCAAAGCCCAGGAACAGTATAAAAGGAGTGCCGATCGTCATCGTCAGGTCTCCCCAGTATATGCTGTCGGTGACAAAGTCTGGCTGTCCACCCGAAACCTTAAGCTACGTTGTCCTTCTAAGAAGCTGGGCCCTAAATGTATTGGTCCATTTCTCGTTAAGAGGCTTATTAACGCAGTGGCCGTGGAACTTCGCTTACCGGCCTCCCTCCGCATCCACCCAGTGTTCCATGTCTCTTTACTTAAACCTGCACCAGTTTCCGAAACCTTAGATGACGGTTCTGAATCTCTGATTGAGGATGAATCAGAAGAATATGAGGTGGAGCAAATTTTGGATGCCCGTCGCAGAGGAATGGGTCTTCAATATTTAATTAAATGGAAGAATTATGGAATCGAAGAGAGTTCTTGGGAGCCGTCTAGGAATGTCCATGCTCCTCGTCTGATTAGGGACTTTCATAGGTCCCATCTCGAGAAACCTGGTCCTAGAGTCGGCCGTAGGCCTCCCTTAAGGGGGGGGCAATGTCAGAGAACCAGGACTGTTCCCTCTGTAGTCCAGTAGAGGGCGCCTGTTCGTCTATGCTGGAGAACCAGGACTGTTCCTTCTGTAGTCCAGCAGAGGGCGCCTGTTCGTCTATGCCGGAGAACCAGGACTGTTCCTCCTGTTGACCAGCAGAGGCCGCCTGTGAGTCCTCACTACTGAGCATGTGCAGGGGCCTATAAAAACAGACTAGGCCTGTCCTCAATTGCCAGTTGGTCTTTTCCTGCATGCTCCTGAGTTCCTGTGATTCCTTCCTGTGTACCGACCCGGCTTGCTTCTGACTACGATCCTGCTTTCCTGACGACTTCGGCTTTGTTTCGTGACCACGAGCCTGATCTGCCTGCCCACGACCTCTGCTTGTTTCTCGACTTTGATCCAGATCTGCCAGCCCACGACTTCAGCCTGCCTCACACTCCCAGATCAGCTCTGGTCTGTCTCCTACCCGGAATTCTGCAAACCCACTCCTAGGTTGCCTGACCTGGGGCCTTCCTGCAGCCCAGTCTATCCTCACCATCAGAGGCTCTAGTGAATACCAGGTTGGTCCTTAGATTCCAGGCTTCCCGGTCGAGAGGTGAGCAGTGTTGCAGACTCCGCAATCAGGGTTCACACCCGGTGTTCTGACAGTTATGAACATTAACCTCAATAAATTTGCGTTCATCTCAAGGAAGGAGAGGGGTGAAGGAGTGGATGCGGAGGGCAGCAGGCAACTTTTGAGCAGGGATTCCCCCTGTGCAGGACTCCCTCAGAGGCTACAGAAAGCACGGCACCTGCCCCCTCTGGAGCCAGAAGTACTGGTACAGCGGAAGGAGCCTTCCCCCCTGAGCCCCCCATCTCCTCCTCTGATGCCAGAGACCTCATGGCCCGCTAGTAGATCCAGCCCGGTGCCGATGTCGCCATCACAACCCTGCTTCTCTCCTGAGCGGGGAGAAGGCCCATGGGACCCCTGGATGCACAACTCCCCTAATGGGACCCCACGGTCGACCCCTCCCCCCCTGTTGTCCGGAAGATCGGCTGACTCCAGGACCTCTAAAGGTGCTGATATACATTTGGAAACAATCTCACTGTTCAAGGGCCTCCCCACCAGAGCCGACATTGAGGGGTTAATCGCAAAGTATGAGAAGGCGCACAAACGCAAGTGTCAGGCCTCTGGAATCTGAGGGGCCTGCATCCACCAGTCAACTTAAAACGCTTGAGGAGAGATGCGACATGCAAGAGGCCCTACTCCAGACCCAGATGTTGCATGAGGGGCATCCCAGAAGCCTCCACGGGCGAAGACCTGAAGCGCATCGCAACTGTAATTTTTAATTCAGTCCTAGAGAGGGACCCCGCCACCCCAATTGAATTAGATAGGGTGCATAGAGGGCCCTCCTGGCCCAGACCCCTCCAGTCCAAGTGACGTGACTTGCAGGGTTCACCATTACACCCTGGAGGAGGACATTGCCCGCGGTGCCTGGAGGAAAGGAAATGTCGACTTCGATGGGGCTAATATCCAAATCGTGCAGGACCCTTCGCGAAGAACGTTGCTAATGCGCAGAGCTTTGAAACCACTACTAGAGGTGATAATGCACAGTGGAGCGTCCTATAGATGGGGATTCCCCTTCCACTTAATCGTCCGAAAGGACACCTTCCTGCTTAAATGGCCCAAGGACCTGGCGGGATTGTTTTCCTTTATTCAATGTGAGTCAATTGATGTCCCAGACTGGCTAGCGACAAAAGTGGCCCTTACCCCCCTACCAACCCGGGAGAGATGCCAGACGGGGCCCTAGAGGCCCGGGGGGTTCCGGAAGGCAGCGCCGTGCAGGAAGACAAGCTAGGCTATATGAAGCGGAGACATGATCGATGGAGACTCCCGGGCTGCGCTTTGCGCCACTCCTGCGTCCTGTGAGCTGGTAACTTGAGGGGCGCCCCGGTTGCCTGGCTCCGCCCGTGGGGACACTTCTTGATCTCTCCTCCCCTGTTTGCTGTAGGGCAACAGAGGCACCCTATGAAAATAAGAATACTAATAGTACTCTCTGCCCTGCTCCTGGTCCGCCGGAGGTGTCTCTCCCGGGGGGGGGGGGGGGGGGTCGACGGGGGGCCAGTTCGACTTTAACTGTTTAGCATAGATGTTATGTTAAAGAGAGTTTGTGTTGTTTTTAGCTAATTTACTCTGTTATGTTGGGTTTGCTGCTTTTAGCAAGGCTAAGTGGCGTCGCACTTCCGCATAACTCCCTGCCCTGGTGCGGGAGGGGGTGACTGTAACTGCAACTCCGCGCCGACAGGCACCTGACCCTCCGCTAGGGTCAGCCGGTGGGTCCGCCGGACCTTACGGGACTCGCTTTTTTCGTATAGGATAAGTTAGAGGTTAAATTGTTTTGTTTTTATTTGTCTTTGTTTAGTGTTCTTTGGTTTTCCTTTGTCCCCCCCCCTCTTCCCTTTTTCTTACCCTTCTCCCCAGGGGTCAGCACTTAACTCACCGGTGTGGTTGATCGCGTCCCTCTGCGTGGGTCTGGCGATTGGATTCTCCAGGGGAGGGCCAAGATGTCGGGGACCAAAATTGTATCCCTCAATGCCAAGGCATGAACAGCCCTGAAAAAAGATTGTTGATTCTTAGGAACCTGAGGGGCCTTGGTGCCCAGATAGGCTTCCTTCAGGAAACCCACTTTAAGGCGTCCAATCCCCCCTTGTTGGGAGACAGGAATTTCCCCAGGGCCTACCACAGTTACTCTCCTGACTCCAGATCCCAAGGTGTCAGTATAACGATCTTAAAATCCCTTGCGTGGGAACTTGAAGACTACAAAGCAGACGGGGATGGCCGATGGCCATTGGTAAAAGGGAAGATACTCTCTGAAATGTTTACGCTAGCTAACATCTACAACCCGAACGTAGGACAAATTACTTTTATAGAGAACTTGTTGGAGGTCCCCACATCGCATACTCTAAATTAAAATGCCTCAGGAGAATCCTTAATTAATTTCAACTGGTGGACCCCTGGAGAATCCAACATCCGAGTACTCGGGACTTTACATTTTTCTCACACCCACGTAATTCCTACTCTAGGTTGGACATGTTCCTAATCCCTCACCCTCAACTGACCAGAGTGGATGACACCACAATAGGCAACATCACCCTGTCTGACAACGCGCCTATCACTATTACGATTATAAATCCCTACACTCGCTACTGGAGGACCAGAGAGTGCTGGAAGTTGTCCAGAATGATCTTAAAAATTACTTTGAATCAAATGCTGGGCCGGAGGTGGTGCCTGGGATCCTATGGGAGGCCCATAAATGCTTCATCAGGGGGGTTCTGATAGGGCAGGGGACCCGAATTAAGAAGGAGAAGTCGGAATGCATCACAGGTCTCCTCAAAGAAATAGGGAGACTAGAAGCCTTGCACACGAAATCACTGTCAGCAGCCCATATATTGATCCTTACTGCACTAAGGGAAAAACTGAAAACAGTCTGCTGTGATAGGTTGAAAGCACAGATGGTAAGATGCAGACAGGCTTTCTACGAGTTCGGGGATAAATGCGGCAGAATGCTGGCCAGGGCGGAGAGGGTCACAACCTACGTACCCAAAGTAACAGACACCGGGGGAAAGCTGGTTCATAGGGTAGAGGACATAGCCGAAGAGTTTTGCAAATTCTATAAGGATTTGTATAACTTGCCTGCACCTCGGGAGGGTGGCTTTCAGCGGAGATGGACCCCCCCAGTGGACACACTATGGGCACATATAGTAGTGATCCCTAAGGAGGGGAAGGATCCAAACCTTTGTGCAAGTTATAGACCAATTTTGTTGCTCAATACGGACATTGCTAAAATCCTGGCGTCTAGGATTGCCCCGCACCTGCACACATTGATAGGTCCCGACCAGGTGGGTTTCATGCCTCTTAGAGAGGCTAGGGACAATACCACCAAGGTGTTGAACCTGATACACTTAGAGCAGAAGCAGGACACGCCCGCCCATTTGCTCTCGACCGACGCCAAGAAAGCCGTTGACAGAGTCAACTGGCAATTCATGAGATCGGTGCTCAGTCGCGTGGGACTGGGCCCAAACATGCTGAGCTGGATAGAGAGCCTATATAGCTCTCCCTCGGCGTCAGTGAGAGTAAACGGCTGCCTGTTGGGATCATTTGAGATCTCGAACGGGATAAGACAAGGGTGTCCCCTATCGCCGCTGACCTTTATTCTGACTCTTGAGCCTTTCTTATGTAGGGTGCGGGGAAATCCAGATGTCAGGGGGTGGAGAACACCTCGGGGCACTACAAGGTCACGGCTTACGCCGATGATTTGATTTTTTCTCTGTCCTGCCCTGAGGTCTCACTGCCAAATCTTTTGAAGGAGCTCAGGAATTACGGGAGTCTCTCAAGCTATAAGATTAAGTTACAGAAGGCCGAAGCGTTAAATATCAACATCCCCCCACACAGGTTTGAGAGAATTAAAAATGCATTCCCAATCCGCTGGGCCAGTGAGAGTGTAAAATACCTGGGGATTTACGCACTTACAAAAATCTACGCACTCAACTTCCCCCTGCTACTGAAAAATTTTGAGAAGGAGACAGCCAGATGGGGCAAGGGGAAGCGCTCCTGCTCTACCTCCATCAGGCTCTCCCGGTGTTCATCCCACGCTCATTCCTCCAGAAGGTTCGCTAGGTTTTCATTAGCTTTATCTGGGCCGGGAAAAAGCCGAGACTAAGGAGAGAGATCCTGACCAGAGTAAAAGAGCAGGGGGGTGTGGGCGTACTGGACCCAATACTGTACCACTCCGCAACGTATCTCTGTAGGGTGGTTGACTGGTGTGTCCATGGCCAGAACAAGCAGTGGGTCGGGTTGGAGCAAAGTTTCCTCGAAATCCCAGTCAGGGGGGCACCCTGGGTGGCAAGCGAAGGGGGTAAAATCGGCAGACAACATCCCACCATAGGTACCACGCTCAGGGTATGCGAGGCCACTTTTCAATGTCAGGAGATCTCCCCCTCCCCCATGTACCCTGTCTTGGGAAACCTGCGCTTTACGCCAGGGTGCAGAGGCCACCAAGTAAGAGCCTAGTCACTTCACCTCAGAGGGTGGTTGGGCAGACCTAGATGAGCTGGCTCTGAGGGCCGGGACCCCTAGATGGTCCAGCTGGCAGTGTATGCAACTGGGGCACTTTCTGGCTTCCCTACAGGTAAACACAGGGAGGGTGGACGGGTGCATACAATCTTCGAGGAGATGTGTCGAAGCAATGAAACTGAGAGACACGCCCTATCGAGGATATACAAACTGCTAGTGCCCCCCCCCCCCGGATGCAGAAGACCCGCCATACCTAGAAAAATGGGAGGGAGATTTAACTTGGACGCCTAAACAACGCCAAAAGATGTTGGCGCTTCCGCATAAGTCCTCAATATGTACTCGAATCCAGGAATGTAGGTATAAATTGCTTTCCAGATAGTATAGAGTCCCAACGGACCTCAACAGATGGTTCCCAGGAGTCCCCCCAAACTGTTGGAGATGTGACGAGGGGAGGGGAGACTTGTTGCACATTTTTTGGTCTTGCCCCAAGTTGAATGAATACTGGACCCAGGTTAGGCGGGTCACGGAGAAGGTCTCAGGTGTAACAGTCCCTAACGACCCAGCTCTCTGCCTCCTCCACGCCTCAGAGATCCCCTTGAAACATTACCGAAACTCCATAACGTGTCACCTGCTGAATGCAGCAAAAGCCTGCATCCCACAGGTGTGGAAGAGTAAGGAGCCCCCCTCCATTTGTAACTGGTGTCAGCGGGTAAACGACATCATGAGGTTTGAGAATCTCATGTCCTCACGTGATGATTCTTACGAGAGGTTTGCAGTGACCTGGTATGGTTGGATGGCTTACATGGAGACGCCAGAGGGCAAGGATCTACTTGGTCCAAGGGCGGTGTCCGCCCCCCCAGACACTCCCCCCCCCAGGTGAGCAATACATACGAGAGGCCTATGGCCCTCGTGGTCTTGAGTAGAGGATCCCCCCGTTACCCTTCCCCCTACCTTTCCCCTTCTCCCCACACTTTGTTTGTGTTCAATTCCAGTTCTGATTTCTTGTATTTCTTTCATGTTAATTGCCCGAGCAATCTGGAATGCCACGCGGTTTGAAACAAAGTCTGAACCTATGTGAACACAACAATGAATACCTGTGGCCAGTTAGAAATGTCTTTATTGATTTGCATCACAGGGAGCCCATGTCACATGCTGGACCTGTAAAAATGTTCTTTTTTCTGAAAATCTTCAATAAATAATAATTAAAAAAAAAAAAAAGATTTTCTGCCCAGGGCACTCCACCTCAATTAATCCAGGCTTGATTACTGGTCATCACATAAATATGTGATTCATTTACTATGGGAGCAGTGGGAGTTGCCACAAAGTTAAGTACCTGTACAGGACAGCCATGTTTTGTGCTTGAAGGAAGTATTGCTTGTAGGCAGGGTGCTGAATTTGTCAACTAAACCTGCTGACAAGATAGATACACATAGTCCCACAGCAGCTGCACCGTATGTTTTATGTGTTAAAATAAAACCATTTGGTGGGGAATGCTGATTCAAAAATAATCTGATAACAAAAACTCACTGCGATAATGCAGCAATAGAACCATTTCTTTGTCTTAAAAATCAAGAGATTGCTTTCTGTTTTATACACTCGCATTCGCTCATGGTTGCTGCCGCCACCATGGAAGAGAAAGAGGATTGAACGCTTACCCTGTCAGATGCTGCCCTCAAGTGGTTCTCAAAAAAATCGGCAAGATTTATGCATGGAGGGCTCATTTATCAGTGGAGTGCATTAACCCTTTCGCTGCCAGCCTACCTGCAGCATTTGCCACTCCCTGTTGCCAGACGATGTTTCACTATTTTGCGCTACACATATTCAACTGTCATTTTTGAAAGGATTTCCAGGGATTTCCCAGGAAAATTATATATTGTTTTTTTCAACAGAGTCTGGGCTTTAACATGAAATGTCTTGTTTGTATTTTTTAGGTGTATTCTCAATTTTTTTGGGTGAAATGTGTGAAAAAAAATAAAAAAAAAATATTTTTTTACAATTTGTAGAGTTTTTTTGTAATAAAAAATGTAAGTTTGTCAATAAAATCTTATTGCGTGAGAAACCCCAATTTCTCCCGGTTACAGCGATACCACATATGTATAGGTAGACACCCTTTCCTGCCCAGAAGCCTTTTATAGCTGCTGGATGACAAATGGTTAATTAAAAAAAAAATGACATAGGGTCCCCCTTCCCGGGGAGGGGGACCCCATTTTGTTTTGGATTTTGAAGGGTTAAAAACCCTTCAAAATCCAAAAAAAAAAATGACGTGGGGTCCCCCTTACCCAAAGTAACCAGCCCGGGACCAGCTATGGGGGCTTGTAGGCACAGAGTGGGGGGGCCAGCTTTGGTGGCCCCCCCACCCTGCAGCCTACGAGCCCACATAGCCTATGTGGGCCCGGGCTCTTCTGCCCCCCCCCTGGCCTTTGGGGAGGCAGGTAATGGGGGTGCGGGGGTTAATGGCAAGCCACCCGCTAGGGCAGGTGACTTGCCACCCCCCCAGCCTTGTGAACTGGTATAAGGGGTCTCATGGACCCCTTACCAGCTCACAAAGGGTTAACTGTTAAGAAAAAAACCACGACACAATAATAAAAAGTATTTTATTAGAAAAAAAAAAAATTTTTTTACTGTACTTACCTTCGATTGCAAGCTCTTGTCCCTCGCCGCTCAGCTGACAGATGCCGGTGATCGGCATCCAGAGAAGGAGAAGGCAGGAGATCAGAGGATCTCCTGTCACCTCCTTCCCCAGCGCCGATCACCGGCATCTGAGAAGCTGAGAAAGCTGAAGCCCGTTCGGGGCCGGGATGACTTCATAAGCCCCGCCCCCAAGGGCATGATGGCGGCCGCCATCGAGAAGAAGAGAGGAGAGAGCCTCCCAGGCTCTCTCCTGAAGATCGGTAAGTCCTGGGGGGGGATTGGAGGCCCCCCAGGTGAAGAGGAGGGACAGCGGGAGCCAGCGCACACACAGGTAAGTGAATGTCATTTTTATTTTTTTATTTTTTTACAGTTAGAAGCTGCTGCTGCAGAAGCGGGGGGGGGGGGCGGCCTATTCCGGGGGCTCTCCTGGAGCCATCCGACCCCCCACGGGGGATCGGATGGCACCAAATTAAAGAGGAGACCCGGCCGGATCCAACAAGGGGTCAGGTGAGTATTTTTTATTTTTACTTTTTAAACTACAAGCGAGGAAAGTCAAGCACGTAACACCTACGGGCTTGGCACTTAAGGCCCAGCCAAGCCAGCACGTAGGTGTTACGGGCTTGGCAACAAAAGGGTTAAAGGAGGGAAAATTGCACTTGGTGGATTCATCATACAGTGTTGTGAAGCTAAGCAAAGATATTTGTCTTTTTTTGCCTAGTGTTGACTTACCTTTTCTCAAACACACTGTTTTGCGGATGATTCAGCATTAAAGTGGTAGTACAGCCAAAAATAAAAAAAAAACATACCCCTGCCAGCCTTGCCTTGCTACTAAACCTGGTTTCGAGGTTACAATAATAATAACAACAATAATAAATGACCAACCTACCCAGCCCAGCCACCCAATCACATGGCAGATCTCCCTGTATTTGAGGTGGCTACCATTGTGGAGGCTGCCACTGAATGGCTGGCATTGCCGCGCACAGCCGAAGGATGCAATTGATGCCATGTGCTGCTCGTGTGTGGGGCTGGATTTCCATTCAGCTTCTCCAGCCGCACAATGATATGCACAGCCGGAGAAGCTGATTGGACGAAAGGCCATGCATCAGCCATTGGACTGAGGAAAGCAGAGTTTACTGGCGGAATGGTGGGGTTTAGATTTGGATTCCAGGGGAGGAAGTGCTGGGTTTGGTCTGTTTTTAAGTTGCCCACCCCAGCTGATTTCCTATCCCTGGAGCATCCCAATCTGTGATACCCTACTGTGTTAGACCCCCTGGGATCGCTGGCATACCCACTATGCAAGCAATTCCACCCCTGGGTTTTGGTCCTTATTATAGGGGCTCCTGGATGCCCCTGTTTGTGAAAGAACCCCTCTAGTTTGGCCATTAACTCAAACTGGCGATCGCACAGTGCATTCACTGGAGGGGGGTCACACACAGGGGCATCCAAAATCAGGTGAATCTAGATTAGTTTAGACTAGCATGATCCTTGGGGGCATCCAGATTTGGGACGTCCCTCAGTGATGTGACATGACTGAGACCATGCCGCCCAAGGGCCCACATAAACCTGGAGCCGGCCCTGATCTAAGGTAAAAGAAAATGACCGATGGTGCTGGGAGGTGGCTCCCTCCTCTGGTGCGCTGGAGGGGTGGGCACTGTCTTTGTGTAGAGTCTTCTTCCTCTGGTTGCTTGGAGACCAGCGAGCTGCGTACGTCACTTCCTCCAACAGCTAATTTGAGCTGGTGCTTCGAGCGGCGCAGTTGCAGCAGGAGGGGGAGCGAGACAGCCATGAGGATAGGTAAAATATAAATTTGTTTTCATTTGTATACTGTTGTATCATGACTAAGTACAAGTAGTCTTAAATGGGTCGATGCACGGGACTCATACCACCTGTTTTGCTAGATGTACTTTTATGGGTGAGAATCACTGATGATGCAGTGATTTTATGCTTTATTTCAATAAATGTTGGATTTTAATATTGACCACTGACTACAGTACTTGGACTTTTTGTGTGCAGATTCCCCCCACTGTGTTAGACCGGGGAAAGGTAAGTTGTCACTGGTGCCCCACAGCGGGGCATCCCAAATAAGGGAGAAAGCCAACAGCTGGCTCTGGAATCTTTTAGATTCCAGGCCGGCAGCCGGTGGGCTTTGTTCCACTTTAAAGTGACTATCCTGGGTTTTGGTTCTTCGATTGGGGATGCCCTGCTGTGTGAAACCCCCCAGGTCGCCTGATCTGACTTACCCTTCCCCGGTCCTACTGTGCATGCGCGGCCTCTCATCCAGTCAGTGTGCTCGGATCCGCTCCTGTCCCTTCATCTAGGAGCTTGTCTAAGGTGAGTGGATCGGAACGTGCTGGCGGCCGCATCCTCTGCTGCCCTGTAACAGGGGGTGTGCCAATGCGGGCCATTCACAAATGGCTGGCACAGGCACGCGTCCTGCTAAAGGGATGGCGGTTATGCAGCTGCTATTCGCGCATGCGTCGTTGGACCTGGAAAGAAGGTACTTTTTGGGCGACCTGGGGGGTTTCACACAGCGGGGTGTGGGTCTTGGTCCACTTCAAGGTTTCTAGGCTGCCATCTGACACAGACTGACAAATCGCAGTATCACAGACCTCATTAGAGGGTGTTTTGTTGCCAATAAGGAAATTGGGCATAACAAGAGGAACATGCATTAAAAAGAACAGGCTGTGTCATTTTCTCTTTGTCGTGAGTGGGGATGGCGTGGCCTCGATCTCAATCAGATGGACGTTTCAAACTCCTGAAACAGGGCCAATCAGCTGTCTGGAACTAATGGTGAGTATGTATCATTTATTATTTTTGCCCGAACAGTCTGCTTACCCTACATTTCAGTGAGATTATTTGCGTGAATAAACCACATATGTACCTATAATTGCCAATTTTTTAGGTGAGGTACATCATTTTTCCAATAAGGTAAGTATACCTTTCTAAAAGGTTGGAAACAGCAGAACCCCATGGGCTATGCAGAGACAAATCCCTATCATTTTAGCTTAGCCCATAGTGTGCTGTTGTTTTCAAATTTTAAAAGTCCCAATTTTTGAGGCTTCTCTGTTAGGTATAATGGTCTTGGCGTGCCCCCAATAGGGTTTATCAGAGGAGTAGCTAGGCTTTCTTGCACCAGGGGCAAAGATTCAAAATGGCGCCCCCACCTGTTCTCAAGCCCCCTTTTCGTGCCCCCCCTGACCTGCTGCACCTGGGGCAAGTGCCCCCCTACTCCCTCTAGTTACGCCCCTGGGGGTATATATCAATATTCTGCGAGGGGAATGGTGTTCGGTTATACCTTTTCACACCGCTCTTCTCGCATTCCCATATTAACACTTTCTCAAAGTAGTGTTAATAATGAGCGGTGAAAGAAACAACATTAGCATTAATTAATACTGCTAATATAATGATTTTAATGCAAGATTAACTCTCTGCTGCAGCCTGGGTACGTGTCACACAGGCCACTCCACTGATGCCTTTAAATTTCAACTCCTGCCGCCACGCCTCCAATTTTTATTTCCGAAATACCTCTCCTTTTTACAGAATGATGCCACCACTCTTGGAAAGGTTGATCTTTTTATTCCAGAAAGATTCCAAAAGATTTATTAAGAATGAAGTTACTACAGGTACCCGCTGTGCCGTATAGTCCTCTTCCTCTTTGGTATGGGCTGATGCGCGTTTTCTCACGAGACATCCAAAGTCATTAGAATCTAGATTCGTTTAGACTCCGAAGTCAGGTTTAATGGGGTTTGGTGCACTTCAAAGTAGACCAAAACTAGAATTTTGGTCCAAATAGCATGATCCTTGGGGGCATCCATATTTGGGACATCCCTCAGTGATGTGACGTGACTGTTCACCACAGAGGGAGAGAGGTGAGAGGTTTAGAAGAAGAGGGTACCCAGATTGGATTATTAGGAGGACATGGACTTGGGCATCCCGTACTGATAGAGCAGTATTGTTTTGTCCTAAGCAACGGACCAATAATGAAAACCACGTTAGATTTATTACTACCTTCAATTCACAATGTGATGATATACGGAAGATCTTACAAAAACATTGGGCTGTATTAGGAACGGATCCGGATATATGTATATATGTAGGTCGTCAACCACGGATTACAGCTAGGAGGGCTAGAAATTTGAGTGACATGTTGTGCAAGAGCCTGTATAAATGACCAATGATGAGATTAGGCACTGGACATAGAACAGTGGGTAGCTTTCTCTGCGGTTCCTGTATTATTTGCGATTTGATGGTCCTTTCTATTAGCTTTGGCAGTGTAATAACGGATAATGAATATAAGATCAAGGATTACATGAATTGTACCGCTAGAGGAGTCATTTATGTGATTCAGTGCAAGTGCTCGAAGACATATGTGGGGGAGACGCCACAGCCCCTAAAGAGATGCATTCAACTGCATCTGTCATCTATAGGTTTGGGACAAAGGGACCGTTGCGATGGGAAGGTCTTAAGTGCCCTGGTGACCCATTGGGTTGATGTTCATCAGAGTAACGGCCTTATTTATCAAGGGCTAGCGCCAGGTAGTGTCTGACGAGCGCCAGGTACCGCCAGCTAACGGCGGCTACCGAATCAAGTACGCCCGGCGGCGGTCACAATGACGCATTTATCACGCTAAATGAGGCTAGCGCCGGCGAGAGCGTCAGCTAGCGCGGGATTCATCATGTAGCCGACTGCAACGAACAGCACCGCTGCTAATCCCATCACAGCGACAGATATGACCTGGCGCTCCCTGGCGTTGTCCAATGCATTTCAATGGAGCAATCTTTAAATAATCATAATTAATTGCTATTAATGTTTTTTTTTTTTTTTTTATGTCAAAAATTCTGTGACCACTTCTGCAATGTTAGGTTTTTTTTTTAAGTAAAAAAAAAAAAATAAATAAAAATTGTGCAGAATTGATATTACAGGTCTGATATTCATGTATTCATATTACAAAATGTTTAGAAAAACTTGTATAATTTTTACATTAAAAAAAAAATGGTTGTTTGGGGGTTAAAAACTACTTTACACACATCGCCGCCAGCGCTCTGGGGTTTAAACAAGGAATTCACAGCGCAAGAAATTTTTGAGCGTGATTTGTTAATGAATCTGCAGCAAGCCGTTCGCTCTGGCCATTCGCTGTCAGGCGCACCCATACAACACGGAACCTGTGAAACAGCGACCCCTAACCCCGTATTCAACATTACCGCACACCGACTGAGTCGCTGTCAACAAGCAAACCCCGGCCAAGCACAGCGAATACTAGCTGGCGCTGTGAAAATCACGCTACTGGCGCTCATCTGTCGCTACCTGGCGCTATTAATGAATCGGCCTCTTTGACAAATGAAATGTGTGTTCGAGCTATTGAAAGAGCTAGACTGACAGTCGGGGAGGGGGTGACACAATATATGATTGAGACAACTTGAGAGAATGCAAAAAGTTGGGCTCATGGACCCTAGTCCAGAAACCCAAGCAACAGGAGCACCAATACAATCATTGTCACTTTATTAATTTAGATTCAGTGGGGGGCCCCCCCTCTCCTCCTTTTTTTTGGGGAGGGGTTTTTTCTGTGCCGGCACAATAACAGTGGTTGTGTTAACGTTTCAATAGAATAGGAGTTTCCCAGGTATATGTTGCTACGTTGGCAGCACTGGATGTATTTTGGGGATAGGCAGTGTTTTTAACGTGTTTTGTATTGCATGTTATGTCTTTGTCCTTTGATCTAATGAGATTTTGTATAATAAATAGCAAATTTTATTATCATTGATTGTATTGGTGCTCCTGTTGCTTGGGTTTCTGGACTAGGGTCCATGAGCCCAACTTTTTGCATTATTTCGTTACTTACAGTGTAGCACAGCTTTATTGATTTTGGGCGGTGCACCACTGTGGTGGCAGAGACAACTTGAGAGCAAGTGGATTTACAGGCAAAATACCTGCACTCCGTATGGATTAAATGAAGATTTCTCTATAGCCCAGTTTTTGGGTTAATAGTGATTGCATATAATTTGGCATAGATGTATGACTCCATATGGGGGTGAAGGTGGATGAGGTGTCTACCTTTAAGTAAAGTAAGTTATTGAATAACCATTCAAGATATAGGGCCCCTCCTTTTCCTTTTTTTGTATTGTTTGTGTAACATCTACTCATCTTATGGGTTTTTAACCCACTGCTGTGTTGTTTTCACACATGGGGTTCTTATTTTGGGTATTGCAGTTGAGGTATCACTGCATCCCTTTATGGGTGGCACTGGGGATTTCACATAATTGTGGTAATTATGGTAGATATATGAATTAGTATCTACACTGCAAATTTCTAATGCACATTTTTGGGTTTTGTGCTATGGTTTTTACACTGTTTTTTGTTTCTTAACTACACATTCACATTATGGTGGTTGGTGTGTTATTTTCACTTTTTCAGATACACGTGGGGTGTATATTAGTTTATTAGCCGGTCAAGTGGGGTTAGTGTGGGTGGTTTTTAAACACATTCAACACTGGTTGCAATCGTGGATAAGTGATGATTGAGATAGGATTATTGACATCTAATATTTGGAATATATAAATTATTTAGAAATATATTTTCTCTTTATATACATATATATATATATATATATATCTTTTTTATATATACTTTTTAGTTTTTTTTTAGGAAGTTATCTATATGATTGGCGTGACTTGAGAGAGATGTATCCCTAAATGAGCCCGGAGAATGATTATGGTTAATCTGAGTGCTTTGCCACGATGTGACATGATGCCATTGAAAAAATTACTGTTGGTGGTTAATATATATATATGTATATATATATTTTTTTGTATCTATCGTTGTTTGAATTGCTCTCTAAATTCCCACTTACTAACACCTGCAGTAGTATACTAAAGATATCTATTGTGATCTAATATGATATAATAACGTTATATATTATGAGGCTGATTCATCATTAACGGCAGGTAGCGACAGATGAGCGTCTGTAGCAGGCATTTTCAGAGCGCCCGCTAGTAACCACTGTGCTCGGCCGTGGGTCGCTACTTTATAGCGACTCAGACCCTTGTTTAACAAGGGGTAGCGACAGGTAGCGCCTGGTGAGCGACCGGTAATGACGGGCACCGCCACGAGAACGCCGGCTCCCCACCACAATCACACATTTATCAAGCCGATCCTGCTTAGCGACTGAGATAGCGGCATATAGCCACTCATTCATCATTATTCCAGCCTCAGCCCACAGCGCCAGCGTCCGACCTTGAACAGCGACAGGTATGACCTCTCGCTACCTGGCGCTCTCCAATGCATTTCAATGGAACAATCTTTAAATATTCATAATTAATTCATATTAATGTTTTTTTTTTTTTTTAAATGTGAAAAATTCTGTGACCACTTGTTAGTTTTTTTTTTTAAGGTAAAAAAAAAAAAAAAACTTTGTGCAGAATTGATATTACAGGTCTGATACTAATGTATTAATATTACAAAATGTTATTAAAAACTTGTTTTTTTTTGGTTTCCAAAAATATGGTTGTTTGGGGGTTAAAAAACTACTTTTAACCCATCGCCTCCAGCGCTTTGGGGTTTAAACATGCATTTCACAGCGCGAGAATTTTTTGAGCGTGATTTGTTAATGAATATGGTGGGAGCCGGTCGCTATGGCCAGTCGTTATCATGCGCTCCCATACAGCGCGGAACCTGTCAAATAGCGACTCCTCACCCAATATTCAACATTACTGCACACCGACTGAGTCGCTGTCAACAACCGAACAACGGCCAAGCACAGCGACTACTAGCAGGCGCTGTCAAAATACTGCTACAGTCGCTCAACTGTCGCTACCTGCCGCTATTAATGAATCGGCCTCTCAGTCGCATTTCAGTAATGTTGAATACATTGTGAGGAGTCGCTATTTGACCAGTACAGCGCTGTATGGGAGCGCATGTTAGCGACTGCTCATAGCGACCGACTCACACCATATTCAGGAAAAAAACATCCTCCCAAATCTCTGGCGCTGAAAAATACTTGTTTGAAGCCCAGAGCGCAGGAGGCGGTGTGTTTAAAGTCTGTTTTCAAGCATCTATCAACTAGTAACAAAGCGAAAACATATGGAATTACATTGTAGCAACATTGTAACATGAACACTTTAATGCCAGACCTATAATGTCATTTCTGAAGAAATATTTAAAAAATGTAAAAAATTTTTTCAGTGCCAGAAGAGGTCACAGAATTATTTGTGATTTTTGGGGAAAAAAAAAAAAACAGTTTAAAGAGAAGAAAAGGTTTGTCCATTGAAATGTATGGCAGAGCGACAGGTAGCGAGAGGTCATACCTGGCGCTGTGCAAGGCTGAAAGCTGGCGCTGTTTGCAGAGGCTTTGAAAATGATGAATCAGACGCTACATGGCGCTTTCCCAGTCGCTAAACAGATTTTGCTTGATAAATGTGGAATTGCGTGCCGTGTCCGGCGTTGACCAGTCGCTATCTGGCGCTACCTCTCATTAACCAGGCGCTACCTGACGCTATCCTTTCTTAAATAACCCCCTATATGTATTGTGATCATTTTAAATATGGATATATATTTTGCTGCTATAGGACATTGTATAGTATTGATTAGTGTATAATATATAGCGTTAATATAGATATGTAGCACTTTATTATATAGTAGAAATATAGAAGAAATATATGTTGTGTTAATGTGTGATTAGTTTTTTAAGTGTGTTATGAATAAGGGCTTTGTCTGTGTTGGCTCGTCTGCAGCCGGATACAGCTGCTTACCTCCGCATGTGATTGGCAGTGGTTGTGGGGGGTGGCCTCACAGAAAGGTATTTAAACAGAGACAACACAACTGTGTATCTGCCTGAGGAAGTAGGATTTACCCACGGAACGCGTGGCTGCTTTGGATGCTGGCAGGTGGTGGGGAGACCTGCTGACTAATCTGTCACTTTTGAAGTGTTATTGAATTACTGGATTGTTTGGGTTATTGGATTTTATATATGTCTTGTTGGTGGTTGTTTAGTGACTGAAGGTGGCCCGTTTATGGGGGGAGCTTTCTGTGGGAGCAGCATACTTTTGTGATATTTGGTTTAAAATAATGGTGCTTTGATTGGACAGCACAGCATATTTTCACAGTATATATTTCTATAGTGAACCTTTGCACATTGCACTTTTGCACAATCCTTTGCACAATTTGTCACAAAAAAAATGTATTTTTTTGATTTTTTGTTTGTATGTATTTGGAGTATGCTAATATTGGATTTATTGATTATAGATGAAATATTGAATTCTCTCCCCACCATCTACACATCCTTTATGTTTGTCTGTCTGGTATGTTATCTATTATGTTTTTTTGTGTTTTTAATATGTTTTGTCTAATATGTCATGTGGATCTTTAATGAATAAAATTTGATACTGGCTTTTTTATTTAGATTTGTGTGCCTCCCTTTTTGTTTGTTTCTTCACTACAGAGGGGGGCCCACTGAGACCATGCCGCCCAAGGGCCCACATAAACCTGGAGCCGGCCCTGATCTAAGATAAAAGAAAATTAGTGATGGTGCTGGGTAGCGGCTCCCTCCTCTGGTACGCTGGAGGGGTGGGCACTGTCTTTGTGTAGAGTTTTCTTCCTGATACTCTGGTTGCTTGGAGATTGCCAACGCACGTTTCTTCACGAGACATGTAACATCCTAAGAGCCAATGTGGGCTTCCCACTCTCCCCTTCACAGCATGAAGGGGAGGGAAAGAAGGATGGAAGTCTGCTTGTAATGCTCAGCTTTAATTCCTGTTGCTGATTTTCACTACATCTATTAGATGGTCCTTTTCTGTACTCACAGAGCTAGACTTCACTCTTGCTCCATGGGCACCACTCTTGTACTTGCACTGAGACACAGGGAGTTCAAGCCACAACAATATCACTTTTGATAGCAGCAAATAAACAGCTATTGAACGCCCTGCCCAGCGCACATACAAGAGTGGTGCCCACGAGGCAAGAGTGAAGGTTCATCTCTGTGAGTACAGAAAAGGACCATCCAGTCCTATTCTACAGATTTATAGTTCTTATAGTTAAAAAAAAAAAAAAAAGATTGTTACCTCCAGAAATTGAATCTGGTCTTTAGAGAGGATTTTACCTGAAATTGTTTTTGCCTATATTTCTGGTATTGGTCATTTATATACTTATACAAGTGAATCATGCCCCTCCCCTTAGATGTCTCAAGACTAAATAGATTTAAATTGGATCAAAATCCAGGATTTTTACTTTCCCATATCTTGTTGTGTGAAACTCCCACATTCAGACTCACCTCTTCCTGGTCTAACGGGGCCTGCGCGAGCTCCCATCAAATCAGAGCTGCCCACTTAAGTGACGTAAATTTAACGAGCGGCTTTGATTAGAATGAATGGGAAGAGAGAGCGGCTGCATTCCCTGCTGCCCCGCGCTCGCGACATGGCCTATCTGAATGGCTAGGAGGGGGGTGGCTGCCTTGCCAATTTAAGTTAGTTCAGCAGATAGCTCTGTTGGACGAGAGCCCGCGCATGCGCCGCTGTACCGGGGAAAGGTGAGTGATTACCAGCGCCCAGGGGGGTTTCACACAGCAGGGCATCTCGATTCCAGGGGAAAGCCATCTGTTGTGTTTTGTTCCAATTTATTTCCCATAATCTTTCTTCAGAGCTAAAATCTCTTCACGGCTTTTCGACCCTTCTCGCCCGATTTTGACAAGCACAGCCGAGGGTGTGGCTTAGACGACAGCCCATGCATGCACTGTAGGACTGGGAAGCAAGTACCGGGGGCAAAGACCAAAACTTGGATTAGTCAAAATACTGGGTTTTGGTCCACTTGCTAAAAAAAAAATGAATATCTGTCACAATAAATATTATGTGGCTTTTCAATCAGTTTCCGTCATGTCCTACACAGTAAGATCAATATTACAATGACTTTACATATAAAACCTTCACTTTCTAATGTACTTTATACATTATACGACAACTTTTTTATTTTTGCACTTAAATCTTTTAAAAAAAATAATATACAGTAAACCACTTATGCGATTATTTGATCTTTTAATATGATCACAATTTTTATAAGACATATTTAAACAGACTAACATAAAAATAGGCATACATAAAGCCAGCTAGTAATCAATTAGAATACAGCCTCATATAACAGTATATAAACCACAGAATTTGTTTATGTTAATACCTAATTAAAAAAAAATATAGTTATGTGATTGAGGTAAGTATTAATGGCACCAGAAACATTACACTAGTTATGACTCACATTTGTGAACTTCTATTGGCTTTTTTAATTTTATTTTTATTTTGTAATTAACATGGAACCATGATGTCATAAGCAACCATCAAGAAGCTGCTGCTGGCAAACCCAAACTTCATGTCAAAAAACATAATTTTATGAAATTATAAGAATTCTATTACAATATAACTCAAACTTAGTTGGTGCAAGACTTTTCCATTTGTCCATAGAATCATTGGGTTGTATTGATAATCCTTGGTGATACATTCTCCCATACACAGGAGTGAGTTCTGCAAAAATGAAAAGAAATAGTTATGGTAAAAAAAAAAATATCTTGGCGATTTCCTTTCAGCTTATGGGGCGCTAATTTTAATAAGCTATTTTCCCCTAAATTAGCTGTTTGGGTCTACCTTAAGGTGTATTATTTATCTATATACTTGCCATGCTTTAATTGATATGTTTTGAGATGTTTTTTAGTGTCTAACTGAGGACTGCCAACTTGTGTTATTATTTTTTGCAACTATCCGTTGTCCTGCTCCTATTTCCATTTTCAGGTATAGTCTTTCTGTGGTCTCACAAGTGGCTCCTCGCTCACCATATAACGTACGCCAGCACTATTTTCTGATACGCTCCTTGCTTACTGCTTAGCCTACCTCAGCATATCCAGCGTATGTCAGCGAGCGATAGCCTTTCCCTTTTGGTCCATTCTCCCTCCAATTAACCCTCCGGGTCCCGGACCGCACGCTGGCTGGCGATGCTACGAGGATTGACTCTGCTGACCCAGGTAAATCTTTCTTCTACTAAATCTATACACTATATAAAGCTGTTTTATATCTTCCTCATGTTGTATGATTAAGAGCCTGAGCATCTCGAAACGCGTTATGGGTCTTTGACAGGTTCAGTGGCATCTGGATCGTTATATTGCTTCACTTAAGTTTATCCTTTTTTCCACATTTTGGCTTTTAAACTTGGATATTAAAAGTTATATTTTAAACAAGAGGCTGGATAAGACGCTGACTTGTATGCTTTTGAGGAGGACTGCCTGGGATCTTCTTTTCCGTGCCTCATGGTGGCTGTTGATGAGCTGGCTGATTTTTGTATTTTCCCAGAAACCCACTGAGGCTGTAATGATATAAACCAGGACATTCCACAACACACGTGCAACTCAGTTCCCTAAAGGAGAGAGTTAATTTATTTCAGAAAACCACACAGTAGACAAATAGGTAGTAACCATATGAATGTCCACCAGGTGTCACCCTGCTCAGGTGTATATAAGGCTAGACTGCCTGATCACATGGTGAGAGGTTTAGATCCTAGAGAGGAAGCGGGCTGCTCTGCTGGGCCTGATGTTGTGTGGTTCAGAGGAGTGGATCTCAAGCTGGCTGTGAGAGAGTAGCCACAGTAGCCACAGCATGAAGTAAGGTTGCCACTTTACTGGTTGCCACTTTACTGGTATTTCGTCGGCACAGCCATTATTTTGAATAGGCTCCCGGCACAGCCAGTTTTTTATTTTTGCGGCCATTATATGTGTTGCTGTTAGCACCAGTGCCGCTCCTTGCCACCAATTTAGTTTTCTTACGCCTCTTCACTCCCCAGCCTTAAAATAATATGCAAGATGGAACTGAGCTTAATTGATGTAAAGTTTAGCATGGCCGCAGTGTACCAGCGTGATATTGTTCTTCCACGCAAGTCAAGAAACATGGAGTAGCAACACACACACTCACTGAATCAACAGCTACTGGAGGGGATCAGTATAGCTATGGGCCTGATTTATCAAGCACTAATGCCAGATAATGCCATTTCAGTGAAAATTAGAAAAAGAGCAAAATATGATTTATAATTTTTCCAGCATGTTGCTGAACCTCTAATGTTTTAGTAAATAGTGTTCCTTGCACAGCCACGTGCACAAGTGTGAAAATATATATATATATTGCCCCACTTTAATTTGCACTGATGTGGCACTGTCTGGCTCTATGTATCAATGTAAATGAATTACCTCGGCTAGCACCGCATTGCAACAGTTGTTTATAATGTTGATAAAATTATTTAAGAGCTTAGAGTCATTACAGGTGATGGCTTTTAACTGTTGACTAGAGCATTTAGTGTTACTTTTGACTGTGGGACTGGGTTTTTCAGGAGCCAAGCTGTCAAAATGTTGGCAAGATGGCCGCTCCTATGCAGTTTAGGATCAGATGTTGTTCCACAACATCTGCATGCAGTTAAGCCCTCTAAAATAGCTAAGTCACTGATTGCAAGATAGGGAGTTTAGGGGAGCAATTTAAATGTTGATTTTTTTGACTGGAGGTCCAATTTAATGCCCCACCCAAAACCGCTTAATAGCCCCTCATAGCTCCAGTCATGCTAATGCAACCACTACTTTAAAGGGGGTTAAAACCCATATTTGTTTTTTTTACCCCTGGCCGCCATAGGCCCACTGGCCCGGTGGCCCGGTTTTCAAATAAAACTGGGCTTTCCACAGCCGAAGCCACACCCTGCAGTACTTTTGAGAGAGCCGATTGAGGCGATGGCACAGGAATAAACACAGTTTTGGGGAAGGCAGGGATGTGGTGCCTGCATTCAGAGCGTGGTGAGAGAGGCCTGGTAAAGGTGAGTTTACCGGGGACCCCAGGGGTTTCTCACAGACTACCGGTTGGCCCTGGGGGTTTTGATCTGCTTTAACTCCATACTGGTTAGGTAGTCATTGGATGTGGTTTGGAGCTATTCTTGCTGCTAGGTTTCTCCTACAAGTCACTCTGAATTGAGAAAGATTGTTGAATGACTAGCAACTGAGCATTATTTTAGCAAATAGAGCTGTATTTGTAGTGGCGAACGCAACTATGGAACATAGCAGCAAATTGAACCGTAATTTTAGCAAAAGCAGCTGTATTTGAAGCCACAAACATAGAAATAACTGACTATTTGCTGCAGTGAGCGAGGCTGGATGAGTAAGATTTCCTTAGAAAAAAAAAGACGAAAGCTGGTGAACTACTGGGGCAGATTTGGTTTTGAAATTTTTGAAAGTCTTCCTGAAAACACACATTTAAAGCATATGTCAGCATGGCATGGATCTCAGAGGACATATGTTGTGTCTCAGGAGTGTCTTGTTAGAAAAGCTTCATATAAAAAGATAAAAAAGATTTTTTTTAATATGTTAAAAGTAATGTGAAAATACTGTTGCTGGACTTGTCTTGACTTAAAAGCAAAATGTTTTCAGGCCTTTAGTTTTATATATGGCCACATTGTCTGCCACAATGCCGGTACTGATATACATTAGCTGAGGATTACGCCTGCTGGTTTTTCTAATTTTTTTTTTTGGTAACCAATATAATTTTCCTGATGTTATTATTTCATACTCTGTTATAATGATAGAACGGCTTCTCCCAAGCTCTGCTTGCAGGAAAGGATATGTGACACATTTCAGAAAGGTCCTTTCTACTCAAGGGATGACTTAAAGGGAATAAACAGAATATCCTGTAAGGAACATGGAAAGTCTACTTCTGCACATTAGGGAACAGGACTAATTGTTGTGTTAATAAACATGATTTACTTAAAATGCAAATCCCCCTCAAATACATATTTACGAGGAATCAATTAATTCCAAAAATGGTACGTTCATTAGACATGTATTAACACTGATATTTTTTCAAATTACCTTTAGGACAATGCTAATGTTCATCTATGGAAACTGTTCTTCCATTTCTAGGCTGTTTATGTGAAGAAAAGAACAGCATTTATTAAAAAATACTACCGCAGTATTAGCACTGCATCAATATAAAAACTTTCTTCTGAGCGCTTAAACTGAAACACCCATTTTTAACAAAATGCTTGTTGTTCCTCTGCACACGAGATGAGGAATATCATAACGCTCAGTTTAATTAGTTAAAGGTCAAATTTGAATTTTTGTTTTGTTTTGTGTTTTTTTTAGAAAAAATTTCCAAACACAACTTAACAGCCTTGAAAGCAGTTTTTGTTTGTTTTTGCTAATTCAATTTTGAGTGTGAGAAAAAGCACTTGAAAACAATTTGATTTTCGAAAATAATTTGTGTGGCATTTAGGAGTGCAAAATAATTCTAGCGATTCAGGTAACGTTGATTGGCTCCATACAAGTGTTTCACACAATTTTTTACAGCAGCTTTCAGGAGGAGAATGGAGCCCACAATGGAGCCCTTCTACCCACTGTGCCTGTGGAAAAAAAAAACATAGTACACCATAGGAAGGCCTATGTACTTGAAACTGTGTAAATGATATTTAATATAGGCCTCACAAATATAAACGTAAACACTGGCCATGCATTTAGATGAAACAAACCATAGTGGCAAACACAGGGCATTGGACGTGTCAAGGTGAGGAACAAAATGAATGAGGCTCAATGTGCTTTCTGTATAACTGAGAACAGCGTGGTTAGAACTATTCCGGGCCACCACAAGCAAAACACATGGGCTAATCACATGACAACATGCACTGTTACATAAATATGTAAGTTTAAGTTTAACAAAGGGTCAGCACAGGGACCAGTTCAGCTAAACAGAAGAAACACACAAACACACATAAACATGGAGTTTACCACTCGTTAAAGAATTTTCACTTGTACATTTGTCAACTGAAATTTCAATTGTATTTGAGTACACAAATTTAATTCAAAAGCCATTCTGATTCTTACATGTGATTTTCCAAACGTTAATTATTTTTTTTCTACCTTTAGTGAATCAAGGCCAAAATCTTACCCTTCTATTTACTCCCCCAGCAAAACCTGCGACCGCGATCCCTCCCACGGGGTCTCCTCTTCACGTGGCTCTTCCGTGGCGAGGAGAGGGCGAGAAAAAGGCTTCCAGCAGCAGCAGGAGAGCAGAAGCCAGAGTGATCAGCGTGAGACACAGTGGCCCAGGGATGGATGGGAGGTAAGTATTAAAAAAAATACATTTTTTTTCCCATGTGCCTGTGTGTTTTTTTTTCACACTTAACACCTTGTGAACTGGTAAGAGATCCATGAGACCCCTATACCAATTCAGAAGGCTGGGGGCTGGCAAGTCACCTGCGGCTAGCGGGTGACTTGCCATTAACCCCCGGCACCAGCCAGACACATCCAACTAGTGGACACGTGTTTCGAGCTGGTAAGGGGTCCATGAGACCCCTATACCAGTTCACAAGGCTGGGGGCTGGCAAGTTACCTAACCCTAACCCTTAAAATTCCAAAAAACAAATGCCCCCCCCCCCCCGGGAGGGGGGACCCTATGTCATTTTTTTTAATGAACCCTTTACACTCTGTCGCCCAGCAGCTATAAAAGGCTTCCTGCAGCAGCAGGAGAGCAGAAGCCAGAGTGATCAGCGTGGGACACAGTGGCCCAGGGATGGATGGGAGGGAAGTATTAAAAAATAAATAAATAACATTTTTTTTTTCCATGTGTCTGTGTGTTTTTTTTACACTTAACCCCTTGTGAACTGGTAAGAGATCCATGAGACCCCTATACCAGTTCACAAGGCTGGGGGCTGGCAAGTCACCTGCGGCTAGCGGGTGACTTGCCATTAACCCCCGGCACCCCCAATTACCTACCTCTCCAAAGCCCAGGGGGGGCAGAAGAGCCCGGCCCACGGAGCTTGTAGCCGGCAGGGCGGGGGGCCACCAAAACTGGCCTCTTCGCCCTGTTCCTACAAGCCTCCATAGCTGGTCCCGGGCTGGTTATGATGGGTAAGGGGGACCCCACATCATTTTTTTGGGGATTTTTAAGGGTTTTTAACCCTTTAAATTCCAAAAAATGCCCCCCCCATGTCCCTATGTCATCTTTTTTTTAATTAACCCCTTATGTTTATAGTGTGGATAGTAGTATTTTATTTGTAAATGTTATAAAGTGCTCTTTTCAGTTTGGGGGGTCTCCTGGGTAAGAATGGGGGGACTACTGATACATATGTGGTACCGTTGTAATCGGGTGAAATGGGGCTTTCACATGCAATATGGTTTTCATTAATAAAACAAATGTTTTATTTAAAATAAAGTAGACAATTGTCTAAAATATTGTTTTATTTCTTTTTTTGTTTTTCTTACGCAAAAATATTTAAAAAACAGTAGAAAAATTACAAACAAGACATAAACTCTGCTGCAGAATATATATATATATATTACTGGAAATTCCGAAAAATGACCTGTCAACAGAGGGTGACAAAACTTCAAGTAGGCTGGCAATTAAAAGGGTTAATAGTACGTATGCATGTTGGGTATTGTTCTGCTCGAGGGACCTTGCGCTTTCAGATTTAGCTTGTTTTTACTTGTTTGCATATTGATATTTTAGGAAAACTGCTTTTTTCTAATTTTCTGCTTTTTTATAATTTTTTTAGGGAAACCCTGTTCATCCTAAGAATTCTTCAAGTGATTACTTCCAGAAAGATGAGCGCACTACAACAAGCTGGGTACTATTAGAAAGCTTAACATGTGTACTTTCAGGGAATATATGGTTTGTGGGGGGTATTCCAAAAGTAAAGGGTTGTTTTGGTTGAAAAATTGCAAGGTGCTCACTTTGTCTGCAGAGCTGAAATTTTCAAGTAAAATACCATATTAGTACCCATAGTACCCAGTCCAAGGACAGATAGCATTACCCATCTACCCTTGCAGTAGGCAGAGCTATGCAAATCATCTCTTTATATCTCTGTGCCATCCAAGGCCCTTAGAAACGCTAAGGGTGCAATGCCAAGGATTAGCTTTAAATTTTACCCAGCCAGACATATCCAACTAGTGGACACGTGTTTCGAGCTTTAGGCTCTCATCAGCACTAGGGCGGATGCCTCTGGCTGTATGGGGGGTGAGACTTGGTGAGTACCAAAACATAGTCGTGAGCCAGTATGTGGAGAGACCCATGTTAGGCTTAATATAGGGGGGCTAAAGAGACCAAAATTCTTATTCTTTTTTAATGAAACTCTTTGCAACCAAAGAATTGATTGAGGGATTACTTCCACAAAACTACACCCACATAAACAAGGTATGCCTAGAAAGCTTGAGGCGTGTACTTCTAGAAAATATATAGTTTGTTGGGAGTATTTCAAATGTAAAGGGTTGTTTTTCTGGAAAAACTGCAAGGTGCGCATAGCGCACTCCTAAAGCGCTGTTTCAGTTTGGGGGAGTCTCCTGGGCAGGAAAGGGTGTCTACCAATACATATGTGGTACCGCTGTAACCGGGAGAAATTGGGGTTTCACACGCAATAAGATTTTATTGACAAACTTACATTTTTTATTACAAAAAAAAACTACAAATTGCAAAAAATAGATTTTTTTTTTATCTTTTTGCACATATTTCACCCAAAAGTATTGATAATACACAAAAAAAAAAGGCCAAACAAGACATTTCATGTTGAAACTCAGACTCTGCTTAAAAAAACTATATATAATTTTCCTGGAAAATCCCTTCAAAAATCAAAGTTGAACATATGTAGCGCAAAATAGTGAAAAGTGGTCTGGCAACAAAGGGTGACAAAAATTCTAGGAAGGCTGGCACTTAAAGGGTTAAAGGTACTGTCCAAAACAAAAACAAGTCATATTCAACTTTTGTCCCCTGCAGCACGTCTGTCCTGCTTCAGCTGGAAAAACTTACCAAGTGATGAGATCAAGTGCCATAGCATTCATTGCTCCCTAGCAGCATAAGGAAGCAGCTGTTAGCCCTGTATGTCTTCATTGACCATGAGTGCTGCGGGGCGACTTCTAGGCACCTGTGAGTTTCTTCAAACTGGACGTCACAGGCTTGCATCCACTTTAGATTGTGCACCTAATCATTGCCAACAAGCAGCTAAAAGCAAGCATGGTCACACACAGGTGCTAGGACACACCATAGTAAAATATTACACATGCTTGAGCAGTGCATAGGATAACTTTGAAACAGGTCTGTTGACTGTTGGTTAGTTTGCATTATGATGCAACTGCTTTTTTTCCTTCTTTTTTAGTATGATACTTCCTAGAGTGATAAAGTAGTTAATGTGGACTAAAATCCCAAAACATGCAATATCCCTTAAGGCCACTGCTTTAAAATGGAAATCCAGTCTTCATAACCCTTAGCCCTGCCTCCCATCCCTGGCAAAGAGGCAGGACAGGGGGTGGGGTTGCAAAAAAAAACACCTTACCTCGTTACCCAGTGCCATTCCCTTGGCGTTTCTAGGGCTGGGCACAGCCATCTTGGAGAAGCTGCACAGAGTGGCACCATGGCTTATTAACTTAATGGGTGGATAAGAGTGAGCACAGAGCAGGGGAATGCAGGTAAAATTCCAGGTAAGGCAAGGCAATTTTTCTGTAACCCCCCCCTTTTCCTGCCCCTGCACCGGGGGAGGGATGTTATGAAGAAACCGGGCATTCACTTTTATTAGGTTTTTGAAAAGCCAGCTATCCAGTTACATGCATGAAATTAGTTATACTTTAGATCTGCAGCTATTCACCTAAGACCGAATCTTATGTCTATTCAGAATGACATATGAACCGTGCCCAAAAGTATACAATCTCTAGTTATAAGAAGCAATAGATACAGACTACAAGTACAAAGCATACCCTAAAAAGGAAAAATGGTCTTCCCATTGCACCAGAGCTATCCTGCAAAACACAAGTAATTATCAAGCATTTTAACCGTATACTAAAATGAGCAATTATAGTAAATTATGCTATCTTACCAATAAACCCGTAGACACAGGTAGATACATCAGCAACAGCAATAAGGTATTTACAACTGCCATTTCTGACAATTTGGGGGATTTCTTACATGTATACTAGGCATTTGCACACAATGAGAGTAGTGGTTCAAGTGCATGCTCGATTACTAAATTACTTGATCATGGTTAAGGCGTTCTTTTTCTTGGCTTTGTGAGTCAACTTTTTAATATACAGTATTAGATCTAGGTTGATTATTATTGGGACCAAGCCCAGCCTATGGCTATCAGGGTAGGGATCAAACGTTGATACCTTTTCAAACTTGGAAAGCAGTTTGAAACAGAATTGAATAGTCCTGTTTAGAAATCAACACATGCGAGTTTGACCATTCATTGAAAGTTCAGTAAGCCCTAGGTCCAGCCTTTTCCCTGTCAGACTGTCCATCCAGAGACACCAGTTGGGTATTGCCAGTAGAATGAACTAGAGCAGGAAGTGAGCTGTGAATCATCCACTTTAGCAGATATAAGACCCAGCATGAAGTTAGCTTTCCCAGTTCTGCTCTAGTCTTTGTCAGGGGAAGATCTTAGTTAAGTATTTTTACCTTTAGTGTGATCTACAGCTGGTGTTTTTATGCTGTTACTGTTCTCTCTTGTTATTTATGTAAGTTGTGAAGTGCATGTAGGGTTGCAGAGATCACCCCATGCATCCAAGTCCACGCATCTGCTGCCCCTGGGGGACAGGAAATACAGATACCAGCCCTGGGGTGGTGGATGTATCCGGTTGTGAGGGCTGTTGTGTATCCCATCCTTTGAGACCCATGCTAGTCCAGCGACAGTCAGTAGCCACTGTACTAAAGCTTAGAGGAATACTCAGCTTAAAGGATTTTTTCCTACATGGAGGGTCCTTTACCTTGTATGGGGGGCTTGTATGTGTGTATGTATGCTCTGCAGCTTACTTTGTGTTTTTTTTTAATTTTCAAAGGGGCGTGGCTTGCCGGGTGGAAGTCGCTTATGCTGCACACTTTCTGCAGGCAGAGTTGCTGCAGGCTCTGCATGGCCTGGAAATCTACAGACTTGCTCTTCTACTTTTATCCTACTCCACCTGCTGCAGCCCCTATGCTGTCTCAGGCTGCCTACCACTGCCCTGCACCTGCCGAAGCCCTGTGACTGCTGTGGCCTGGCACTTGCATTATGCTGAGGCTTTTGTGTCTGCTGTGGTTTGCTGGAACCTGTCTAACACCTACTGGCTAATGCAAAATGAAGGCTTGATGCCCCATCTTCATTTGAGTCCAAGCCTGCAGCTTCACAGTGGACAACCTAATGCAGCCATTTCCTGTCCCCTGCGCACACTTTACTGGGGTTGTGGGGCACCTTTTCTTAAGGATGTGTACCTTACTTATAGTGGTATGCTTCTCCTTTTCTATTTTACAGAAGTAGTCCTGAAGGGGACTAGATCCAGGAAATCAACTCCCTCCTTAAAGTGGACCAACACCCAGGATTTTGACTATCCTGGGTTTTGGTCCACTTCGGGGGGGCACCCCGATTGGGGGTCCCCCAGAAAGCCCCAAAAACTCACCTCAACACGCTCCCACGTGACCGCGCCGTCCAATCCCCGCCGACGGACAAGCGGGTGACAGCGACGGACAAGACAGCGCGTCCGCCGCCCGCCGCCTCCCACACATCACTCTTACAGGGCGCGCGCCCACGCCGGCCATTCACAAACGGCCGGCGCGGGCGTGCGCACGTCTAGATGGTCGCGCGGGAGGCAAGGTTTTTTTGGGGTTTTGGGGGGGTTTCATCCCGCGGGACATCCCGATCTCGGAGGGAGGTGAGGGCGGTGAGGGAGGTGATCGGCCCGGGAATCTTATAGATTCCCGGGCCGATCACCCCTGGGTGTTGGTCCAGTTTAAGTAGTAGACATTACTTGTTACGAGGGCTTCCTCCTCAGGGTTGGATCGCTCCCCTGGTGGTTTCTGGATCTAAGGATTGTCCACCCTCTGAGAAAGTGGGAACAGGATGCACCTTCATTTGCACGGCCTCTGCAAACAGTTTAACACCATACTGAAGCAGATACTTAAGGGGTGCAACTTGGAGTAATATCTATGCTATTTGCTTACTGGGAGGTTCCACAGGCGGAAACAAATTTCTTGCCCTTCATGCTTCTGTCTGGGTGACATGGCTCTGGTGAAAGATGATGGGAAGATTTGCCAGCAGCTCGCAGCAGGCCAACAGTCCCAGCTGTGGGCAACCCAACACCCATTCTGGGAGATGTCTAGGCGCAACTCCAGAAGGACAAAGCCAGGGGACTTCCAAATAACCAACCACATCGGGCCTCATCTGTGGCCCTTGTCCCAAAGAAGGGCTGAAACCATGGTAGCAGGTGGGCATCTGGGGTAGCACAGGAAAACTGCTGCCCCCTAAAACCCTTAAAGGGGGAAGATGTGAGAAAAATAGAATAATTTCACATATGGCCTGCTCATGTCCGGTTAGTAATCAAAACCCTTATTTAAATAGCCTCAACTCAGGAAAGATCTCAGCTGATGAAAGACGTGGGTCTCACGTCATTTCTGAGTGTTCAGGAGAACTAAGGTTAGGAGCCATTACAAACAGTAGTGCCTGGTCACATAGCGTGTACAAGGCGCATCTGGGTCCATTGATAGCAGGATCGGATCTCTAGGACCTGTCACCGAAAAGGTATGCTACATATTAGTTGAGAGATATAGCTAGCATGTGCTAGAGGAGGAGCCCAAGGCTCATCTCTGAGAAGAAGTGTGGGAGGCAGGGTCTGAGAATTCAGACCCTTCTTGTCGTTCTGTTCTTCATAACTGTATTATCCGTCTAAAATAAGGTAACTGACATATTCTCCTCTAATTCTGATTTTAAACACTTCCTTGTATTTGCCCTTTTTGACCTGTATTTATCTCAATTGTTTATATGTACATTTTTGTCTAGTGTGCCCTTTAAAGCAATTAAATATATAACTATATCTTGGGCTGCTCTGTTATCGGAATCCCCAACTCATTTGTCCACGGTTCTCGGCTATATATCATATGCAAGCAGGCTGTCATCTGGCTTGATGTAATCCCGTTAATAATTTACGGTGGATCAAACTAGAGTTAGTGGTATTAATACGGGACTGGTGGTAGTAAAACGGACATGCAGCCTGTCAGGGTCGTGACGACCGGGGGAGCGGGGGTATCAAGGGACCGTACATCATGATCTCGGTGGCAGTAATGGCAGTAAGGGTTTTATCACACCTACAATTGGTTGTACACAAGCCACTAAAGGATTCATGAGAATTTGAATGAATTTTTATCTATGACTTTTTAACTTAATTGTCACACTTGTGTGCACACACTTATTAGTAAAGAAACAGTAGTGTTTTTCCAATTTATTTGATTACTAAACAGGAAGTTATGAACCTTACAGTAAGACAAAACCTTTAACAAGAGTATTTTTCCCTTCAGAACAAAATGAGCTTTGCCAGGTACAAAAAAAATGTGATTTGAATTTGAAAAGCCCTTGCATCCCAAGAGGTATGGGCAGGTTCACCTAGTATGGAGGAGGAGGAGTATGAAGGGGGTTTCTAAACTTTAGCTTAAGAAACACCATTGAGTTACATGACTGCTGACTTGCCAATATGAACCAGTGGGTATTAGAAGTATTTCTACATTATATAATACCGCACAGAATATAACAATCCCTATAAACATACCTTTTTCATATATTCCTCTGTAGTGATATGTGATTCCTATTGACAAACCAGAAAAACAATAGTCTATAAAGATACGTACACATGTTAATAATTTAATTTTTTAACCAGAGTGCGATACCTAGACAAGAAACCAGATAAACGGTTTCAGAATTGAAGCCCAACTCCAGCCAAAATATTTGTCTTGGATACAGTGAGGGAGGGTTATGGCAAAGTGATTGATTTTATGCCAGATGCAATTGTGCTGGGGGAACTTTAGGCAAACATTCTGTTTGGCTACTAGAGATCAACAGGATTTTTTGGGTGTGTTGATGGCAACTGGTGCAGACCATCAAAAAACATGTGCCAGTAACACCTATTGCTGATCAGTGTCCAGTGACCAAACGGGTTCAGACTAGTTAACCCTGGTCTAACCCTCTCCTACCGGAGTTGGGTTTCTATGTCCTGATTTACCCAGTCTACCCACAAGGCACCACTTTAAAGGGTGCAAGGTCCACTAGGCACTAGTGTGCGCTAGTTTGTTGTATTTCCTTCAAGTTGTTCATCCAGGGACAATGATTTACTGACAAGTGGGTATTTCTTGAGCCGGTAGGCAATGACTAGAGAAAAAGCTCCTTTTGGAGGCTGGCCTAGAGCATACGCTTCAATGATGCAAGGACCTCACTGCATTTCCAGAGGTGACCTCCGAATTGAGGGTTATCTCCTTTGGGATGCTCACTCGCCTGGAATGAGGGCTTATACTTCGGAATTAGATCCCTCTCCTGGAGTTCCTCGGTTTTAGGGCAAAATGGCAGGGATTTAAACTATTACCTACCTCTAACACTGTACTCATCACAAGATCCGGGTCCTATAGCCCTCATAGAAACAAAGAGACAATGGACAACACAGAGCAAAGGGATAATGGAGAACACTGGCTACTCCATCATGGAGCTTGCAGGACTGCAGTAGCAGCAATAGCCTCACCCCTAAACAATACAAACTCACATATCTAAGGCCCATGACTTACACACAGACAGAGTCACTGTATGAAGGGGAACTCATCACAAGCTTAAAAACCAAACCAAAGCTTATTGAAAAAAGTAATCCTCCTAAAATGATAAGATCATCCAGCTGGCAAGACAACAGGAGTAACAGCATCTGAGTGGGACATTACAGACGATATCAGCTCGCCCGTATCTGTCATTAGGCACACCTAGGCACGGAAGAGGGGGAGGGGCGGACCTGGCAGAGGTGTTGCAGGCAGTGTCAGACTACTAGGGGCAGGGACCCTGCGGAACTCCAAGGCACTGTGGTAATCTGTATTGTTACTCCCGCCCCCCCCATTCTGAGACCCCCTTTCATCTTTTATCTTTTAGCTGATTTGACAAAATTATTTGGCAACATGACAAGCAAGTTTTCAAATCTTAAACAGTCTCTAAATATCTCAATTCAGGAATAGTCAGTACAAAAGTTAAAAGATTCTATGATGGACTCGATTCAAGTGGCGGTTAAAGCACAAATCCAATAAATAAAGTGGAAGAGCACCCATGACCTTATATATCAGTATAATGTTATAATAAACTACATACTTTTTGGAATCTTTACTACATGACACTGGCCATAGGGACAGTTTCTGGGGGATCGCATTGCTTCGAGGCCAGTTGGGCTGCTGTCCCTATCCAATTCATGTCTCCTTATTCTACACTCCAGACCCCTTGTACCCTTGTATATATATATATATATATATATATATATATATATATATATATATATATATATATAATCCTACTGATTTTTTAGTGTGCTCAAATTTTTCAAGTGCTATATAATACACTGAGCTCATTTTTGGTGAACCAGCGGTCTATTTGTTGCACCCACTCCAGATATTTGCATCAAGAGTCATTAATATTTGGTGTGCCTCATCCAACTAACGTTTTCTTTGCACAAAATGGACAATATCCTGGTTTGGGGGTATGTAGCACAAACTACCGTAATACAGAATTAGCATACAGTATATACTGTATTTTTTCACAGTTGCCAGTGAAAAAAAGTCTTGTACTTACCCCAGTTTTTAAGCCTGGGTCCAGTGCTCTGGAGTAGTGAAATAAGTACTGAGAATGAGAATAGCAACATTAATGTCATGTCTGGCCAGTGTATGATATAAACACATTTATAGTCATTTATCACTTACTCTTTTGTACACCTCTTGGTTATTTTCCTGAAATGCAAAAAAAAGAAAACTTTAATTTCAAATGCTGAATGAACAACATCTAAATGTTGTTTCTAGCGATACAAATAATTCTATGTAGTTAGTGCACGTTTTGTGACCTTGGACTTCAGACAGATTAACATATGCATAGATTCAGACAGTATCGGACTGAGGTGTCTGGGGTCCACCAGGGAAACAGAATCTGGGGACCCACCTTACAGTTACATGTAAATATTATTTTTATTTAATTTTTATTTTCATGCACCCAGACAAACTGTATTATGTATTTGCTATCACAGAGTGAACCATCCTTTTTGGAGATGGGAGCCCCCCAAAAGGCCCATCAATTCAGGTGCCCACAGGGGGATTCCCCGGTAACCCAGTGGACCAGACGGAGCCTGCATGAAGAGTATTTTCTGTATAATGTTTTGTTTTGTTTTTTATCCTTGAGCATATAGACAGATCTATCATAACATTTTAAAGCAGAAAATGTGTAATCAAATTGTAGGATTGCAGAGCAAACCCAGCCATTACCGTCCAAACTCAAATTAACATTTATTCTTACCTCATTTATCTTCATTCTATTGTAAATTGAGCTACAAATGTCCATGACAAAATTGGAAATCTGAAAGACATGTTTAGTTTAAATGTCATAAGGAGTCACAACATTTGTTAATACGGGTTTAAGATCTGGGCAGTCATACAAATACATTCATGAGCTGAAGCTATAGCCAATGTAGTAGATTGTTCAGAAACAAATCAGCCTGTGTTTGTGATGGGATGCTGGGGTTAAGTGGAAAATGATTCCAGGAAAGTGTGTTTCTTGATTTACTGACTCTTTAAGGGGCAGCTGGAAAAGCACTCTATAGGGCCCTGGAGTCTGGGTAGCTGGAGAAGCTGGGTGGGTCCTGCTGGCCACTCACTCGAATCCAGTGCTCCAGGCCAGAAGGCCTTTAAAGAGACTGATGAACCACAGCTGAGAGCTGCTGAATAGGGTGAGGTGTATGTGGCACCTGCAGCCAAGCATTGGAGAGCGCTGCCGACAGCCGTACGGGCTAACTGGATGCAGGCAGCACTGAAGCTTGGGAGAGCTCACAGACCGACAACCGTGTAGGCTAACTGGGTGCAGGCGGCACCAGAGCGGACGAGAGCTTGTAGTTCGAAAGCTGTGTGGGCTACAGGATACAGATGGCACCAGGAGCAGGGCGGCTAGACGTCTGCTGCCAAACAGAGTGAGACAGTCGACAGGGCAGAAGCGGCAGAGAGTCTCTGATGTGAATGATGAGTAGGCCTGTGTGGCCACATGAAATTGGGCCAACAGTCCTCATAATAGTCTGTTATGAGGACCTGTGTTTCCTTATGAATGCTGAAGAAAGCCTGTTTAAATTGGGCTTTATGATTCCAAATAAACCATTTGAGTTAATTACCCCCTGTGTATGCCTGTGCCTGGGATCCTGGGAGCTTACTCCATAAACCAAGTTTTAATTATCCCAACAGCATTGTAGTGCAGAAGCCAAGCTTTGTTCCTGGGAAGCCTTAGGTGGAACTGTCTGGCCATAAATGTAAATGGCTAGAGGACTAGAAAGAAAGTGGTGGTGAGAATGACAAGGGTCACTGTAAATTGTTTAGGTGTCTGGTATCTAAATGGTTAACAGGTAATTCTTTAAAGATCGAATGGTTAATGAAAGCCACATCCCCAGGCCAAGAAATTAATCTATCTGACCAAAAGTCAAAACAAATGTAATTTAACTTTCATCTAAATATTCATTACCCCTTTAGGTCCTAATTAATATTCCAATAATACTAAGTACAAATAGATTAGCTGCAACTAATCGAAGAATATAACTGACAGTAATATGTTGTACCCTGTTAGCCAAAGAGAACAGTAGAAATACGGTAAGTATGGGCTAAGTCAGTCGATTTTTATGGTGAGTTTTCAAGAATACTTACAGTACACTAGCTCTCTTCATCAGAATAGGATGTTACATCATGTGCGAAAACGAAGTATTCTTAAAATATACTGTTAGCCATTAAAAGGGATATTCTAATTTCCCCACTTTTCAACAATTTTCCTTTACCACTAGGTAGGTTTGCAGTTTGAAGCTTACATCTTAGGACAAACCTAATCTGACATGCAGAAATACTAGCCTTTGTAAAACACTGGTAGCTCCAGTTTTCTGTAAAAGCAACATGATGCAGTGAGTGTTCAAGATTAATCAATAGTGCTTGGCTCTACTGAAAGATAAACTAATTAGCGAATCTTTCAAGGAAATATTAACTGCTTCTTGGAAAGCTCCAGCATTAAAGCGGACCTTCACTCTGAATAAGAGTCTATCTTATATGTTTCCCACACCCTGTACATACAGATTGCTCACATTAAAAATCATCCTACCTGCATCTACTGCATGTTATGAGCTTTTAAACATCCAAGATGGCGGCTTATGGAAGCCGCAATCTTATCAGGCAGCCTGCAAACAGGAAGTGCCTCCTGACTGTGCTGCTCTGCATTCTGGGACTGCTGACCGTTACCTGACCCAGCTCTGCTCTGTCTGAGCAAAGCACAGCTATAACCCACCCCCTGTACCTTATCCCACTCTCCTCTCCTCAGTAAGTGTGATGCTTCTGAGTCAAGATGGCGGCGCCCATATCCTAAATTCCTGAACACAGTTGCAGCCCAGTGGGGGAAAGAATAATAAGTTAGTGACTAAAAACGTAAAATATATTAATTTTAGATGCTGGGGAACCGTTTCTTAAGAGTTTGGGCTTTTCATTAAATCACGCTGAAGGTCCGGTTTAAATGAACATTAGCTAGCAGCCCTGCTGTTAAAAATGAATTTGTGTTGTATTCATTTTAGAACAAGGACCGTGGACTGCAGCCAGTATTTGTTGACTTAAAAAGTAAAGTAAAAAAGTCAAATGTTCATCGGGGCATTTTGGTTTGCCTGGGCACTTCAAGCCACATAGCAAACATTGGGCAGAATATTCACCCAGGCCACTCTCCATCACTGTGCATGTGTCCTATATGACCTCCTTTGGTCAATAGGGCTCATCAGGTGGGCGTATGCAGTGTTTTGCTCGATCTTTGGACTACCCACTGGGCTTTTAGCAGATGGGTTTTCCAAATTGAGATGCCTGTAAGGAAGGCGCTCTCCTTCATGCTATGTCTGTCTACATAGTGAGCACTTCAGAAAAGATAGCTATGTAAATGAACTCCCAATACCATGTATTGCAATTAGTGATGTTTAATCAGAAAAGGTGCCTATAATTATATATACAGTGTATAAACATTCCATATACAGTAAATTATATACGTCCAAAATATATATTATATAAGCTGTGTCCTGAGAACCAGGGGATATTCCAAATAGTTGGTATTAAATGCATACAGACTGCAGTTAATCAAACAGAGATTGACACAGTATATCATGACATAGTCAGGCACGAGTGCATACATGCAAAATGAGTAACAAGAAAGGTAAATAAAGATCAATCAAGGAGCAGAGTACCTATGTACTGATGAAGGTTTTCTAACCGAAACGTTGAGATTCAGTTCAGTTTGTCATCCAACATAGGTACTCTGCTCCTTGAACTTTAACCTAAATTATTTAATAACTGTCTACTTAGTGAGGAAATCACTTTCGTCGTTCAGCTTTCAATCACCACCTGGGTGACCTATTCCTTCAATCAACCTTCAGTGGACTGAGAATGGAAATGACCCCCCACTCCCTCCCACACGTCCTGATTAGCTGCCTATCTGCAACTATGAAACCTCGTCCTCTTCCCTCCTCTCTGGTCACACTATGTGCTGGCAAGCTGGAGAAGCTCTTAGCTTGCAGCACCTCTCACCCCCTGTTTCTAGTCTCACTATGTGCTGGCAGTAATAACTAGATGCACAATAATGCACTTACTTTTTTTTTTTACTATGATATATGTAAAGCAAACAGTGCAGTTGCCACACCCACTGTTTCTCCTCATTATTTCTCTGCATCTCCAATGCTCTAGGTACTTTTATTAATAACCTAGGAACTACTGGGACTTTTAGAAAACCGATGGAAGTTTAGGAAAATCCAACGTGTAGGCAATGGGACAACAATCAGGCTTGCCTTTAGTATAACTTTAAACATTTCTGCTCTGTAATTCCTGCCAAAAATCTCCCTGTTAAATTCCTACAAACTCATGTGTCAATGGTCCTCTCACTCCCCTTTAGAACCATAAGAGTAAAACATTTGAAAACCCTTCATCAAGTTTATTGGTCACATACACATCCATACATACATAATATGTCATGCAGTGAAATGTTTCTTCCAACTGCTCTGCTCAAGTATACAATAATAAAGACGTTCAAAACACACCCGTGATAAAAAGCTGCATTACATGCAAATGGTGCTATACAATGCGCACCACTCTCTGCAGAGATTGCCTATCTTGTTTATTGTTGTTGCCATACCAGCAGGTTTAATTGTGTTTCATCGTGGTTAAGTGAAAATATGAATAGCTAATCTCAAAGACCAAAAGAATAAGAGACCGAAACATAGAAAACATAGAAGGTTGATGGCAGAAGGAGACCAAAAGGTGTATCTGATCTGCCCTTATGTGTATACTGTATGTATACTTATCCTAGGTGAGACAAAAGGCTTAGAGGTGGTACCTATCATTCCACAACAGCCTATTAGGACATTTCTGCTTCCGGATACCCGAACTTGACCCGAACCCCAGTCAAAGTCAATAGGGAGCCGAACTTAGGGGACCAAAAATGGCAGTAAATTGGGGGTAGTAAGGGCTAGAGGGCTGTAAGTCGGGGAACATCAAGGCATACACAAAATAGGGTAGGAATATACTCCAAATCACAGAAAACAAAAAAATAAAATACATAAATAAATAAAGTATTAATTTTTTACGTCAGAGGGTAAATTGGGGGTATCAGGGTTATTGCCCTGCACAAAACGGGGTAGGGACAGTGCTAATATTATGTATATTTTATTACAAAAGTATAAGAACCCCCCCACAACTCTTTAACCGCCCCCATATCAGGCTGTGTGACAGAGCCCCCATCATCCCTATAGCAGACTGTGTGACAGAGACCCCTATCACCAACTGTGGAAGAGCCCCCCATAACCCCCATAGCAGACTGTGTGACGGAGACCCCCATCACCCCCATAGCAAACTGTGTGACAGAATCTCCCCATAGCAGACTGTGTGACAGAGCCCCCTATCACCCCATAGTAAACTGTGACAGAATCCGCCCATAGCAGTCTGTCTGACAGAATCCCCCCATAGCAAACTTTGTGACAGAGAACCCCATCACCTCATAGCAGACTGTGTGACAGAATCCCCCATCACCCCATAGCAGACTGTGTGACAAGAGCCCCCATCACCCCATAACAGACTTTGTGACCAAGCCCTCCATCACCCCATAGCAGAATGTGACAGAATCCTCTCCACTGCCGCCATAGAATACTGTGACAGAATCCTCCCCATCACCCCATAGCAGACTGTGTGGCTGAACAGCCCTTGCTCTCTGGCTGCAAGCTGGACACTTTAGTCTACATGGCCTGGCCTGGTTGGTTGGGGGCAGGGCACAGGCACATGGGCAAGGCGGGGGGCAGGCTCTGTTTGTGTGTATAAAATATACTTTTTTTTTATTAGTAAAGTTCACTTAAACTGGAACCAACCCCAGTTGTTCACAAAATGGGTGTTGTTCCTGGCATGGGGAGGCATTCTTATTACGGATGGCCGCAAACAGGAGAAATCTTTCCTTTCTCCTTGTTCCCCCAGAGAAATCCAGTACTTCAACCTTCTTCCACGGCCGTGCGGCATCCTCTAGTTCTGGCAGATGTTCAGGATCCTTTTTCCCTTTTTTTTGTTTTCCTACTTATTTAAACTTATTTAAACTACTTATTTGATGGGTCCAAAGGCCCCCTATACCAGTTCAAAGGGCAGGGGGACAGCAAGCCACCTGCCTGACATCCCACTGGGTGGCTTGCTTGACCCCCCGGCCATATTACCCACACTTCAAATGGCCACGGTGGGGAAAAAGGCCTGATGCTCCCAGCATGTGCTGGGCATAAAAGCTGGCAATAACTAGGGCCATGGGCTGGTAGTTTGACCCTTGATCCCTGGTTTACCAGCCCCTATGCTTGGTGTGCTAAGTTTTAAGCTTTTTCTTTTTTGTTTTTTCTTAGGGGGGTTAAATTTGATGAAAAAAAAGCTTGCTACCACCACCCAATAGGTCACCGGGAGTGCAGAAGAGCCCATTGCTCATCGGTATGGGCCTGGTGTTCTTCTAGGGGTGGCAAGTAGATTTTTCTGCCTTCTAACATTCGGTGTGTAGAAACAGATATGACCATGGAAGAAATAGGAGATATATTCCCTAAGCAATGGGGTTTAACTGTAAAAGGTCCAGTCTATGAAAAACAGGGCAACCAAGTTATACCCAAGGCACTAAGATGCTGGACAATGCTCCATGGGTGTTTGCTTCTGTTTAGAAGTCGGTGTATCCTTTACAGTGTTAGTGCAGACAAGGTAATTGATACACCATTGTGTTGATCTACATTTGGCACTGCACTAAACAGCTTTCAGTGTTTAAATTGAAGCAGAAATGGCGAAGATATGGGGGTTTACAGGTTCAGCTTATGATTTGTTGTCTGAAAAAGTGGGCATGGCCCCTGGACCTGTGATGCTGCAAAATAATCAGCTCTCTGTTCTGAAATCAATGTGATGAATCTGAAGAAGGAGGAGGAGGAGGAGGGGCGGGAGGAGGGAGGCACCAGCAATCCTGTCCCGCTCTGGTGAGCTGATCGGGGGAGGGGATAAAAAACAGAATATCATTGGCTAAACCTCAATATCTGGGCCATTTCTGTTTCAATTTAATAACGAAAAACAGTTTAGAACAGTACTAAATGTAGCCCAACCCAATGGTGTAACAATTACCTTTGCCTGAATTATGACTTGAAGGACAACATTAAAGGATCCTTTATCTAAGTTTAACTGGGCTAAGATCCCTTTTCGATGGGAACACGCTGTTTGGTGATACATCCAAGGAGGCCATTACCACATTCTCGAGTGGCAGGTCGGGCCTCTTGCCGCAAGAGAGGAGAAGAAGGTTTGTGTGACGGGGGGAAGCAGAACACCTTTCTCTAGATTCTGGGAAGAAAGGAATATTAGAACCACCAAACCCTTTTCAAGACCTTGAAGAGCTAATAGGTCCTCTTTCAGGAAGCAAACTTAAAGGTCAAGTTCTCCCACTAATCAAAATCCTTAGAAAAATTTCCGACAGATACAGTACCCAGGAGGAAGTTGTTGGAGCCAGATTAAGAAGATTCCTTGCTTCCTGGAAAAACGAGATTCAGGACAACTGGGTCCTTACCACAATACGAGAGGGCCACCAATGGCCTTTTTTGGACCAAGCATCTTCAGATTTGTTGATAGAGACTCAAACAGTGCAGATCAGGCAAAAATACTTTATCAATCTCTACGTTCACTGATAAGGTAAGAAGCGATAATCCCGGTTCCAGAGACTCATCAGAAGGGCAAAGGTCGCTACAAAGAATTTTTGTATGTTTCCAGGCTAGGGAATACGTCATAGTATGTGTACTCAATATTTTTTCTTATACCAATGAAATTATAAGATCTTTGTCCAATTATCAATTTGAGACAATTTGAAGAAACACATAAAGGTTTCGAGTTTTTGGATGGAAGCGGTACCGACGGTAGTACAAGCACTACAAAGACAGAACTGGCTAATCTGAGTAGACCTTCGGGATGCATATCTTCATATTCCAATCCATCCTGTTTTCAGCAGTATTTAAGATTTGCAATAGGCGAGTACCAATTTCAAGTTCTCTCTTTCGCGTTAAAAGACCTTAACATCACCTCTGCAGATCTATGCATGTACCATTATTTAGACAATCTTCTCCTGATTTCCGGCAGCCAAGGTAGTTTGATAGAAAAGGACATACTATTGCAGACATTACAGAGATCCAGTTGGCTTATCAATTGGAAAAAGAGACAGCTTCAGCCGTTGCAGGTGATAGTCTATCTGGGTGCATTGATCAACACCAGGGAAGCATCCATCTCGGAATCTCTGAAAGGTGAGTAGTGATTTTCCTATATGCCTCTGTCCCATTCTACGCATACCAGGGTTATCCCCTCTTTAAAGATAGTAGGTATGATGTATAGTATCCTGCTCCTTGTATCCAGTGCACCTTTGTGTTCTGTTCTGTGAGTGCGCCTGCCAGCCCATTAACTTCAGTGGGGGCCTGGAATTGTGCAGGGCAGGTGATGTTGCTCTGCGTAGCCTCACTGCTGTGAGAAGTGCAGATGGGAGTTGTTGCTGTGGGGACCAACTAAGGACTTTTGATAAACTTTCTCACACATGTTAAAGAAAATCAACTGTATCTGTGATTGGCCAGTCCTATAGGTGAGCTACAGTTTCGAATGAGGTAGACATTTTATTTGACAAAATAACACAAGCCACACCTAGAGACATTAGTTGTCTAAATCAGACTTCACTCCCTGGCTTTGACCTCTGACCTGCAGAATAGTTGGGGTATTGCATACAGAGGACCAGCCAATAGTCCCCGGCGTCTCTCTCCCCCATCAGTTGCTCATCACTGTGAGCAGCGCACCCTCCTGTCTGCACAATGCATGTCCACTACTGCAATGAAGTAGTGGACGTGTCTATGCGCTACGTGATGAAAAGCTGAGGGGGACGCCAGGCAGAGAAGTGTAATTGTACTGCATTGGTCATTGTTTAAAAAGGCAAGGTGCGGGGGGCCCCCTTAAAGGAGCTGACATAGTTTTGCAGGGAAAATGACATCTATAAAAAAAAAAAAAAAGCAGGGGCAGTGATTTGCCACCACCTGCTTTCCACCTGTTGTTGATGCCTCCTGCACCAGCACCCTCAGCTGGCCTAATGGAAGCTGCGGCACTCCATGTAAGTTTCTTGCTGCCGTAATAATACCATTGGGTTTACAGTCACTTTAAAGCCTGTCTGTAGGCTTCTTAACAAAAAGAAACTTGTTGGGTCACCAGATAGGCAAAATTCCTTCAAAGTGGACGGAAACCTAGGTTTTTACTTACCTGCGGTTTTGTCTACTTAACAGGGGAATCTTGATTTGGTATCCCTCGCTGTGTTTATCCCTAAAGATTGCTACATAAACCTTCATGCCTTCACACAGTGTGATCGAGAAACCAGCACGCTTGGCTCCATTCAGCTTCTCTTCACTGGTCCAACGCCAGGTCAGCTAAGAAGCAGAATGCAGCTGAGTGTGCTGGCCGCATCCCGCTAGTATCTAGCTGCATCTAGCTGGAGCAGGCCTGCGTCTGTCATTTACAAAATTCACTAAAGGTACACCAAATAATGGTTGGGTATGTGTATGCAGTGATCCGGAGAGTGGCACATACAAATTAGAATGACCCAGGGAGGGGGAATTGGCATATTTTAGACTCCAGGGCCTGTTTTGGTCCACTTAAAAATAACTGTGGGGTCAGGCAAACTAATAGGTGGTGATGAACACGAAATATGGTGCAAAATATACACCTACCATCAACACTTTTCAATTTGGCATGCACATTGAGGGGGTCAAACACAGCAAATTATATTATTCTTATTTTATATAGTTCTAATATTGTCCTACACTTCTAAAAAACATTAAAAGCTAGAGTTCAGCTTTAAAAAAGAAACATCAGTTATCACATTTTTATTAAAAAAATATTTTACCAGATTTTATAGCGAACCAATACCCATTCGCCCGCAAAGGGATGTTTTAAACAGGCTCAGGGGGGCAATTGCCAATCACGGGGCTGCATTCCCGGCAGAGTATCGAGGGACAGGTAAGAATTGCCAGCTTTCTGGGGGCGATGCACAGGGGGGGGGGGCAGCATTCTGGATGCCTCCCAGAGCCTATTTGGATACGGCCAGAAGTGGACCAACACCCACTAGCAGGCGAACGGGTGTTGGTTCGCATTTAAGAGCTTTCAGTTAAATGCACATACATCCTAACCAACATGTAAAAACATCTAAAATATTTTATCATTTTTGAGGCTATAATTTTACCTGGGGTTGACCCAACAGTGCTGTCCATTGACTAAAACAGAATGCTAACCTCTGTACAGAAAGAAAGAAATGGTTATAAAACGGGCAAAATAAAATGTGAGCACTGAAATAGGTGTGATATATTACATTTGTAAAGATAACAGATTATTGTTATTTTTATTATTATTAGCTATTATCATCATCCTCATAGATCGGTACAGTGTCAAACTTTTAAGAATGGTGAAGGGCAAGTGCTATTTAAAGGGATTGTCCAGGCAACTACATAGAATATATAAGCACATAGCCCTAAAGCTCCTAATGTTCCCCGTTTCATTTTTGAAAATCCCAGCCAGTGGGTGTGGTCACTCTTCAGCATAACAGCAGGCAGCATGCTTATATCAGTATACTTTGACACCTAGTCACATTGCTGCAATACACAGGCGAGTTATAGACCACCATTCGTGCCCTATGATTGGTGGTCTGCTGCTAGGGGAATAAGGTGGAGTGTCAGAAGTCAGTGCCAAGTTTCTGTTTCTAGGGACTGCTGCAAAGTTACAAGAAGAAAGGGCAGATATGAACTATGTTTTTTTACTTTTTACCTAGACAGTCCCTTTAATGCAAAACGTATTTTACAGGTAAGGTGCAGATTATTTTGATGATATGTATATTTTATTATGGAAGTTTTGGATACAAAAATGCTTGTTCTTGAATTTTTTGAAAGGCCACTTCTAAATGAATATATTAACATCACATTTTAAAATTGTCCAGCCCAGGTCCAGTTTTAGATAAAAGAAAACATTTATTTAATTTTTTTTTGTGCAGATGAAAATGAGCACACCGCCTGTCTGTTTCTGTGCCAAAAACTCAAATTTTAACCTTCACAATGGGATCTTGGACAGCAAAAAGAATTCTGGAATCCTTTTCAAAATGAGAAAATTAACTTTAGGCTTCAAATAATATTATTACTTTTAGTCATGTGAACTGCACTTGGTCTTGATTCCTTGCTTTCCTAAGTACTTTAGTACAGTTACAGTATGTAAAGCTTGCTGAATTCTTGTGTAGATACAATTGTCTCATTTCAGATGTGATAGACATGAATATACCAAGGGTAGCTATATTAAACAGAAACATCTCCTTTGTTTGTCACAGTCATGGACAAAGGACCTGCTAGGTCCTTTCCAGTGTTGGATAATGTGTATATCAGGTATGCAAAACCTGTGGCCTGCACTGCCCTTGCCCCAGCACTCCTAAGCTGTTGGGGGAGCAGGGCTTGCCTTTCTGTGCAAGTGTCACTAGAGGGCAGTGTGTCTCAATTTCCTAAAGCAGGAATGAGGAACCCATGAACTTCCCTGTAGATGTGAGTGACACACGTGCTACTGGTGTGTTGATTGTGCTGGGTGTGTCTGGAGATGCCTACATAGACTCTTCCCACCTTATCTCTGTTTACCTCTTACAACCTTACCTGGGCTCACTTCACTTCTGTTTACCTCTGCCTAGCTCTACTAACCTCTTTCCACCTTGTCCCATCTTAGCTCTGCTCACCTCTGTCCATCACTTACTGTCTCACTACTGCCCATCTCACCTTTTCCCGTCTCTGTTCTGACCACCTCACCTCTTCTTGCCTCACCCTTCTGCTCAAATCACCTCTCCCTGCCTTACCTCAGCCCACTTTTTCCCACCTCACCTCTTCCTATCTCCCTTCTACCCTCCTTTCCTCTGTCCATCACTTCTATTTTCATCTCACCTCTGCCCACGTCAAATTGACTAGCCTTACCTCTATCCACCCCTGCTCACCTCTCAACTCAGACCACCCCACTCCTTCACACCTCACCTCTATCCATTACTACTTTTACCTTCTCGCTTCTGCCCACCTCACCTCGGCTCACCTCTGTCTACTTCTACCCACCTCTGCTTACCTCTTCCCACCCCTTCCCACTATATCCACCCTCATACCATTTTTTTACTCAATTCTCTCCCAACTATTTTGCCCATCTTACTTCGGTCTATCACTTACTGTCTTGCTTCTGCCCACCCCACCTCGACTCACTTTTCTTTTTCCTATCTCTACACACCTAGGCTCACCTCTTCCCATTTCAGCTCTGCCCACCTAACCACCTGTTGCCTCGATCTGCTCAAATCACATCCCCCTGCCATATTTGGTGCCTACTCCTTCCCACCTTACCTCTTCCTGTCTCACCTCTGCCCACCGCCCTCCTCTGGTCACGTCACCTCTTCCTGTCTCACTTATGCCCACATCTGCTCACCGCTGTTCACCTCACCTCTTCCTGTCTCACCTCTGCCCACCTCACCTTTTTCTGTCTCACCTCTGCCCTCCTCTGGTCACCTCACCTCTCCCTGTCTCACTTATGCCCACATCTGCCCACCTCTGTTCACCTCACCTCTTCCTGTCTCACCTCTGCCCACCTCACCTTTTCCTGTCTCACCTCTGCCCTCCTCTGGTCACCTCACCTCTCCCTGTCTCACTTATGCCCACATCTGCCCACCTCACCTCTTTCTGTCTCACATCTGCCCACCTCAGCTTTTTCTGTCTCACATCTGCCCATCTCAGCTTTTTTTCACCCTGCCCCTCTGAATACACATATTTTTCTAGACAACAATCAGGAAACTAACACAACCAATTGGAGGGAATTGTCTGAAAATCCCACGGGTCCCCAAATGGTCCGCACTCCACCCACACTACACTTTATAATGATGTAACACTGCAGTCAATAGTACTAAACAAAATATACATTTTTATTAATGATTAAAAAAGACTCACATGAGCACTAATGTACATAAAATACAAAAATGACAATCTTAAAAAACATATACACAAAAGATATACACAAAAGGGGGGTTTGAGAGGAAAAATAGGGCTAAATCTGAATGCAATACAGTCAGTATACCTGATGCAAAGTACAGCTCTATCACTGCCCACCAGCATATATACATGCAATGAAGTGTCCTAATTATGCAAGTAATTAGCCCAGATATGGATCAATATACAATATAAAACATATATATACACTCTAATCTATAAAGGTCCCGAAGCAATGTCCAGTGAGCAGACTATAAGGCACTTATTCAATACATGGCAGTAAAAAGATAGTCAAGACACAATTGTAACAAACACAAGGTCTACATTACCACATGATGTCTGATGAGTGGAATCAATCAGGAAACTGGCATCAAGATGGAGTGTCGGCGTCTTCATTGGGGCAGGTTCTATAAAGCAGTTAATTCCCTCTTGTTCAATGTATCCCCCATTCCTCTTATCCCAGTTTAATATATAAAATTAGCCCATCTCAGAAGAGGGCAGCCTATTCATCCAGAATACCCATAATCATGGCTATCTACAGCGACCCATATGGCAGGGTTGGTCTGTCCCACTGTATATAATTTTTTTTGTTGCCCAGACTCAGTATAGAATCTACCAGATTACTGATGGTTTCACTTTTTTTATGTTTTGGTAAGAATACAAAGGAACAATACACAGGAATTTCACTTTCCCGTGTGTTGTTCCTCTCAGGGGGAGCATCCCGAATTTGGATGCCCCTCAGGTCACTGACCACCCTGTCATTCCCATGGCGTAGGCTCAGCCAAAACAATCCTGGAGGAACAAGCTAATTTCACTTGGACAGCCCTGAAGAGTTTTATACTCCAGGGCCTCTGAAGTTCCACTTTAAATTGAAACTGAAATTGTGAGTTTGATTCTATAATGCGGTCTACTAATGTATGTCGTGTCTAACTATGTACTTTTGATACTTTTAGAGTATCCTGAGATGGAGTTTGATTCAAAGAGTTTGATTCCTTAGACCTCAAAAGATTGTGCACATCTAGTGTATATAATAACGACATTCAGGCATAACTCTATAATGTTACTTCAACATTTGGTAAATACTTGACTCAACTTGGCATATACCTCATTTTCTGGATTATTCACATCTGCCAAATATTGTGCTGCTGACTGAGGGAATCCTTCAAAGAAGAAAATAACCTTTTTAGGCAAACAGCACATATGCAAACTAAAGGTCAGCAATCATAAGCACATCACTTCATTAAGCTGGTTATGTACTTTAACTAGGAACAATAAACCTTTTGTACACAATAGAAACATGTCATGGCCATTAAATTAGTACAAATGCTACGTTTTATACTTTGTAAAGAGAATATTACAATGCATCCCTTTTAATGATTAAGAATATTGTATTGAACCTCAGGAATGAGGAATAAAAGACATATAAGTACTATTACTATGGGCTGTTAGCAAAGTTGTAACATGTGTAAACTATTGTATAAATATTCATGGAAAAAATAAAGAGTTAATGTTAGATACCCGCGTTTATGCCACTGCTGAGTTTAAACATATACTGCAAAAGTTTAACAAACGTGTTTGCTTTTAAGGGAAAGTCCACTTTTGATGACATTTTTAAAAGTGTATTGTTTTATTGTTTTTGTTGTATCAAAAGGATATTCTCAAGTTGCTGATCTGAACTAGTATTTTTTTATTTTGTTCTTATTTTAGCAAATGTGTATGCAAATGTCTTATGGCAGCAGTTTTCACTACCTGCAATGTTGCTATTAGCATCGTTACACGTAGTCTGTACACACTGCTGAATATTGCTGCTTTGGTCCCTACGGATGTCAATAAGCTCACTTAAACCGGACCTTCAGCATAATTTATAGAAAATCCCAAACCCTTAAAAAACTATTCCCCAGCATCTAAAATTAATATATTTAATGTTTTTAGTCACTTACTTTTTATTCTTTCCCCCACTGGGCTACAACTCCGTTCAAGACTCTAGAATACGGGTGCCGCCATCTTGCCTTAGAAGTATCACATTCGGAGGAGAGGCTAGGGGGCAGGTTATAGCTGTGCTTTGCACAGAAAGAGCAGAGCTGGGGTCAGGAAAAGGACAGCAATCTCAGAATGCAGAGCAGCATAGTCAGAAGACACTTCCTGTTTGCAAGCAGCCTGAGACTTCATGTCCCACCATCTTGGATGTTTAAATCCACATAAAATGCAGTAGATGCAGGTAGGATGATTTTTAACATGGGTAATCTGTGTGTAGAGGGTGGGGGAAACATACAAGATAGGCTCCTATTCAGGGTGGAGGTTCATTTTAACTGCTGCTATCCCATACCTGTACATGCCATGCTGTTTCTCTACCATATCAGACGCAGTGCCCCTTCCCCATGACTGAGCCTAATATGGGGGGATGAGAGGCCTGGCATATGGCCTTCACCACTAATAGTGGCTCTGACTCATCTGCAGAAAAGTGAATTGCTTGGATAAAGGCACCCTCAATGGCCCTGGCACCCAGGGCGATGATGATTGAGATCTTTAAATATGTGAAAGGATTCAATAAGGTTCAGGAGGGAAGTGTTTTTAAGAAGAAACGTAATGAAAGAACAAGGAGGCACAACCTGAAGCTAGTCGGGGGAAGATCAGGAGCAATGTTAGAAAATATTATTTTACAGAAAGAGTAGTAGATGCTTGGAACAAACTTCCAGCAGAGGTAGTTGTAAAATCAACAGTCACTGAATTTAAACATGCCTGGGATAAGCACACATCTATCCTAAGATAAAGAGTACATACAGTATACACATAAGGGCAGACTAGATGGACCGTATGGTCCCCTTCTGCTGTCAACCTTCTATGTTTCTATCACTCTGCCTGCCCTCCCATTGAAACAGCCCCGTGTACACATAGAACACTGCTACTATGGCCGTTGCTGAGGTGACAGAGCTCAGGCAACCTTACACATGCCCTGCAGCAGGGTCCTGTGTACAGGGACCACTTCTCTCTTTTTGTAGATCTTGGTGTACGGTTGCCACTAGTAACAGAAACACACATTTGCTGAAAACAATCATCTTGGCACACAAAAAACATAATGTTTCCAATAAGGAAAGGATTTTTCTTTAAGTTAGGAACTAACAGTACCCTATGAGCTATGCAGAATAGGTTGGCATTTTTATCTTTACCTTACTGGAAAAATGATGAATCGCTTCTGCAACAATTTTTATTGCACTTTCTTGTGTGCTAAGCTAAAAAAGCTAACGGAGATTCAGGTTGCAATTCACACTACAAAGCATATCCAACACATACCTTGCTTCACCAAATATTTAGAATGACCCCTAGTGCTTTCGTGTCAACTGACCTTGTTAGGTTCTAATACTGTACAGTAATATTATTATTAAATATTATATATTTGATCTCTTATGTTTAAATAATGAAAACAGTACATTATACTAATGTTTATTGTATAATCAATTCTATAATTCATGTATATTCTATAATCAATGTATTTATGTATCAAAATCCAAGCACCACATATGTACACTGATAAAAAAATAAATAAAGGGAATACTAAATAAAATATCATAGATCTCAATGAATTAAATATTCAATTTGAAAGTCTTCATTACATAGTGCAATGTGTTGAGAACAATAAATGTAATCACTGTAAATCAAAATGAATATCCCATGTCAATCTGGATTTTGAATCAGTATTAAAGTGAAAAATCAAATAGGCTGATTTAACTTCAGTGGAAAAGCCTCAAGACAAGCAAATGTGTGGCTTTCACATGCCTGTATGACCTCCCTAAAGTGCCTGGGCATGCTCCTAATGAGCTGGCAGATGTTCTCCTGAGGGATCTTATCTCAGACATGGATTAAAGCATCACTCAACTCCTGGACCTGGTCTGTGGTGCAACAAGCCATTGGAGGATAGAACGAGACATGATGTCCCAGATGTTCTTGAATTCAGGTCTGGGGAACGGGCAGGTCAGTCCATAGCATCAAAGTCTTCATCATGCAGGAACTTCTGACACACTTCAGCTACATGCAGTCTAGCATTGTCATGTATCAGAAGGAACCCAGGGCCCACTGCATCTGATGAAGGATATTAGTGGCCTGCTCCAGGTCATTTTGCACGGCTCTGCCACTGCTCCTCCTGTTGTGGAGGTAGTGGTCCTGCTGCCCTTTTATGGCCCCCTTCAGGTCTTCTGGTGTACTGGCCTGTCTCCTGGTATCTGCTCCATGCGCTGGACACTGTGCTGACATACACAGCTAACCTTCTTGCCATAGCTTCCATTGATGTGCCATCCTGTATAAGCTGCACTACTTCTGTGTATTGCAGACAGCAATTGCTCATGCTACCTATAGGTGTAAAATGCAAAAGTGACCAAAACCGCAGTCAAAAAGGATAAGAACAAAGAAATGGTCTGTGGTCACCACCTGCAGAACCACTCCCTTATAGGGGTTTCTTGCTAATTACCTATTATTTCTATCTATTGTCTGTTCCAATTGCCCAACATCAGAAGAAATTGTTTCACAGCCATTGTTGCTTCATAACTGGACTGGTTGATTTCACATATGCATGATGGACTTAGAATTTAATTTTGTTGTTCTTTTTATTTTTTTTGAGCACTGTATTTGGATTGGAACTTTACATTGCGATAAGCATGTAATGTCCAGAGACCTCAGCCCTATTAGCTACCAGACCTACAATAACTAAACTAAATGAACCAAGTCTAATTTCCAAAGACAATCTAATTAGTAAATAAAAGATGAATCGCATTTTCTTTTCCTTTCAAAACCAGGGTAACCTCACATGATTTCTATAATATTCAAAATATGAATTTAAAAATATATGAATGTCTATTTTTAATAATGGTCTTGTTTGATCAATTTGGGATTTAAGTAAACAGAAACATTGGATGGAAAGTAAAAAAGAATGAAATACAAAGAAAAGGGATATGTTAAACTAAAAGCCAATTATTTAATACAGAACTTTATAAATATTAGGCACAAATTCAAGAATATTAAAAAGGAACATATTTTTTAGTATATATAGATTGACTATTAATTATTTGGCAAAGCAAGTTTGACTATCGGTGTGAATTGCAACCTACATCTAAGGGTCATGCTAAATACTTGGTGGAGCAAGGTGCACCCTGGGATGTGCCTTACTGTGTGAATTGCGACCTGCAACACAGTTTTTTAACTTTAACACACCGAAAAGTGCAAAAAAAATAGTTTGTGCTCATTTTTTCTTAAAAATCTCTTGTACCTGCAATAAAGAATTTCTACAGGTGAGCTTTTCATAATGTTTCCAATAAGGTAAGGATATATTTTTTAAAGTTTGGAAATAGAGCCCTAAGGGCTTTGCAGAAAAAAAGAAGAAAAATTCTTTAAAAATGAACCTCACCTTATTGGAAAAATCATGTACCTCCTCTGTAAACATGCCCACTGCAGGTACTAGTGATGGTTTGGGTGAAAAAAACATTTCTTGTGTGTTGAAATAATATACAAGCTGACTGAACCACAAGGCACACCCTAGCGGGGTCATGCTAAAAATCTGGTGAAGCAAGTGTACTGTACCTTTGGATATGTTTCGGATGTGAGCTTTTTTACTTGTATGCACAAAAAATTCTATGAAACATTTCCAAACACAATCGCCTACCCCTGTGATAGGGCATTTTTACAGGTGAGGTACATCTTTTTTACTTTTGTTTGGAAACAGCACCTTATGGACCATGAAGCTATTCAGCAAAAAAGAAAAATCCAGCATTGTACCTTACTTGTAAAATGCCCCATAACAGTGTTAGGTGAGTTTTGGGGAAAAAATAAAACTCTTTTTACATAATGTTTTTGTGTGTTCAAATAAAAAAGCTCACTCAGCTATAAGCTTCAGTTCATACCCGAAAGAACATCCAAATGTAAACTTGCTTCTTCTGAGCTTCAGCATGATCCCGATGGGGCACCTTAATTTACTAAATAACTATCATGAATCACTTGCAGTAGGAAATTTCTACTGGTGAGGTACATTTTTTTCCAATGTGGTAGGGATATTTTTTTAATCTTGTTGATGTTAACATGAAAAAAAAACATATTTTTGCAGAAATGAAAAATTGTATAGAGCCTTACCTGTAAAAATGCCCAATCGCAGGTGATTTTTGGGGAATATTTGTTACTTTAAGTTAAAAAGATCACTCAGGTGTATGTTGAAATTTACACCCAAAAGCTCACCAAATAGTTAGCATCACCCCCGTAGACTAGCAGTTTGTAATCTCTATGTTTGGTATATCAAACCCATAAATACCAAACCAAAGTGGTTAAAAATAGGCAGGTCTAATATTATAATCTCATTCTAGGTCATCATAACATATGCATCTACAGATAAACTATATTGTCTTACCTGAAGAAAGGTGAAGAGCACTCAGGCAGCAGATTGCAAACAGCCATGGTAAAGGAGGAAGATTTTTTACAGAGTTAAAGCTAAGCAGCACTTTCCTTTTATCTGTAATGTATCTGCCTCTCTTGTGGCTCAAAGACTTAAGCATCTTGCTAGGAAACGTTGTCTGTCAGGTCTGTGAGTCTGAATCTGTCTCATCCAAATGGGAGCCCTATCTCTTTAAATGTATTACTATATCCCATAGGAGCGCCAGTAATCAGCACCTGGCAGGATCCTACTTTCTCTGCTCGTGGCGTGCTGAGCTTTTATTTATGAGACATTGTCCCCCAAATCAATGTTGCCTGATTAGCTAAGGGTTGAGTAAGTAGAGAAGAATAGAGGATCTATATTATAGCACAACAGGGAATTTTATAACTAACACTGATGGTGGTGGATAGGAAATGCTGCTCACCGGCACTTTCTGATAGGTTTCTTAGCTTCCTACAGAGTTTATTAACAATTACTGTTTTTTGTAATGTGTGGATTCTAGTTCTAGTTGGCTTCACAGGGAAACTGCTCATGAAAAAAGTTGCAATGAAATGATCTGTGTTACTGTAAGTGTACAGTAATATCCATTTAAGGATTATCTTTATCTACTTTTAGCAGCATCATTATGAGGATGCCTGTCCAACAATCAATGTGCACTTTAAAAGAGCCCAGAGAAATCATGTAGCTTACAGCCTCATTTCCAATGGGCTTATGAAATCCAAATGTTGCTGGCAAAATCCAAAGCTTAATAATTTACATGTATTTTCAAATTAATTATACATTTACACCTAATGTTTTACAGTTAAGAACTTTTTAATAATACAATCTGCTAGCATATTATATACAATTATATTATATACAATTATTAACAAATTATTGTAAAGGTGACAAACCTTTTAGGCTATTTTCACACATAATGCACAATTATATTATAATTACATGCTCATCCCTTCCAAGTCACACTCTGTGCCAAAACACACAGGGCTCCTTTATTAACCAGTAAGCTAATCTAGTGTTGTGCCTATATTAGTCTCCACCCGGGAAGTGGGACTTGGAAAGGATGAGAACGCAATTATAGAATCATTTTGGACTACAGATGTTTTACCTGTGGACTGGATCATTATTATGTGCCTTTCCATTAGTATTTTAATTATGAAATCTCATAAAAGTGGATTTTAATTTATTATGGTGCACGGTTTCTAGATTTTTTTAGCACTGCAGTTACGCTACAATGCTGTATTTTTCTGCAGTTTTTGGCTTTTTGCAAGTGCCTTTACAAAACGCAATGCTAGAATATATTGCACATGTCCTGTGTACTGTACTGTTAATTAAAACAAAAGAGGACAGCAGGCAGCTACAAATAGATTTAGATAAATTGGAAGCATGGGCAGTTAAATGGCAAATGAAGTTTAACACAGATAAATGTAAGGTTATGCACATGGGAAGGAGAAATCTGTGTCATGAATACACACTAAATAAACACTTGGTAAAACAACAATGGAAAAGGACCTAGGGGTTTTAGTTGCCAATAAGCTCAACTGTAGTAATCAATGCCAGGCAGCTGCTGCCAAAGCAAATAGGATCATGGGGTGCATCAGGAGGGGCATAGGTGCTCATTACCAGAGTATAATTTTACCCCTGTACAAGTCACTGGTCAGACCCCATATGGAGTTCTGTGTACAGTTCTGGGCACCTGTGCTTAAGAAGGACATATCAGAACTGGAGCGCGTTCAAAGAAGGGCAACAAAGTTAATAAAAGGAGTGCGGGGGCTAGAGTACCCTGAAAGATTGTCCAAGTTAGGTTTATTTAGTCTAGAAAAAAGACGATTGAGGGGTGATCTAATAACTATGTATAAATATATTCGGGGTCAATACAAAGATCTGTCCCACAATCTATTTATACCCCGGAGTGTAACTATAACCCGAGGGCATCCACTAAGGTTAGAGGAAAGGTGCTTTCTCCACCGACATAGGAGGGGATTCTTCTCTGTAAGAGCAGTGAGACTATGGAACTCGCTGCCAGAGGAGGTAGTAATGATGGATACAGTAAAAACGTTCATAAATGGCCTTGATGCCATCCTGGCATGTAATAACATTTCCAGCTATGGCTACTAGACCACTGGAAGGAGTTAAACAGGCTGAATTGGATGGACTAAAGTCTTTATTCAGCCTTACATACTATGTTACTATGTACTATGTTACTATGTACCCCAACAGAGTGTTGCAATAAAGGAGGAACAACACCCAAGAAAATGACTCTCTTGCCCCGCTGTTTGTATCCCCCAGGATTGCCCGTAAAGTCACCTTATCCTAGTTCCCACGGTTCCCACGGTTGCTTAGGTAATCAGCAGTGCTCATTCTATTCTGATTAAATTTGTCGCCCAGCCTCTAGCTGGGGATGTGCCAGTGTTGTCCATTTAGAAAGACCTGGGATGCAGCCTATGCACAACCCCCCCAAAAGTATATATATATATATATATATATATATATATATATATATATATATATTTTTTTTTTTTTTTTTTTTTTTTTTCTTTTTTTTAATGATGTGTTTAAATAAACAAGTCCCTACAGCACATAATTTCCCTTCCCTTCAAACCCTCCCTTCCATAAAGGGAAGGGGCTGATTTTCTCTTGGCAGAGGCATTTTTGAATCTTCCTTTCCGAGCATCCCAAACGTGCTGCTGCCTGACATAACTCCCTATGCACAGCAGCAGGAAACCAAGCAGCCCTTCCTCTTTGTAGGCTACATACAGCTCAATAGGATGCCATTTTGGTTATAAAACCTCGGCAGGAGTTACAAGAGGTATGTTCCGGTTTAAGGTCATGTGTACATCCCCATTGGATTACAGGATACTCTTTAAGTGTTCATCAGAAACAGTTGTTTATTTAGCAAACAATTAAGAAAATATAAAAGCTTAAAGAGGAACTTAAAGCTTTTTGTAACCCTGCCACCACCTCCTCCAGCCCTTGTGCTGAGACCAATTTGAGCGTTAAAATAACAAAATGCCTCACCTTATCACCACAATCTTCCACCGTATTCTGGTGAGTGGCGGGACTCTAAACAGCTGTAGACTTGAGTGAATGACTAGTACAATGACATTGCTACACTGGATCAGGTGACAGACCTGCGACTCTTTCCAAGAAGGCTGCGCCCAGGCCACAAGGGCTGATTTTTAGCCTCAGTTCATCACTGGGGACATTTACTTATCTCCGTGTGCAATCTCTCCTGCTGGGACTTCTCTTCACCGAGGGGGGGGGGGGGGGTCTTCAGTCTTAGAGCCCTTCAGGCCCTATCCCCCCGATTCTGCCGTTGCCGCCATTTTCACCACTAGCCCCGTTCCTTTGTGGATGATGTCATCTTGCTCCTGGCCTGAGTCTGTCAGATGCGGTGATCGCTGGAGAGAGGGGTGGAGGGGCAAGGGATTCTCTGACCCCCTCCACTAATCACTGCATCTGTCATTGAGATCTGCAAGGGACAGAGGAGCTGACAATTGGAGGTGAGTAAAGAGAATGTTTTTTTCTTTTTTTTAATGTCATTTCTTGCTGTGGTGTCTTTTTTTTTTAAAGTTAACCCTTTGTGAACCGGTAAGAGATCCATGAGACCCCTATATGAGTTTGCAGGGGCTGGCAAGTCATTTGCGGTTAGTGGGTCACTTGCCAATGACCCCCAGCAGCCCATTACCTACCTCCTCAAAGCTGGGGGGTGCAGAAGAGCCCGGGGCCATGTAGGCTATGCAGGCTTGTAGTCTGCAAGGCAGGGGGACAGGGAAGCTGGTCCCTGCACCCTGTTCTACAAGCCCTGCATAGCTGGTCCCAAGCTAATTATGCTGGGTAGGGGGGACTCTACACCATTTTTGGGAGGATTTCTTTACTTCCAGAAAGATAAGCCCATTACAACACGCTGGGTATGCCCAGAAATTTTAATGTGTGCGCTTTCAGGAAATATATGATTTGTGTGGGGTATTTCAAATGTAAATGCTTGTTTTGGTTGAAAAAGCGCAAGGTGCGCACTTTGTCTGCAGAGCTGAAATTTTCAAGTAGCTATGCATGTTGGGTATTGTTCTGTTCAGGGGACCTTGCTTTTTCAGATTTAACTTGTTTTTTCCTGTTTGCATATTGTCATAGTATGTGTGTGTGTGTGTGTGTGTGTGTGTGTATTTTTTTGTGATTCTACTTTTTTGTGATTCAATTTTTTTATTTATTTCTTTAGGGAAACCCCATGCAATCAAATAATTCATTGAGTGATTACTTCAAGAAAACTGCGGCCACGACAACAAGCCTGGTACGCCTAGGAAGCTTGCTGTGTTTTTTCAAATCTAAAAGGCTGTTTTTCTTGAAAAACTGCTAGGTGTGCATAGCAGTTGTATTTTATCTGAAAATCTCCTAAAGAGCTGTTTCAGTTTGGGGGAGTCTCCTGGGCAGGAAAGGGTGTTTACCAATAAATATGTTGTACCGTTGTAACCAGGATAAATAGGGATTTTACACACAATATGATTTTATTGAAAAACATACTTTTTTTAATCACAAAAAACACTGCATATTGTAAAAAATAGCACATATTTCACCACAAAATATTGAGAATACACTTGAAAAATGACAAACAAGACATTTCATGTTAAAGCCCAGACTCTGCTGAAAAAAAAAAACAATATATAATTATCGTGGAAAATCCCTTCAAAAAAATCACAGCATGAAGCACAAATTATTGAAAAATGATCTGACAAAATCTCCAGGCAGGCTGGCTGTTAAAGGGTTAAAAGGGAGTGACCAACCAAACATTTTTTTCCAGCCTGTTTTTTTCCCTGGTGGTTGATGTAAAACAAAAGTCTTAAAGGGGCCACAGCACTCAAACCAGTTAGCTTGCAGATGTGTGTGACCGAGCCCCCTGTTTTTAACCTAGTTTAGAGACAGTTTGTAGGTTGGTCAGCAAGCTAACTGGTTTGAGTGCTGTGGCCCCTTTAAGACTTTTGTATTCTAATTGCCCTGCTAATGTGCACCTCCCTGGTTAGTTATAAAATGGTCTGAGCGGCTGCCACCCCTCCTTTGTTTCATTTGAATTTGTGCAAGCACATGGAGTGTGGGGTTTAGGCTGTATTGCAAGGTCTTTGACCCTTCCACCCCATGGCTTGCACTTGAGGTTTAGGGCAACCTCAGGTAAGCCTGCTCCCAATTTATCTATTGCATTGTATGTCCCAAATGGGGCTCTTAGAGACTAGAATTAGTACTAGAGTTAGGACTGCACCTCACAGGGGCACCTTGGCGCTGGTGGTGCAGCTTAAGCATACTTCTGCAGATGTGTGTGACCGAGCCCCCTGTTTTTAACCTAGTTTAGAGACAGTTTGTAGGTTGGTCAGCAAGCTAACTGGTTTGAGTGCTGTGGCCCCTTTAAGACTTTTGTATTCTAATTGCCCTGCTAATGTGCACCTCCCTGGTTAGTTATAAAATGGTCTGAGCGGCTGCCACCCCTCCTTTGTTTCGGTTGATGTAAAACAGCCATGTCTTTTGTTTTCAGGCTTCGTTCTATGCCTGTTTTCTGGCTGCACACATGTCTCTTTCTTATGCCTCAGTAGAGTCTGTACACCAAATATTACAACATATTAGGCTTGATTCAGAGCCATTTTTTTGCATGAAAATTTCCATTCTCGTCCATTTTACCCCCTCGTCTGATTCAGCAGAACCTTTTTTTCTGCCAGAATTTTTGTGTGAAAGGTTTTCATTTTTGTGTGATTTTTTGTCGAGATTTTATGTCGAGAAAGGGGCTCTGAATCAACCCTATTGTTTTACATTTTCTCTACTGCTCATTTACATACCCCCCTGCTTTTCACTGAGCAGAGTAATAGACTGTCAGGAACCTGCAGCCTGCTTAGCTAAGCCAAGTAAACACAATCCCCTCGATTCAAAGAGCAAAAGTTAATTGATTTCGTATCGAGAATCGTAAGTTTGGGTGGGTGTTTGTCATTTTTTCTTGTTTTTTTGCCCATTTCGTATTCGCACGATCGTTCGCGCATAGACGTATATGAACATACGCATTTCGTACGGGAATCGTATATTTTGCGTTAGTTCGTGTGTTTTTCCCGTCCAAATCGTATTATTTGCGTCAGATCCTATTTTTTACGTCCTTCACATGGGCTTGCGACCAATTCAGAGAGGTGATTGCTAATTGTTTGGAAGCCCATTAAAGAGCTGCTTTACGAAATGTTTGCCGGCAGCTATTTGGCCTCGGGAGTAGGATGGAGAGGAGCGAGTTTGTGGCACATCAAGGGCTTATGCTTTTTGGCATTGAGTTGATCCAGATGTCTGAGAGCAGATTGCCCCTGCGTCGTCGCATGAACATCGATAGCATGAATGATGTTGAGCTGTTCGAGCTGACCAGGCTTAATCGCGCTTCCCTCCATAAATTATATAGTGAGCTGCGGCCATGGTTAGCCCGCACCACAAGGAAGGGGCATGCAATTTCAGGTATGACCAAGATGCTTGGCTGCCTGCAATTTTTGGCGAACGGCTCGTTCCAGAGGCTGGGTGCCCTCTCCGTGGGGATGTCACAGCCTACGCTGAGCCGCGCACTATCTAAATTTTTGGAAGGCATGGCTGCCATAACTCCAAAATATATTTATTTTCCGGATGATATGGCAGCCAGAAACGCCATTAAGCTTGGTTTTTATAATGTGGCCGACATGCCCAACGTTATTGGTGCTATTGACTGCACACATGTGGCACTCGTACCTAGGGCTGCCGACGAGTATATATATAGGTATTGAGATTGGTTATTATGTTGGCCAACGTGTAATGTAACCTGTTTTCCTTTGCGGCAGCATATTTTTTTATCCCTCATTTGTGTAGCTGCTTTATCTAGGCTTTTCATTAGTATTTCCCAATAGAGTGCAGACATGTTTTTTTTTTTTTTTTTCATTTTTACAAATATCAATTACCCTTTTTGTATGTTTTTGCCTTAAGGAATCGAAAAATGGGACACTCCCTTAATGTCCAGGCCGTGGTTGGTCCGGACATGCGTTTTATGAGTGTCCTTGCCGGCTACCCAGGATCGTCGCACGACTCCTATATCCTCAGGCGATCTGGGTTGTTTAGGAGATTTGAGGCAGGTGAATTTTCGGGTGCATGGCTGCTTGGTAAGTGTGTCCTATTTGTGTGCTATTAAATGTGGGATTAATCTTGTATTTGTTGATATTTTTGTATTTGAATTCTTTACATAAGCCAGAAACTGCCTTTTTGTTGGGTCATATATTATGAACTCCAAACCAAAATGCTTGCCTCGCTTTGTCCTTCAGAATGTTTTCCCTTTAGTTAGGATGTCTGTAAGTTCCATGTCCCTAAATATATTGGTTGGGAGTTTATACCCAAGGATCTGTGAGCTTTTGCTCCTTTTGTAGTATTGGTCTTTAAATGGCAAAGTGGACTTAAACTGCATACATTGTAGTTTTCATATAAATGTTGATAGCCCCTCAGCAGCATCCTAATTGTAACATGTCAGAAAACTAAAATTATATTTAAATTCAAACTACCCTTGGCCGTGCAGATGTTTGTTAATTAATTGGTATATTGAAGTGCCATTTTTAATTATGTACTACATTAGTGGCAATAGTTATTTTGCTAATGTGCCCTGGGTGTTTTTTTTGGCCCTTTACCTTACATCATTATGATATATGTAAAATTCTTTGTGTTTGTTGTGTTGCCTTTTTAATTTTTATTACATGTAATTGTCTGTTTAAGGTGATTCCGGGTACCCACTTCTACCCTGGCTCATGACGCCTGTGCTGCGGCCCCAGGATGCCTCTCAGGAAGCGTACAACCGTGCGCACCGCAAGACCAGGGCTGTTGTGGAGAGGGCCTTTGGGCTGTTGAAGACCCGTTTTCGTTGCTTGGACCATACTGGGGGCGCCCTGCAATATGATCCCAAAAAAGTGATCGACATAATCATGGCATGTGCTGTTTTGCACAATTTTGCTATACTCGAACGTGTCCCACGTTATGTGGATAGCCTGCCCTCTACAGCCCTAGAGGATGATGGAGAGAATTTTGTTGGGCCACCCAGTGAGTCTGCCCAATCAGTTAGAGCAAACTTGATATTGCAGCATTTTAGTTAATTTTATTTCGTGTATCAACATTCTGTGTGTCTGTGTTAGCCTTTTTGTTAAATATGTTGTTTTGCCGTAATGTGGCATTACCTCAAATTAAAACATTTTTCCCTTAATTGTTGCCTAATGTATTTCATGTAGTTTCCTTAGCTTGATATTTGCATTGTTACACCTCTTAAAACAAAAATTATCTGGTTTAGCCCAAGCTGTTTAAAATGTGTTCCCACTAAAAACGCCACAAGTATTGTAAGTGAGAATATTTTTTTACTTAGGAAAGTTAAAATTATTGTGCTTAACAGAAAACATTCCACATACATCTGTGGTTACAAATGGATGAGATAACAAAAAAAACATCGAGCACATCTACACCTGGAAGTGAGTGGCACAACCAAACAAGGACACCCAGTCCAAAGGCCAGCCTAGTCCAGTCATTAATATTGCCTGTTGCAAGGGATATTTGGGCATGGCCATAATGTCACACAAACATGTCTGCAAACAGGAGGAGCACAAACCAAATACATATTTAAAGCCATAAGTGGCCAGATACACTCCACATAGACCTATGGCATTGGCTAGTGGCCTTAATCATTACTCTAAGGAGCTATATGGGAGCAAATACAAAACACAACCTGCATGAGCAACACAAAATGGATTGTTTGAAACCTCAAAGGACAAGTAAATACAGTGGGGGTTAAGAGAAAAGATGTCCCACACAACCATGGCTTAATAGGGTGGCTGCCCATAATACCCAGGTGGAGGTCCAGGTGGAGGTCCATGTGAATGGGACCTAGCCTGGGCCATGGCAGCATTGTGAATTTGAAACTGCTCCACAATGTTTCTCTGCATATTGGTCATCTCAGCCATGGCTGACTGGATGCCATTACTTGCAGTTACCATGTTGCTGTTGAGGGTACGCAACTCCGCGAGGATGCCCTGTAAGCTGGTATTGATGTTCACCATGTCGGCATGCCTTTCCTCACGCTCTGTAGCGAGCTGTGCCTCATAAGAGTCCCTTTCTTGGGTCCATAATTGAAGCAGGGCACTCTGCCTCCCCTGGGAAATTGTGGGGCGGCGTAATGGAGTCCGCCGCACAATTACCCTGGCTCTTGGGCGTGCCCTGCCGCGTGGTGTCGTCCCCTCAACAGCAACAGGCATGCTTTGCAAATCCTCAGCAGCAGAGTGAACACTGGGGACTGTTGTGTCAGTCTCCCCATGTGCATGCACAATGGATGGAGATTCACTCTGCTGCTGAGGATTGGCCAGAGAAACATTATGGAGCAGTTCCAAATTGGGACCCAGGGGGAGGTCATCGGACGTGCCCTGCATGGAGACATCAGCTTCCTCCATTTCCTGGATCTCTTCCATGAGTGTGCGGGTCTGTAGGGACATATAAAAAAAAAAGTGTAAGTTGGCGTCCAAATTTGGGATTCCCACAGTTTAACACATGCTTAAGCACTTGGTAGTATTTATGGTACTAAATTAACTTACCGGAAATCTCGGATCTGGGCTCCTATGCTGTACGGACCTGGTAGGCATAAGCAAACTGGGGGGTGAGTTTACCCTTGCTGAGGGATCATGCTGGGCTGAAGAAGAGAAAAACAAACAAGGTAAACACACACATAACCATTTTTTTTATAGGTAATCAAATTAACCACTATTTGTAATATTAAGCAACTCTACAGCAATGGGGACATTTGTTAAAAGACACGCAATTTTAGATAGGTGCAATACCTCGAGAAAACTGCTAACTGACCTCAGTTCTAAGTCAGGAAGTGTACCCAGTCAGCATACAACTTGCAACGCAAATTTTTGGATTAAGACTACCATTCGCTAGGTCCGGGGTACTCAAACACTTCTTGTAAAGGTCCATTTAAAGGTATGTGGTGAGAGGTGAATGTCTGGCCATGGGGCTGACGCAGGGGGTGTCTAGTTAGAAATAAACACACTGGTGGAGGGGCTTGAGATTTCAAAGTGCAAACTAATAAAGGCTGCTTGCCCTTGCTGGGCTGGATGGGGCAGAGCTGAGGGGACAGGGATTGGATGGCTAAAGGGGGGAGTTCACGAATTGATGGTGATGGGATGGATGGAGCAAATCTGTTACAAATGTATGGGGCTTATGTGGGGGGGGGGGACATGGGGGGACTGTGGCAGATGGGGCAGAGCTGGGGCAGCGGGACACGATTGTGCCAAGAGAAAGATGTACCAAGTTACTGTGTACCTTGCAATGCCACTTCCTGTGCAGTACTTCATATTGCAATGCTATGTTTCAGGGAGCCATGACATTGGGCAGGAGAACAACCACTACATCGCCGATCAAGGGGGCAGCTCTGAGCACGTCAACACAGAAGTAACTGAGTGCAGGGCTGTCTGGCCAGGGGTCCTGGAATCTGGTGCCAAGGTCCGCATTGGGACCCCGGGCCGCCAGTTGAGTCTCGCTGCTCTAGGTCAGATATGTTTGGGGGTGGGTAATTAAATTGTTAACTCAAACACAACTCACACAACAAATAGCCAACCCATCCATAATGATGTGTGTTTTGTGATTGATTCCAAATATATCACTTTTCATGATAAACTTCATTACTTGACCAATAAAATTGGAAATTGGATCTTTGCCATAATGGATGTGGTCCTAAATGTGTGATTCACAGGGACCAAAAGAGGACACAAACAGGCACAGTAGTGCAAGGCCAAGCAAGGCAAACCATAGGGCCATCCCGTCATCTTGTTACTAGTGAACTTTAGATTATTTAGCAAACAGGCAAACATGCAGATTTAAGAGTACTCAGCGTGGGTACGGGTCGGTGAGTCTGTGTCCCTTAGACCAGCATGTCCACCGACCGCGACCGGATGGAGAAGTCCCAGCACAATCTCCTCAGCAGGGGTAAACTCCAATTTTGTAGGAAAGCCACCTCCAGTTTTCATGCTGAAAAGAGAAAATCGTTTGGGACTCAGAAAAGGTGCATACAGTACATCCTAAACCTTATATTTGGAGACATCATTTATTTACCTGTAATTATGCCTTTTAATTTCTTTTTGCCGTACAGCATATTTCAGATCCGAGATTTTCTTCTGAATTTGGGACACATCTTTCCTCTCTTCCCCCGCTGCATTTACTTGTCGTAGGATGGTTTCAAACAATTCAAACCATCTTGCGCTGCTTTGTGGTGTGTTTTGATTTGCTCCCATAGAGCTCGTCATAGTATAATGTAAGGCCACTAGCCAATGCCATATTTTGGTCATGGGAGAATCTCCCACTCAACTGGCCGCGGCGCAATGTGCGGCCAGATGGTTGGCTTGGCTGCTCCTCCATGTGTGCAGACACATGTGGTGACATTATGGCCTGGGGCTGGGTAGGGGAATGGACGGATTGTTGGCTTCCCAATGACTGGACTGGACTGGCCAAGGGACTGGGTGTTCTTGCGTGGCTGGCCACCGAACTTCCAGGTGTAGATGTGGTCATGGTGGACATTCTGGGCCCTCTTGGGGGGCTATGTTCCCGGCTGGTGCCAGGTCGGGGGCTCTGTTCCCGGCTGGTGGCAGGTCGTGGGCTTCTGGCCCTGCTGCGGGGCCTGTAAGGGCTTCTGGCCCTGCTGCGGGCCCTTGCTGGGGTTCGGGCCCTGCTGCGGGGCCTGTAGGGGCTTCTGGCCCTGCTGCGGGGCCTGTAGGGGCTTCTGGCCCTGCTGCGGGGCCTGTAGGGGCTTCTGGCCCTGCTGCGGGCCCTTGCTGGGGTTCTTGGCCTCCGGCCTCGCCTTTCTGGGCTTCTGGCCCTGGATGGGCTTCTGGCCCTGGATGTTCTTCTGGCCCTGGATGGGGTTCGGGCCCTGTATGGGCTTCTGGCCCTGGATGGGGTTCGGGCCCTGGATGGGCTTCTGGCCCTGGATGGGGTTCGGGCCCTGGATGTTCTTCTGGCCCTGGATGGGGTTCGGGCCCTGTATGGGCTTCTGGCCCTGGATGGGGTTCGGGCCCTGGATGGGCTTCTGGCCCTGGATGGGGTTCGGGCCCTGGATGTTCTTCTGGGCCTGGATGGGGTTCGGGCCCTGGATGGTCTTCGGGCCCTGTATGGGCTTCTGGCCCTGGATGGGGTTCGGGCCCTGGATGGGCTTCTGGCCCTGGCTGGGCTTCTGGCCCTGGATGGGGTTCGGGCCCTGGATGGGGTTCGGGCCCTGCTGCGGGGCCTGGGTTGCCGAACTGCCCTACTTGAACCCATGGGCGGTGTGGGCTCCCTTGGGCGGCCTCTTCTGGGGGCAGAGGTGGTGGGTGCTGCTGTTGCCTGTTTTTTTGCGGCAGGGGCACGTGCCTTGGGGCCCCTTTTTTGGCTTCCAGAGGGTCCAGTGTCCCTTGGTGGGGCAGAGGTAGTAGTCTGGGATCGCAGCTTTTTCCTACCTTGCTGGGACCTGGTGGTTGGGCCCTCCGAGGTCTGGCTTTGCTGGGCTCGTTTGGAGATTGCCTTTTTAGGTGCCATCTTCCACAAATGCTCAAAGAGAATGAGCTTTGGGTGCAGGGACCTTTAAATAATGAGCCCAGCGTGTGACGCCTATGCGCACGACTACGCGCTCGTACGGACGTACGTTCGAGCGGAACCAGGAAACCGCTGGGGTTTCACTTATCTGCTGCCTTGAAGAAGCATAAAGATGGCGCCCACTATCTTCACCCGTCAACAGGAAGAGATCCTCATGCTGGTAAGTGCCTGCCTCTGCATTTTAATGTAATAGTCAATGATGGCCTAAATGTAAATGATGCGTTTGGAACTAGTTTGGGGTCTCTTAATGTTTAATAACTGGCTCCTCACACTTCATCCTCAAGGGCCGAGCCTGGCCACGTTTTCACCTGTCTATGCTGATGTCCTAATTAGGGAAATTGCTCAGGCTTAGCAACAGTTAATTAACCTGTGGAGTAGCGGGGCTAGCTGTCAAACCTGGCGTGTCTCGGACCTTGATGCGGATGTTTGAGGAACACTGTTTTCCTAAGCCATAAAAACACAACGGGAAGCCACACACGTGGTCCAAAAGCCTAAGCATAAGCCTACATCTTGGATGTTTAAACCATCCTAACATGCCATAGATGCAGGTGGCCTGATTTTTGATGTTGGCTATTATCTGTATGTACATGGTGTGTGATACATATAACATAAGACCAGACTCTCATTCACAGTCAACGTCCGCTTTAAGGCACTCCCCAAAAATGGCTGCCACTCTAAATGTGTGTGTTAATGACATGAAATTCTCAACTTGTGATGCAACACATATGGGTCTGTGTGTAAAAGTAAAAGCTCTGTGTCCATTATGTTTTTCAGATCATGCTTCAGCGCCGGTATGACTTCGCGCCCAATGTGTGCGAAAAAAGGGACATCGCCCGGGAGATCATCGCGGAAATACACCGTGTGACTAGCACCACCTTCACTCACACCCAGATAATGCAGCATTGGTCGGACCTGAAACGTCTGCACATGCCCCGGGTGCAGAGGTTTTTTGGGATCCATTTCCCAAGTAAGTACAAAGCAATTGCATGGTATATGTTCCAAATGTATAAGTTCTGCCTTTATTTATAATGACTTTTCTTTGGTAGTGTTGGAAATGGATTTCAGAATTCGCCGCACCCGGAGGCGTACAGGCCGACCAGTGCTGCATGAGTCTGCATCTGTGAGTGAAGGTGGTGGATCTCCCGGGCGACGGACCTACCCCTCCTCTGTGGCCTCCTCAGACCAGCCCCTGGACCTTACCACAGAGGAGGGGCCCAACCGCGTGGGCGTGGAGTCATACCTGGCCAGGCATGGGGAAGGCTCTGGTATGTCACTCTTCATGTATAGGCACAAAGATATACATGGCAGGCCAAAAACTAAGTTATCCTTTATTATGTATTTGTAGAAGCTTCTGGTGCGGGTGAGATAGTGGAGGAGGAGGCAGCAGAGATGCTGGAAGTTGATCCTGGCGAAGGTGAGTGATGTCAGCCAGACTGGGAGCCAGATATGTTGGGAATAGTGACTCTATACAAGTACTAACCAAATGTCACATGTTTCTCCAGGGACTTCTTCACAGCATAGCCAGGACCAAGGGCAGCCTGTTGGCCCCAACCAGCCATCTGTCGGCCACCAACTCCGTAAGTCTCCATGCCATTATTCATATTAATGTTTTGTTAGCTAATAACACACACATAACTAAAGGCGTAGCCAATGTGTAGTTAACACTTTCATGTGGGCACTTCGTTAGCTTAAAGCGGACCCTAACTTGTATTAAGAACATAATAATTAGCCAACACACTGTACCTACAGATTTGAAACATTGAAAAACAGCCTTCAGCCATCTAATGCATGTTAGTAGACTGAAAAAAACCAATATTGCGGAATATGGAATGCGCAATATTTACAGGCAGCATGGGATACAGATTGAAAAAAGTAAGGTGCTGCCATGCATTGTGGGACTGATGACCTTTCCCTCAACCCAGCTATGCTCTGGATTCCCAACGCACCACTGTAACCTACTCCCCTGTACTTTATCCAACTCTCCACTCCTCATTAAGTGTTATGCTTCAGAGTCCAGATGGCGGCGCTGTAATCAAAAAACCTCCCAAATGTACTTTGATCTGGTGCAGAATCATTTGGGAATAGTTATTGGTTTTCATTAAATAATGTTGAAGGTCCGGTTTAAGGAGTTTAAAGACTTACCTGTGGGAAATGCATTAACTTTATCCCTTGGAAGAATGACATATGTCATGCATTTACATGTATTTGATTAACCCCAAATCTATTTCCAGCATACAAACCGGTCTGGGACTCCTATTTATGTTTATTTCTCTATTGGTTACAGGGATTATCCCAAAAACCGTCCAGGAGAAAAAAAAAAGAATCCAGGAGTTGGTGGCCGAGCTGCTGGCCATACAGGCGACGTTGGGGCCAACAGATGAAGAAGAGGAGGAGGATTAGTGCCCTTGGTCCTGGCTACTTTTGTTAAATGTTTTTAACAGTTTTTAATTGTTAGTAATTTTTTAGTATTTTTTTTTAAAAAAAAACAAAAAAAACTTTTACCTATGTTTTTAACCAAAAAAAAAAAAAATTTAATCTGTTTGGAAACCCAAAAAAAAAAAAGTTTGAATGTGTTTGTAAAAAAAAAAAAAAAAAAAAAAAAGATGTTTTAAACAAAACCAAAACAAAAAAAAACATATGTTTAAACGAAAAAAAAAAACAAAAAACAAAATAATTTAAATAAATTATATTTTAAGCCTTCATAAATGTGTCTTTTCTAATATGCGCACCAAAAAAAAATTACACAAACAAGAAAAAACACGCTTAGAAACATATAGACATATGTACATTATGTGGTTTGTGTAAGTTTTAGGGTCGTCAACATGAAGTTGGATGCAAGCGCTAAGGGGTTTAGGTAAGTTTTATGGACCGAGAAATGAAGTTGGATGCAGGCGCTAAGGGGTTTAGGTAAGTTTTAGGGACCGAGAAATGAAGTTGGATGCAGGCGCTAAGGGGTTTAGGTAAGTTTTAGGGACCGAGAAATGAAGTTGGATGCAAGCGCTAAGGGGTTTAGGTAAGTTTTAGGGACCGAGAAATGAAGTTGGATGCAGGCGCTAAGGGGTTTAGGTAAGTTTTAGGGACCGAGAAATGAAGTTGGATGCAAGCGCTAAGGGGTTTAGGTAAGTTTTATGGACCGAGAAATGAAGTTGGATGCAGGCGCTAAGGGGTTTAGGTAAGTTTTAGGGACCGAGAAATGAAGTTGGATGCAGGCGCTAAGGGGTTTAGGTAAGTTTTAGGGACCGAGAAATGAAGTTGGATGCAAGCGCTAAGGGGTTTAGGTAAGTTTTATGGACCGAGAAATGAAGTTGGATGCAGGCGCTAAGGGGTTTAGGTAAGTTTTAGGGACCGAGAAATGAAGTTGGATGCAGGCGCTAAGGGGTTTAGGTAAGTTTTAGGGACCGAGAAATGAAGTTGGATGCAGGCGCTAAGGGGTTTAGGTAAGTTTTAGGGACCGAGAAATGAAGTTGGATGCAAGCGCTAAGGGGTTTAGGTAAGTTTTAGGGACCGAGAAATGAAGTTGGATGCAGGCGCTAAGGGGTTTAGGTAAGTTTTAGGGACCGAGAAATGAAGTTGGATGCAAGCGCTAAGGGGTTTAGGTAAGTTTTAGGGACCGAGAAATGAAGTTGGATGCAGGCGCTAAGGGGTTTAGGTAAGTTTTAGGGACCGAGAAATGAAGTTGGATGCAGGCGCTAAGGGGTTTAGGTAAGTTTTAGGGACAGAGAAATGAAGTTGGATGCAGGCGCTAAGGGGTTTAGGTAAGTTTTAAGGACCGAGAAATGAAGTTGGATGCAGGCGCTAAGGGGTTTAGGTAAGTTTTAGGGACCGAGAAATGAAGAAGGATGCAAGCGCTAAGGGGTTTAGGTAAGTTTTAGGGACCGAGAAATGAAGTTGGATGCAGGCGCTAAGGGGTTTAGGTAAGTTTTAGGGACCGAGAAATGAAGTTGGATGCAAGCGCTAAGGGGTTTAGGTAAGTTTTATGGACCGAGAAATGAAGTTGGATGCAGGCGCTAAGGGGTTTAGGTAAGTTTTGGGGACCGAGAAATGAAGTTGGATGCAGGCGCTAAGGGGTTTAGGTAAGTTTTAGGGACCGAGAAATGAAGTTGGATGCAGGCGCTAAGGGGTTTAGGTAAGTTTTAGGGACCGAGAAATGAAGTTGGATGCAGGCGCTAAGGGGTTTAGGTAAGTTTTAGGGACCGAGAAATGAAGTTGGATGCAAGCGCTAAGGGGTTTAGGTAAGTTTTATGGACCGAGAAATGAAGTTGGATGCAGGCGCTAAGGGGTTTAGGTAAGTTTTAGGGACCGAGAAATGAAGTTGGATGCAGGCGCTAAGGGGTTTAGGTAAGTTTTAGGGACCGAGAAATGAAGAAGGATGCAGGCGCTAAGGGGTTTAGGTAAGTTTTAGGGACCGAGAAATGAAGAAGGATGCAAGCGCTAAGGGGTTTAGGTAAGTTTTAGGGACCGAGAAATGAAGTTGGATGCAAGCGCTAAGGGGTTTAGGTAAGTTTTATGGACCGAGAAATGAAGTTGGATGCAGGCGCTAAGGGGTTTAGGTAAGTTTTAGGGACCGAGAAATGAAGTTGGATGCAGGCGCTAAGGGGTTTAGGTAAGTTTTAGGGACCGAGAAATGAAGAAGGATGCAGGCGCTAAGGGGTTTAGGTAAGTTTTAGGGACCGAGAAATGAAGAAGGATGCAAGCGCTAAGGGGTTTAGGTAAGTTTTAGGGACCGAGAAATGAAGTTGGATGCAAGCGCTAAGGGGTTTAGGTAAGTTTTATGGACCGAGAAATGAAGTTGGATGCAGGCGCTAAGGGGTTTAGGTAAGTTTTAGGGACCGAGAAATGAAGTTGGATGCAGGCGCTAAGGGGTTTAGGTAAGTTTTAGGGACCGAGAAATGAAGAAGGATGCAAGCGCTAAGGGGTTTAGGTAAGTTTCTGGTTGAGGGTGCGCATGCGCAAGATCTTATAATCATACGAACGCACGAATCTAAGAGGCCAAAAACCAATGAAAACCAGAGGCAAACGCAAGTAATTGGAAGAGGTGGACGATGGAAGCAGCAGAAAAAACAGGCTGCCGCCGCAACAAGTGAGCACATGAACGTGAAGTTTACGATTGTCAACTGACTGAGGCAAGTTCGGGAGATAACATACGAACGGACGTATATTTTAGGATAGAAACGTATTTGCTTATAGAATCACTCGCAAGTTCATACGAACGCACGAGCGTTCGGAAATAATAGGATGTTCGGCAACAAAATCAATGCTTTAACATGTTTCTTTGAATCAACCCAAATGGCCTAGAGTTGAAAAATATTGTCATGTAGTAAAAAATTAAATTAAGGAGAAAAAAGCCTGAGAATGTCACTGTCAGTGAATCACTAGATAGGAAGACAATGAAAGTCAATGATACTTTTTACTACAGGTAAAAAGGGGTAAAAAGTTCAATACTTTTCTCAGGAGTAAAAAAGTGCCATTGACTTTCATTGTCTTCCTAGCTGATGATTTACTAACAGTGAAACTCTCAGGCTTTTTTCACAGGAATTTTTTACTACCATGAGAATTTTTTTCAACTCTTTCAACTTTAGTGCAATCTAATTATTTTGTTTATTACTTACCTGTTTGGAAAATTGCTTTCATTTATAAATACCCCACAGGCTAGGGGGCATTTGTTCTACTTTCTCGAAGCCAGCCCTTGCAATGAGGTAATAATGAATTAAAAACAGACAAAGATAGAAAAGTCAAACAGCTTCAACAACATTAAATATTTGTTTCGTAAAACACTATACACTTCAGTAAATGCATCTTTCGAAAGAAAAAAACACTTCACAGAGATGAATATTTAAAATAGCCGATGCTTCCTTACAAGGGCCACCATAGCTTTCTGACCAAAGCAAAGGTTTCAAATATGCGGTTCTGTGAGATTAGCATTTTGGAGATACCCTAAGTGGAGTCATGACGAAGGTCTTATGTGAGTAATTACCAGCCAGACAAGTAAAGGATCACTACTGTGTTAAATCACTGAAAATAACAATTTATCTAATAAAAACAAACAAAATGTTTAGTTATATTGTCATGGGACTAGACTGACCTGCATACATTTAATACATAGCACAGGTTACCGTTTGTTATAGGTTATCTCTCGAGACAAAGACTGTACATATTAATGATTACGTTGGCAAAGGGTTACATTCGATAATGGATGTATGATATGAAACAAAGGCAGTCTTAATAATGTGTATTACTAGACCAGATACAGTATAACAAGTCCAGAAAATGAGAATTCATAATGCACTTACTAACCTTTAACATTTGATTCAGAAAACTAGACATATGAACTCCACTGGGTTTCTTCATAACTTTTCATAAATTTTACAAGTAGATGACAATCAGATCTATATGTGCTTTAAAGAGGAAGTAAAGTAAAAAATACTTTATATCCCCCTCACCCCTGTGGCATTGTGGCATCCCGCTGCTACGAGACTGGACAGCCCCTACACAACCCTTCCACGTTCCCTCAAAGTTGGCTATCAGTTTGCCACCTCCCATTCCAGGTATTATATGCAAATGTTCTACTGGATCCCAGGACTAGGCCCTCCCAGGAAACTTCCTATAGCCTTTACATATGACCACACCTGTTGTTTGTGTAATAAAATATACATTAATTTTATTAATATTCATTGCTTAAAAACATTTCACTGACATTAACCAAGTATTTGAATATTTCACAATGTGATTTACAATGTGATCATTGTTTCACCATTTTGTTTCAATCTCTATCCTCCTGTCTTGGGGCAGACATGTTTCGCTCGTACTCGGCTTTTTCAATGCCCTGTGTATAGAGATGGACATTTCATTAAGCATTTCTTGCAAATAAATAAACATTCCATATATTAAATTGTTTCAGTGTGTCTTTAAAACATAATAAGCTGTGCACAATTACCTTAAATTCTATTCAAAGTCATGTGTTAACACATATATATGATCATCCCAGACGAAAAGTGGTAGTGTTTCCCTATTTGTATTTCCTGGTTCACCAGCCCTTTAAGGATTTTACTTCGCCGGCCCTTTAAGGATCCTACAAGACTAAATTGTGAGAGAATTCTTTTAAATAATACTGACAATAAAATACACCGATAATAGGATAGTTTCCTTTTTATGTGTACCTTGAGATACAGTTGCAGCCGTGGCGTTTTTATATACCTTCTATAATCCAATGTGGCCGCAGTTAAATGCCCTGCACTGCTGTGCCTTTTAAAGGTAATTGTAATAGTGTCGGTAGCACTCGCTTCCTCCTCCTGAGTTGTGATGGTGCCGAGCGAACCAATGCATCCCGCCGCCATGGCAGTGTGGCATTTATGCACTTCACATGCTGGAGCGCGTCTGAGCGTCCTTCCGGTTCTCGGCCGGAAGTGATGCTCCGCCGCACTGGTCCAGAACTGGAATGAAGTGGCGTCTGTTTCTAGGTGTATTGTATTATTGTTGGCATACATTGTGTCAGTGCACCCCCGTAGGGAACCTTAGGGGAACCTCCATAAGTATATATTATATGCAAATGGCCATCACCATAAGGGGAACAGAAGTTCCCTAAGTGCAGAGGTGAGGGAAAGCAAAGTCTTTTCATAAATACAAATATCTAGGGGAAGGTACAACCCCAATCTCTGATAATGTCCATCTAGCCGACCTCACTGCTATAAACACTATTACAATGTCAGGCCCCGTGGGACACCCGCCTTCAGAGTAAGCCCACAACCCCCAATCTCCACTGCTAGCTTCACCTTTAGTCAAGCCCCCGCTTGCCGGGACGCTTTATGCACCTCGCCGGACACAGTTGCCCCCAGGACTTAATAGCACAAAGGATGTGAGCTTACAGGGGTTGAAGGCGGATGAACCAGAGGCCAGACTGTGCAATGTCGGGTAAGTACTGGAAACAGTTTGGGTGCTTCAGAAACAGGTTAGTACTGGAAGCAAGTCGGGGGCTCAGGAGAATTCAAGCGAAGTCAGACCTCAAGCCAGGGATCACACCGGGAGGTCAGAGAGCTGTGCAGTACAAAGGGATGAGACGGAGACGTGGTCGAGATTCAAGCAGATGGTCAATAACGATATATACAGGAAATCACAGGAGAAATCACAAAACCAGCTAAACGCTATCACAGGCACTGACACATTGAAGCGGTAATCCCTTTATAGGACTGAACCCGGCTGGATTGGACAGGGAGGCAGTGACTGTGATTGGTGCACTTCAGATCTGTGTGCTGGTTGGTGCACTTCGGATCTGTGTGCTGATTGGTGCACTTCGGATCTGTGTGCTGATTGGTGCACTTCGGATCTGTGTGCTGATTGGTGCACTTCGGATCTGTGTGCTGATTGGTGCACTTAGAGAGCTCTGGGCTGATTGCCCCAGCTGAACTTTAAAGGCAAACTGCCCAGAACTGGACCTCCTAGGTTTAGCTCTTTTAAACAGCCTCCAGTGGCCGCGCTGTGTATAGCACCACCGGAGGACATAAGCACGAGTCGAATGACAGTGGACGAGGGAGAAGGGCGCGCTGGAGCTGGCATCTGAGGTGGAAGCGGCTGCTGGCCAGGAAAAACCCCGGCCAGTTGCCTAAGGACAACACAGGCACGGGCTGAAGGCAAGTCATTCATGACATACAATTGGATTTACTGCATATACATTTTTCATTAAAAATAATCACATGAACACATCAATTATTGTACAATGTCATTATATCAATATATGATTCAATTTCATTCAATCTCCTGGGATTCATTCCAGAACTTCAAAACAACGTGGTGTTGGGCATACTAGTTTCGCCTTATATGGCTTCCTCAGCACCCCTGTCACTTTAAATACATAGAGATAACATTTGCATAGGTATAATATATATGTGAACATGATTATATTTTCAATTTCAATATTTTATATATTCATTGTATCTGTATTTCATGTCTCCAAATTATTATCTCAGCTGAACGCTGTGCGTTCCATAGAACAGCGTTTCCGCATAGTAGCGGCGGAAATGGAAGATTTGACTGCGGGGGGAGATCGAGTCGCACATGCCTTTATATAAACAGGAGTGAAGACAAGGGCCATATGGTTCTGCCCTTACTCACTGGGGGCCTGGTGCTGGAGGGTGCTGCAGCTTTCTATCGAGGAGGTCCCCCGAAGCGGAAAAGCTGCCTATTTTCTTCTCTGCCCCCCAGAAAGGGGAAAAGGTAAGCACTGTAGTGGAAATATTTCTTTAAAAAGACACTGGCTTTTCAATCTAAATAACTAGTCTCTAATGCAATAAAAAAAATGCAATACAAAAACCTCCCAACGGTGCCTAAGAATACTTTCTCTTGGGTGATAATGATTTGGAGACATGAAATACAGGTACAATGAATATATGACATTTTGAAATTGAAAGTATAATCATATATATATATATATATATATATATATATATATATATATATATGTCTACCTATTTACCTATGTATGTTTACCTGTTTAAATACATAGAGATAACATTTAGGTATATATAGGTAAAGTGACAGGGGTGCTGAGGAAGCCATACAAGGAGAAACTAGTATGCCCAATGCCTGTTATTTTGAACATCTTGAATGAATCCCAGGAGATTGAATTAAATTAAATCATGTATTGATATAATGACATTGTACAATAATTGATGTGTTCATGTGATTATTTTTAATGCAAAAAAACAATTTTATATGCAGTAAATTCAATAAAAAGTAGAAAGTATACTGTAATAGTGTTTATAGCAGCAAGGTCGGCTACATGGACAGTATCAGAGATTGGGGCTGTACCTTCCCCTAGATATTTGTATTAAATATTAAGTCCAGTAACCGTACCAGCTTGGAGTAAAATAATCAGGGGTTCACATTAAATTGGGCAGCAATATGTTGCCATGTAACTTGTATCTTAGAAATTTTAACCCAGTAAAGAGTGCTCTATTTACACACCAGACCAGTCCGTAACTTCCCCACCATTACTGTACTTTGAAACACACGGCAGACAAAGTATGACTGGATTTTGATTCAATGAGCAAAGTCCTCAATTTTCCTGAAAGCGTAGATTTAAAACGTCTGTAGAGTGAAAGTATATCCCCAAACCAGGATGCCCCTAGAACAGGAAATAGCACGACCAAAATGGGGTTTGGTCCTCTTTAAAGCCCTATTGTTACGACAACATGCCCCCTCATCCACAGAGTGTAACCCGATCAACCTGATTTACACAATTAATAAGCACTGTGAGCAATTACACAGCTATCTTATTTCTATAAGCAAGATGAATAAACACAGTGCAACTAGGAAATGTGCACAACTCCTACCTATAATTAATGTGCAGATTGCATAACTTCTGCAGCCTCACAATGCAGATTGTACTACTCTATCCCATTCTAGAATGAATATTTAATAGTGAACAGCTCCCCCAACCTATAAAGTATGTATAGAATAATGTACACCGAGAACAGAACCCCCCCCCACCGCATGTTTGGAACGGCCTATGTTTTTGGCCAGCTGCAGTATTACTAAGACACTGGATAGGTCACTAGAGGCCTCAAGCTTTGCCATGGCTACAGTAATTGGGGGATCTTCTTAGGTGCAGCCCAAACACACACGTGTTCTATTGAGTTGAATTACTTTCCCCAGGGTCTTAGTTTTCTTAACCTATTTTGGAGGTCATACTTTTGGTATATTAGGACATGCTTGCATCTGAATAATAAAATATTCTTGTGTTTCACTAAAATATTCATTGTGATTTCTGAGAGCAGTTTATGCTATATTTTAGGAAATAAATCCAATATAAACCCTTGACAACTTAAATAGAATTCTTCTTTGCAGGGTCTCTTTCTAATAGAGCATGGTTTAGTAAAGGGATATTGTGCACATGTAAAACCTATGATCCGATTTGTTTTCTACATTGGTTTTTGCCAACTCTTATTTCTCGTCCTCTCTAAATCTGTTAGCCTATTATCTCCTAATATCACCTTCTTTCTCCTGGATATAAATCAGTAGGAGCTGCTGCAAAGAACATTGCCAATATATTTATCAGTGCCATGCCAATTTGTTCATTTTTAATTTTACCTTTCGAATATAATCCCTGCTAGGAGTCCCATGGTTGTGTCATCTTTAATGACTGGCAAAGAAAAAGATAATGTAGCAAATGGTTGTAAAAAACTAAAATGAATAATAAAAGGAGCAAAGTTTACCAGTTTGAGGTTAAATGGCTAGAACGGTAATAAAAGGCTCGATTCAGAGACACATTCTTCTGGACTTTCGTAGCTGTCTGTGAAAGTTTTTGTGTGCGTTTGTCTTTTTTTTGCTTTTTTTCGTCCATTTTTCATTCGTACGAACGTTCGGGCAAATGCGTATATGCGCTTTCGCTGAACAAAAGCAAATCGGATAATTTTCCCCACAAAATCCGATATTTTTCGTCCGTTCAGATAACTTATGTTATTGCTATGGGCTTGCGCCTCATTCAGAGAGCTGATTGCCGACGGACCACCACCCTATAAACCCGTTTCCTTTGTGATCCCCTTACGTGACCATTTTGACCTCGAGACTAGCAGCTATGGATGACTCTAGTGCATTTGAGGAGCATGCGGATCTGCAGCTCATGGGCATTGAAATTGTCCGGAGGGCCGAGACCAGATTGCACCGGCGATGCATGCACATCGATGGCATGCATGACGTTGAGCTGTTCGAGCTCACCAGACTTAATCGCACTTCCCTCCATAAATTGTATAGTGAGCTGCGGCCATGGTTAGCCCGCACCACAAAGAAGGGGCAAGCAATTTCAGGTATGACCAAGATGCTTGGCTGCCTGCAATTTTTGTCGAACGGCTCTTCCAGAGGCTGGGTGTCCTCTCCGTGGGGATCTCCCAGCCTACGCTGAGCCGCGCGCTATCCAAGTTTTTGGAAGGCATGGCTACCATTACTTGGAAATATATTTGTTTTCCTAACGACATGGTAGCCAGGAACGCGATTGAGCTGGCATTTTATAACATCGCCGACATGCCCAACATCATGGGTGCCATTGACTGCACCCACGTTGCCCTGGTGCCTCCGGCAGCCGACGAGTATATCTACAGGCAAGTACAATCTGTCATTTTTACAATTACTTTACCTTATTTTATTTTACATTTTTTAAAAAGCCAACTTGTAAAAAGTCCCTCCTTGTAATTATTACCACCTTGTAATTCTTCCCTCCTTGTAATGATTCCCTCCTTGTAATTATTCCCTCCTTGTAAATAGTCCCTGTGAAACAATGGACCATATTTAGTTTCTCCAAAATTTCACGTGTTCCAAAGGGAAACATTTTAAGGTGTACCTGAAATAGACACTTCAAAGTTAATCTTTACTTTTTCAAACATACATATCCTTTTTTTGTGTACCAAATACTTACTTGGTTAGTGTTATTTGTATTGGGCCACAGGTTTTGCTTAGGGTGTGATTAGTTAGTGTTTCACTAGTTTTCCTTGCCTTGCTAATGTTTTTGTTTTTTCCCAGGAACCGCAAAATGGGCCACTCACTGAATGTCCAAGCAGTGGTGGCCCCGGACATGCGGTTCCTTAGTATGCTCACCGGGTTCCCAGGCTCATCTCATGATGCCTACATTCTTCGAAGATCTGGATTGTATGGTCGGTTTGAGTCTGGGAAATTTTCCGGAGGATGGCTCCTTGATAAGTTGACACCAATAACGTCATTTTTTTGGAAATGTACGCCTATGAATTTAGTTTGTGTTCCATGTATGAAACTATGCCTATATGTACACCTTGTTTACATGTGAAACACGACCTTAACCATTAGATGTTTCAAACAACAAAGCCTTGCCAAATGTTAGTCCTGCATTAGCAAAATGTTAAAATTGAATTTAGAGTAAAGTAAGAATTAGTCTTCCCCACACTCTGCTTAAATTATGTCCTTGAATTTATAATAGGGTCTGCGCCATCTTTGCTTAGATGCATTACACTTACTGAGTAGAGGAGAGTGGGATAAAGTGCAGGGGCCGGGTTAGAGCTGTTTTTGCCTCAGACAAAGCAGATACGGGGTCCTGAAATGTTAGGACATCCAAGAATGCTGAGCAGCACAGTCCTAAACCAATACCTGTTAGCAGTCTTGCTGATCGGCCATCATCAGCCATCTTTGATGTTTAAATTGTTCACACATCTATTAGACATTGTCCTGAGGAAGTAGTGCAAGCGTCACTACGATACGCGTTGGCAGGTTATACCTGGGGGGCGCCCGTGGTCGGTTTGTATGCATATCCTTTTTTTGTGATCTTTTTCTATTTTTTGTTCACCCTGGTGCGTTGCTCTGCATATAAGTAGGATTTTTTGAAAATATATTTTTTGAGGGTTTTTGTTTTTTCAGATAAGATTTGGGTATATACATTTGTATTTGATATTGTAATTTGCACATTATTAGCACATTTGCACTTGATGGTTTGTGATAGATAGAGGTGTTGTATCATGATGATACTATTTATACTATTTTTAGAATGAGTTTACTCACTGATATATGATATATATTATATGCTATTTATTCATATGACCCCCGGTGCCCCCCTGTGTTGTTTTATAAATGTGTGTGTATTTGTATGTAGTGTACTTGGTCCTATGTGTTTTTAATTTGTAAATTGTTATGTAATAAACTCTGATACATTTTTATACTTACAAGGTGGTGCCACTTGTTCTTAGTATCCTTAGCACTTAGGAGGGACTGTGGTCTTCCCTCACTCTTTGTTTTTTCATCTATTAGATGTTTTTAGGCTTTTTTTCCCCTGTGCAATATGTATGCTCATGCTGTTTAGCAAATGTGACCTAGCCTCTTAGTCATGTTGATGGGCCTTTTTTGGGATTCAATTTAGGGAGTAATGTGTAATTTATGTGTTTTGCTTACAATATTTGCAGGTGATTCCGGCTATCCACTCCTTTCATGGCTGCTGACGCCCGTTCTCCAGCCCCAGAATGCCGCCGAGGATGCATATAATAGGGCACACCGGATAACCAGGGCGGTGGTGGAGAGGGCGTTTGGCCTATTAAAGACCCGCTTCAGATGCTTGGACCATACCGGGGGAGCCCTTCAGCATGACCCCAAAAAGGTCATAGATATTATAATGGCCTGCGCAGTGTTGCATAATTTTGCCATATTGCAGCATGTCCCCCGGTATGTGGATTTGCCCCCCTCTCCACCTACCGATGATCCAGAGGAGGACTACCGTGGGCCACCTAGTGCGTCTGGCCAAGCCGTGCGGTCAAATTTGATAGCCACACATTTTCCTAATTTGTTGTCCCTTTGTTTGTTTTGTCACTTTATTGATTGTTACTTTAGTTTGTTGCCCTTTGTGTTGGTTTGTTTATTTTTTTATGTACCAAAGACTAGGGAATTAATTACTATAAACCTCACACCTGATTTTAAACTCATATCTTTTTTTGTGTCCAAGTTGTTAGTGCAAACTTTAAGTAATCTTTATTCCCAAAAAACCTAAAGGCATCAACTTAGTCAACAACAGGTTAAGTAAAAATTTAGGGGGTTTATTGGAAAAGCAAACATTGGAGTTGATGGTCACTCCCTTAGTTCCTGTAAATACATGGTCAAATTACAAATGTCATTTTTGGCAAATCATGCCACATAGCAATTGTTTCAAAGTAAGGCCCTCCAGGCCAAAGTTTAATACAAAATTTCAAAACAAACACATGTGACAAGCATTGGCATGTCCAGATTTTTAACCCCCCAAAAATACGCCCACAGACACACCCTCTCCTGCTTGGCCACATTTGCCACAGGCACAGCTGTAAAGCAGCCATACTTATGCCACATCTACACCTGTTACTCAGTGGCCCACCCAAACAAGAACCCCCAGTCCCAATCCAAGTCCTGTACAATCTCAGCCAGGGGTCAAGGTAGTAGTTTTCAAGCCCAGAATGTCCCCCAATCATGCCTACAAACAGGAGGAGCCAGAACCAATGTAATTCGCCACAAGCATGCAGTGCAACAGCTTGAGTGGCAGGTTCACCTCCGGCATTGGCTAGTGGCCTACCTCAGCACTCTAATGAGCTATATGGGCGCAAATCCAAAGCATACAAGCTAAGCCATACACAAAGGGTATATTGGTAGGGCTCACCAGACAGGTCAATACAGTGAGGATGTAGAGCAAAGATGTGGAGCAGTTACAGGCCAAATAGGCCTTAAAATGGGGGATGCCCATAAAACCCAGGTTGGGGCCCTTGAAGGTGGGCCCTCACCTGGGCCTGTGTGGCATTCAGAATCTGCAACTGTTCCAACATGTTTCTATTGAAATTCAGCCGTCATGGCACTGAGATTGTTAGATAAGGTGGCCATGTGGCTGTTGCTATTTCTAACTTCCTCAAGCATGGCACTGTAAAAATTCGATAAGGTGGCCATGTGGCTGTTGCTATTTCTAACTTCCTCAAGCATGGCACTGTAATAATTCGATAAGGTGGCCATGTGGCTGTTGTTGGACCTAAATTCAGTCAGCATGGACTTTAAGGTGTTATTTAATGTCTCTAATTGGCCATGAAGATGCTCATGGTTTCTTGGATTTTGTAGGCGAAATAACCGCCTCTCATGGTGCCATGCTGACTCCATCATCAGCGCGCCCCTCCCCTGGGAAACTGGGTGACGTAGCTGACTACACCTCCCAATTCCCCGGGTTGTGGGGCGTGCAGATGATGGGCCTCTAGGTCCACCAACAGCCACAGGTCTGCTTGGCAAATCCTCAGCAGCAGAGCTAACACTGGTGAGTGTCGGCTCAGTCTCTGCATGCTGCCCAAGATGGGCTGGCAGCATGCATGTTGGGACAGTTGCAGATTCTGTCCCGGGGGGCTGTATAGAAGGTCCCATGAAGGTTCCATCCTCCTCCAGCTCCTGGATTTCCTCCATCAGTGTGTGGGTCTGTTGGGACATGTAAATAAAAAAAGGTTCAGTTTGGGCAATACATATGTAATTCCGCAAAAAGAAACATGGCAAGTCACATGCACAAGCAAAATCAGAAAAAGACACTTACCGTACATATCGGATCCTGGGTCCGAGGCAGCACGGAAGTTGACGGCATGGTCAAACTGGCTGAGGATTCCCCACTAGCTGAGGGATGATGCTGGGCTGCATTGTGGAAAAGAAGGCATGTTAACACACAACTATGCATTGCTGATGTGTAATAACACATATGGTTCACTAAGACACGGGGCCAAGCATAAATGGCAACTCCCCCAACGGACCAAGTTGACCTTGACTATGAATGCCATTATCTGTTAGATGTATTAGTCAACAAGTACATACACATTGGTCTCCTTAACCCAAATAAACATGCATGTACTGGCTGTTCTGAGGCTTCACACATCCCTAAAAGCCCATTAGGGGACCACACTCAGCTTGCAAATAGCATTTGCCATCAGAATATGCTGGTTGCCATTCTTTCTAGGTCAAACTTTCAAGCACCCCAGATCAAGTCTTTCTGACCAAAGCTCCAACCCAAGTGGCCTACAGATAAAGATGAAAGTGTTGGATGTAATTCACTCTAAATACATAACAGGCAGTCCTTTGCTAATCTCAATAGTGTTCCTCAAGACTCTCAAAGCTCATGTATGGGCAAGGAAATTAGCAAATGATGAGTCCACAGACATAACACACCCTGTTTAAATTGTTACCTCCATTACAAGGCAGATCCTAGGGGCATGTGTTAATATATGGCTTGGAGCCTCATTTTACACGTAGCTCACATTTCACATACACACTAACATTACTAACCTGCAGGAATAGTCGGAATGTACGTGTTCTGTCGGGCCGAGTGTCCCTCTGAGGCCACGGGATGTCGCAGGCCCAGCACCATCTCCTCAGCTCGGGTAAATTGCAGTTTAGTGGGGAATCCTCTGCCAGTTTGTAAGCTGCAAAAGATAGTTGTACACATTTAGCTAAATGGTGCCAATACAAGAAGAAGACAAATCCACAAAGTATATATGTGCCGTTTTTTTTTTCTTCCGTGCTGCATACTTGAGGTCCGATATTTTCCTTTGAATCTGCTCCACATCTTTGAGCTCTTCCCCCGCTGCATTGACCTGTCTGGTGAGCTCCTCCAAAATTTCGTCTTTGCGCTGTTTGCTTGTAGCTTTGGATCTGCGCCCATATAGCTCATCATAATACAAGGTGAGGCCACTAGCCAATGCCAGAGTTTGGGCCTCCCCAAACCTGCCACTCAACTGGCCTCTGCGCAATGTGAGCCCTGTTGGTTGCGGTTCTGGCTCTTCAGTGTTTGGCGGAAAATCAGGGGACATTCTGGGCTGGCTGTGTTGGGGTGCAATTACGGACTGCTGGCTGGCTGCAGATTGAACCGGACTTGGAAAGGGACTGGGTGTTCGTGGATGGGTGGCCACTGAAGTCGCAGGTGTAGATGTGGCATATGCTGAGTGCCTTGACACCTGTGCCGGTGGAGAATGTGGCTGAGGAGGAGAGGGTGTTGTTGAAGAAGTCGGGCTGTGCCTCTGTGGGCCCTTAGAAGAACCATTCCCCTTGGAGGTAGTAGGCCGGTCCAGGGGTGATCCAGAGCTTTGTCTTCTTGGCCGATGTCTTGCTCTCTTGGCCGAGGATTTGGAGACCCATGCGGGTGGGGATGGCAACCTTGGGCTTCTTGGGCAGTGCCTTGCCCTCTTGCCATGAGACTTGTGGCCACGTGTGGGTGGTGGGGATGCCGAGCTCAGGCTGCTTGGGCTTCTGGGCCTTGTTTGCCGCTGCCTTTGGCTCTTGGAAGTTTTTTTACCACGTGTGGGTGGTGGTGATGGTGAGCTTCAGCTGCTGGGGCTTCTTTCCCGGTGTGTCCTTTTTTTAGCCTTGGCTTGGTAGACACGTGGGTGGGGTGATGGTGACCTGGGGGGACTGGGGCTTCGCACCCTCTTGTTACCTAATTACATAATGTTGAGACTCTCAAAGAGAATGACCTGTGTGTCTTAAATAAGATTGGCGGGGTCTGACGCTTACGCGTACGCGTGCGTATGGACGTTCGTCCGGCCGTGCGGAACCCGGAAACCGCAGGGGCATTACTTATCTGCTGCAGACAAGAGGCAAGATGGCACCCACAATCTTCACCTGCCAACAAGAAGAGATCATCATGCTTGTAAGTGTCTTTTAATGCCTTTGATTTGCCATCTAAATGCATGCCTACCCCTTAAGGAAGCGCAGGAAGAAACGGTTTGTTTACAAAGTGTCTAAAACTCCGTGCCAAACCGACGTGAGGGCCCACACGTGCGAACCAACACTGAGCTTCAAGGATTTGATTAGGCTAGAATTGTTAATGTCATTTAGTCAAATGATCGATTGGTGACATATATTTGTATGCAGTTTTAACTACATCCTATGTTTCTGTTGTGTTTTGTAGACCATGCTGGAGCGCAGGTACGACTACCTGCCCAACTCTTTTGAGAAGCGCACCGTCGCCCTGGAGATAGAGTCACGAATACAACACCAGACGGACACCACCTTCACCCACTATTCATTATGCAGCATTGGTCGGACCTGAAACGGCTGCACATGCCCCGGGTGCGGCGGTTTTTTGGACTCCATTCCCCTAGTAAGTACCTAGCGATTGCATGCCAGATGTAACTCATGCCAAAGGTAGGCATTTATTTATAATTGCTTTTCTTTTCTAGTGTTGGAAATGGATTACAGAATCCGTCGCACCCGGAGGCGCACAGGCCGGCCAGTGCTACATGAATCTGCAGCTGGGAGTGAAGGTGGTGGAACTCCAGGGCGACGGTCCTACCCCTCCTCTGTTGGGTCCTCCGACCATCCCCTGGACCTTTCCACAGAGGAGGGGCGGCACGGCGGGGGCAGGCAGTCGTACCCAGCGACTCAGGCGGGAGCCTCTGGTATGTGACTCTTCATGTAAACGCACACACATATACATGCTAGTCCCACCAAAGCTGAATCCCTTAATCTGTTTTTGTAGATGCTTCTGGAGCAGGTGAAGATGTGGAGGATGCAGCAGATCTCGCCCGGGAGGCACAGGGAGAAGGTGAGTGATGTGACACACACATTGAAATTTACATTTGATTACTGTTGACTAAGACATTATAAGTGACCCTATTTGCCATGTCTCTACAGCCTCTACTTCACAGCAGTGGCAGGGCCCAGGACGTAGGGTTGTCCCCAAAGAGGCATCCGTCGGCCACCAACCAAGTAAGTTCTAATGTCATTCTTTGCAGTATGTGGTTTTTGACAAAATCACCCAGATACATCAAGCCATAGTCAATGGCATTAGCAGAATGACCTCTGGCCACTTCCTTAGATTAATGACTGAGCAGAATGACCTCTGGCCACTTCCTTAGATTAATGACTGAGCAGAATGACCTCTGGCCACCTCCTTAGATTAAGGACTGAGCAGACTGACATATGTCGTCATGATTTAGGTTGGCAACTAACAAACATTCCATCCACAGGTGAGAAACATGTATTTGTCGCAAAATAATGTATTTTTGCAAATTTTATACAGGGACCACACGGGCAAGAGTTGAAGAAATGAATAGAAGGGTCCTTGAGTTGGTGGCCGATATGCAGCAGCTAGTTGACTCGTTGGGGACGACAGAAGAAGAATAGTGTTCTGGGTCCTGTCACTGATTTGTTTAATGTAAATACTTGTTTTTTTATTCAAATTTTAAATATTTTTTATATTTTTATACAAAAAATGTTATCAACATTTGTACCCCAACATTTTTTTAAAAAGTCCAAAAAAATGGGCTTTGACTAAAAAAAACAAAACCAAAATAACAGTTTCAGTCTTTTTTTTACACAAATACATTAACACCAAGCGAAGAGTAAAATAAATATTTAGAGATGAAGATTCAGATGACCGGGAAGTGGTTTGGGTAAGTTTTAGGGGCCTAAAATGGAAGAAGAACCTAACCGCGAAGTGGTTGGGGTACGTTTTAGGGGCCTAAAGTGGAGGAAGAACCTAACCGCGAACTGGTTTGGGTAAGTTTTAGGGGCCTAAAATGGAAGAAGAACCTAACCGCAAAGTTTATCTTTTATTTATATTTTTTCATAAGCCCTAGTGAACTCCTTCCCTTCTGCTGGGCCTCCTCAGCAGCAGAGAATGACTTATCCATGCATCTTTAGTGTCCACTCCAAAGTGACCTAATTTTGGGGACTGAGAAGGAGGCGTGAGCAGAAAGGAGCAAGTTCTGCAAGGTTTATCAGACAATGCCACGTGCTGGTGAATGAAACATGTCACCCCTGACAGCCAGGACGGAGCAATCAGAAATCAGCTAATTTTAACCCTTTGCTTGAAATATCCTTTTAAGTCAATATTCACAGTGCCCATCTGATCTGGCCCCTGACCTGCTGTGGGGAAAGAGAGAGGGTTAAATAGAACTGCTGTGTAAAGGTAAATAGAAGCTCAGTAAGGATGAGAGGGTTGCAAGGAGAGGGAGAGGAGGGGCACATAGAGGTGGCAGCAGTGGCTTGAAGCAATGTGGTGACATTGATAGTACAACACCACCCCCGGGTGAAATCTCAGGTACTATAACAAGATATTTATTTGTATTTTTAGCATTGGTAGGGGTTTAGATGGGTTGAGTATTGGAAACAAAGTTACAATTTGGGATTATTGGGGGGGATGGGTTATGAATATGGAACCCATATATTTGGAGAGGTGGTGGAAGGACATACAAGTAAAAAAAAAAATCTATGGCGTTTGTGGAGACAGTAGGTCTCCTGATTGTTGTAGACAATCTTTGTTATGTTATTTAAAATGAGAAAAAGTGAAATTCTGAACCTATTCATTGTGGCCCACGAGCATCAAATTGCTTATATGGCCTGTGTTCTTCAAAAGGTTGGGCACCCCTTAACCCTTTTAGTGCCAGCTATGTGAGTCTCACGTAGCTGACTTTAAACCCCCACAGAAAAAAAAGTACAAAAGTTAAAAACTCACCTAACCCCTCGTTGAATTGGGCTGGGTCTTCTCTTCACCCGGGGGGCATCCGATCCCTCCCCCCCGGGGCTCTTCTTGCTTCAGGAGGGCGCCCAAAATAGCACCCCCCTCTTCGGCCGCTTCCACAGTTAACTGTAAAAAAAAAAAATTACATTTACTCACCTGCGGCTGCGATCCCTCCCGCGCGGTCTCCTCTTCACCAGAGGGGCCTCTGATCGCCCCCCGGGCTCTTCCGTCGTGAGGAGAGGGGGAGAAATCGCCCTCTCCCTCACTTCCTGGTTCGCAGCTGTTAGTGACAGTGACATCACCTGACAGCCGGCTTCTCTCACCTTTACCCGAGATGATCAGTCCTGCTGGGTGCTCCGAGGAGAGCACACGGAGGGGGAAGAGGGCTGTGATCCCTCGCCCCCCCCCCCCCCCCAGGCTCCCTCCACGGAGTTGTCATCGGGGATCGCCAGGGGACAGAGGAGGATCGGAGGTGAGTAAAGAAAAAATAAATAATTGTCATTTTTTTATTATGTGTGTGTGTGTGTGTGTGTTTATTTTTACATTTAACACCTTGTGAACTGGTAAGGGATCCATGAGATCCCTATACCAGTTCATAAGGCTGGGGGCTAGCAAGTCACTTGCGGCTAGAGGGTGACTTGCCATTAACCCCCGGCACCCCCAATTACCTGCCTCCCCAAAGCCCAGGGGGGGGGGCAGAAGAGCCCAGCTTGTGGCTATGTGGGCTTGTAGCCTGCAGAGCGGGGAGGCCACATAAGCTGGCCCCTGCGCCCTGTTCCTACAAGCCCCCATACCTGGTCCTGGGCTCGTTATGATGGGTAAGGGGGACCCCATGTCATTTTTTTTGGAGGGATTTTTAAGGGTTTTTAACATTCCCAAAAAATGTGTGTCTATGTCGTTTCATTTTAAATTAACCCCTTATGTTTATAGTGTGGATAGTATTTTATTTGTAAATGTTATAAAATTACCGTTATGCGCATGCTTTACTTTGGGGTGTTTGCCAACTCCTCCCTTGACAGTAGCTATGCATGTTGGGTATTGTTCTGTTCGGGGCATGTTGCTTTTTCAGATTTTACATGTTTATCCTTGTTTGCATATAGTTTTTTTTTTAGGAAAATGTGGCTTTGATTCTTCCTTTTTATTCTTTTTTAGGGAAACTCTGTGCAACCAAAGAATTGATTGAGGCATTACTTCCAGAAAACTACGCCCACATAAACAAGCCTGGTACGCCTAGAAAGCTGTGTACTTTCAGAGAATATATAGTTTGTTGGGGGTATTTCAAATGTAAAGGGTTGTTTTTCTGGCATATCACAGTTGTATTTTATCTGAAAATCTCCTAAAGCTCTGTTTCAGTTTGGGGGAATCTCTTGGGCAGCAAAGGGTGTCTACCTATACATATGTGGTACCGCTGTGACCAGGAGAAATTGGGGTTTCACACGCAATAAAATTTTATTGACAAACTTACATTTTTTATTACAAAAAAACACTACAAATTGCAAAAAATAGTTTTAAAAATTTTTTGCACATATTTCACCCAAAAGTATTGAGAATCCACTAAAAAAGGCCATACAAGAAGCCCAGACTCTGCTGAAAAAAAACAAAAACTGGGAAATCCCTGGAAATTCCTTCAAAAATCAAGGTTGAACATGTGTAGCGCAAAATAGTGAAACCTAGTCTGGCACTTAAAGGGTTAAACTGGACCTTCACCATGATTTATTGAAAAGCCCAAAAACTTTTCCCCAGCATCTAAAATATTATATATATATATTTTAAGTTTTTAGTCACTTATTTCTCTATTCCCCACCGGGCTGCAACTCTATTCAAGACTCTAGGATACGGGCGCTGCCATCTTGCCTCAGAAGCATCACATACTGAGGAGAGGAGAGCGGGATAAAGTACAGGGGGTTATAGCTGTGCTTTGCACAGACAGAGCAGAGCTGGGGTCAGGAAAAGGACAGCAGTCCCAGAATGCAGAGCGACACAGTCAGAAGACACTTCCTGATTGCAGGCTGCCTGAAGCCCCATGAGCCGCCATCTTGGATGTTTAAAGGCTCATAACATGCAGTAGATGCAGGTAGGATGATTTTTAATGTGAGAAATCTATATGTACAGGGTGTGGGAAACATATAAGATAGGCTCTTATTCAGGGTGAAGGTCCGCTTTAAGTTCTGAATTTGTATCCTGATAAATATGATAAAACTTTATTTACATAAGTAGCCCTATTTCTTATATAATGGTGAGAAAAAAGCAGATGTTACCCTTTTACTACCGGAAAAGTATTACTAATTATTGGCCATTTATGAAGGAGTCGAAGTCGGGACCTAAATTGAGGAATTGGACTTGACTCCACAGCACTAGTTCTAATGGTAAATTAGTTGTTGACAGGTTTCGCTAAGCCTAGTCTGTCCCACCAGTTAGCATATTAATAATTGGTTTAAAAAGAGTAGCCTCGCCTAGAATGGGATGGTAACAAGTGATGCTTTATTTATTACCAGTAAATCATTGATTGCTAACACATTAGATATTTATATATACAATATTACAGACAAATAATATCTAAAAGTTACCAAACTACCTGTTTTCTTTATTTGTTTTATTTTATATGTGATATGTTGTGTTCTATAGCTCGAAGCATTTTGCCCTAAATGAGTGGGACATGAATAAAAACAGACAGTTTAGTCACTTTTTATAAATATATGTTAACTGTTATATTGTACATATAAATACTTTCACTGTAAACACATGCATTTAGTCATGTCAGGGATTTAATAAATAAAGCATCACTTTACCAGGCCAGTGTAGTATAGCCACTTATTTTAAACCAACCAGTGACTAGGGTGTTCAAAGGGGCCATGGCCAACCTAATATAAAAGGTATAAATAAAAGTTAGAAATAGGTGGGTGACAAATAAAGACTCCACAACATACTGTATGTAACTTGGTGTACACTTGGAGCAGGGTACATGGCTTCTGATCTATGGCAACATAAAAATAAATACCTTGAATTCGATGTTAAATATGTTCACTGCAGCATTTCATACTTAACGTGACACATATATTATCCCTTTTCATAACAAAACATGGTTATAAGTGGTTATAGCTTCACCTAGGTCATAAATTTGTAGAGCATGTTGTAGCAACATAGGTAACATGGTGGACATAAATATCCTAGCTGGGACATTGTAATAACTTACAGGTTACCTATTACAGAAGTACAGAGGAGACAAACTTTACAGTGTCTTTTCCATCCCACAGCACAATGCACACATCGCATTGCACTGTAAGCTATCTAAATTCCAATGGTAGGCTCATAACTGCTTTAGAAAGTATCAAGTATCACAGTAAAATAGAAACAATTAAGATAAATTAATTTCTCATTGGCATGAGGGGTAATAATGTAATAATTTAACACAATGGATTTTTCATTAGAAAGCTGGCAGGCATTTTAGAATGAGGGGATAAAGAAAGGAGAGGTGAACAACTATAATTGATATGCAAGTAAACCAATGAGATTTAATAAGGAGTTGGTATACACGAATGCTGTAGTATATACAGTGAAACATACAATATATGCAATAAAAATGGGTGAATTACCCAGATTGACCGCTAGGTGGTGCTGTAGTACAGTAGACAGTGTTTAACATCACACTGTATAGGAAACAGTTATCTGATGAGAATACATACAATGCTTATGGAGCAACCAAAGAATATAGTAACATTGTTGAGAGTGTGAAGACACCCCTTAATCACATGCATATAGTCCTTTATCAGAAAACAAAGTATATGATCGAGATAGTCTTACAGGCTGGCAGCACCAGGAAGTAACCCTCGACGTTTCGGTTTTTTGTAACCTTCTTCAGGGGGGAGCGGTACCAGTATGTGTACCAAAGAACCTTAAATACCCTGTTAGTGGCTCCAATGTGCTGCAGATGGCGCCAGCGCCGGCTGATGACGTCATCATGCGGCGCCCGGCGCCCATCCCGACCATACACCAAATGACACCATAGTCAGTGCATTTTTACCAGTTTTTTTTATTTTAATTCACTATTTTTATTCTCTGCCTTAGGTACCCCTAGCTTGCTTGCTACAAATTCCACTGTGCTGTGTGTTAAAACTCCAGTGTGCTGCAACCATCTCATCTAATTGTGCTGTGGGATAAAACTCCAGTGTGCTGCAACCATTTCCTAATTCTTCCACTAGAGGTCACTAGGTGGCCACCTTCTACTTTACATCGAGTTACTGCGTCTCTTGTATGGAAGTGCCTGCATGTCTTATGAAGCTACCCCAGCGATGTGGCATATTTATTTCTCTGCTCTATGGTTCTACAAGCATCACCGCTGATGTGTTGCTTATCTACTATCATCCATTACTGCTGGGACTGTCATCTAGCGAAACCACGCCTACTCCATCTCATCATCTATTGGTCTGACGCTGCTACCCAGGCTGCCATCCTTTTGTTCTAAGGGACCTAATGCGATGACGCATTTCCGCCACCCGGGTCTGACGCCGCTGTCCAAGCAGCCATCTTTTTGGTTATCTACACTGGCCACGATGTCTGCAATGACGCACTTCTGCCACTCTGGCGGGTACTTCCACCCTACTCTGTCGCCTACTGGCGGCTGCCATCTTTCTTGCAGGGTTACACCTGCGCAACCATAATAAGCACACTACTTATGTTCTTTTCTTTTACCCCACTCATCCTCACCGCCCCCCCCCCCCCCCCCGAGCGCCATCCACCAATGGAAAATTGTTTCATTTGGTGTATGGTCGGGATGGGCGCTGGTCGCCGCATGATGACGTCATCAGTCGGCGCCGACGCACGCGCTCCTGCTGGCACCATTTGCAGCACATTGGAGCCACTAACAGGGTATTTAAGGTTCCTTGGGACACATACTGGTACCGCTCCCCCCTGAAGATTACAAAAAAACAAAACGTTGAGGGTTACTTCCTGGTGCTGCCAGCCTGTAAGACTATATCTCGATCATATACTTTGTTTTCTGATAAAGGACTATATGCATGTTTGGCATTGTGATTAAGGGGTGTCTTGACACTCTCAACAATGTTACTATATTCTTTGGTTGCTCTATAATCATTGTATGTATTTTCATCAGATAACCGTTTCCTATACAGTGTGATGTTAAACACTGTCTGCTGTACTACAGCATCACCTAGCGGTCAATCTGGGTAATTTACCCATTTTTTATTGCATATATTGTATGTTTCACTGTATATACTACAGCATTCGTGTATACCAACTCCTTATTAAATCTCATTGTTTTACTTGCATATCAATTATAGTTGTATAGTGGAACAACTAACTTATAAGTATCTCTATATTCCTCTTAACTCTTGGTAAAACCATAGAGGTGTGCTTCAATCATTCTTTTTTTGCCTTAAGGCTTTTTAGAATGACTCATCTTGTTTGTTATAGTCCCAGCAGGAAGGAGAGGGAGCCAATCCCAATATATTAACCTCCCATCCCAATATATATCTAAACGCTGTCGCCTCTGTAGCTATAATACATGATATAATACAGGCATTAAAATTATGGTTGCTATATGGTTGATTGTATAGATGCCGGTCATCAGGATACAAGAGCATAATACAAACAAGGTCTCTGCTGGATTATATTCAATGGATATTCATGGAAAGCAGACTTTCCAGACTGTCCAGACTGTAAAAGTAAGCCCAAGACAGGGTCAAGCTAATTATCACTTTTGTGCTTCCTCGCTACCAGCTGCCGGATCAATTGAGTTTACAGGACGGACTTGCACATAGGGTTCCTAGGGCCTTCAGTTTAGTCTGTTTTCAGGCTAAGCATGCTATAATGTTAACACCATTCATTATTTGATAATATTGAGACACATTTGTACATATTTTTCTTGTCTCTTAAAGCGGACCTTCACTCTGAATAAGAGTCTTTCTTATATGTTTCCCACACCCTGTACATACAGATTGGCCACATTAAAAATCATCATACCTGCATCTACTGCATGTTATGAGCCTTTAAACATCCAAGATGGCGGCTTATGGAAGCAGGCAGCCTGCAAACAGGAAGTGCCTCCTGACTGTGCTGCTCTGCATTCTGGGACTGCTGACCTTTACCTGACCCCAGCTCTGCTCTGTCTGAGCAAAGCACAGCTATAACCCGCCCCCCTGTACCTTATCCCACTCTCCTCTCCTCAGTAAGTGTGATGCTTCTGAGTCAAGATGGCGGCGCCCGTATACTAAATTCCTGAATAGAGTTGCAGCCCAGTGGGGGAAAGAATAATAAGTTACTGACTAAAAACATAAAATATATTAATTTTAGATGCTGGGGAACCGTTTTTTAAGAGTTTGGGCTTTTCATTAAATCACGCTGAAGGTCCGGTTTAAGTATGATTTTGCCTCACCCAACCCATCTCCCGTAATCTCCCCTCCGAAGTCATTGACTTGTACCCCTCATGTAACCCCCCCAGTCACTGACCCAAACCCCTCACTTAACCTCCTTCCCCTGTTACTGACCCTCACCTAACTCCCCTCCCTAGCCCCTCTGCTCAGATGCTGACCTGAACCCCCAACTTTCTAGCCATTCTCCAGTCACTGTTCCTCAGCTAACCCCCTTCCTCAGTCACTGAACCAAACTCCTCACTTACCCCCTGGCCCAGTAGCTGACCCCAGCCTATGATATAGTTCCCTGCTCCTTCCCAGCCACTTAGAGCCATTAGAACCGTTCTGCACTAAATTAAAAAATTTAGTGCAAACCCCAGTTTGCACACGTATCTCAAAAAATATTTTCACTTGGGTCATGCGGGAAGAACTGCGGGATAGAGCTTCAAGGAAAAGGGACCATAAATGCACCCCCCAGGGTCAAAGAGGTTTAGCTAGCACAGGAAGCATTGCTAGGGGCACCCATTATTTATCTTTAAGTTTTTGTGGATCAAATAATAAGCCTTTAGATCCTGAAGAAAGAGTATGGCTGGGACACAAATGTCAAGTGACAAGTGTAACCACAGCTTTCCACCACTGCTGACATCCCTAACTTCTCCTTTAACTTACACTGTCTGAGTAGCTCAGTTCTCTGTCACCCTTTTCTGTGCACAGCAGAGCTAGTGTTGCTGTTATACACAGACAGGCCTGACACAAGTTATTGCATAGATATTCTATAGATAGAAAGCCTCTTCCCATAGTTCAGTCTCCCTTTGCAAACCAACAACTGTCTATTCACTGTGCTGACTGGAGGAAATATGTATGTTAATGTATACACTTTTTACTGTATGTACACCTTACCTCAGGTAGGGGACCGCCAGCCTTACTCACCTCTTACCCAGGAAGTTTGTCTCAACCACCCCTTGTTGAATCCAGGTAAATATATTTCTTAATTTTCAATGCAAACAAAAAAAAAGGGGAACCCCACTGTTCCCAAACAATTTATCCTCAAAAACGGCACCACTACACTAGTATATAATTAATAGTAAATTATTTTATTCATCAAAAAATATTTTTTATATACACATGAAGACAAACACTTTAAAAACCTGGTTAAAAAAACATATACACAGAACCTTAATTTTCAATGCCAGTACCCTATAGATAAACCACATTTTTGGATATCATTAATGGGTCATACAACAATACCTTTAAAGATAGCAATCCATACCACTGTGACCCCTTTTATCCTTTAAGAATGGTCAAAGAGCACATGGAATTGTTTATTTTACTTTTTGCCTCTGTCCAAAAGGTTTTTTTGGGGATAGAGTTACCACATTGATAGTTTAAAGCATGGGCTGAAGTTGTACTTTAGGTCTTCTGACAACAACATATCAAGATTGAAAAGGTAGCGCTGTATTTTCAGCTGGCCAACCCCTTTAACGTGGCCCAGGAATACTGCTGCTCTGTTCTTCTTACAGAATACAACAATAAAAGAAAAAAAAGTAGGGAGGAGTGCATTTTTTCCAAAAAGGGTTGTTAAAGAAACCACCCCTTGAACCATGAGGTTCATCTCTTTCACATCTCTTTCGGCACAAATATATACACTATTCCTATCACAAGTGGACTTAAAATAAGTTTTAAATAAGGGCATAGTAAGGCATGAGAGGTTGCACAGAAAGTGACCACACAGGGGCACATGGGCAAAAAAAGGTGGTAGCAGTGGCATGGAAGAACACAGTGACATTGATTGTACACACCCCTGGGTGCAATCTCTGGCACAATAATAAGGTAATAATTTTTCTATTGTACACTTAGCATTGGTGGGAATTTGGGTTGAGTATTGGGAACACTAATGTGGCAGGTGTATAAATATGGGCCCCATATATTCCGAGAAGTAAGGCAATCTGCATGCGTACAGGTAGCATGTGGGGAATGTTACATACAATCAATCTATTGTGGGACCCAGGCCGGTCCCCTCCAAAGATATACCACTACCTCTCAAACTTTTAAAAGCATGTGATTTCATTCATTTTCATATGAATGTGGTAGTGGGGTAACATAGTGGAAAGATATACAATTGTAAAAAAAAAATCAATCTAAATGGAATTTGTGCAGACACCGGCTAACCTGATTATTGTAAAAATTCTTCAGTATGCTATTTAAAATTAAAATAAATTTTCAACCTATATATTGTGTGGCCCGCGACCAGTTTCCAAATAACTTAAACTGCCCACACTCTTCAAAAGGTTGAGCCACCCGTTTTAACACATCTAGAAGTATAAGCAACACTTGTGGTTAACTGCTGCTAAATTCTAATCCCTGGAATGAGCGATATAAAGGTCCCATATATCCCAGAAGCTTTCACACAAGCACTGCGTCACTGAGAAGGTTAATAATACTTGGTGTAAATAGGAGATAACAAGTGAGTGTAAAAGATTGGAATGTCACAGAATAAGTCATAGGAAAGGGTGGAAACATTACAGAAAAAATCAATTTGTGAGGTGTTGACTAAAATTATTTCAGTTAGGAACTGAAAGGAAATTGAATTAAAGGTGTTAAGTTCCAAGTTACACCTATGAAGTGCAAGAAATACATTTTAGACTTTGACGTATTAACAGGGAGGTATTGCGTTACCTGGCTATTGTTAGTGTTATTCAACCCGCAAACATATCTGGAAATTAATGAATGCTTGACGTGTATCCAGAGCTTGTCCTCAGGAACATTTAAGACGACCGTTAGAGGCTTCTGTGCAAGTCATTGGTAAGTATTCTATTAGATTAGGAGGCTGATTTGATGCATATTTCCTTCAAGATTGTTTAAAAAAGGAATTTGGGCATAGTTGGACGGCCCTGAAGACTAAAAGACTCTGTGGGTGGCTGATTATCCCTGGGGCATCGAGATTTTCTATGCCTCATGGTATAATTTTCATGGGACATGTATACTTACATAGCTGGTTTCCCCACAGTGCAAATGTTAAGGCCCCTCTGCTTGGCTTTGGCAAAGCGTGTGGGGAGCTAGAGGAGTTCTTGGAACTAGGGTAGGGCGACTGGTGTGAAGTGTGGGGTGAGGTGCACTTACTCTTAGCTGTCTCCGGTCTTGTAAAGCATCTGGCCTTTATTCAGCACTCCTCAGATACATCATTACTTTAATTCCATGTTATTGTCATGTACCTTTCCAGAGACCAGGCCGATATAGATACAGAGAGCTGCCAGCAATACCACCTGCGGCCTCCACCGATATTGGAGACTGGGGAAACTCAGCAGAGGGAAGGGCTGGAGTGTCATGTGTGAGGGTGATGCAGAGTCGGGAACATCAGGCAGGAACTGCTGAAGATCTGGAAGGCAATAGGGAGTTAATGCTGACTGTAACCATCGAGGAATAACTGGTTGAGTGATAAACCACGCACTGGTTTCAGCTCCGGGATTCTGCCGACGGATTTTCACTGGAGCTATCCGCAGGAGGGTCAGACTACGCTGCACAAATGTCAGGGTCCCACTACTGTTGCCAGTGAGCCTAAATATGGGAAAAGTCCAGTCCGGGTTTTGAGGGAAGCTGATGCAGGGATTCTAGAGAGTCCAGAGTCAGGAAAAGCCGTAATCCAGTGCCTGTCAAAACTAGTTTTTCCCTCGTCTGACCTTCCATTGACACCTATTCCCATTGTCTATGTGTCTCATTGTAGCCACTGCTGTCTACCACTGCTGTATTCTTCTATGACCAACTAAGTAAATCCAATGTGCAAAGTCTCTCTCCAGGCTACTTCTAGAAGAGGATTCTAACCTAAATTCTAACCTATATCCTAATTGTTGATGCTTATCTGAACCAGTCCCTCACACACGCACAGGCTGCATTCCAGCTATACCTTGGACTGGAGTGCATACCCAAGCATGGCATTTGTGAATGAGGGAAAAGAACACAAGTTAAATAATGTGGTTACATACATTTAAAGGATGATCATCATTATTGGTTTAAGGTGCGCACACATTTATCATCATCAGAGAAAAATAGAGAAAAAAGTTTTCAGAAAAAGATAAAAAAAACAGAAACACAGCATGTGTCCTTATTGTGCTGCTTTAGGTATGCTTTAAGGTGCTGAAGTGGTTAAGCCAAGTATATCAAACATAGATCAGAAAGAACCTGGTTCGTGTTAACACACAGCTTAAGTGCATTGTGCAAATATAATTCATATATATCAACCAATATTCAATCAATTGCATTCATATAGGAAATGTATACAGCATAAATTTATTGCACAAGCCCAGCAGCTATGTATTGCACTAGCCCAGAATATTGCACAATGTCACTGTAAACAGCTTTATAGCAGCATCAATATAAAAATACATGCACAATGACACAAATAACAATCATCACCTTACACAGATACAATAGTCATGTCCATGATACACCTTCTCCCACCTGACGGCCGTTTCAGGCCATTACGGCCCTTCCTCAGAGGGGGCTAGCAGACCAGTTCCAGGAAGTGGGGGGGGAGGGCAATTTCTGCCCTCTCCTCGCCACTGAAGAGGCTGGGGGGGGCGATCGGAGGCCCCCCCAGTGAAGAGGACACCCATCGGGAGACAGCGCAGCCTCAGGTAAGGAAATGTCATTTTTTTTTTTTTTACATTTAGCAGCTGCTGCTGCCGAAGCGGGGGGGGGGGCTATTCCGGGGGCTCTCCTGGAGCCATCCGACTCCCCACGGGGGATCGGATGGCACCAAATTAAAGGGGAGACCCGGCCAGATCCAACGAGGGGTCAGGTGAGTATTTTTGATTTATATTTTTTTTACTAGCAGGGGGGAAAGTCAAGCACGTAGATTCTACGTGCTTGGCACTTAAGTGGAGTAGAAGCGAGCACGTAGAATCTACGCGCTTGGCACTGAAAGGGTTAAGATAATCAGCTTGGGTAGAAATTGCATGTATATGTGTGTGCGGTTACATGAAGAGTCACATACCAGAGGCTCCCGCATGCGTCGCTGGGTACGACTCCCTGCCCATGCCGTGCCGCCCCTCCTCTGTGGAAAGGTCCAGGGGCTGGTCTGAGGAACCAACAGAGGAGGGGTAGGACCGTCGCACTGGAGATCCACCACCTTCACTCCCAGCTGCAGATTCATGCAGCACTGGTCGGCCTGTGCGCCTCCGGGTGCGGCGGATTCGGTAATCCATTTCCAGCACTACAAAAGAAATACAATTATAAATCCATGCCTACCTTCTGCATCAGTTACATCTAGCATGCAATAGCTATGTACTTACTAGGGAAATGGAGTCCGAAAAACCGCCGCACCCGGGGCATGTGCAGCCGTTGCAGGTCCGACCAATGCTGCATGATCTGAGTGTGGGTGAAGGTGGTGTCCGTCTGATGGTGGATTCTGGAAACTATCTCCAGGGCGACGGTGCGCTTCTCAAAAGAGTTGGGCAGGTAGTCGTACCTGCGCTCCAGCATGGTCTACAAAACACAAAATAAACATAGGATTTAGTTCAAAATGCATACAAATATCATGTCATCAATCGAGCATTTGACTAAATGACACTAACAGACACATTTCTAGCCTAATCCAATCCTTGTAGCTGGCCTCAGTGCTGGCTCGCACGTGTGGGCCGTCACGTAGGTTTTCAACAGTGTTTAATACACTTTGTAAACAACCCATTTCTTCTGGCGCTTCCTTAAGGGCTAGGCATGCATTTAGATGGCAAATAAAAGTCATTAAAAGACACTTACAAGCATGATGATCTTTTCTTGTTGGCGGGTGATGATTGCGGGCACCATCTTGCCTCTTGTCTGCAGCAGATAAGTAATGCCCCTGCGGTTTCCGGGTTCTGCATGTCCGTACGAACGGCCGTACGCACGTCCTTACGCATAGCGTGAGACCCCGGCAATCTTATTTAAAGGGTCCTGGACACACAGCTCATTCTCCTTCAGAGTCCATGGGCAATGGCACCGAAAAAAGCTGCTCCAAAAGCTACAAAGGAGGCCACCACCAAACAGCCAGCCAAATGGCAGGAGCCTGCTGAGGGGCCCAAGACTCGGTCCCAGATGATCCAAAAGAAATTGCGCACAACATGCAGTGGCCAGCCAAAGGCACCCAGCCCAACTAGGACAAAAAAGGAGACTGCTGGAAAACCCAAGGCACAGGGCAGAAAGGCAACCACCACGGAGGGGAAACAGGGGACCAAGAGGGTGCGAGGCCCCAGCCCACCAAGGTCACCATCACCCCAACCACGTGGCTACCATGGCAAGAAAAGCCAAAGGAGACAACGGGAAAGAAGCCCCACCAGTTCTACCTCCCCATCAACACCACCCGCACGGGGCCACAAGGCTCATGCCAAGAGAGCAAGGCACAGGGCCCGAAGTCCCAGGTCGCCCTCCCCACCCGTACGGGTGTCCAAATCACCAGACAAGAAGCCAATGCACAGGGTCCGAAGTCCCAGGTCGCCCTCCCCACCCGCACCGGTGTCCAAATCACCAGACAAGAGGCCAAGGCACAGGGCCCGAAGTCCCAGGTCGCCCTCCCCACCCGCACGGGTGTCCAAATCACCAGACAAGAGGCCAAGGCACAGGGCCCGAAGCTCAACCTCTGGGTCACCACGGGACCGGCCGTCTACCTCCAAGGGCCATGGGTATTGGAAGGGCCCTAAGAGGCACCGGGCCCCAAGCACAACTTCCACCCCAACACCCTCTCCTCCTCGGCCACATTTGGCGCAGGCACAGGTGGAAATGCAGGCAGAATATGCCGCAGCTACGCCTGCTAGTTCCGTGGCCACCCAGGCAAGAACCCCAAGTCCATATCCAAGTCCAGTCCAATCGGAAGCCAGCCACCTATCCTACATTTCTCCCCAACACAGCCAGCCCAGAATGTCCCCCCATTTGCAGCCAACCACTGATGAGCCAGGAAGTCAAGCAACAGGGCGCACATTGCGCCGAGGCCACTTGAGTGGCAGGTTTGGCGAGGCCTAAACTCTGGCATTGGCTAGTGGCCTCACCTTGTATTATGATGAGCTATATGGGCGCAGATCCAAAGCTACAAGCAAGCAGCGGAAAGCGGAGATTTTTGAGCAGCTCCGCAGACAGGTCAATGCAGCGGGGGAAGAGGTCAAAGATGTGGAGCAGATCCAAAGGAAAATATCGGACCTAAAGTATGCAGCACGGAAGAAAGAAAATAAACGGCGTCATTACAGGTACATATCTACTTTGTGGATTTTGCTTCGTCTGGTATTGGAAACATTTATCTAAATGTGTGCAACTCTCTTTTTCAGCTTACAAACTGGCGGCGGATTCCCTACAAAACTGCAATTTACCCGAGCTGAGGAGATGGTGCTGGGACTGCTACATCCTGTGGCCTTAGAGGGACACTCGGCCCAACAGGACACGGACATCCCTCATATTCCTGCCGGTTAGTAATGTTACTGTGTATGTGAAATGTGATCTGCGTGTAAAATTAGGCACAAACCCATATATTAACACATGCCCCTAGGGTGTGCCTTGTAGTGAAGGTAACCATTTAAACAGGGTGGGTTATGTGTGGCAACCCATTATTTGCTTGTTGACTTCCTCTGAGATTATTTTGGAGAGTCTTGCGGAACACTATTGAGATTAGCAAAGGACTGCCTGTTATGTATTTTGAGAGAATTCAATACAACACTGCCATCTTTATCTGTAGCCAATTTGGGTTTGAGCTGTGCTTTGCTCCAAACGACTTGATGTGGGGTGCTTGAACGTTTGACCTAGAAAGAATGTCAAGCAGCCTAATCTAATGTCAAATGCTATTTGCAAGCTGAGTGTGGTCCCATAATGGGCTTTAAGGGATGTGTGAAGCCTCAGAACAGCCAGTACACAGGGCCGTATTTTCCGTTAGGCAAACCTAGGCACAGGCCTAGGGCGGAGAGATTGTGGGAGGGGGCGGCCCCTACACTTAAATATACAGTTTTATTTAAAAATATATATATATATATTTGGTGGCTGCCTGCACGTCGCCTCAGCGTATCCGCCCCCAGCACCAACAAGACTCCTCACCCTCCCCCAGCTGCAATACAGAACAAAGGAAATGTGTGTCTACTTACATGTCGGGCTGCCGCCCCACCCCTCTACGGGCTGCCGCCCCACCCCTCTACGGGCTGCCTGGCAATGGACCAATGAGGGGCCTCAGCCCCGCCCCTGGCTCCTCTACAGGGTGCCTGGCAATGGATGAATGAGAGGCCTCAGCCCCGCCCCTCGCTCCACAACAGGCTGCCTGGCAATGGACCAATGAGAGGCCTCAGCCCCACCCCTGGCTCCTCTACAGACAGCCTGGCAATGGACCAATGAGAGGCCTCAGCCCCGCCCACTGACTCTGCAGGGGCAGCTGGGAAAGAATGATGTCTGTCACAGCGCGCTATTTACTGAAGAAGCCGAGTGCTGCAGGCGAAGCCACAAGGTAGGAAGTGCAATAACTGGAGGAGCTGAGAGACAGGGGAGATGGAGGGGGAGCAAAGATATCTACTGAGCCACCAATGCTAAGCTGTGTAATGTAACTAGAGGCCATTGTAGAGTAACCACGGGGGAGGGACAGAGAGAGGATGACTGCACTGTGTGTAAAGGTCATGTCTGTTCTTTATTTCTGGCTACTTCATTCCACAAGTTTGTTTATCCCTCTGTCCATTTATTTATCAACCTCTCCCTCTGCCTGTCTATCTATCCACTCACCCCTGTATCCATCCACCCCTCTGCCAGTACATCTATCTACCTATCTATCTATCTATCTATCTATCTATCTATCTATCTATCCCATATCTATCTATCTATCCCTCTGCCAGTCTATCTATCTATCTATCTATCTATCTATCTATCCCTCTGCAAGTCTATCTATCTATCTATCTATCTATCTATCTATCTATCTATCTATCTCTCTGCCAGTCTATCTATCCCTCTGCCAGTCTATCTATCTATCTATCTATCTATCTATCTATCTATCTATCTATCTATCTATCTATCTGTCTAGCTCTCTCTCTCCCTCTGCCAGTCTATCTATCTATCTATCTATCTATCTATCTATCTATCTATCTATCTATCTATCCCTCTGCCAGTCTATCTATCTATCTATCTATCTATCTATCTATCTATCTATCTATCCCTCTGCCAGTCTATCTATCTATCAATCTATCTATCTATCTCTTTCTATCCCTCTGCCTATCTATCTATCTATCTATCTATCTATCTATCTATCTATCTATCTATCTATCTATCCCTCTGCCAGTCTATCTATCTCTCTCTCTTTCCCTCTGCCAGTCTATCTATCTATCTATCTATCTATCTATCTATCTATCTATCTATCTATCTATCTCTCTGCCAGTCTATCTATCTATCTTTCTTTCTATCTATCTATCCCTCTGCCTATCTATCTATCTATCTATCTATCTATCTTTTCTCCTCTCTATCATGGCGCATGCATGGGTTCTCGGCCAATTCAATAGGGAGCGCATCCTGCCACATCCCCCATATCTGCTGTCAGGGATGCAGGGGATGCAGTAGAACATGCTCCCCATTGAAAACAATCAGTGCCATTTGCTGAAAGGCAAATGGCTCTGATTAGACGAGAGTCATCCCCTCCCTGGGGGCTCAACACAGCGGGGCATCCAGATTCAGACTGCCCTGGTAAAAAGCCAGTGGCCGGGCCTGGAATCTGCGCTAATGGCTTTTGTTCTGCTTTAAAATGGACCCCTAATGCAGCATGGCATCCTGAAAGAGGCAAGTAGTAGCACTGGAGAAAGTGCTGCTATGGCTTTTATTCATATTTCAAATTCAACTCTCAAAAATGTTCAGAGGTTTTCATGAAAAAAACAAACTGGCTTATTAATTCCAATAGTGCCCTACCTCCTACCACATACACAGAAGCCTCTAATTGTCATTATCCCATGTACTACTGTGTGTACCATGTGTAATGTTTTTTAATGTCGTGCTGGACAATAATAGGGGGGCGCGTGTCCAAAAAGTGCCCAGGGCAGCACAAGTCCAAAATACAGCCCTGCCAGTACATGCATGTTTATTTTGGTTAAGGAGACCAATGTGTATGTACTTGTTGACTAATACATCTAACAGATAATGAAATTCATAGTCAAGTTTAACTTGGTCCGTTGGGGGAGTTGACATTCATGCATTCATGCCAGTTTGACCATGCCGTCTACTTCCGTGCTGCCTCGGACCCAGGATCCGATATATACGGTAAGTGTCTTTATATGATGTTGCTAATGCATGTGCCTTGCCATGTTTCTTTTTGCGGAATTACATATGTAGTCCCTAAACTGAACCTTTTTTTGAACATGTCCCAACAGACCCACACACTGATGGAGGAAATCCAGGAGCTGGAGGAAGATGAAGCCTTCATGGAACCTTCAGAACACCTCCCCCTGGGACAGAATCTGCAACTGTCCCAACATGTTTCTCCAACAAATGCGCAGCAGCAGAGTGAAGCTGGCTGCATGCTGCCATCCCACTGTGGGCAGCATGCAGAGACTGAGCCGACAGTCCCCAGTGTTAGCTCTGCTGCTGAGGATTTGCCAAGCAGACCTGTGGCTGTTGGTGGACCTAGAAGCACATCATCTGCACGCCTCCAAACCCGGGGTATTGGGAGGCCTAGTCGACTACGTCGCCCACTTGCCCAGGGGAGGGGCGCGCAGATGATGGATGATGGAGTCAGCATGGCACCATGAGAGGCGGCTATTTCGCCAACAAAATCAACGAAACCACGAACATATTCATGGCCAATTAGAAACCTTAAACAACACATTAAACTCCATGCTGACTGAATTTAGGTCCAACAACAGCCACATGTCCACCTTATCCAATTATTACAGTGGCATGCTTGAGGAAGTTCGAAATAGCAACAGCCACGTGGCCACCTTAACTGCCAATCTCAGTGCCATGATGGCTGAATTTTGAACTTCTAATAGAAACATGTTGGAACAGTTGCAGATTCTGAATGCCACACAGGCCCAGGTGAGGGCCCACCTCCAAGGGCCCCAACCTGGGTTTTATGGGCATCCCCCATTTTAAGGCCTATTTGGTCTGTATCTGCTCCACATCTTTGCTCTACATCCCCACTGTATTGACCCGTCTGGTGAGCCCTACCAATATCCACTTATGGCTTTGCTTGTTTGCTTTGGATTTGCGCCCATATAGCTCATTAGAGTGCTGAGGTAGCCCACTAGCCAATGCCGAAGGTGAAGCCTCAATGAACCTGCCACTCAAGCTGTTGCGCTGCAGGCTTGCGGCAAATTACATTTGTTCTGGGTTCTCCTGTTTGTAGGCATGATTGGGGGACATTCTGAGCTGGCAACCTACTACCTTAACCCCTGCCTAAGATTGAACTAGACTTGGATTGGGACTGGGGGTTCTTGTTTGGGTGTCACACTGATTAACATGTGTAGATGTAGCATAGGTTTGCCTGCTTGACACCTGTGCCTGTGGCAAATGTGGCCAAGCAGGAGAGGGTGTGTCTGTGGGCCTATTTGTTTGCTGCCCAATGTGTACATGGCAATGCTTGTCACCTTTGTTTTTGTACTTTTCTTTTGTCTGAAACTTTGGACAGGAGCGCCTTACTGTAAAACTCCTGCCTCTGTCCAATTGCTATGCTAACACAAAGTGAACAATACACAATTAACAAACAAGAAAGGGCAAAAAGCAAACAAAGGAACACCTCTGGGTCATCGTTGGGTGTAGAGGGTGGCAAATCCACATACCGGGGGACACGTTGCAATATTGCAAAATTATGCAACACAGCACACGCCATTATAATATCTATGACCTTTTTGGGGTCATACTGAAGTGCTCCCCCGGTATGGTCCAAGCATCGGAAGCGGGTCTTCAATAGTCCAAAAGCCCTCTCCATCACAGCCCTGGTCTTCCTGTGCGCCCTATTATATGCCTCCTCGCCTGCATTCTGGGGCCGGAGGACGGGCGTCAACAGCCACGGAAGGAGTGGATAGCCTGAATCACCTGCCAAAATTAAATATAAAAAACATAAAAATACACAATAATAAATAAATGTAAGCAAAAAAAATGCTCCAGCACCATGAATAAGAGTCTAGGTCAAACACCATGAGCATACATATTGCACAGCCAAAAACTAAACAGAACCACATCAAATAGATGTGGGATCCATTTAAACATCCAAGATGGCGGGTGCTGGCCAATCAGCAAAACTGCTAACAGCTATTGGTTTAGGTCTGTGCTGCTCAGCAATCTTGGATGTGTTAACTTTTCAGGACCCCGTATCTGCTTTGTCTGAGGCAAAAACAGCTCTAACCCGGCCCCTGCACTTTATCCCGCTCTCCTCTACTCAGTAAGTGTAATGCATCTAAGCAAAGATGTCGCAGACCCGATCAGAAAGTCAAGAACATAATTACAAGCGAGTGTGTTGAAGACTAATTACTCATTTCCTGTAACTTGCAATTTTTATTTAGGTCAATGCAGAACAAACATTTAGCAAGGCTTGGTTTTGTTAAAAATATAATGTTTCAGGTCGTGTACAATCCGTACAATCCAGATCTTCGAAGGATGTAGGCATCATGGGATGAGCCTGGGAACCCGGCGAGCATGCTAAGGAACCGCATGTCCGGGGCCACCACTGCTTGGACATTCAGGGAGTGGCCCATTTTGCGATTCCTGGGATAAAAGAAAAAACAACTAGATTAGCAAGGCAAGGCAAAGTATTGAAACCCTAACGTCTAACACCCTGTGGCCAAATTACCCAAAAAACCACTAGAACATAATTTGTGGCAAACCAACAAAAGCATATGTATGTTTAAAAAAGTTAACACTAACTTCGAAGTGTCTGTTTCTGGTCCTAAATAAAATGTATGTGTTTTGAACACATGTAAAATGTTCTCCAAAATAAATACGGCCCATATAGTCACCTGGACACTTTCCAAGGAGGGACTATTAACAAGGAGGATTAAATTACAAGTAGGGACTAGTAACATGGAGGATTAAATTACAAGGAGGGACTAATGGCAATAACTCAAAGTTTACAAGGAGGGAATACTTACAAGGAGGGACACATTTCTTTTAGGCAATAATTACAATAAGGGACTATTTAGAATGATGGATTCATTACTATAAGGGACTATTTACAATGATGGATTCATTACAATGAGGGACTATTATCAAGGTGGAAATAATTAAAAGGAGGGATAAATTACAAGGAGGGACTATATTCATTTAAACAATAATTACAAGGAGGGACTATTTACCAAAATTAAATTTTAAGACAAATCTAAAGAACATTAAGGTAAAGTACATGTAAAAAATACATATTTTACTTGCCTGTAGATGTGCTCAGATGCTGGAGGGACTAGGGCAACGTGGGTGCAGTCAATTGCACCCATGACGTTGGGCATATATATATGCCGATATATACGGTGATATTATAAAATGCCAGCTTAATCTCGTTTCTGGCTACCATATCGTCAGGAAAATAAATATATTTCCGAGTTATGGTAGCCATGCCTTCCAAAAACTTGGATAGCGCGCGGCTCAGCGTAGGCTGTGAGATCCCCACGGAGAGGGCACCCAGCCTCTGGAACGAGCCGTTCACCAAAAATTGCAGGCAGCCAAGCATCTTGGTCATACCTGAAATTGCTTGCCCCTTCCTTGTGGTGTGGGCTAACCATGGCTGCAGCTCACTATACAATTTATGGAGGGAAGCGCGATTAAGTCTGGTCAGCTCGAACAGCTCAACGTCATGCATGCCATTGATGCCCATGCATTGCCGGTGCAATCTGGTCTCAGCCCTCCGGGCAATTTCAATGCCCGTGAGCTGCAGATCCTCATGCTCCTCAAATGCACTAGAGCTAGGCTGCTAGTTCCGAGGTCAAAATGGTCCCGTAAGTGGATCGGAAATGAAACGCATTTATAGGGTGGTGGTCCGTCGGAAATCAGCTCTCTGAATCAGACGGAAACCCATCCCAACAATGGAAGTTATCTGAACGAACGGAACATTTCCGATTTTGTTTTGAAAATGATCCGAACTCAGGAAGAGGAAAAAATTGCTACAAGTTAACCTTGTTAGACTTTCTATTATCTATTAGCACCTTGATGTTGTCTTTCTTGAGAGATTTCCAATGACATCTCTCAAATGCACATATGATCCTTAAACGCTGACAGACAAAATTCAAGCAGGTGCCCTAAACAGCCAATACTATTTTATTGTTTTAGAAAAATTAGGTGACATTGGGAATTGCTACACTTACCTTTCACTTGTCTTGGAAAACCTGGGATTAAACCTTTAATAAACCAGTTACAGCTCATAATTTGCCACACAGATCTAACTACAGTATACTCTAGCCACATCCTTAAGCAGACTGGCCAAAGGGACCACCAGTGGAATTCTTGATGGCCTGCACTGCTTTAGGACTAGTTGGGCTAGGTGTGCCAGGATTAAGCTCCTCTTCAGAATGTATCTCCTGTTGGTGAACTGATACTTCTATGCCGTCTCTATTGCCTGCCATTTTGGCCCCCTGTTTCCCCAGTTTCCCTACCCCTCATACCTGGCCCTAGCCAAGACATTCCAGCCCATATTCTGAAGCTACATTGCAAAATCCTGGGGTAATTTCTGTGTCCAGTCTGCACTTGGAGACACTCACTATTCTCAGTTCCAAAACTTTCTATTAAAGAGGAGCAACCACCATCTTAGAGTCCTAGGGACAGTGGTCTCTCTCACGAATTGTAATGTCCTGCTGTGTGCATCCTTGGAGATCACCAGGTATACTCACCTCGCCGCTGACCCCGTTGGTGCATGCATGGGCCGTGCCCACACCCCCGCTGTCCTCTAGCTGAGGACACATACCTGGACTGGGCATTTCTGAAAGGATGGTGCAGTTACACTGGGTAGTGGCCAGTGGATTGTGCTCTATTCAGCTTTTCGTTGATGCTCTGAGCTCATCGAAAAAATGTAATGGAAAGCAAGGCTAAATAGCCTGTGGCCCAGGCATGTGCCACTGGATTGACAGAAAGAGGAGTTCTTGGGTGATCTGGGAGATTTCACACAGCAAGGCGTCCAAAATTGGGTTTCTGTGGAGAGGAGGAACACAACCCCGGATTTTTTTCTCATTTTAAATGTCACCATTTATGAATAATCAAAGGAGAAAAAAAAAATTGTACTGTGCACATGGTTAATAACAGAAAGCACCACTTAACCCTTTAACTGCCTACCTAGAGATATTGCAACCCTGTTGCCAGACCAAGTTTTTGTTAGAGAACCATATTGTGTGTAAAAACTCCATTCATCCTGGTTACAACGATACCACATATGTATTGGCAGACACCCTTACTTGCCCAGGAGACTCCCCCAAACTGAAACAGGTCAGGTCAGGGGACTCCTGCCCTGCGAACTGGTATTGTGGTGTCATGTACCCCTTACCTGAGCACAAAGGATGGGAATGGGTCCTATCTGCCCCGCTGAAGACCCTGGGGGTATCAGATGCCCAGCAGGGAGGAGGAGACCATGGTGGCTGGATGGAGGTGTCTTTTTTTCACGTTGGGAAAACATCAAGAAGAACTTTAGTAGAGGCAAGGATGTAGAATCTATAGTTTGGCGTCAAATAGGATAGCAAATTTGTACATATTTCAAGTTCTGAACATTTCCTTTAATTTGACCCTTTTATCGAACAATTTGTTCTGCACGCAATTTTGTTATTTAAAAGAAAATTCACTTGTATCTAAAAAGCTACTTTTACATTTCCCATGTTTGCAACTTTTTGCTAATCAATTTGAATGTGAGAAGCACTTACAATAGGGTACATGACATCTGCTTGCCACTTTCTACCTTTTTAATGCCATTTTCTCCTGCATTTTTTACTACCTTTTTCTCTTAACATTTTGTGCATAATTTATATAAATATGTGTTTAAAGTGGTGAAAAAAATTGGGGAAATATTAAAATAAATTCAGGCAATTTGTTGCCTGACAGAAATAGTGGTTCACTTAAATGTACAGGAGTTTTATTTAAACTACACCCTCATAAATTAACCATTGTAAACATATATACAAGGGTTTCTTATCTCATTTACTATGGGTGAGGCAACATAATATAATTATAGGCAGCTCTGTCCAAACACCATATGATTCCTAGTAATTTTAACCTTTGCTTTTGATGCAATGATACATTCTCATAGACAATAAAGATTAAAGTGGACCAACACCCAGGGGGGATCGGCCCGGGAATCTATAAGATTCCCGGACCGATCAGATCCCTCCCCGCGGGGCATCCGAAATCGGGATGTCCCGCGGGGAGGAACCCCCCAGGAGGCCCACAATCCTTACCTTACCGGCGATCCAACGGCGCATGCGCGAGACGCGGCCGCGTCTCTCGCTTCCCTCTAGCAGGGCGCGCTCCCGCGCCGGCCGTTTTGTGAATGGCCGGCGCAGGCGCGCTCCCTGTTAGAGGGAAGCGAGAGACGCAGCCAATGACAGCGCTCTGGTATGCGCGTCCAAGCGGCTTTGGACGCGCATACCAGAGCGGCTCTGAGCGCTGTCATTGGCCGGACGAGGTCACGTGGGAGCGGGGAGAGGTGAGTTTTTGCGGCGATCGGGGGGGGTTTCACACAGCGGGGCACCCCACCTAAGTGGACCAACACCCAGGATAGTCAAAATCCTGGGTGTTGGTCCACTTTAAATATTAAACATTTTCTATCATTGGAAAAACAAAGCAGCGTGAGGCAAGTCAGTAAACCTGCCATTGGTTATGCTACAAATGACCAAAAGCTGTCAGCAATACAAGTCAAGCTAAAAGGACATCACTTCATCTGTAGGTACGGTATGTGCATTTTTTTTTTTATAATCTACTGACCCTTATGTAATGTCATTACAAGATAAAACAACACTTAGATTAAGGACACAAGGTGAGATTCTCACTCCTTTTTTTAGGAAAGTAAACAGCCATTTACTTGCATTGTCTACTGGGTGTAAATTTTCACCTGGCTCTGAAACAGCCCCAAAGTAGACAAATGAATGTCAGTGTTTTCTCTCCTAAAAAAGGGAGCGAGAATTCTCATCTGGCTCTGAATCAACCCCAAGAGCAATGCAGGCACATTGTGGTATACATGCGTTGAGCTTTACCAATGCTTTACGCAACGCAGCGCATATACTGTATGTAAACTGGCCTATTAAAAATTATGGGCACCATTTTGGTAGTGAATTTATTAAATGTCTTTATTGCTTCAATATTCATAGAGGATGATGATATGCAACATTAAAATACTACTGTACAGTAATGTACATATGCTTTTGCCGCTCTGGGAAAAACAATTATATTACTGAAGACCATGCTTACTTTAAAATAGCTCTTAAGTAACCCAGTTGGCTGCTGGCCGTCATGTGAAGAACAACTGACGCAAGGAACACAGAAATGGTGAGTATGCATTTCCCAGTCTTTTGGGTTTTGGAAGAAAGTGGGTTGTGCACAGGGAGACCCATGTACCCGTGCTGTGAGAGTGAGTAGACTCTTTTTCTGGAGGTTCTCTTTGATGTACCATATGTTGCACCTGACCATAAGATGCACTCAGGAGGTAGAAAAAAAAAAAACTGAACCAAATGGTGCGCTAAAATCCCGCCTCCCAATATCCCTATTACAGACTCCCTATGTGCAGAATGCCTCCCCGTCACCCCATTACAGGCAGTGTCCTGTGCGGCATCCTTCATTACAGGCAGTGTGTGGCATCTTTCATTAAAAGGCAGTGTGCGGCATTCCTCATTACAGACAGGGTAAAGCACCCCCCATTACAAGCAGTGTGCAGCATCCACCTATTACAGGGGAATTACAGGGGGGCACAGCCAGTGTGCGGCATCCCCCATCACAGTCGGCGTGCGGCATCCCCCATCACAGCCGGCGTGCGGCATCCCACATTATAGCCTGCAAGCAGCATCCCCCAATTACAGCTGCCATACGGCACCCTGCCATTACAGCCGGCGTGCGGCCACCCATGTGTGTATGTGTCAGTGGTGGCCTCCAGTAGGGTGTGTGTCATTGGGAGCCTGGGCTGCAGCAGGAGCTTGTAATGTAAGTCTGTAATTTTTCCCTAGCTTTTGGGGAAAAATGCATCTTTTGGGACAAAAAATATAGTATATCAAGCAAGAAAGCAAATGACACATTAAAACTGTTATAGTATCCACCAACAATTAAAGCCAGGGGTGAACCTAGCATTTCTGCTGCCTGAGATGAAATTATCCATCAACCATTAAAGAGCCAGAATGCTCGATTTGAAAGTAACCCAACCGCCCCCCCCCCCAACCCTGCCACCTTTACCTAGTGCTAAAGCAGGGCGGGAGGGGGGTTAAACACTCACCCGTAACCCAGTGGTGCCAAGCACAGGAACAACGAAAGTTCCCCAAGTTGCACGCCTGGCCATTCAAGTGACTGGGTGGACAGAAGATGGCGGCGCTTTAAGCTGCTGTCGAGCACTTTAACAATATTTACTAGTACCACCTTTTCCCTGAAGCATTTTAAAACATTCACAGCCACAATAACAGCCATTAAAGGCAGAGAGAGCCATCCATTACCTTGCTGATCACTGTCGTGTTCTGAGCTCCCATCCAGGCCATGACTTGTTGCCTAGCTCTGCTGCACTGATTGAATGAACAAATGGCCAGTCTCCCTGCAGCTGGCAGTAAGGTTAGCTTCATTTTTTATTCTTAACCCCAGTTCAGCAAGGGATGGGGGCAGTGAGCAAGTGTCAAAAATAATTAATAACATTCAAATTAACTTTTTTCTGCCCTTTACACGGATTATTATTATTTATCAAGCCGTGCTCGCAAATGAGTGCACATGCCCAAGGGGCTTAGTAGAAAAAGTTTCTTTTAAACTGTAAGGGCCTGTCCACATAGTGAAAGCTGTGCCTGGAGACTGATGAAGTAAGAGTGCTGGGGAAAAAGAGAGATGCTTTCTGGAGTCCTTGTAGCTCTATACGACCTGCAGAAGAGGTAAAGGAGTCATACTTTGTTTTACAAGCCTGTAGGTAGGCTTTAAAGTGATACTATAGTCAAGTCATTACTTGCTTATTCAGATGTTTGGCAGCAAATGGCAGCCAATCATGTGGCCACCAGCAACCATTCAGGTTTGATGTGCAAGTATTGGGCAAACCCAATTAGTTACCGTCAGTCCATTGATTGGCAGCCATATAACCAAAGAGGAAATTAGCTGACTTTTTTGCAGTTGCAGTTCCATAGATTAGACACAGTTTTCATCTGCAGTTTGGGTTGGAATGCAGCAAGAAGGAATTTTTGGCTACGTTCCAACTGAAGAGGTGTGCAAGGGGCCATAGAGGAAACATTACATCACTTTTTCTGCAGATCTGTAAAACACAAACACATCTGGAAAGTTGTGAACGTAGCCTGAAATATTCATTGTACAATTACGGTACGTTTTTCTGTTTCATTTTACACTGTTTGAACTAGGGATTGATAACTTTCTGTACTACATCCTTCATAGGGACAGTAAAAGCTAATAAAAAAAACATTATGTGTCTGCCCACTTGCGAGATCAGTCCCTCACAGTCCCGCAGGCTGCAGCGGTCTTGGTTTAGAGCTATGCAACTGGAAGTATGCTCCCGTCCGGCCTCCACATACATATGCCATTGAGCGTCCACCACTTTTAGCATTTCAGTGGTGGACGCTTAGATGGTGCACGCTCTGTGATCATTTAACAAGTCTGTGCACTGTCATTACCAAAGCAGAAACGGGACCCCTGCTGTATATAGGTAGTATTAAGTATTAGATATTAGTAGTTTGTTTTAGAAATAACATATTATTACTTTTTCTAAAAGTGGACCAACACCCAGGATTTTGACTATCCTGGGTTTTGGTCCAATTCAGGGGGGCACCCCGATTAAGGGTGGCCCGCTGTTTGAAACCCCCCAGAAAGCCCCCAAAACTCACCTCACCACGCTTCCACGTGGCCGTGCTGACCAATCACCGCCGACGGACAAGCGGCCTCCCGCGCGCCCCTCTGACAGGCCGTCGCCGATGAGGTAAGTTTTTGGGGGGTTTTGAGGGGGGTCCCTCACCGCGGGACATCCCGATCTCGGATGTCCCGCGGTGAGGGAGGTGATCGGCCCGGGAATCTTATAGATTCCCGGGCCGAACACCCCTGGGTTGTATATGTGCAAAGTCCAGATCTGTGCACAATAACACAATGATGCCATAAATTACTTGATATTTTAAAGTGGACAAGATTGAAAAAGACTTGTCCTGGGAATCCAGTGCTGTCACTGATTGAAAGAGAGTCAGTGCGTGCCCAGTTGGACCACAAGAAAGGTGATTTTTTTTGGCAGTCGGGGGGAGGGGGGATGTCACACAGCAGGCATTCCAAACTGGGACTCCCCAGAAAAAATGACCAAACTTTAAAGTGGACCAAAATCTGTGACTTTAACTATGCAGGGTTTTGGTCTTTGGCCCGGGGACATCTCGATTTGGGATGCAGTGCTGTGTAAACCACCAAAATGTACCCTTTCCCAGTCCCGTGACACATGCGCGGGCTCTCAAACAATCAGCATTGTTTGCTGTGCATATTAATGCCTGCCATACGGCTTTGTTTAGTCACAGGGCCCGACATAAGGAAGCAGCAGCATCAACGGTCTCCCTGCTGTGTGCAGCATGATGAGATGCCGGGGATGTGGCTGCCGATGTTTACAATGCCTTGGGAGCTGCCAGGATAGGTAGGTTTACTGGTGTCAAACAGGGGTTGCACACAGCTGGGCATCCAGATTTGGGAAGGCCAGGAGCCTTTTAGACTACAGGACCAGCCACCCAGGGTTTTGGTCTGCTTTTCAAATATATCATTTTTACAATTAACTAAAAGCTTCGTTCTACAGGCATATGTAAGGTTTTGGTCTTCTTTGCTCCCCAGCTACTTACGTCTTTCAAAGTTTATCAGCTATAGTGCAACTTTATGATTATTTTGTCAGGTGCTCCTCTCCTGCACTCAGCCTTTAGCATCTGTGCCTGATGAGTCCAAGACAGGCAGATTACCCTATAGAAAATAGGGGAGGGTGGAGGTACATAGAAGTAAAAACTTTTAGGCCGATTTCAAATTGGGGCGTTTTTTTTTTTGGTGTGCCGGAGGCTCGTTGGATAGGTAAGAAAAGCAGGCGACTACCAGGATTGCACATAGCAGGGCATACATAATCAGGACTCCCCAAGGGGTGGCTCTCTAACCATTTCTGGTCCACTTTAAAGTGCCAGAATTGGAACTAAATTAGATCAGATGCAAGGTACGTATCCTCTATTTGCCCACAATGACCTCCAACACCTAGAAAAGGTTTTAAAGTGGACCAACACCCTGAAGGATCCCGGGCCGATCTAGAGGGATAAATTGGTCCCTCCATGCTAGAGGGATAACGGGGATACAGCTCGCAAATGTGCCACTGGACCAGGGTAAGGTAAGTGAATGGCTGGACCTTGGGGGTTTCACACAGCGGGGAATCCCAATTTTGGATGGGGGGGGGATCGATCAGCCTGGGAGCCGATCATGCTGGGTTTTGGTCCACTTTAAGGGCCCATTAGGGGATACGCCTGTTCCCCTGCACAGAATATTAGATCGAACTATGAATGAAGGACAACAAAGGCAAATAACATTGCCAATGAGAAAGCCGAGCTATCTATATGAAGGTTTAGTTAAACAGTATTACTAAGCAGCTTCTCTACAAAGGAAGGGCTGCGATGAAGCACGTTACTCTGCCGCATATGGCGCTGTCACTGTCAGTAGCGCCGCTCCCACCCCCTCCCAAACCTCCGTAGCACCGTGTCATCAAACGATGAACGGCCGAGGTCTAGTCACGTGACGGTGACGTCGCCAGGCGTTGTGTACCGCTGCAGGAAGCTGGTGATGGCCATGGGCCGGCGATTGGGGGGCTTACGAGCTGTCGCCAGGATGTTGGGCCGGTCAGCGATGTAAGGTAGGCTGGGCTCAGGAGCTTGCAATTCATAGAAGCAGCGCATCTGGTAGTACACCGTTATATTGCCCCATCAGTGGCAAAGCATCTGCTGCCTGTTTCCTGGCTAAAATATGGGCTACCACTGTGGGACTGGCCCCTATACCTGTCATGTCTGTGCTGGATGGGGGACTAGAATGGCCTCATCAGCTGCAGCCCAAAACATGGCCAGGACTGTGATGCCTATTGTGATATCTAGCGTCGCTTTCTGGTTTGTCTGCAAATAATAGCCCTTCTCCCTAATACCCTGTCATGAGACCCATGGCGTCAGCACTGGGCTCAGCAGGGCAGGTGCTGGGGGCCCTGTGCCTCGGGAGGGCCCGACTCAAATGGTGCTCATGTGACACACCTCTTCCTAAAGGTGAGCAGGTCATTCCCTCTCCGTATTTCATATCTTTTCCATCTTTCTGTCATTTCTTTCTCACATTCTTCTTCTTTTTTTTTTTTTTTCTTTTGTTTGTTTCTGGCATCCCTTCTACTATTTTTCTTTGTTTTCTTTCTGTTGTTCATTCTATTGGCTTTCTTTCTTTCTTTCATTTCATCTTTCTGTGTCATTAATTTGTATCTCTTTTTGTTTTAGTCCTATTATTTTTGTCATCCCTTATTTGTTCTGTATCATTACCCCTTTTTTTTCCTTTCCATTCTTTTAACTCCTTTCTTTCTTTCTTTTCTTTGATTACATCCATTCTTTCTTTCCTTGTCAAGCACGGCAGCTATGCCAGCATGAGGGACTGAAGCCTCAAGCTTTATAGAAGACTCGTTTTTGTATTCTAACTGGAAAATGTACCCTGAAGTGGACCAAAACCCAGTTTTATAAGATTCCTGGGCCAATCGATTCCCTCCCCTGGGGCATCCAAAATCGGGATGCCCCGCTGTGTGAAACTTCCCAGGTCGCCCCATTCACTTACCTTGCTTACTGGTCTAACGCTGCAACCCTGCTATGCCTCTAGTAGGGCGCGTGTCCATGCCAGCCATTTGTGAATCCCTGTTAGAGGGAAGCGGGGGATGCGGCTGCCAGTGCGCTCGAAGCCATTGGCTCTGAGCGTGCTGATTGGACGAGCGGCTGCGCATGCACCGTAGGACCGCGAAGAGGTGAGTTTCTTTGGGCGATCTGGGAGGTTTCACACAACGGGCACCCCCGTTCAGGGGGCCCCAGGGGGAAAGGACCATTACCCAGGATAGTCAAAATCCTGGGTTTTGGTGCAAGGGAAAGTCCATGCAAAGACTTCAGAGCAGGTAGTGGCACCTGGCTCTGAGGTCTTTGGGGGAATTCCATGAAAGACTTTCTCTGCAACAAGCGGCAATATCCACCACACCTGCAAATTTATCTCCCAAGTTTTTTTACAACACAAGGGGGCCCGCCGAGGCTCAAGGGCCCACATAAACCTAGCCTAGGGCCCACATAAATTCATAGAAGCAGCGCATCTGGTAGTACACCGTTATATTGCCCCATCAGTGGCAAAGCATCTGCTGCCTGTTTCCTGGCTAAAATATGGGCTACCACTGTGGGACTGGCCCCTATACCTGTCATGTCTGTGCTGGATGGGGGACTAGAATGGCCTCATCAGCTGCAGCCCAAAACATGGCCAGGACTGTGATGCCTATTGTGATATCTAGCGTCGCTTTCTGGTTTGTCTGAAAATAATAGCCCTTCTCCCTAATACCCTGTCATGAGACCCATGGCGTCAGCACTGGGCTCAGCAGGGCAGGTGCTGGGGGCCCTGTGCCTCGGGAGGGCCCGACTCAAATGGTGCTCATGTGACACACCTCTTCCTAAAGGTGAGCAGGTCATTCCCTCTCCGTATTTCATATCTTTTCCATCTTTCTGTCATTTCTTTCTCACATTCTTCTTCTTTTTTTTTTTTTTTCTTTTGTTTGTTTCTGGCATCCCTTCTACTATTTTTCTTTGTTTTCTTTCTGTTGTTCATTCTATTGGCTTTCTTTCTTTCTTTCATTTCATCTTTCTGTGTCATTAATTTGTATCTCTTTTTGTTTTAGTCCTATTATTTTTGTCATCCCTTATTTGTTCTGTATCATTACCCCTTTTTTTTCCTTTCCATTCTTTTAACTCCTTTCTTTCTTTCTTTTCTTTGATTACATCCATTCTTTCTTTCCTTGTCAAGCACGGCAGCTATGCCAGCATGAGGGACTGAAGCCTCAAGCTTTATAGAAGACTCGTTTTTGTATTCTAACTGGAAAATGTACCCTGAAGTGGACCAAAACCCAGTTTTATAAGATTCCTGGGCCAATCGATTCCCTCCCCTGGGGCATCCAAAATCGGGATGCCCCGCTGTGTGAAACTTCCCAGGTCGCCCCATTCACTTACCTTGCTTACTGGTCTAACGCTGCAACCCTGCTATGCCTCTAGTAGGGCGCGTGTCCATGCCAGCCATTTGTGAATCCCTGTTAGAGGGAAGCGGGGGATGCGGCTGCCAGTGCGCTCGAAGCCATTGGCTCTGAGCGTGCTGATTGGACGAGCGGCTGCGCATGCACCGTAGGACCGCGAAGAGGTGAGTTTCTTTGGGCGATCTGGGAGGTTTCACACAACGGGCACCCCCGTTCAGGGGGCCCCAGGGGGAAAGGACCATTACCCAGGATAGTCAAAATCCTGGGTTTTGGTGCAAGGGAAAGTCCATGCAAAGACTTCAGAGCAGGTAGTGGCACCTGGCTCTGAGGTCTTTGGGGGAATTCCATGAAAGACTTTCTCTGCAACAAGCGGCAATATCCACCACACCTGCAAATTTATCTCCCAAGTTTTTTTACAACACAAGGGGGCCCGCCGAGGCTCAAGGGCCCACATAAACCTAGAGCAGGCTCTGGAGTCCATAGTAGCTTCGGTGGAAAAGGGGCTGAGTTTTGTTTGCTTGCCAAGACTGTTCCCTTGGGATGCCAAATTGTGGTTAGCAGGGGCAGAGGAATTCTAAAAGAATTTAGGTGTGCTTTAAAAACATAACTCCAACCACCTCTGTTCTCCCCTCCTTTTCACCCCCCTCCCCCTGCACTAAGCTCAAGTTGGTCATGTTAAATAAAGCCCACTGTGAGCTACAGGGTAACTGGGGTTGCAGCCGCTGGTGAAGACAACGCCATTGGAGCTGAAAAGGTGTGGTAACCGAGGACCCCAAGTGTTTAACACAGTGTTGCATCCTGATTATGAATGCCTCAGGGGCAGGCTACCTGCCAGCCCTGGAGTCTTTTAGACTCCAGCACTGCCCCTTGTGGCTTATTTATAAATAAATAATAATTTCTCCCTTGCAGCGTCTGTGTCTAGGTCCCATGCATGGAAACCTCCCATTTCTCACAGCATGCACGTCTCCCAGGGTTCCTTAGAGGGGGGCCAGAAAAAACATATCGTCCCCATTGCTGTCCCCTGTACCTGAAGGTAAAAGTCATTCTTCATTAAGAAGAGGTTGTGGGTTAAAATGAACTTCAAGTCTCTTAGGATGAACAAATTGTGGTTGTGCTGGTTGATGTGAAGTTCCTGAAGATTTCTTCAGTGGCTTCCAAGTCCTTCTAGTGGGTTAGACTTGATTAGAGGGCCCCTAAGCTTTGTAGCTAGTTGGGCAACCAAGGACACTGCCAGCACATTGAGGTCATTGTGCTGCGGCATCCTCTTATACACAGGGCCACTTTGGATGATATCTATTCTACAACAGGGGCGGACTGCAGCTGAGACTTGAGATGTATCGTGACTGTTTTGATGTTGATGGTTTGGGATGTCTTTCTGTGTGAAACCCCTCAATTTCGCCAGATTCCTACCTTGGCAATCTATCCCACAACACATCTGCGGGATCCCTCTATACAATGTGTTCCCCCTCCCCCCTCTAGACATGTCTTAATGGCTGCAAGCAGGTTGGGGGGGGGGGGGGGTGAGGTCAGGTGGATATGCCTGGCAATTGTTCCATTCAGTATTGATCACCGGGCAATCAATGCGGACTGGAGGAGACCTTGAGCATGGGCCCATGGAGGCATGAAGTGAGATGAAAGCAGTGATTCCACACAAATCAGGTTGCCCATCCCTGGCGATAAGCTTGAAAATGGCATCAAAAAGCTAAAGCTAATAGCACTGAGCACCATTGCTCCCCCTGGGAGTTTGTGTGCTGAGTCACCCACTTACTGTAATGGGTGAATCGGGCTCCTTTCAAACCAGCACAATTTCAGGAACCTGATTGTGATCCACTTGCAATTGCCAATTGTCCCTAAATCACTCTGATATTGACACCCATGGTAACCTATGGACACTTTCGCATATCTGCGGGGAGATAGTCTGGCATGACACGTTTTTGAGGCAATATCTGTCCATAAAATGGTAATCACAAGCAATATCGCTTGCAAAACACATAGCAAGTCACTAGTGCTAACACGTCCTGTTGGTGTGAGAGTAGCCTCACAGTCACTAAAACTCTGAGAGCCTCAGGGAGCAGCATTATGGAAACTGGGTTAGAGGTAATGGTGCAAATGGAGCATAGTCCTATTACCGGACTGGATATCCACTTTAGGCGGGGTGAAATCCAGCGAGGGGGCCAGGTTTTGGCCTACTTTAGGTATGTATCCAATGCTTATATGAATGTGGATTTTATAAAGTTTTGCTCGCTGGAGACTGAAACTTAATTTATATGAACTCTAAACCCATTCAAACCAAAACCGGGCACTTACATTCTCTCCCTGACAGCATCTCCTGGCTGGGCTATCCTGATCTATCCTTTCTTCCTACCTATTTTTTTATCTACTCTATTTTTCGCTCTATAAGATGCACCCTTTCCCCCAACATGGGGGGAGATCTCACTGCTTGTTATCATAAAGAAAAAAACATACCTTTCCCGATGTTCCCACAATGGTGGCCTGCACTCTTGCATCAGACAGTCTTCCGTTGACATAGACAAACACGCACACATATCTTACCATCCGATTCTGCTAATCACGGCGCCACCGCTGCCTGCCGCCACACACGTTTCCCTGCACTGGTTCATGGGCCGGAGTTTAGCAGCGACTCGGGGATCAATAGAGGTGCAGTGGGCATCGGATAGTAATGTGCATTTGTCTATGTTGGCTGGAGACTGGCTGCTGCAGTAGTGCAGGCCAGCATCCTTGGAGCACCAGGAAAGTATGATTTTTGTGGTGGGGGGGCATGCTGCACACCTGTCTGTATTTGGGATGCCACACAAACGCTGCCTGTATTTGGGATGCCTTGCACTGCCTGTATTTGGGATGCCTTGCACTGCCTATATTTGGGATGCCTCACACACTGCCTGTATTTGGGATGCCACACAAACACTGCCTGTATTTGGGGTGTCTCGCACTGCCTGTACTTGGAATGCCACACACGCTGCCTGTATTTGGAATGCCACACACGCTGCCTGTATTTGGGATGCCTCGCACTGCCTGTATTTGGGATGCCTCGCACTGCCTGTATTTGGGATGCCTCGCACTGCCTGTATTTGGGATGCCACACACGCTGCCTGTATTTGGGATGCCACACACGCTGCCTGTATTTGGGATGCCACACACGCTGCCTGTATTTGGGATGCCTCACACGCTGCCTGTATTTGGGATGCCTCACACACTGCCTGTATTTGGGATGCCTCGCACTGCCTGTATTTGGGATGCCTCGCACTGCCTGTATTTGGGATGCCACCCACGCTGCCTGTATTTGGGATGCCACCCACGCTGCCTGTATTTGGGATGCCACCCACGCTGCCTGTATTTGGGATGCCACCCACGCTGCCTGTATTTGGGATGCCTCACACACTGCCTGTATTTGGGATGCCTCACACACTGCCTGTATTTGGGATGCCTCACGCACTGCCTGTATTTGGGATGCCACACACGCTGCCTGTATTTGGGATGCCTCGCACTGCCTGTATTTGGGATGCCACACACGCTGCCTGTATTTGGGGTGCCACACGCTGCCTGTATTTGGGATGCCACACACGCTGCCTGTATTTGGGATGCCACACACGCTGCCTGTATTTGGGATGCCACACACGCTGCCTGTATTTGGGATGCCACACACGCTGCCTGTATTTGGGATGCCTCGCACTGCCTGTATTTGGGATGCCACATACACGGCCTGTATATGGGATGCCTCGCACTGCCTGTATTTGGGATGCCACACACGCTGCCTGTATTTGGGATGCCACACACGCTGCCTGTATTTGGGATGCCTCGCACTGCCTGCATTTGGGATGCCTGCACACTGCCTGTATTTGGAATGCCAGCACACTGCCTGTATTGGGGGTGCCAGCACACTGCCTGCATTTGGGATGCCTGCACACTGCCAGTATTTGGGATGCCTGCACACTGCCTGTATTTGGGATGCCTGCACACTGCCTGTATTTGAGATGCCTGCACACTTCCAGCATTTGGAATGCCCGCACACTGCCTGTATATGGGATGACTCACACACAGTCTGTATTTGGGATGCCTCACATGCTGCCTGTATTTGGGATGCACCTCACTGCCTGTAAGTTGAGGTCTGTAATGAGGTAATTAGGGGGACACTTTCTATAATTGGGTGATTGGAGGGGGTATTTAAACACATCATTTGGTTCAGAATATTTTTTTTTTCTTGTTTTCCTCCTCCAAATCCTGTGTGCATCTTTTGGGCAGGTGCTTCTTATAGGACGAAACATACAGTAATAGTTTTGTCTGTTAGACTTTGGAGCCTGCCATCTCATGTTTGGGGATTCTGGTCTGTAGTCTGCTTACGAAAGGTTTATTTCTAGGTATAAATTTCTTTTGGGAGGTCTAGGAAATTTAGAATCTCCTACATTTGTAAGGAGATTCTTTAATCTCAAACAGGGACCAATTACCAGGACAGTCAAAGTCCACTTCTTAAAGCAGTCAGTTTTCCAGTTTGCAGCTTCAAATCCCCAGACAACTGATGGCACCTCCAACAATTGGGAGGGGGGGGGATTTAGAAGGTCTGTTTTAAGCACAGCCAGCAATTGCAGCAGATCTGTAATGCCTACCATCTGCTTTGAAAAACTAATACTCACTGGGCAATCTAACCAAAACCACATGCAGTTCTCCTTATTAGATGCAAAATTGGCTTTGGTAAGCTTGTCAATTTATTTCTGAATTGTGGGTATGCACAGCAAATATATACAACCCCAGGGAGGACTGAAATTCATCAAGAAGTCAAATTCTTTCTTTTAGGTGAACTGGACAGTTAGGTACAGACAAGACTACAACTTCATTCAAAACTTGAAGTTGATCCAGCACAGTAAAACATTTTATTCAGCTATTGTTACTACTGCTTACATAGCATGAGAACACATTTCTGAGGCATACAGTATGTATGGGCCAGTGATCTCTGCAATTCTGTAGCTTTGAGTGAACAATCATTTTAATATACAGTCATATGATTTCTGATTATGAAGTTTCAATCCTGGTGGACACTCATACAATAATTACATTATATCATAAGGATTGAAGAAAAGGGAGTAAAAGAGTGTTCCCAAGAAAGCATCTATATTCTGTTTCTTTCTAATGTGTTGTTTAGGACGGATGGGTATCACAGTTACAAAACAAACACAACTTTACATCACAATCATTTTGACTCACAAAAAGCAGAACTTAGATGCAAGGAGTGAATAGAAAGAATGCCAAGAGCTTAGTAGAAATAGAAAATCCTTTTTATTGGCTTTTATAGATTGGATTTTACTAATCTGTAACCCAGGAAACTAAAATAAGGATACAGCAATACCACTCGAAACAAGTGCAGGTCAAGCATGGCAAGCACTATTGGAACACCCGTTTGTTAAAAATAAAAAATTAAAACCGCTATATAAAATAATATTTCATCTATATTCAAATTAGTTAAAGGTAAAGGTTGCCCCTTTTGTGTTTCTGGAATGCAGCTCATGTGCACTAGGTATTATTTAAAAATGAGCATTTCTGGGTCCCTCCCTAACATGTTACCTTGTCTCAATGATCCTGAGATAAAGTCACCTGCACAAAATTCTATTCACTGGTGATCATGGTGCCAGACTCAAAATGTATTTAAATAAGTGCATATCATCTTCTCTCCCGCCTAAGGGGTTGATTTTGATCAGTCCTGGATTGTTTATTAGTTAGCAGTTTCTGTCTATTTTGTTCTTTAACAAGTTGTTTGTATGTGTTCAGTTCTGCTTTAGCTTTTCTCTATAAAGCAGCCTTGAATTACTTCTGCCTGTACATTGTAGCCCGCTATACAATTATTCCTCCTTATTGTAGAGAATTGGCTTTGAGGAATGGCTCTGAGACCACTGGGATGATGGCAGCTACCCACAGGCGTAAAGCTATTCCTATCAGTTGCCTTAAACCGGACCTTCAGCATGATTTATTGAAAAGTCCAAACCCTTATAAAACGATTCCCCAGCATCTAAAATTAATATATTTTTAAGTTGTTAGTTTAGTTTTTTAGTCACATTATTCTTTCCCTCACTGGGCTGCAACTCTGTTCAGGACTTTAGGATACGGGCGCCGCCATCTTGGCTCAGAAGCATCACACTTACTGAGGAGAGGAGAGTGGGATAAAGTAAAGGGGGCGGGTTATAGCTGTGCTTTGCTCAGACATAGCAAAGCGGGTGTCAGGAAAAGGTCAGCAATCCCAGAATGCAGAGCAGCACAGTCAGAAGGCACTTCCTGTTTGCAGGCTGCCTGATGTTCCATGAGCCGCCATCTTGGATGTTTAAAGGCTCATAACATGCAGTAGATACAGGTAGGATGATTTTTAATGTGGGCAATCTGTATGTGCAGGGTGGAGGAAACATATAGGATAGACTCTTATTCAGAGTGAAGGACCGCTTTAAAAAAGGTTGCAAGGGTATTATCCTCTTTTTCTCTTCCTTTTTACTTTAGGCCATCAGAGGAAATCAGTAAATATTGGGTTAACTCCTTGGCCGTTGAGTGTGGACTGCAAGAACAAAGGTGTTTGTGTTTTCTCACAAACCAGTTTCATTCTTGCAGTTGGAGCTGGAGTGCAAGGTGTGTTTTCTCCAGCTTGCGACGCTCGGCTTCTCCACATATGGCGTTGTTTCTTCGGACAACGCCTCTGGATGATTTTCAGCTAGGTAGAGCAACTAGTACCACTGATGCCACCAGTTCTCCTTTGGCTTACTGCGCTTCTTCTTCCCAGCGAGAGGGATTGTTTTTTCGGCAGCACCGCCAGTTGTATCCCAGCCAGCTTCATCCATCTATTCGGCCGGACCTCTGCTCTGCTCCAGGGGGACCGTCAGCGACGCGGCTACAGCCGGCTTCCAGCGGATCTAAAGCAGTTACGTTTAGATATTATTTTTTAACATTTTTGTTGTTTTTATTTATAAGCATTAATAATGCTATTACTAATATGGATATTATTAGTATTGATGTTATTATTATTGATATTATTGTTATTGATATTATTGTTATTTTATCAATGCTTTCTTATTAACTTTGTCTTGTAGATTGTGGAATTGGTAAAGCAATGATTGGTGTGGTTCACCCCTAAGGCCTCGGAGTAGTCACTTGTGACTATCGAGGACCCGTTATATACTTTGTTCTTAGACTGTAAGATTTTCACCATGACGGAGGCATCTGGGGTAAGCTGATCTGGTCTTTTAGTAGACAGGCTCCTATATGCAAGCTGCATATAGACCAGGTGGCATGTCATGCTTTTTCTGTTAGAGGATCGACCTTAGTGCCAGCCTGAGCCACATCTTTGGCAAGCAGAAAATTGTTAAAGAAATAGGATTCCAAGACTCATTCGAGTCGCTCACAGAAGGCATGCTCCCAGTTGATTGAGACCAGTTTGGATATTAACAAGTATGTTATTTTAGCTATGGATGATTTCATTAGCTTAAGTGCCAGAGATTTAGCTCTATTAGTAGCGTTAAGGTGTGCTTTATTGCTAAAGGAATGGTCGGCTGATGCTGCCTCAAGGAAGTATCTGACGGGACTCCCTTTTCAGGGGGGACATTTGTTTGGGGAGCACTGGGATAACATGGTAAAGGAAGCTACTGGAGTCTACTAAACTTCCACAGGAAAAGGTTTTTCCTTTTTTCTCATTGGTCATCTAATCCTCACCCCTGTTTTGTGGTAGAGTTTCTGCTCTTCAGGATACCGAAAAGAATTTTGGAATATACCAGAGTCCCAGGTTTAGGGTAAGAGGTTTTTGGCAGAACAAGGAAAATCCTCTTCAAAGCCCTCTCAGATATGAGGTGACATCCTGACCTATGGGGGGGGGGGGGCAGTTTCATCAATAATTTACTTAGAGTTTGGGACGAATAGTATCACTTAGTGTACATTAGAGCTTTTCGCTTGTAGCATCTTTTTCATAGATTTTTCTTTGAGGAATAGTAAGCTAAAAGTTATATGCTGTTTGGTATAGATTAATCTTAATTTAAAGTTACAGGTTAATACCTGGCATCCCACCCTGAAGTAAGGGTACTGCTTTTGAAGGTCCATATAGTTACTGAATTGCTCTGATGGCCTGAAGTAAAATGGAAGGTAAAAGAAAATTCTGTGATACTCACCTGTAGTATTGATTTCTCTTCCATTATTCAGGACATCAGACCCTCCCTGTTGTTATGTTATTATATCCATTCCTTGGATGCTTAAGTCCTAGTATAGGGATATATATATATATATATATTTGATCAGCAAAAAAAAAAGTTAAATGGAAAGAGGTAGAGAGGAGTCTTGTCTACAACAAAAGATATAGGAATGCCTTCCGGGCAGCTGATTCTACTGCTTTTCATTAAAACTGGTTGGTGAGAAGACAGCCGGAAGTATATATAGGCCCGGGAGGAGCCATGCCTTTGTTCTTGCAGTCCATGCCCAACGGCCAAGGAGTTAACCCAATAGTTACTGAATTCCTCTGATGTCCTGAAGAAATAATGGAAGCAAAATCAATTCTACAGGACTGAATTCCTCTGATGTCCTGAAGAAATAATGGAAGCAAAATCAATTCTACAGGTGAGTATCACAGAATTTTCTTTTTTTGATTGATCCGAAATAAGAATTTCATCAGTGTTTATATCTGCCATTGTAAGGTGCATAAGGGGGCCCTCCTAAGCATAATAACATTGTCTATATAGAGTCGCCATAATCCCAGTGAGTCCCAAACACTTTCCCATCATGAAACGAATAGGTTGGCCATACTGAGAGTGAATTATTGAGTATAGAAGGCTACAATGTACAGGCAGAAGTACTTGAAGGCCTCTTTAGGTTTTTCTTAAAGCAGAATTTAACACTTACAAAGAACTTGTTTAAAGGAGTACAATTGCGAAATTGTGTAATATAAAAAATCCATATAAACACATCAGCTAATGAGACGAGGGATCACTTACACACCTGAACTGATTAAAACCCCCACCAAGCTTGTGGTTTATTCTCTAATGGTAGGGATAAATTCCAGGAGTGACAGGTTTAGTGTATCAGGAGTGACAGAACATGCCCTTCCATTAAAATAAAAAAACAAGCCTGGCAGGATTTTTCTTGATGCCAGGTGTATAAGTGTCCCCTTCTCCCACCATCCAGCATATGTATCATTTTTCACTATAGTGCTGCTTTAAAGTGGACCAAAACCCAGGATTTTTACTATCCTGAGTTTTGGTCTTTGCCACCCTGGGCAGTTGGGGGTGCCCCGCTGTGTGAAACCACCCAGGTCGCCCGATGGTTATAAATCACAATATAAACAGGTTCAGATGTTTAGTTAAACCTTTCTTTCCCTAAACCGGACCAACATCCATTTTTACTTTAACGGTGTTGGTGCAACTGTCTGGTGATCACAAGAAGTTTGGGGGGGCATCCAGCTTGTAATACTCACCTTTAATACGAGTCAGTGGCAAGAACGGAGTCTCACGATTGGCCTGCTGGTTGGTAACATGGGCAGGTCCTGCCGGTGCCCGGCACAGAGGACGCGACTGTGGCCCACGTGACTGCCCGGCAGCCAATCGCGTGACTCCATTCTCGGCGCTGGCTTGTAATGAAGGTGAGTATTACAAGCTTTCTGTGCAGTTAGCTGCGAGGGGGGCTCCAGCATTCTGGATGCCCTCCCGAGCTCCTTGCGATCACCAGACAGCGGGATCAACACCAATTAAAGTAACGGGTGTTGGTCTGGTTTAAATAAAGCACTTAGTATTGTTCCTTACTACAATTCCCAGAATCCTCTCACTGTAACAGATGGGTTCATCAGCAGCTTTGGCTAAATCAAGCAGCATAAATAACCCCCCCAAGCCAAGGAGTGAACATAGATACTGGAACACAAGATTGTGATCACCTCATCTGAAGATGCCAGTTTAGAGCTGGAGGGGTTACACCTGTGTACTACAAAATGTGGAGTGTTGCCTCTGCCTCTGGCAATCGGATAAATAGTTGTTAGAGAAAACTGTTGCATTTGATTAAAAAAATAAGCTCAGCATGTCGAGGAAATCATTTCGGCACACAATAATGGAAACTGTTAAGAATGCCATTTAAAGCTGACTTTTTGCGTAAAACCGCTTGATTTTGGCCATTTCTTTTAATTTACATTTAAATGGACCTCCTCCACGTTGTTGTCACTGCCCATTCTCAATTGTTGGGTTGGGTTGCTGGTGAGATTTGGTGTAGTTTATTTCTTGTTTTTATCGTTTGCTACAGTTCAGTGTCTTTCCTCTAATTCAAGAAAAGGATTTTCGATTAAATACTGTAACTGTATACTGTAACTTGAGTCTCACCTGCCGCTTCTTCAATAATCCTGTACTCCATTAATATGTCTGTTTTTTTTTTTTTTTACATGTAAAACAATTTGATACATCCATGTTTTTGCAGGCTTTATGGCTGGAGTTTGACATCATGCACCATCGCTGGCTTCTCCTTTTTGCATGCGTCTGGGTCCTGTTCATGTTGATGGTTGCAAGCAAGTTCATCGCACTTACAATGAAAATCCCAGAGGGTAAGCTAGAAATGCAATTTTTTGAATTAGAAGGCTGAAAATAAGAAAAAAAATTGTATACTCTCCTAACAGCCTAGTTGAGTTAGAGGGGACCAGCCACCTTGAAAGCTTGTAGTTTGGGGTTGCCATGCAGGAGCCTGTGTAGAGGGGAGCTAACATTAAGACGCAGGTGCTTCACCAGTGGGTGTAGTGGGAGATGAAGGTCGTGTGGGTATACCTGTTTTTGTTTTCAGCTCACAAATATAAAAGGGACCTTAACCCTTTAAATGCCAGCCACGTAAAATTTACGTGGTTGCCTCTCCGTCACTTAAGTGCCAGCCACGTAAAATTTACGTGCCTGGCATTTACCCCTGCTAGTGGGCAAAAAAAAAAAAAATTACTCACCTGACCCCTCGTTGGATCCGGCCGGGTCTCCTCTTTAATTTGGTGCCATCCGATCCCCCGTGGGGAGCCCCCGGAATAGGCCGCCCCCCCCCCGCTTCTGCAGCAGCAGCTGCTAACTGTAAAAAAAAAAAAAAAAAAAATGACATTCACTTACCTGCGTGTGCGCTGGCTCCCGCTGTCCCTCCTCTTCACCTGGGGGGCCTCCGATCGCCCCCAGGACTTACCGATCTTCAGGAGAGAGCCCGGGAGGCTCTCTCCTCCTCGATGGCGGCCGCCATCTTGCCGCTATGACGTCATCCCGGTCCGTCTTCGTGCCAGGCCCCGCCCCTTTTGGGGGCGGGGCTATGACGTCATCCCAGCCCGAACACTTCAGGCTTCAGCGTTCTCAGCTGTCAGATGCCGGTGATCGCCAACGGGGAAGGAGGTGGCAGGAGATCCTCTGATCTCCTGTCTCTCCCTTCTCTGGATGCCGATCACCGGCATCTGTCAGCAGAGCGGCGCGGGACAAAGGAGCTTACAATCGGAGGTAAGTACAGTAAAAAAAATTTTTTTTTTTTTTTTAATAAAATACTTTTGTGTGGTGTTTTTTTTCATTTAACCCTTTGTGAACTGGTAAGGGGTCCATGAGACCCCTTATACCAGTTCACAAGGCTCTGGGTATGGCAGGTCACCTGCGCAAGCGGGTGACTTGCCATAACCCCCAGCCCCCCATTACCTGCCTCCCCAACGGCCAGGGGGGGGCAAAGGGCCCGGGCCACTTAGTGGCTATGTGGGCTAGTAGCCTGCAGGGCCAGGGGCCACCAACGCTGGCCCCTGCGCCCTGTTCTACAAGCCCCCATAGCTGGCCCGGGTCGGTAATGCTGGGTAGGGGGGACCCTACGTCATTTTTTGGGGGGATTTTTAAGGGTTTTTAACCCTTAAAATTCCAAAAAAAATGGGGTCCCCCCCCCCCTAGGAGGGGGAACCCTATGTCATTTTTTTTTTTAATTAACCCTTTTGTTTTCGGTCATCCAGCAGCTATAAAAGGCTGAAAGAGTGCTCCACTATGGATGGGAGGTAAGTATTAAAAAAAATATATATATATTTTTTCTCTTTGTGTGTCTGTGTTTTTTTTTTTACATTTAACCCCTTGTGAACTGGTAAGGGGTCCATGACCCCTATACCAGTTCACAAGGCTGGGGGAGGTGGCAAGTTACCTGCGCTAGCCGGTGACTTGCCATTAACCCCGGGCACCCCCATTACCTGCCTCCCCAAAGCCCAGGGGGGGGCAGAAGAGCCCGGGCCCACGGGCTATGCGGGCTTGTAGCCTGCAGGGCCAGGGGCCACAAAAGCTGGCCCCTGCGCCCTGTTCCTCCAAGCCCTGCATAGCTGGTCCCGGGCTGGTTAGTTTGGGTAAGGGGGGGCCCATGTCATTTTTTTTTTTTTTATTTTAAGGATTTTTAACCCTTAAAAATCCCCCCAAAAAATGGGCCCCCCCCCTCCCGGGAGGGGGGACCCTATGTCATTATTTTTTCTCGATTTAACCCTTTGTAGTGTGGATGGTAGTTGTATTTTATTTGTAAATGTTAAAAATTACTTGTTTCAGTTAGAGGGGTCTCCTGGGCAGGAACAGGGGGCTACCGATAAATATGTGGTACCGTTCTAATCGGTAGAAATGGGGCTTTCACATGCAATATGGTTTTCCCTAATCAAATACATTTTTTATTTAAAATAAAGGAGGCAATTTTCTAAAAAAAAATTTTATTTATTTATTTTTTTTTTACTTAATAATAAATAAAATTAATAATAAATAAAATTTACAAACAAGACATTTCATGTTAAAGCCTAAACTCTGCTGCAAAAAATATATATATAATTTTCCTGAAAATTCCAGCAAAACATGGCGCAAAACATGGCGCAAAACATGGCGCAAAATGGGGAAAAATGACCTGTCAACAGAGGGTGACAAAATCTCAAGTAAGCTGGCAATTAAAAGGGTTAATAGTACCTCTGCATGTTGGGTATTGTTCTGTTCGGGGGACCTTGCGCTTTCAGACTTAGCTTGTTTTTTCTTGTTTGCATATTTATATTTTAGGAAAAGGTGTTTTTTATTCTGCTTTTTTATACATTTTTTAGGGAAACACTGTGCAACCAAAGAGTTCTTTGAGGGATTAATTCCAGAAAGATGAGCCCACTGCAACAAGCTGGGTATGCTTAGAAAGCTTAACATGTGTACTTTCAGGGAATATATGGTTTATGGGGGATAGTCCAAATGTAAAGGGTTGTTTTGGTTGAAAAATCGCAAGGTGCGCACTTTGTCTGCAGAGCTGAAATTTTCAAGAAAAATTTCCGTTATGCTCATGCTTTACTTTGGGGTGTTTGGCAACTCTTCCCTTGACAGAACCTATGCATGTTGGGTATTGTTCTGTTCGGGGGATGTTGCTTTTTCAGATTATACTTGTTTTTTCTTGTTTGTATATAGTTTTTTTAGGAAAATGGGGCTTTGATTCTCCTTTTTTATCCTTTTTTTAGGGAAACTCTTTGCAACCAAAGAATACATTGAGGGATTACTTCTAGAAAACTGTGGCCACATCAACAAGCCTGGTACATCTAGAAAGCTTGAGGTGTGTACTTCCAGAGAATATATAGTTTGTGGGGGGTATTTCAAATGTAAAGGGTTGTTTTTCTGGAAAAACTGCAAGGTGCGCATAGCCCATATCACAGTTGTTTTTTTTCTGAAAATCCCCTAAAGCTCTGTTTCAGTTTGGGGGAGTCTCCTGGGCAGGAAAAGGTGTCTACCTATACATATGTGGTACCGCTGTAACTGTGAGAAATTGGGGTTTCACACACAATAAGATTTTATTGACAAACTTACATTTTTTATTACAAAAAAACACTACAAATTGTAAAAAATAGATTTTTTAATTTTTTTGCACATATTTCGCCAAAAAATATTGAGAATACACCTAAAAAATGACAAACAAGACATTTCATGTTAAAGCTCAGACTCTGCTGAAAAAAACAATATATCATTTTCCTGGGAAATCCCTGGAAATCCCTTCAAAAATCACATTTGAACATGAAGAGTGCAAAATAGTGCAAAATGGTCTGGCAACAGAGTGTGACAAAAACTCCAGGTAGGCTGGCACTTAAAGGGTTAAAGTGGACCAAAACCCAGAATTTTGACTATCCTGGGTTTTGGGCCTTCCCCACGGGGCACCCCGATCGGGGGTGCCCTTCTATGTGAAACCCCCCAGATCTCCCACATCAACCCACCTCACCCCGGTCCTATGGCGCATGCGGGGCTGTCCAATCAGCGCGCTCGAAGATGCTGAGCTATGCACGTCTGAGCAACGTCTTAGCACAGCGGCCCCGAGCTCGCTGGTGGCCACATCCCACACTTCCCTCTAACAGGGAGCGTGCCCGCGCCGGGCATTCACAAATTGCCGGCACGGGCCCGCGCCCTGCTAGAGGGATAGCAAGGATGTGGCCTGCGCATGCGTTGTTGAACCGGCAAGTAAGGTAAGTGTAGCGGGCGACCTGGGGGGTTTCACACAGCAGGGCATCCTGATTTTGGATGCCAGGGGAGAGGGAATGGATCTGCCGGGGAATCTTATAGATTCCTGGGCCGATCGTGCTCGGTTTCAGTCCACTTTAAGACTGCACTTTAATAGCGCAGCACTGTGGTTACCTCAGCTCTCTTAAAGTGAACCAAAACCTATAAGATAATCCATAAGATTCTGAGGCAGATCGATTTCCTCCTCCAGGGGCATCCAAAATCGTGATTCGAAAACCCCCATACACTTACCTTGTTTTCCGGTCCAACAGCGCATGCCCGTGCCGCGGCGCATCTCCGCTATCCTTCGCGTGCCTACGCCAGGCATTTGTGAATAGCGGGGGATGCGACCGGCAGCGTACTCATAGCTCCGAGTGCTATTCCGTAGGACCGGGAAGGGGTCAGTTGGCATTGGTGACCTGGGGGGGTTTCACACAGTGGGGCACCCCCAATCAGGGGAAAGGACCAAAACCCAGGAGAGTCAAAAGCTGTGACTGATCAATTGTATTATTTCTTTGTTGTTATTGCTTTGTTTTAAAGGGGAGCTTGGTCCCAAACATGTTAACGTATGTGTCATGGTGTGAATTAATCCTCCCTTCTTTTTCTTTTTAAATGTATTTTGTCAAGCTTATGGCGTTGGACAGAGATCTCGAACTATTTTACCTGAACTTGAAAAATCGACCGTTACAGAGGCAAAGGCATTGCAGATTGAAATCCAGGTATGTTTTCAGACACCGTTTATTTTGAGTGCCGCATTTTTTATTACTAAAAAGTCACATGCTTGCAGCATTGTGAGGAGTGTGGTAATGTACCTACAAGACTATGAGCCTGACCCAGCACAGACCATTAAAATCTCTTTTTTCCCTTAAAACCAGACACATTTCCCTCTTTTTTTTTAAAGATGTGTGATTATTTGTCACACATTTTTACTTTGATATTGCATATGTGAAATAAATTTGTATAAAACAGTTGTAAAGAATGTGTTTCAGCGCCGTTTTGTTTAATTACTTATTTTTTATAGTCCAAGGTACAGAGTCTGAATGGCCATCCACCAGCCCTTCACAGTCCCTTTGACTGGAAGCACATTGGGAAGGACACCATGCCACTGGCAATGGTGCTGGTAATCTGGTGGGATATCGGCAGGCTACCTGCTGGATCTGGTATTGGGGGTTTATGGGGACCCCTTGCCAGTTCACAAATGGTTAGCATAAAAAATACACAAAAACACCTTAACAAATTTAGGTTACCGTTACCCCCTTGTGGCTTCCTGCAATTGGCCTCCCATAGATGGGGACTGGAAGTATATACACACACAGGCCGCGCCTGTCCAAACACCACTTTTCCAGGTCGATCAGGATGAACTGCAGCTCTGCTGCAAAGTATTTATATTTTAGTTCTCTCAAAGCGTTTATATTTTAGTTCTGTCCACACATTTCTTTTTATATTTTTTCTTATTGTTTTTTAGCATGAAGCGAGGTCACCCAACACCTATAACTTCTAGTCACTCATATTTTTTTTTCTTCTCTGATAGACCTTTCCTCGATGCCTAAAGTCAACTAGCTAAACGCTGATATCATTGAGGGCAAAGCCAGACATTATAGTAGTCGTGGCCAGGGCCCAGGCAGGCATGTGACGGGGCGGATGTCCATTAGGTCTGGCACTGAGTGCAAAGCTCCCTCACACATACTCCTCCATTGCTTTGAGTATTCGTTGAGGTGACTCTTTTTCGAGCTAATGGATTAGGTCTGTCCCAGGCCACATTCTAACAGGCTTGAGATTGCTGGTGCCCCCTGCACATCAACCTCTACATTGCTTCTCTTCATCCTCGATCCTTGGACGAAATGCAGCTCCGTGATTTTGCAAATTCTTTAGCATAGCTCATAGGGTGCAGTTTTTTTCCCCAAACGTAAAAAGTAAAAGCCTTATGCCATTGACAAAATGGTGTACGTCACCTCCTGTAAAAAATGCCTGATAACAGGGGGAGGTTATTTTTTGGAGAAATTAGAACAGACATTTTTTACAGTATATATATATATATATATATATGACAAAGCATTGTAATTTTTCTGCATCTGAATGTAGATTCTACAAAATGGTCATTATGGAGTGTTTCTGATTTTTTTTTTCTCCCATTTTAAGACCAGAGATCTAGGGAGGACAACATATTTATTTAATAATGTCTCCCCAACTGCAACAGATCCTCAGAGGCTCAGCAATATGTTAAGGCTGCGTGAACAAATCCTAGACCTAATCCGATCATATCATCTTCCAGATGGTTAGCTCTACAAATGACAGTAGCTGTCTAGTGGAAAGAGCAATGGGCAACAGGGAATGGCTTATTACACTTTTACAGACGAGAACTGATAGTTCATTGCTATTAATGATTTACTGTAGGTGATTTTACCTGGTCATAAAACATTTTGTGCAGAAATGTAAGCAATATCTTCTGCTGTTTCCTACAAGGTGATTTAGGAGAGATTTCAGCAGCTTGTCTCTCTGAAGTTGCAATGGTATGTTTCCTGCCCTTGTTAAAGCTATTATTTTGTTATACTATAACATGTAACCCTTTGTCAGATTAAAAGATAAAATTCCTCTGCTTTATGTGGAGGACTCACAACTGTAGAATTCCCAATTCTAACGATGGGTTGTTGTACAGTGTCTCCAGGATTTCGGAACCTTGTCAATAAAGCTGATTACGCTCATTGGTACAACAGCCCCTTCTAGATGACAGTCAGTTCTAACAAGAGTCCTGAAAGTCCCTCTAAAGGCAAATTCTCCGACCTTCTCCTTACCTCATGTGTTTTGCTTTAATTTCCGGCTCATGGCAGAGTTGGGAAGGGCATGTTATGTTGCAGCTTTATGAGTCTTGAGCTTACTATACTATGGTCAGATACAGTTGTGGGACCACAGTGGCTTGCCATGCTCGGTTGCGCTGAGAGTACCAAGGGACGAGGTGGCTGTAGGACCACTTTTTTTGTGTGGTCCTGGAGAAATAAAATTGAAAAATGGAGCCCTTCTAAAGCTTCTACCCTGTGCTGCAGGAAAGGCACATGGGACAAGAATTAGGTAAGCTGCTTCCTGGCTAATTATTTCCATTGGGTTTAGAGTCCCTTGAAGAAAAGTAGACATGAGCAGATTATCTGTCTGCTGGAAATATTGATTTTATTCATATTTTCTCTTCCATCGTCCTTGATGATAGCCACAGAGAGAGGCTCCTGGGACAAATTTAAAAGCCCCACCCCTTCATCCCAGTCCTCAGTATTGTGTTTCCTCTCCAGGAAACCACTGGGACCACAGCTACATCCATTTTATTTATTTTTTCAACCCCAGGAATTCCTGACCCCGGCTTTACTTACACAGGGCAGGGTACTTGTGGCTTGTGCATGTTCACCATCTTCGGTTATCTGAAACTCCTGTGCTGTCCCCTAAACCTGGGTCCGATTGGTGGATTTGCAGTGGGTATGTTGGTAAGGTACGGGACGTGCCGTGCCGTGCCATTGTTTTTTTCTCCAGTGCAGGCTTGCTGAGACAGTAAGGAGGGGGATCTCTTCCTGACAGCAGCAGTGATTGCCTTTTGGCAGTGAAGCCTGGGCAGCGATGGTGAATCCTGTACTGGAACCGACATTTGGCAGCAGCGGACAAATCCATCCAGGATGCCTCATCAGGAGAAGCTGGTGAGCTGTGTTTCTGCAGATGTGTATTGCAAGTTTGCTTTTTATTTTCGGCTAATCCTAGCCCTGGTTTGATAGTGTCGTCTTATCTCCCTTATTCTCCCTAGCCTATCTCGGTGGGACTCTCAAACTTAAGCAGGTTGAGACTTGTTTATATATCCACAGGGCTCTGCGTTTATATATCCACAGGGCTCCCCCTTATCACTGGCTTCTACCATTGCCCCCATCCAGCCACCTCTTACAGTGGCCCCAACACCTCCACGACAGAAATCGCTGATAGTGAGGGCATTGCCTCATCTGAGGAGGACTCATTGAATGAAGGCTTTGGGATAGGTGCTTTGGATGAGGAGGGACATGCTGCCTGTCCCGAAGTAAGATATCAGCTATCAGGATATCTACAATACCATGCATATCCATAAAGAAGAGCAGCCCTTATCAGTACAAGATGTCATGTATAATACATTTTTGGTTAAAATAGATAAATGTTTTCCCATGGAGTGGCAATTTCCAGAAAAGAGAATTTTCATATTCACAATCAAGAGAACGTTTCCCTTTAAAGCCGGCTGGGGCTAAATGCTCAAAGCTGGATGCATCTCTTTCCCAGGTTTCCAGGTCCTCAGATTTTTGAGTAATCTGGAACCCTTAGAGACCTTATGGATAGGCAAACTGATGGCATTTTTAAAAGAGCTTGGGATGCTGCAGCCTTTGTTCTTAAGCCCACCCTAGCATCAGACGACTGTGGGGCCCTTAACCTGTGAGTTTGGCTAAAGAACTTGAAGGGTTACATTGAAAAGGATACCCCTAACCAAGCATTGTTGGATACCTTTCCTGCTATTTAGGGCAGTCTCCCTTCTGGAGGACACCTCGGCCCACAGCAAAAACTACTGGCCTTTTAAACTGCACCAGGAGGGCCATATGGCTAAAGATGTGGCAGGGTGACTTGGCCTCTAAGGCAAAGGTCATTCCTTTTGAATGTACCCTTATGTTTGGGTCTTAGTTAGAAATGGTATTTGCTAGATCTTCAAGAAACGACCAGAAGCTTCCCTATTGGCGTCAGAAGATTTCGGAATAATAGCCTATTTAGAAACAAGGCCACACCTAGTCAGGTCTTTCTTCAAATAGTGGCAAGATGGGATCTACCTTAGGCATCCTCATAGCTCCTGCATGGAAGAGAAGAAGTTAGTTCTCCACCCTAAGAAGCAGGCGGCAGAGGGCCATTGTGGACTACCCTTGATACTGGACTCCTGCTAACCCAGGGTCCAAACCGGAAAAAATGGAAAAGAGGTGCTTTCCCAGAACAGAAAGTATTTACACAGCTCTCGACACAAGGAATAATAGATTTTCCCATCACTCCTTTGCGGTGGGTGGAGCCATGCAAATCATTTTTTTACTTCTCGGGGCCATCCAAGGAATAGAGAAAGCTTCTGAGTGTGCAATGCCAAGGACTAGCTTAAAATTTACACACCCAAATACCTTCCACTTGTGGACTAGTGTTTCAAGCCTTTGGCTCTCATTAGCAGATGCCCGGAAGTATTTGGTTGTATAGGAGGGTGAGACTTGGTGAATACCAAAATGGGTTCAGACACACCATGTAGAGAGACCTATGTTAGGCTTAATTAAGGGGGCTAAAGAAACCAAAAGACCCTTTAGGTAAAGAGCTCACTTCTTTGTCTTTGAGTAGAGGGTCTTTAGCTCTCTTTAGCCCTCTATATTAAGCCTAACAAGGGTCTCGCCACATGGTGGTTTGCAACTCTGTTTTTATACCATTCCTGTAGTATTCTTCTGGCATATGTACATTATGAGGTATCTGAACTTCCACAAGCAAGATATGGGAGGAGGATGAGCAAGGGCCTCCCTTGAAAAAACACATCAAAGTCGCACCAACCCAATATAAAGAAATATTTGTACATAATGATAAAAAACACAATTACTATATAAACACAATGGACAAATACATTACAAGGGTGGCTTATTGGGCCTATAATATAAATTAAAAGCTGCTGTGAGAAGAAAAACATATGAGCAATTATCTTATTTTCTCCCATATAAGATGCACCTAGGATTTGGAGGAGGAAAATATTCTGAACCAAATGTTGTTCTAAAGCACCGTCACCCCCAACAGCATTTCCCGCTTCCCATTGCCCATAGGCAGTGTAGCATATCCCCATCCCCCGTTCTCATTCCCTATTATAGGCAATGTTGCATCTCCCCCATTCCCCATTATAGGCAGTGTGCCATTCACCCCCCCTCCCATGCTCCATAGGCAATGTGGCATTCTCCCCTCCCATTTTTCATAGGAAGTGTTGCATCTCCCACCATTCCCCATAGGCAGTGTGGCATTCCCCCATCCCATTCCCCATAGGCAGTGTGGCATCCCCCCTCCCATTCCCATAGGCAATGTGGCTTTACCCCCATCCTATTCCCCCCATCCCATTCCCTATTATAGGCAGTGTGGCATTCCCCTGCTTCCATTCCCTATAGGCAGTGTGGCATCCCCGCATTCTCCATAGGCAATGTGGCATTCCCCCATCCCATAGATCTTGTGGCATCCCCCCGATTCCCCATTATAGGCAGTGTGGCATCCCACATTCCCCATTATAGGCAGTATGGCATTTTCCCTCACATTCCCCAAATAGGCAGTGTGACATCCCCCCCCCCCCCCTCTCCAATTCCCTATAGGCAGAATAAAAAAAGGAGAAACTCACATAACCTGCGCTGCTGCCTGGTCTGCTACAGCTACCAGAAGGCCAGAAAATGGAGGAGCGGCGGACGACAGGGTAACTGAACTTTGCCCACTGTTGCCGCTGCTGCTTCTCCTGCGCCCAGGTCCATGCAGCAGATGGGGGTAGCCTGCTTCAGCGACAATTGTCCTCAATGGACACTCGGGCCATCACCTTGACCGCCCTCGCTCATCCATCTTTAGGCCTCCCGGCCCAGCCAGCCTGTGTGTGACCGCCAGTTATGTGAGTCTTTTTTTTTTTTGTTACATTGACCCCATAAGACACAGGCACATAACTTTTTTTGGGCCCCACAGAACCTAAAGCTCTGGCTGCGGCACACTGCTTTAACTTGTATTCTGTGCAGGCCATGTACAGGGGTGGACTAGGGCCCAAAATTTTACTGGCAATAAGGTCTGGTAACAAGGATGGATAGATAGAGCTCAGGGGAGAGGGATGGATGGGAAAGAAACTGTACGGAAAAGGGATGGATAGACAGAACAGGAAGGGAAGGGAGGGATGGGGAGAGAGCTGGAAGAAGGGATGGATGGGCAGAACTAGAAGGACAGGAATGGATGGGCATAGCTGGATGGTAAATGACCAGAGCTGGAAGAAAGAGTAATGAATTGGCCAAACTGGGAGGATGTCAGGCTTTGGATGGGCTAAACTGGGAGGACAGGAATAGATGGGGCAGAGCGACTGGGATGGATGAGGCAAAGCTGAGGGGACAATAATGGATGGGTCAGAGCTGGGGGGACAAGATGGTGGGACAGGGATAGATGGGGCTGAGCTGGGGCGGGGGAAACTGATTGGCTGGGGCAATGAAACCGAGAAACAAAGCAGTACTTGGGAGGGAGCCATGACACTGGCAGGGAGACTAAGCACCTCATCACCGATCAAAGGGGCAGCTCTGAGCATGGCAAATACAGAACAACTGGGTGCAGGGCTATCAGGGCAGGGGTCCAGAAATCTGGTGCCGAGGTCCGCATTCGGTCCACCAGTTGAGTATAATTGATCTATAACAATAAATACACAATCAGTCCTAATATATTTTCAATATATAAAGTCCACCAGGAGTGGTTCAGATCTGTGCACTAAATTAAAGGGCCAGTCGAGCCCAGACTGCCTGTTTATCCTTAGTATACAGTACGTCCTGCTCCAGATATAGTACTTACACTTGGGTTATCCTCCGCCAGATGGCGCTGCACTGCAGAGACATGCAAAACAGGCTCCTCCCGGCCCCTCAAATACCCGGGGACATCCCACAAATCCCCAGATTTCTCTGCAGTGCTTACTGTGAAGACATGAAGTATCACTCTCTCGCAGGTGAGCTGGGCTATTAAAGCCTGCGGCCCTGCTGTTGGACTCTTCCCACCCGTCCTCTTTGTGATGTGCCTCCCAGCCTGGGCTGCGCTGGTCGGGTGAAGGTAGGCAGCACCATGCGTGCTTATGGAGCGCTGCTCCTCCGCAGTCCCCCACCAAAGGGTAGGCGGTATAGGCTGATGGTGAGCCTCTATGGGATGCCCCTCCCACATTATTGCCCCGTGTAGCGGTGGGCCCTGTACAAAGGGCTACCATCCTCCCTCGTTCCCCCATAGCTCAGGGGGAAAGAAAGGTGGGGGGGGGGGTGTTGGTGTCAGTGTATTGGATTACATGCATATGGCCTTTGTAATGTCCTTCGGACTTGTACATGTGGTGTCAGCCACCGCGCTGATTTGTATTTTTACTCGTGTTACTGCCGCCGCGCACCCTTTCTCCTTCATTGGATGTGCTGCGCCGGGCGGCGTTATCATTGGCTGCTGTCCTAGAGCTTCGCGCTCTTCGGGGGGGGGGGGGGGGGGGGGTGCCTGGCTTGGCGCGCTTCGCGTCACGGCCCTCTTTGGCCCGCCCTTCGAGGTTTGCTTGGCGCCATTTTGATGTGTAGTCGCGCGTGTGTAACGGTCCCCCCTTCCGTGGTCTGTAAGTGCCCTCGCGGGCGATTTGTATGCTCATCGCTTACTGTGCATGGTTCTGACACCACTTAGTCTCATTATGTCTTTCAGACTTGGTGAATCCGGTGGCTTCTCCCGGCCCGGTGTAACTGTCAATGGGCCTAGTATAATTACTCCCACTTAGCGGGTCATTGGGGCATCCAGGGTTGCTTATAGCGTAAATCCCTACTGGCATATCGTGCCTAATAATCACCATATGGAGGCATCCCAGGAACCGGGGTCCCTTTGGGACAAGCCCGGCTGTGTGTAGCGTGTGGGCAGCATAGTGCTGACGCTGACAAGGCACGGGTCTGTGTACCCTGTGCTGAGCAGGTGCTTGCATTGCAATCTGACCTGCCAGTGGCTGCGCCTCGTTTCACTTCACCTACTCCCCCAAGCTTAAATCTCACTTCCGTTGAGTTGCATACTAGTGGGGATTCTCAGCCTGATGTGTCTTCTAGACCGGCTACTGTTGAACAGATTATTGCGAGGTCTTTAGAGCGTAAGGGCCCTGGTAAGAAGCAGCACTTGACGCCTATTGTTACTGTTTTCCCTATGGGAACTGAGGAGTTTATGAATCTGTGTGGCTAGACCCCTGCTGATGAAGGGGAGCTCCTTTCTGATTCAGGCTCATCTGATGAGAGACCAAGGGGTCATGACAATTCTGGCTCTGACCCCAAGGAAATGGAGCGCCCCAGTAAACTTCCCGGGGCTCCAAAGATTTGGGATAGGAAGTATCCCTTTCCTGCTGAGGTGGGTAAAGGTCGGTCACCCCCCCCCCCCTCGAGGTGGATGCCCCGATCCTAGGGCTATCTAATACCTCTGTCATGCATTCCCCTGATTCTACTACCCTGCGGGATGCTGAGGACCGGCGCATTGACCAGCTGGCCTCCCACGCCTTTACATGTGCGGGGACGGCGCTGTGCCCGGTCTGTGCCTCTGCTATTACTGCTGTGGCCACTAGAACCCTTATCAGAAATATGCTTGATAGTGCCCCTGATGATTTGCCTTGTGAGGTGTTTATTGCACTTTCTAGTTGATGTTTGGTGTAAATTCTGTCCTGTCAGCATTGGATGACACCATCAGAATGTGTGCCAGAACTTCTGCCCTCGTGGTGGCGGTGCGCTGCTCGGGTTTGGCGGCGCTAGTGGGCCGCTGACAATGCTGCCAAGAAGGCCCTCACTGGTTTTCCCTTTAAAGGACGGCGTCTGTTTGGAGACCGCCTGGACCTTTCTTGCTAAGGGAGGCAGGTTACCCCAGCGCAGGCGGCAACCTCGGCCCTTTAGGGGTCAGGGTTCCTTCTCCTCCCCTTACCGTGATGCAAGACAGGGAAGGGGGGGTATCCTTCCCTGGGGCCAGGGGAGATTTCTGGGGTAGAGGCAGAGGACGTGGACGTCCTGGCTCCTCCTGGGACCCCAAAAGTTAAATCCTCTCCCCCTCAGGCATGTTGGAGCGCGGGGGGGCAGCTGCAGCACTTCGTTCAGGTCTGCAGGATTCATGTCTCAGACCGGTGAATTCAGGAGGTAGTGTCCTCCGGTTGGAGTTTGCTGCCGATCCCCCTCCAAGATTTATCAGGTCCCGGATTCTTCAGGACCCTGTGTCAGCTCAGGAGCTAGTGCAAGCGGTGCAAGGCCTCCTGGAGCTGGGGGTCATCTGCCAGGTGCCTTTAAGAGAAAAAGGCAAGGGCTTTTATTCCAACCTATTCACAGTACCCAAAAAGGATGGTTCCTTCAGGTTCATCCTGGGCTTAAGGATTCTTAACACGTTTTTGTCAAGGGCAGGCGCTTTCGCATGGAGACTCTGCGCTCGGCCATCTGTTCCCTGCGACAAGGGGATTTCATGGCTTACCTTCATATTCCTGTGTTCCCAGGTCATCAATAGTCCCTCAGGTTCACTCTGATGGATTAACGTTACCAATTTGTGGCCTTGCCCTTCGGCCTCACTTCAGCTCCCAGGGTGTTCACCAAGGTGCTGGCTGGCGTGATGTCTCTACTCAGATGTTAGGGTGTCTGCGTGCTTCCCTATCTGGACGACAGCCTCTTCACTTCCACAGTCTCTGCATCAGGCAGAGTTGGATACTCAGCTGGTGGTGCCCACCATGGGGTCATTTGGATGGGTGATCAACCACCCCAAGTCCTCACTGTCCCCTTTCTTGGTAACTCCATTACTAGGAATGAATCTGGATACAGTTCAGGCAAGGTTTTTCCTTCCTCTGCAGAAGGTGGATAATCTTATTGCATAGGCTCAGTCCTTCCTAGCTTGTCCCCATCCCTCCTTCTGTCAGGGAATGCAGCTGGTGGGCCTGATGGCGGCGTCCTTCGAAAAGGATCTACACCTCCCATCTACAGTTCATCTTTTAACCACAAGAATGACATGTTCCCACAGCCCACACCACATGGGATGTCTCTTGGAAATCAAATCTGCTGACTTGCCCTTTGATGGACTATTGGTCTTCTAAGAGCATAAAGGCTGTGGATGCTTCCTCCCTTGGAAGAACATTTTCTCCCTTATGCTCAGTTCCAATTGAGGCCTCTGCAACTTCACCTATTGTCTGTAGGGGACAAGGGCCTAGCGTCCCTGGAAAGGGGCTGTGTGCTCTCCCCCCTGGTCAGGAGTTCCCTCTTGTGGTGGATGGACTCAAGGAACCTGTTAGGGGGCAGATCCTTTCTTGCCCCTTCCTGGGAGACGGTCACCACGGATGCCGGTCTATCAGGTTGGGGGGGGGTTCTGGAAGTCCCTGCGGTTCCGGGGGAGGTGGGGCCCTCAGGAGGCCCACACACCTATCAATATCTTGGAGCTGCGAGCGATCAGGTTAGTTCTGGCTCGCTTGACTACTCATCTTTGGGGCCTGCCTGTTCAGTTGGCGCTCGGACAACCAGACGGCAGTTGCCTACCTCAATCGTCCGGGAGGGACCCGGAGCAATAGGGCCCTCCAGGAAGTGTCTCTGATCCTGACCTGGGTGGAGGTCAATTTTCCCTGCATATCAGCGGCGTACATTCTGGGGGTGAAAAATCTGCTGGCAGATCCTCTTCAACAGGGGGTTCCAATCTCTGTATCACCGTTGGGGCCAACCAGATGTGGATCTGTTTGCATTCCATCACAATCACAAGCTCCCGGCCTTTGTCTCCCTGTCCCAGGATCCTCTGGCCTTGGCCATGGATGCCCTAGCAATGCCATGGCAGGACTTTCGGCTCCTGTATGTCTTTCCTCCATTCCCCCTGCTGGGCAGAGTTCTGGGCAAGATTGCTCTGGAAGGGGTGCCAGCAATTCTGTTGGCCCCCAAGGTGGCCATGAAGAGTGTGGGTCGCAGACGTGGTGCAGATGGCAGTAGACCAGTAGGTTCTGCCAAGGGTGCCAGATCTGCTCACTCAGGGCACCTTACGCCATCCTAATCTATAAACTCTGGCCTTGACGGCCTGGCTGCTGAAACCTCCATCTTGAAAAAGGCTTGTCCGTCTCGGTGGTTGATACCATGGTGAAGGCTAGGAAGAAAACCTCTTCTTCCATCCATTACAGGGTATGGCGTACCTACTTTGACTGGTGTGAGTCTAGGTCTCTTCCCTGTCGGGTGTTTTTCGTCCCCAGGGTTCTGGAGTTCTTACTGCATGGGTTGGAGTCGGGATTCCAACTCAGTGCTCTGAAGGGTCAGGTTTCTGCCCTGTCTGTCTTCTTCAGAAGTCTTTTGCTCAGCATTCTTTGATTAAGACTTTCTTTCAGGGGGTTACTCAGGTGCGTCCCCCACGTAAACCTATGGTCCCTGTTTGGGATTTGAACTTGGTTTTGTTTGCCTTGCAGGGTGCTCCCTTTGCTCCTATTCAGGATGCTGCTCTGGCTGTTCTTACCCTCAAGGTTGTCTTTCTGGTGGCTATTACTTCGGTCAGGCGTGTGTCTGAGCTGGCGGCTCTGTCTGTCCAGCCCCCATACTTTGAGAGACACCAGGATAAGGTGGTGTTCCGCTTTAAGCCGGACTTTCTGCCTAAGGTGGTGTCTGCTTTTCATTTGAATCAAGATATTGTTCTTCCTTCATTGTGCCCTAATCCTAGCAGTGCTAAGGACAGGGTTCTGCATTCCTTGGATGTGGCCAGGTGTCTGAAGTATTACCTGGTGGTCACTGCGTCCTTTGGGAAAACTGATGTCCCTTCTGGACCTAGGAAGGGTTTGGCCCCTGCCAAGTCTACTATTAGCAAATGGATTCGTCAGGCTGTGATTCAGGCCTATTCTGCTAAGGGGAAGAGTCCTCCCTTCCGCCTTACTGCTCATTCTACTCGTGCTATTGGTGCCTCTTGGGCCTTCCAGCACCAGGCTTCTGTTGAACAAGTTTGCAAGGCCGCTACTTGGTCTTCTGTTCATACCTTTTCAAAGTTTACAAGGTTGATGTTAGGGCCTCAGCTGCTTTTGGCCGCAAAGTTCTGCAGGCGGCAGTGGTTTAAACTGTCTGCTGTTACTTTTGGGGATCTCACCGTACTTTATGGACACTGCTATTGGATGTCCCGAGTGTAAGTATTCTATCTGGAGCAGGATGTACTGTATACTAAGAATAATACAATTCTGTGATTACTCACCTTTAGAATTTGGTATTATGAGTATACAGTACGTCCTGCTCCACCCCACCTTTGGTTTTTGCATTATCTTGCATCCCCTGTATGGTGATTGTTATCATTGTTGTAGTTACTAGTTGTTTTTGTTGTTGTTTTAGTTACTGTAGTTACTAGTTGTTTTTGTAGTTGTACTAGTTGTTGTTTTAATTCTCCTGGCTTTTCGTTAACTGCTTTTCAATGCTGGGGATTGTGGGAGGTCCCTGGGTATTTGAGGGGCCGGGAGGAGCCTATTTTCGATGTCTCTGCAGTCCAGCGCCATCTGGCGGAGTAGTACCCGAGTGTAAGTATTCTATCTGGAGCAGGACGTACTATATACTCATAATACCAATTCTACAGGTGAGTAATCACAGAATTGTATTTTTACCTTCCTGGAGTAATGTCTGGAAGGTCTCAACCATATATACATGCATCAGTGACCCTGGTGTTGCTAGGACACTTTATTGACCTTCATTGACCCCACCACTGCACCACCGCAGCTTAGCTAGAAGAAACATAAAATAGCCCACAGCTTCCGGAACTAAGGATTCCCAGAATGGAATAGGTGAGTACTTTTTCAATGTTATGGGAGGGGTAGATTTTTTGGTTTCGACAGTCAAGGTTCATTATAATACTGTAAATATGTAATTGATGTCTTGAGTCAAACAGTTCCATGCCTACTTGCAAAAATGTCATTCATGTGATTATTGTTGCAGCCAACAGCAGACCCTGTGAGGAGTATGTCAGACATCAATCTTATCCACAAGGAGCGAATTGAGCTGTTGGAGAACCTATGCAGAGATGAAGCACTTGGTAACATGTCACATACCACCATCTCAAAATTTATACTGGACCGGATTTTTGTTTCAGACAAGCACAAAATCCTATTTTGTCAGACCCCCAAAGTAGGAAATACTCAGTGGAAAAAAGTTCTCATTGTTTTAAATGGTAATTTCAGCATGTTTACAGAATATTGTTGCTTTAGTAATGCCTTGCTTAAAGCAGACAGGTATTGTCTAGGCAGAAAAACTGTATACTCACCTTTTGTCCACCACAGCGCCACTGCTTGGACACACTGTTAAATTTACAGAGAGCAGAAACCAAGTTCCCCATCGGTCCTTTCCAGTCCATGATGGTGGCCATGGTCATGACTAATTTATACTTAGCAAGCATGTCCACTCTATTCATTGCAGTGGGCCCACATGACCCCACCTCAGGACCTCCATTGCAATGAATGAAGTGGGCGTGTAAACCAGTTACAGATATGGCTGGCATCTTGGACCGGAGAGGACTGACTGGGTGCTCAGTAAGTTTAAAAATAGTTGGACTAGGTGGTGGAGCTGCACTGGACAAAAGGTGAGTATAGCTGTTAGTTTTTATTTGTTTTATATACCCAGTGTTAGTGTTTGTTGCTTGTATAAATCTATTCAGTATTGTATATTAAGTTTATAGTAGGGGTTGTTGTTGTCTTAATCAGTATTACTATTATACAGTACATTAAATGCATTTCGAATAACCGTTTCAGAAATTGACTAGCAATCCCAAAAGCATGAACTGGTTTGTTTCCTGAATTGTTCATCAAACTAGATAAAAAATAACACTGGACACATTTTTTAAGGTTTTGCTTCCTTTAACATTTGAGGAGATTACTATCAACCCATCCAACCTAAGCAGAAATATAATATTCTAAGTATACAGCACGTCCTGTTCCAGAAGATATTCCTTACTCTTGGGTAATACATCCAGTAGATGGCGCTGGACTGCAGAGACAGAAAAGTGGCTCCTCCCGGCCCCATATATACCAGGGACCTCCCACAAATTCCCCAGTTCTTCTCTGCAGTCTGGGCTGCGATGACTAGAAGATGGCTCTCTCTACTCGCAGATGAGTGGGGCTTATTAGACTGCGGCCCTGTAGCACTATTCCCACCTGTTCCTTTTCACTGCCAGCTTAGGCTGCACTGGTCGGGTGATGGTAGGCAGCTGCTCCTACCGCAGTCTCCCACCAAAGGGTAGGCGGTACAGGCCCGTGGTGAGCCTTATGGGATGCCCCTCCCACGGCCCTCTGCCCTTCAACCCTGTCCCCTCAGTTAGGTTCCTCTTAGGTTGTCCGCTGCTTCCCCTTTGCTCCCCCTGGGTAGATCCCGGGGGAGGGGGGTGTATGTATTTACTATGTGTGTCATGTTTTGCCTTTTGCACTGGTTTTGATTATTGCCGCCGCCGCACGCTTGTACTCCGCTCCGCGGGCGTCAGCGACATCGCCTCAGGTGCTGCTGCGCCGTCATTGGCTGGCCTTGTCACAGGGACGCGTTTTCGCGCTCTTCAGGGGGGCGGGCCTTGCGGATGACGTTTTCCGCATCACTTCTCCGCGGCCCGCCCCTCGAGTATGCATCACACCCTGCTCCGGTAATGATTAATCACGTCTGGGTTATAGTCCACAAGAGGGCGCTTTACTGCAGGGATGGCAAAAAAAGAGGCCCCTCCCGGTCCATATATACCGGGGACCTCCCACTCATTCCCCAGTTCAGTCGTCGTCGACAGTCAAGATGATGGCTCTCTCTCCTTGCAGGTAAGCGGGTAGCACCCGGCCCCCTTTTGTCCTATTTCCACCCGGGCCAGTTTAAAATGCCTTCCAGCTACGGCTGCATGGTTCGGGTGATGGTAGGTAGCACCTATTAGAGGTGTTTTTTACAATGGAGCTAGACTCCACCGCAAATCCCCCACCAAAGGGTAGGCGGTTTCAGGTTGGTGATCCTGATATGGGATGCCCTGTCCGTTTTATTGCCCTCATTACATAACCCGAATGTAACCATGGGCTTTCCCCCTGCCTCCCTGTTCCCGGTTAGTGGAGGGGGGGGGGGTATTCAGTCGGCTACTGTATTTTTATATGTATTTGTGCCGTTTTTACTAGTGTGTGTGAGTGTTTTTGTGGCTTACGCGCGCTGGCAGCTGCCAGCACGCTTTACTCCTCTTCCCATCGGCTCCTTCAGTTTCAACGGCCCGCGCGCGCGCTCTATGGCGGCGGCGGGCTGGTGACATCACGGCTGGCTCCCAGCCTATTGGCTTGGGAGCACAGCCTGTTAGCTGTCCCCGCGTTTTGGAGGGGGCGCTTCTCTTCCTGTCTCTCCTTCCGGACGCCATTTTGCGATCTCTTTCGGTTCTGTGAGTGCCCATGCGGGCTTACCTTTTTTCAGTAATTGCTTAGTATTGCATGTTATGGCTGCTAGGCGATTGGGACTCTGCGGGCAGTATATATATATATAACTATTATGGGTATGCATGCTGGGGTTTTTTTTTACTCATGTGAGTTTTTCCCATTATGTCTTCCAGGGGGACAACCCTAATTAGAGATTTCTCCCGGTCCTGTGGCCCATCCCAAAAAGGGGGACCATTAATTTTATCCTATTAAATCCTCCCCCTAACGGACATTTAAGGCTTTTAGCTGATTAGCGTAATTCCCATTGGTCATTGCGACTACCTAAAATCACCATATGGAGGCTCCCCAGGACACTCGGGGCAATCCCGGCTGTGTGTGGTGTGCGCGGCATCCCTTGTGGGCGATAATGTGCAGATTTGTGTACCATGTGTGCAGCAGGCGCTTGCGCAGTAATCTGGCCCCGTGCGACTGGGTGAGCTCCGCTGGTCTCATCTCCCACACCTCCGTGCCTGGTTATGACCCCTAGTGACATTAACACTAGCGGGGAGTCGCAATCCGATGTTTGCGCTAGACTGGCCAACATTGAGAGTATGATTGCTAGTTCTGCAGCCAGGAAGGCTCCAGTTAAAAGACGGCACATTGCGCCCGCTGCGGCCTCTGCGCCTTTGCCTCTGATTATGATGATTTTCTTGATTTGTCTGACTATACCCCGCTTGAGGAGGGGGAATTATTCTCAGACTCCGATTTCTCTGATGATCAGCAGTACCTTGGCGCAGATGCCGGTACAGAGCATGGGGGCGCGGATAGGCTGCTTACCCAAATATCTGAGGTACTTGCCATTCCCCCCCTGTGGCGGCGCCTAAGCAGCAGGGAGAATTGTTTGGTACCGTTAACCCTTTCGCTGCCAGCCTACCTGCAGCATTTCCCACTCCCTGTTGCCAGACTGAGTTTCACTGTTTCGCGCTACACATGTTCAACTGTCATTTTTGAAAGGATTTCCAGGGATTTCCCAGGAAAATTATATATTGTTTTTTTCAACAGAGTCTGGGCTTTAACATGAAATGTCTTGTTTGTATTTTTTAGGTGTATTCTCAACATTTTTGGGTGAAATGTGTGAAAAAAATTAAAAAAAATATATTTTTTTACAATTTGTAGAGTTTTTTTGTAATAAAAAATGTAAGTTTGTCAATAAAATCTTATTGCGTGAGAAACCCCAATTTCTCCCGGTTACAGCGATACCACATATGTATAGGTAGACACCCTTTCCTGCCCAGAAGCCTTTTATAGCTGCTGGATGACAAATGGTTAATTAAAAAAAAAAAATGACATAGGGTCCCCCTTCCCGGGGAGGGGGACCCCATTTTTTTTTGGATTTTTAAGGGTTAAAAACCCTTAAAAATCCAAAAAAAAAAATGACGTGGGGTCCCCCTTACCCAAAGTAACCAGCCCGGGACCAGCTATGGGGGCTTGTAGGCACAGAGTGGGGGGGCCAGCTTTGGTGGCCCCCCCACCCTGCAGCCTACGAGCCCACATAGCCTATGTGGGCCCGGGCTCTTCTGCCCCCCCCTGGCCTTTGGGGAGGCAGGTAATGGGGGTGCGGGGGTTAATGGCAAGCCACCCGCTAGGGCAGGTGACTTGCCACCCCCCCAGCCTTGTGAACTGGTATAAGGGGTCTCATGGACCCCTTACCAGCTCACAAAGGGTTAACTGTTAAAAAAACCACCACACAATAATAAAAAGTATTTTATTCAAAAAAAAAAAAATTTTTTTAACTGTACTTACCTTCGATTGCAAGCTCTTGTCCCTCGCCGCTCAGCTGACAGATGCCTGTGATCGGCATCCAGAGAAGGAGAAGGCAGGAGATCAGAGGATCTCCTGTCACCTCCTTCCAGGGCACCGATCACCGGCATCTGAGAAGCTGAGAAAGCTGAAGCCGGTGATCGGGACCGGGATGACGTCATAAGCCCCGCCCCCAAGGGGGCGGGGCTTAGAGGCAAGATGGCTGCCACCATCGTGAAGAAGAGAGGAGAGAGCCTCCCAGGCTCTCTCCTGAAGATCGGTAAGTCCTGGGGGGGGATCGGAGGCCCCCCAGGTGAAGAGGAGGGACAGCGGGAGCCAGCGCACACACAGGTAAGTGAATGTCATTTTTATTTTTTATTTTTTTTTACAGTTAGCAGCTGCTGCTGCAGAAGCGGGGGGGGGGGCGGCCTATTCCGGGGGCTCTCCTGGAGCCATCCGACCCCCCACGGGGGATCGGATGGCACCAAATTAAAGAGGAGACCCGGCCGGATCCAACAAGGGGTCAGGTGAGTATTTTTGATTTTTATTTTTTAAACTAGAAGCGAGGAAAGTCAAGCACGTAACACCTACGGGCTTGGCACTTAAGGCCCAGCCAAGCCAGCACGTAGGTGTTACGTGCTTGGCAACAAAAGGGTTAAGCCACGGTTGGAATTCCCAGATCAGACGCATTTTAACAAGCTGATTCTTAAGGAATGGGAAAGGCCTAGCAGGCTTCCTGGTATCCCTAAGGGGTGGGATAGGCGGTATCCCTTTCCCGCTGACGCTGTCAAACGTTGGTCAACTCCCCCCGAGGTGGATGCCCCCGTCCTGGGGTTGTCCAATACATCCGTCGTGCATTCTCCTGATTCCACTACCTTGAAGGATAGTGAGGACCGACGTATTGACCAACTGGCCTCCCATGCCTTTGCTTGTACGGGTTCGGCATTGCACCCGGTGTGTGCTTCTGCTATCACAGCCGTGGCTATTAGGACCTTGATCAGGGGCATTCTGGATGGCTCCCATGAGGATCCTTCTAGTGCGGAGTTGAGAGCTCTGTCGCAATGTGAGTTTTTCATCACTTACGTCTTATCTGCCTTAGATGACACCATTCGGATGTGTAGCAGGACCTCGGCATTGGTAGTCTCTATCCGCCGCTCTGTATGGTTGCGCCAGTGGGCAGCTGACAATGCTGCTAAAAAGGCGCTCACGGGGCTTCCCTTTCAGGGTTTGCGCCTGTTTGGGGATCGTTTGGACCTTTTTGCTAAGGGAGGTAAGTTGCTCCAACGCAAAAAGCAGCCGCGACCCTTTCGGGGTTCAGGTTCTTTCACTCCCTGCTTTCGTGGGCCTAGGACAGGCAGGGGGGTATCCTTTGCTGGACAAAGGGGAGATTTCTGGGGCAAGGGCAGAGGCCATGCCCGACCCGGATCCTCCTGGGGTGCCAAACCCAAATCCACTGCCAAGCCTGCTCAGCAATGAGGAGGCGCCCTCACCCTTGCGGGTGGGGGGACGACTGCGGCTCTTCGCTCAGGTCTGGGCCCAACAGGTTTCAGACAAATGGATTCTGGAGGTTGTCTCCTCTGGGTACAAGCTGGAGTTCGCGGACTGGCCTCCTCACAGATTCCTCAGATCTCGGGTTCTTACAGACCCTCGGGCAGCGCAGGGCCTGTTGTTGGCGGTGCAAAACCTTCGGGCCATGGGGGTCGTTCGTCATGTTCCCCCCAGAGAGAGAGGTCAGTGTTGCTATTCCAATCTCTTTACAGTCCCCAAAAAAGATGGTTCCATCAGACCCATTCTGGACTTGAAGATTCTCAGCCGGTTCATAAGATCCAGACGGTTCCGCATGGAGACACTGCGCTCCGCTGTCAGCTCCCTGCGCCCGGGGGACTCTATGACCTCAATAGTCATCAAAGACACTTACCTTCATGTGCCGGTCTTTCAAGGACACCAGCGGTTCCTCAGGTTTGCGGTAGGGGAACAACACTACCAATTTGTGGCTCTACCCTTCAGGCTCACCTCTGCACCCAGGGTGTTCACCAAGGTACTGGTGGGCGTGATGGCCCTTCTCAGAGCCCAGGGCATTCGCATTCTTCCTTATCTGGACAACCTTCTCATTACGTCTCCTTCACTCCATCAGGCGGAGTTGGACACCCGGACGGTGGTGGCGACACTGGGGAGGTTCGGGTGGGTAATCAATTACCCCAAGTCCTCACTCTCTCCGTCACAGGTGACTTCTTTCCTGGGCATGACGCTGGATACCATTCAGGCCAGGATTTTCTTACCTCAGCAGAAGGTGGGTGCTCTTCGAGCGCTGATTCATCTCTTACTGTCCAAACCTCATCAATCTATCCGGCAAGGGATGAGACTGGTGGGACAGATGGTGGCCTGCTTCGAGGCAGTGCCCTTTGCTCAATTTCACATGAGGCCTCTTCAGCTTCATCTCCTGTCGGCCTGGGACAAGTGTCCTCTGTCTCTGGATCAGGCCTTTGTTTTGTCTCCTCTGGTCCGGCGGTCACTTCTATGGTGGCTGGACCCGAAGAATCTTTTGGGGGGCAGATCATTTTTCACGACGGATGTCTGTCAGGCTGGGGGGGCTACTGGAGAGCCCATCAATTTCAGGGTCTGTGGGGCCCTCAGGAGGCACACGCCCCCATCAATGTTCTGGGGCTGAGGGCGGTTCGGTTGGTGCTGGCGCAGCTGACGCCTCACCTCCAGGGCCTGCCGGTTCAGGTTCGCTCCAACAACAGGACTGCGGTCGCTTACGTCAATCATCAGGGAGGGACTCGGAGCAAGACGTCGTTGCTTCTGTCTTGGGCTGAGAGCAAGGTCATATCCTCCCGAGGTGGATGCACCAGTTCTCGGGTTGTCCAACACATCCGTCATGCATTCCCCTGACTCTACTACACTGAGGGATGGGGAGGACAGGCGCATAGATCAGCTGGCTTGCCATGCCTTTGCCTGTGTGGGGACCGCACTGCGTCCGGTCTGTGCCTCTGCCAATACGGCTGTTGCTATTAAAAGCTTGCTCAGAGGTCTCTTAGACGGGGCCCTCTAATGATGCAGGTAGTGAAGAGTATAGAGCTCTTCTGCGTTGTGAGGAATTTGTTGCATATGTTCTCTCTGCCTTGGATGATACCATTAAAATGTGTGGCAGGGCATCTGCCTTGTTGGTGCCGATACGCCGCTCGGTCTGGCTGCACCAGTGGGCAGCTGACAACGCTGCTAAGAAGGCTGTCACTGGGTTTCCCTTCAAGGGGCTGCGCCTCTTTGGTGGACTTGTTTGCTAAGGGAGGCAAGTTACCTCAGCGTAGAAGGCAGCCCTGGTCCTTTTGGGGTTCAGGTGCCTTTCTTCCTTCCGTGGCTCCAGAATTGGATGGGGAGCTTCCTTTGCTGGAGCCCGCGGAAATTTTTGGGACAGGGGCAGAGGATGTGGCCGCCCTGGCCGCTCCTGGGGACCCAAGCCTAAGTACTCCCCCAAGCCCCCTCAGGCATTAAGGGGCACCCTCACCCATCCGGGTGGGGGGACGGCTTCGGCTCTTGGCTCATGTCTGGAGGCGTCAGGTCTCAGATCGGTGGATTGAGGAGGTAGTATTCTCCAGTTACAAGATAGAGTTTGCAGCCTGGCTGTCCCCAAGATTCATCAAATCCCGGTTAGCTCAAAACCCCCTGTCCGCTCAGGATCTGTCCCTTGCTGTCCAAGGCCTTCTGGAATTGGGAGTCATCTGCCGGGTGCCCTTGAGGGAAAGGCTATTATTCCAATCTTTTCATTGTTCCCAAAAAGGAGGGGTCCATCAGACCCATCCTGGATTTAAAGCGCCTCAACAAATTTGTCAGATTCGGACACTTTCGCATGGAGACTCTGCGCTCTGCTGTGAATTCCCTACACCCAGGGGACTTCATGATCTCTGTAGACATCAAGGATACTTACCTTCACATACCTATTTTTCCAGGTCATCAGAGATTCCTCAGGTTCGCTCTAGAGGATCAGCACTACCAATTTGTGGCCTTGCCCTTCGGTCTCACCTTGGCTCCCAGGGTATTCACCAAGGTGCTGGCAGGAGTGATGGCTGAGATCTCAGGGCATTCGTATTCTTCCCTACTTGGACGACATGCTTATCGCTTCTCAGTCCTTCCAACAGGCAGAGCTGGATACTCAGTGGGTGGTGTCCACACTGGAGTCATTCGGCTGGGTGATCAACCACCCCAAATCTTCCCTGTCTGCTTCCATGGTGAAGTCCTTTCTGGGCATGATTCTGGATTCATCTCAGGTCAAGATCTTTCTTCCTCAGCAGAAGGTGGAGAGTCTTCAAGAGCAAGCACAGACCCTTCTGGCTTGTCCTCATCCATCCATCAGGCAGGGAATGCAGCTGATGGGCCTGATGGTGTCCTGCTTCGAGGCGGTTCCATATGCTCAGTTTCACATGAGGCCTCTTCAGCTTCACCTCTTGTCAGTATGAAATTGTGACCCTGTGTCCTTGGATCAGGTGTTTGTTCTGTCCCCTCTGGTCAGGCGGTCTCTATCGTGGTGGCTGGACTCAAGGAACCTGCTGGGGGGGCAGATCCTTTCTGGCCCCTTGCTGGGAGACGGTCACCACGGATGCCAGTCTGACAGGTTGGGGGGGGGCTTTTGGAAGTCCCTGAAATTCCAGGGTCAGTGGGGCCCCCAGGAGGCCCATACCCCTATCAACATTCTGGAGTTGAGGGCGATCAGATTGGTTCTCGCCCACTTAACCCCACACCTGCAGGGTCGGGCTGTTCAGGTCTGCTCGGACAACCAGACGGCGGTTGCCTACATCAATCATCAGGGAGAGACCCGGAGCAAGAGGGCCCTCAAGGAAGTATCCCTGATACTGTCCTGGGCGGAGGAGAATGTTCCCTGCATCTCAGCTGTGTACATTCCGGGGGTGGAGAATCTGGAGGCAGACTCTATGAGCAGGGGGACCTCTTGTCTGGGAGAATGGTCCCTCAGCAGCAGGGTGTTTCGCTCCCTGTGCCACCTCTGGGGTCAGCCGGATGTGGATCTGTTTGCGTCCCGTCACAATCACAAGCTTCCAGTCTTTGTCTCTCTGTCCCAGGGTCCTCCGGCCTTGGCCATGGATGCCTTGGCAATGTCTTGGAAGAGTTTTCAGCTCCTGTATGTATTTCCCCCGTTTCCCCTGCTGGGCAGGGTGCTGCACAAGATAGCTCAGGAAAGGGTGCCAGCCATACTGGTGGCCCCCTGTTGGCCAAGAAGAGCGTGGTTCACAGACATTGTGCAGCTGGCAGTAGATCAGTACGCCCTGCCCCGGGTTCCAGATCTACTCACTCAGGGGCACCTATGCCACCCCAATTTACAAATGCTGGCTTTGACGGCCTGGCTGCTGAAACCTCCATCTTGATGGAATAGGGGCAGCCTGCCTTGGTTATTAATACCATGATCAGGGCTAGGAAAAGGTCCTTTTCTTCCATCTACTACAGGGTTTGGCGTACTTACATTGACTGGTGCGAGTCTAACTCACTTCCCTGTCTTGTGTTTTCTATTCCTAGGATTCTGGAGTTTCTGCAACATGGTTTGGATCTAGGTCTTCAGCTCAGTACTCTGGAAAAAAATGGCCAAGGCAGAAACATGACCTTTCAAAGATCCTTTGCTCAGCATCCCCTGGTCAAGACCTTCTTCCAGGGGGTTACTAACGTGCGTCCCCCACGTAAGCCTATGTTACCAGTCTGGGACTTGAACTTGGTCTTAGCTGCCCTGCAAGGGTCTCCCTTCGAGCCCTTGCAGGGGGCCCCTTTGTCTGTTCTTAGGCCTAAGGTAGTCTTTTTGGTGGCTATCACTTCTGTTAGGTGTGTTTCTGAGTTGGCTGCGCTTTCCATCAAACCTCTTATTTTGAGAGACACCAGGGCAAGGTGGTGTTTCATTTTAAGCCAGATTTTCTGCCTAAGGTTGTTTCTGCCTTTGATCTCAATCAGGACATTGTTTTGCCTTCTCTATGTCCTAATCCTAGTAACCCTAAGGAGAGGATTTGAACTTGGTCCTTTCTGCCTTGCAGGGTGCTCCCTTTGAAACTGTGCAGGAGGCTGCCTTGGCCATTCTTACTCTCAAGGTTGTCTTTTTGGTGGCTATCACTTCTGTTAGGCGTGTTTCTGAGTTGGCGGCACTTTCCATCCAGCCCCCCTACTTTGAGAGACACCAGGACAAGGTGGTGTTTCGCTTCAAGCCAGGTTTTCTTCCTAAGGTTGTGTCTGCCTTTCATAGTAACATAGTATGTAAGGCTGAAAAAAGACTTTAGTCCATCCAGTTCAGCCTGTTTAACTCCTTCCAGTGGTCTAGTAGCCATAGCTGGAAATGTTATTACATGCCAGGAAGGCATCAAGGCCACTTTTGTACGTTTTTACTGTATCCTTCATAACTACCTCCTCTGGCAGCGAGTTCCATAGTCTCACTGCTCTTACAGAGAAGAATCCCCTCCTATGTCGGTGGAGAAAGCACCTTTCCTCTAACCTTAGTGGATGCCCTCGGGTTATAGTTACACTCCGAGGTATAAATAGATTGTGGGACAGATCTTTGTATTGACCCCGAATATATTTATACATAGTTATTAGATCACCCCTCAATCGTCTTTTTTCTAGACTAAATAAACCTAACTTGGACAATCTTTCAGGGTACTCTAGTCCCCGCACTCCTTTTATTAACTTTGTTGCCCTTCTTTGAACGCGCTCCAGTTCTGATATGTCCTTCTTAAGCACAGGTGCCCAGAACTGTACACAGAACTCCATATGGGGTCTGACCAGTGACTTGTACAGGGGTAAAATGATGCTCTGGTCATGAGCACCTATGCCCCTCCTGATGCATCCCATGATCCTATTTGCTTTGGCAGCAGCTGCCTGGCATTGATTACTACAGTTGAGCTTATTGTCAACTAAACTCCCTAGGTCCTTTTCCATTGTTGTTTTACCAAGTGTTTGTTTATTTAGTGTATAATCATGATACTGATTTCTTCTTCCCATGTGCATAACCTTACATTTATCTGTGTTAAGCTTCATTTGCCATTTAACTGTCCATGCTTCCAATTTATCTAAATCTGTTTGTAGCTGCCTCTTTTGTTTTAATTACTTTACACAGCTTAGCATCATCTGCAAAGATTGAGACTTTACTGTTTAATCCATACCCAATGTCATTTATATATATATTGAACAAAATTGGTCCCAGAACTGACCCTTGTGGTACTCCACTGGTAACAGTGACCCAATCTGAGTGTGTACCATTGATAACCACCCTCTGCTTCCGATCATTAAGCCAATTTCCCACCCATCTGCACACGTTTTCCCCTAGTCCAAGCATTCTCTTCTTTTGTACCAGCCTTTTATGTGGCACAGTATCGAATGCTTTAGAAAAGTCAAGATATATGATATCCAATGACTCCCCCCTGATCCAATCTTGAACTTACCTCCTCATAAAAGCTGATTAGGTTTGTCTGGCAGGAGCGATTCCTCATAAATCCATGCATAAATTCATCTTAATCAGAACATTGTTCTACCTTCCTTGTGCCCTAATCCTAGTAACACTAAGGAAAGGGTTTTGGATGTGGATGTGGTCAGGAATCTGAATTTCTATCTGGTGGCTACTGCACCTTTCAGGAAAACTGATGCTCTTTTTGTGGTCCCTTTTGGTCCTAGGAAGGGTTTGGCTCCTGCTAAATCTACTATCAGCAAATGGATCCGTCAGGCTGTGATTCAGGCCTACACAGCTAAGGGGAAGAATCCTCCCTTCCGCCTTACTGCTCATTCCACTTGTGCTATTGGTGCCTCTTGGGCCTTTCAGCACCAGGCTTCTGTTGAACAAGTTTGCAAGGCCGCTACTTGGTCTTCTGTTCATACCTTTTCCAAGTTTTACAAGGTTGATGTTAGGGCCTCAGCTGATGCTGCTTTTATCTGCAAAGTTCTGCAGGCGGCAGTGGTCTGACCTGTCTGCTGTTACTTTTGGGGATCCCACCCTACTTTACGGACACTGCTACTGGATGTCCTAGACGTAAAGAATCTTATCTGGAGCAGGACATACTGTATTCTAAGAATAATACAACTCTGTGATTACTCACCTGTAGAATTGGTATTATGAGTATACAGTACGTCCTGCTCCACCCCACCCTTGGTTTTCATTATTCTTGGATCCCCTGTATACGGTGATTGTTATCATTGTTGGTTTAGTTAATGGTTGGTTATGTTATCATTCTCCCGGCTTCTTGTTAACTGCTTTTCAATACTGGGGATTTGTGGGAGGTCCCGGTTATTTGAGGGGCCGGGAGGAGCCAATTTCGCTGTCTCTGCAGTCCAGCGCCATCTGGCGAGTAATACCCAGAAGTAAAGAATCTTATCTGGAGCAGGACATACTGTATACTAATAATACCAATTCTACAGGTGAGTAATCACAGAATTGTATTTTTTCTCGGTTAATTGCCAATCCATAACCCTGAATCCTTTTGTTCTGCAAGTGATTTCCCAGGGGCACCAGGTGAAACTCTGTTCCAAACCCCCAGTGAAGTACTCGGTTACAAAATTGCCTCGAGATCCCTAGAAAAAGGAGGCCTTTCCCTTAGTAATACAGGAATTACTTTACAAGAGAGTCATCGAAATAGTACCCAGGTCTCAGCAGGAGGTAGATTACTATTCACATGTCTTCCTAGTTCTTAAATCTTTGGGTACTTCCAGAATGAACCTCAACCTGAAGTCCCTGAATCATTTCATTGTTTACAAAAAGTTCAGAATGGAGTCAATTTTCATGATAGGAAACGTGCTCAAAGCAGGGGACTTCATGGTGAACATAGATTTCCAAGACGCCTACCTACATATACCAATTTTTCACAGAAAATTTCCAAGGTTTGCAGTTCCCCTAGATTCGACTGTCCTGCACTTTCAGTACATGGCCTTACTATTTGAAATCTCCTCGGCTCCACGGATCTTCACTAAGATTCTGGCTGAAGTGCTGAGGGTTCAGGAAATTTCCATTTTCCCCATCTCGATGGCCTCCTATTAACAGGGAATTTGGAGCTCCTTCACAACCTCTCGGTGACACAGACCCTATTGCCTTGACTAGGCTGGATTGTAAAGCTAGAGAAATCAAACCTAGTCCCCTCCAGGAGATGTAGATTCCTAGGGTTCTGTCTAGACAGCGCAATATTTTTCTCCCCTCAGACAAGCATCAAAAATTAATAACACACTTCTGTTGGCTTTGTCAACAAGTATATGCATCCCTTAGAGGGATCATGAGAATTTTGGGCTCAATTACACTCCAGACTCCTCCAGGCTTTTTTTACAGGTCTGGGATCACAATCTAGATAATCGGATAAGTCTCCCCGAATCAGTCAAAGACAGTCTGCTCTGGTGGCTCTATTCTTGGACCCCGCAGGAGAGCAGGGACTGGCTACAGACTTTAGCATTCCTTTAGTATTCACAACAGGCGCCCGTGCTTGGGGTTGAGGGGCCTATCATGTCCAGGGACAGTGGTCAAAGGAGTTTCAAGGAAGATTCTCAAACTTAAGGAAATTGAAAGTGGTAGAGCAAACTTTCTCCATTTCCATCTTCCTTTGTCGGGGAAGGATGTATAGGTGAGATCAGACAATACCACGACAGTAACCTATGTAAATCAGAAACGTGGCACCAGATCTGTAGTCCTCTTTCCTGCTGCCCCTGCAACACTTTTGGCTGTGCACTTGAGGGGATCAATGAATGTAGTGGCAGATTTTCTAATCAGGACCAAAGTATCTCATTCGGAATGGATGTTAGATCAGCAAGTTTTTCGGCAGATAGCATTAAGATGGGGTGTCCCCAAATAGATCTGTTTGCTATCGCCCAGAACAGGAAATCTTAGACATTTTTTTCTCTGTGTCAGGGAGACGGGTCAATGGGGTTAGATGCCCTGGCACAAGACTGGAATTTCTCTCCAGCCTACACCTTCAACTTCTACTGCAGGTAATAAGAAAGATTGCGTAAGAAAAAGCAACAGTAATACTGATCGCGCCAGCCTGGTCAAAAAGAAGTTGGTTTGCAGCCCTAATGAACATGTCCAGAAACAGTCCGTGGCCGTTACCCCAGAAACCAGATTTATTAATGCAGGGTCCAATCTGGTACCCAAAAATTTTGAATCTGAATTTAACTTCCAGTTTCCTGGTTGCTATAAGCAAGTAAAAAGTACTGCTTGTGAGAAGACTGAAGCAGCCATTATGTCCCTGAAGTTCGTATATCTGTTAACATGTCTAAAACGTAAGTGTATCTTGTTGGTCATCTGCGCCTTCTATAGCCGGGTCCCCCCACTATCGTCCCAAGGCCCAACAGGTAATGTTTTGTGGATCTCCTCACAGATGCACAGGGAATTAATTTGTCCTTGAGTTAAGAAAACTGTTCTATAGGTTTCCAAGAAAAGGATTTTTAAGGGAGCTATTGGATGTGCATACTTACAACTGTAAATGATTGATAAAGGATAACAGGTGTCTGTAGTAATTCGATGTAATATTCCAAGTATGTCACACACCCCGCTTCCAAGATTAATGACATATGGGTTATGTCCAGTAGAGGGCGAACTTCTGCAGAGTTGACTAGAAAAAAAGGAGCCCCTCCCGGTCCATAAATACCTGGGACCTCCCACACATTCCCCAGTAATCGTCTCTGGAGTTCCCAAATCAGAAGCATTTCGAAAATTTGATTCTTAAGGAATGGGAAAGACCTAGCCGGTTTCCCGGTGTTCCTCAGGGATGGGATAGGAAGTATCCCTTTCCGGTGGACGCGGTGAAGTGTCCCCTCCTGAGGTTGATGCGCCCGTTCTGGGATTGTCCAACACATCTGGGGTGCACTCTCCAGACGCCACCACGATTAAGGATGGTGAGGACCGACGTATTGATCAGATGGTTTGCCATGCCTTTGCTAGCGTGGGTTCAGCCTTGCTGCCTGTTTGTGCTTCTGCACTCACGGTTGTGGCTACCAGGTCTGTGGTTAGGGGCCTGTTGAGTGGTTCCCAGCTGGACCCAGCCAGCGATGAATTTGCAGCGCTTATGCGGTGTGAATTGTTCATGACCTTTGTCTTGTCTGCCTTGGATGAAACAATATGTATGTGTAGCAGAACCTCGGCGTTGCTTGTGGCTATACGACGCTCTGTCTGGTTGCTCCAGTGGGCGGCTGACATTGCGGCTAAGAAGTCACTTACAGGGCTACCCTTTCTGGGTATGCGGCTGTTTGGAGATAAATTGGATTCAGTAGCGAAAGGAGGAAAGCTACCGCAACGCAAGAAGCAGCATCGCTCCTTTCGGGGGGCAGGCTCCTTTTAATCCTTTCGCGGTGCCAGAGCAGGCAGAGGAGCTGCCTTCTCTACCTTCAGAGGTGATTCCTGGAGCAGAGGCAGAGGATGGGCCCGTCCAGGACCTGTCTGGGGTGCCAAGCCAGCTCAGCAATGAGGGGGCGCCCTCACCCTTGCGGGTGGGGGGACGGCTGCGGCACTTCTACCAGGTCTGGGCCCGGGAGGTCACAGACAAGTGGATCTTGGAAGTGGTCTCTTTCGGGTACAAGCTGGAGTTCGATTACCGGCCTCCTCCCAGATTCCTCAGATTTCTGGTCCCCTCGGACCCCCGGGCTGCGCAGGGGCTCCTGTTGGCAGCGCACAATCTTCTGGACATGAAAGTCATATGCCCAGTGCCTTTATCAGAGAGAGGCCGGGGCTATTATTCCAACCTCTTCACGGTGCCCAAAAAGGATGGATCCATAAGACACATTTTGGATTTCCGCATGGAGACTTTGCGCTCAGCCATCCTTTCTCTTTGTCAGGGGGACTTCATGACGTCCATAGACATCAAGGATGCTTACCTTCATGTTCCGATCTTCCCAGCACACCAGAGATTTTCAGTTTTGTGGTGGGAGATCGGCAGTTTGTGCCCCCCCCCCGTTCGGGCTGACCTCTGCACCAAGAGTGTTCACCAAGGTGCTGGCGGGTATAATGGCCCTTCTCAGAGCCCAGGGCATTCGCATTGTGCCGTATCTGGACGACCATCTCATTACGGCATCCTCTCTCAGATAGGTGGAGCTAGACACCAGGACGGTGGTGTCAACGCTGGAGAGGTTCGGCTGGGTGATCAACCATCCCAAGTCTTCTCTCTCCCCGTCAAGGGAGATTGCATTTCTGGGCATGAATCTGGATACCATTCAGACCAGGGTGTTCCTACCTCAGTCGAAGGTGCAGATGGTTCAAGATCTGATACGTCTCCTTCTGTCCAACCCTCGCCCGTCTATCTGGCTAGGGATGAGACTGGTGGGGTTGATGGTGGCTTCCTTTGAGGCAGTCCCTTTTGCTCAGTTCCACATGAGGTCGCTCCAGCTCCATCTACTGTTGGCCTGGGACAGATGTCCGCTGGATCAGTCATTTCGGGTGTCTCCCCTGGTTCGGCGGTCTCTTCAGTGGTGGCTGGAACCAAGGAATCTTCTGAGGGGCAGGTCTTTTCTGACCCCTTGTTGGGAGACGGTCACCACGGATGCCAGCCTGTCGGGCTGGGGGGGTTTCTGGAAGGAGCATCAGTTCCAGGGGTTGTGGGGTCCTTGGGAGGCCCACACCCTCATCAATGTCTTGGAGCTGAGAGCTATTCGGTTGGTACTGTCACGCTTGACGCATCACCTCCAGGGTCTACCGGTTCAGGTTCGATCAGACAACCGGACTGCGGTCGCTTACATCAATCACCAAGGAGTGACTCGCAGCAGGAGTGCCCTCAGGGAAGTTTCTCTGATTCTTGCATGGGCGGAGAGCAATGTCCCATGCATCTCAGCAGTGTACATTCCGGGAGTGGAAAACGTGGAGGCGGATTCCCTGAGCAGGGGATCCTCTTGCCGAGGGGAATGGTTGCTCAACCACAAGGTGTTCCGGTCCCTTTGTCACAAGTGGGGGATTACGGAGGTGGATCTCTTTGCCTCACGTCACAATCACAAGCATTTGTGTCTCTGGATCCTCTGGCCCTGGCAGTGGACGCCTTGTCTCTCTGGAGGGATCTGGGTTTTCTGTACCTGTTTCCCCCCTTCTCCATGGTGGGCAAGGTGGTGCGCAAGCTGGCTCAAGAGGGTGCTCCAGCAATTCTGGTGGCCCCAAGGTGGCCAAGACAGGTTTGGTTCGCAGACGTCGTACGGCTGGCGGTAGATCAGTACAGGTTGCCCCTGTTTCCGGATCTGATCACTCAAGGTCAACTTTGTTACCCCAATTTACAAATGCTAACTTTGACGGCGTGGCTGTTGAAACCTCCATCTTAAAAGAAGGAGGTTTGTCTGATGCTGTGATTCAGACACTTGTTAGGGCTAGGTAGAGATCTTCCTCTAACATCTACTACAGGACTTGGAGGTCCTATATTGATTGGTGTGAGGCTAGGGCCTTGCCTTGCAGGGTGTTTTCAATCCCTAGGATTTTGGATTTTCTTCAACACGGTCTGGACCTGGGGTTCCAGCTTAGTACCTTGAAAGGGCAGGTCTCTGCCCTGGCGGTCTTCTTTCAAAGGTCCTTTGCTCTTCATCCTTTGGTTAAAACTTTTTTCCAGGGGGTCACTCATGTGCGGCCCCCTCGAAATCCTTTGTTGCCTGTTTGGGATTTGAATTTGGTTCTGTCGGCCCTCCAGGGGCCTCCTTTTGAGCCGGTGCAGGATGTTGCACTTTCTATGCTCACACAAAAGGTTGCCTTTTTGGTGGCTATCACCTCTGTTTGACGTGTCTCTGAGTTGGCGGCTCTGTCCATTCAGGCCCCTTACTTTGAAAGACACCAGGATAAGGTGGTCTTTCGCTTTAAGCCAGATTTCCTTCCTAAGGTGGTTTCTGCCTTCCATCTCAATCAGGATGTGGTTCTTCCTTCCTTGTCTTTTAAGCCTAGCAATGACAAGGAGAGGGTCCTGCACTCTTTGGATGTAGTTCGTTGTGTGAAGTACTATTTGGTGGCTACTTCTCCCTTTCGTAAGACGGACGCCTTGTTCGTGGTGCCCTCCGGGCCCAGGAAGGGTTTGGCGCCCGCCAAGTCTACCATTAGTAAATGGATACGTCAGGACATTGTTGGGGCCTATTCTGCCAGATCACTGCTCATTCTACTCGTGCTGTTGGGGCTTCCTGGGCTTTCCAGCACCATGCCTCTGTTGAACAAGTTTGTAAGGCTGCTACTTGGTCTTCTGTTCATACTTTTTCCAAGTTTTATAAGGTTGATGTGCGGGCCTCAGCGGGTGATGTTTTTGGCCGCAAGGTTCTGCAAGCTGCAGTGGTTTAAATTTGTGCATTATTGCCTTTTTGGGATCCCCAACCTTGTTGGACACTGCTATTGGATGTCCCATATGTCATTATTCTTGGAAGCGGGGTGTGTGACATACTTGGAATAATACCATTTTGTGATTACTCACCTTTAAAATGGGTATTAGAAGTATGTCACACACCCAGCTTCATCGCGGCCCGATTTATTTTCTGGATCCTCTATATGGTGAACCTTGTTTGGTTATTTAGTCTTTTATTGGCTCTTCCTGGTCCCCTTACTGCTTTCCTATACTGGAGAATGTGTGGGAGGTCCCAGGTATTTATGGACCGGGAGGGGCTCCTTTTTTTCTAGTCATCTCTGCTGAAGTTCGCCCTCTACTGGACACAACCCATATGTCATTATTCTTGGAAGCGGGGTGTGTGACATACTTATAATACCCATTTTAAAGGTGAGTAATCACAAAATGGTATTTTTTTTTTCAGGAGCATTTTCCTCACTTAAGGACATTCCAGAATATATTGTTCATGACCATGAAAAAAATGGTCTGCCCAGGCTTTCATCATATGGTAAATCAGATGTTCATGAACGGTAGGTTCCTTAATAGAGCAATACGCTGCATTTCCTTATATAGTCTATTTGTTATTTATGTTGTTTATGTCGCCACCCTGCAGTGTCAGCTGGGATGCGCAAACTGTCATATGTTATATATATTATACAGACACCCCAAAGTTATTAGTCTGTAGCTCACCAAATTGTTGTAATTAATCTGAAGTTGGCCAGTACTGCCATATAAATGTGGCTGATACATTTTTCCTTTCTTCCGATAACGATTCATTTAAAGTGGACCAACACCCAGGATTTTGACTATCCTGGGTCTTGGTCCACTTCGGTGGGGCACCCCCGATCGGGGTGCCCCGCTGTGTGAAACCCCCCTAACCCCCCGAAAAACTCACCGCTCCCCGCTCCCAGCGCCGACGTACAAGCCAGGTCCAGGAACGTCTAAGCGGCTGCCGCCGCCGCCGCCTCCCGCGCGTCCCTTTTGACGCGCGCGCGCCCGCGCCGGCCATTCGCAGACGGCCGGCAGGGGCGCGAGGGAGGTGGCGGCGGCCGGCCGCCGAAGATCAGGTAAGGTTTTTCGGGGGTTTTGGGGGGGTTACACCCCGCGGGACATCCCGATCTCGGATGTCCCGCGGGGTGGGGGGTGATCGGCCCGGGAATCTTATAGATTCCCGGGCCGATCACCCGTGGGTGTTGGTCCACTTTAAACAGCCATAACCTGTGGTTTATGCTTACTGCCTAATAAGCAGTGCCTTTGGCAGATAAGAGGATAAGATACCTTGGCGTTTGTGCTTCAGATGGCACTGCAAAGTGTTCATATACTGGACTTGCCTGTTTCTAGTGCTGATGGTTTCTCCGAAGATCCAGTAGTTCTTTACTCACTCAAGGTTTCAGTCTGCAATCCTAATTGGCTTGTCAGCTGAGATGGGCAGATCCTGTGAGCACTGCTATTAGCAAAGGGCAAAAGCATTGTGCCTATGATTCATCCTGCTGTTCCGCATAATAAAGCTGTTGAAGTTCAGATTTAGCCCCTTTTCTATTGATTTAGCCCCTTTTCTATAGATATTCTGTTTATGTGTGATCACTCTAGATGTAGACTCCTAAACTAGTCTGCTAGCTCTTTCTATAAAACCAAATTTTCCCCTATGTGGGTCAAAGCCCCTTTCTATTTATAGAAAAGGTAAACTATCTTGTTTGGCAGTGCAAATATAATAGTAGCTTTAAAGTGGATGTCCAATCTCTTGTCAAACCTTCCCCTCCCCTGGCGCTAATGCAGGACTAGGGCTTAAAAAATAAAAGGCCAGAATCCAGTGCTGTTATCAACACTCAGATGGTGGTAGTTGTACAGAGCAGCTCTGTGCATGTGGTATGGGGATGGACAGACATGCACACAGAGCTGGGGATGACATCGAGCAGCTTATTCAAGATGACTGTGTCCAGGGCCAGGATCGGGGAGAGGAGGGGGGCGTCTCTTGATTTCCAGGCGAGGTAGAGTTTGTTTTTTTATTTTTTGTAGAGAAGGTTGAGAAGAGACTGGACATCCCGTTTAAGTTACATTCCTAATGATCTTTTACTAATGTTTTTTTTTGCTTTCAGGTTAAAGTCCTATTTTAAGTTTTTGATTGTTCGTGATCCATTTGAACGTCTTATTTCAGCCTACAAGGACAAGTTTGTAAAAAATCCCCGTTCGGAACCATGGTATCTTCACAATATTGCTCCAGCTATTATCCGTAAATACAGGAAGAATCGAACACACAACAAAGGAGGATTACAGTTTGAAGACTTTGTACGATACCTGGGGGATCCAAACCATAAATTTCTTGATCTCAAGTTTGGAGAACATATTATACACTGGTTACCATATGTGGAACTTTGTGCACCATGTGAAATTAATTACAATGTCATTGGACATCATGAAACTCTAGAGGATGATGCTCCATACATCCTAAAAAAAGCAGGAGTAGAAAAATTAGTATCCTATCCCTATATACCACCAGGAATTACACATTACAACCAGTCAAAGGTGGAACATTATTTCTCTACAGTGTCAAAAAGAGACCTCAAACGCCTTTATGAGAGATTTAAAGTAGACTTTAAACTTTTTGGGTACAGAGAACCAACATTTTTATTTTGATATGGCGGTCGTATTACACTGGGTTTTCTTTCTGCTGCTTGAAATTAACTTAACAAAAGGACTAGTATTCCAATTTTGGGATCTCCAAGATTGCACTTCTGTTCAGTACGTTTTCTAAGGTTAAAAGATGCTCTGAGAAACCACCCTGGATTTACTTGTGAAGCCAGAAATCAAATGTGAATAACCATGCGTTCTGATTACAGCTTGAAATTGTAAGCAATATACACTGTAGAACATTCAAAGCTGCTACAGATATCGGCACTGTAGCTGCAGACAGCTTTTTTGGTTACCTTTGTGTTTGTAATGTACCATACAAAAAGAGCCACTAATCCCAACAATACCAGACAGTAAAAGGAAAATTATTAAATGAAGGTCGTTTTATTACAATGCTTGTCATGACTAAATTGTATTAAAATTTACTAAGGGCAAGCCCGATGGTGGTCCAATTGTCTGGGGCTACACGTTGCACTGTCCTAAACTTCAGTCTGTTTTCAAAAAGACCCTATAGTTCTTAAGTTATTTGTAAAATTATTAGAGCATTGGAGATGCAGAGAAACATTGAGGAGAAACAGTGGGTGTGGCAACTGCGATGTGATGTAAGCATACTGTTTGCTTTACATATTCCTATCAAGTGGTCTCTTAACGCGTGTGGCCATGACTGCACTATTTCATAGTAAAAAAAATTAAGTGCATTGTTTTGCCTCCAGTTATTATTGCCAGCACATAGTGTGATCAGATAAGATGAGAGATGCTGCAGGAGATTAGGGAGGAGGGGTTTCATAGCTGCAGAGAGAGGCAGCCAATCAAGACATCTCGGCAGGGAGTGGGGATATTCTTAGTATACAGTACGTCCTGCTCCAAATATAATACAAGTGGGATATACTCCGCCAGATGGCGGTAGACTGCAGAGACATCAAAAATAGGCTCCTCCCGGCCCCTCAAATACCCGGGGACCTCCCACAAATCCCCAGAATTTCTCTGCAGTCTGGCTGCGAAGGACGAGAAATTGGCTCTCTACTCGCAGGTGAGAGGGGCTATTAGCCTGCAGCCCTGTAGGACTATTCCCACCCGTTCCACTAGTAATATGCCTCCCAGCCTTGGCTGCGCTGGTCGGGTGAGGGTAGGCAGCACCGCTGTTAGGTGCTTGGGAGCGCTGCATCATTGGCTGCTTGCGTTCTGCGTCATCGCTGTTGCAGGCCCGCCCCTCGAGGTATACTGACGCCATCTTTCCTGCTTGGTTGGCCGCGCGACGGACTCCTACCTACCGCGGTCCGTAAGTGCCCTTGCGGGCGGCTTTGTTTCCTTCAATTTGGTTAGGATGTACTTAAGGTCTTGTCTGCTTATGTCTTTCAGGCGGGACGAACCCTTCCTGGCTTCTCCTGGCCCTGTTTTAATATATTACTTATAGGCCTTGTAAAAATTATACTCCCACTTCCCTAGCGGGTTATTGGGGCATCCAGGGTTGCTATATAGCGTTATTCTCTATCGGCGTATAGCGCCGCTATAATCACCATATGGAGGCATCCCAGGATAATGTGACCGGGGTCCCTTCGGGACAAGATCGGCTGTGTGTAGCGTGTGGGCAGCCTCATGCTGACGCTGACAAGGCGCGGGTCTGTGTACCCTGTGCTGAGCAGGTGCTTGCATTGCAATCTGGCCTGCCAGTGGCTGCACCTCGTTTCACTTCGCCTACTCCCCCAAGCTTAAACCTCACTCCTACTGAGTTGCATACTAGTGGGGACTCTCAGCCTGATGTGTCTTCTAGACTGGCTACTGTTGAACAGATTATTGTGAAGTCCTTAGCGCGTAAGGCCCCTGCTAAGAAGCGGCATTTGACACCTAATGTTACTGTTTTCCCTATGGGAACTGAGGAGTTTTGGAATCTGTGTGGCTATACCCCGTCTGATGACGGGGAGCTCTTTTCTGATTCAGGCTCATCTGATGAGAGACCAAGGGGTCATGACGATTCTGGCTCTGACCCCTGGGCCCCGGATGACACTGACAGATTATTGACCCAGATTCTTGAGGTTCTGTCTATCTCTCCCTGTTGAGGCTCCCAGGCAAAGAGGGGAGCTTTTTCATACAGCAAAATCACGTCTGGAATTTCCAGAGCAGGCACATTTCCATAACCTTGTGCTCAAGGAATGGGAGCGTCCCAGTAAACTTCCCGGGCTTCTAAAAAGTTGGGATAGGAAGTATCCCTTTCCTGCTGAGGTGGTTAAATGTTGGTCATCCCCCCTCGAGGTGGATGCCCCGATCCTAGGGCTATCTAACACCTCTGTCATGCATTCCCCTGATTCTACTACCCTGCGGGATGCTGAAGACCGGCGTATTGATCAGCTGGCATCCCACGCCTTTGCATGTGCGGGGACGGCGCTGCGCCTGGTCTGTGCCTCTGCTATTACTGCTGTGGCCACTAGAACCCTTATCAGGAATATGCTTGATAGTGCCCCTGATGATTTGCCTTGTGAGGTGTTTAATGCACTCTCCAGTTGTGATGTTTTTGTAAATTTTGTCCTGTCAGCATTGGATGACACCTTCAGAATGTGTGGCAGAACTTCTGCCCTCGTGGTGGCTATACGCTGCTCGGTTTGGCTGCGCCAGTGGGCTGCTGACAACGCTGCCAAGAAGGTCCTCACTGGGTTTCCCTTTAAAGGACTGTGCCTGTTCGGGGACCGCCTGGACCTTTTTTGCTAAGGGAGGCAGGTTGCCCCAACGCAGGCGGCAATCTCGTCCCTTTCGGGGTCAGGGTTCCTTCTCCTCCCCTTTTCGTGGTGCAAGACAGGGAAGGGGGGTTTCTTTCCCTGGGGCCAGGGGAGATTTCTGGGGTAGAGGCAGAGGACGTGGACGTCCTGGCTCCTCCTGGGGTCCCAAAGCTAAATCCTCTCCCAAGCCCCCTCAGGCATGATGGGGTGCCCTCACCCATCCGGGTGGGGGGACGCCTGCAGCACTTTGCTCATGTCTGGAGGCTTCATGTCTCAGACCGGTGGATTCAGGAGGTAGTGTCCTCCGGTTACAAGTTGGAGTTTGCTGCCGATCCCCCTTCAAGATCCATCAGTTCCCGGATTCCTCAGGACCCTGTGTCAGCTCAGGAGCTAGTGCAAGCAGTGCAAGGCCTCCTGGAGCTGGGGGTCATCTGCCAGGTCCCTTTAAGAGAAAAAGGCAAGGGCTTTTATTCCAACCTATTCACAGTACCCAAAAAGGATGGTTCTGTCAGGCCCATCCTGGACTTAAAGATCCTCAACAAGTTTGTCAGGGGCAGTCGCTTTCGCATGGAAGCTCTGCGCTCTGCCATCAGTTCCCTGCGCCAAGGGGATTTCATGCCTTCTGTGGACAACAAAGATGCTTACCTTCATATTCCTGTGTTCCCAGGTCATCAAAGGTTCCTCAGGTTCGCTCTGATGGATCAGCACTACCAGTTTGTGGCCTTGCCCTTCGGCCTCACTTCAGCGCCCAGGGTGTTCACCAAGGTGCTGGCTGGCGTGATGTCTCTGCTCAGATGTCAGGGCGTCCGCGTGCTTCCCTATCTGGACATCCTCATCACCTCCCAGTCTCTACATCAGGCAGAGTTGGATACTCAGCTGGTTGTGTCCACTCTGGAGACCATTGGATGGGTGATCAACCACCCCAAGTCCTCACTGTCCCCTTCCTTGGTAACTCCATTCCTAGGAATGAATCTGGATACAGTTCAGGCAAAGATCTTCCTTCCTCAGCAGAAGGTGGACAGTCTGATTGCACAGGCTCAGTCCCTCCTAGCTTGTCCCCATCCCTCCATCAGGCAGGGGATGCAGCTGGGGGGCCTGATGGTGGCGTGCTTCAAAGCGGTCCCTTATGCTCAGTTCCACTTGAGGCCTCTGCAACTTCACCTATTGTCAGTCTGGGACAAGGACCCAGCGTCCTTGGACAGGGTCTGTGTGCTTTCCCCCCTGGCCAGGTGGTCCCCCTTGTGGTGGATGGACTCAAGGAACCTGTTGGGGGGCAGATCCTTTCTTGCCCCTTCCTGGGAGACGGTCACCACGGATGCCAGTCTGTCAGGTTGGGGGGGTTTCTGGAAGTCCCTGCGGTTCCAGGGAAGGTGGGGCCCTCAGGAGGCACACACACCTATCAATGTCTTGGAGCTGCGGGCGATCAGGTTATTTCTGGCTCGCTTGACTACTCAGCTTCGGGGCCTGCCTGTTGAGGTGCGTTCGGACAATCAGACGGCAGTTGCCTACATCAATCGTCAGGGAGGGACCCGGAGCAAGGGGGCCCTCCAGGAAGCGTCTCTGTTCCTGACTTGGGCGGAGGCCAATGTCTCCTGCATTTCAGCTGTGTACATCCCGGGGGTGGAAAATCGCCTGGCGGACTCTCTGAGCAGGGGGACCTCTCGCCAGGGAGAATGCAGCAGGGTGTTTCAATCTCTGTGCCACCCTTGGGGCCACCCAGATGTGGATCTGTTTGCGTCCCGCCACAATCACAAGCTTCCAGCTTTTGTCTCTCTGTCCAGGGATCCTCTGGCCCTGACCTCGGATGCGCTAGCAATGTCATGGAAGGACTTTCAGTTCCTGTATGTCTTCCCCCCCCAATTCCCCTGCTGGGCAGGGTTCTGCGCAAGATTGCTCTGGAAGGGGTGCCAGCAATTCTGGTGGCCCCCAGGTGGCCAAGAAGAGTGTGGTTCGCAGACATGGTACAGCTGGCAGTAGATCAGTACACTCTGCCCTTGGTGCCAGATCTGCTCACTCAGGGCTCACTACGCCATCCCAATTTACAAACTCTGGCTTTGACAGCTTGGCTGCTGAAACCTCCATCTTGATGGAGAAGGGGCTGTCTTCCTCAGTTGTGGATACTTTGATTAAAGCTAGGAAGAAGTCTTCCTCTTCCGTTTATTACAGGGTTTGGCGTGCCATGGGGCTCCAACTCAGTACTCTGAAGGGTCAGGTTTCTGCCCTGGCTATTTTTTTCCAGAAGTCCTTTGCTCAGCACCCTCTGATCAGGACTTTTTTCCAGGGGGTCACTCATGTGCGTCCCCCATGTAAACCTATGGTGCCTGTTTGGGATTTGAACTTGGTTCTGTCAGCCTTGCAGGGTGTTCCCTTTGAACCTGTGCAGGATGCTGCCTTGGCCATTCTTAAGCTCAAGGTTGTATTTCTGGTGGCTATCACTTCTGTCAGGCGTGTGTCTGAGTTGGCGGCGCTGTCCATTCAGCCCCCCTACTATGAGAGGCACCAGGACAAGGTGGTGTTTCGTTTCAAACCTGACTTTCTGCCTAAGGTAGTGTCTGCCTTTCCTTTGAATCAGGATAATGTTCTTCCTTCTTTGTGCCCTAATCCTAGCAATGCTAAGGAGAGAGTTTTGCACTCTTTGGATGTGGTTAGGTGTCTTCAATCTGGTGGCTACTGCACCTTTCAGGAAAACTGATGCTCTTTTTGTGGTCCCTTCTGGTCCTAGGAAGGGTTTGGCTCCTGCCAAGTCTACTATCAGCAAGTGGATTCGTCAGGCTGTGATTCAGGCCTACTCTGCTAAGGGGAAGAAGCCTCCCTTCCGCCTTACTGCTCATTCCACCCGTGCTATTGGTGCCTCTTGGGCTTTTCAGCACTAGGCTTCTGTTGAACAAGTTTGCAATGCCGCTACTTGGTCTTTTGTTCATACCTTTTCAAAGTTTTACAAGGTTGATGTTAGGGCCTCAGCTGATGCTGCTTTTGGCTGCAAGGTTCTGCAGGCGGCAGTGGTTTAAACTGCCTGCTGCTGATTTTTCTTGGGGATCCCACCCTACTTTATGGACACCGCTATTGGATGTCCCAACTGTAAGTATTCGATTTGGAGCAGGATGTACTGTATACTAAGAATAATACAATTCTGTGATTACTCACCTGTAGAATTGGTATTATGAGTATACAGTACGTCCTGCTCCAACCCACCCTTGGTTTGCTTTTTCTTGGATCCCCTGTATGGTGATTGTTATCATTGTTATAGTTGATTGGATTTGGATTGTTTAATTCTCCCGGCTTCTCCTTAACTGCTTTTCAATGCTGGGGATTTGTGGGAGGTCCCTGGGTATTTGAGGGGCCGGGAGGAGCCTATTTTCGATGTCTCTGCAGTCCAGCGCCATCTGGTGGAGTATATCCCAACTGTAAGTATTAGATTTGGAACAGGACGTACTGTATACTCATAATACCAATTCTACAGGTGAGTAATCACAGAATTGTATTTTTTTGTGTGCCAACATGATGTCTCTGTAGTATTTTTATTTTCTCTTATGTTAGCAAATGTGTTTTATGGAAGCTGTTTTCACTGCAATATGTTGGCATTGGCAACTCTGCACTGTAGTCTGTACACCAAGACCTACAAGAAGTGATAGTGGTACAAAATGCTATTGTCATGGCTGCTGCTGAGGTGAAGGACCTCACTCACATTTACATATTCCCAACAGCAATGTTCTGTGTGTGCAGGGCTTACATTTCTCTTTTGTAAATCTTGGTATACAGACCTGGTATACAGTTGCCAATAGCAACAGATTGCAGGTAGTGAATTCTGCTTCAGATTTGCTGGCAAGGGTGCGTGCATTGTATGGCGGAGTGATGTCATCTGGGAATTGCCCATGCGCTGTGGGATGGAATCCCAAGTGGGTGGCTCTGGGTTTCACACAACTGGGGCGTCTCGATTTGGTGAGGGGTTTTCATCTGGCCTTGGTGTCTCTTTAAAATTCTGGGGATGTCACCCAAGACCCGGGCATTCGCTGTGGGATTGAATCCCAAGGTGAGTGACCAGAGGGTTTTACACAGCAGGCATTTCACTTTGGGGGAGGGTTTTCACCTGACCCTGGAATCTTTTAAAATACAGAGGCAGTTGGTTTTAATCTAGTTTTGTTTTTTGGTGCACAGTTAAAAGGATCTAAGCACTGTGCACAATAATATTTATATCGGGCCTTGCAAGAGTTTAGGTAAGAGAGTCAACAAGAGGCCATAGGAGCCAGGGCTCTGGTGTCTATAAGCAAAAGCCCAACTTCGACTCCTCAATTTTAGCAGGCTCAAGACTATCTGAATCCTAAATAAATGAGGCTAATTATATAGAACTTAAAGCATATTTATTGGAATACAATTTCTGCACAAATAACTTAAAGCAGAGGTGCTCAACCGTTTGAAGAGGACAGGCAATATACAGTTATTTGAAAAGTGGTAGCAGAATAGGTTAAGATTTCACATGTTAAATGTCATAATAAAGATGTTCTACAACAACTAGGATACCCACTGTCTCCAGAAACTCCATAGATTTGTTTTACTTGTAGGTCCTTCCACCACCCCACCCCATTACCACATTTATATCTAACAATCACCACATATTACCAATACACATGCTGATTGCCCCAAATATATGGGTCCCATATTTATAACCCATCCTCCCACCTGTCCCAAATCATAACTGCATTACTTAGCCCATCTAAATGCCTACCAATGCTAAACATACATTTAAATACAAAACAATTAAATATAGAAAGGACTCTTTATTCCAAGTATGTCACACACCCCACTTCCAATATTCATAACATATGGGTAATGACCAGTAGAGGGCGGACTTCTGCAGAGATGACTAGAAAAAAAGAAGCCCCTCACGGTCCATAAATACCTGGGACCTCCCACACATTCCCAGTAATCGTCTCTGCAGGAGTCTGCGAGCAAGTCAGAAGATGGTCTTATCCTTGCAGGTAAGCCGGGTTCACACCCGGCCTTGTCCCTATTTCTGCCTGGACCTAGTTATGTTAATACCCTATGCCTCCCAGCCTTGGCTGTAGGTCCGGGTGATGGTAGGGGACACCTTAGCAGGTATACTACTAGGAGCCATGCTCCTCCGTGAGACCCCATAACAGGGGGTAGGCGGCTACCAGGTTGGTGACCCTGGTTTGAGATGCCCTGTCCGTTTTCTCCCTTAATACCACTGGTGGTTGGGAACTCCCCCCTACCATTTCTCCCCTTATTTGCAATGGGGGGGGGCTTTTCCCTCTCCCTTGTGTTTTATTCCTTTGGTCCCTGCTTATATGCGTGTGTGTGTGTGTGCTGTCTCTCTGCACTTTGATTCTCAGGCGGCCGTATTTGGAGCCGGCTGCCTGTTTGGCTCCGCGTTGTTGGGGGAGAGCTTCTTCCCCTCCTTTCTGTGGGGAGAGGGGGCGGGGCTGGGCACTCTCTCTCTGGCGCCTTTGATGGCGCCGGCCAATGGCTAGGATTCCGCATTGCTGGTTGTGGAGGGGGCGGGGGGGCGGCTAGGCGCGTGATCCGCACTGGCCCACCCTTCTTCCTCCTCTTCTACCTTCTGCTCAGGCTGGTGATCGCCATATTGTCTGGCTGTGAGTGCCCTGCGGGACTATATTGTTTCATTATTAGTGTTTGATTAGGCGCGTTATCCAGCGCAGGTGACGGCTGTTATATATATATATATATATATATATATATATATATATATATATATATATATATATATTATGTGTGTTGCCATGCCATTTTACATTTCTGCATGTATGTGTGCTTGTCTATGGCTGTGTGCACCTTACTTACAGGGGCCCCCTTTTTTATTGTGTCTTTCATGAGGACTCCCCGCTGTGTTAAAAAAGGGGGGTTCTCCCGGTCCTAGAGTCCCTTGGCCAAAAATTAGAGGCATTACAAATCCTCCCACTAACGGACTTAAGGGGCATCCCGGGTAGCTTATTGCGTTATTCCCTCTGGTCATTGCAACTACCATAAAAATCACCATATGGAGGCTTCCCAGGATGCCGGGCTCGGGCTCCCTTCGGGGCAATCCCGGCAGTGTGTGGGTTGTGGGGTATCCCTTACTGGGGATAACGTACTGATTTGCATACCATGTGCTCAGCAGGCCATAACGCGGCAGTCGGGGGACCAGGCGTCTGGGTCCGTGCCGCCGGTCTCATCACCTGCTCCACCCCGCCTTATCCGTACCCCGAGTGACACTGTCATTAGCGGGGAGTCGCAGTCTGATGTATGTGCTAGATTGGCCAACATCGAGAAATTGATTTCTAGCTCTGCGGCCAGAAAGGCCCCGGCTAAGAGAAGACAATTGTCACCGGCCGTGCCGGTTCTTGATTTTGGTGATTATGATTCCCTGGACTGGTGTGATTATTCCCCGCTTGAGGAGGGGGAACTATTTACGGAATCTGATGGCTCTGAGGATCAGCAGTTTTTGGATGCTGATGCTGGGCAGGGGCATGGGGATGCCGTGGATACCCCCACAATCCTGGCCCATTTATTTGAGGTGCTGGCTATTTCTCCTCCAGCGGAGTCCCCTCCGCAGAAGGGGGAATTCTTTGGGACCTCTAAGCCTCGTTTGGAGTTCCCAAATCAGAAGCATTTCGATAGTCTGATTCTTAAGGAATAGGAAAGGCCTAGCCGGCTCCCTGGTGTTCCTCAAGGATGGGATAGGAAGTATCCTTTTCCGGTGAATGCGGTGAAGCGCTGGTCGTCTCTTCCCGAAGTCGATGCGCCCGTTCTGGGATTGTCCAACGCGTCTGTTGTACACTCTCCAGACGCCACCACACTTAAGGATGGTGAGGACAGGCGTATTGATCAAATGGCATGCCATGCTTTTGCTAGCGTGGGTTCGGTCTTGCGGCCTGTTTGTGCTTCTGCGCTCACGGCTGTGGCTACTAGGTCTGTGGTTAGGGACCTGTTGAATGGTCCCCATCTTAACCCTGCTAGTGATGAGTTTGCAGCGCTTACGAGGTGTGATTTGTTCATGACCTCTTATCAGCTTTGGACGATACATTATGCATGTGTAGTAGAACCTCGGCTTTGCTTGTGGCTATACGCCGATCGGCTAAGAAGTCACTTACAGGGCTACCCTTCTTGGGTATGCAGCTGTTTGGAGATAAATTGGATTCAGTGGCAAAAGGAAGAAAGCTACCACAACGTAAGAAACGGCGTCGCTCCTTTCGGGGGGCAGGCTCCTTTGATCCTTCCTTTCGCTGTGCAAGAGCAGGTAGAGGTGCTGCCTACTCTACCTTCAGAGGCGCTTCCTGGAACAGAGGCAGAGGACGTGCTCGTCCAGGACCTACCTGGGGTTCCAAGTCCAAGCCCGCTGCCAAGCCAGCTCAGCAATGAGGGGGCGCCCTCACCCTTGCGGGTGGGGGGACGGCTGCGGCACTTCTTCCAGGTCTGGGCCCAGGAGGTCACAGACAAGTGGATCTTGGGGGTCTCTTCCGGGTACAAACTGGAGTTCGAGGACTGGCCGCCTCCCAGATTCCTCAGATCTCGGGTCCACTCAGACCCCCGGGCTGCGCAGGGGTTCCTGTTGGCAGTGCAAAATCTTCTGGACGTGGAAGTCATATGCACGGTGCCTTTATCAGAGAGTGGCCGGGGCTATTATTCCAACCTTTTCACGGTTCCCTAAAAGGATGGATCCATAAGACCCATTCTGGATTTGAAGCTTCTCAACAGGTTCATCAAAACCAAGAAGTTCCGCATGGAGACTTTGCGCTCAGCCATCCTCTCTCTTCGTCAGGGGGACTTCATGGCGTCCATAGACATCAAGGAGGCCTACCTTCATGTTCCGATTTTCCCAGCACACCAGAGATTCCTCAGGTTTGTGGTGGGAGATCAGCATTTTCAGTTTGTGGCCCTCCCGTTCGTGCTGACCTCGGCACCAAGGGTGTCCTCCAAGGTGCTGGCGGGTATAATGGCCCTGCTCAGAGCCCAGGGCATTCGCATTGTGCCATATCTGGACGACCTCCTCATTGCGGCATCCTCTCTCAGACAGGCGGAGCTATACACCAGGACGGTGGTGTCAACGCTGGAAAAGTTCGGGTGGGTGATCAACCACCCCAAGTCTTCTCTCTCCCCGTCAAGGGAGATTGCATTTCTGGGCATGAATCTGGATACCATTCAGACCAGGGTTTTCCTACCTCAGTTGAAGGTGCTGATGGTACAAGATCTGATATGTCTTCTTCTGTCCAGCCCTCGCCCGTCTATCCGGCTAGGGATGAGTCTGGTGGGGTTGATGGTGGCTTCCTTCGAGGCAGTCCCTTTTGCTCAGTTCCACATGAGTTTGCTCCAGCTTCATCTACTGTCGGCTTAAGACAGATGTCCACTGTCACTGGATCAGCCATTTCTGATGTCTCCCCTGGTTCGGCAGTCTCTTCAGTGGGGGCTGGAACCAAGGAATCTTCTGAGGGGCAGGTCCTTTCTGACCCCTTTTTGGGAGACGGTCACCACGGATGCCAGCCTGTCTGGCTGGGTGGGCTTCTGGAAGGACCATCAGTTGTAAGGGCTGTGGGGTCCTCGGGAGGCCCACACCCCCATCAATGTCTTGGGGCTGAGAGCTATTCGGTTGATAGTGTCACGCTTGACACATCACCTCCAGGGTCTACCGGTTCAGGTTCGATCAGACAATGGGACTGCGGTTGCTTACATCAATCACCAAGTAGGGACTCGCAGCAGGAGTGCCCTCAGGGAAGTTTCTCTGATTCTTGCATGTCCCATGCATCTCAGTGGTGTACATTCCGGGAGTGGAGAACACGGAGGCGGATTCCCTGAGCAGGGGATCCTCTCGCAGAGGGGAAGGGTCGCTCAACCACAATGTCTTCCGGTCTCTCTGTCACAAGTGGGGGATTCCGGAGGTGGATGTTTTTGCCTCAAGTCACAATCACAAGCTTCCTGCATTTGTGTCTCTGTCTCAGGATTCTCTGGCCCTGGCAGTGGACGCCATGTCTCTTGCCGGGAGGGATTTGGGTTTTTTGTATCTGTTTCCCCCCTTCTCCATGGTAGGCACGGTGGTGCGCAAGCTGGCTCAAGAGGGTGCGTGTCAGGAATGACTTGCCTTCAGTCCGTGCCCGTGGTGTCCCTAGGCAACTGGCCAGGGTTTCTCCTGCCCAGCAGCTGCCTCTGCCTCCGATGCCATCCCCAGCGGCGCGTGTGTCGCCGAGTAAGTCCTCCCCCCTTGCCCGTTGTCACTCAGCTTGTGCTTGCTGGCCTTTACAGTCAGCTCATGTCTTCCGGGGGTGCAATACTCAGAATGGCCACCGGAGGCTGTTTAAGAGAACAAAGTCTAGAAGGTGCAGCTCTGAGCAGTCTGCCTGGGAAGCTCAGCTGGAGCAATCAGCCCAGAGCTCACCAATCAGACTACAGGGCCAGTGCTCCAATCTGCTGTCAGATCCTAAATGCACCAATCCCAGCCACTGTCTCTCTGTCCAATCCTGCCGGTTTTCCCACTATAAAGGGATTTCCACTGCAGTGTGTCATTGCCTGTTATAGCGCCTAGTACCAAGCATTGAAGCTCGATTGATTCCTGTTGTCTACCTCAGCCTGAACCGACCTTTTGCCTGCCTGACCACGATTTTCGCCTGACCCCTCTGATACCTCGCCCCGTGACCTCCCGGCTCTGACCTCGGCTTGTAATCGGACTTCCGCCATCCGGCATCCTCGCTTGGGACTCCCTGCCGTTCATCAGTCTCCACCTTAAGCTGATAATCTTTGCGCCCTATAAGTCCTGGGGGTAACCGAGTAGGAGAGGCATTACCCGCGTCTCCTACAAGCGGGGACTTGTCTATAGGCAGAAGAGGCGGTGGAGATTGGGGATTATCAGCTCAAGACAGACTGGTGTCCGGTATAGTCCTTACAGTGCGCCAGCAATTCTGGTGGCCCCAAGGTGGCCAAGACAGGTTTGGTTCGCAGACGTCGTATGGCTGGCGGTAGATCAGTACAGGTTGCCCCTGTTTCCGGATCTGATCACTCAAGGTCAACTTCGTTACCCCAATTTACAAACGCTGGCTTTGACGGCGTGGCTGCTGAAACCTCCATCTTAAAGGAGGAAGGTTTGTCTGATGCTGTGATTCAGACACTTCTTATAGCTAGGTAGAGATCTTCCTCTGACATCTACTACAGGACTTGGAGGTCCTATATTGACTGGTGTGAGGCTAGGGCATTGCCTTGCAGGGTGTTTTGGATTCCTAAGATTTTGGATTTTCTTCAACTCGGTCTGGACCTGGGGTTCCAGCTTAGTAACTTGAAAGGGCAGGTCTCTGCCCTGGCGGTCTTCTTTCAAAGGTCCTTTGTTCTGCATCCCTTGGTTAAGACTTTTTTTCCAGGGGGCCACTCATGTGCGGCTCCCTAGGATGCCTTGGTTGCCCGTTTGGGATTTGGATTTGGTTCTGTCGGCCCTCCAGGGGCCTCCTTTTGAGCCGATGCAGGATGTTGCACTTTTTATGCTTACACAAAAGATTGCCTTTTTGGTGGCTATTACCTCTGTTCAATGTGTCTCTGAGTTGGCGGCTCTGTCCATTCAAGCCCCTTACATTGAGAGACACCAGGACAAGGTGGTCTTTCGATTTAAGCCAGATTTCCTTCCTAAAGTGGTTTCTGCCTTCCATCTCAATCAGGATGTGGTTCTCCCTTCCTTGTAGCCTAAGCCTAGCAATGACAAGGAGAGGGTCCTGCACTCTTTGGATGTGGTTAGTTGTGTGAAGTACTATTTGGTGGCTACTTCTCCCTTTCGTAAGACGGACGCCTTGTTCGTGGTGCCCTCCGGGCCCAGGAAAGGTTTGGCGCCTGCTAAGTCTACCATTAGTAAATGGATACGTCAGGCCATTGTTGAGGCCTATACTGCCAAGGGGAGGGTTCCCCCTTTTGAGATCACTGCTCATTCTACTCGTGCTGTTGGGGCTTCTTGGGCTTTTCAGCACCAGGCCTCTGTTGAACAAGTTTGTAAGGCCGCTACTTGGTCTTCTGTTCATACTTTTTCCAAATTTTATAAGGTTCTGCAAGCTGCAGTGGTTTAAATTTGGGCATTATTGCCTTTTTGGGATCCCCACCCATGTTGGACACTGCTATTGGATGTCCCATATGTTATGAATATTGGAAGCGGGGTGTGTGACAAAATAATATCATTTTGTGATTACTCACCTGTAAAATGGGTATTTTAAGTATGTCACACAGCCCGCTTCACCCGCCCTTATTGTATTCTGGATCCTCTATATGGTGAACCATTTTATTTTTTAAAAAAATTTTGGGATTGGCTCTTCCTGGTCCCCTTACTCCTTTCCTATACTGGGGAATGTGTGGGAGGTCTCAGGTATTTATGGACCGGGAGGGGCTTCTTTTTTTCTAGGCATCTCTGCAGAAGTTCACCCTCTACTGGTTATTACCCATATGTTATGAATATTGGAAGCGGGGTGGGTGACATACTTATAATACCCATTTTACAGGTGAGTAATCACAAAATGGTATTATCTTCTTATGGGTCAGAGATTCAGCCGGGGCTCGTATCAATGTCACCATTTTCCTCCAAGCCGCCGCTGCCCCCTCTATGGGCCTCTCCTTTTTTTTCTCCATGCAATCTTCCTAACTGAGTCTCTATTTACCTTTACACACCAGTTCTATTTAACCCTACCACCTTTTCCCAGAGCAGGTCAGCGACCACATCACATGGTTCCGAGAGCCACATTGCAATGCATGGAGTAGGCTTGTGGGATTATACACAAGGTTCCATGGAGGCCTCCAAGAGAGGGTACTATAAGATGGAATCACTGCCCCCCCCCCCCCATTGGTAAGTATGAAGATGCTGCCACCGCATGGAGGAGCAGCGAGAGAACACCTTGGAGCAGCATGAAGATACTGTATAGTATATGGGATTGGAGCACTCATTATCTATCACCATTAGAACTCCCTGCTGCTGCTTATCACTGATTGTTATAAACATAAAATATATTTATGATGAATGTTTCTAAACTTCATATGAAAGTTACATTCATTATACAATATTAGGGAGTTTTTTATGTCAGCGTTGGTACCTTTTTACCGACTCCAGCCAAAACTAGCTCCGACTCCACAGCCTTCGTAGGAACAGACAAGTCTGAGTCGATCACAGTGCTGAGAAAAGAAAAGGTCTGGAGTCACAGGACCGTCAGTGGAGTCATCACACTTCCAAGTCATAGGTACTCTACCGTTCTTATTACTTTTTATTGCATAAGATTGAGAGCCAGAACCAGGGCAGGTGTACTCGCTCCCCCCGGGGCATCCAGATTCAGGATGCCCCTCTGTGTCAAACCCCCAGGTCTCCAGAAAGCTCACCTTCTTTTTCGGTTCAACAGTGCAAATGCAAAGAAAACCAGAAATATTTCGTATAACCATAATTTATTTACAGTAGAAGACACATAACATGTTGAAAGTTATGAGATTTTGCCATTTCATTTGAAAAAATAACATATTAACTGATTGCAGAAACAAGTCTAAAAAAAAGTTGGGCTAGGCCATTTGTACAAGTGCGTTAAAGCTCCAATTCTTTTTTTACACCGTCTGGGAAGTGCGACCAATTGAATTGGAGAGGAATATTGTCTAATTTCATCTGCTCAACTGTCCTGGGTGTGTGTTGTCATTTTTTTTGTTTTGTGCCTTGAGTTTAAAAAAAAAAAGATTACATGTGGGTATTTGGGAAATTCAAAGTAACACCCGCACATTTTATGGCCACATGTGCCGGCATATGCCTGTGGCAACCCCAGAAGTACACAGACCACTGTCATTGGGCACCATGCTCTTCTGCACCCTTGGTGACCAGAAAGAGGTGTGTAAGGGTATCGCCATCCAACATGCCGGTGCTGGAAGGTCGCACGCTAACCAAAAATATTACCCTTCTCCTCACAAATATGTATGTTCTAATAATATATATTACCCACATTTGCAGCGGACCCTGATAATAATATACTAATGCACAAAAAATGTCTGCATATCAAGGGACAAATATGAATCCTTCAAGGGATTGTCCATGCAAGGGGTTAATACAAAATACAGCTTGGAGCAAGATTTACAGTGTCTGATTTTCCCCCTCACCCTGGGAACTGCTTTGATCATCAACAAATAATCCTTTGTTTCCCGAGACCAAAGGCCACCCCCAGCTCCCTCTCAGCTTGTGTACAAGCAGGGGCATAACATTCCCCCTGCTCTGCATGGTCATGCTCACTCTGTCTCTGTGTGTAAGAAAGAGTGTGAAAGTAAAATGTTTATTCCTAGTATGTCACACCCCCCACTTCCCGATAATCATGACACTTGGGAACCCGGCCTGTATAGGGCGATCTTGCAGAGATGACATGGAAAAAAGGAGCCCCTCCTGGTCCATAAGTACTGGGTTCCTCCCACTATTTCTCAGTCTTTTCGTCTCTGCAGTCGGCGAAGCATTCAGAAAATGACTCTCCTTCAAGCTGCAGGTAGCCGGGCTTGCTCCCGGCCCCTTTTTTTCTCTATTTCTGTCTGAAACTCTTTAAACCTGTTTGGTTATATTGTATGCCTCCCAGCCCTGGCTGTGTGGTTCAGGCAAAGGTAGATGCATATACCTTCTGGTGTATACAGGAGTATTGTTCCTCCGTGAGACCCAAATGTGGGTAGGAGGCTTCCGGGTTGGTGTTCCCGGCATGGGATGCCCTTGTCCCTTTATATCCCCTTGTGCCTTATGGGTGCATTTCTATCCTCTCCCCTTAGTTCTCCTTTAACCCTGCTGGATAAAAAGGAGGGGGGATTGGGGGCGTTATCTGGGCTTATTTCTCACCATGCACACACAAAAAAAAAAGGAGATATATAAAATAAGTCTTTATTTCTTATATTTTTTATGTATGTTTTACTATACTATTTAATAGGAAATGTTTTATTTAGATTTTCCTATCTCTGTCTAGGCAGCATTTTTTGCTTACCTATTAAAGCTCTTTGTTTCTGGCTGTGTTCAGATTTGAATTTTCCCTCCATTTTTGGCCATGTGATCCTGGAAGTGGGCGGGGCTTAGGCATGCTTTTATTCAGAGAGCACCTGGTATGCTCTGTTTGACTTCCTGTTTCCTGCTTCCCTGTGGCCTTACCTCATAATGTGAGCTTATTGCATGGGCTGTGAGTACCCTTCAGCTTGGCTGAAGGGAGTTTTTTTCTGTCATTTATTTATATTGTGTGCATTTGGTGACTGTTTTTTTTGTTTTCTCTGTAGGTGGAAACTCCTTATTTAAAAAGGGGTTTCTCCTGGTCCTTATATAAAAAAGAAAAAAGCCCTTAAGCCTTATTTGGGGGTCCATTTGTGTTTCAATCCTCCCACTTGGGACTATTTAAAAGGGCATCCCCGGTAGCAATTGCGTAAATCCCATATATACTTGGCGACTATAATCAATTATAGTATAATTCCAAACACCATATGGAGGCATCCCAGGATAACGGACATGCAACTCCCTCTGCACAGACTCGGCAATGTTTTGGATGTGGGGCATCCCTTGTTGGGGATAACGCAATTCTTTGCATCCCTTGTGCACAATTAACTATTATGCAGCAAACTGAGGCCCAGGCTTCAGGGCCTGCGGCTAATGCCTCATCTCCTACTCCGCCATGTCTTGTCCGTACCCCCAATGATATTGTCATGGGTGGTGAGTCGCATGCTGATTTATGTGCCAGATTGGCTCATCTTGAAAGTTTAATGTCTACCTCTGTGCCTAAGAAGGCCTCAGCTAAAAGAAAGCACTTGACTTATGCCGCTCCGGCAGGGGAGTCAGACAATTGTGAATTGCTTGATTGGTCTGATCCTTCTCAGTTAGAAGAAGGAGAATTATATGAGGAATCAGATGTTTCTGATGAACAGCAATTTGTTGGTACTGAGATTGAGCAGGGTGAAGCAAGTGTTGTGGATACCCCAAAAGCTCTTGCTCAGTTATTTGAGGTTTTGGTTATTACTTCTCCTGAAGTAGTCCCTCCTCAAAAAGGGGAATTCTTTGGAGTCTCTAAACCTCATTTAGAATTTCCAAGTCTAAAAGCATTTTGATGAAATTGTTCTTAAAGAATGGTAGAAGCTTGCGCGGCTTCCTGGCATTCCCTTGGGCTGGGACAAGAAATATCCCTTCCCAGCCAAGCACGTAGTTTCTACGTGGTTGCTTCTCCTACCGTTAAGTGCCAAGCACGTAGAAACTACGTGCCTGGCATTTCGCCCTAACAGTTAAAAAATAGAAAAAAAACCCCACTTACCTCTGGTATCCCCGTGAAGCTTGGGGTCCCCTCTTCCTGGGGGGGCATCCGATCCCCCCCGTCGTCCTCCATCTTCAGGAGGGGGCCCAAAACCAGCCGCCCCCCCCCCCCCCATTTCCAGCGCTGACATCACCGCTGTAAAAAAAACAAACTGTCATTTACTCACCTCCGCACCCGAGCCTTCTGCCTGGGTCTCCTCTTCACCGGGGGGGGTCCGATCCCCCCCCCCTGGGCTGCACAGGCTTCAGGTGAGGACCCTCTTCCGAGTCCTCACCTCTTGTAGTGGCGGCGACGGCCGCCGCCCCCTAGCCCCGCCCATTGTGGGAGGAGCGGGATGACGTCATCCCGCTCCTCCTATACCCCCTCCAAGCTCCGGCATCTGTCAGATGCCGGTGGTGATCGGAGCAGGGCGGGTGTCAGACTAGGAGGCTCCGATCGGAGCGGCGAGGGACGCCGGATCGGAGGTGAGTACAGTAAAAAAAAAAAATAAAGATTTTTTTCTTATGTGTCTGTGTCGTTATTTTTTACTTTTAACCCCTTGTGAACTGGTAAGGGGTTCATGACCCCTATACCAGTTCACAAGGCTCGGGGGATGGCAAGTCACCTGCGACTAGCAGGTGGCTTGCCATTAACCCCCGGCACCCCCATTACCTGCCTCCCCAAAGGCCAGGGGGGGCAGAAGAGCCCAGGCCCACGGGCTATGCGGGCTTGTAGCCTGCAGGGCCAGGGGCCACAAAAGCTGGCCCCTGCGCCCTGTTCCTACAAGCCCTGCATAGCTGGTCCTGGGCTGGTTACTTTGGGTAAGGCGGACCCCACGTCCATTTTTTTTTTATTGTTAAGGGTTTTTAACCCATAAAAATAAGAAAAAAAACGGGGTCCCCCCCCCGGGAGGGGGGACTCTATGTCTCTATGTTTTTTTCTCGATTTAACCCTTTGTAGTGTGGATGGTATTTGTATTTTATTTGTGAATGTTATAAAGTACTTGTTTCAGTTAGGGGGTCTCCTGGGCAGGAACGGCGGGCTACCGATAAATATGTGGTACCGTTCTAATCGGTAGAAATGGGGCTTTCACATGCAATATGGTTTTCCTTAATAAAATACATTTTTTATTTAAAATAAAGGAGGCAATTTTCTAAAAAAATTTTTATTTATTTATTTTACTTAATAATATTGTAAAAAAAATAAATAAAATTTACAAACAAGACATTTCATGTTAAAGCCTAAACTCTGCTGCAAAAAAAATGGGGAAAAATGAACTGTCAACAGAGGGTGACAAAATCTCAAGTAGGCTGGCAATTAAAAGGGTTAATAGTACCTCTGCATGTTGGGTATTGTTCTGTTCGGGGGACCTTGCGCTTTCAGATTTAGCTTGTTTTTTCTTGTTTGCATATTTATATTTTAGGAAAAGGTGTTTTTTATTCAGCTTTTTTATACATTTTTTAGGGAAACCCTGCGCAACCAAAGAATTCTTTGAGGAAATAATTCCAGAAAGATTAGCCCACTAGAACAAGCTGGGTACGCTTAGAAAGCTTAATGTGTACTTTCAGGGAATATATGGTTTATGGGGGATATTCCAAATGTAAAGGGTTGTTTTGGTTGAAAAATCGCAAGGTGCGCACTTTGTCTGCAGAGCTGAAATTTTCAAGCAAAATTACCGTTACGCACATGCTTTACTTTGGGGTGTTTGGCAACTTTTCCACTGACAGTAGCTATGCATGTTGGGTATCGTTATGTTCGGAGGATGTTGCTTTTTCAGATTAAACTTGTTTTTTCTTGTTTGTATATAGTTTTTTTAGGAAAATGTGGCTTTGATTCTGCTTTTTTATCCTTTTTTTAACTCTTTGCAACCAAGGAATCCATTGAGGGATTACTCCCAGAAAACTATGGCCACATCAACAGCCTGGTACACCTAGAAAGCTTGAGGTGTGTACTTCCAGAGAATCTATAGTTTGTTGAGGGTATTTCAAATGTAAAGGGTTGTTTTTCTGGAAAAACTGCAAGGTGCGCATATTGCATAGCATAGTTGTATTTTATCTGAAAATCCCCTAAAGCGCTGTTTCAGTTTGGGGGAGTCTCCTGGGCAGAAAAGGGTGTTTACCTATACATATGTGGTATCGCTGTAACCGTGAGAAATTGGGATTTCACACATAATAAGATTTTATTGACAAACTTACATTTTTTTATTACAAAAAAAACTACAAATTGTAAAAAAAATATATATATATTTTTTTGCACATATTTCACCCAAAAATATTGAGAATAATTCTTCTGTGTTGCATTCTTCTGACTCCACTACACTTAAAGATGGAGAGGATAAGCGTATTGATCAAATGGCGTGCCACGCTTTTTCCAGTGTGGGCTCGGCCTTGCTGCCTGTTGGTGCTTCAGCACTCATGACAGTGGCTATTAGGTCTGTTGTGAGAGACCTAATGAATTACTCAGGGCTTGATCCGGCCTCTGATGAGTTTGCCGCTCTTAAAGCGATGTGAGATGTTTGCATCTTTTGTACTTTCTGCCTTAGATGATACTCTGCTCATGTGCAGCAGAACCTCTGCCTTGTTAGTGCTATCCGGCGGTCAGTATGGTTGCGGCAGTGGGCAGCTGATATTGTAGCTAAGAAATCGCTTACAGCGCTCCCTTTTGTGGGATTGCGCCTCTTTGGAGAAAGAACTGGATTCTGTCACTAAAGGAGGTAAATTACCTCAGCGTAAGAAACAACGTCGTTCCTTTCATGGAATAGAGGAAAGGGACGTGGCCGTCCAAGTCAGAATTGGGGGTCCAAAACCAAATCTGCCACTAAGCCTGCTCAACAATGAGGGGACGCCCTCACCCTTATGGGTGGGGGGACGGCTGCGGTTCTTCTTCCAGGTCTGAGTTCAGGAAGTATCAGACAATTGGGTTCTGGAAGTAGTCTCTTCCGGTTACAAATTGGAATTCGAGTCCCGGCCTCCTCCCAGATTTTTCATGTCCCGAATGCCGTCAGATCCGGCAATTGCGCAGGGACTGCGGGCAGCAGTAGCGAATCTGTTAAACATGGCTGTTATCGGCCTAGTGCCTCCAGCGGAAAGGGGTTTGGGGTTTTACTCCAACCTATCCACGGTACCCAAAAAGGACGGCTCTGTTCGGCCTATCCTAGACCTAAGGAGACTCAATCAATTTTTCCGTTTCAGAAAATTCCGCATGGAGTCTCTGCAATCAACGATCGATGCTCTCCGTCAGGGGGACTTCATGACATCCATAGACATCAAGGATGCTTATTTGCACATTCCAATTTTCCGGGTCACCAGAGATTTCTCAGGTTCTCGATAGAAGACCAGCATCATCAATTTGTGGCCCTGCTATTCGGCCCTTACCTCGGTCCCAAGAGTCTTTACCAAGATGCTGGCAGGAGTGATGGCTATATTCAGGGTCCAGGGCATCAGCATTGTGCCTTTTCTGGACGATCTTCTTATCGCGGCCTCCTCCCTCGAACAATCAGAGTTGGACACCAGGATGGTGGTCTCTACGCTAGAGAGGTTCGGATGGGTAATAAGTTACCCCAAATCCTCTCTCTGTCCGTCCAGGGAAATTCCCTTCCTGGGCCTGATTCTGGAATGGTTCTGATTCAGGACTTGATTCGTCTATTCTTGTCCAACCCTCGTCAGTCTATCCTTCTAGGGATGAGACTAGTGGGATTGATGGTAGCTGCATTTGAGGCAGTCCCGTTTGCCCAGTTTCACATAAGGACGCTTCAGCTCTTCCTCTTGGCAAAGTGGGACAGGTGCCCACTATCATTAAATCAGACTTGTCTATTGTCTCCCCACGTTTTGCAGTCCCTTCAGTGGTGGTTAATATTGCACAACCTCCAGAAGAGCAAGTTATTTCTGACTCTGCGTTGGGAACTGGTTACCACGGATACCAGCCTGGCATGCTGGGGGGGGGGGCTTCTGGAAGAAGTATCAGTTCCAAGGATTGTGGGGGCATCAGGAGGCTCATTCTCCAATCTATGTATTAGAGCTTCAGGCCATACGTCTTATTCTACTTCGACTGACCCATTTCTTACAGGGTCTGCCAGTTTAGATTCGGTCAGACAACTGAACAGCTGTTGCATACATCAATCACCAGGGAGGGACACGCAGTTGGGGTGCCCTCCTGGAAGTGTCTCTGATCCTTCAGTGGGCAGAGATCAATGTTCCCTGCATATCAGCAGTTTACATTCCGGGGATAGAGAATGTGGAGGCAGACTCCCTGAGTAGGGGATGTTCTCGCCAGGGAGAATGGTCTTTCAATCCAAGGGTCTTTCAGTTCCTCTGTTACAAGTGGGGGACTCCACGGTTGGACCTGTTTGCTTCTCGTCACAATCACAAGCTGCCAGCTTTTATGTATCTATCCCAGGATCCTCTGGCAGTGGCAGCGGATGCCATGTCTCTAGCCTGGAAGGATCTGGGGTTCCTATATCTGTTTCCCCCATTCTCCATGATCAGCAAGGTGGTGCGCAAGCTAGCACTGGAGGAGGCGGCAGCAATTCTGGTGGCGCCAAGGCAGCCAAGACGTCTGTGGTACGCAGACGTCGTCAGGCTGGCAGTGGATCGTGTCCATCTGCCTCTTCTTCCAGATCTCATCACTCAGGGTCAACTTTGTTACCCCAATTTACAAACGCTGGCTTTGACAGCATGGCTGCTGAAGTCTCCATCTTGAAAGAAGAAGGTCTTTCTGATGTGGTTATTCAGACTCTTATTAGAGCTAGGAAGAAGTCTTCCTCTGCCATTTATTACAGGACTTGGAGGTCCTATATTGATTGGTGTGAATCCAGGGCTTTGCCCTGTAGAGTATTCTCTATTCCTAGAATTCTGGAATATCTGCAACGAGGTCTGGATATGGGATTACAGATTAGTACTTTGAAAGGGCAAGTCTCTGCCTTGGCAATTTTCTTTCAAAGATCGTTTGCTCTTCATCCTTTGGTTAAGACCTTTTTCCAAGGAGTAGCGCATGTGCGGCCTCCCAGAAAGCCTTTACTTCCTGTTGGGACCTTAACCTATTGCTTTCAGCTATGCAGGCCGCTCCCTTTGAGCCTTTGCAGGATATTCCTCTTCCTATTTCTACTCAGAAGGTTGCCTTTTGGTTGCTATTACTTCTGTCCGCCGAGTTTCTGAACTGGCGGCTTTGTCTATTCTAGCCCCTTATTTTGAGAGGCATCAAGATAAGGTTGTTTCCCGTTTTAAACCGGATTTCCTTCCTAAGGTGGTGTCTGCTTTCCAACTTAATCAGGATATAGTTCTTCCTTCCTTGTGTCCTAAACCTGGTAACGACAAGGAAAGGGTCTTACATTCTTTGGATGTAGTTCGTTGTGTTAAGTATTATTTAGTTACTACCTCGGCCTTCCGCAAGACTGATGCCTTTTTTGTTGTGCCTTCTGGGTCCAAGAAGGGTTTTGCTCCTGCCAAATCTTCCCTTAGTAGGTGGATACGTCAGGCTATCATTGGGGCCTATATGGCGAAGGGGAAGATTCCCCCTTTTTGTATCACCGCTCATTCTACTCGTGCTATTGGAGCCTCTTGGGCTTTTCAGCACCAAGCTTCTGTTGAAGTCTGCAAGGCTGCGACTTGGTCTTCTGTGCATTCTTTTTCAAAGTTTTACAAGGTTGATGTGGGGGCCTCAGCGGATGCTGTTTTTGGCCGCAAAGTTCTGCAAGCTGCAGTAATTTAAGTTATGCATTATTCCTTTGGGATCCCCACCCATTATAGACACTGCTATTGGATGTCCCAAGTGTCATGATTATCGGGAAGTGGGGGGTGTGACATACTAGGAATAATACCATTTTGTGAGATACTCACCTGTAAAATGGTTATTACGAGTATGTCACACCCCCCACTTCCCCCGCCCTTTTTTGTTCGAGGGATCCTTTATGTGGTGATTATTATTATTTCAAATAATTTTACAATTATTGAATATAATTGGCTCTTCCTGGTTCTTCACTGCTGTTTAAAAAGACTGAGGAATAGTGGGAGGAACCCAGTACTTATGGACCAGGAGGGGCTCCTTTTTTCCATGTCATCTCTGCAAGATCGCCCTCTACAGGCCGGGTTCCCAAGTGTCATGATTATCGGGAAGTGGGGGATGTGACATACTCGTAATAACCATTTTACAGGTGAGTATCTCACAAAATGGTATTTTTTTTTTTTATCATTATTGAAGGTTTTCAAAAGCAAATACAGCGTACCAATATCTCCGTACAATATCTAGTCTGCGCCGTAGAAGTAATGCAGGACACATAAAGGAGTAAGGAGGTTGTTAGGGCGAGCGCTGCGTTTTCCCCGCGCAGCGCCCCCCTCCGTGCCTCTCCTCGGGCGAGCGCTGCGTCCCCTTCCTGCAGCGCTCCCCGCTCCACCGCCATCCGGGCGTCCGCTGCTGGCCCCCCAGGCTGCGGTTCCCCCTTACCTGGTCCCCGCGCTTCCTCCTCTGACCGGCATGGCCGCCGGCTTCCTCCTTCTGTTACTGTTCCGCCTTCCCTGCGCGCACGTCCCCGGCCACTAGGGGGCGCGCGCGTCAACCTTCTCAGATTTAAAGGGCCAAGGCCCTGTTAATTGGTCTCTGCCATCCAATCCCTTTTTGGCTCTTCCTATAAATTAAACCCTGCCTTACTTCCTGTGCCGGATCTTCGGTGTTGTTCCCTGAATGATTATCGCTGTATTGCTTGATTCCTCGTGTATGACCTCGGCTCTCCCATTGACCTTCGAACCTGTGCTGCCCGTCCCGACCTCGGCTTGTGTCTCCGCAATTGAACCCGCACTGCCAGTCCCGACCTCGGCTTGTGTCTCCGCTACTGAACCCGCGCTGCCAGTCCTGACCTCGGCCTTCTCCTTCGACCACTGTTTGTCTCTGCTGCACGTCACTTTAGCAGTTTGTGGAACTGTGCCGCTGTTGGGGGGTAGCGACCTGGGAGTCACCTGCCGCACAAGACCATCCCGCCTTGCGGTGGGCTCTGGTGAAAACCAGTGGCTCCTTAGACTCCGCTCCCCTGACGCGGTATCTGCCAAACAGTTCTGCAGACCCTGCGGGTCCACTTCTTCGCACCCGGTGCGTAACAGTAAGATCCGGCCATGGATCCCGCTGAGGTGCCCTTGCCGGAGACTTCCGAACTCCCAGCGCTGGTGGCTATGCAGTCTCGGCAGATTAATCAGCTTACCGCTATGATGCAGCAACTCTTGACCCAGCAGCTGTCGCCTTCTCCACCGCCACCGGTGCCGCCACCGCAGTCTCCAGCAGTTTCCTCATCCAGAATCCGCCTCTCCTTACCTGCAAAATATGAGGGGGACGCGAAGTTGTGCAGAGGCTTTCTAGCCCAGTGCTCTATGCACCTGGAATTATTGTTTGATCAATTCCCCACCGAACGCTCTAAAGTGGCCTTCATCATTAGTCTGCTCTCCGGAAAAGCCTTGGCTTGGGCCACTCCCTTGTGGGACCGTAATGATCCTCTCACCTTCACCCTCCAGGCCTTTGTTACTGAATTCCGTCAGGTTTTTGAAGAACCCGCTCGGGCCTCATCTGCCGAGTCCGCTCTATTGAATTTAACGCAAGGCGATCTTTCTGTTGGTGAATATGCTATTCGATTCCGTACTTTGGCCTCCGAGTTAGCATGGAATAATGAGGCCCTCTGCGCTTGTTTTAAGAAAGGTCTTTCTAGCAAGATCAAAGATGTTCTAGCGGCCCGAGAGATACCTGACTCCCTTTCTGAACTCATTCATCTCGTCACTCGCATTGACATACGCTTTGCTGAGAGGCGTGAGGAACTTCGTCTGGAGAGAGATTCCCAACGCGACAGGAGGATGTTCCGTTTGGCTCCCACCTTTCAGAAACCTTTGTCTGTACCATCTTCTCCAGAGGTGGAAGCCATGCAGGTCGGCCGCTCTCGCCTAACCCCCGTGGAGAGGTCTCGCAGGAGAAATGAAAATCTCTGTCTGTATTGCGCCAGTCCTGATCACTTTCTAAGAGATTGCCCCATTCGTCCTTCTCGACTGGGAAACGGGCGCACCTAGACTCGTTGGGAGAGGCGTCTCTGGGTGTGTGTGCTTCCTCTCCAAGATTTACCGTACCTGCACAGCTTTGTCTCTCATCTGCCTCTGTGCTTAATTTGCCGGTCTTCCTGGATTCTGGTTCGGCGGGCAATTTCATAGAGGCCTCCCTGATCAAGAAATCTGACATAGCAGTTAACCGCTTGGCCAAACCGTTATTCATCGCCTCAGTTAATGGAGATAGACTGAATTGTATGGTGCAGTACCGTACCAAGCCTTTGCTCCTTAAGATTGGCCTCTTTCACCAGGAATACTTGGAACTCTTTGTGTTACCCCATTGTACTTCCCCAATCCTATTGGGTCTTCCTTGGCTTCAGCTTCATAATCCTACCCTAGACTGGGTCACTGGGGACATCAAGGCGTGGGGTACAACCTGCCTCAAGAATTGCTTGAAAGCTTTACCAGTTCGAACCGATCATCCTACCACATCTCTACCGGGCCTACCCGAAGTTTACCGGGCCTACGCTGACGTCTTCTGTAAGAAGCAAGCTGAGACCCTTCCGCCACATCGCCCTTATGACTGCCCGATCGATCTCCTGCCTGGGACCACTCCTCCTCGTGGCCGTATCTACCCACTATCCGTCCCCGAAACTCAAGCAATGGCTACTTACATACAAGAAAATCTGCAGAGGGGCTTCATCCGGAAGTCTTCTCCCGCTGGGGCAGGCTTTTTTTTTTGTACAGAAAAAAGACGGTTCTCTCCGACCCTGTATCGACTATCGGGGTCTTAACAAGATCACGGTAAAGAACCGATACCCCTTACCCTTAATTCCAGAACTCTTCGACCGTCTTCGTGGCTCCAGGATCTTTTCCAAACTAGATCTCCGAGGAGCCTACAATCTGATCCGCATCCGCAAGGGAGACGAATGGAAGACTGCTTTTAATACCCGTGACGGTCATTTCGAGTATTTGGTGATGCCCTTCGGGCTTTGTAATGCCCCTGCCGTATTTCAAGAGTTCGTCAATGACATCTTCCGGGACTTGTTGTACTCCTGTGTCGTGGTCTATTTAGATGATATCCTCATCTTCTCTTCTTCCCTCGAAGAGCATCACCGGCACGTTCGTCTGGTACTATCCCGCCTTCGGCAGCATCATCTTTATGCCAAATTAGAAAAGTGTCTCTTTCACCAGACCGCTCTGCCCTTTTTGGGTTATACTGTTTCAGCCCAAGGACTACAAATGGACCCTAGCAAATTGAGAGCGGTATTAGATTGGCCTCGGCCTGTTGGTCTGCGTTCCATTCAACGATTTCTGGGCTTCGCCAACTATTACCGTCAATTCATACCCCATTTTTCCACTATCGTGGCCCCCATTGTGGCTCTCACCAAAAAGGGAGCCAACCCCAAGTCATGGCCTCCACAGGCGGAGGCAGCCTTTTTAGCATTGAAAAGGACATTCTCTATGGCCCCGGTGCTCACCAGACCAGACCCTTCTCGTCCCTTTTCTCTGGAGGTTGACGCTTCTTCCATTGGAGCAGGAGCTGTTCTCACACAGAGGTCTCCTTCAGGGAAAAATCATACTTGTGGGTTATTTTCTAGGACCTTTTCTTCCGCGGAGCGAAATTATTCTATTGGGGATCGTGAACTCCTGGCTATCAAATTAGCTCTTGAAGAGTGGAGACATCTACTAGAAGGGTCGCTTCACCCCATATCTATTTTTACCGACCATAAGAACCTTTTGTATCTTCAAACTGCTCAACGCTTGAATCCTCGCCAAGCTCGTTGGTCACTATTCTTCGTGCGGTTTAATTTCCGCATTCACTTTCGGCCTGCCTCTAAGAACATCAGGGCAGATGCTCTATCTCGCTCCTCGGACGTCACAGACGTGGACGTTGCTCCTCAGTTCATTATATCTCCTGATCATTTGGTTCATTCCGCTCCTGCCTCCCTAGTGCAGGCTCCGCCTGGGAAGACCTTTGTCCCGGTTCGCCGACGCCTCCAAATATTAAAATGGGGTCATGCTTCCCGTATTGCCGGGCATGCTGGTATCAAAAAGTCTAACGCAATTATTGCCAGATATTATTGGTGGCCCTCCATTGAGAAGGATGTGGCAGAATTCGTGCAAGCTTGTACCACCTGTGCACGTAATAAAACGCCTCGCCAAAGACCGGCGGGTCTTCTTCATCCTCTACCTATTCCTGAAATCCCTTGGTCTCACATCGCTATGGACTTTATCACGGATCTTCCTCCATCTCAAGGCAATACAGTGATCTGGGTTGTTGTGGATCGTTTTTCAAAAATGCCGCACTTCGTTCCGCTACCAGGACTCCCATCCGCTCCTCAGTTGGCTAAGAACTTTTTTAAGCATATTTTTCGGCTCCATGGACTTCCTTCCCACATTGTCTCCGACAGGGGAGTTCAGTTTGTTTCAAAATTCTGGAGGGCTCTCTGTACTCAGTTAAAAGTGAAATTAGATTTTTCCTCGGCCTACCACCCCCAGTCCAACGGCCAAGTGGAGAGGGTCAATCAGGTTCTAGGACAATATCTACGTCACTTTGTTTCGGCCCGACAAGACGACTGGGTCGATCTCTTGCCATGGGCGGAGTTCTCTTATAATTTCAAAGATTCTGAAGCCACAAAAAAATCTCCATTCTTCATTGTTTATGGCCGCCAACTTTTGCCTCCTCTACCCTTACCTACACAGTCGGGGGTACCCGCCGTGGATGACTTAACACAGTTTTTTTCCTCTATCTGGCGTGAAACACGACATTCTCTTGTTCTAGCCTCTACCCGCATGAAGAGCAGCGCTAATAAAAGAAGGAGAATCGCTCCTGTTTTCTCTCCTGGAGATAAAGTTTGGCTTTCAGCCAAGTACATTCGTTTCAAGATACCCAGTTATAAATTGGGCCCTCGCTATTTAGGGCCGTACAGGATCAAGCAACAAATTAATCCGGTCTGTTACAAACTTCATTTGCCAGCCTCCTTACGCATTCCCAACTCTTTTCATGTTTCATTATTAAAACCTCTGACGACTAATCGCTTCTCTTCTAAAACGTTGGAGCCACTTCCGGTCGCGGGTACCGAAGATGCCTTCTCGGTGAGAGAGATTCTGGCTTCCAAAACATCCAGAGGGAGACGATACTTTCTAGTGGATTGGGAGAATTGCGGTCCAGAAGAGAGGTCCTGGGCGTCAACCTTCTCAGATTTAAAGGGCCAAGGCCCTGTTAATTGGTCTCTGCCATCCAATCCCTTTTTGGCTCTTCCTATAAATTAAACCCTGCCTTACTTCCTGTGCCGGATCTTCGGTGTTGTTCCCTGAATGATTATCGCTGTATTGCTTGATTCCTCGTGTATGACCTCGGCTCTCCCATTGACCTTCGAACCTGTGCTGCCCGTCCCGACCTCGGCTTGTGTCTCCGCAATTGAACCCGCGCTGCCAGTCCCGACCTCGGCTTGTGTCTCCGCTACTGAACCCGCGCTGCCAGTCCTGACCTCGGCCTTCTCCTTCGACCACTGTTTGTCTCTGCTGCACGTCACTTCAGCAGTTTGTGGAACTGTGCCGCTGTTGGGGGGTAGCGACCTGGGAGTCACCTGCCGCACAAGACCATCCCGCCTTGCGGTGGGCTCTGGTGAAAACCAGTGGCTCCTTAGACTCCGCTCCCCTGACGCGGTATCTGCCAAACAGTTCTGCAGACCCTGCGGGTCCACTTCTTCGCACCCGGTGCGTAACAGAGGTTACACGATAAGACACAACAATCAGGCTCTAAATTAGTCTAAAAGAACCCTATGTGGGGTAATTAAGGGGGAAGGGAGCGGGAGGGGAGGGGTTGTACGAATCTCTGGGTCTCACCAAGCAGTGTTCTACATTCATCCGATTCAGAAAATTTCAGCCAGCTAAACCTGGTGCATGTGAACTGATCAAATCTGTTTTCCCGGGAGAGGATCACACTTTCGAAACCCATAAGTTCATTTACCCTCAGTATCCACATAGCGATTGAAGGGGTCAGCACTTTTCCACTTTTGTGGGATGCAACTGTTTGCTGCATTTAGGAGGTGGCACAGCAAATACTTTTTGTAGGATTTCAGTGGGGTCTGTGTCAGGTGGAGGAGACAGACAGCCGGATCATCAGCCACCTCCGACTCAGTCACTTCGCTCGCCAGTCTTCTCACTGAGTTCCAGAAGTGTCTGAGGACCGGGCAGGACCAAAATGTATGCAGCATGTCTCCCCTTGCCATGTCGCATCTCCAGCATTTCTCTGAGATGTCTGGACACCATTTATTAATTGACACTGGCACTTTGTACCATCGCTTTGTACCATATAGCTGCACTCTTGATAACGAGTGCAGATGGAAGTTCTGTGCGGCATGGCAAGGAGCCTTTTATTCTGGTCTGGGTGAAGGAAATATTCAAATCAGTCTCCCACTTCCTCAGAAAGGCAGGAGGATCTCCTTCATGTGGGTCGACCAGCAGTTTATGTATGTAAAAAAGGGAGTGTTTAGCTGCATGTCTGCCAGAGCATAAGCGTTCAAACGGTGTCAGTTGCCTCACACCCCCTGAAAATTCCAGCAGTGAGTGCAGATAGTGGGTTATCTGGTTTCTTTGCCAGCTTGACCAAGCCGTTAGACCCTTTGTTTGGGCCAAAGCCTCCAAATTTAACCATCCCTCACCTGCCCAGTAATGTCCTGCTCCTCCTCTCTTGCCTTTGGCCCTTCATTTCCTGGGGGGGGGGGAACGGGGGTTCCCCAGGGTTGGGAACATCGGCGAAGGGGCTGGGGAAAAGTCCGGGTGGCCCAGGTGACGCTGACAGACCCTAAGTGTGGCACCTAACGTGGGATGTTTAAGCACCAGGGGGGTAACAGCTCCCACCATCCAGGCTGCAGCGTTATTCGGGGCTTCTAAAAACCCCTGCTCCAGATCCACCCACTGCTTGGGACCCCCATGCAGGCACCAGTCTACCACCCTGTTAAGGTGGACCGCCACATGGTATCTAGTCGGGTCAGGGAAACCCAGCCCCCCATTCTCTTTGGTCCGGGAGAGAATAGTTTTGCTCAGCCTAGGCTTCTTACCTCCCCAAATGAATCTGACAAAGAGCGCCCTGACCTTTCGTAAGAAGCTCTGGGGGATCGCCACTGGAAGCGCCTGTAGCAGGTACAGCAATCGAGAAAGTAAGTTAATCTTGGTGGCGTTACATTTGCCAAACCAGGATAACCTCCCCTTTCCCCATCTGGCCGTTTCCTCCTCGAACCTCTTCAGAAGTGGTGGGAAATTCGGATTAAATATATTCGCAAGGTTATTTCCAATTTTCATACCCAGATAGGTGACACTCTCCCTGGCCCACCTACATGGGAACGAATCCAGAATGGCACTAAATCTTTTCGAAGGAATGTTTATGTTGAGGGCCTCTGATTTTTGGTAATTGACATTGTGTTTTGGGAGGGAGACCTCAGGGCAGGACAGGCAAAAGATTAGGTCATCTGCGTAAGCAGCCACCTTATAGTGAGCTGCTGCGCTATGTAATCCTTTAATGTCTGGATTTCTCCTTATCCAACAGAGAAAGGGCTCTAGGGTGAGAATAAAGATAAGGGGCGAGAGTGGGCAGCCCTGTCTTGTCCCATTGGCTATTCCAAAGGAGTCAGAGAGCATGCCGTTCACCCGTACTGCGTCAGACGGGGAGTCATACAGGCTTCCAACCCAGCTCAGCATGTTCGGGCCGAGCCCCACATGTCTGAGAGTGGCGTGCATGAAATGCCAATTGACCCGATCGAAGGCCTTCTCAGCTGCTGTCGCAAGCAGCAGGGACGGCACCTTCTTCTTCTGAGCCAGGTGGACAAGGTTCAGCACCTTAATGGTATTATCCCTCGCCTTCCTGTGCGGCATGAACCCAGCCTAATCCAATTTGATGACATGGTGCAGGTGAAGAGCCAGTCTGGAGGCCAAAATTTTAGGGAACAATTTCATGTCAGAGTTCAAAAGGGAAATTGGCCTATAACTGGCGCATTGGGTGGGGTCCTTACCCTCTTTCGGGATGACCGAAATGTGTGCTCTCAGGGTGTCAGCTTCCCATCTTTAACTGAATTAAAGACTTCCAAGAGTTTAGGGGCAAGGGTTGAAAAAAATTTCTTATAATACTGAGGGCTAAAGCCATCAGGACCTGGGGCCTTCCCTCCCGTCGCCCCGAAAACTGCTTTGTGCAGCTCAGCCATTGAGATGGCGGATCTGGACTTTCGGGAGGTTGTATAACCGTTCGTAGTATCTGCAAAATGTTTCTCCAATTTCACGTAGTAGGCGCGTGACCCGCCCACTGGAATTAGTGATTTTTGGGATAAACGCTTTTACCCTCTCTTCCCTTAATGCTTTATCCAGAAGTTTGCCACACTTTCTCCAGATTCATAAAAAATTCTGCAACAATTGTTCACCTGCGCTTTAATCTTGTCACAGCACATTAATTTAAGTTTCTCTCTTAGGGAGGTTAAAGTGGCCAAACACGATACTGCCAGGGACTCCTTGTGCTTTCTTTCTAATACCCCGATTTCTCTAACTAAGACATGTATTTGTTCAGCCTTCTCCCTCTTAACTCTGGATCCTATCTTAATGAAGGTACCCCTAATAACACATTTGTGTGCCTCCCAGAGGACCCCAGGGGAGATGTCTGGAGAGGTATTGGTTTGGAAAAATTTTTTGATCTCAGTATGCACCTCCTCCAGGATGATCTGATCCTCGAGCAACAAGGTATTCAGCCTCCAAGACCAGCTCCTCGGGATTGGGTGAGGACAGATGACTGTCAGCATAACGGGTGCATGGTCTGAGACCGTGATGTTACCAATGGTGGCGCTTGAAACCCGGCACAGGGAGGCGTGGGGCACCAGAAACCAATCAATCCTCGAATAGGACCAATGGGGTGCCGAGTAAAAGGTATAATCATGCTCACTCGGATGGAGAATCCTCCAGGGGTCAACCAGTTGGTAGAGCGCGAGCGCACTCTTCAATCTTTTCAGTCTTGCATAGGACTCGTGAGGACTCCCTCTAGTGGTGTCTATAAGAGGGTCAAGAGCTAGGTTAAAGTCTCCACCCAAAATGAGTTCTCCTTCTTTGAAGGAGGACAGCGTATTCAGGACCTGGTCCAAAAAAGCCACCTGACCCGTGCTCGGCAAGTAGACGTTCGCAAATGTATAACTACAGGAGGCGATCTTTCCCTTGAGAAAGATCCACCTCCCTTCGTCATCTGTTTTAAAGTCCTCCAGCTCCCAGGGGAGGGCCGCATCTATAAGGATGCTGACCCCTCTAGACCTGGAGTCCGTGGAGTGACTATGATAAGCTCTCGAATAGTCTGTTGCCAAAGGAGGGTGGGTTTTTGGCCCTAAAGTGGGTTTCTTGTAGAAAGGCCACTTGTGCCTTTAGGCCTCTAAGGGTCCTAAGAATGAGCGATCTTTTTTCCGGACTGTTTAGCCCCTTGACGTTGAGGAACACTATATGTACCTCTGCCATGGAAGAACACGTGTATATCAACTATTTCAGTATCTGCTAAAGCAAATGAACACCAGAGATCCGCACGTTAGGAGTTGGAGGAAAGGGGGATCGAAGGGCCTGCCTCTGGTGGTAGAGGCAAAAACAGAGGGAAGAAGGGGAGATAACTAAGAGGGACCAAACCGGAGAAATTCTAAGACTTTCCTCTACAGAAAAACACTCGGTCTATAAGGGCACTAAGTGTCTGTCGGACCAAACCTACTGGGGGTGCTGTGTCTGTCAAGGAGACAAGGCACATCCAAGGCCGTAGCAGAGTGCCTCCCAACCCAGCCTGACACATCACGCACAGCAGCCGGACGACCGGAGGGAGCCAAAGGCTCTCCGCGAGGGGGCCTAAACAACAATACAATATAAACCATAACATAAACAACCAGGATGGAATCTGCTTTAAAAAGGTGGCACGCGGGCCACAAGGATTAAAGGAAGCTCACCATGAGGAGACCACGGCTTGTCAAGCCAGTGCAAACTTTCCCTCAGGGCAGCTGTACCTGCCAATTTTAGGCCGTCGTTTTTAGGCCAGATGACTGGGCCGGGGGAGTGAGGGGACGACACGACCCGTTACCTCTGGGATCTCCAGGCCTGAGTTCCACAAATTTACTGTCGAAAGGAGCCCAGCTTCTAGCTCCAGTGGGACGCTTCGGGGGGCCCCCCAGATGCCTGAGATCTCGAAAGCTCCTCGGGACTCCAGTTTTCCTGCTTGTAGGGTGTGGGCGCATCAGGATCAAGCCAGTCAGGGATACAAATTGGATCACACTGCAGGAAATCAAAAAGATCCTCCAAATCCTGGTGGGTTCTCAGCAGGAACACTCCTCTTGCGCTCTTTACAATCAGATGAAACGGTTATCCCCATCTGTATGTCGCTCCGTTACTTGTAATCACATCAAGTAGGGGCTTCATTTGGAGAGTCCGTTTAGAGAGGTCTTGAAGAATCTTCACGTCCGCTCCCTGAAACGACACCGCCCCCTTGTTCCATGCCTTCCTCAAAATTTCCTCTTTAGGCGAGAAGAGATGCACCCTGCAAACAATATCTCTAGGGTAGGCAGGGTCAGCACTTTTGGGGCCTAAAGCCCTGTGAGCTCGGTCTAATTCAATGGGAGTGGAAGACTCTGTCTCTAATATTTCATTGAATATAGCGGTGACAATAGCTCTCACATCCTCCACGTTTCGGGACTCAGGTATACCTCTGATTCTCAGATTGTTCCTACGACTTCGATTTTCAAGGTCGTCTAGGTGTAGTTGGCAGGTTGTGATCAATGCTTCTTGTTTCTTACATCTTTCTTCCAACGCATTCATACGGCTGTCAGTTGAGCTCTCTCCTTTCTCCAAGATATTTACTCTAGATGTCTCCCCGGCAACTTCGTGGCGGACCACTGCAATTTCATGTTTAAACCTTGCTTCATATTTCTCTATGAGATTTTCTATATTTTTTAGAAGGCATCCCCTTCAATAAGGAGATAGTTTCCAAGTGAATTTGCTGTTCTCGAGGAGTTACATTTCCAGGAATATCAGGAGCCATCACCGCTACCCGTCTGGCGCTACTGGAGTAAGCATTGGAGAAGCCAAAGGGGCCGCTGGGGACATCAATATTGGGCTTTTGCAGAGCCTTTCAGGGGATCTTGCAGGGGAGGGCGGAAGAGGCGATATGGGGGACCGCATAGCCATGCGTTCCTCATCAATACCTTCCGTCGTTGCTCTTTTTTCAGCCTGGTACCTCACCTGCCTTTGTGGGAGACCAGCCGCTGGGGCTCCGGGGATTGATTTTGCAGGAACTTTAAGGGACCACTGAGGAGGATCTGCTTCACCCGTCCCCCTGGGTGTATATGCATATTTGACTAAGCCTGCCGCCTGTTTATTGGAATAGCCGGTGAGATTGCCATTTTCAGACCTGCCTGCTTCATCATTATTCCCTCGTGAGTGCTCCCCAATATCGGCCGGGCCCTGCTGAAAGTTGTTTTCCACAGAGGAAGGGGGATCAGCCTGCAGACCCACTTCCCTTTCTATTCGGCTGCCTGCATTGTGTCGTCCAGGGTGCTGTCATCACCTGCTGAGTTGGGAGAATCAGGGGAGCTCCTTCTCTTGTTTTTTCTCTTCTTCCCCCCTACAGTGTGCCACATATCTCCTTTCGCAAGTAGATCCCTTACAACTAGGGGCTCCTCAGGGGACATGCTGGGAGGGCGGGCCATGAGCAGAGCACCGGCCTCACGTGTGGCAGCGCCCGCCATTTTGACATGCAGTCCCTTGTAGGAGGGGCCACTGGGGCACTCAAATAGGCTGCGATCGGGCCCCTGGACATTGCAGTCAGTCCTCGGGCACCCCCCTTCTCCACTCTCACCTCCGCTATGATCGCGCCGGCCCGCTCCTCCGGCGTATTAGCTGCGGGCGGGCGGAGGGCGGCCGCCATCTTGGTACACCCGCTTATCTCAGTACCGGAGCGTATCTCAGCTCTGCAGCGTACTTCACTCCCCGCCGGGTCCCCGTGCTCCACCGAGGGTCTCCGCTGCTCGCAGCAGGTGTCACTGCAGACATCTTCCGAAGAGGAAGGCACAATCACTCCCGACCGCACCGCCTCCACGGGACGCACCAGCCGCCATCTTGATCACTGCAGCCTCCTCCATTCTCCTCGTTTTTTCTGAGAAACACTGATCCCACAGGGCTCCTCCACTCTCTCTGCCTCTCCTGTGGCCTTTCAAGTGCCTGGTCATGCCAGATGGATTCCACCCGTTGCCCGGAAAATGCTAAATGGAAGGGTTGGGAAGCAGGAGCCCACTCACAGACGTCTCATCTGCTCCAAGTCGGGACACGCCCCCCCCAAAGTAAAATGTTTTACCTGTATATCTAAGCAACTGTTGTACCAATTATATATAAAAACTTATATACAATACTATATAATTTAGACAACCAATAACACAAATAAAGAGCTGTGGGAAGCAAAATAAGATTAATAAATAATGGAGCAAGTGAGAGAGAGGAGGGACACCCCCTGGAAAAATGATTACCGTATTTTTCTAACTATGAAAGTAACCTAGGTTTTAGAGAAAACAATATCAGACAGTGTGGCAGAACCCTCCCCTCCAGGGGCGGACTGGGGCTAAAAAACTGCCTGGGACTTTTTGGGGCACACCGGCCCTGCTGCACTGCCTCTGGCCCAGTATAGTATCGTAATGTCAGTAATGCCAGTGGGGGCATCCCTCAGTGGAGGCATCCCTCAGTGCAGCCAGTGGGGGCATCCCTCAGTGCAGCCAGTGGGGGCATCCCTCAGTGGAGGCATCCCTCAGTGCAGCCAGTGGGGGCATCCCTCAGTGGAGGCATCCTTCAGTGCAGCCAGTGGGGGCATCCCTCAACCCCCCCCCCGCTGTACACACACACAAACACACACAAACACACACACACACACACACACACACTCACCCTGGTTCCTGGTGGGCGGAGGGCCAGTCTGCCCTTCACTGCTGTTCTGCTGCTGCCGCCGAAGCCATGCATAGCCTGCAAATGACACAAGCGGGAGGGTGGGTGGCAGATGCCGTTCGCGGCCCCTCACTGTTGTTCCCCTGGCCGCTCCCGTCGCTTTCAAACACACACATAGCACGCACACATACACATGCTAACCGGCACTTCCTGGTCGGTGGGCGGGTCCCAGATGGCCGGCATCCAATGAAAACAATGGACGCTGCTCATAGACGCCCACCGCGTAACAACCAGGAAGTGCCGGTAAGCATGTGTATGTGTGTTGTGTGTGTGTGAGAGCGGCAGCGGCGGCGGGGGAACAGCAGCGAGGGGCCACGAATGGCAGATGCCGCCCACCCTCCTGCATCTGTCATTCGTGGCCTTTGCTAGTGCCGGCCTACAGGGATTTTGCCCGGTATGCCCTATGGCCAGCCCGCCCCTGCTCCCCTCTCCCCAGAAACCCCAAAACAGTGTGCAGAACCTCTTTCCCTCCTAAGAAACCTTATAACAGGCAGTGGGCAGAATCCCCCCAACCCAAGAACCCCATTACAGGCAGTGTGCAGGTTCCCCCCCCCAAAAACCCCATAACAGGCAGTGTGCAGAATCCACCCCCCCAGAAAAACCCATACTAGGCAATGTGCAGAATCCCTCTCTCTCAAGAACCCGATACTGGGCATTTGTGTAGTACCCCCCCAATCACCCCATACCAAGCATTGTGTAGACTTCCCTCCCAGGAACCCCATAACAGGCAGCGTGCAGTATGAATATAAATGTTACTTACCTGCCCAATCCTCCACTGTCATCTCTGACACAGCTGCTTACCTCCCCACACACACACAGGCTCCCACTTACCTTACCATCGCTCTGGCTTCACTCATCATCCTCCTGTAGCCCTGGTACTGGCTGGCAGGTGGGTGTAGCTTGTATATAGCTGGCGTTAATTGTCTTAATTGAGAGCAAGGCCACGCCAATCCACCCACTGCAGCCAGGACTGTGGGAGGACAATCAGCGACGCAGGAGAAGCGTTAAAGCAGACCAAAACCCACCTAACTTGTGAAATACATTTGGCCATAGTCCCTGCCAATATTCCCTTCTTAGAGTGTATTATTATTATTATTGATTATTTATATAGCGCCATCATCTTCCGTAGCTCTTTACAAAGTAGTAATTACAGACAGGGTAGAAACATACAGTACATATACTATTTCAAATGCAGTTTTACAGAGTTGACAATGGATATTCTGAGTACAAGATACAATAGGGGAGAGAGCCCTGCCCTTGCGAGCTTACAGTCTAAAGGAAGAGGGGTGAAGACGAGGGGGAAGGATCACAAACAGTCAGTATTGAGCTTTGTGGCATGTGCCCTTTAGAAGATTGGTTAGGCCAGATTATATGCTTGTCTGAATAAGTGAGTTTTAAGGGCGCCTTTGAAGGTTTTGAGGGTTGTGGAGTGGCGGATTGGGTGCGGGAGGGCATTTCAGAAGATTGAAGTTGCACGTGAGAAGTCCTGGAGGCGGGTGTGAGAGGAGGTGACCAGGGTGGAGGACAGGAGAAGGTCGGCAGAAGAGCGGAGGCTGTGTCTAGGTTGATACTGTTGGATTAGAGATGAGATGTAGGGAGGGGCCTGGTTGGAGAGAGCTTTGTATGCGAGATTTAGAGTTTTGAACAGGATTCGCTGTGGGACTGGCAGCCAGTGTAGGGATTGGCAGAGAAGCGCAGAACTGGAGGTGCGAGAGGAGAGATGGATGAGGCGAGCAGCAGAGTTCAGGATAGATTGGAGGGGTGCCAGTCTGTTAGTTGGTAAGCCACAAAGAAGGATGTTGCAGTAATCCAGACGGGATATGACCAGGGCATGCACTAGCATTTTAGTAGTGTCAGGTGAAAGGAAAGGACGGGTGCCGGAGATGTTTTTAAGTTGGAGGCGACAGGAGGTGGCCAGGGAGTGAATATGTGGTTTGAAAGAGAGGGCAGAGTCCAGAATGACTCCCAGGCACCGAGCTTGGGGAGTTGCTGTTATTGTGTAATTGTTGACAGAAATAGACGTGTTAGAGAGGGGAGGGGAGTTAGAGGGTGGGAAAATGACCAGTTCTGTCTTGTCCATGTTTAGCTTGAGGTAGCGAGATTACATGAATGAAGAAATAGCTGAGAGGCAGTTGGGGAGGCGAGATAGGAGAGAGGAGAGATTGAGGCCTGAGAGATATATCTGAGTGTCATCTGCATAGAAGTGGTATTGGAAGCCTAGTGAAGTTATAAGTTTTCCAAGGCCATGGGTGTAGACTGAGAAAAGTAGGGGGCCTAGGACAGAACCTCGTGGCACGCCAACAGAAAGGGAACGTGAGGATGAGACCGTGTTAGAATAGAATACACTGAATGATCTATCAGAGAGGTAAGAGGTGAGCCAAGAGAGTGCAAGCCCTTGAACCCCAAGAGAGGAGAGAATATCAAGAAGCAGAGAGTGGTCGACAGTATCAAAGGCTGAGGAGAGGTCAAGAAGGATGAGGATGGAGTAGTGACCTTTGCTTTTGGCAGTGAGCAGATCATTGGTGACTTTGGTGAGGGCAGTTTCAGTGGAGTGGTTACGGCGGAATCCTGATTGTAAGGGGTCAAATAAGTTGTTAGTGGATAAGTATTGTGACAGTTCTGAGTGGACATGTTGTTCAAGAAGTTTGGAGGAGAAAGGGAGTAGTGAGATAGGGCAGTAGCTGGAGATGGCAGAGGGGTCGAGAGAGGGTTTCTTGATTATCGGAGTAATAACTGCATGTTTGTAGGAAGAAGGAAAGGTGCCAGTGGAGAGAGAAAGGTTGAATATGGAGGTTAAGGCTGGAGTGAGGGATGGAGACAGTTGAGGAATAAGGTGGGATGGAATAGGATCGAGGGAGCAGGTAGTCAGGTGGGCCCTAGAAATGAGAGAGGTTAGTTCAAGCTCAGGTATTGGAGTGAAGAAAGTAAGAGAGTAAGGCGGGGGGATTGTTTGAAGTGGTGAGGGATTCTGAGGGGCAATGCCAAGTCGAATGTTGTCAATTTTTCCTTTGAAGAATGTCGAAAATTCTTCTGCTGTTATTTGGGAGGTTGGAGGAGGAGGTGGTGGGCAGAGTAAGGAACTGAAAGTGTTGAAGAGTTGTTCGGGATTCCGGGCTTGTGCAGAAATCAGTGAAGAGAAATGAGCTTGCTTAGCAGATGAAAGGGCCGTTCTGAGTTCCTGAAGGGCTTGTTTATAGAATAGAAAGTCATGACTGGCTTTGGTTTTCCTCCATCGCCGTTCAGCAGCTCGAGACAGCTGTTTCAATCTGGTTGTGCTTGCGTTTAGCCAGGGTTGGGGGTTTTTGGTGCGGGGATGGCTATAGGTGAGGGGGGCGACAAAGTCCAGAGCTGAGGAGAGAGTATTATGGTAGTGTGATGATGCAGCGTCTATGTCCGTGAATGAGGTCAAGGTCTGAAGAGGTTGAAGTGAGGCAGAAAAGGACTGAAGGTCAGGTTTCTTAAGTTCCTTCGTTGAGTTGTGGGTTTGTGTGGAGGGGGGTTTGCAGGCTTTGGAGAGAGGGTCATAGTCAGCAGATTATGGTCAGAGAGGGGGAGCAAAGAGGACAATTGGAGGTCAATTGTGTGGCCGTCTTTGTGAGTGGGTGCAGTAGACCATTGCTTGAGGCCAAAATATGAGGTTAGTGACAGTAGTCTGGTGGCAGCAGGGTTGCTAGTGTCAACAGATATGTTGAAGTCATCCATGATGATTGCAGGGATGTCTGTGGACAGAAACTGAAGGAGCCAGGTAGAAAAGTGGTCGAAGAAAAGAGTAGTAGTTCCAGGAGGGCGGTAGATCACTGCGATTTTCAGGTTACAGGGGGAATATAAGCGAACACAGTGAACTTCAAAAGATGAGAAGGATAGAGATGGCAAGGAAGGGAGTGGGTTAAAGGAGCAGAGTTTGGATAGAAGGACGCCGACACCCCCACCCTGTTTGTTGTTGGATCTGGGGTTGTGGCTGAGATGTAGTCCCCCATGTGAGAGGGCAGCGGGTGAAGCTGTGTCTGATGGGGTAAGCCATGTTTCTGTGAACCCCATGAAGGTAAAAGAGTTAGAGAGAAACAGGGTGAATATAGGTGAGTTTATTGCGCACTGAGCGTGCATTCCACAGTGCGCAGGTGACAGTGGCGGGAAGGGATGGAGAGTGACTAAGCTGTATCAGATTAGATAGGTTGCGTGTGTATCCCGGTTTAACGCGGTTGTAGACTTTTGGCTTTGATGAAAAACGAATAGTTATGGAGGAGGGGGGTGGAGAGAGTGGGCCTGGATTAGGACTGATGTCGCGGGCGGCAAGTAAGAGTAAAAGGAGAGAGATGGTTGTGGCTTTTGAGGGTGGAGTAATGTGTCTTGTGCTTGGATATAGAGGTGGTGTGTGATTTTGCCAAGGAAAGGAATTCGTGAACAGAGAGGTAGGGGGAGGAGAGCAGAGAGGGGGAGATATATAGGGACTTACCAGGAGCAAGGGGATACTGTGAGCCTAGGATTCTGAAGGTAAGAGGAAGCAGTGTGATGAAGTAGAAGGTGATCATTTTAGTTGATGCTGGGCTATTCAGACAAGCAGAATCCGGTGCAGGTTTCCTCAGGGTGAATTCAGGTTAAATTCGCTGCAGACTTAGAAGGATTCAGACTTGGAATGGAGTCTGAATTGCAGCCATAGTGACTTGCAGCCACTATTCACTCAATATGAGCAGTTTCTAAGTGCCTGTGATTAGCTCATGCACAACACTTGGGCCTAAAGGGTGGGGCTAGGTCAGTCCTAAAAGTTTGGTCAGGGAGGGCACATAAGGTAAAACATCAATGGGTGTAGAACAAGAAATGGGTATTTTTGTTTTTCGAATCGTTCTGGAACACTGATTTTTTTTGCTGTCCCTCTCTGTGAGATGGCAGGTGATCAGTCATTACATTGGTGTGACATAATTGCCACACACCAAAATGGCAATGAATGGAGGAGGCGGAGCTTTACAGCTAAAATGGGCGCCATTATCTGGGATTAGAGTGAAGCAGGAGCAGTGAAAGTTAGCAAAATGTTCTGTTCGTGGGGGAAGCATTTCAGGGGATGCTAGTTTTTCTAGCTCTATGTGAACTTGTCCTTTACCAGACAAGGGAAATGTGCGCAGTGATTCTGTGGGTACAGATTCCAAAAAATTCCAGATTCCAAAAGAAATGGCTAGATGGTCAGCTTTCATTCTAGAAACCATAAAGGAGTCCCTTGTTGTGTGGGCTCCACTGCTATACTGCTGTTACAGTCAGTTTTTGTCACCAGTTCACTTTAAGGAACTGAATCCTCATCCTGAGCCCATCTGAAGACTGATACTGGTATTTTGCTAGTAATGCTTGTCTTCTAAACTACAACGCCACCTTGTGGCAAAATGTAGTTATAGCAGTGCTGCAAATAGAATGTTCTTTCATGAATTTAGAAGATCACCAGCAAGAGTTCTGTATATTGCTATTTAAAGTTTCCATCCACCCCAAAATAATTATATATTCACCTTATGCTTGATTCAGCTGCTCCAGGCAGCTCTGCTGTCTTCATACTTACCAGTTTAGGGAGAATGATCGATTCTGTTCTCCAGCATGGGGCAGACATGGCGTTGCCCATCAAGATGGCTTTATGTCCCCCTACTCCATTCATTGCAATGAAACACGTGTGCGAAACTACTTTGGCACATCCCCTTTATTGCAATAAATACAGTAGGTGCGTTGGGGTGAGAATACGACTTTATTCATTTGGGACACCGTCAGGATTATTCTTCTTTTTTCCAGATATTCTGCTATTTATCTTCACTGAAGTGACAGAATTGTGTGCATAGTTCCTAATGACAAAGATTTACCTCAGGGCATATTCAGTGGCCATCGGTCTGATAGGAAGGCATACCAGCTGCTATGATCAGGTGGGTTTTGGTTTTTCCAACTTTAATGAATTAAGAGAGTACATAATGATATTGATAATTTTTTATTCTATTCTAATTAGATCTCTCACAGAGCAAACTTTTAGTCCTCTCTGTCCGCTGTCCGTGGATCTAACATTTCTCTTTCTTTGGTGCTTGACTGATGAGAGGGAGAAGCCACTGGAAGCTGTTTTTAGCCCACTTTTCATGAGATGAGCTTTTGTGAGGTGAGGGGGTTTTCCCGCCGTTTTTCACCTCAGGGGCTCTGGAGGTTGTTTTCATTTCCTCTCTCTACTACAGCATAGTAAGGCGTTATTTAATTTTCAAATTGAAGCTATACATGTTTTATGGGAAGCCATTAGGGATTGCTTGTCACGTGTGCTGCTTCACGCTCTTCGGGGGGGCGGGGCCTGCGGTTGGCGCGTTCCGCGTCACTGTCTCCGCGACCCGTCCCTCGAGGTATACCCGGCCACATTTTTCTCTGGATTCAGCTGCTGCGTGGCTGGCATCTACCTACCGCGGTCCTTTCAGGCAGGTCGAACTCTAATGGTTTCTCCCGGCCCTACTCCCTCGATTTGGTTATTAAACTTGTGAGGCCTAGTGTGTAAATTACTCCCACTTCCCTAGCAGGCTATTGGGGCATCCCAGGTGGCTTTTATAGCGTGAATCCCTATCGGCCTATTGTGCCGCTATAATCACCATATGGAGGCGTCTCAGGATAATGTGCTCGGGGTTCCTTCGGGACAAGCCCGGCTATGTGTAGTTTGTGGGGTGTCCCCTACTAGTGCTGACAATGTGCAGGTTTGTATACCTTGTGCCCAGCAGGTGCTTGCACTGCAGCCTGGTTTACCAGCAGCTGGGCCTGCGACACGTATGGCTTCCCCTACTCCCCCAAGCTTGAATTTGACTCCCATTGAGCTGCATACCAGTGGGGATTCTCAGCCTGATGTGTCTGCTAGGCTGGCTAGTGTTGAGAAGTTGCTTGCTAATACCATGGCGCATAAGGCCTCTGCTAAAAAGCGGCACTTGACGCCTGATGCCACTCTTTTCCCTGAGGCTGAAGAGATCTTGGAACTGTCTGGTTATACCCCCTTGGAAGAAGGGGAATTATTCTCTGACTCGGAGTCATCTGATGAGAGGCCCAGGGGTCCTGATGATTCTGGCTCTGACCCCTGGGCCCCAGATGATACTGATAGGCTGTTGGCTCAGATTTTTGAGGTACTGTCTAACTCTCCCCTGGTTGCGGCCCCCAGGCAGCAGGGGGAATTGTTTCATACTGCTAAGCCACGTTTAGAGTTTCCTGAGCAAGCACATTTTAATAATCTCGTGCTCAAGGAATGGGAGCATCCCAGCAGGCTCCCCGGAGTCCCTAAGAGTTGGGATAAGAGATATCCTTTCCCTGCTGAGGTGGTGAAGCGTTGGTCATCCCCTCCAGAGGTGGATTCCCCCGGTCCTAGGGTTATCTAACACCTCTGTCATGCATTCCCCTGACTCTACTACGCTGCGGGATGGTGAGGACCGGCGTATTGATCAGCTGGCGTCCCATGCCTTTGCCTGTGTGGGGATGGCGCTGCGCCCTGTCTGTGCCTCTGCCATTACAGCTGTGGCTATTAGGACCCTGCTTAGAAGTGTCTTAGAGGGTGCTCCTGATGATGTGTCTAGTGAGGAGTTTCATGCTCTCTCTCGTTGTGAGGTTTTTGTGATTCTCTGCCTTGGTTGATACAAATAGGGTGTGTGGCAGAGCCTCCGCCCTGGTGGTGGCCATACGCCTCTCGGTTTGGCTGCGCCAGTGGGCTGCTGACAACACTGCCAAGAAAGCTCTCACTGGTTTTCCCTTCAAAGGACCACGCCTGTTTGGGGACCGCCTGGACCTGTTTGCTAAGGAAGGCAGGTTACCCCAGCGCAGGTGGCAGTCTCGGCCCTTTTGGGGCCAGGGCTCCTTTTCTTCCCCCTACCTTGGGGCCAGACAGGGGAGGGGGGTCTCCCTTACCGGGGCCCGAGGAGATTTCTGGGGTAGGGGCAGAGGACGTGGACGCCCTGGCTCATCCAGGCCTAAGTCTTCTCCCAAGCCCCCTCAGGCATGAAGGGGCGCCCTCACCCATCCGGGTGGGTGGACGGCTTCAGCATTTTGCTCACGTCTGGAGGCTTCATGTCTCAGACCGGGGGATTCAGGAGGTAGTGTCCTCCGGTTACAAGATAGAGTTTGCTGCATGGCCCCCCCCAAGATTCATCAGATCCCGGATGTCTCAGGACCCTATGTCAGCTCAAGCTCTAATTCTGGCAGTACAAAGCCTTCTGAAGCTGGGGGTTATCTGTCAGGTCCCCTTACGAGAAAGGGGCAATGGTTTCTATTCTAACTTTTCGCTGTGCCCAAAAGAGATGGGTCAGTCAGGCCCATCCTGGACTTGAAGATCCTCAACAAATTTGTCAGGTGCAGGCGCTTTCGCATGGAAACCTTGCGCTCTGCCATCAGTTCCCTGCGTCCAGGGGACTTCATGACCTCTGTGGACATCAAGGATGCTTACTTCATATTCCTGTTTTTCCAGGTCATCAAAGATTCCTCAGGTTCGCTCTGGAGGATCAGCACTACCAATTTGTGGCATTGCCCTTCAGTCTCACTTCAGCTCCCAGAGTGTTCACCAAGGTGCTGGCAGGAGTGATGTCTCTGCTCAGGTCTCAGGGCATTCGCGTGCTGCCCTATTTGGACGACATTCTCATCACTTCTCAGTCCCTCCAACAGGCAGAGTTGGATACCCAGCTAGTAGTGTCCACTCTGGAGTCATTTGGCTGGGTGATCAACCATCCCAAGTCTTCCCTGTCTCCCTCCTTGGTGACACCCTTCTTGGGAATGATTCTGGATACAGTTCAGGCAAGGATTTTTCTTCCTCAGCAGAAGGTGGACAGTCTGCTAGCGCAGGTTCAGTTCCTGCTATCTTGCCCTCATCCCTCCATCAGGCAGGGAATGCAGCTGGTGGGCCTGAGGGTGTTGTGCCTCTGAAACTCCACCTCTTGTCTGTATGGGACAAGGATCCTGCATCCCTGGACCAGGTCCTTGTTCTGTCCCCCCTAGTCAGGCGGTCCCTCTCGTGGTGGCTGGACTCCAGGAACCTGTTGGTGGGCAGATCCTTTCTGGCCCCCTGCTGGGAGACGGTCACCATGGATGCCAGTCTGACAGGTTGGGGGGGCTTCTGGAAGTCCCTGCAGTTCCAAGGGTGGTGGGGCCCTCAGGAGGCCCATACACCTATCAACATTCTGGAACTGAGGGCGATCAGGTTGGTTCTGGCTCACTTGACCCAACACTTTCGAGGCCGGCCTGTTCAGGTACGCTCGGACAACCAGACGGCGGTTGCCTACATCAATCATCAGGGAGGGACCCGGAGCAAGGGGGCCCTCAAGGAAGTGTATCTGATCCTGGCCTGGGCGGAGGACAATTGGCTTGATGCAGAGCCTCCCCGTTCAGCTCCCCCGTGCGTTTCCCCGTTGGTTTTGGCCTTTGATCGGGTCAGGAAAGGGTGCTATGTTGATTTTAGTGTGCGTTTATGCGCTCAGGTGTGCGCTCAGCCGCCTTTCCGATTGTCGCCTTGCACGAGGCTGTTTGCCGGAAAAACGGACGCCTCGTTCATTGGCCCGTTTTTTTCAGTGATGCAGAGCCTTGATTTCCGATTGGATTCAGGCTAATAAAACGGGGCCGCCGAGCCTTCACTTACGGCAAGTCTGACCAGCCGTATTGGAGCTCCGTGCTATTTGGGAATGCATTCCTCTGTGGGCCAACATCAAAGGCGCCAGCTACGCCGTCTGGTAGTTCTGAGTATGGCAGAAACCAGGCTGCAGCGCACGCCTTTGGACATCGATGGCATGAGTGACGTTGACCTATTCCAGCTCACCCGCCTTAACCGTGTTTCTCTCCATGCCTTGTATAGCGAGCTGCGGCCATGGTTAGCCCCCACCACAAGAAAGGGGCATGCAATTGCAGGTATGACCAAATTGGTTGGCTGCCTGCAATTTTTGGCGAACGGCTCGTTCCAGAGACTGGGTGCCTTCTCCCTGGGGATGTCCCAGTCTACTCTGAGCCGCAGCCTAACCAAGTTTTTGGATGGCATGGCTACCCTGGCACAGAATTACATTTTTTTCCCTCAAACAGGGGAAGCCTGGGCTTTGCCTGGGCTTTGAGTTGGGCTTTTATAACATAGCCGACATGCCCAACGTCCTTGGTGCAATCGATTGCACACATGTCTCGCTCATCCCCCCTGCGGACCAGGAATATCTGTTCAGGTATGTGGTTTGGGTCTGCTTTTTTTCTGGTTATCACACATTTTTTAAGGCTCACACTAATTACACTTGTGTTTTGCTTGGTGCAGGAACAGGAAGATGGGCCATTCCATCAATGTTCAGGCAGTGGTGGGCCCTGATCTTCAATTTTTCAGTCTGTTTGCTGGCTTTCCTGGGTCCACGCATGTTGCGCACATTTTGAGGAACTCCAGCCTCTATGAACGGTTTCAATCTGGAGATATTTCTGGAGGATGGTTACTGGGTATGTGTATTAAAGTTGTATTTCTTGGCCCCCAGGTTTGAATGTGTATTTGCCACTACCCCACTAATCTGTGAGACCTTTCCTGGAAACTTGAAAAGGTTTTTGGTTTAATTAATGGGTGAAAGTATTCTCCACTATTGGCTTATGTTCTGGCCCTCTTATCGCAGTAGCATTACGCAGACATTTTTAAGGAGTGTACAGGTTGCATGTGTTTGTAGGCTCAGTAAAAATGTCAATTCCTCCCACCATACCTAGCTCACCTATTTGTCCCTGTGTACTAATGTTTCTATGCACACCTAAACCTTTTTTTAGGCATCCACCTTATGTTTGTCTTTTGTATTTTTGCAGGTGACTCAGGCTATCCCTTGTTACCATGGCTGCTCACACCCATCCTGCACCCATCTTCCCAGGCACAGGAGTGCTACAACACAGCCCATAGGAGGTCTCGCTCTGTGGTGGAACGTGCCTTTGGGTTGTGGAAGATGCGTTTCCGATGTCTGGATCACAGTGGGGGTTCTCTTCAGTATCAGCCTGGCAAGGTTATCAAAATAATTATTGCTTGTGGGGTCCTGCACAACCTTGCCATTAGAAGCAGGATTGCTCGATATACTGACCTGGGTGCAGAACCTTTCCCTATTTCTGACGAGCAGACCCCTCCTTACACTGGTACACAAAGTGGCCCAGCACACACAATCCGTGCTGACCTTGTGGCCAATGTATTTTCTTGAAACCACCCCCTGTCTGCAGGCTGGGGAAGATTAAATCACACCTAATAAGTGTTACATGCTGGTCACAAAGCGACTCTAAATGCATTTGGGCTTTACCTCTGCTGCCGGCGCATGTCCATTTTTGGGCAACTATATGATTTCAGGTCCACAACTGTCCGCTTGATTTGTTCAGTATCTCGATGGACAGAACACCATAATGTATCCAAACAGCATTGGCAACAGCCATGCTTTGTGCTTAGCAAAAACGGGCTGTTAGGGACCCACGGCGTGGTTAGCGCCCACATGGGTGTGTGTTGTCCCCTGCATCACTTGAAATAGATGGTTGGCTATCTGGGGAGTCGTGTGTGGTTTTTGGGCCGGTGGTTGAGAATGGGTTAATGTCTCCTTGCTCCTGCGTTTTTGGGAATGTGCCTGTGTCTGGGGAGTCCCCACCGTTTTAGTTGGTGCATGTTCTGCATGTGTCTTGTGCCAGCTTTTGTGTTTTATTTAGGATGAGGCATGTGTGCGGCTGCTATGTGGCTTTGGCCTTGGTTGGCTCTTTGTGCTCCCTTTAGGTCTGCCCATATTGATATGGTATGTCCCACACCAAGCGGAGTGCCTTGAGCTTTAAATATGTTTCCAACTGCGGTTGCGCGCCTGCGCGCACGCATGTCACCGCGGGGGAACGTCAGAGCTAGAATTTGAAAAACAAGCCAAGATGTCCCCCGCCGTCTTTACAACGGAGCAGGACGAGCTCATCATGGATGTGAGTATGCGAGCGAGCGTGCGTTTATGTGCGCGCACACATTCCTTGTAATAAAAAAAGAAAAAAACGCAAGAATAGTCTGAAACAACTTAGTTTGTCACGTTACAGACCAGCCCACCTTAGTTTAACCCATGTACGCAGCTACAAACTAGCCTACATGCAGATAGCAGAACTAGGGCAATGTGAGGCAGCAAGAGGTTAATAAAGTGACTTGATTTAGGCCAGGAAACTTGTTAATGTATTTTGTGGATTAATGGTGTGTCCTTGTCTCTTTTTCTAACAGATGATGCTGAGGAATCGCTACGACTTCCTGCCGTCAGATTATGACAAGCGGACGTTGGCCCTGGCGGTGGTGGACGCGATTGAAAGAAGATCCCAAACCACCTATACCTTCACTCAGATCGCCCAACACTGGTCTGATTTAAAAAGAAGACATAAGCCCCGGGTGAGGCGGTACTTCGCAACACATTTCCCATGTAAGTGTAGAAAATGTCAATGCACCTCTAACCCTGGCATCGCCTGGGCGTGGTTTAATGATTGTGTTTGTATTTCAGCCCATGAATGGAATTTGCGGTTCTGCCCCACCCGGACCAGGACACGCAGCCCAGTGTTGGGCGAAACAGGTGAAGGTGTAGGTGGCCCACCGCCAGGGTCAACGGCCACCCCCTCCTCTGTAAGTGACTAGGAGGAGCCGCTGGACCTCAGCATGCAGGGGAGGGGGAAATCTGACGGCAGGGAGTCGAGCAGAACAGAGCCTCAACCTGACTCCGGTAAGGGAAATATAGTTAGATATGTGGTAAGACATGCATTAAATACAGATTCTCATGTGCACTATTGTTGTAGATTCAGACGTCGCTGGAACATCCCAAGGGATGAGTGAGGAAGGGGGCGAGGAGGAAGAGGTTGCTGGGGAAGGTGAGTAGATTGATACCTAGAAGCCTAACATAATATTATATTAATGAAAGAACAACAGTCTCTAATATCAGTGTGTTTGTCATTCATACAGATTCCCAACTGCCACAGAGGGAGTATGAAGGGAGACTCCGCCCCCGACGCAATGTGCGGCCTAAACCTTGTAAGTGGTGTTTATTTAAACTAAAGTAAATGAGCAAACAATTCCATTTAAAAAAAAAAAAAACTTTAACAGTTCCATCAAAATGTATCCAAAAAAGCCCTTAAAGCGGACCTTAACTATGAATAAGAGGCTAGCTTAGATATTTCCCACACCCTGTACATACAGATTGTCCACCTTACAAATCATGTTACCAACCTTTTCCATAGCACATCTCGGCTCTGTGTGAGCAAAGCACAGCTATAACCCACCCCCTGTACCTTATCCCACTCTCCTCTCCTCAGTAAGTGTGATGCTTCAGAGTCAACATGGCGTTGCACGTATCCTAAATTCCTGAACTGAGTTGCAGCCCAGTGGGGGAAAGAATAATAATTTATTGACTACAGAATTAATATATATTAGTTTAAGATGCTGGGGCAACGTTTCTGAAGAGTTTGGCCTTTTCATTAAAACACGCAGAAGGTCCCATTTAATAAGTGCACAAACAATCAAAAAACAAAACAAAAAAAAAAAATGCTAAAGTAATGTTGTTTTTCATTCACAGATCAAAGAACACAGGCTACAGACCCCGAGGCCTAATTTTTTTATTTTTGAAACAAAATGTAAATATGTTTTTTCTCGTTTTTTTAAAAAAAAAAAAGGTTTTAATACAAAAACACAAAAAAATACTTACTAATGAATAATTAATAATATTTCGAGAGTTGTGTTTCCTGCAAAAGTACCATCACACAACATCAGCACACATTTACATTACACACCAAAGGTTTAGATATGGGACAATAAAAAGAAAAAAAAAAAAAAACAATAAAGGTATGCATTAAGGACAAGGGAGAAGGAACTACTAGATGATTAAGGTATGCATTATGGACAAGGAAACCCCCACCAAAAAAAGCAACCAAAAAAAAAAATTGTCTCAAATTTGCATTTGTGGCCATATGCATATTCCAATGGAGTTTGCGGGATGTGCGCTTGCGTGTAGCCAGATTGGCAACTGAAGAGCCATGGAGATGTAAGTATACTTGCTAAAACCACCAAAATGCAAGGTCAAATACGACGGAAACCAAGCAGGTACGTTCAAAAAGGCAGGAAAAAACAGGGAAAAACGGTCCGCCCGTGTGAACGGGAACGGGAGCCCCGATCAAATTGAAGGCACCCGAGAGAGCAAAAAAAGCTTTCCGAGTAAAGTGAAATTGACGGATCAGTTAGGGAGCCATTCCGACGGAGGCTCTGCATCACATTTGAGCCACGATTCAAACGGGAGCCCCGGACAATCGGAAGGTTTTAAGGGCAGTTCAGAGGAGGCTCTGCATCAGGCCCAATGTTCCCTGCATATCAGCTGTGTACATTCTGGGGGTGGAGAATCTGCAGGCAGACTCTCTGAGCAGGGGGACCTCTCGCCTGGGAGAATGGTCCCTCTGCGACAGGGTGTTTCAATCTCTGTGTCACCGTTGGGGCCAACCAGATGTGGATCTGTTTGCGTCCCGTCACAAGCTCCCGGCCTTTGTCTCCCTGTCCCAGGATCCTCTGGCCTTGGCCACAGATGTCCTAGCAATGTCATAGCAGGACTTGCTAGGGCATCAGCTCCTGTATGTCTTTCCCCCGTTCCCCCTGTTGGGCAGGGTTCTGTGCAAGATAGCTCAGGAGGGGGTGCTTGCAATCCTGCTGGCCCCCAGGTGGCCCAGAAGAGTGTGGTTCGCAGATGTGGTGCAGCTGGCAGTAGATCAGTACGCTCTGCCCAGGGTTCCAGACCTGCTCACTCAGGGTCATTTACGCCATCCCAATTTACAAACTCTGGGTTTGACGGCCTGGCTGCTGAAACCCCCATCTTGATGGAAAAGGGGCTGTCTGCCTCTGTTGTTGATACCATGATAAAGGCTAGGAAGAAGTCTTCTTCTTCTATTTACTATAGGGTTTGACGTGCCTACATTGGCTGGTGTGAGGCTAGGTCTCTTCCCTGTCGTGTGTTCCCAGGATCCTGGAGTTCCTGCAGCATGGATTGGAGCTGGGGCTCCAACTCAGTACTCTGAAGGGTCATGTCTCTGCCCTGGCTGTTTTCTTCCAGAGGTCCTTTGCCCAGCATTCTCTGATCAGGACTTTTTTCCAGGGGGTTACTCATGTGCATCCCCCACGTAAGCCTATGTTGCCTGTTTGGGATTTGAACTTGGTCTTGTCTGCCTTGCAGGGTGCTCCCTTTGAACCTGTGCAGGATGTTGCCCTGGCCATTCTTACTCTCAAAGTTGTCTTTTTGGTGGCTATCACTTCTGTTAGGCGTGTTTCTGAGTTGGCGTCACTTTCCATCCAGCCCCCCTACTTTCAGAGACACCAGGACAAGGTGGTGTTTAGCTTCAAGCCAGATTTCTGCCTAAGGTTGTGTCTGCCTTTCATCTGAATCATGACATTGTTCTTCCTTCCTTGTGCCCTAATCCTAGAAACGCTAAGGAGAGGGTTTTGCATTCCTTGGATGTGGTTAGGTGCCTGAAGTACTATCTGGTGGCTACGGCACCTTTCGGAAAAACTGATGCTCTTTTTGTGGTCCCTACTGGTCCTAGGAAGGGTTTGGCTCCTGCCAAGTCTACTATCAGCAAATGGATCCGTCAGGCTGTGATTCAGGCCTACTCTGCTAAGGGGAAGAATCCCCCCTTCCACCTTACTGCTCATTCCACTCGTGCTATTGGTGCCTCTTGGGCTTTTCAGCACCAGGCTTCTGTTGAACAAGTTTGCAAGGCCGCTACTTGGTCTTCTGTTCATACCCTTTCAAAGTTTTACAAGGTTGATGTTAGGGCCTCAGCTGATGCTGCTTTTGGCCGCAAGGTTCTGCAGGCAGCAGTGGTCTGACCTGTCTGTTGTTACCTTTGGGGATCCCACCCTACTTTATGGACACTGCTATTGGATGTCCCAAGTGTAATGAATCTTATCTGGAGCAGGACGTACTGTATACTAAGAATAATACAATTCTGTGATTACTCACCTGTAGAATTGTTATTATGAGTATACAGTACGTCCTGCTCCACCCTTGGTTTGCATTATCCTTGGATCCCCTGTATGGTGATTGTTATCATTGTTTTATAGTTACTAGTTGGTTCTGTTATCCTTCTCTCGGCTTCTCGTTAACTGCTTTTCAATGCTGGGGATTTGTGGGAGGTCCCGGGTATTTGAGGGGCCGGGAGGAGCCAATTTCGTGGTCTCGCAGTCCAGCGCCATCTGGCGGAGTAATACCCAAGTGTAATGAATCTTATCTGGAGCAGGACGTATACTCATAATAACAATTCTACAGGTGAGTAATCACAGAATTGTATTATTATCACCACCATCTACTAATACAGCAGACAAATCTACCTTACCTGCTATTGATTTTTAATAGGCTGCAGAACATTGTTGCATTGTGGGTATTCATTCTCACAGTCAGTCAACTAACATCTATGGCAGGTAATGCAGGTTAGTCTGCTGTACTAGTAACTGTTTTCTATAGCAATTGGAGCAAGAATTTTGGTCACCGGACCACTTGTCAGATAGTCCTTTCGAAGACTCAAATGTGTCTTGCTGATACCTGCTCCAAAATGCTAATAATAAGACTCTGTGGGATGGCAATTGACTGGGAGAAGCAATGCCCCCACTGCAACAATGTTCTGCAGCCAAATAAAATCCATGGCAGACAATGCAGGGTAGTCTGCTGACTAGTAGATGGTGGTAATAAGCAGCAATTGAGCAAAATATTTGTTCACTGAACCGCTAGTCAGATGGTCCTTTAGAACACTGTTCCTCAACTCTAAGAAGACTGAGGGTATGGGGCAGTCTTCTGAGGGGGCCTGACTGGTCCGCTATATTGTTTTGCAAGTGAAACATAATCCCTTCTTGCCATGAGGTTAATTACCTACTTATTTTGGTACTAGTTATAAATATCCCCCTTTGGGGTACTTGTTTGGAACTTCTTGACACTAGGGGATACTTGGCGTACAAAGGTTGAGAACCACTATTTTAGAAGACTGAGAGGCGTCTTGCTGAAATCTTCTCCAGTATACTGGCAGTGGTATACTAATAAGACTCAATAGGATGGAATCTGACTGAGAAGTAATGCCCCCAATACAACAAATTTGTCCTACATTTTCCCTCCAACAACCACCTGGTATATGTGATCGCACATTTTAACAGTTTAGGTACATTATTATTCTAGTGATTTCAGAATGTATTTTGAAAATGCCCCATCACATGTACAGGTCATTTTGGAGGAAAAAGGGTAGAAAAAACATATCTGTTTTTCACTTGTTTTGTGTCTAAACACTAAAAAGTTCACCGAGATGCATGTTGATATCCACCCCACAATGCACACTGGAAGTCACGCTGGCATCACCAAATATTTAGCATGACCCTAAATGTTATGCAGTCAACTGCTGATAAAAGAACATTTCTTGTACAGCAATTGGAGCAAGAATTTTGATCCCTGGACGGCTTGTCAGATGGTCCTTTAGAAGACTCAAATGTGTCTTGCTGATACCTGCTCCAATTTACGCGTTCATGTGACTGATGCCAAATACGCCTGACTGCGGTACCATGAATTGCGACCCGTGTTCGAGCCTGGGGTGACCCGGGATCCAATCCAGCAACCAGGTGAGTTGCTGATCACCGGACTAGGACCAATTATCTGCGGGGGACAAAGAGCGAGTACCCTTTTCACTATTTTTATTGGTCAATCCCTTTAATACAGCCTAAAATAAACATGTTCATTAAAATATTATTTATTATTATTTCAAATAAAGTAACATATAATAAATGAACCATGAAAACCCCTATCAACAGTCTACAAAACCCTGAACCCAACCTACCATGAAAAACCCCATCAATAGTCTACAAAACCTGAAACCCAACCTACCAATCAAAATGCCATACAGAACCTTTACCCCAGTAACCCAAAATGCTGCTGAGCTTTCAGCATAAAACCAGACAAGCTGCCATCTCTTGTCAGGAAGGTGGGGGGGGGGGGGGAGGCTATGGGCAGAGTTACAGGATTGTCCCAAGAAAAACTCAAAGAAAGCTGCAAGCAGTTTTTTTTTGTTTTACTAGCAATGATTCTCAACCTTTTTATGCCAAGTACCCCCTAGCAACAAGCAGTTGCAACCAAGTACCCCAAAAAGGATGGGGGAATCTAATGTTTTCTAATGCGATGACTAATGTTAAACCTATATAAGTAGGTCACTGGCCTTGATGTGCTTTCTGAAGCAAGAAAGAGTAATGTTTTACTGTTAAAATAATATACCAGACCTGAGAGGGGGAGTGACTCTGTTGGTGCACCCTTGAACACTGCTGAACACCCCCCCCCCCGGATATATGTACCACAGGTTGAGAAACAGTGCACTAGAGGGCGGTAAGAGAGAAAAATAATATCCAGTGCTAACATTTGCTTTGATTCCAGTGGTCCTTAGTGTATGAAAAGTGGCTTAATGCAGACAATAAGGAGTTGGGTTGACTTCACCTACGCCCCCTTTCTGTTTCTAGATGTGGCCCTTTCTAAGGCTAGTAGAGACTTTACTGGCTTTCTTCAATGATAGATATCACCCTGAAGGGATTCTGTCCTCCTGACCCCAACTTTTTTCTGTTTGAAAAATGTTTCAGATACACAAGTCTTAAAGGAGGTTTAGGGCAACCTCAGGTAAGCCTGCTCCCAATTTATCTATTGCACTGTATGTCCCAAATGGGCTCTCAGAGATTAGAGTTAGAACTGCACCCCACAGAGGCACTTTGGCATAGTGGTGCAGCTTAAGCATACTTCTGCAGATGTGTGTGACCGAGTCCTCTGTTTTTAACCAAGTTTAGAGACAGATTATAGGCTGGCCTGCAAGCTAACAGGGTTGAGTGCTGTGGCTCCTTTAAGACTTGTGTATACTAATTGCCCTGCTAACGTGCACCTCCCAGGTTAGTTATAAAATGGTCTGAGCGGCTGCCACCCCCCCTTTGAAAAATGTTTCAGACGCAGCCATGGGGCCACAACAGTCCACTTAAAGTGGACCAACACCCACCGGTGATCGGCCCGGGAATCTATAAGATTCCCGGGCAGATCACCTCCCTCCCCGCGGGACATCCGATTCTTCTCTTCTTCCTCCCCGTGGGCTTGCCTGTCAGCTCTCTTCACTGCAGCCTGGCTGCACACACTTCCTCTCCCTCAGATTCGTGCTGCTTCCCTGGAAGTGGAAATGCTGGCTGTGGTCTGGGGGCCGGGGGGGGGGGGGGGGGGAATTGTCATTTTTTGTTCTGTCCAATGGCGACCTTGGCAGCTGCGTCATAGCCTGAATTATAAACACAGGCTTGTGTGTGCTGCTGATAACTTTATTGCTGACCTGCTGCTCACAGACCAGAGACCGGACCACAAATGTACCTAAAGGTGGAGGCAAGTGGTGAAGGTCCTCTTGCCATGATCATTACAACCTGCTTACATCTCATTATGCTGTTCAAAATTAACAATAAAAACACTGCTTGTCCATTGTTCCTGTACCTGCGTATGAAAGTTCAAAACTGGCCAGTCGGTTCCTTTGTGTAGGGGCCCCCACCTGTGTTCCAGAAGAACTTCCTACCCTCCACCCCCTGCTTAGCCTTTGGCTAAGCCAAAGCACAGGGGGGCTGATTGAGCCTCCCCCACCCCAAAAGTGTCCCGGGTCCCTAACAGTGTTGCAGCCAAACATCACAAAGAAAGTTTTTGTTGAAAGTACCAACCCCTGGGCAATTGGACTCTAGAGCCGGCCCACTGCAAACCCCACTCAAGTGGCTGCACATAACGTTATCAATCCAATCAAATTTATTCAATAAAAAATTGTACATACAATGCAAGTAACCATATACACACACAAACATACATATAAGACAATATAAAACCAAAAAAGCTTGGTGGGGAGGAACTCTGGGGCTATTAAATAATCCAATTATTATTAATCCAATTGTTATTAAATGAATTATTGTATCCTAATTGATGGTCACTGATGCATCCTATGTGGACAGCCGCTCAGAAGAAAGTGCTAATGCAATTATCAGTATGAAAGTGGACCTCAGATTTGTTTCAGAAAAAGCACCATAGCTTCCAAAGAGTAATAGTGTCAATCAACATTGTGCCTTGATAAAGTGCAATAATAAAGTGCAACGTGCTATGTGCAAAAGGTGCTTAGAAAAATGAATCAGGAAAGTGCCTCTATACAATGTGACTACTAGTAAGCATCTGCCCATACAGTCTGCATCAATTAGGACCAAGGTATATATATAGCCAAATAATAAATAATAGCAATAATAAGCCTCCGTCCTCCCCACTTACCTCACTGACGCGTTGCATGGTCCGCCAACCACTTCACCAGGGTGTTTTTGTTGAAAGGGTAGAGGGTGTAAAGTGAGAGTGTGTGCATAACATAACACTGTTTAGTTTAGGTTAGAGGCTCAACATAATTGTTTGTCATATGTGCTCTTTAAAGTGGACCAACACCCACCGGTGATCGGCCCGGGGGACCTCCCTCCCCGCGGGACATCCGAGATCGGGATGTCCCGCGGGGTGAAACCCCCCCAAACACCCCAAACTCCTTACCTTATCTTCGGCGGCGGCGGCCGGCCGCCGCCGCCTCCCTCGCGCCCCTCTAGACGTGCGCGTGCCCGCGCCGGCCATCCGTGAATGGCCGGCGCGGGCACGCGCGCGTCAAGAGGGACGCGCGGGAGGCGGCGGCGGCGGAGCCGCTTGTCCACGGCTTGTCCGTCGGCCCGGAGAGAGGTGAGTTCGGGGGGTTCGGGGGGGGTTTCACACAGTGGGGCACCCCGATCGGGGGTGCCCCACCGAAGTGGACCAAGACCCAGGATAGTCAAAATCCTGGGTGTTGGTCCACTTTAAGGTTCTGCTAAGACAAGACAATGTCACTGCTAAGACTGTGTGAGCAACACAATTTTCAGGAGCACAGGCAGAGCCCTCCTGTGTGTACAGTATATTGGCACACTGCTAAAGAGAAAGAAAACCCCTGAATGGCCAGTTTTGAACTATCATGCACCGTACAGGAATGATGGACAAGCAATGTGCTTTTTTTGTTATTATTGAAAAGCCTGATGTGTAACCATGTTGTAATGCTTATAAATACATAACATGTATTACATTATACATTATACCATTTTATGCAAAGAATGATTGGGAATGGACGATCAAGGCTACCCGATCCCCTTGAGTGGACTGTTACGGCTGCATCTCAAGTTAAAAAAAAGCAATTCTGTGAGTACTCACCTGTAGAATGTTTTTTGTTCTTGCATGGCAGGGCCCACTTCGGTATTCATAACAGTTGGGTTATTCCGCCACAAGGTGGCGCAGTGGTACTGCAGAAAGCTGTGGCATGTCCCAGGTCCCTATAAAAATGGGCTTAACCATAGAGTTCCCCAGCGTAGACAAGCAGTGAGACAAGAAGCCAGGAGAGAATAAAGTAAAAAAGGGGAAAAAGGTAAAGAAAAAACCTAATTAACTTGGAACAATCACCATAAAGAGGCAACCAAGAATAACGATAACAACGGTGGGGCGAAGCGGGCCGTGCCATGCAAGAACAAAAACAATTCTACAAGTGAGTACTCACAGAATTGCTTTTTTCTTTATTGCATGGCACGTCCCGCTTCGGTATTCATAACAGTTGGGACATCCAAAAGCAGTGTCCAAGGTAGGGTGGGATCCCCAAAGAGTAACGGGCAGTAGTTCAAGTCACTACCGCCTGAAGCACCTTGCGGCCAAAAGCAGCATCCGCTGAGGCCTTAACATCAACCTTGTAAAACTTGGAAAAGTATGAACAGAAGACCAAGTAGAGGCCTTGCAAACTTGTTCAACAGAAGCTTGGTGCTGAAAAGCCCAAAAGGCACCAATAGCACGAGTGGAATGAGCAGTAATCCTAAAGGGAGGTTCCTTTCCCTTTCCCAGAATAGGCTAGAACCACCGCCTGACGGATCTACTTGCTGATAGTGGATTTAGCCAGAGGCAAACCCTTTCTAGGTCCAGAAGTGAGAACAAAAAGAGCATCAGACTTCCTGAAAGTCTCAGTAGCGACCAAAATAAACTTCAGAGCCCTGACCACATCCAGAGAATGCAGAGCCCGCTCCTTGGAATTAGCAGGATTAGAACACAATGAAGGCAAGACAATGTCCTGATTGAGATGAAAGGCAGACACAACCTTTGACAGGAAATCTGGCTTAAGCCGGAAACACCACCTTATCCTGATGTCTCTCAAAATAAGGAGGTTTGATGGAAAGTGTCGCTAGCTCAGAAACTCGCCTTACAGAAGTGATTGCCACCAGAAAGGCTACCTTAAGAGTCAAAATAGACAAGGCAGCCTCACGGATAGGCTCAAAGGGAGGCCCTTGCAGAGCAGACAACACCATATTCAAATCCCAGACTGGTAGCAAAGGCTTACGGGGTGGACGCACATGAGAAACACCCTGGAAAAAGGTTTTAACCAACCGGTGATTGGCAAAAGATCTTTGGAAAAAAATTGCCAAAGCTGAAACATGGCCTTTTAGGGTACTAAGTTGAAGGCCCGGATCCAAACCATGTTGTAAGAATTCCAGAATCCTGAGAATAGAAAACACCCGACAGGGAAGAGACTTGGACTCACACTAGGCATTGTAAGCATGCCAGACCATGTAATAGATAAAGGACGAGGGCTTCTTCCTAGCCCGAATCAAGGCAACCCCTTTTCCATCAATATGGAGGTTTCAGCAGGCAAGCCGTTAAAGCCAGAGTTTGTAAATAGGGATGGCGTAGCTGCCCCTGTGTGAGAAGATCTGGATCTTTGGGCAAGACGTGCCTGTCTACTGCCAACCGCACGACGTCTGCGAACCAAACTCTTCTTGGCCAACAAGGGGCCACCAGTATGGCTGGTACCCGCTCCTGGGCTATCTTGCGCATGACCCTGCCCAGGAGAGGAAACAGAGGGAACACATAGAGAAGCTGAATCTCCGTCCAAGGTATTGCCAAAGCATCCGTGGCGAAGGCCAGAGGATCCTGAGACAGAGAGACAAATCTGGGAAGTTTGTGATTGTGACAGGACGCAAACAGGTCCACATCCGGCTGACCCCAGCGGTGACAGAAGGAGAGAAACACCCAGTTGTTGAGAGACCACTCCCCCAGACGAGACGCCCCCCTGCTCAGGGAGTCCGCCACCTGGTCCTCCACCCCTGGGATGTAGACCGCTGAGATGCAGGGAACATGCTGTTCCGCCCAAGACAGAATCAGGGACACTTCCTTGAAGGCTCGCTTGCTCCGAGTCCCTCCGTGATGATTGAGGTAGGCCACCGCCGTCTGGTTGTCTGAGCGGATCTGAACAGCCCGACCCCGAAGGTGAGTGGATAGGCGAGAAAGAACCAACTTGATCGCCCTCAGTTCCAGGACGTTGATGGAAGCATGGGCCTCTTGTGGGCCCCACCGACCCTGGAACCTCAGGGACTTCCAGAAGCCTCCCCAGCCGATCAGACTGGCATCCGTGGTGACCGTTTCCCAGCACGGTTCCTTGAGTCCAGCCACCACGAATGAGAATGTCTGGCCAGGGGAGACAGAACAAATTCCTGATCCAGGGACACAGGGTCCCGATCCTAAACTGACAAGAGGTGCAACTGAAGAGGTCTCATGTGAAATTGAGCAAAGGGGACTGCCTCGAAGCAGGACACCATCAGGCCCACCAACTGCATCCCCTGACGGATGGAGGAATGAGGACACGACAGCAGAGCCCAAGCCTGCAGCTGAAGACCCTCCACCTTCTGCTGAGGATGGAACACCTTGACCTGAGATGTATCCAGAGTCATGCCCAGAAAGGACCTTACCAAGGACGGGGACAGAGAAGACTTGGGATAGTTGATCACCCAGCCGAAAGACTCCAAAGTGAATGTCACCATTTGAGTGTCCCACTCGGCCTGAGGAAAAGACTCGGCCACAATCAGGATGTCGTCCAGGTAAGGAATGATGCGGATGCCCTGGTTCCTTAGCAGAGCCATCACTCCCGCCAGCACCTTGGTGAACACCCACAAACTGGTAATGCTGATACTGCAGCTCGAACCTTAGAAATCTCTGATGACCTGGGAAGATAGGCACATGAAGATAAGCATTCTTGATGTCCACAGTGGTCATGAAGTCGCCCGGGCGAAGGGTACTGACAGCAGAGCGCAGCGTATCCATGCGAAAATGCCACAGCTTTCTGCAGTACCACTGCGCCACCTTGTGGTGGAATAACCCAACTGTTATGAATATCGAAGCGGGCCGTGCCATGCAATAAAGAAAAAAAGGCTACAGGATTCTTTCAGGGTGATATCTGCCACTGAGGGAAGTCTGTGAAGTCTGTACATAACTTAGAAAAGCCCACATCAGGAAACGTACAAAATGATGGCTGGTCAAGGCCTTGTGCCTATAGCCAGCCACATTTTTGCCACTAGCCCAAACAGCTGCAATATAGCAAAAGTGGGAAGATGTTCCATTCTACCAAGAATCAAGGCTTCTCGATTCCTCGAGTGTACAGTTGTAGCCTCATGGCCAGCCTTTTTTAAAGAGGGAAGGAAACACTGTGAAACCCGCCACCTCTAGGAAGCCTGTCTGCTAGGAGACCAAACTGAGGGTTGGAAGATCAATGCTGTCCGATTCTTTGAGTGTACTATTGGGGCTGGATGACTACACATAAAGCCTTTTTTTAAATGGGAATGAAAGTCTATGAAACTCGCCACTGTTGGAAAGTCTGTTTGCAAGTAGACTGGACCGGGGGTGGCGGATCAAGGCTACCTGATTCCTTGCTTGTAATTCATTGGATCTTAGTTTAACGGAGGTCTGAGTTTGTGTTTGACTTCAGCTGCATGGCTGTATACAAAGAATAAGCAATTTTTCACATTTTTTTATTTTCTTTATATTTCTTCAGAAATGACATTACAGGTCTGCCATTAAAGTGTTCATGTTACAATGTCGCTAAAATGTAATTCCATATGTTTTCGCTTTGTTACTAGTGGAAAGATGCTGAAAAACAGACTTTAAACAAACCGCCTCCTGCGCTCTGGGCTTCAAACAAGCATTTTTCAGCGCCAGAGATTTGTGAGGCTGTTTTTTTGCTGAATATGGTGTGAGTCGGTCGCTATGAGCATTCCCTATCATGCGCTCCCATACATCGCTGTACTGGTCAAATTGCGACTCCTCACAATGTATTCAACATTACTGGACAGCGACTAAGTCGCTATGAAGTAGTGACTCACGGCTGAGCACAGTGACTACTAGCGGGCGCTCTGAAAATGCCTGCTACAGACGCTCATCTGCCGCTACCTGGCGTTAGTGATGAATCAGCCTGCCCGTTTAGCTGATAATCTGCTGACTCTCCCTGGGTCATGCTAATTTGTTAGAGAAGCAACTTGACTTTATGTCTGCTTTTGGGTGGGAATTGCAGCTTGCACCTAAGTGAAGGGTTTTGTGCCACTTTAAAGTTCGAAAGCTCAACAAAATGCAGGTTGCACTAGATACTGAGAAGCACACCCAAAGTGCACCTTGCTTTACCGAGTAATTAGCATGACCTCCATTGTCTACTTACTGTTGCAATAGAATCCAAAAAAGCAGAAGGATTAGAAAACCAACAAAACAACACATTTTGCTAGTTGTATAATACTAGCTTTCAGTTTCCTTTGCTGCTTTTATGACCCTGTTAAAGTTGACCAAAACACAGGATTTGGACAGGGCCGGAATAAGTGCGGTGGAGGCCCCTGGGCACAAAATCTGGTGAAGGCCCCAGATACAGAATTTTTTTTTCCTTTAAAATAATAATCCAGCCAAGTAACTGATCCAATGGCACCGGTCTACTTACTGGAAAGTCAGATCGAGTCCCTTGTGCAGGTGAGTGCCACACTATCCCCCGCTTTGTCATTCTGGGTGGGGGGTAGTGTAGTTGCCAGGTGCTCCCCTGCATTGAGCTGCCAGCGGCTGTGCTTGGTGATGTATGTGCAGTGAGCAACTGCCGATTGACAGCTCTGCACCCACCCATCACTGTAGCATTGCTGACGGCGGCTTTGCTGCTCTAGACTCTATGTCCTGCCCTGTGGTGGCTTTGGCTGCAGGTTTGCAAAAACAAAAAAGGCTTGCCCAGACACGGAGGGGCCCCACTGCTGCCGATAGCTTTGTTGCTGGCCCCGCGGTCCGTCAGAACAAAGACTTGAAAAGCCTCCTGGACCAGACCATATCCCAAAGGTTGGTGGAGGCCCCCTTTGCAGGGTAAGTGGTGGAGGTACCAGGGCACACGTCCTCATAATCCGGCCCTGATCCTGGAATTTTGGGCCTTGCCCCCAGGGCATCCCGATTTGGGATACCCTGCTGTGTGAAACTCCCAGATCACCCAGAAAAAAACTTACCTTTGCCTGTTACTATGACACATGCACAGAAGCACAGCTGATCAGTGCACTCAACTCCATTCGTCCCTTTTGACTAAGAATCGGCCAAATGACTCATAAAGGGCCAAATGAAGCCGAGCACGCTGATGGCTGCACCCCCGCTAGACTTTAGCCTCTTCTGATGTGTATCTCCCCAATGAATCATACCAAATCGGCACAGGTTGAAAACAACCATCTCAGACACATAAAACCAGGACAGAGGTGGAATTTTCCATTTCAGATAATAGCCAAGCTGCAGTAACACAGTGTCGGCCGAAATGATTCAGGGGGGAAACAAGTTAATGCAGCTTTCTTCTTGTAAAGATTACAATGAGTTACATGGACATCATGACTAATGCTTCATTCGCAGTGACTATTTAGGGAATAAAATAATTGATGTAACACATATACCTGTAAACAGCAAGGACTCTTGGACGCCTGACAAACACTTTATCAGCTCTAATTGTATTGATTTTTGTCTCCAGCAAAAGGAACTAATGTTGTTCTTGCCAGATGACCTCACGGTGTACGATTCATGCTGCCTTGAGCTGAGCAGTCGCTGAGGGTTGTTTAGTAACAAATTTCTGCTTTCACGACGTGAGACTGATGCTTTAATTGGATGCCAGTCTGTTTTTATATTCTCACCCACACTGTTTCTATCCACTCTACTTCAACACTACTAATTAAAGATTCATGTATTTCAGGAAACCAAACACAATGCGCTCATGATGATCTGCCTTGCAGATATGAAACACAAATCTGGTGAGTTATATATATTACATATATCTTTTTTTATATGCACAGCCTTTTTTATGTAATAGCATTTTGGCACTGCGGCACTTCTATTACGTTGTTTATATATTCTAGTATGCATCTATAGCCTTACAGGCTGATTCATTACTAGCGCCAGGTAACAGCAGATGAGCGTCTGTACAGCGGCGCTAAGAGCGACTGCTAGTGGTCGCTCTGATCGGCCGTGAGTCGCTATAACAGAGCACCTCAGTCGCTATAGTAACATGGCCGCCATTGATGAATGGGGGGCAGGGGGGGACATCAGAATTAGTGGATGAGCTGGCGGGCTGGCCTTCTGGATCGTGTGGTTGGTTCAGAGGTGGAAAACTGGAAGTGCAAAAAATGAAAGCAAAAGCAAAACCTTTGACCCCACTTCGCAAGCTACCAACGCAATGAAACACCCAATATTAAGCTATAAAACACAACATTGAAACAGCGTATGCAAGGAAGTGTTCTGCGCAATAGCGACACACGCCTATACAATTTTATAACATTGTTACATTAACACTTTAATGCCAGACCTGTAATGGCAATTCTTCATAAAAATATTAAAAATCCAAAAAATTCTCAAAAATTCTCAAAAAGGAATTTTAAAAGGCCAGAAGAGCTCACACAATGGTTTAATTAAAAAAAAAAAAAAGAAAAAAAAACCTGTTTAAACAGAAGCAATGTAACGTCTATTGAAATGTATGGGAGAGCGTCAGGTAGCGACAGGTAATACCAGGCGCTTTGAAAGCCAGAGCGCTGCCAGGATCCGCTGAGCCATCTGTGATGATGAATCGGTCGCTATGTGACCCTGTAAGAGGCGCTCACCAGAATTGCCTTCATAAATGTGGTATTGCGTGCCGTGGCCGGCGTTCACCTGCCGCTGCCTGTCGCTTACAAGGCACTACCTGCCGCTATCCCTTGATGAATAAAGCCCTTAGTGTAAATGTTGTCCTTTGCATGTTTTCAGGATAGTACCCCCCCCCCCACACACACACACACATAGATAAAGAAAATGTAGAAAGAAAGAAAGAAAAAGAAAAATGGAGAAAATATAAAGAAAAAAAGACGAGACTAGAGATAAGGAGATAAGAAAAAGGTGATATGAAGGACATGTAGATAGAAGAGAGCAAAGGTTAAAAGAGTGGAAGATGTAGAGAAGGTGAAAAGAAAGGGCGATAGAAAGAATGTGACAAGAGAAAAGAGATACTGTAAAGGAAAAGAAATGAAAAAGCGTATGAAAGAGAAGGACCCGAGGAATCACGTAAAAACAAGACAGACAAGGAAAGAAAAAAAAAAAAAAAGAAAATGGTGGAGCTAGAGAATATAATGATGGAATGTGCAAAAAAGAGAGATGGAGGTAATGTGCAAAACAACAACAGCTGAGAGCTTTCTTTCTGAAGTGGTGTCTGAATTGTGTGTCCTAGCTCCCTGCTACAGAGAGTTTTGGATAGCACCCTGTGTGACCGCACAGCTTGAGTACCCCAAAGGTCGGCTGTGGGGTTTATTCATCAAGGGATAGCTGCAGGTACTGCTTCGTAGTGGCAGGCAGCGTCTGGTGAACGCTGGACGCTGTACGCAATAACACATTTAGGAAGGCGATTCTGGTGAGCGACTCTAACAGTACCATGTAGCGTACAATTCATCATTACAGGCAGCTCAGCTTATATTGCCCACGCTCTAGCTTCTGTAGCACCAGGTATTATCTGTCGCTACCTGTCGCTCTCCCATACATTTCAATGGACGTTCCTTTTCTTCTCTTTAAACAGGGTTTTTTGTTTTTCATTAATTTTTTTCTCCCAAATAATTGTGTCACCTCTCCTGGCCTAGAAAGAGTCATTTCTGTAAATTTTATATTTTTTATGCAGAATTGTCATTACAGGTCTGGCATTAAAGTATTACACAGTATGTTACAATGTTACAACAATGTCATTCCACATGTTTTCGCTTTGTTACTGGTGGATATGTGTTCAAAAACAGACTTTAATCACACAGCATCTGCCGCTCTATGCGTGTCTGTTTTTTTGTTTAATATGAGTTGCTGAGAGTCGGTCGCACTGAGCTGGTGCTACCTCTCTCTCCCTGCAAAGCTGTACTGGTGTTAGAATGCCAAACATACATCTCATTCATCAATGCCGACCAGATTACTACAGCGACTGAGGCGCTCTGTTACAGCGCCCGATAGCCAATCACATCATCTACTAGCAGCCACTCTAAGCGCCTCTGTACAGATGCTCATCTGCCGATACCTGGCATTAGTAATGAATCAGCCTCCCCGTGTGTATGCATTCTGTGTAACCTTGTTTTTATATATTATACTGTCCCCAGTGGATAATTCATGAAATTAGGGTCAATCAGGAATATTTGCTTTAACTATTAGCGGGGAGATTGGGTAATTTGGTTTTGCATCACTGGTGGGTTTTGATCTTCTTAAAATCTCTTGTAGTAACAATACAATTGCTAATCTTTTTAATATATGATTATTCTTGGCTGTGTGCCCTTTTAGGCTTTTTCATTGAGTCTCGTACATAATAAGTGAATATTGGGTTGTGCCACATCTACATTTCATTACAGACCTCATAATGTATAGAAATAATTATATGATTTTTTTTTTAAGGTGGAGGTCCATGTATGGGTATGCCTAGCCCAGGGCAAGAAACCAACTCACGGGGACCAAAATCTACTGGCAGGCCTGGTAATCACTGGATTCCACATAAAGGAAGGGCGCACTGGGCTAGAGGCACAATCTTGGTAATTCCCTGAAAATCTAGAGACCACCTAGGACAAAGGCAAGATACCGGGGGGGGGGGGGAGGAAGGCAGGCCAATGGTCAGGGGTCACAGGCAGAGGTTTGTGATAAAGCTGAGCCAGAGGTCCAAAGGCAGACAACACAGAAGCATAGTGAAAGTATAAACCAGGGTAATTTTAACATTTAGTCCAAGGGATAATCCAAAGCAGTATTCGAGAAAGAGAACCCGGTTTAAACACTGAAGAACGTTCCAGAAGCAAGGTATGCAAGAATCCCAAACAAGAAAGGCCCGTCCTTTTATAGGGGGAGAATTGCATGCATGGACATAATGCAACACGCATACATGATAACATACTGGCTGCACAATCTTATCAACATCTTGAAGCACGACTGCACTGATGTGTGTGCATGTGAGGAAGTTGGTGCTTAGAAACAGATCTGCACATCCATGTATTTCTGCACATAGTAATAGAAACACGTCCGTGAATGCCTCTAGAAATCCGAGCAGCAGGACTTGTTACATTGGACAGCATGGCTGCTGGCTTGGTATATGTAGGCCCATGTTCAGCCTTGGACTGAGCCACAGAAAACTCCCCTGGTGGGCCACTGAATTCAGGGAATCCATTGGGGGGCATTCATCTCCAAAAGGGTCTTTTCCTTGGGTGCCATTGTTCTAATTTTTCTCCCACTATACAAGCCCAACACTGATACAGCTGAGATCATGTTCTACTTAAAGGAGCAGTATCGCAAATTTTTCTTGGTGACTTATATTTAAATGGTACTTTGAATGTAGGTAAGTGTTGGAGTAAGAATTACAAATTTAGAAAAAAATGATGTCCCGACCCGACACTCTGGCCTGTTCCATGCTGAGGAGAGGGGGGAAACAATGTATCAAAGTATCAGCTGTTCAGTGCTGGCAGCCGTCCAGCATAAGATAACAACATTGCAACATTGCCTGGCCAGAACTTATATATCTAAAACAGAGAGAAAAGCTCTAGAAGTCATTTAGCTGATTTTGACAGTTTTCCCTTCATGTTGGCTCTGCTGCAGAATCTTTCAGTTTACCATTTTCTCTTTCATATTCTTATTTTTCATTTTTCCATATGATCTTTCTTTCAGCTTTATTTTTTTAGAGCAAAGCCCAACCCAGGATTTTCACTATCTGGAGTTTTGTTTTGTGCCCCTAGGGGCATGGGATGCCCTGATATGTGAAATCCCCAAGTTCGCCTGTGAAAACGTACCTTTCCCTGTCCCACAGCGCATGCACGGGCTCTCATCCAATCAGCTCTGTTTGCACGCAGATGGGGAGCCTGAGCAGTAACCTTCCTGGCCGTCCGGCCTGTCTAAATGACTATCTGCGTGAGCGCGCCAGAAAAATGGGGGGATCTGTGGTTATCCAGGGGTCGTTTCACACAGTGGGGCATCCCGATTTAGAATGCCCAAGGGGGAAGGTCAATGGCCGGGTCTTATAGACTTCAGGGTCGGCCACTCAGGGTTTTGTTCCACTTTAATACCTTTAGATTTTCCTGCACAGTTATTCAAATAAGAATTTCAGTTATTTTCAGTCAGTTTAGTTTATTTTGTATAGATTTTACACATTTGAGTCACCTGGTCTCATAACAAAAGCAGCACCTCACACACACACAGCCGTTACCACTGATTACAGTGTCAGCCTCTGAGGTAAAGTGTTGCTAGACGACCAGTGGGCTAAATGAAGCAGCTCACTAAATACAACCCAGCAGATCCCCCTATTCAGCAAATGGACTGAGCCATTGTAATTATACAATTTAAAAGAAAGGCAGATATTTTTTCTTTTTTCTATCGCCACATTATTTATACACGTTAGAAGCTATTGTGTGGCTATTTAATTATTTATCTTTTTTAATGCAAATTTCGCGATACTGCTCCTTTAAATTTGACCAAAACCTTACTCTGTTGCGGCCCTGGAGCCGCTGCCACATACCCAGCTGAGATTCTCTTGTGCCCAGCCATTCATGGGGCAGGAGCACGCCTCTGACTGCATTTGTCGGGTGGGGGAAGAAGAATCTTTGCCTCAGTGGTGAGAGCTGGATCAAGGGGACAGGGGGACCAAAAAAATGTTGTGGCACACTGTGTCATAATAATAATAATAATGCAGTCTAATTTGCCTCTATTTTACAGGAGAGCTCTGCTTAAACTGGACCAACAGCCTGGCACAGTTGGAAAAGAAAGTTGGCCATTTTGGAGCTTCCTCTCCCAGCATCTCAGCCATGCTGCTGTCTGGAGTCAACTGACATAACTGACAATGCACAGTAACAGGAAGCCCATCAGCACTTCCTGTTTGAAGGTGGCCTACAAATGCATGAGCCGCCATTTTGTTTTTAAAATTCATTATAGAAAGAATTAGAAAAAGGTCAATGAATTTTTATGTGCAGCAATAAAAGTGCCCTGGGGAGGGATGCATATAAGCACCGTTTGTTGTGTTGGTCTGGTTTAAGACATTTTTGACTGTTGGTCTGCTTTAAACACTTTCAGTAGGAACTGGATTAGTGGAGTCAATTACTGTAATAGTAAAGGGCAACAGTTTGCCATAATGTCTTAATGCACAAGTAGTCAGGTACAGAAGGTAATGAACCCTGACCAATCATGATTCAGCTATGCAAGTTTTGAGGCACATTTGCTGCTTTGCAGATCAGCAGGCCATTGCTTCCTCAGGATTTGCTATATTATGGCTGATTCAGCACCATGAACGTTTTTTTCTCATGTTTTTTGTGAGAAAACTGTTTTTTTTCCTTTGTGCAATTCAGACGGTAATAATCTGGCAGGCAGCTCACTGGAAAGCTAGTGGCTGCCTGCAGAACAGTGGTGGGACCCCAGCAAGGCAGGTGTTATTTGCTCACACTAACATTATAATGTATCAGTTTCCCCCTCCCTGAATTAGGTTACATAAGGCCATACTGCACAAGCCATATGTGTTGCTCACACAAATTCAGAAGATAGATTTGTATAGGCCAAAACTACAAACAATTTCTGCTGCCTTCAGTGTAAAAAATAAAGGGGCTAAAATGTGAATCATTAACCATTAAAGTGGAACAAAACCCACCACCAGCCGTCCTGGAATCTAAAAGATTCCAGTGCCGGCCACTGGCTTTTCTCTGGATGCCCTGCTGTGTAACCCCCCCCCCCCCAAAACTCACCTTTCCACGCTTCAATGGCGCATGTGCAGCACGCGCTCCCCTTTAAAGTCAATAAAAGCCACCTACCAAACCGTCACAGCAGGTGGCTCTCATTGGATGAAAGCCCACTTATGCAATGTTGGAGCCTGAACAGGTGAGTTTTTATGGGCAAACTAGGAGGTTTCACACAGTGGGTCATCCTAAATCGTGATCCCACGGGGGCAAAGAACAAAATCCGGGAAAATCAATTTCCTGGGTTTTGTTCCACTTGAATTCTAAAGTCCATTGCTCCATTAACTACTCTTTTCACGTTACAAGGCCCCCCAAATTAGGATGCCTCCTAGGGAAGGTTGTTGCTGGACCAAAATCAGTTTTCTGCTTTAACAGATGATTTTGTTAGCTGGTTGATTGCATAATATGTAAAATATTATTTGATGTACGTATTTGTTCTGGCTAATGTGGTTCATATGAATTCTATTTGCATATGGAATTCATTATCTTGTTTCTCCAGCTTCCGTCTGTAGCAGCTCATTAGATTCATACACTGCCAATGAAATGAATTCACTGGGAAATGAATACCGCTGACCCAGAGTAGATAATAGGAACGTACGCAGAGAGATGGAAAGAAGAGTGCAGATTGCTATAGGCCATCACTCAGCACTGACTGGCAGCATGTTTTAAAGGCAAGGCAGTAACATGACATGTAGAATTTATACAGTCCTCTGAGATAAGAATCAAATCTGGAGACAGCTCAGTGTTTGATGTTTATGGCTGGAGTGAATGGTGCTCTTTTTCCTTACTGGCAGCAGAAAAAGGCTAAAGGATGTATAATGTATACTTCTATAGCATATGCAAAAAAACTAGGGGCCTTATTTATGATGTGCGCCTTTTAGCATCATTTTTGTGGCTATAGCGCCAGTTCCGGAGCGCCGGCATTACCGTCTTATCTGGCGCTGTGCTCCGCACCCCATTGGCGGTAGCAGTCATTGTGCAGAACGACACTAATTAGCTTTGCACTTAGGTATTGACCGGCCTATGTCAGAGGCTGTTGGACCCGCCAGCCGATTATCCCAGTGCCAGTGAGAGCCATTTTGTACTGCCGTGTTTCCGGTGCTCCTCAGCATATTTATGATTTTTTTTTCCTCCTTGAAATCTTTGGCACTGGTCAGCGTTCCATCATTATAGTTACAAGAAATCACTGCTAGGGAAAACTTTACTGTGTGTTTAGGCTGCGTTTTAGTTGTTGGTGTCCTAATTAAGCCAAAGAAGCCATTACAAAAAAAAACATTTTGACCCATTTTGGTCCTGTGCTTCAGCTATTACCAAGTGACAATGCAAGTTCTGTGCTCTATGGGAACTTAAGCTACAGCGCCAGGTTTCATCTGGAGTTGCTTCAACCAGAGCGCATCAGTTTCAGCGCTAGTGTTAAATAATACTGGATAGATGGTCAAAACTGTGGAAACTAGAGTTTAATGTCTCTAAATGTAAAATGATGCACTTGGGTAGAAGGAATCCCTGCTCTGAGTACCGTATGGGCAGCACTGTGTTAGCCGGGACCTCGGAGGAGACAGATTTAGGGATACTGATTACTGATAGCTACAATATGAGTGGACAGTGTAGCCAGGCAGTGGGAAAAGCAAGCAGGATGCTCGGCTGCATAGCTCGAGGCATCACCAGTAGGAAGAGGGAGGTTGTGATGCCGCTGTATAGAGCCCTGGTAAGGCCACAGCTAGAATACTGTGTGCAGTTCTGGAGACCTTACCTGCAAAAAGACATTATTCAAATAGAACGTGTCCAAAGGCGAAAAACGAAAATGGTGGAAGGACTTAAACTTAAAACTTATCAGGAGAGACTTAAAGAACTAAATTTGTACAGTCTGCAGCAAAGAAGGGAGAGGGGGGACATGATTGAGACCTTTAACCCTTTAAACGCCAGCCACGTAAATTTTACGTGGCTGCCTCTCCAACAGTTAAACGCCAGCCACGTAAAATTTACGTGCCTGACTTTCCCCAGTAAAAAAAAAAAAAGTAAAAATAAAAGACACTTACCTGACCCCTCGTTCGATCCGGTCGGGTCTCCTCTTCAGCCAGAGGGGCTCCGATCGCCCATCGGGGCTCCTCCGGCTGCAGGGGAGGGCCCGGAACAGGGTGCCCCCCCCCCGTTTCAGCAGCCGCCCGGTTTACTGTAAAAAAAAAACAAAAAAAAAAAAACAGTCACCTACCTTTGTCCCCGCCGGCTCCCGCAGGCTCTCCTCTTCACGGGGGGGGGGCTCCGATCCCCCCCCCCGCTCTTCTGTCTTCTGGAGGGGGCATAACAGCCCTCCTCCCTTGCCTCTTCCGATGGCGGCCGCCATCTTGGTGACGTCACGGGGCGGGGCCAGATGACGTCACCGCCGGGTGTCATCGGGGCACCCGGCAGTTCGTTTCTCAGATGCCGGTGACGGCTGGGCGGGGAAGGAGGGAGGTAGGCGATCCTCCGATCGCCTGCCTCCCCCCTTCTCTGCCCAGCCGTCACTGACAGCAGATCGCCGCGGGACACAGAAGATGAAGATCGGAGGTGAGTAAAGTAAAAGTTTTTTTTTTTTTAATAAACTTTTTTAAAAAAACGTGTCTTGTCTTTTTTTTTTTACCTTTTAACCCTTTGTGAACTGGTAAGGGGTCCATGTGACCCCTTATACCAGTTCACAGGGCTCGGGGGTCTGGCAAGTCACCTGCGCTAGCGGGTGGCTTGCCATTAACCCCCGGCACCCCCATTACCTGCCTCCCCAAAGGCCAGGGGGGGGCAGAAGAGCCCGGGCCCACATGGGCTATGTGGGCTCGTAGGCTGCAGGGTGGGGGGGCCACAAAAGCTGGCCCCCCCACTCTGTGCCTACAAGCCCCCATAGCTGGTCCCGGGCTGGTTACTGTGGGTAAGGGGGACCCCACGTCAATTTTTTTTTGATTTTTAAGGGTTTTTAACCCTTAAAAATCAAAAAAAAAATGGGGTCCACCCCCCCTGGGAGGGGGGACCCTATGTCATTTTTTTTTTTTGATTAACCCTTTGTGTTCTGTCATCCAGCAGCTATAAAAGGCTTCTAGCAAGTGAGCAGAAGCCAGTGATCGCCGAGGGACAGAGTGCTCCAGGATGGATGGGAGGTGAGTACAGTGTAAAAAAAAAAAAAAAAAAATTAATAAAATATTTTTTCTCTTTTGTGTGTCTGTGTCATTTTTTACTTTTAACCTCTTGTGAACTGGTAAGGGGTCCATGACCCCTATACCAGTTCACAAGGCTGGGGGGATGGCAAGCCACCTGCGCTAGCGGGTGGCTTGCCATTAACCCCCGGCACCCCCATTACCTGCCTCCCCAAAGGCCAGGGGGGGGCAGAAGAGCCCGGGCCCACATGGGCTATGTGGGCTCGTAGGCTGCAGGGTGGGGGGGCCACAAAAGCTGGCCCCCCCACTCTGTGCCTACAAGCCCCCATAGCTGGTCCCGGGCTGGTTACTGTGGGTAAGGGGGACCCCACGTCAATTTTTTTTTTGATTTTTAAGGGTTTTTAACCCTTAAAAATAAAAAATAAAATGGGGTCCGCCCCCCCTGGGAGGGGGGACCCTATGTCATTTTTTTTTTTATTAACTCTTTGTGTTCTGTCATCCAGCAGCTATAAAAGGCTTCTAGCAAGTGAGCAGAAGCCAGTGATCGCCGAGGGACAGAGTGCTCCAGGATGGATGGGAGGTGAGTACAGTGTAAAAAAAAAATAAAAATTAATAAAATATTTTTTCTCTTTTGTGTGTCTGTGTGATTATTTACTTTTAACCCCTTGTGAACTGGTAAGGGGTCCATGACCACTATACCAGTTCACAAGGCTGGGGGGATGGCAAGCCACCTGCGCTAGCGGGTGGCTTGCCATTAACCCCCGGCACCCCCATTACCTGCCTCCCCAAAGGCCAGGGGGGGGCAGAAGAGCCCGGGCCCACATGGGCTATGTGGGCTCGTAGGCTGCAGGGTGGGGGGGCCACAAAAGCTGGCCCCCCCACTCTGTGCCTACAAGCCCCCATAGCTGGTCCCGGGCTGGTTACTGTGGGTAAGGGGGACCCCACGTCATTTTTTTTTTTGATTTTTAAGGGTTTTTAACCCTTAAAAATCAAAAAAAAAAATGGGGTCTCCCTCCCCTGGGAGGGGGGACCCTATGTCATTTTTTTTCTCGATTTAACCCTTTGTAGTGTGGATGGTTTTTGTGTTTTTTTTTGTGAATGTTATAAAATACTTGTTTCAGTTAGGGGGGGTCTCCTGGGCAGGAACGGGGGGCTACCGATAAATATGTGGTACCGTTCTAATCGGTAGAAATGGGGCTTTCACATGCAATATGATTTTCCTTAATAAAATACATTTTTTATTTAAAATAAAGGAGTCAATTTTCTAAAAAAAAAATTTTATTTATTTTTTTTTTTTTTCACTTAATAATATTGTAAAAAAAAAAAAAAAAATTACAAACAAGACATTTCATGTTAAAGTCTAAACTCTGCTGCAAAAAAAAAAATATATAATTTTTCTGAAAGTTCCAGCAAAAATGGCGCAAAACATGTCGCAAAACATGACGCAAAATGGGGAAAAATGGCCTGTCAACAGAGGGTGACAAAATCTCAAGTAGGCTGGCAATTAAAAGGGTTAATAGTACCTATGCATGTTGGGTATTGTTCTGTTCGGGGGACCTTGCGCTTTCAGACTTAGCTTGTTTTTTCTGGTTTGCATATTTATATTTTAGGAAAAGGTGTTTTTTATTCAGCTTTTTTATAAATTTTTTAGGGAAACCCTGCGCAACCAAAGAATTCTTTGAGGAATTAATTCCAGAAAGATGAGCCCACTACAGCAAGCTGGGTACCCTTAGAAAGCTTAACGTGTGTACTTTCAGGGAATATATGGTTTATGGGGGATATTCCAAATGTAAAGGGTTGTTTTGGTTGAAAAATCGCAAGGTGCGCACTTTGTCTGCAGAGCTGAAATTTTCAAGTAAAATTACCGTTACGCACATGCTTTACTTTGGGGTGTTTGGCAACTCTTCCCTTGACAGAACCTATGCATGTTGGGTATCGTTCTGTTCGGGAGATGTTGCTTTTTCAGATTAAACTTGATTTTTCTTGTTTGTATATAGTTTTTTTAGGAAAATGTGGCTTTGATTCTGCTTTTTTATCCTTTTTTTAGGGAAACTCTTTGCAACCAAAGATTACGTTGAGGGATTACTTCCAGAAAACTATGGCCACATCCACAAGCCTGGTACGCCTAGAAAGCCTGAGGTGTGTACTTCCAGAGAATATATAGTTTGTTGGGGGTATTTTAAATGTAAAGGGTTGTTTTTCTGGAAAAACCGCAAGGTGCGCATATTGCATAGCATAGTTGTATTTTATCTGAAAATCTCCTAAAGCGCTGTTTCAGTTTGGGGGAGTCTCCTGGGCAGGAAAGGGTGTCTACCTATACATATGTGGTACCGCTGTAACCGGGAGAAATTGGGATTTCACACGCAATAAGATTTTATTGACAAACTTACATTTTTTATTCCAAAAAAAACTACAATATGTAAAAATTTTTTTTTTTTTTTTTTTTTTGCACATATTTCACCCAAAAATATTAAGAATACACCTAACAAATGACAAACAAGACATTTCATGTTAAAGCCCTGAAAAAAACAATATATCATTTTCCTGGGAAATCCCTGGAAATCCCCTCAAAAATCACAGTTGAACAAGGGGAGCGCAAAATAGTGCAAAATGGTCTGGCAACAAAGGGTGACAAAATCTCAAGGTAGGCTGGCGGTTAAAGGGTTAAATATGTGAAAGGATTGAATAAGGTTCAGGAGGGAAGTGTTTTTAAGAAGAAACTTAATGATAGAACAAGGGGGCACAACCTGAAGCTAGTCGGTGGGAAGATCAGGAGCAATGTTAGAAAATATTATTTTACAGAAAGAGTAGTAGATGCTTGGAACAAACTTCCAGCATCATAATTGAAAAATGTAAACATGCCTGGGATAAGCACACATCTATCCTAAGATAAAGAGTACATACAGTATACACATAAGGGCAGACTAGATGGACTGTATGGTCTCCTTCTGTCGTCAACTTTCTATGTTTCTATGATACGCTAGCTGGCGGCCGCATTGGCGCTGCTGTTTCTTTCTTTGTTAAATCCCATGCTGAGTGCCACTGAGGCCAAAAAAGTGGCTGTGTGGTGCTGATGCTTCATAAATAAGGCTCTAGGTATGCTAACAGGAAACCTAATCATTCAGGATCAAGTTACATTTGTTTTTGGGAGACTACAAAGGTTTTGGATGCATTTTACCGGGTTGGAGGACATGCTTTAACTGACTAATGAAAAGAAAGCTTTTGATTGGGTAAACTGGGATTTTATTCAGGGTACTTCATAACCATTGGATCTAGAAGTGAAAGCAGACCTCCAGTCAAAAAAAATAAAGTTTAGTAGATTGCTCTCCTAACCCTCCCCCAGTCTCAGTGTTGTATGCTGTTTGAGAGGGCTTAAAGTGCTACTGCAGGCAAAGGTAATTGTTACACCATTGCATCGGGCTAAATTTAGCACTGTCCTAAACTGTTTTTCATTTTCAAAAATCAATGGCCGAAATATCGAGGTTTTCAGGTTCACTATATAATTTGTGATGTGATTAATCTGATGGTGGAGGAGGAGCCAGAGGGAAAGACTAGCAATCCTGTCCTACTCTGTTGAGTTTATTGGAGGGAATAATAATAAGAGAATGTCATTGGCTGAACCTGTAAACCTTGATATATTGGCCATTTCTGCTTAGTTTAAAATGGAAAGCAGTTTAGGACATTGCCAAATGTAGCCTGATGCAATGATGCAACAATCAACAATGCCTGCAGCCTCACTTTGACCTTATGCAGATGTTATGGAATTTATTTGCAGATGCCGTGCTCCTGGACTGCATGGGAGTGGCCATCTTACTACACACTCTATCTACACAAGGCAGGCTTCTCAGCAGTAATGCTTGGGGTTTTGCTATAAGCTCCCCACACCAAACTGAGAAAAAGATATGTCTCAGAAACAAAGGGCAGCATCTCTGTTATGATACACACTGAATCAACTGCTGGTGAAGGAGAGGATTGTAACTATGCATCTCTATATAACTATATGCCTTGGCACCCACAACGTACTTAAAGTGGACCAACACCCAGGATTTTGACTATCCTGGGTTTTGGTCCACTTCGGCGGGGCACCCCAATCGGGGGTGCCCCGCTGTGTGAAACTCCCCAGAAACCCCAATAAACTCACCTCTCCCCGCTCCCACGTGACTGCCCGGTCCAATCCCCGCCAACGTCCAGGCGGGGAACAGGAACGTCCAAGCGGCTTCCGCCGCCGCCGCCTCCCTCGCGTCACTTTCGGCGCGCGCGTGCCCGTGCCGGCCATTCACAGACGGTCGGCGCGGGCGCGCGCACGCCTAGAGGGGCACGAGGGAGGTGGCGGCGGCGGAAGATAAGGTAGGTGATTTGGGGTGTTTGGGGGGGTTTCACCCCGCGGGACATCCCGATCTCGGATGTCCCGCGGGGTGGGAGGTGATCGGCCCGGGAATCTTATAGATTTCCGGGCCGATCACCTCTCAGTGTTGGTCCACTTTAATACAATGTTTAGGAGCTTTCTGAGCAGTGATGAGTCCTTACATCTGATGGCTTTCTGCATTTCAGGAGTGCAGAATATGCATGCTATTCCACATCATCTACATGGGGTTGAGGAGAACAATTGACTAAGCTTTGATGTTTTTTTTTTTACTAAAGTTCTGCTTTAATATATATAATTGGATCTCTTCATCGTATTTTATGCTATCCGTTACTGATCTGTAACAGTCCATGAGGCAGTGTCTGACTCTTGCTCTGTCAAATGCTATGAGACAGGAATGACCTTTGCAGGTATTACTGAGAACAATCTAGACAATGCGGCCTAACAAAGATATTAAAGGGTGGGCAAAGGGCAGGATAGAAGGCTATGCTGATTATTTTTTTAAAATTTACTAAGCCTAAGATCTTAGTACCTACAATGTCAACCGCTGGCAAACCATTACAATGGATAGCAAAATTCAGAAATCATATCAAATCTTTAGGGACAAAGATTCCATTAGATGACATACTATCACCAGGAGTTGGTTTGGAGATAACTTTGTCATGGTTGTGAAAATGACCATTTTAGGAAACATTTTACCAGGATAACGGGCTGTGGCAACACAAAGAACATATATTATGGGCCTAGCTGTTCCAACTTTAGATTCACGTTGCCCTTCCTGACACCATTTTTAGAATCCCCACATTAGGCATGACCCTAGGATGATATTCTGCTATGGAGTGGTCTCTTCCTCCCCTACCAAGTTATATGTATTTGCTCAGTAGTCTTGTGCAGCAAACTGCAGGAAAGATAGCAGATGGTTGGATATAGATGACTGCTAGTGGATGGGTGGTCGATATTCCAATCTAGCTGGGAACATCATTCTGGTCTGTGCAGAGAGACAAAACTCTATTTAGCCTAAATTAGTGGCAAATTTCAAAAAATCTATTTTAAAATCAGATGGTACAAGAGTCCAAAAACCATACATAAAGCTATTCCTCATCTGTCCAGCAGGCGTTGGTGGCACAGCCAGGGGAAATGATTACATTATAAATATTGAGGACTATAGGTGATCTTCTTCAGAATCCTTGCCCAAACCATAAAGCTCAAGCTTTATTCTATTACTTGACTCAGTCTTCCTTGCTTTTATGTTTTGATCCCTTCCCCGCCTTGTTTTTTTCATTTCCTCTGTGTGTATGTGTAGTCAGGGCCAGATTAAGTGTGGTGAAGGCCCCAGATACAGTATTTTTTCCCATCAAAATAATAGTCCAGCCAAGTAACTGGTTGTCTGGCATCTGCCTACTTACTCAAACGTCAGATCAAGTCCCTTGTGCCACACTTGTGCGGGTGTGTGCTGCTTGGAAACTCCTGCTTTGAGATTCTGGGTGGGGGGGAGGGGTTGTAGTCACCCAGCTGGTCCAGCAGAAAACAGTTTCTCGGCATTGAGCTGCCAGCGGTTGTGCTTGCTGGTTTATGTCCAGTGAGTGCACCCATCACTGTAGTGTTGCTGATGGCAGCTTTGCTGTGTCCTGCCTTGTGGTGGCTCTAGCTGCAGGTTTGCAAAAACAAAAAAAGGCAAACAAAAAAAGGCTTGCCCAGACACGAAGGCCCCCACTGCTGCCCATGGCTTTGTTGCTGTACCTGCGGCTTGTCAGACCAAAGACTAAAAAGCCTCCTGGGCCAGACCATAACCCAAAGGTTGGTGAAGGCCCCCTTTGCAGGGCAAGTGGCGCACGGCCCTTGCAACCGCCACATACCCTGCCCCTGTGGTGAATGTTTTATCTGTATTTAATGTTTAGTGCTTATGTTTTTCTTTGTATAGATAACCCTTATAAATAATAGGGTGTTGTGGGTCAGGATAAGGTTCACTGTTTATGTCCATTTTTAAAAAATTTTTAACTTTTTGAGCTATTGTAGAGAAATGTGGGACCCTTGCCCCAGTGCTGTTAATTAGTTTTTGCTCACATTTTCTTGCTGGCTGTGTATGCTTTAGCTGTTTGCCAGCATTTTCTTAATGTGGTTGCATGACCCAGTACTTTTATACACAATGCCGTGCATTTCAGCTGGTGCTTGTTAATGATGAAATTAAAACGCAAAATAGAAGAGCATTTTGTGGCCTTTCACTTTGGTTCTGTATTTGATCAAAGTCATTCTTTAATGCTTTTTCGTCTTCAAGTTATCTCATCTTAGAAAGGAATTCTCATGGTACTTGAATTCTCATTTTCATCTGTGTCCTTGCTCAATTATTTATTACGCATCAGAGATGTGTGATTATGGCTATTAACCAGATTTGTCACAACTATTGTTTGGGGACTGAGGGATTCATAGGAAAAACACAGACCTATTTAATAGAGAAGTATAATGAGCAATGAACATGGTGAAAGAACTACTTCATTTAAAACATCACAGAAAGCCTCTCACCTATGTTCCCCCCCTAGTCCTTACCCTATGATACGGTCTGGATTCTGACCATCTTTGATTGTTCACTATTCAAAGGAAAGGAATTGCTATTAGTTGCATTAATGTAATTATTGACTTAGATGAGCTTTACAGTTCTCAGTTATGTACCTATATTCTATTTTATGGAATAGAGGCAAGATTATTTTTTATCAATAATCATATATATATATATATATATATATATATATATATATATATATATATATAGCCAGCCTAATGGGCGCTTACAATCCATTCCCGGGGAGGCATAATGGTCTAACTCACTAATAGACACAACAGTTCTTCTTGCTTAACCTCATTTGAAGTTCGGAAGTGCTTCATAATTAAACCTAAACCATATGTAAACAGTAAGAATACTTACAGGTGTAACAAGACTGTCAAGGGTCTATAATGAAGCAGAATAGGCTGTGTGTGCAGCCCAACTTCTTATATTACCCCATTCAAGAACACATCTTTGCCCTTATTTTTACAGCCTGGAAAGGTTTCTTTTTAGTTTAGAAATACATTTTGCATTCTGGTTTTCCAAAACCTGCTGCAGGATTCAAACAGCTTTAAATATTAATCTGTGTCCTTGTGAAAGGTTGTTTTGCTTGCTCCAGTTCCTTGTTTAATGTGACAAAGATTTTAGCAGCTAAAAATACAGCTTGTGACCTGAAGTGTCTGCTGCACTTGTTTCCTTTTCTCTTTGCAGATGAATGGTTTATTATAAGTGGTTTATTGTTCCTAATTCTATGGCCTCGATTCAGTAAGTAAGTAAGTTGAAAAAAATTCTCATGGTCGTAAAAAATTCGCTTTAGGACAAAAAGCACAAGAATGTCACTGTTGCTGAATTACCAGCTAGAAAGGCAATAGAAAGCAATGGCACATTTTACTACAGTGCCATTGACTTTTATTGTCTTTCTGGCTGGTGATTCAGCTACAGTGATATTCTTATGCATTATTCTCCTAATATGATTTTTTTACTACTATGAGAATTGTTTTCAACTCTTACTAAATCAAGGCATATGTGTTTGCATTATTGCTTAGTATGAATTAAATATTAAATAAAATTGGCAAATAAGTTTAGTGTAAAATGAATGCATTATGCATCCAAAGAAAAAAGCTGTTTAAAAAGATACCAAGTCAAAATCCTGGCTTTGTTACTGGCCCCTGGAGCATTACAATCTGGGATGATCCACTGTGTGAACCCCCCCCCCCCCCAGGTCATCCAATCTAACTCCCCTTTCCCTGATCCTACAGTGCATGTGCAGCCTCTCGTCCAATCAGCATGCTCGGATCCGTTCCAGCCTAAGTTACATTACAAAATTTAAAAAAGTAAGAACATTTTGTTGGACAACCTTCTTACAAAATACAAGTGGACCTTCACCCTGAATAAGGGCGTATCTTGTATTGTTCCCCCACCCTGTATATACAGATTGCCAACATTATAAATCATCCTATCTGCACCTAGTGCTTTTTATGAGCCTTTAAACATCCAAGATGGTGGTCCATGGAGTCTCAGGCTGCCTGCAGACAGGAAGTGTCTTCTGACTATGCCTCTCTGCATTGTGGGATTGCTGTCGTTTTGCTGACCCCAGCCCTGCTCTGTCTGTGCAAAGCACAGCTATGACCAGCCCCCTGCACTCCTCCCCCTCCTCTCCTGAGTATGTGATGCTTCTGAGGCAAGATGGCAGCTTCCGTATCCTAGAGTCCTGAACAGAGTTGCAGCCCAGTGGGGGAAAAACTTTTTTTTTAAGGGTTTAGGCTTTTTATTAAATGAAGCTGAAGGTCTGGTTTAAGCTCCTTGTAAAATAAGGAAAATCTACAATCCTCAGGGTGCATGATTTAGCACCACTGCAGGGCTCCCTGGGAACCTCCTGAGCATCAATCATGCCACTGCTGGCTCCAACAACACAGCTCATTGCATCTACTAGCTCCTAAAACAAGCTGGCTCAAGAAGCACTGCTGGTCTGCCCCTGGGATCCACTTTTGGGTGTTTGCGTCTTATAGAGCGTAAAGTGCATATTTAAATTATTTGGGTAAATGTAAAAATCATAACGTTTTTGCAAGAAAGTTTGGCAGCAGCCCTACAGTGTTTTTGTGCAGAAGTTGCATGATGTTTGATTTCCCGCCCCATTACAGCAATAATGGATTGTGTGAGCAAAGCTATCAATGCTGCACAGCATGACTAATGTGTCGTCTTGGAACAGCTGTAATCAAGATTGTTACCTTGGCACATTGTAAATACGTCACAGCAGCTTATTTTCCGCTACATGAAACACTTGTATGACAGGAAAGAATAAAAACTAGATAAAAGCTGACTATTACTAGTGTCAGCAATATTGATTGTCCTTGTTCTGTCTGTACGTGATGTCTCTTTTATGTTTAATAAGACTTTGCAGAATAAAATGGCCCTGCATTTTCTAATACAAACATTTACCAAGAATCCTTAGTGTCATTGTGGTCCGGTCCGTTTAGCACAACTCTCCAGGATCCTAGTAATCCCTTTGTTCCTGTAACATAAAAACAATGTATTTTATTGAAATCACTATTGTTGTTATTATTGAGAGTTTCAGATACCCACTAAGAACAATTGTAAGTCTATGGCATTAAACCAGACTTTCAGCATCAGGACAGCTGGGTCTCACTGTGTTGAAAAAAGTTTATCTCCCAAGAATTCAATAGAATATACACCCCTGCCTTCGACATAGACCTGCTATCTCCCCTCAGGTTGAGTGTGATGGATATTCCAGAAGGGGGTGGGCCAGGCTAATAAATGTGGTTGAATGAGTATAAAGACAATACTCATGGACACTTGAGAGAAAAAAAAATTAACATAAAAAAACCCTGTTTAAACAGAAGAAAAGGAACATCCATTGAAATGTATGGGAGAGCGACAGGTAGCAACAGGTAATACCTGGCTCTCTGGAAGCCAGAGCGCCTGCACTATACACTGAGACGCCTGTAATGATGAATCGGAAGCTACATGGTGCTTCACCAGACGCTGCCTGCCGCTACGAGGCACTACATGCCGCTATCCCTTGATGAATAAACCCCAAAATTGCACTGTATACGGGGCAATTGCCAACCATGTTGTGCCAGCATGGCTGACTCCTGTTGTTTAGAAGAGACAAAGACTAGATGGCTGCTGAACACTTAAGGGAGCACTATTGTGAAATTTTGTAATAATAAAAATCCATATTAACACATTAGCGAATGAGAGGAAGGGTCACTTATACACCTGAACTGAATAAAACCTCCACAAAGTTTGTGGTTTATTCTCTTGTGGTAGGAACAAAATCCAGAGGTGACAGGTTTAGTGTATCAGGGGTGACAGAACCTCTGATTTCCTCTCTCTTATATTAGAATAGAAAAACATGCCTGGCTGGATATTTCTTGATGCCAGGTGTATGAGTGTCCTCCCCTCCTGCCACCCAGCATATTTATATAGATTTTTATCATTGTTCCATTTTCATGACAGTGCTCCTTTAATTAGTATTCAGCATGGTCAAAGGGCTTCCCTTATTCTGGCTTCGGCCTGGGCTGTAGTCGCATGCTTATTAGGCAAAATTTTGATATTTGTTCAAATTGTATAGAATAAACAACTGCAGGGGTCTAGACCTGAACTGGGAAATAGAGAACTGCTTCTACCACAGATACCATGAACTCCCAGAATTTGGAAATTCCTGGGAATGTAATCCAATTTGACAGTAATAGAATAGACTTTTTGGGAACTTTTTTAGCCAACTGAGTTGTAGGTGATAAGACTACTTTGACTCTTTTGGAAGTCTCCTCCCCGGAAATCCCTTGAATCAAGGTCTAATTTGGTATACTTTGATTGAAGGTGGAGACAGAAAGACTGATCACAAAAGAGTAAAAATGACCCCAAATTATTCTTTAGCTACATAAACCGTAAAAGGTACAAACCTGAGGGTCTGGACCCCTGAAAAGCAAGGAGGGGACACCTATTGAGGGGAATGAGGAGAAAGCAAATTTACTAAACAACTTTTTTGCATCTATATTCACAAAAGAATGTGACATACCGAGTGAAATGCAGGGGAATAACAGAAAACTCTTCATTAAATGTCACTGGTCTAACCAAGGAATACGTCCAGCACCGTCTCAAGCAGATAAAAATCGATAAATCACCGTGACCAGATGACATACATTCTCATGTTTTAAGGGAGTTATGTACAGTAATAGACAAGCCGTTATTTCTAATATTTGTGGATTCAATAACTACAAGGGCTGTTCCGAGGGATTGGCGCTTGGCAAATGTGGTGCCAATATTCAAAAAGGGATCTAGGGGGGAACCTGGGAACTACAGACCAATAAGCTTAACATCTCTGGTGGGCAAGCTGTTTGAATGTTACTTAAGGGATACTATCCTGGAGCATCTTGGGGAAAATTACCTTATTACTCCATATAAGCATGGATTTATGAGGAATCGCTCCTGCCAGACAAACTTAATCAGCTTTTATGAGGAAGTAAGTTCAAGATTGGATCAGGGGGAGTCATTGGATATCACATATCTTGACTTTTCTAAAGCATTTGATACTGTGCCACATAAAATGCTGGTACAAAAGATGAGAATGCTTGGACTGGGGGAAAACGTGTGCAGATGGGTCAGAAATTGGCTTAATGATCGAAGGCAGAAGGTGGTTATAAATGCTACACACTCAGATTGGGTCACTGTTACTAGTGGAGTACCACAAGGGTCAGTTCTGGGACCAATTCTCTTCAATATATATATATATATAAATGATATTGGGTATGGATTAAACATTAAAGTCTTAATCTTTGCAGATGATACTAAGCTGTGTAAAGTAATTAAAACAAAAGAGGACAGCAGGCAGCGACAAACAGATTTAAATAAATTGGAAGCATGGGTAGTTAAATGGCAAATGAAGTTTAACACAGATAAAGGTAAGGTTATGCACATGGGAAGGAGAAAGCTGTGTCATGATTAGATACTAAATAAAGAAACACTTGCTAAAACAACAATGGAAAAGACCTAGGGGTTTTAGTTAACAATAAGCTCAACTGTAGTAATCAATGCCAGGCAGCAGCTGCCAAAGCAAATAGGATCATGGGGTGCAGAAGGGCAACAAAGTTAATAAAAGGAGTGCGGGGGCGAGTACCCTGAAAGATTGTCAAAGTTAGGTTTATTTAGTTTAGAAAATAGATGCTTGAGGGGTGATCTAATAACTATTTATAAATGTATTCGGGGTCAATACAAAGATCTGTCCCACAATCTATTTATACCCTGGAGTGTAACCATAACCCGAGGGCATCCACTAAAGTTAGAGGAAAGGTGTTTTCTCCACCGACATAGGAGGGGATTCTTCTCTCTAAGAGCAGTGAGACTATGGCATTACCTGCCAGAGGAGGTAGCAATGATGGATACAGTAAAAACGTTCAAAAGTGGCCTTGATGCCTTCCTGGCATGTAATAACATTTGCAGCTATGGCTACTAGACCACTGGAAGGAGATAAACAGGCTGAACTGGATGGACTAAAGTCTTTATTCTGCCTTACATACTATGTTACTATGTATTTGACTTGTGCAGCACCCCATTTCAGTGTGTAAGATAGTAGTCTAGCGCCCCTCCAGCTAGCACAGTATTTCATATTATTTGCGCTGTGCATCGAGGATTTGTATTATTCCGGGGGGGGGGGTCGCTACTTGAATTTGTGCTAGACTTTTTTCTACAGCCAGCCAGTGTACAAGCCAACAACCAAGTTACTAAATGGCTATGGTGTCCGTAAGGTAGGGTGGGGTCCCCAAAAAGTAACAGCGGGCAGTTTAAACCACTGCCGCCTGCAGAACTTTGCGGCCAAAAGCAGCATCAGCTGAGGCCCTAGAAAGGGGCCTCACGCAAGGGCTCAAAGGGAGACCCCTGCAAGGCAGATACAACCAAGTTTAAATCCCAGACTGGTAACATAGGCTTACGTGGGGGACGCACATGAGTAACCCCCTGGAAGAATGTCTTAACCAAACGATGGTGAGCAAAAGATCTTTGGAAGAAAATAGCCAAGGCAGAAACATGACCTTTAAGGGTACTAAGTTGAAGACCCAAATCCAAACCATGTTGCAGAAACTCCAGAATCCTAAGGACAGAAAACACCCAACAGGGAGACGACTTAAACTCACACCAGTCAATATAAGCATGCCATACCCTATAGTAGATAAAGGACGAGGACTTCTTCCTAGCCCGAATCATGGTAGTAACAACAGAGGCAGACAGCTCCTTTTCCATCAAGATGGAGGTTTCAGCAGCCAGGCCGTTAAAGCCAGAGTTTGCAAATTGGGATGGCGTAGCTGCCCCTGAGTGAGCAGGTCTGGAACCTTGGGCAGGGTGTACTGATTTACTGCCAGCTGCACGATGTCTGCGAACCACACTCTTCTTAGCCAACAGGGGGCCACCAGGATGGTTGGCACCCCTTCCTGGGATATCTTGCGCAGCACCCTGCCCTGCAGAGGAAATGGAGGGAACACATAAAGGAGCTGAAAGCTCTTCCAAGACATTGCTAGTGCACCCATGGCCAAGGCCAGAGGGTCCTGGGACAGAGAGACAAAGGCTGGAAGCTTGTGATTGTGGCGGGACGCAAACAGATCCACATCCGGCTGACCCCAACGGTGGCACAGGGAGCGAAACACCCTGCTGCTGAGGGACCATTCTCCCAGGCGAGAAGTCCCCCTGCTGAGGGAGTCTGCCTCCAGATTCTCCACTCCCGGGATGTACACTGCCAAGATGCAGGGAACATTCTCCTCCGCCCAGGACAGTATCAGAGACACTTCCTTGAGGGCCCTCTTGCTTCGGGCCCCTCCCTGATGATTGAGGTAGGCAACCGCCGTTTGGTTGTCCGAGCGGACCTGAACAGCCCGACCCTGAAGGTGTGGAGTCAGTTGGACGAGAACCAACCGTATCGCTCTCAGTTCCAGAATGTTGATATGGGTGTGGACCTCCTGAGGGCCCCACTGACCCTGGAATTTCAAGGATTTCCAGAAGCCCCCCAACCTGTCAGACATCTGTGGTGATTGTCTCCCAGCACGGAGCCAGAAAGTATCTGCCTACCAACAGGTTTCTTGAGTCCAGCCAGAACAAACACCTGATCCAGGGACACCGGGTCCCGATCCCAAACTGACAAGAGGTGAAGTTGAAGAGGCCTCATGTGAAACTGAGTGTATGGAACAGCCTCGAAGCAAGACACCATCAGGCCCACCAGCTGCATACCCTGCCGGATGGAAGGATGAGGGCAAGACAGAAGAAGCTTGGCTTGAGCTTACAGACTGTCCACCTTCTGCTGAGGGAGAAGGATCTTGACCTGAGATGTATCCAGAGTCATGCCCAGAAAGGACTTGACCATTGACGGTGACAGGGAAGACTTGGGATGGTTGATCACCCAGCCGAAGGACTCCAGTGTGGACACCACCATCTGGGTATCCAGCTCGGCCTGCTGGAAGGACCGAGAAGTGATGAGAATGTCATCCAAGTAAGGAAGGATGCGAATGCCCTGAGATCTCAGCAGAGCCATAATGCCCGCCAGCACCTTGGTGAATACCCTGGGAGCCGAGGTGAGACTGAAGGGCAAGGCCACAAATTGGTAGTGCTGATCCTCCAGAGCGAACCTGAGGAATCTCTGATGACCTGGAAAGATTGGTATATGAAGGTAAGCATCCTTGATGTCTACAGAGGTCATGAAGTCCTCCAGGCGTAGTGAATTTTGAGTCTCCATGCAAAAGTGTTTGAATCTGACAAATTTGTTGAGGCGCTTTAAATCCAGGATAGGTCTGATGGACCTGTCTTTCTTGGGAACAGTGAAAAGATTGGAATAGTAGCCTCTGCCCCTTTCCTTTAAAGGCACTTGGCAGATGACCCCTAACTCCAGAAGGTTTTGGACAGCAAGGCGCAGACCCTGGGCTAAAAGGGGGTTTTGAGCCATCCGGGATTTGATGAATCTGCAAAATCTATCTTGTAACCGGAGGACACTACCTCCCGAATCCACCGGCCTGAGACGTGAAGTCTCCAGACGTGAGCAAAAAGCCGAAGCCGTCCCCCCATCCGGATGGTTGAGGGCGCCCCTTCATGCCTGAGGGGGCTTGAGTGAGGTTTTTGGCTTGAGACCCCAGGAGAGGCCAGGACGGCCACGTCCTCTGCCCCTACCACAATGGTCTCCACGGGCCCCAGTAAAAGAGACTCCACGGTTAGTTCTAGAACCACGGAAGGATGGGAGAAAGGCACCTGTCCCCCGAAAGGACCGAGACGGCCTCCTGAGTTGAGGAAACCTACCACCCTTAGCAAACAAATCCAAGAGATGCAGGCCCTTGAAGGGGAAACCAGTGAGAGCCTTCTTAGCAGCATTGTCGGCCACCCACTGACGTAGCCAGACAGAGCGGCGTATAGCCACCAACAGGGCAGAAGTCCTACCACACATTCTAATGGCATCATCCATGGCAGAGAGGATATATGCAATAAATTCCTCACAAAGCAGGAGAGATCTATACTCCTCTCTATCTGTATCCTCAGATGCCCCATCCAAAATTCACTTAAGCGCCCCTTTAATGGCAATAGCCATAATAGCAGAGGCACAAACCGGGCGCAGTGCCGTCCCCACACATGCAAAGGCATTACAGGCCAGTTGGTCCAAACGCCGGTCCTCGGCATCTCGCAGGGTAGTAGTGTCAGGAGAATGCATGACAGATGTATTGGACAACCCTAGAACGGGCGCATCCATCTCGGGAGGACATGACCAACGCTTGACAACATCAGCAGGAAAGGGATACCTCTTGTCCCAACTCTTAGGCACCTCGGGCAGCTTGCTAGGCCGTTCCCATTCTTTTGAGCACTAGATTATTAAAGTGAGAATGCTAAGGAAACTCCCAGCGTGGCTTAACCATATGAAAAAGCTCACCCTGCTGCTGCGGAGCCACTGCCGGGGGAGAAATACAAAGCACTTCAAATATGTGACTCAGCAATCTGTCAGTGTCATCAGGGGACCCCCGGTCTTCCCCAAAAGGAGTCTCAGTACCACCGTATATCTTAGGTTGTTCCTCAGAGGATTCTGAATCAGAAAATAATTCCCCCTCCTCAAGGGGGTAGGGACCTGAGAGTAAGTAAGGGCCCTCATCTTCCACAGGGAAGAGGAAAAGCCGCGGGTGATAAATGGCGCTTCTTAGCAGAAGCCTTACGCGGAGCAGACCCAGCAAGATGTTTCTCAATGCTGGCCACCCATGCAGCTAAATCAGGTTGAGACTCCCCACTAGTATGCCCCGTAGTGGGGGTCAGATGTAAGCGTGGGGGGGTAGGTGAGGCCAGAGGGGTCGCACCACCAGGCCCAGTAACAGACAACCCAGACTGCAGCGCAAGTACCTGCTGGGCACAGGGTACACACACCCTGACATCATCACTAATAGGGGATACCCCACACACAACACATAGCCAGGCTTGTCCCGAAGGAACCCCAGGCCAATTATCCCCAGAAGCCTCCATATGGTGATTTGAATGGCACAATAGGCCAGTAAAGGTTAACACTAAAGAGCTACTCGGGATGCCCCAAGAACCACTAGGGAAGTGGGAGTTAGTGAGGGAAAATGGCCGGGAGAAACCACAGTGCTGAAGTATTCACCCGCCTGGAAGACATAACAAAACATTCCCATGAGAATAAGGCAGTTAGAAAAAACTTTTAGAAAAAAATCACCCCATCGGGGTTACTAACGAACCGCAGAGAGCCAGCAGCACGCAGCAAGGAGACAAAATGGCGTCCGCAGACCTCAAGGGGCAGGCAGTGGAGTTTATGAGATAAAATGCATCATCCACAGAGCCCGCCCCCCCCCCCGAAGAGCAGGAAAACGCGCCCACGTGACCTGGCCGGCCAATAGCGACCCAGCAGCGTTGAGGTGAACAGGGCTGCCAGCCGCTGAGCGCAGTACAAAGCGCGGCGGCGGCGTATTATAAAGTTACAAGCACTAAAACATGTCAAGAGTGAAATACAGTGTTGAATCACTAGACGACCCCCCCCCCCCCCGGAGATCCCCCAAGGGGAGAGTGAGGGAGGATAACAGCAGAATTCCCAGGGAAAATGGCGCCCAGAGGACTAATATGAGAAGTGAGGGTGGAGGGGGAAATATATATGTGAATAGGGTGTAACTGCACAGAATAACCTGGCAAAACCCATGAGGCAGTGGGGGCATCCCAAAAAGGCTCACCATTAGCCTAAACCGCCTACCCTGTTAGAGCAGGGACTGCGGTAGGAGCCTAGCTCCTCAGCACCATTGGTGCTTGCTAACCTACCTTCACCCGAACCTTAACAGCCGAGGCTGGAAGGCAGTAAATGAGACGGAACGGGTGGAAATAGTCTTGCAGGGCTGCAGGCATATAAGCCCCGCTCACCTGCGCCACAGTCCAGACTGCAGAAAGAACCGGGGATTTTGTGGGAGGTCCCTGACTTATATAGGGCCGGGAGGAGCCACAAGCTGTTTTCTGCAGTCCAGCGCCATCTTGTGGATGTATTACCCATGTGTAAGGAATCTTCTGGAACAGGACGTGCTGTATACTTAGAATAACTGTACTATAATCTCTAAGGCCAGCCTTACTACTTCCTCCCAGTATCCTATCCCATGCTACCTACCCATGTTAATTAGCCAAGACCTGAAAAAGACCCCCCCATAGCATACCCATTGAATGGTAGGTGTCAAAGAGAGCCCTAATGACCCCTCCAAATCCGTTGCAGTGAATAGAGTTGGCGTGCTATAAGGGATCTTGGACCAGAGAGGACGGAACAGGTGCTCATCTTCTGCTTTTGGTAAGTTTAACAGTGAATCAGGGTGGTGACGCTGGGCTGGACAAAAGGGGAGTATAGCAGTTTTTGTGGAAGTCCATTTAACCTTTCCCTCATCAGACACCATTCCTGAATATGTCATATACTCATCTCTCACTCTCTCAATATATAAATATATATATAAAAAGACTGTATATTATTCAATGCCTGACCAAAGAAAAGGTCACCATCTGAATACAACTAAGAAAATAGGTGAAAGCATAGGAAGCCTTTGGGGTGTGCTAGGGGTGTGGGTGCACAGGGCGCCATCCTATCTTCTCTGTGATGGGGCACCAGGAACTCTCAATACCCCCATGTCTCTCCTTTCTTATTTGTATTTTTCTTTATAATTCTTTTAACCTTTGAATACCATCTTGGACTTCCCTTTCTCCTTCTCTCTTTTATTTCACAATCCTTCAATCTCCCTCTCTATCCATACTCCCTCTTCATGTTATTTTCACATTCCCTCCATTTTTCTCTTGTCACCTTCTGCTCATCTCTCTCTATTTTCAGCTTCTTCACACTTCTTTGCTTCCTCCTTTCTTACCTTTCTTCCTCTCTTTCTTTCTTTATTTCTCTTCCTATTTTTCTTTCTCTCTTGCTCCTTTTTTGCTTTTCTGTCTTTTTTTCTTCCTTTCTTTCTTTCTTTCTTTCTATGCATCCCCTATTTTCCCACTGTTTTCTTGCCCTGTTCAGCTCTAACTTTTTCTCTCTCCTAGACTCTCTTGTTTTTCTACATTCCTCCGATCTCAGTTTTATTCCCTTATTCATTTCCTCTCAATTTATCTAACTTCCGTATTTCTTTTTCTGCATTCCCTCAATTTTTCTTGCCCCATACCTTCATCTTCGTGTTTTTCATGTTTCCTCATTTTTTTTTGTGTGCATGGGGGTGCCACCCGGACATGAAAAGGGCGTCACTTACCCTAAGGCCGGCCCTAGGTGAGAGCTTCCTATTGGATAAATGCTGCATGGGTGATTATGTTATGTGTCCGAAGAATGAGGTAAGCTGACTACCTGAATGGCCAGGTTATTCCATCTATGAATTTTATTCATCCCTCTTGTCACATTGGGCATATTTAAAGATGACAATGTAAGGATTTATTGGGCTCATACTGGGAAAGAGTGGTTCAGGAAGAATGAAACATTATTTTCACTCATGGACTGGCTGCCACAGTCCAGACCTGAAACCCATTAATAATCTTTAAGATGCTAAGGTGCTGGAGAAGACTTTGGAACGGTCCAAATTTTCTATCCTTAATACAAGATCTTGGAAAAAAAGGTGAAAATGATGCCACAGTGAATGTGTGCCATAATCAAAGCTAAAGACAATCCAACAAAATATTAATGTGTGTGACCTTATTTTTTAGTCCAGTAAGTATATATGCATCCATGTATACTTGTATACATATATGCAACATGTTCGCTTCTCAAAATTGCACAGAGGGTGTGGCTAAGGTGGCAAAAAAAAACACTTACCTCAGCCACAATTTAGGGCCGATGGTCAGTGAACTCCAGCGCTGGGCGCTGTCATTTTTCCTCCAGTCACTCATGCTGCCGCAGAGTGTGTTCCCCATGCTATGCGTGCTCCCGCTTGCCAATTTAAGTCACCAGACCATTAGCACTGAATTGCGGCTGAGGTGTTTTTTGGGAACCCGCCCTGTCTCAGAACTAGGGAAGGGTGGCAGGGCAGGGGGACATTTAAAAAGTGCCATTCTGGCTGGACTGACCCTTTATTGCTTTTTTGTGTACTGCTTAAAGGGGAGCAATCACCAGGATCCTGGCAATTGTCCTTGCCCCCAGGGGCATCCCGAATTAGGATGCCCCACTATGCAATGCCCACTGTACTCACCTCTCTGCCATTCCCACAGTGCATGCGCAAGTGCTCATCCAATCACCGCTTTATGCCATACATACTAATGCAGTTATTTGGAATGACGCGCCGGTGTAGGCAGCGCACACATCTCTGGCTCCCCTGTGAAATGCATGCTTCGGTTCGCCCAGTTTATCTGAATGGCTGGGCACGGGTGCGCACACAGCTGCAGTGCTGCCAGGCATGCGGCGACGGCTTCTAATCACGCCGAGGTCCCGGGGAAAGCTAAGGCTCTTGCGACCGATCTGGGGGGAGGCTCACACAGTGGAGCATGCCAAATCGGGGCACCTAGTTGGCCTCTGGGGTGATTGGTTCACTTCCTCATAGCTTTTGACTTTAATATGAATTAAAATGTAGAAAAGAAACAAAAACGGAATGAAAAGGTGTGTCCAGGCCTTTGACTAGTATATATAGAGCTATATAGAGCACTGTACATAGATTCAAAAGTATTCAGTTTCCTCTTTTCATGCCAGCTGATGTACAAATGCAGCATTAAATATTCATGTGGGTGAATCAAAGATGCTGCAGGAAGAAGCAAATGTTTCCTTATGAAACAGATCTTTAAAGCTCTCCAAATCAATGTAACTTTGCTCTGGAATACAGAGCACTCCTTCATTCGCTGAATGCACCACTGATAGGCTTGGGTGAAAGCCCTCCTCAGGGGCATCCTGATCTAGGACTTTACTGACGCCTGTACGGCAAGGAAATCTGAATGAAGCTAGCACCACCAGCCGCATCCATTTTGCTGCCTCTAGCTGCGCACACCTGGCTATTCGGGGGAGTATGCCAGGGATGTGCCCACTGCATAGGCACGTCACAACGGTGAGTCTATCAGGCGATCTGAGGGTTTCACACAAAAGGGCATTTCAATTCGGGGGGGCCCAATAAAGAGGTAGAGCAACCCTCCAGAGTTTTATAGAATTGAGGGGGGTATTACCCCTGCCATATAAAAGCCATTTTTGAGTCCCCAAAGTTGGGACATGCAATGCAGCCAGAGCTACTCACCTGGGAAGCTGCCAGCCTCCCTTTAGAACACTCCATAGGGAGAGATCCATGGTGACTGAATCCCTCCCTGTGTGTGTTCATGGCAATTCTAACTGAGCAAAGGGGGTGGGAGTAGCTCCATCACTATTATTTATACAAAATTATCATCATTATTATTCAGGGCCTGGGAACCAATTTACCGCCCAGTTTAACCCTCTCATTATCCAAGTATTAAGCACCAAACATGTCTAGCTATGTGGAAAGACAGAGATTTGGTTGCACATATCTGCAGATACATGTGGAAATCTCTGTCTTTCCAAATAGATAGACATGTTTGTTGCTTGATATTTAGTTGATGAGAGGGTTAAACTGGGCGGTAAATTAGTTCCCAGGCCCTGAATAATAATAATAATAATAATTCTGTATAAATAATAGTGATTGAGCTGCTCCCACCCCCCTTTATTCATGTGATTGGCTGCCAGCAGTCAAGTGGTTAAGAGTCCTCTTACGGGAGTCCAGCCAATGGACCTCAGGGCAGCCAGCAGCCAATTTTGTGGTCCGGTTTCACAGAAGGAGCATATTGGGATTCCCCCCAGGTTGAAATCTCACAATTTAGCAGACATTTGTCTAGATCTTGGGACCCTGCTTGCTGCAGACCAGAATGTCTGCCAGTACGATTGTTTATCTGATTCCCCTGGTATACTTATCCAGCAGTGCATGTGCGGGTTGCATCGGTATCCCTCCAGCTGCCGTGTGCTCCCCCATTAGGCCAGTAGGGGCATGCACAATGTAACAAATGTATAAGTCTCTACTCATAAGATTTTCTGTGCGACCCTTTGTACATGTATCTCTTTTCAAGTAGTGGGTACAGGGTCAAGCTTATAGACTATTTTGCTGTTTCTGGGGTTTAGGCTTCCCCCAGTGTTTTTTTAAGCCTATGACCAAGACCTCACTATTACTAATTCCAACTATTTATAATTCATTTGCATTTATTAATAGGTTTTCTTTACACAATAAAATGTTTTACATACATTTAAAAAAAACAATTAGCAATTACTTACTAATACCAACAGATCTATTACATTTGTGAAATTCATCAAAGTTATGCTTCTAACATGCCTATGTTTCTCATTAGTGGTGGCCGTTTAGTGCACAACAATCATGTGTTCTATGGTTTTCACCAGGCTGATCCAAATTCCCTCCCCTGGGCAAACATGTTTTGCCGATTGTCCTTGGCTTCCTCAGTGCCCCTTGTTCAGTGGGGGATATGGTTCAACTGCATGTTAGAGGGTTATTGTTAAAAACATATATCATTTCATGTGTTATGCAATTTTCATATATATTTTTATATGTGCATATATTATTATGTATATCTGTACCTTAGAAGGGAAGATTCATCAATTCACTCTCTGGTGTGTTGTACATTTGTCATAACAGTTTCCCTTGAAGATCTGGTTCGGAACAACCCTGGAAGTGATAGGATCCATAAATGTCTAGGCATCTATTTTTTCTTTCAATTTTTATAGTTGCTATGATTCGTTTATGCTAATGTAAGCATCTCTTACTTATTAAGCCTGGTTTAGCCTTTCTGTATTCCTCCCCTGGCTGTAACAGCTCCTGATATTCAATTTTCCGGTTATCCACCGCTTTCTGAAAGATACAGAGGGGCTATATATAACTCCGGTCTGTCCCAGTATCTTATTCCCTTTATAGTAGAGGAGCTCTCATCCCTCCTAATATGTATGGTACTGTACCTTTAAGCGCGCGATGTCATGCTGCGCTGCAGCTATGGCGTCCAGCCTATTGTGCCCTCACTTGGATCTCTCAGCCTGCTCAGGCTCTCTCCACGTCTTTGTTGCTCGTCCGTCTAGGGGTGAGTGGCGGCGCCATTCGGGCGGCATTACATGTGCGCTCAGGGCCGAGAGCACATCCCCACATCCGCCGGAAGTGACGTCCCGTGCCTCGGTCCTGGAACGCACTGCGTGTCTCCGGGAGCCAAACCGGATGTGATGCAGTCCGCCGCCCCATCTCACGCTCTCCGGCTCCATGTTATTGGAGTCCATCTAGGCGTGATTAGCAGAGGTCGGGAGTGTACTTACCTACTCCATTTTTTTGGAGCCTCTCTTTCTTATGCTCAATGTACGCCTATGCCTTCAAATTACACACTATGCTTACATATTAAAGATTTATGTTTTACAAATCTGCTAGCCTCTCATTGTAATTAAAATTTATATTGTGTTTTTTTTCTGTTGTCCTATTTTTGTCATTACCCCTTTTTCCCCCCTGCGGGCGTAATTTTGTTTGTGTTTTTTTGTTCTTTTTTGATGTCATTGTGTTTTTTGATTTATAAAGGTAAGACACTGCCCTGTCCCTGCCTCTAACGCTGGTTCATGTACCATTTGGGTTTCTCATTGCCTGTGGATCTTATACACTTATTCCAGGGTGTTCTATCCCACATCTTCAAGTTTACAATAAACATCAAAAAAAAATTTAAGAAACCCTCCACCTATTACCCGTCCATGGGTGTGAACCATAATGTAGCTACTTTTTTAGATCTAGTAACAACTGAAGTTGAGCAATTACCTAAGAAAGTGAGGCATCACCCCAACTTGGATGCAAAACTTCAGGAGGCCCTACACAGTTTGGAGACCATCAACCAAATTGTGGTAAAGCCCGTGGACAAAGGGGGGAACATTGTCCTAATGTCGATTGAACAATACGAAGAAATGTGCCATCGTATCCTCAGTAACAAAGAGTGGTACGAGAAGGCCTCCATGTCCAGACTTACCAGGGATGCGCAAGAATACCATGACATTATCCACGAGGCCCGCGACCGGGGAGTTGTCGATGCCTCCACAGCTGGCTTCTTGGAGTCCCCATGCCCGAAAATTCCAACTTTCTATGCACTCCCAAAGGTGCACAAGTCCCTATTGTCACCTCCGGGAAGACCCATAGTGTCGGGCATGGGGGCTCTTACCGAGAATGCCAGCTGGTACGTGGACCAGCACCTGCAGCCCCTGGTCGCGGGATTACTTGCCACATTGTCCGTGTCCTTGAAGACCTGTGGGTATGTCCTGGCGCATTCTTGGTGACTCTGGACGTGGAGGCCTTATATTCGAGTATCCCACACAAGAAGGGACTCAAGGCGGTCGAGGCTTTCCTTAACGAACTAGAGATAGATGAACACAACCACAACCTGTTCCTGCTTCGGCTCCTCAATTTTATCCTCACCCACAACCTCTTTCTCTTTAAGAACACTCTCTACCACCAGATACAGGGGACGGCGATGGGGACGACTTGTGCCCCATCGTTCGCGAACCTGTATCTGGGGTGGTGGGAGAGGAGGTTGTGGGCAGAGGACCAGATGACCAAGTACCTGTGCCATGTTTCGGCATGGCACAGGTACATTGACGACATCTTGGTCATCTGGGAGGGGCCGAAGCAGGAACTGGAGGAATTTATCATCCTCCTTAATCAAAATGATCTCAATTTGAAACTAACACATGAGGTCAACGCAAACAAAGTGACATTCCTTGATATTACAATAGAAAAAGATGATCAAGGTCATATTACAACAACACTGTACCGGAAAGAGACAGCGGCTAACACCATGTTGAGGGCGACTAGCTCACATCCCAAACATCTGCTGAGAAGCATCTCGTACGGGGAGTATATCAGAGTGCGGTGTAATTGCAGAACGCTAGAAGCATTCCAAGAGGAGGCAAATCTGATTAGACAAAGGGGCTACAAACAAACCATCTTGAAGCAAGCTTATCAGAAGGCGAGAAAATATGATAGACAAACCCTATTGTACAAACCTAGAAAAGAAAAAACTCAGAAAGGTCCAGCACTAATCCTGACCTATAGTGAATCACACCAAAATATCCGCCAAATTGTAAAAAAACATTGGCCCGTCCTTCTAAATGATAGTTATCTGAAAAGCTTCCTTCCAAGAGAGCCGCAAATAATCTTCAGACGGCCACCCAACCTACGTGATAGATTGGTACATAGTCACCACAACACAAACAGGAAGGAAAAATGCTGTAAACAGCAAGGAACGTACTGCTGTGGCGGGTGTAATATGTGCCGCTATATACAAATAGGAGATACGGTCACATTAAATGATAGGGGAAGCTATAAAATCAAGCACTTTGTAAACTGCTCATCAACAAATGTCATATATGTCCTAACATGTGGTTGTGGAGCATTCTATATAGGAAAAACAAACCGCCAACTCAGGCGGCGTATTTACGAACACGTATATAACATAAAAACAGGGAACCTGAAAACGCCGGTCGGCCGCCATTTCTTAAAATATCATAATAAAAATCCCAGCTCAATCAAATTTCAAGGCATTGATAGGATACATGACCCCCAAAGAGGAGGTAATATACAAAAAACAACATTGCAACTAGAGACACGATGGATCTATAGGTTGGGGGCATCCCGCTTCCCTGGTCTAAATGACACATTTAGTTTTAGTTCCTTTCTTTAGGGAAACAAAATTGGTAGAAGTGAACACAAGGATATGAAAGGAGGGGAAAACATGGGGGATCAAGGGGAAGGGGTTAAAGTGTTCTGCACTATGAGAGAGGATAAGAGTAGAAACGTAATAATGGAAATGAGTTAAAAATGATGTTTATTGTAAACTTGAAGATGTGGGATAGAACACCCTGGAATAAGTGTATAAGATCCACAGGCAATGAGAAACCCAAATGGTACATGAACCTGGCAGCGTTAGAGGCAGGGACAGGGCAGTGTCTTACCTTTATAAATCAAAAAACACAATGACATCAAAAAAGAACAAAAAAACACAAACAAAATTACGCCCGCAGGGGGGAAAAAGGGGTAATGACAAAAATAGGACAACAGAAAAAAAACACAATATAAATTTTAATTACAATGAGAGGCTAGCAGATTTGTAAAACATAAATCTTTAATATGTAAGCATAGTGTGTAATTTGAAGGCATAGGCGTACATTGAGCATAAGAAAGAGAGGCTCCAAAAAAATGGAGTAGGTAAGTACACTCCCGACCTAATCACGCCTAGATGGACTCCAATAACATGGAGCCGGAGAGCGCGAGATGGGGCGGTGGACTGCGTCACATCCGGTTTGGCTCCCGGAGACACGCAGTGCGTTCCAGGACCGAGGCACGGGACGTCACTTCCGGCGGATGTGGGGATGTGCTCTCGGCCCTGAGCGCACATGTAATGCCGCCCGAATGGCGCCGCCACTCACCCCTAGACGGACGAGCAACAAAGACGTGGAGAGAGCCTGAGCAGGCTGAGAGATCCAAGTGAGGGCACAATAGGCTGGATGCCATAGCTGCAGCGCAGCATGACATCGCGCGCTTAAAGGTACAGTACCATACATATTAGGAGGGATGAGAGCTCCTCTACTATAAAGGGAATAAGATACTGGGACAGACCGGAGTTATATATAGCCCCTCTGTATCTTTCAGAAAGCGGTGGATAACCGGAAAATTGAATATCAGGAGCTGTTACAGCCAGGGGAGGAATACAGAAAGGCTAAACCAGGCTTAATAAGTAAGAGATGCTTACATTAGCATAAACGAATCATAGCAACTATAAAAATTGAAAGAAACAAATAGATGCCTAGACATTTATGGATCCTATCACTTCCAGGGTTATTCTGAACCAGATCTTCAAGGGAAACTGTTATGACAAATGTACAACACACCAGAGAGTGAATTGATGAATCTTCCCTTCTAAGGTACAGATATCCATAATAATATATGCACATATAAAAATATATATGAAAATTGCATAATACATGAAATGATATATGTTTTTAACAATAACCCTCTAACATGCAGTTGAACCATATCCCCCACTGAACAAGGGGCACTGAGGAAGCCAAGGACAATCGGCGAAACATGTTTGCCCAGGGGAGGGAATTTGGATCAGCCTGGTGAAAACCATAGAACACATGATTGTTGTGCACTAAACGGCCACCACTAATGAGAAACATAGGCATGTTAGAAGCATAACTTTGATGAATTTCACAAATGTAATAGATCTGTTGGTATTAATAAGTAATTGCTAATTGTTTTTTTTAAATGTATGTAAAACATTTTATTGTGTAAAGAAAACCTATAAATAAATGCAAATGAATTATAAATAGTTGGAATTAGTAATAGTGAGGTCTTGGTCATAGGCTTAAAAAAACACTGGGGGAAGCCTAAACCCCAGAAACAGCAAAATAACAAATGTATAAGACAAGAGACAGAGAACTGTCTGATGAAAAAATATCAGTCAGACTTACATAGTATGTTATACAGTGAAATGTTTTGTTCCGACTGCTCAAGAGAATACGATACAGATGATAACCAATAACCAACTATTTAACATTAGTGATTAAGATATTCATGCTTGGGAGAGTGGGTGTCAGTGTCAGTTTAGAGCAGGGGTACCCAATCACTTCTTGTAAAGGTCCAAGAAAAGGCTGCTTCCCCCTCCCCCACCCAAAGAATCCTATTGGGCATTGGGGAAAAAAATTTTTCTCAGAACATCCTTCGGGCAGCATACGCCTGAGACCTCTGGGCTCCTCCCACCAAAGAGGAACACATGACCACCAGCCAGAATAAAGTCTTGATTCCTCCTTCTATTCCCCAGTTGTTTCCGTGTTCCTCCATGAGGTAGGAGCCAGACCACTAGCTCCTGAACCAGGAAGGTTTAGGTAAGTATTTTCCAGTGCCATAGGCTTGATATTAGCAGGGGGTCCATTTCTCGGTCCTGAAGGTTTCTATTATGCCTGGGGCCCAAGATACCCTATGGGAGTCTAGGCCAGATCCCATTCTTTGATTTATTTTCAAAGGAGGGTAAGCTATGTTTTTTCCCTCTTACTGAGGAAGGGCTACTTGGAAGAAGCCGGGTGACCGGACCCCATTATAGAATATTCTAAGTATGTCACACACCCCGGTTCAAGATAATCATTACATGTGGGTAGTATGGTCTGAAGAGGGCGATCTGCAGAGATGATTGGAGGAAAGAAAGTCCCAATACACATGCCTCCCAGTCTAGGCTGTATCCCGGGTGAGGGTAGAATGGCACTTTTAGTGCTCTGGAGCCATGCTCCACCGCGAGACCCTGTACCAGAGGGTAGGCGGTTATCCGGGCTGGTGACCCCGGTTTGGGATGCCCTCTCCCTTGGCCCCCCTTTCCTGATGCCCTTCTCCTGTGGTGGTGGGGATAAAATGTCGGGGGCCACCTTTTTTACCTCAGAGTTAGGATTTATTTATTGAGCATTGTTTCACTTTAACAGCGGCGCTTGCTGCTACTGGCGACAGAGCTGAGGAGAACTTTTCTCCTCAGAAGTTGTAGTTGGGGGGTGGGGCCGGCTGTTGGCGCTGGCTTGTCCCCCTGGCTTTACTGTTTTTTGTTGCGGTGACTACCGCAATGGCCGCGGCGCGGTTATTTGCGCTGGCGGTTCCCTTAATCTTGTGAGGGGAGATCTCCCCTCACGCGCTGGCCACAGTGGGCGGGGCCGGGCGATTGCGCGTCGCCGCGGCCCGCACCCATTACATCCCTGGGGTCTTTGTGGTTACCGGCGCCGCGGCTGCTGTTCTTGCCATGGCGCCGGTATATGTGTGCGCTATAGTGTTTTTCTGAGGTAATTTACCTCACACATTTTGCCATTAGGGGCGGGGCCGGGCTGTTGAGCGGGACGCCACGGCCCGCCCCTGTTAGGCAGACCCACTGCGGAGCCCGCTTTCCGCTCTGTAAGGGGGCGGAGCTACGCATATCGCGCGCTCCGCGCTGGCCACGCCCACAGGATCCTCTCTGCCTCTGTGAGCTGCGTGTGTGGTGGACGCCATTTACCTCACGCAGGAAGGCACAGTGAGTGGCCCTATGGGCCCCCTATATTTCTATATATATATATATATATATATATATATTTACTTATATGTAACCCTTTATATCCGGCAGTCTTTCAGGTAGAACGCCTTAGGTTTTAAGGGGTCTTCTTCCGGTCCTTGGGTCCCTGGGTTAAATTCCATGTAATAAAGGAAAGCAGTATGTAATAAAGGAAAAAAGGCACTCAACATCGCCAAGTTCAATTTGTGGTTACGCCAGTGGTGTGAAGACAAAGGCTTTGGATGTATTAGTCATGATGTTAGAAGGTGGTCGAACAATGAGTTGTTTAAGAGGGATGGCTTGCATCCTTCACAGAAAGGCACAGAAGAACTTGGAGTGGAACTCAGAGCATTTTTTGATTTAAACTAGAGGAAGGGGACAGAGATGTAACTTGTAAGGGTGATTTCTGTCCCCTACCATTTAGGATGAAGCAGGACATTGAAGCAGGAAGCCCGGGCAGTGGTAGGCTAGAGGTGGAAAAGATCAAGGACACACTAAAATACAATACCAACAACATCCACATGATCCCCTCGATTCAAAGAGCAAAAGTTAATTGATTTCGTATCGAGAATCGTAAGTTTGGGTGGGTGTTTGTCATTTTTTCTTGTTTTTTTGCCCATTTCGTATTCGCACGATCGTTCGCGCATAGACGTATATGAACATACGCATTTCGTACGGAAATCGTATATTTTGCGTTAGTTCGTGTCTTTTTCCCGTCCAAATCGTATTATTTGCGTCAGATCCTATTTTTTACGTCCTTCACATGGGCTTGCAACCAATTCAGAGAGGTGATTGCTAATTGTTTTGAAGCCCATTAAAGAGCTGCTTTACGAAATGTTTGCCGGCAGCTATTTGGCCTCGGGAGTAGGATGGAGAGGAGCGAGTTTGTGGCACATCAAGGGCTTATGCTTTTTGGCATTGAGTTGATCCAGATGTCTGAGAGCAGATTGCCCCTGCGTCGTCGCATGAACATCGATAGCATGAATGATGTTGAGCTGTTCGAGCTGACCAGGCTTAATCGCGCTTCCCTCCATAAATTATATAGTGAGCTGCGGCCATGGTTAGCCCGCACCACAAGGAAGGGGCAAGCAATTTCAGGTATGACCAAGATGCTTGGCTGCCTGCAATTTTGGCGAACGGCTCGTTCCAGAGGCTGGGTGCCCTCTCCGTGGGGATGTCCCAGCCTACGCTGAGCCGCGCACTATCTAAATTTTTGGAAGGCATGGCTGCCATAACTCCAAAATATATTTATTTTGCGGATGATATGGCAGCCAGAAACGCCATTAAGCTTGGTTTTTATAATGTGGCCGACATGCCCAACGTAATTGGTGCTGTTGACTGCACACATGTGGCACTTGTACCTAGGGCAGCCGACGAGTATATATATAGGTATTTATATTTGGTTTTAGGTTATTATGTTGCCCAACGTGTAATGTAACCTGTTTTCCTTTGCGGCAGCATATTTTTTTTTGGCTCATTTGTGTACATGCCTTATTTAGGCTTTTCATTAGTAGTTTCCAATAGAGTGCAGACATGTTTTAAATTTTTGATCCTTTTTTCAATCATCAATTACCCTTTTTGTATGCTTTTCCCTTAAGGAATCGAAAAATGGGACACTCCCTTAATGTCCAGGCCGTGGTTGGGCCGGACATGCGTTTTCTGAGTGTCCTTGCCGGCTACCCAGGATCGTCGCACGACTCATATATACTCAGACGATCTGGGTTGTTTCGGAGATTTGAGTCAGGTGAATTTTCGGGCGCATGGCTGCTTGGTAAGTGTGTCCTATTTATTTGGTATTAAATTTCTGAATAACCTGTTATTTGTGGATATTTCTGTTTTTGTATTCTTTACATAAGCCTGAAACTGCATTTTAGTTGGGTCTTATTTTCGGAACTCAAAACCAAAATGCTTGCCTCACTTTGTCCTTCAGAATGTTTTCCCTTTAGTTAGGATGTCTGTAAGTTCCATGTCCCAAAATATATTGGTTGTGAGTTTATACCCAAGTATCTGTTAGTTTAGGTTCCTTTTGTAGTATTGGTCTTTAAATGTCAAAGTGGACTTAAACTGCATACCTTGTATTCTTTATATAAATGTTGAGTGCCCCTAGTTCCATGTCCCAAAATATATTGGTTGTGAGTTTATAACCAAGTATCTGTTAGTTTAGGTTCCTTTTGTAGTATTGGTCTTTAAATGTCAAAGTGGACTTAAACTGCATACCTTGTATTCTTTATATAAATGTTGAGTGCCCCTAGTTCCATGTCCCAAAATATATTGGTTGTGAGTTTATACCCAAGTATCTGTTAGTTTAGGTTCCTTTTGTAGTATTGGTCTTTAAATGTCAAAGTGGACTTAAACTGCATACATTGTATTCTTTATATAAATGTTGAGTGCCCCTCAGCAGCATCCTAATTGTAACATGTCAGAAAACCCAAAATATCTTTAAATTCTAACTGCCCTTGCCCGTGCAGATGTTTTATCATTCTTTTGTATATTTAAGCGGCATTTTTAGTTATGTACTACATTAGTGGCAATAGTTATTTTGCTAATGTGCCCTGGGTGTATTTTTACGCCCTTTACCTTACATCATTTGGATATATGTCAAATTCTTTGTGTTTGTTGTCTTGCCTTTTTAATGTTTATGAAATTTAATTGTCTTGTTAAGGTGATTCCGGGTACCCACTTCTCCCCTGGCTCATGACGCCTGTGCTGCGGCCCCAGGATGCCTCTCAGGAAGCGTACAACCGTGCGCACCGCAAGACCAGGGCTGTTGTGGAGAGGGCCTTTGGGCTGTTGAAGACCCGTTTTCGTTGTTTGGACCATACTGGGGGCGCCCTGCAATATGATCCCAAAAAAGTGATCGACATCATCATGGCATGTGCTGTTTTGCACAATTTTGCAATACTAGAACGTGTACCACGTTATGTGGATAGTCTGCCCTCTACAGCCCTAGAGGATGATGGAGAAAATTATGTTGGGCCACCCAGTGAGTCTGGACAATCAGTTCGAGCAAACTTGATATTGCAGCATTTTAGTTAATTTAATTTCGTTTTTCAACATTCTGTGTGTCTGTCTTAGCCTTTTTGTTCAATATGTTGTTTTGCCGTAATGTGGCATTACCTTAAATTAAAACATTTTTCCCTTAATTGTTGCCTAATGTATTTCATGTTGTTTACTTAGCTTGATATTTGCATTGTTACACCTCTGAAACCAAAAAGTATCTGGTTTAGCCCAAGCTGATTTAAAATGTGTTTCCACTAAAAACGCCACAAGTATTGTAATTGTGAAATTAGTTTTACTTTGTAGAATTAGAATTATTGTGCTTAACATAAAACATTCCACATACAACTGTGGTTAAAAAGGCATGATATAACAAAAAAAAAAACGACCACATCTACACCTGGAAGTGAGTGGCACAACCAAACAAGGACACCCAGTCCAAAGGCCAGCCTAGTCCAGTCATTAATATTGCCTGTGCCCAGGGATATTTGGGCATGGCCATAATGTCACACAAACATGTCTGCAAACAGGAGGAGCACAAACCAAATACATATTTAAAGCCATAAGTGGCCAGATACACTCCACATAGACCTATGGCATTGGCTAGTGGCCTTAATCATTACTCTAAGGAGCTATATGGGAGCAAATACAAAACACAACCTGCATGAGCAACACAAAATGGATTGTTTGAAACCTAAAAGGACAAGTAAATACAGTGGGGGGTAAGAGAAAAGATGTCCCACACAATCATGGCTTAATAGGGTGGCTGCCCATAATACCCAGGTGGAGGTCCGTGGGGATGGGACCTAGCCTGGGCCATGGCTGCATTGTGAATTTGAAACTGCTCCATAATGTTTCTCTGCATATTGGTCATCTCAGCCATGGCTGACTGGATGCCATTACTTGCAGTTACCATGTTGCTGTTGAGGGTACGCAACTCCGCGAGGATGCCCTGTAAGCTGGTATTGATGTTGACCATGTCGGCATGCCTTTCCTCACGCTCATTAACGAGCTGTGCCTCATACGAGTCCCTCTCTTGGGTCCATAATTGAAGCAGGGCACTCTGCCTCCCCTGGGAAATTGTGGGGCGGCGTAATGGAGTCCGCCGCACAATTACCCTGGCTCTTGGGCGTGCCCTGCCGCGTTGTGTCGTCCCCTCAACAGCAACAGGCATGCTTGGCAAATCCTCAGCAGCAGAGTGAACACTGGGGACTGTTGTGTCAGTCTCCCCATGTGCATGCGCAATGGATGGAGATTCACTCTGCTGCTGAGGATTGGCCAGAGAAACATTAGGGAGCAGTTCCAGATTGGGACCCAGGGGGAGGTCATCGGACGTGCCCTGCAGGGAGACATCAGCTTCCTCCATTTCCATGATCTCTTCCATGATTGTGCGGGTCTGTAGGGACATATAAAAAAAAAGGGTAAGTTGGCGTCCAAATTTGGGATTCCATCAGTTTAACACATGCTTAAGCACTTGGTAGTATTTATGGTACTAAATTAACTTACCGGAAATCTCGGATCTGGGCTCCTATGCTGTACGGACCTGGTAGGCATAAGCAACCTGGGGGGTGAGTTTACCCTTGCTGAGGGGTCATGCTGGGCTGAAGAAGAGAAAACAAAACAAGGTAAACACACACATAAGCATTGTTTTTTTAGTTACTAAAAAAAGCCACTATTTGTAATATTAAGCAACTCTACAGCAATGGGGACAATTGTTAAAATACACGCAATTTTAGATAGGTGCAATGGCTCGAGAAAACTGCTAACTGACCTCAGTTCAAAGTCAGGAAGTGTACCCAGTCAGCATACTACTTGCACAGCAACTATTTTGATTTTGACTACCATTCTCTAGGTCAGGGGTACTCAAACACTTCTTGTAAAGGTCCATTTAAAGGTATGTGGTGAGAGGTGAATGTCTGGCCATGGGGCTGTCGCAGGGGGTGTCTAGTTAGAAATAAACACACTGGGGGAGGGGCTGGAGATTGCCAAGTGCAAACTAATAAAGCCTGCTTGCCCTTGCTGGGCTGGATGGGGCAGAGCTGAGGGGACAGGGATTGGATGGCTAAAGGTGGGAAGTCAGGAATTGATGGTGATGGGATGGATGGAGCAAATATGTTAGAAATGTATGGGGCTTATGTGGGGGGGGGGGGGCAGATGGTGGGACTGTGGCAGATGGGGCAGAGCTGGGGCAGCGGGACAGGATTGGACCAAGAGAAAGATGCACCAAGTTACTGTGTACCTTGCAATGCCACTTCCTGTGCAGTACTTCATATTGCAATGCTATGTTTCAGGGAGCCATGACATTGGGCAGGAGACCAACCACTACATCGCCGATCAAGGGGGCAGCTCTGAGCACGTCAACACAGAAGTAACTGAGTGCAGTGCTGTCTGGGCAGGGGTCCGGGAATCTGGTGCCAAGGTCCGCATTGGGACCCCGGGCCGCCAGTTGAGTCTCGCTGCTCTAGGTCAGATATGTTTGGGGGTGTGTCATTAAATTGTTACCTCAAACACAACTCACACAACAAATAGCCAACACATCCCTAATGTTGTTTGTTTTGTGATTGAGTCCAAATCTAACACTTTTCAGGATAAACTTCGTTAGTTGACAAATATTTTTTGTTAATTGGTCTTTTACATAATGTATGTGGTCCTAAATGTGTGATTCCCAGGGACCAAAACAGGACACAAACAGGCACAGTAGTGCGAGCCCAAGCAAGCCACACCATAGGGCCATACCGTCATCTTGGTACTAGTGACCTTTATATTTTGTAGCAAACAGGCAAACATGCAGATTAAGAGTACTCACCGTGGGTACGGGTCGGTGAGTCTGTGTCCCTTAGACCCGCATGGCCACCGACCGCGACCGGATGGAGAAGGCCCAGCACAATCTCCTCAGCAGGGGTAAACTCCAATTTGGTAGGAAAGCCACCTCCAGTTTTCATGCTGAAAAGAGAAAATCGTTTGGTACTCAGAAAAGGTGCATACAGTACATCCTAAACCTTATATTTGGAGACATCATTTATTTACCTGTAATTATGCCTTTTAATTTCTTTTTGACGTACAGCATATTTGAGATCCGAGATTTTCTTTTGAATTTGTGGCACATCTTTCTTCTCTTCCCCCGCTGCATTTACTTGTCGTAGGATGGTTTCAAACAATTCCATCTTGCGCTGCTTCGTGGTGTGTTTTGATTTGCTCCCATAGAGCTCGTCATAGTATAATGTAAGGCCACTAGCCAATGCCATATTTTGGTCATGGGAGAATCTCCCACTCAACTGGCCGCGGCGCAATGTGCGGCCAGATGGTTGGCTTGGGTGCTCCTCCATGTGTGCAGACACATGTGGTGACATTATGGCCTGGGGCTGGGTAGGGGAATGGACGGATTGCTGGCTTCCCAATGACTGGACTGGCCAAGGGACTGGGTGTTCTTGCGTGGCTGGCCACCGAACTTCCAGGTGTAGATGTGGTCAGGGTGGCCATTCTTTGGCCTCTTGGGGGGCTATGTTCCCGGCTGGTGCCAGGTCGGGGGCTATGTTCCCGGCTGGTGCCAGGTCGGGGGCTATGTTCCCGGCTGGTGCCAGGTCGGGGGCTATGTTCCCGGCTGGTGCCAGGTCGGGGGCTTCTGGCCCTGCTGCGTGGCCTGTATTGGCTTCTGGCCATGCTTCTTGGCCTGGACGGGCTTCTGGCCCTGCTTCTGGGCCTGGATGGGGTTGTTGCCCTGCTGCGCGGCCTTGCTGGGGTTCTGGGCCTCCTGTCTCGTCTTTCTGGGGTTCTGGCCCTGCTGCGTGGCCTGTATTGGCTTCTGGCCATGCTTCTTGGCCTGGACGGGCTTCTGACCCTGCTTCTTGGCCTGGACGGGCTTCTGGCCCTGCTTCTGGGCCTTTCTGGGGTTCTGGCCCTGCTGCGGGGCCTGTATGGGCTTCTGGCCCTGCTTCTGGGCCTTTCTGGGGTTCTGGCCCTGCTGCGGGGCCTGTATGGGCTTCTGGCCCTGCTTCTGGGCCTTTCTGGGGTTCTGGCCCTGCTTCTGGGCCTGGATGGGGTTGTTGCCCTGCTGCGCGGCCTTGCTGGGGTTCTGGGCCTCCGGTGTCTGCTTTCTGGGCTTCTGGCCCTGCTTCTGGGCCTGGACGGGCTTCTGGCCCTGGATGGGCTTCTGGCCCAGCTGCGTGGCCTAGATGGGCTTCTGGCCCTGCTGCGGGGCCTGGGTTGGCGAAGTGCCCTGCTGGAAACCATGGGCGGTGTGGGCTCCCTTGGGCGGCCTCTTCTGGGGGCAGAGGTGGTGGGTGCTGCTGTGGCCTGTTTTTTGGCCGCAGGGGCACGTGCCTTGGGGGCCCTTTTTTGGGTAAGGGAGGGTCCAGTGTCCCTTGGTGGGGCCGAGGTGGTACTCGCCTTCTTGGAGCGTAATTTCTTGCTTCCTTGCTGGGACCTGGTGGTTGGGCCCTCCGAGGTCTGGCTTGGCTGGGCGCGTTTTGCTGCAGGCTTTTTGGGTGCCATTTTCCACAAATGCTCAAAGAGAATGAGCTTTGGGTGCAGGGACCTTTAAATAATGAGCCCAGCGTGTGACGCCTATGCGCACGACTACGCGCTCGTACGGACGTACGTTCGAGCGGAACCAGGAAACCGCTGGGGTTTCACTTATCTGCTGCCTTGAAGAAGCATAAAGATGGCGCCCACTATCTTCACCCGTCAACAGGAAGAGATCCTCATGCTGGTAAGTGCCTGGCTCTGCGTTTTAAGCTAATACTCAATGATGGCCTAAATGTAAATGATGCGTTTGAAACTAGTTTTGGGTCTCTTAATGTTTAAGAACTGGCTCCTCACACTTCATCCTCAAGGGCCGAGCCTGGCCACGTTGTCACCTGTCTATGCTGATGTCCGAATTAGGGCAATTGCTCTGGCTTAGCACCAGTTAATAAACCTGTGGAGTAGCGGGGCTAGCTGTCAAACCTGGCCTGGCTCGGACCTTGATGCGGATGTTTGAGGAACACTGTTTGCCTAAGACATCCAAACACAACGGCAAGCCACACACGTGGCCCAAAAGCCTAAGCATAAGCCGACATATTGGATGTTGAAACCATCCTAACATGCCATAGATGCAGGGGGGCGGATTTTTAATGTTGGCTATTATCTGTATGTACATGGTGTGTGAAACATATAACATAAGACCAGACTCTCATTCACAGTCAACGTCCGCTTTAAGGCACTCCCCAAAAATGGCTGCCACTCTAAATGTGTGTGTTAATGACATGAAATTCTCAACTTGTGATGCAACACATATGGGTCTGTGTGTAAAAGTAAAAGCTCTGTGTCCATTATGTTTTTCAGATCATGCTTCAGCGCCGGTATGACTTCGCGCCCAATGTGTGTGAAAAAAGGGACATCGCCCGGGAGATCATCGCGGAAATCCACCGTGTCACCAGCACCACCTTCACTCACACCCAGATAATGCAGCATTGGTCGGACCTGAAACGTCTGCACATGGCCCGGGTGCGGAGGTTTTTTGGGATCCATTTCCCAAGTAAGTACCAAGCGATAGCATGTTATATGTTGCAAATGTATAAGCTATACCTTTATTTATAATGACTTTTCTTTGTTAGTGTTGGAAATGGATTTCAGAATTCGCCGCACCCGGAGGCGCACAGGCCGACCAGTGCTGCATGAGTCTGCATCTGTGAGTGAAGGTGGTGGATCTCCCGGGCGACGGACCTACCCCTCCTCTGTGGCCTCCTCAGACCAGCCCCTGGACCTTACCACAGAGGAGGGGCGCAACCGCGTGGGCGTGGAGTCATGCCCGGCCAGGCATGGGGAAGGCTCTGGTATGTCACTCTTCATGTATAGGCACAAAGATATACATGGCAGGCCAAAAACTAAGTTATCCTTTATTATGTATTTGTAGAAGCTTCTGGTGCGGGTGAGATAGTGGAGGAGGAGGCAGCAGAGATGCTGGAAGTCGATCCTGACGAAGGTGAGTGATGTCAGCCAGCCTGGGAGCCAGATCTGTTTGGAATAGTGACTCTATACAACTACTAACCAAATGTCACATGTTTCTCCAGGGACTTCTTCACAGCATAGCCAGGACCAAGGGCAGCCTGTTGGCCCCAACCAGCCATCTGTCGGCCACCAACTCAGTAAGTATCCATGCCATTATTCATATTAATGTGTTGTTAGCTAATAACACACACCTAACTAAAGGCGTAGCCAATGTGTAGTTAACACTTTCATGTGGGCACTTCGTTAGCTTAAAGCGGACCCTAACTCGTATTAAGAACATAGCTAATATTTAGCCAACACACTGTACATACAAATTGGGAACATTGAAAAACAGCCTACAGCCATCTAATGCATGTTAGGAGCCTGTAAACATCCAATATGGCGGAATATTGAATGCGCAATATTTACATGCTGCATGGGATACAGATTAGAAAAAGTAAGGTGCTGCCATGCATTGTGGGACTGATGACCTTTCCCTGAACCCAGCTATGCTCTGTATTCCCAAAGCACCACTGTAACCTACTCCCCTGTACTTGATCCCACTCTCCTCTCCTCATTAACTGTTATGCTTCGGAGTCACGATGGCGGCGCAGTAATCCTAAATCCACCCAAATATACTTCGATCTGGTGCAGAATCATTTGGGACTAGTTATTGCTTTTCATTAAATAATGTGGAAGGTCCGGTTTAAGGAGTTTCAATACTTACCTGTGGGAAATGCATTAACTTTATCCCTTTGAAGAATGACATATGTCATGCATTTACATGTTTTTAATTAACCCCAAATCTATTTCCAGCATACAAACCGGTCTGGTACTCCTATTTATGTTTATTTCTCTATTGCTTACAGGGATGAGGCCACAAACCGTGGCCGAAAAAAAAAAAAGAATAAAAGAGTTGGTGGCCGAGCTGCTGGCCATACAGGCGACGTTGGGGCCAACAGATGAAGAAGAGGAGGAGGATTAGTGCCCTTGGTCCTGGCTACTTTTGTAAAATAGTTTTACATTCTTTTTTATAAAGTTTACTTTTATATATTTTAAAAACAAAAAAATTTTAGACATTTTTAAAATGGTTTTAAAAGAAACCCTAAAAAAAAAAAAATAATATTTAAAATAAATACTATTTTAAGCCTTCATAAATGTGTCATTTCTAATATGCGCACAAAAAGACATTTACACAAACACGAAAAAACACGCTTAGAAACATATAGACATATGTACATTATGTGGTTTGTGTAAGTTTTAGGGTCGTCAACATGAAGAAGGATGCAAGCGCTAAGGGGTTTAGGTAAGTTTTATGGCCCGAGAAATGAAGAAGGATGCAAGCGCTAAGGGGTTTAGGTAAGTTTTATGGCCCGAGAAATGAAGTTGGATGCAAGCGCTAAGGGGTTTAGGTAAGTTTTATGGACCGAGAAATGAAGTTGGATGCAAGCGCTAAGGGGTTTAGGTAAGTTTTATGGACCGAGAAATGAAGTTGGATGCAAGCGCTAAGGGGTTTAGGTAAGTTTTATGGACCGAGAAATGAAGAAGGATGCAAGCGCTAAGGGGTTTAGGTAAGTTTTAGGGACCGAGAAATGAAGTTGGATGCAAGCGCTAAGGGGTTTAGGTAAGTTTTAGGGACCGAGAAATGAAGTTGGATGCAAGCGCTAAGGGGTTTAGGTAAGTTTTAGGGACCGAGAAATGAAGAAGGATGCAAGCGCTAAGGGGTTTAGGTAAGTTTTAGGGACCGAGAAATGAAGTTGGATGCAAGCGCTAAGGGGTTTAGGTAAGTTTTATGGACCGAGAAATGAAGTTGGATGCAAGCGCTAAGGGGTTTAGGTAAGTTTTAGGGACCGAGAAATGAAGAAGGATGCAAGCGCTAAGGGGTTTAGGTAAGTTTTAGGGACCGAGAAATGAAGTTAGATGCAAGCGCTAAGGGGTTTAGGTAAGTTTTAGGGACCGAGAAATGAAGTTGGATGCAAGCGCTAAGGGGTTTAGGTAAGTTTTAGGGACCGAGAAATGAAGAAGGATGCAAGCGCTAAGGGGTTTAGGTAAGTTTTAGGGACCGAGAAATGAAGTTGGATGCAAGCGCTAAGGGGTTTAGGTAAGTTTTAGGGACCGAGAAATGAAGTTGGATGCAAGCGCTAAGGGGTTTAGGTAAGTTTTAGGGACCGAGAAATGAAGAAGGATGCAAGCGCTAAGGGGTTTAGGTAAGTTTTAGGGACCGAGAAATGAAGTTGGATGCAAGCGCTAAGGGGTTTAGGTAAGTTTTAGGGACCGAGAAATGAAGTTGGATGCAAGCGCTAAGGGGTTTAGGTAAGTTATAGGGACCGAGAAATGAAGAAGGATGCAAGCGCTAAGGGGTTTAGGTAAGTTTTATGGTTCATAAAGGAAAGTGGGAGCCTGGCGCGAGGCAGTAGTGGTGAGAGTGCGCATGCGCAAGATCTTATATACATACGAACGAACGAATCTAAGAGGCCAAAAACCAATGAAAACCAGAGGCAAACGCAAGTAATTGGAAGAGGTGGACGATGGAAGCAGCACAAAAAACAGGCTGCCGCCGCAACAAGTGAGCACATGAACGTGAATTTTACGATTGTCAACTGACTGAGGCAAGTTCGGGAGAGAACATACGAACGGACGTATATTTTAGGATAGAAACGTATTTGCTTATTGAATCACTCGCAAGTTCATACGAACGCACGAGCGGACGTGAAAAATAGGATGATCGGCACCCAAATCAAAGCTGTTACATGTTTCTTTGAATCAACCCTGATGTGTACCAATGCTCGCAGCTTGGGCAACAAGCTCTGTGAATTAATGGCTATCATATCCAGAGATGAATTAGATCTTGTTGCAATAACAGAGACTTGGTTCAAGGATCACAATGACTGAGAGATAGCCATACCCGGTTACACATTGTACAGAAAAGACAGATTGGATAGAAAGGGCGGTGGAGTAGCCATTTATGTCAAGACTACACTCCAATCAACATTAATTCAGCATACACATAATGAACTAGAAACTCTCTGGGTTACCATGCAGACTAAGGAGGGAGCTGTGGTCAGAATTGGTGTGATATATAGGCCCCCTGGACAATCTGAGGATCTAGATAACCTGTTAATAGATGAAATCAGTGGAATGGCAGAGAAGGGGGACATTGTTATTACAGGTGACTTCAACATGCCTGATGTGGACTGGAATATCCCAAGTGCATCGACATGCAAGAGCAGGAATATATTAGAGGCACTTAATGGAGTGTCTCTAAAACAACTTGTGACATTGCCAACTAGAGGAGATAACATTCTGGACTTAGTTCTGACCAATGGGGATCTGGTGTCCGAGGTCAGGGTTGAAGAAAATCTGGGTTCCAGTGACCATCAATGCTTATGGTTCAGAATAAAAACAGACATTGTGCAATCACACACCAGAACCAAAGTGCTAGACTTTAGGAAGACAAACTTCAAGGAAATGGCAGAGTATGTAGAAAGAAAATTAGGTGAGTGGGACAGAGTAGCAGAAGTGAGTGCCCAGTGGTCACTATTAAAAATGGCCATCTTAAAGGCAACTAAGCAATATGTGAAACAAACTAGCAAGAATAAAAGGAAGAAGAAACCATTATGGTTTACTAGGGAAGTCAGCACTATCATAAAAGATAAGAAGTCTGCATATAAGAAGTGTAAAGTAAGTGGAAGTGTAGCTGACAGAGAGGCGTATAAAATTAAACAGAGGGAAGCAAAACTGATTATAAGGACTGCTAAAGGGCAAAAGGAGGAAGAAATGGCCAAATCTATGAAGAGGGGAGATAAAACCTTTTTCCGATATATTGGTGACAGAAAGAAGAAAAACAATGCAGTCTCAAAAATTAGAAATAGGGAAAATAAATATATTGACGGAGATAAGGCTGTGGCTGACCATCTGAATAGCTACTTTTGTTCGGTATTTTCAGATAGTAGCAGGCATGGCCATAGCACAGCATCCCGCTGGGAGGGCACAGCTCCGGAATTTCAGGAGGCTGATGTCTTAGCCGAGCTGGCACATCTAAAGGTAAGTAAGGCGATGGGTCCAGATGGAATCCACCCCAGAGTTCTAAGGGAACTTAGGTTTGTGATTGCAGCCCCTCTGACTGATTTACTTAACCATTCGCTTTCAACTGGTGAGGTTCCAGATGATTGGAGAATGGCCAATGTCGTACCAATCCATAAAAAGGGGAGTAGAGAAGAAGCCAGTAATTACAGGCCAGTTAGTTTAACATCTATAGTGGTCAAATTAATGGAAACACTCTTAAAAAAACAGATAATTTCCCATCTAAAAATTAATGACCTATTGGACCCAAAACAGCACGGCTTTACTGAGGGCAGATCATGTCAGACCAATCTTATTGATTTCTTTGACAATGTCACTAAAGTGTTAGATGAAGGTGGTGCTGTGGATATCGCCTATCTGGATTTTAGCAAAGCCTTTGACACTGTACCACATAAGGAGCTCATAGATAAGTTATTGAAGGTAGGACTCAATCCCTGGATAGTTCAGTGGATTTCCAGTTGGCTGAGGGATCAGTATCAGAGCGTTGTTGTAAATGGTGTGCAATCTAAACAAAGGCGAGTTACAAGTGGTAACAAGGCTCTGTCCTGGGCCCCATTCTTTTTAATATATTTGTAAGTGACATAGGAGAAGGCTTGGTAGGAAAAGTTTGTCTGTTTGCTGATGATACAAAGGTTAGTAATAGGGTGGATATTCCTGGAGGTGTCTGCAACATGGAAAATGATTTAGCTTTACTGGATAGATGGTCAAAACTGTGGAAACTAGAGTTTAATGTCTCTAAATGTAAAAATCATGCACTTGGGTAGAAGGAATCCCTGCTCTGAGTACCGTATGGGCAGTATGGTGTTAGCCAGGACCTCGGAGGAGAGAGATTTAGGGGTACTGATTACTGATAGCTGCAAGATGAGTGGACAGTGTAGCCAGGCAGTGGGAAAAGCAAGCAGGATGCTAGGCTGCATAGCTCGAGGCATCACCAGTAGGAAGAGGGAGGTTGTGATGCCGCTGTATAGAGCCCTGGTGAGGCCACAGCTAGAATACTGTGTGCAGTTCTGGAGACCTTACCTGCAAAAAGACATTATTCAAATAGAACGTGTCCAAAGGAAGGCAACGAAAATGGTGGAAGGACTTAAACTTAAAACTTATCAGAGAGAGAGAGACTTAAAGAACTTCATTTGTACAGTCTGGAGGAAAGAAGGGAGAGGGGGGACATGATTGAGACCTTTAAATATGTGAAAGGATTGAATAAGGTTCAGGAGGGAAGTGTTTTTAAGAAGAAGCTTAATGATAGAACAAGGGGGCACAACCTGAAGCTAGTCGGGGGGAAGATCAGGAGCAATGTTAGAAAATATTATTTTACAGAAAGAGTAGTAGATGCTTGGAACAAACTTCCAGCAGAGGTAGTTGAAAAATCAACAGTCACTGAATTTAAACATGCCTGGGATAAGCACACATCTATCCTAAGATAAAGAGTACATACAATATGCACATAAGGGCAGACTAGATGGACCGTATGGTCTCCTTCTGCCGTCAACCTTCTATGTTTCTATGTTTCTAAAATCCTCCCACTAGGGACAATTATAAGGGCATCCCGGGTTGCTTACTAGCGTAATTCCCTCGGTCATTGCGACTACATATAAGTTCACCGTATGGAGGCATCCCCAGATACCGGGCTCCCCTCGGGGCAATCCCGGAAGTGCATGGGCTGTGGGGTATCCCTAACAGGGGATGACGTATTTCTATGTACACCATGTGCACAGCAGACTATTACACGGCAGTCAGAACCCCAGGCGTCTGGGTCAGCACCGCCGGTGTCATCCCCTTCCCACCCCGTCTTGGCCCGTGTCCCGTGTGACGTTGTCACGGGTGGGCAGTCACAATCTGATGTGTGTGCTAGATTGACTAATATTGAAAAATGTATTTCTTCTGCGGTTGCCAAGAAGGCTCCAGCTAAGAGAAAGCATTTGTCACAGGTCCCACCGACATTTGAATATGACGATGAGGATCGCCTGGATTGGTCAGATTACTCCCCTCTGGAGGAAGGGGAGCTATTTGACGAATCGGATTATTCGGACGACCAGCTATTTGTTGGCGCGGACTCTGAGAAGGGGTCAGGGAGTTCTTTGGATACTCCTAACGTCCTTGCTCAGATGTTTGAGGTTTTGGCTATTTCTCCTTCAGAGGTTGCTCCTCATCAACAAGGGGAGTTTTATGAGGAATCCAAGCCGCGCTTGGAATTCCCTAATCAAAGGCACTTTGATAAGATTATTTCTAAGGAATGGGAGAGGCCGGCTCGGCTCCCAGGCATTCCTCAGAGTTGGGATAAAAGATATCCTTTCCCTTCGGACACGGTTAAGCGCTGGACGTCCCCCCCTGAGGTGGACGCACCAATTCTGGGGTTATCCAATTCAGCCGTTTTTGAATAACCCCGATTGCTCTTCTCTTAAAGATGGAGGGGATAAACGAATTGGCCAGATGGCTTGTCATGGTTTCTCCAGTATTGGGGCAGCCATACGGCCCTTTTTGCGCTTCGTCTCTGCTGGTGGTGGCTACCAGGTCGGTGGTCAGAGACTTGTTGTCATCTTCCGGTTTGCACCCGGACAGTGACGAATTTCTGGGACTTAAACGTTGTGAGTTATTCTTGTCTTTCATGTTAGCCGCCTTGGAGAGCTTCTGCTCTGATGGTGACTATAAGGCGTTCAGTTTGGTTGCGCCAGTGGGCGGCCGACTTTGGGCCAAAAAAGTCGCTGACGTCTCTCCCATTCGTGGGGCTACGGCTTTTTGGAGAAAAATTGGACTCAGTAGCTAAGGGGGGTAAGTTACCTCAACGCAAGAAGCAACGACGTCCCTTTCGCGGGGCGGCTTCTTTCAATCATTCCTTTCGCGGATCCAGAGCAGGAAGAGGTTTCGCCTTCCCTTCCACTAGAGGAGATTCCTGGAATAGGGGCAGAGGACGTGCCCGCTCAGGATACAACTGGGGTTCAAAACCCAAAACCTGCGAACAAGCCTGCTCAGCAATGAGGGGGCGCCCTCACCCGAGCGGGTGGGAGGGACGGCTGCGACACTTCTCTCTGATCTGGATTCGGGAGGTTTCGGACAAACGGATCCGGGAAGTCGTGTCTTCCGGCTACAAGTTGGAGTTCGAGTCCCGTCCTCCTCCGCTTTTCTTCAGGTCTCGGGTGTCCCCGGACGCACCTGGCGCACAGGGGCTTCGGGAGGCGTTTTTCAAGTCTTCTGGAGATAGAGGTCATCTCGCCAGTGCCCCTATCAGATCAGGGTCGGGGATTTTACTCAAATCTGTTCACGGTCCCCAAAAAGGATGGCTCTATCCGGCACATCCTGGATCTGAAGATCTTCAACAGGTTTATCAGGCTGCGAAAATTTCGCATGGAATCGCTTCGTTCAGCTATCCGCGCTCTCCGTCAGGGGGACTTCATGACGTCCATAGACATCAAGGACGCTTTCCTCCATGTTCCGATTTTTTCCCGCGCACCAGAGATTCCTCAGGTTTGTGGTGGAAGATCGGCACTTTCAGTTTGTAGCTCTTCCTTTTGGTCTCACCACAGCTCCAAGGGTTTTTCACCAAGGTGCTCGCTGGGGTGATGGCTCTTCTTAGAGCGCAGGGAATTCGCATAGTGCCATATCTGGATGATCTCCTCATCATGGCATCATCATTCAGCCAAGCGGAATTGGACACCAGGATGGTAATATCCACTCTGGAGAGGTTCTGCTGGGTGATCAACTACCCCAAGTCCTCCTTTTACCCGTCCAGGATAGTGTCCTTTCTGGGAATGTCTCTGGATACAGATCAGGCCAGAGTGTTCCTTCTTCAATCCAAGGTTCTTTTGATTCAGGAATTGATTCGGTCGCTCATGTCCATTCCTCGTCCGACCATTCGACTAGGAATGAGACTGGTGGGGTTGATGGTGGCCTCCTTCGAGGCAGTCCCCTTTGCCCAGTTTCACACAAGGACGCTACAACTCCATCTATTGTCTGTCTGGGACAGATCTCCTCTTTCGCTGGATCAATTCTTTCTGATGTCTCCCCGGGTTCGCCGACCACTCAGGTGGTGGCTGAACTCAACCAATCTGTTGAAGGGCAGGTCTTTTCAGACTCCTCGTTGGGAGGTGTTCACCACGGATGCCAGCCTCTCAGGATGGGGGGGCTTCTGGAATGATCTGCAATTTCAGGGGTTGTGGGGACCCCTGGAAGCCCACGAGCCTATCAACATTCTGGAATTGAGAGCCATCAGAATGGTTCTTTTTCGTTTGACTCATCTCCTGCAGGGCTTGCCAGTCCAGGTTCGGTCGGACAATCGGACGGCGGTTGCCTACATCAATCACCAGGGAGGGACTCGCAGCAGGAGTGCCCTCAGGGAAGTGTCGTTGATTCTGGACTGGGCGGAGAGCCACGTCCCGTGCATCTCGGCAGTTCACATTCCGGGAGTAGAGAACTCGGAGGCGGACTCTCTGAGTAGGTGGTCAGCCCGCAAGGGGGAGTGGCCTCTCAGTCCCAAGGTGTTTAGTTCGATTTGTCTCAGGTGGGGTTCACCGATGGTGGACCTCTTTGCCTCCCGTCACAATCACAAACTTCCGGCATCTGTGTCTCTGGCGAAGGATCCGCTAGCCTTCGCGACGGACGCCGTGTCCCTGAACTGGAGGGATCTGGGGTTTCTGTATCTGTTCCCTCCGTTTCCCATGGTAGCCAGAGTAGTGCGCAAGCTGGCTCTGGAAGGAGCGTCAGCAATTCTGGTGGCTCCAAGGTGGCCAAGACAGGTTTGGTTCGCAGACGTGGTAAGGTTAGCAGAAGATCAGTTCGTTCTGCCCCTGCTGCCGGATCTGCACACACAGGGTCATCTACGTTGCCCCAATTTACCAACGCTGGCTTTGACGGTGTGGCTGCGGAAACCTCCATCTTGAAGGAGGAAGGTCTTTCTGATGCGGTTATTCAGACTCTTATTAGCGCTAGGAAGAGGTTTTCTTCTTCCGTTTACTATAGGACTTGGAGGTCTTATATTGATTGGTGTGAGACTAGGGCTTTCCCTTGCAGGGAATTCTCTATTTCTAGAATCCTGGAGTTCCTGCAACATGGTTTGGATCTAGGGCTCCAACTTAATACTCTGAAGGGGCAGGTGTCTTTCCAAAGATCTTTTGCGCTTCATCCGCTGGTTAAGACCTTTTTCCAGGGGGTTACGCACGTGCGGCCCCCTAGGAAGGCTCTGATTCCGGTTTGGGATTTGAATTTGGTTCTTTCTGCTCTTCAGGGTCCTCCCTTTGAGTCCTTGCATGATATTGCCTTGTCTTCCCTTACGCAGAAGGTAGCCTTTTTGGTAGCTATCACTTCCGTTAGACGTGTTTCTGAGTTGGCGGCTCTGTCTATTCAAGCCCCATATTTTGAAAGACATCAGGACAAAGTGGTTTTTCGTTTTAAGACGGACTTCCTTCCTAAGGTGGTTTCGTCCTTTCATTTGAATCAGGATAGTGTTCTGCCCTCTCTGTGTCCCAATCCCAGCAATGACAAGGAGAGGGCCCTGCATTCTTTGGATGTGGTTCGGGTTGTGAAGTATTATTTGGTGGTAACGTCTGCCTTTAGCAAGACTGATGCATTTTTCGTGGTGCCATTTTGGCCCAAGGGTCTAGCACCCACAAAGTCTACCATTAGCAGGTGGATTCGTCAGGCCATTGTCGGGGCCTATTCTGCTAAGGGGAGAGATCCTCCCTTTCGTGTTACAGCTCATTCTACTCGTGCGGTTGGGGCTTCCTGGGCTTTTCAGCACCAGGCCTCTGTTGAGCAAGTTTGCAAGGCCGCTACCTGGTCTTCTGTTCACACTTTTTCGAAGTTTTTACAAGGGTGATGTTTGGGCCTCAGCGGATGCTGTTTTTGGCCGCAAAGTTCTGCAGGCTGCAGTAGTTTAAGTTGTGCTTTATGCCTTGTTTTGGATCCCCACCCTTTATGGACACTGCTTTTGGATGTCCCACATGTAATGATTATCTTGAAGCGGGGTGTGTGACATACTTAGAATAATACCATTTTGTGAATACTCACCTTGTAAAATGGGTATTATAAGTATGTCACACACCCCGCTTCAACCCGCCCTTTTGTATTCGGGATCCATCGTTTTGTGAACCTTGCGTTGTTATGACTAATATTTGGCTCTTCCTGGTCCCTTACCTTACTGCTTTCTTTATACTGGGTATCGAGTGGGAGGTCCCAGGTATTTATGGACTGGGAGGGGCTTTCTTTCCTCCAATCATCTCTGCAGATCGCCCTCTTCAGACCATACTACCCACATGTAATGATTATCTTGAAGCGGGGTGTGTGACATACTTATAATACCCATTTTACAAGGTGAGTATTCACAAAATGGTATTTTTATAAGAATTTTATAGTGATGGTGTGATGATCTGGAAGCTTCCTGAAGAATTGGTTTCCCTGGGATCTTTTTTCCAGCTTAATTAAACTTTTACTATTAATGGGCGCTTTACCTTTAAGAGGCGGGGAAGACAGGAGAATGTCACGTTCTCTCTCTCTTCCCCGCTCGGCTCTGACTAATGCGGTTGCGCTTACCTTACCTCCGGTGCGGCTGCCAGGCGGAAGGTGGGGGTCGGATGCTGCATGATCCCTTTTTTTCCAGAGATTCTTCTCGGATCCCGCTTGTCCTGTTCCAGCGGGCGGGAAGGTAGGAGATTGCGCGCGTGCGCGCGCCCGGCGTATTCCTTTTATAACTTCCTATGAGGAAGTTGGGATTAGGGCTTCTTCCTCCCGGGCTACTGACGTCACATTCCAGCACCCAAGGTTTTCCCTGCTCAGCCACAACAAGTGTTAGGCCTTAAAGGGACAGCACAGTGTTTTGGTAATCTGTATTATGGCCTCCCTTTCTGAGAATTTTTATGAAAAGGGTTAACAACAGATTGTAGGATTGTGCTCCTGCCCTATTTAGGCGGATTCAGGAAGCAGATCCTTGGTGCCTCATAACAGAAGGATGGCAGATCAAGCGGATGACGGTTATATTGAAGATTCCTCCACAGAAATACTTAAAGTGGATCGGGATTCATCTAATATTTCCGTCGGCTGCCGATTCTGGGAGAAGCAGGCCCAGCTTTGCCCCGGTAAGTAACTTTTTATTTATTATAGTGTCTATTTTGGGCATGTTTAATCAATTTAGGCATATAGCTCTCGTCCCGCTTTTTTTGGCTTATGTCTCTTAGTCTTTGACCCCGGATTAAGCTTCCAAAAGTGTACCTAAATCCTCTTCTTCCGGGTCTAAATCCCATAAGAAGAACAGGAGGTGTCCTATGTGAAAAACAAGGCTTTCAGATTCCTATAAGGAACCCGTCTGTCAATCTTGTACGGACAAGGTGGTTAATAAAAAGCGAAATTACAATCTGTTACGGATAATGTAGGAACTGAAAGACCAGATTACTTCCTCCCCTTGGGGCCAGAGGGTCCCGGAGGGTTCGGGTAACCAGGTTGTGTTTTTCCCATCCAACAACAGGTCCCTTTTTTCCCTCTTTATTATCCGGTCACATGGGGAGACCCTCTTATTTCTCTACTCAGGAGTCACATATGCCAGATGACGACTCAGGGGGGAGGGCGGGAGGGTTTTTTCCCCTGGGCAGGAGGAAGATCAGGCCTCCAGATCTTTAGCTTCGGCCAAAGGAAAGTTTTTTTCATATGATTTCCCTATCCATAGGGATAGAAGAAAAGGATTCGGGCCCAAAGTATTAATCATGATGGTTTTTTTCCAGATTTGGCACCTGACTTTTCCTATTCATTTCCTTTTTATAGTCACTTAAAGGATATGATTATGGACAAATGGAAAGATCCATCTAGAGAATATTTAGATCACGGGATCTTTAACTTGGATATCCTCTTGCGGGAGAGGATTCAGAGTTTTTGGGGAAAATGCCCTAACTTGGATGTCCTTTTTTGCCTAAGTCTCTAAGAGAGCAGGGTTACCCTTTGAAGATCTTGGGGTTCTTAGTGATCCCCTAGATAATAAAATAGAAGGGAGACTATATCTTGAACCCCAAAAGGAAGGTTGGTTACTACAGATACCTCAGCTTGGGGTTAGGGAGTCCATTGCGAGAACTGGCAGTTAGGTTCAGACTATGCTACAACTGTAGCAACATTAATCATCAGAAGAGAGCGAGATTCATCGCTGGATGAGGTCCGCATTACAAAATCCTTATTGGATTAGAAGAAGATCTAAGTCTCCTTCAGCAGTGTTCTGTAAGGAATTTTGAATCATGTGGCAGATTTTCTGGGTGCTTCTCCTTGGAGAAGGTCAGAATGGTCGGTCAATTCTAGGGTGTTAAAGCAGATCGGCTTCTAAGAGATTGTTCAGAACTATATTATTGCTTCAGCAAGAAGTCACAAGCTGACTAAATACTTTTTTTCTGAATCAGGCGGATCCAGCAGTAGGGGCGGACACCTTAGCCCTTACACAGTATTTCAGTCTAGCCTATGTTTTTTCCGGTTAGATTGGTGTTATCCATTTGGATCCCTAGGCCGCCTCTAGCCCTAGGCGGATTTTTTTTTTTTATCCTAGTTTGTCTCTAACCCTGGGCTGTCTCTAACCCTGGGCTGTCTCTAACCCTGGGCCGTCTTTAACCCTGGGGGCCATCTCTAACCCCAGGGGCTGTCCCCCCGGGGGGCCGGCTCTAGCCCTGGGCCATCCTTGGGGCTGTCTCTAGCCCTGGGCCTTCTCTAGCACTAGGCTGTCTCTAGCCCTGGGTTGACTCTAGCCCTGGGTTGACTCTAACCCTAGGCCAGTCCTTACACTTATCCGAGCAACTTTTGGGGTTAAGGTACTCATTCAGGATCAAGTGTTCAACCTTGAACTTTTCTCCCAGATCCTGTATTCTGGAAGTGGATCCTTTGCTATTTACCTAAGATCTCATCGAATTCTTTGACGCAAGGAATGGTCCTTCAGTCAATAACTGATGAGGAATCAAATTGGTATACTTTGGATGTTATACACATTTGTTGATGTACCTTTACCAAACTTAGGGAGACCCAACAGCGGGATCATGTACCCTGTAGGCCCGAGTAAGGATGAAGATTGTTCTAGTCTACTTTAACAGGATTTGGCTTATCAAAATTATGTCAGGCCAAATGGTATCATGTCTCATTTTTCAAAAAGTGATGCTACATCTTGGGCAGAGCAGGCTGGGGTAAAGCAGCCACTTGGTCCTCAGCGAAGGTTTTTTTGCTGGACACTATCGGTTGGATCTTCTGTTCCAGAAAGATCAGTCTTTTGGCAGAAGTGGCCTCCATGCTGTTCTTCCCACCCAATGAGATAGTACTTGCTATCACTCAGGCGTATGCTGCCCGAAGGATGTTTTGAGAAAACTTAAGTTAGGTACCTGGTAACTTTTTCTCTAAACATCCGAAAGGGCAGCATACGCCGGCTTCCCTCCCTTATTTTTTATGTGGAGTTGGATTATGTATTGATTATATATTGGAGTTGTGGGTCTGTTTCTTTTCTCTTTCAGATCTCTACAACAACTGGGGAATAGAGGGAAGAGTCAAGACTTTATTCTGGCTGGTGGTCACGTGTTCCCCTTTGGTGGGAGTTGCCCGGAGCTCTCAGGAGTATGCTGCCCTTTTGGATGTTTAGAAAAAAAGTTACCAGGTACCTAACTTAAGTTTTTGGGGCCCCACAGAACCTACAGCTCTGGCCCTCGGCACCCATGAGCAGGCCGTGTCGTGTACAGGGGTGGACTAGGGCCCAAAATGTTACAGCCAATAAGGTCTGGTAACAAGAACAGGAAGGGCATAGAGCTATAGAGAGAGAGCTGGGAGAAGGGATGGATAGGCAGAACTAGAAGGACAGAAATGGATGGGCAGAGCTGTGGGGATAGATGGCCAGAGCTGGAGGAAAGAGTAATGGATGGGCAAAACTGGGAGGACAGGAATGGATGGGGCAAAGAGACTGGACTGGATGGCACAGAGCTGAGGGGACAGGGATTAGATGGGCAAAGCTGGGAGGACAGGAATGGATGGGGCAGAGCTGAAGGGATAGGGATTGATGGGCAAAGCTGGGGGGACAGGAATGGATGGGACAGAGAGACCGGACTGGATGGGGCAGAGCTGAGGGGACAGGGATTAGATGGGCACAGCTGGGAGGACATGAATAGATGGGGCAGAGCTAGGGGGACAGAGATGGATGGGGCAGAGCTGAGAGGGAATGGAATGGATGGGGCAGAGCTGGGGGGGGCGGGAATGAATGGGGCAGAGCTGGGGGGTCAAGATTGTATAGGATAGAGACTGAAAAACGTGTGTACCTTGCCATGCCACTTCTCACCCGTGAAGTACTTCATACTGCAATGCTAGGTGCCAGGGAGCAAAGTCATGACACTGGCAGGGAGACTAAGCACTACATCGCTGATCAAGTAAAGGGGGCAGGGCTGAGTATGGCAACACAGAAGCAACTGAGTACAGGGCTGTCGGGGCAGGGGTCCAGAATTCTGGCATTGAGGGCCGCATTCAGACTCCGATCCGCCAATTGAGTACAGCTGGTTTCGAGGATTTACCATCGTAGTAAATATGATTTGGGTGAAGGGCGGCTAAGTCTTGACCTGATTTAAAATTCAGAGAGCCTCAGGATAGAAGGTATTCCACATCCTCCCTGTGCTGGCTCTCAGTACACGATGTCCATTGGTGGGATGGGATTTGACCCGTTATCCTCTTTGCTTTTGCCTGGCAGTGGTTGATGTAAAATACTCCCAGTTAGGAAGTTTGGTGCGTACTATACGTTTGCCCATACGCACCACCCACTGTCTATCCTGCTTGGTGCTGTTTCTGAACAAACAAGTGATGCACCCCGTCATGATGCTCTGGATGGTACAGACATAGAAGTTCTTTAACACTTTGGTTGGCAGTTTGAAGTCTTTCAGGTGGCTGATGTGGAAGAGACGCTGCCATGCTTTTTTCACCATGGCATTGATATGGCAGAACCATAAGAGGTTCTGTGTGAGATAAACTCTTAAATATTTGAATTCCTCCACCCAAGTGCCATTTATAACTAGTGGGTGAAAGCTCCTCCTCTGCATTTTCTATCATTTCTTTTGTTTTGTGGACATTCAGCTGAGGATGATTCTTTCTCATCATTGTTGGTTATTAGACCTACTTCAGCAATCTCGTCAGTGAATTTGACAATAGAGGTGGCTACGCAGTCATGTGTATACAGCGAATATAGCAGTGGGCTCAACACACATCCCTGAGGTGCTCCTGTGCTGAAGGTGAGGGAAGCCTCCGCGGTACCCTGATAGGGGATGCCCCGCTGTGCGAAACCCCCAGGTCACCTGATCTAACGCACCTTTCCCCGGTCCTACGGCACATGTGAGGCCTCTTGTCCATTTAGCGTGTTTGGATCTGCTTCAGTTCATTCGTCTGTGAAAATCCTGATGACAGGTCCACTTTAAAGAGGAACATTCAATAAAAGCTAGAGGTATGTTGGGGATTTGACGCGGGTACGTCGGAACGGTGAGCCGATTGGGCGATCGGAGAGGGGTTTCCACACAGCAGGTCATCCCAATTTGGAATGCCCCATAAAGAGGTAGAGCCACCCCCAAGAGTTTTATATACTACTCAAAGTTTTATATACTACTCAAGGGTGTTACAACTCTTTAAACTGAACCTTCACCATGATTTATTGAAAAGCCCAAAACCCTTAAAAAATGATTCTCCAGCATCTAAAGTTAATATATTTTAAGTTTTTAGTCACTTACATATTATACTTTCCCCCACTGGGCTGCAACTCTGTTCAGGACTTTAGGATACGGGCGCTGCCATCTTGACTCAGAAGCATCACACTTACTGAGGAGAGTGGAATAATGTACAGGTGGGCGGGTTATAGCTGTGCTTTGCTCAGACAGAGCAGAGCTGGGGTCAGGAAAAGGTCAGCAGTCCCAGAATGCAGGGCAGCACAGTCAGAAGGTACTTCCTGTTTGCAGGCTGCCTGATGCTCCATGAGCTGCCATCTTGGATGTTTAAAGGCTCATAACATGCAGTAGATGCAGGTAGAATGATTTTTAATGTGAGCAATCTGTATGTACAGAGTGTGGGAAACATATAAGATAGACTCTTATTCAGAGTGAAGGACTGCTTTAAGGGTTTTGGTCCACTTTTGACCCTCACAGGGCTGCTGCTATACTATACTCCCCAAGCTGCCTATTACACCCAGAGTGACTGCAATACCAACCCATTCACATGCCTCCCAACTGTTGTCCCTCATTTGAGTCATGTGACCGTCCCTCATTCTCATTTGTCCCTCTTTGGGGTGTTTACAGTTGCAATGTCCAGCTTGAGAATGGTTAAAACTTAGCTTTTACTTCATAGCTTAAAATGAGGATAATTCCAAATGTAAACACACAGCCATCAAGCGTCTTGTATGTCAGAAAGTGCTCCCCTCCACCATTGGGACCAGGCTGTTGCTATCCCTTAGTCATACCTCTTTGGGGTGTAACAGGCAGATCTGCAGCAATAAATGATCCATTTGCCTATTGTGTATGTGTTTATATTGTTGTAACGGTTACACCCTATCCTCTATCCATCCCTCAATGAGGGGGCGTGACAAATGTCCCTCTTTCCCATACTATGCCATTAAAATGAGCCCACAAGACCTCCTAAAAAGGGTGAGGTGGCTGTTTTTTTAATTATTACAATAGTATTATTAATAATAATGAGAATAATAGGCGCTGCACTAAGAACTGAATTTTCAAAAGACAAGAAAAAACCCGTGTAAACGTTGGCCGTGTCAGACATGAGGAGAAGGGACAGTTGGAGGGGCTGGAGCAGGCCGGGAGCGAGGAGAGTGGCGGCCCGGAGCTGCTGCCGCCAGGCTCCGGCCACTCGCTCACAGGGCAGCTGAGCCGCTAGAGCAGGCGCCGGGCTGGCAGAGGCCGGTCACGTGACACGAGTCCCAAGGGATCCCGGCTGTCAGGTGACGAGATTGTGAGAGGGGAGGCGGCGGCTGCGCGCCGGTTGTGTGCACGAGCACGCGGGAGGTGACAGCCGGGGGACGCGCTGTGTCGGTTAGCCGGAGAGAAGCTGGAAGGAACATAGGAGGAGAACGTACCGGGAGACGAGGAAAGTGGAAAGGGAGCCAAAGAAGACGAGCCAGGCCTGTGGAAAGGGCGGCGGGGTGAGCGCTGAGGTGAGCAGAGCGCGGGGAGATGGATTGGGATAACGTTCCAGATGTTTCGGCTGTGTTCCCAGGCCGGACAACCAATGGCGACTGAGCAGAGAGCAGGGTGCCCCTTTCTCTGGCAGTCTATGGGCAGCCTTTGTTATGGTGGCTCCATCCCCCTTCCTGTCCCACTCCGGCCCCTGCTTCCTGTCAGTCTCCCCGGGGGGCGTCCTGTGACAGGCTGTGCCCCCCATAGACACACAAGGAGGGGTTGTGGGGGGCACAAAGTTCAATGCTGGAGTTCCCCCTTCCCCCCAGTGTGGGGCAGGTGGGCAGCCTGGGCACGTCCCCATCTTCCCCGGCTGGGAGGGACGTTCCTTTGTTGACATGCAGCATGCTCGCTGCTCTTTTGTACTGACGAGCCGCTTCATAGCTGCTTACATCTGTATAACGGTGCTACTGCAGCCTCTGGGGATGGGCCAGGGGTCACTTCCTCCACGGCTGGAGATTGTGTGCACCTGTCATGGGAGAATCCCAGAGCCTGGCCCTGCTGTCTGTCTCTATATTGCTGTAGCTGCATCACTGCTAGCCATCACACTGTACAATCATGCTGCCAGTGGTCTGCAAAGGGGGTCAGGGACCCCTAACCTTTTTCTCATCAGTGACCACTTTCCATTTTCTTAGTATCCCAGGTGCCACATGGATAATACATATTACTCAACTAAAACAATGGTAAAACACACAAAACAGCCATTCAAAGAGGAACAAGTCCCAAGATTTTTACTATCCTGGTGATTGGTCCTTGTCCCTAGAGCATCTTGATTTGGGCCCTTGCCCCTCTGTTTGACTCCCTCCCCCCCCCCCCCCCCGCAGATCGCCCACTTAATTCACCTTTTTGTCATTCCCACGGCGCATGCTCAGGCTCTCATCCAATCAGTGCTTGTTTTGCCGTGCATACTAATGCACAGCATAAAGCCGTTGTTTTAGACGTAGAGTGTCAGCATAGATAGCTGGGACAGCGGCATCCTATTTGCATAGAGTGCATGCACTTCCACGCTCGGCCTATCAGAATAACTAAACGCAGGACCGTGCAGTGATCCCGGAGAAGCAGCCACACAGTGAGCATCCTGAATCAGGATGACCTAGAGGTCTAAAGACTTAAAGGAGCCGCAGCACTCAACCCTGTTAGCCTGCAGACCAACCTATAATCTGTCTCTAAATCTGGTAAAAACAGAGGGCTCGGTCACACACATCTGGCAAAGTATGCTGAAGCTGCACCACCAGCGCCAAGGTGCCTCTATGGGTGCAGTCCTAACTCTAATCTATGAGAGCCCCATTTGGGACATACAATACAAGAGATACTTCGGCAGATGTGTGTGACCGAGCCTCTGTTTTTACCCGATTTAGAGACAGATTATAGGTTGGTCTGCAGGCTAACAGGGTTGAGTGCTGCGGCTCCTTTAAGTCTTTAGTAATCTAATTGCCCTGCTGACTTGCACCTCCCAGGTTAGTTATAAAATGGACTGAGCAGCTGCCACTCCCCTCTTGTTCACTTTGAATTTGTGCAAGCACATGGGGTGTGGGGTCTAGGCTGTATTGCAAGGTCTTGACCCTTCCACCCCATGGCTTGCACATGAGGTTTAGGGCAACCTCAGGTAAGCTGCTCCCATTTTATCTCTTGCATTGTATGTCCCAAATGGGGCTCTCATAGATTAGAGTTAGGACTGCACCCATAGAGGCACCTTGGCGTGGTGGTGCAGCTTAACATACTTCTGCAGATGTGTGTGACCGAGCCTCTGTTTTTACCAGATTTAGAGACAGATTATAGGTTGGTCTGCAGGCTAACAGGGTTGAGTTCTGCGGCTCCTTTAAGTCTTTAGTAATCGAATTGCTCTGCTGACTTGCACCTCCCAGGTTAGTTATAAAATGGTCTGAGCAGCTGCCACTCCCCTCTTGTTCACTATGACCCAGAGGTACCTCGTTGGTCTGTCCTTGGAGTTTTCTAGACTCCAGGGCCAGCACTGCCGCTGATTGGTCCACTTAAAAGAGGGACAAATCCCAAGATTTTCACCTTCTTGGTCACTTTGTTTTTCCTGGTGGGGGCATCTCGTTTTTTTTCTTCATTCCCACAGTGCGGGCCTCAGCCGCACTGCTTCACTTGTTCTATTCAGATTTCCAGTGTGCACTGCCGGCAGCATCTACATTTGCCTCTAGCTGTGGGCGTGCCTGTGGCAGCCATTCAAAAAGGCCTGACGCAGGTGTGTTCCTAGCTAGAGGTGTAACAGGGATGTGCCTGTGGCACCGAGATGTGGTGACGGCTCGTGGAAGTGGTGAGTTGATCAGGTATGCCCCAGGATTTCACACAGCAGAGCATACCAATTTGGGATGCCCTTTAAAGATGTAGACCACTGCCCCAAGAGACTCTTATAGACTTGAAAGGGGTGCTTACTCCTCTTTAAAGTGCATAAAAAAACACAAAATAGACATAGAAATACACAAAAAAAGACCTTTTGAAGAGGTTTTGTACAGGTAAAGCGGAACAGATCTAAAAGATTCCAGGGCTGTCTGCTGGATGCTATTTGAAATGCCCCCCTTTTCGCCGCAAAACTCGCCTTCTTCCTGGCTCCCTTGCCGATGTAAACACTGGCACCCGCATCTTTTCAGATAGGCTAGGATGGGAGCCCGCATTGCTGGGGATGAGGCCGGTTTTGCACCCCATTGCCATAAATGCCGCTATTTGCTGAGCATTAAATATGCACGGCAAAGGCTGTAATCGGATGAGAACCTGCGCATGCGCCATATTACCAGGGTAAGGTGAGTTTGGTGTAGAAATCAGAGTTTTGTTCTGCTTTAAGTTATAGATCGCAGCATATCAGTTTGGGGGGCAGCCTTGCCAAGTACTCTTGAGTACAACCTGTGGGACTAGTACTTTGGGTTATAACATCTTATCTGCTTCCCCTGATCCAGAGCAGAGGCTGGTTGAGAATAGGGGAAGGTCAGCTGTACTGAACACTACAAAAATCTACATCTGGAAACAGGTGGGGAATTTTTATGGGTTCTAGAAAGGTGCAGCCTTTCCCACCACAGCTACTTTTATTTGAGGGGTTTGATAGTGTTAGGAAGGGTTAGAGACAAATTTGCTCTGTGTGAATCAACTCAAGATTCAGGTTGCACTGTCCAAACAGGAAGTGAGGCTGTATCTCCACAACCTAGCTACAGCAAACAAAATGAATGTACCTGAACATTTAGTTACCACCCTTCCCCACTTGGATACAAAAGCTTAAACGGTCTGTCCAGCCAAATTAAAAAAACATGCTCCTCATAACTGTTCTATCCTACTCTAGCATTCTAAAACATACTGGGTCTCGAGAATGGGTCCTGGGGCATGCAGGTCTGTCCTCAACTTAAAGTGGACCAACACCCAGGGGGGATCGGCCCGGGAATCTGTAAGATTCCCGGACCGATCAGATCCCTCCCCGCGGGGCATCCGTAATCGGGATGTCCCGCGGGGAGGAACCCCCCAGGAGGCCCACAATCCTCACCTTACCGGCGATCCAACGGCGCATGCGCGAGACGCGGCCGCGTCTCTCGCTTCCCTCTAGCAGGGCGCGCTCCCGCGCCGGCCGTTTTGTGAATGGCCGGCGCAGGCGCGCTCCCTGCTAGAGGGAAGCAAGAGACGCAGCCAATGACAGCGCTTTGGTATGCGCGTCCAAGCGGCTTTGGACGCGCATACCAGAGCGGCTCTGAGCGCTCATTGGCTGGACGACATCACGTGGGAGCGGGGAGAGGTGAGTTTTTGTGGCGATCGGGGGGGTTTCACACAGCGGGGCACCCCCGATCGGGGTGCCCCACCTAAGTGGACCAACACCCAGGATAGTCAAAATCCTGGGTGTTGGTCCACTTTAAACCAGACCAACAGCCTGGCACAGTTGGAAAAGAAATGTAACTGCCATTTTGGAGCTTGCTCTCTTAGCATCTCTGCCATACTGCTGCCTGAATTCATCTGACATTGCACAGGAAGCCCAGCAGCACTTCTTGTTTGCAGGCAGATGCCGTCTTGTTTCCAAAATGTACTACAGCAGAAGTTAGAAAAAGGTAAATGAATTTTTCAGCCATCTGAATTGCCCTGGGGAGGGATGCATATGAGCGCTGTTTGTTGTGTTGGTCTGGTTTAAGTCATTTTCGACTGTTGATCCACTTTCAGTCACATTAACTGCCTATTGTCTTTCTGTGCTGTGAAAATTAGTGACATAACCAGACCAACACCCGTTATTACTTTAATGGGTGTTGGTCCCTCTCTCCCTCTGCTGATGGGAAGAACCTCGGGGTACTGGAGCTCCCTCGCACCTAACAGCATAGAAAGCTGAGAGTACTCACCTTCATTACGAGCCAGCGCCGGGAAAGGAGTCCCGCGATTGGCCGTCGGGTGGCCCCTAGGTTCTTGCTAGCAGAGAGAGAGGGACCAACACCGTTAAAGTAATAACGGGTGTTGGTCCGAATTTGACTTTCCTGTGTGGTGTTCCTCTTTGCGACGGCATCCTGAATTGGGATGGCCCTCTGTGTGTAACCCCCCAGATCGCCCTATTTCACTCACCGCCTTCCGCTCCCACGGCGTGCATTGGCTGAGCGGCTGGCTCAGCCAATCAGCGAGCTCACGTTCACTTAACTTTCACTCAACTCTCTTCGGCGCAGAGAACAGCTAAGCAGCCAAGCGGCGCTGCCCGACCCATCCCCTGGCCACCTGGCAGCCGCGCCGCCTATTCAGGAGGGTCTGGTGTGTGCACGGCTAGGGGTGAGTGGGGATGCGGCCAGAGCGCACACACGCGCGAGGGCTCCGGGAGGGGGGAAGGGTGAGAACTCGGGATGCCCTGGAGTCCATATTCTTCTTTAAACCAGACCTCCAGCATTATTTGATGAAAGGCCCATACCAATAAAAAATGTATATATTTTAATTTTTTAGCCGCTTAATTACATTTCCTATGCTGGGCTACAACTGTGTTCAGGAGTAGTATACGTGCGTCGCCATCTTGCCTCAGAAGCATCACATACGGAGGAGAAGAGAGGGGGTTAAAGTGCAGGGGGGCGGGTTATAGCTGTACTATGCACAGACAGAGCAGAGCTGGGGTCGGGAAAAGGACAGCAAACCCAGAATGCAGAGCGGCACAGTCAGAAGACACTTTGTGCGTGAGACTCCACTGCTTCACAGGAGGAAGACTGCTAAATTATGTCAACATGGTTGTTTCTGAAGGGTACCTAGAAGCAATGTTGTGCATGGTCATGATAAAAGCATATCCATACCCTAAATTCATGTCAAGGCTTGCCAGTGAGGTGGGGGGGGGGGCACTGTAGAGTAGCTCAAAGGGACATTGTAGGTTCATAGTAAAAAACAAAGGTAGATTAAAATACAACCGAATTGAAACTAATGTGGCCAATGCTTTTGATAAGCAAGACAATTCTTGTCATCAGTGTGAGATCTTATTGCTCATTTCCCGAATGGTTAGATCAGTGACTCCTTGTCTATGAGAAAAACCAACAGAGAGCAATAGTGCTGGAAAACTTGTAAATGCTTCTACACATTCTCAACCCCACTTTGACAGCTGTATATGCTGCATTTGTAAAGATAAGCAACCAATTACTTCATTGACAACCTTTGGTTAAATGACAGTGGGCAGGGTAGGTTTTGCCCATCATCTGAGCATTACATTCTGCTGTATTTTTGTTCCTCTTTGCTTATATTGGACCAACTTCCATTTTACACCTGATAGTTGGGGCTTGCAAGGGGTTAATGCGCAGACGGGGTGGCTATTGGGAACTCCCAGGAAGCAAGTACCTGCTGCTATTCAGTGAGCAGGAGGCAAGTGGCGGATCACATAATTGTCCAAAAATATGATATGACACTACTGCAGCCCACAGGACAACAAGAGATCGAGTCTGTGAGCAGATAAGTATGTTTTTGTTTATTTATTTTGCCTTTACTGTGGCCATTCAATAATAATATTTGTGGGGGTGAAATAGATAGCAAGCCTAATCCAGGCCCATTATGTCCAGATTAATGATTATGGGTCATGTGTCACAGGTTTCCTATAAGCTGGCAATAAAGAGTTACATTTTAAACAGATGTGATTTCAGCACTTCAGATGTCTGCCTGGATTTATTCAAATTTGCATTTCTGCTTTCATTAAATGTGCCTATAAATAAATTGTGCAAATCCAGTGCATCAGATTAACTGAATATAGATGTGTCAGTGCCGCAGTTGCTAATTTCGTAACAGCATTTTTCCCTTTTCAAACTTGTGAATATATAAAAGTGGCATTTGGGAAGTGATAAAAGCTCATAGGTAGGTTTAATGAAATTTATGTCCTCAATTTACTCCCTGAACATTTTCTCCAGTGCCTAGTTGTCTTTTTCTTTCCTATTATCTTCAGCCTGGCTCTGTATTCTCCACCAATTTAGCTGTCTCCTATAGTACAATAGACTGGCGACACTAGTCCTTATTCTCCATGCAACCCCTTCTACCAGTCAGAAGCACATGCCGGTACTCCTTTCTGAGAATTGTCCCAGCCCAGTGCCCTAAAACAGCATGTGTTTCTTTTTTTTTTACTAAAGCTTTTGTCCAATATTTTTAAACACATTTACTGGATACAGTTAGATGTTTGAATGGGATGGCCATATGGCTCCCTGCCTGTGCAGCAGCATCTCCTGGTGCTCTCCAGCCATTATTCATTCAGTTACCCGCAGCTTTACCGAGAGAGGTAAAACAGGCAGGAGAGGGGAGGAAAGGGTCCTTCAGACAAGCATATGGCACAGAAGAATGTGTGTGTATGTGTTAGACAGTATATATGTATAACAGTTATGCTTGTAGGGCTTTGAGATTTATTGCAGTTATTCTAACTGTAAAGCCAGATGCCTTCCTCCCATCCCCAACCTGTCAGTTACAGCTGTGTGTGACTGAATGTATCATTGCTAGAGTGACTGAATGTATCATTGCTAGAGAGAACCAGGGGGCACTGCTGCACAGCCAGGGAGTCATGGCTACCATTCGGACATCTTACTGCGTCCTGTTGTGTTTTTATGAATATTGAGCAAAGGCTTTAGTTAAAAATAAAAACATAGGCTGTTTTGAGATATTGGGCTGGGGATATAAAGTGACCACATAAACTTAATTTCTGGGTATAGGAAATTGTTAGCTTACAAAAAGATAAACTGCCCTTGGTATTTAACCATAGTGTATATATGCAGATATATAGATTTCTCTTCTTGAAGCAAAGTGGAGCTGGATTAGATCTCATAAGTGTCTGTCAAAGTACACAATCATCCAGGTCATGGCACAGTCTATCTGCAGGATGAAAGAAAAACACCAGATTTTAGGTCTGCAATACAGGGGCATACCGATCTGGAAAGCCCCTGGTTCGCCCAGTGACTTGCTTCCATCCAAGCCCCCATGCTGCATGCAGGGACTCTTTTCCGATCAGCATTTTATAGTGTTTTATAGCGCAAATGATAGTGTTCAGCAATGTATTCTGAAAGCATAGATTGGTGAACACCTCCCTAGGACGGCTCCCTCCCGCTGCATGCAGTTTCTGCCAGCCATATACCTGGTGGAGGTGGATCCCCCCCCCCCCCCCCCGTGCTGGTGTCATGGGATCGAGGGGTTTCACAAAGTCATCCATTTTCACAAGGATTTCATGTGAGAAAAGTGAATGCTAAAAGTAATCTTCTTGAAAATAATCTTGTAGTAGAAGCAGCTAAATATAGCCTTTTTGCATTCCTTTTTGGCATAGAATTTTTAAAGTGTCCCGTGTCTTACTCAAAATCAATACATAACTCCCGCCCAAGCTGCACACTCGTTTAGCCGTGATCCACTGCTGTAGACAAATTCAGCAAACCCGGCAGTCTGCTGGTGGGAATGCGCACAGTGGGGGATCAGGGGTTGCTGCTGTGTGCATTTCCAGTGCCAAATTTGTCTACAGCGGTGGATCGTTGCTTGGTGAGGGTCTATTCACACCTCTGCTTGCGCTGCGTTGGGCAACGCAGTCAGTGAAAAAGCTGCCCATTATGTTTTATGGGTCAGTTCACATTTATACGCAGTGTGCTTATGTTAACTGGCCCATTAAAAATAATGGGCAGCATTTTCCCTTGTGCAGTGACTTCATTGCGCAACACAACACAAGTAGAGTTTATATCGTCTCTTAATCTACCGGTACATAAGGGGGAAGGCCTGCCAGCTCGGACCCAAAAGCCCACAAAGTCAGCCGCTCAACAGAAATACCAGTATGTAATTAATTATGTTAGTAGAAAAGCTTTATTTAATACTAGCCGAAACATACCTTAAAAACAGTTAAAAACATGATTGCTGGGACTGGTGTATAACGGACTACTTTACATATATAGTGGTAGTGTAAAATCTATTATGCACTCAAAAACATGGTATATACATAAAGCAAAATGAGATATAATTATAATTATGCCCCGGAGTTCCTCCTAGGAACCGTGCCTATAATATGTGCAAAGAATATTAAGCAGAAGGGCAAGAAGTGCCAATGGTTATATGCAAAGATAAAGGGCCTAATATGGCCAGATAAAAAACAGTGCAAGAAAGTGACCGTGAAGGTTAAAGTGCTGAGTGCAAAGTGCTTAGAAAGAGAGAAGCTCCAGGGCATATATATTTGAGCTGCTATGGCAGCTAATCAAAACTCCATGAAAACAGTACCCAAAAACAATCTACATTACCACATAATGAGATGATAGGGTCTCTTAATCTACCGGTACTTTTAGGACTAGTGTAGTTTTAGGTCAAATATATGCAGAATAATAGAAAATTGTGATGTGTCACAAACTTGTGAGCACCACTGTTTTTCACATTCTGTCTGTATTAATCAGCTTTAATATATTTGTATTTTTTCTTTTCTTGCATTCCAGTTCAGATTTACAATTTTCATGTTGAACGATTCCTTCTGAAAATTGGTGCGCATCAAGCATGTAAGTATTCCCATTCAAAACTAATTTTCGCATCTCGCGAATGTGGAATCTTCATCATATTTCCCTTATAAAATATACATTCTCCTTTGCCACCTATTACATACAGTTCTAGTCCGTGACCTATGCCTGATAAAAAATGTTGCAGTGGTACAATATATGGGGAGCTCCAGGGACCTGCTTACTACCGCATGTACATCCCATTGACCAGCAAAGTGCCCAAACCATCAGGCGACCATGAGTAAGGTAATTGAGACTGGCTCCAGTCTCCTCCAAGGTGTAACGCCTGAGGAAGTGGGAGTACCCCGCATAACGTGTGGTGTATTTGGCGCTTTAACCGTAACTTGTGGTCATCTGATGGTTTGTGAATTTTGCCTGCTGATTGCAAACCTGACTTAATAGGAATAGTAATACATAATAGTGTAGGGATGGTACTTAGTATACATTTATGGAGGAGTTTTGGTGCACAGCACATTAATTATTTGAGTTTATATATACACCTTTTTGCCCGGTACATTACTCGAGGTACTCTGGCGGGGCAGTTACAGGGTTTTGTGCCACTTTAAATGCTTTGTGACCAGACACATGCTGTTAACTAAATTGGGTACACACTTCAAGTAAATGTAATAATAATGGGCGGTGCTGGCACAGGGGATATAACCTGAAAACTCTATAAGGTGAGCTCTCAGGTAAGCCCGCAGTAACACACATAAATCAAGTGCCGCTCATGCCAGAAATGTAAAGGATTATTTCATATTTATTTTATGGATATTAAAATGACACTAACAAAACAAAAATTGACAGAATTAAAAAAAAACGCATAAGACAGGGCAGCGATGTAGACACAATTGGGCACTAGTAAATATTCAATTTCATGATAGATGAGTAAATAATGTGATTGCACAGCATCTCTTTACACCGGCATAAAAAGGTGAGTATCCAACGATGGCAGCCACCCTCACCCTGGCGAAGTGGATATTGTCCACGCAACGCGTCGGTGTGGTGAGATTTTGATGAGACATGGGCTGCTCAAATGGTGATGTCATTCTGTATTGATTCTGGAATCACTTCGCTCGCTATTAGCTTAGCACTTATATTTTTTTGATCTGCACATTTCACTTTGTAACACTTTAGTTGTAATTGGATTCTTTGTTCTCGGTGTGAATGTTTGCACCTTACTCAGCAGCACTTGCACTTTAGTGTATTGTCACTTCTTTTGCATTTTTGCACAATATTTATCTGCCTATTTATGTATTACATTATTGCACAGCAATGAGAGCTTGTTTATTTACCCATCTATTTATCATGAAATGGAATATTTACTAGAGCCCAATTGTGTCCACATCGCTGCCCTGTCTTATGTGTTTTTTTTAAATCTGTCAATTTTTGTTTGGTTAGTGTCATTTTAACATCCATAAAATATATATGAAATAATCTTTTACATTTCTGGCATTAGCGGCACTTGATTTGTGGGGGTTACTGCGGGCTTACCTGAGAGCTCGTCTTATAGATTTTTCAGACACATGCTGTCTCTGACTGCTCAGCCCTGTCACCTTCTGCTCACTGCAATTTTTCAAACTTTTGGGGGAAAAAAAGTACAAAGGGGAAGATAGTATATTAGTTAAATATTTGTTTTGCTGTAGCCTATGATATAATCACATTTAATTTAACAGGTGTTTAATAATAGTGGTCCTTTAAAGTAGTCCCCCCCCTCCCCCCCACAAAAATAACCTTTTGGCAATTTCACAAGTTCATTGGGTTTTGTTCCGCTTTAAATGCTGAAGTAAACCTGTTCTCGGGTTTAAAATGTCTTGGGCTTCTTTGCAAGTGCCATCTGTTAGAGCCCCTTGGTAAATATCTGGCTGATCTAAATGTTTAGGAGTTTGTCTTTCAAACAAGACAAGGGGTAAGTTCAATTCCTGGCTGGGACATGACTGCAGTGCTCTTGAGCAAGGCACATAATCCCCCACCTGCTCCATGGGTGCTGTGAATAGGACAGCCAACTGCTCTGGGCTGTGTACACTCACTGCTTGTGTTTGTCTCACTGTATGGATTGGTTAAAATGGACCAACACCCAGGATTTTGACTATCCTGGGTTTTGGTCCACTTTGGTGGGGCACCCCCGACCCGCTGTGTGAAACCCCCCAGAAAGCCCCAAAAACTCACCTCTCCCCGCTCCCACGTGACCGCTGCAGCCAATCCCCGCCGGCGGACAAACGGGAGGCAGCGACGGACAAGAGAGCGCGCTCGCTGCCGCCTCCTGAGCGCCACTCTTACAGGGTGCGTGCCCGCGCCGGCCATTCACAAACGGCCGGTTGGTGTGCGTCCTGCTAGAGGGACGCGCGGGAGGCGGCAGCGGGCGCCGCTGGATCGAGGATCAGGTAGGGATTTAGGGGTTTCTGGGGGGTTTCACACAGCAGGGCACCCCCGATCGGGTCAGGGAGCTGATCGGTCCGGGAATCTTATAGATTCCCGGGCCGATCATGGGAGGGTGTTGGTCCACTTTAAATGCAAAGGAAAAATTCCTGTGCAAGCCTACAATGGCCCTCTATGCACAAAAAATTAAAAAATAAAATGAAAAATGTATGTAAACTTACAGGGTTAGGCCTAAAAGCTTATTTTATTTTCTGTCACCCCACCGGGGCAATGGCACCTAATTTCTGTGGTGCTAGAAGGTATGTTACTGACTCCATCAATGTATTGTTTGTGAAATATACTGTACTTCCATGAAGTAATACCAGATCACCCATTTTCTCACACACTGTAAAAAAAAAAATACTAGATAGCACCTTTAGGACATCTGTTGGTAAAAAAAAATATACACTTTCAAAAATGGCAAAGGGGGAGTTTCCCTTTAAATGTTGTGTTCTTAGCATGTAAATAATTATATTTTTGGTTGTATTGTAGGTAACACTACTTTTACTGATTATTATCGCTGATTTTATTTTTTTCTCTATTTTTCTCTATTTCAGCTATTTTTTTTCTATGCTTACTAATGATTTGATGTTCTACTTGACAGCCTGACTCCATGAAAAATGACAGAAGAGGTCATTGTTATTGCCAAGTGGGATTACATGGCACAACAAGACCAAGAACTTGATATCAAGAAAAACGAACGCCTTTGGTTATTGGATGACTCTAAAACGTGGTGGAGGGTACGAAATGCTGCCAACAGGACGGGATATGTCCCATCAAATTACGTAGAACGGAAAAATAGCTTAAAAAAGGGGTCATTAGTTAAAAATTTAAAAGACACATTAGGTAAGCTTTTTGCCGTTTCACTTGATGTTTAATATAGTTACATAGTTACATAGCTCTCAAGTTCAACTAAGGGACGGGGTTGATTTTTTAAATTAACTGTTAAAGCATCTAATCCTTTTTTGAAGCTGTCGGCTGTTGATGCTGTGACAAGCTTCTGTGGGAGGCTATTCCACAGAATTATAGTTCTTATGGTAAAAAATGAGTGTGGCCTCCAGAGAATATTTTTTTAGCATTTGCAAAAATCAAATCGGAGGAGGATTTATTTAATCCGCTCATTTGTGCTGCAGTTAATTACAGTTGCAATATTTTGGGGACTTGGGGTTCAGAAAGTCTTTATTCCAGTAGCCTGCATGTGGTTTTGTAGGATGAAGTGATGAGTTTTTTAGATTCTTGAGCTGGCGTGGTTGGGTTTTGAGCGGAAGTCCTGTGTGCTGAAGTGTCTTTCCAGGCAAAAAGAAAAAAGTACCTACCCTTTACCACCTGCCGCTGATCTGCCCTAGTCTAGCAGTGTGTAACTTGGCAAGCCCGTTCCCCATTTACTGGCGACCTCCATTACAAATGAGAGTGAAGAAGGGACCTGTATGCCACAGGGCTCTATTTCAGAAACTAAAAAGTTGTACACTTTAACTAGAGTTAAAGTTATTCTAAAAGCAAGCCCGATTGTTGACCTATTGCCTGGTGCTACATGTTCTGCTGCCCAAACTTCAATCCATTTTCAAAAAGACCCTGTAGTTCCTAAGTTATTAGTAAAAGTATTAGTGGCAACAGCAATGTGATGTAAGCACACTGTGTACTTTACATTTATCATAGTAAATAGTTTATTTATCATAGTGAATTGTTGTGCCTCTAGTTAATACTGCCAGCACGTTGTGTGACCAGAAAAAGGGGGTGAGATATGCTGCAGGGTAAGAGCGTCATCAGCGTGACGGCACATCGTGGGACCAGAGAGGAGGGAGGAGTTTCAGAGCTGCAGAGAGAGGCAGCTAATCAGGATGTCTGGGGAAGCAGCGGGCGGTGTTTCCGTTCTCAGTCCACTGAAGGTTGATTGAAGGACCAGGTTAGCAGGGTGGAGACTGAAAGCTGAATGAGGAAGCAATTTCCTTATTAAGCAGACCTTCATAGCAGGAAGGAGTTCTCTGAGGGACTTAATGTAGGGTAAGCTACTGATATATATTTTTTTAACTTTTCACTTGCCAATCACTTTAATCAGCTGCAGTCTTACTACTGAATAAAAGTAGTTTTGAGTATGTGTACCGTAATAGTCCCACCTTGCTGCTGCTGCTGCATGTTCTCTTTGTGAGCTTGGCTCACCAGAGTATTCCTAGGAATACTGTTGCTTGGACTGGACTGTGCTTCAGGTATGGGTGTTTATATAAGCCCTGGAGAACTGTCTGAATACGCCCCCAGCCTCCTGATGGACAGAGCCTTTAACTTTCATGTCAGCCAGTATCCGCAGATGCACTATACTTAACGAAAAGGATCGTATGCTGAATATAATAACATTTGTTTTACCATTCTTATATTACAACCCAACATAATTCCATATGTTTGTGCTGATGGTGCTTATAGAGAAGAAACTGGGATTTCCCTAAACACCTTAACGGCAAAAAGCCAGTATTGTTGAATCAAGACTAATAAATAAACAATCATTGCACAACAAAAATTGTATTAAAGTGGACCAACACCCAGGATTTTGACTATCCTGGGTTTTGGTCCACTTCAGGGGGACACCCCCCAGAAACCCCCAAACTCACCTCACCACGCTCCCACGGACAAGCGGCGGACAAGGCAGCGCGTCCGCCGCCGCCTCCCGCGCGCCCCTCTGACAGTGCGCGCGCCCGCGCCGGCCACTCACAAACGGCCGGCGCGGGCGCGCGCACGGCTAGAGGAGCGCTGCCGCCGCCGATCAGGTGAGTTCTTTTGGGGTTTTGGGGGGGGTCCCTCACCGCGGGACATCCCGATCTCGGATGTCCCGCGGTGAGGGGGGTGATCGGCCCGGGAATCTTATAGATTCCCGGGCCGATCACCCATGGGTGACGGTCCACTTTAAAGCCACTTAAAAGCCTGCCAGGTGGCTGGCCAAGGCAGCTGAGTTCAATCAGATGGAGCATAAGGTGGTATAGACTCCGTGGTAAGCAGAACTACAAGATCTTTCCACTTATCAACAAGATGCATATTAAATAATGGATCACCCAACTACAGTAAAACATGTGATAGTGAACAAGACTGCACTGTTAAAGTCTCTGAAAAAATGCATGTATGCAAACGCTGCCATATACACACACATAAACAAACCCCCACTGTGAACCTGTCAGCCATCGACACTCCCAACGCGTGTCGCAAGACAAACGGCCTGCTTCAAAGAGGGGACTCCCCCACGGTTTATGACTTTTTGCTGTTAAGTTGTTTAGGGAAATCCCTATATATATATTGTATGTTACTGCACCTGGCCTGCTATTATAAGTCAGAGTTTTTTTTACACAGAAGCAACTCCCCCCCCCCCCCCCCCCCCCCCCCCCCCCGATCTCCTTATTGATTTACAGACTTCTTAATGGGGTGCTGTGGCTGTGTCCCCAGCGTACCTTTATCTGGGGAGCGTACTTGTGCCACGCCTTTCTGAATGACCCCCACAGCTAGAGCTGAGGCTGTCTGGGAACAAAACCCAAGAAAGTGAAACTCTTGTTTTTTTTTTCTCTTTAAATGATATTACTTGGAACTCGTGTGTTGGGTTAGTAATACAATTTACCATATTTATAAAATATGTACAATTGGATTGTTGTATTCTTGAAGTGGACCAAAACCCACCACGATCAGCCTGGGAATCCATTAGATTCCCAGGCCGATCGATTCCCTTCCCCCCGTGGCATCCAAAATCCACTGTGTGAAAACCCCAGGTTGCCCCATACACTTACCTTGTGTCCCAGTCCTGATCGGGGTGCCCTGGGGGGGGGGGGGAGGACCAAAGCCCAGGATAGTCAAAATCCTGGATTTTGGTTCACTTTAAAGGGTTATGGGTGCGAGTGGTCCCAGATGGTCTGCTACTCAGTAACCTTCCAGTTTCTAAGAGCAGTGCTCCCAGTGCCTTGCGTGCTGCTTCTTGTCAGTCACTGTTTCTGTGTACAGTGCCATCCATTCATTGTAATGGAGGGGTTGTGCCTAGGCAGTGTCTGGCACACCCCCTCCATTTCAATGAACGGACATCTCACAGTGACTGGCAGGAGCATGACCAGCACTCATGCTGCACCCCTTATTCTTGGAAACCAGAGTATTTCTGAGCTTTGTACCGGCTGCAAGCTGCTGCGTAAGAGAGAGAAATGCTTTTTTATTTTTCCAATGTTTGATTTCTCTACGTGCAGGTAAACTCTATTCTTGGGATGAATTTAAAGTTTCCGTTTCGGAACAACGAGGCTGATAAAACGTGTTGTAATTCAGTAGGGTTCTACTCCAACCAAAGATTTTTAAAAAATGCACATACTGCTCGCCTTTCAAGATCATTTTCTTCATTTTATCTCTTTCTTTACAGGTCTTGGTAAGACAAAAAGGAAAACAAGCACTAGAGATGCCTCCCCAACCCCTAGCACTGATGCAGAGTATTCGTCAAACGGTACCGGGGCTGATCGGATATATGACTTGAACATTCCAGCGTATGTAAAATTTGCATATACAGCAGAAAGAGACGATGAGCTTTCACTCGTGAAGGGTGCGAGAGTCATTGTTATGGAAAAATGCAGTGACGGCTGGTGGCGTGGAGCTCTCAATGGGCAAGTTGGATGGTTTCCATCAAATTATGTTGTTGAAGAAGTAGATGAAGCTACAGCAGATTCCCCAAGTTTTCTTAGTCTGAGGAAAGGTACAACACTAAGCAATGGTCAAAACACTAAAATCCTCCATGTTGTTCAGACACTATACCCATTTAGTTCAGTAACTGAAGAAGAGCTGAACTTTGAGAAAGGGGAGGTAATGGAAGTAATAGAGAAGCCCGAGAATGACCCTGAATGGTGGAAATGTAAAAATTCCAGGGGGCAGATCGGTCTTGTTCCCAAAAACTATGTTGTAATCCTCAATGATGGTCCTTCAATAAGCAGTTTGCACGTTCAACAGATAAGCTATACTGGCCCTGCTTGCACGGGGCGATTTGCTGGGAAACCATGGTACTATGGAGGGGTTACCAGGCATCAAGCTGAATGTGCTCTAAACGAACGAGGAGTGGAGGGTGACTTCCTTGTTAGAGATAGCGAATCGTCGGTGAGTAATGACATAACTGGTATTCTTTTACTGTGCCATGTGATGGCATGCTTTGCATTTTCAGATAGATTGCTTAATTGTCTCATTTTGTATCAAATTGTTTAGTCATACCATTGCTGAAGTTTACTTTCTGCATTTAGTATACAAAAAACGGAGTCGTCCGATATTAAAGCGTCTGTCGTTTGTTTTTAACATGAAAAGCTTAATACTTTTATACACATTTAAACACTAGGAACTGAAAAACTACACTCTTTGAGAGAAAACAAATGTACAGCGGTTCTAGGGTACCCACTTTATATTAGGTTGTTGGGGGGGGGGGGTAAGCGTGGGGGAGGACTGTGCCTGCTGCTTTGCCTGTGACTAAAGTAATCTTTTTTTTTTTTCTAACCATTCACCTGCACCTCAAACTTGGTTGTTGCCAAATTAAGGCCAGGCTGCAGCAGTGGGAGGGAGAAATATATTTCAGGAAGTGTTATAAGGTCTTTTCATGGTCGGGCCCAGTCTTTGCATACGGCAGAACCTGCTCTGTACAGCCTGTGAAGCGACAAATGTGGGTTGGATAGCACCAGCCTGAGGGAGCCAGCCAGTACCCCCTGGTTCCAGAATAGCAGACTTTGGCTTCTAGCATAACCTCCTCTCGGATGTTAGAGGTAGGTCATGTTGTCTCATGCAGTAGCATAGGGGAGGGGGTGGCTTCTATAAGAAGACTTGAGATTCTATCTTTAGATAAGTGCCAGACTACTGAATGGAGGAATCCTCACCCACCTCTACTTTGATAGAGAGGACACTGTTGTATAAAGAGCATGTCATTTGGTAAAGTGGTGTTGAATGCTCTAAATATCTAACATGAATCATTAAAGTGAAAGAAATGTCGGGACTCTTGTCAGTATTTCAGTGTACCAAAAGACTCGCAGAGTCTCAAGGATTTTGATCAAAGTGGACCAAAACCCTCTGCACTGGCCCTGGAGTCTAAAAACATCTGTATGACCAGGCCGGATAGAGAGAGAGGCTACTTATATACCCCAACTGAAAGAAATTCATGCCATGCTTGTGCTTTTCTTCTTTTAGTAGGAGTAAAAATCAGGGGTGATGGGTGTTTGAGCATTCCATTCCACTTTTACAGGGGGTATCTGCTCCAATTCCACTGCCTGTTGCCATGGGAAGCAATAGCATTATCACTGGAACATTTGCACCACATGGTGGGTAGATGCTTCTACAGTACACACATTAAAAGAATTGCAGTAGCAAAAAGCCATTATTCCAGCACATGCTAGCAGAGCAGATCTCCCCTGTAAAAGCAGAACGGGATGTTCAAAACCTGTCTCTCTGCATCTTTTTCTTGGGAGATTGTTTCATTCCCATGGCACATGCACAGGCTCTTTGCCAATCAGAATAGATTATGGTGCATATAATTGGCCGAACACCTCCTCCTTGATGGCACCCTCCAATGCAGGCATTGGCCAGCATCTAGATATGTTGGTGCGGGTGCATGCATCTGATAAAGGAGTGTTGGGGAAGCCTCCAGAGGCCCGTTCATGCACCATGGGATTGGTTCCCAAGGTGAGTATATGCAAAAACTGGGAAAAAGAAACCACTTTATAAGTGAAACAAAACCCTGGGTTGTCAGCCCTGGAGTCTAAAAGGCTCCAAGGGCCGGTTGTTGGCCTTCCTCCAAATTTGGATCCCCCGCTGTGTGAAATCCTTGGTTTACCGGTAAACTCGCCTTTTTCGCAGCCCCTCACAACGATGTAAGCATCAGCTGCTGCATCTCTGGGCTGAGGCGTGCCCCCCGCGCTCAGCCTTTCTGATTGGCTGTGTGGGAGAGTACGCCTCATCCCAGAGATTCAGGGGATAAACTGGGTAGGTCTGCTTCTAAACAGAGCTGTATTGCCAATCATATATTTGCACAGTAGACGGGGCTGATTGGACGAGAGTCAGCGCACAGGTACATTGTTATGGGCGATCTGGGGGTTTCGTGTAGCAGGGAATGACAAATCGGGGATCCCCTGTGGCCAGGAACAAACATGGGATAGTGATAGTATGGGCAACCCTTCAGCACTCCCAGCAGTGTGTACATACACCTTTTAATAATAAAGATAATAAAAAACAGCCATTTACAAAACCTTCATTATGTGCAAAAAAAAAAAAAATCACACACACTATAATAATTCATTGGACCACCTTTAGATTGCAGCACACATTCACTCTGTCATCCTTTCCACAAACCTCTGCAATGTCACATTTATTTCTTTGCATTGATTTTTCCCCAAGCTTTTGTGTTGATGATGGGAGATTTGAAGCACTGTGCAAAGTCCTTCTCCAGCACATGCCAAAGATTCCCAATAGGTTTCAGGTCTGAACTCTGGTGCTGATCAGTCCATGTGTGCCAGTGATGTCTTGTGCTCCCCGTACCACTCTTTCACAATTTGAGTCCAATGAATCCTGGTTGTTCAGTATATTTAAGTAGTCAGCTGACCTTATTATTTGGGCACATAACATTGCTGAACCTAGACCTCAACAACTGCAGCAACTATAGAACATAGCACTGCCCCCACAGGTTCGTACAGTAGGTACAATAGGCACTAGGCATGATGGTGCATCACTTTAGCTGTCTCTCTTATTACCCTGATGCACATTTAGGCCATGCAGTTTGTTCACAGTAGCATGAGCAACAGGCAGTTTGGCATTGTTCTGTTTTAAAATGGCTTGTCAGGCAGCTTAAAGAAAAAGCTGTACCAGTGTTTTGAAGACCAAATCATTGTAATGGTGAGCTGTTTATGTAGCATACAAGAAGACTAGAGGCTACCTACTGTAGATTATTCCAGTATAACATTCCCTTGTGAAGGCTTCTTTATGGTGTTGGCCTTGTGGTCTCTGGACCAATCTTTGTCTATCATTGCATCCAAGACAAACGAGACTCATTACTGAAAAGGATAGAACCCCACTAGTGTCTTGCTGTGCACCATGATAGCCTTTGAAAGCAGTGGTGTGAGGTCCATGGAACACCTGTAACTGGATATCTGGCTTGTAGCCCAATTACAAATGTGCAAACGCCTTCTGGTGCCTCCTAGGCTTAAAATGTTATACCAATTTTCCCTCTCAGTTGCCAATAAGTGGCAATAACTGGCATGGCACAATCACATCACTTGATCCAATTTTTGAGGTTTCATGTGCTTAAAAGAGACTTCTCTTTTGAATCTGGCATTTTTTACTTTGATTTTACAAAAATGCTTTCATTTGCAGATATTAGTGACACCTGCTACTTCTTTGATTTGTTCTTTGTTGTCATTACTCTGGTTTGTCCCTGGTGTTGTAATTTCCATGTTAAGGCGTGTCATTGGCAAATTACCCCCGGTTTAGTAACTCTTGTACTGCTTGTTAACAATATTCTGCAGAATCTAATCAGTAGCACCACCAACACCAGTAACACCAACGGCTGCATCCTCAGTATCTTTGGACTAAGTGCACGCAGCTGGGGATGTGGCGGCTTTTGCTACCAATTGCCATAAAATATGTATGACAAATGGCTTTGATAGGATGAGAGCCCACGCATATGCCATAGGAACAGGGGAAATGTGAGTTTGCACTAGCCTATCTGGGGGATTTTACACAGCGGAGCTTTTCAAATTGGGGTGTCCCTGGGGCAAGAACCAAAACCCAGGATAGTCAAAATCTCAGGTTTTGTTCCACTTTGAACCATCAGTACAGTGAGACAAGCATAAGCAGTACACATGCCTGCAGTGGTGGGCTGCCCGAATTAGGGCAATCAGGAGCCGCTGGGGGTTAGGCACCTTGTTTTGAATCATGTGCTGGCCGAGAACCCTCTGGTAACAGGATTACTTCCTTACTTCTAGACCACATCTGCCCCTCCGTTCTCTGGTGGGCCAGTCCGATGCTTAAACCGGACCAACAGCCTGGCATAGTTGGAAAAGTATGGTAGCGGTCATTTTGGAGCTGCCTGGATTCAACTAGCATAATTGACAATGCGCAGTAACAGGAAGCCCAGCAGCACTTCTTGTTTGCAGGTGGCCTGAAAATGCATGAGCTGCCATTTTGTTTCCAAATTTTACTACAGCTGGAGTTAGAAAAAGGTAAATTAATTTTGCAGCCATCTGAATTGCCCTGGGGAGGGATGCATATGAGCACAGTTTGTTGTGTTGGTCTGGTTTAAGTCATTTTTGACTGTAGGTCCGCTATAATATGGCTGAGAGGCATATGGCTTACAACAAGTGCTTACTGTTCTCCTGCTTTGCTGATTGCTGTCCTGCAGCCCTGCTATGAGAAACCAGGAGCCACATGGCCTGTGTGTGGGCATAGCCTGTGCACACATGCTCCCATTGAGAATAATCAGCACCTCGGTGCTTAAAAGAACCCCTGATCTGAGGTCTGTGGGTAAGTCCACTAAAGTCTAACCCTTTAAATTCTGAGTACGTAACTCTCACGTGGTTGCTTCTTCTGCCATTAAGTGCCAAGCACATGAGAGTTATGTGCCTGCTGGCTTCAGGAGAGGGCCCAGAATAGGTCCCCGCCGCTCTTAGTTAAATAAATAAATGACACTCACTTGCGGCTGTGACCCCTCCTGCTGGGTCTCCTCTTCACCGGGGGAGCCGTCTGATCTCCTCCCCCCCCCCCCCCCCCCGGGGCTCTTCCGCAGTGAGTAGAAGGTCTGATAGGGACCCTCTCCTCCGCTTCCGAAGTCGCTGCATTTGCCCTGTCCTTACCTGTATCTGTCCATGAGACCCCTATACCAGTTCCTAAGGCTTCGGGGCTGGCAAGCCACATGCGGCTACCGGGCAAATTGCCAATAACCCCCAGCCCCCCCCCCATTACCTGTCTCCCCCACCCTATTATAACACTTTATAGTGTTTATAGTAGTTGTATTTTATTTGTAAATGTTACAAATTGCTCTTTTTAGTTTGGAGGGTCCCCTGGCCAGGAAAGGGGGGCTACCGATACATGTGTAGTACCGTTGTAATCAGAAGAAATGGGGCTTTCACATGCAAAATATTGAGAAAAAATGACAAAAAGGCACATCATGTTAAAGGCCAGAATTTGCTGGAAAAGCAATATATAATTTTCCTGGGAAGTCCCTTTGAAAATCACAGTTGAACATGTGTAGAGCAAAATAGTGAATAATGGTCTGGCAACAGAGGGTGACAAAAACTCTAGACAGTTATAGGATTAAACCTAGTGTAACCTATTCATTCAAAGCTTTCCTAGAGGATACACTTTTAGCTTCTAGGATAAAATAGAAAAACAAACTTGCTACGTCATAGTAAATAGACCTTGAAGCAGTTGCACAAACACGTGGATTCCACAACTAGAAGTCTTTTTCTAGAACTTTTTTTTTTAGAGAGTAAAATCATGATCTCTTCATTCCATTTATTAGGTCAAACTATCGGGGTACAATGTTTTGGGGCGTCTCCCGTTTCAGTGCCCTGTCTTACCCTGATGTTTTGACTGAATAAATAGAATAACAGGGATGAGACATTTTTTTTCCTTTAACTATAAAACTAAGGGTTGAAAAAAATTCTCTTGGTAGTAAGAATTTACTTTAGGTAAAAAAAAGCACATAAATGTCACTGTTACAGAATCACCAGCTAGGAAGACAATGACAGTCAATGGCACTTTTTACTACAGAGTAAAAAGATTGCTACTTTGCTTAAGATTAAAAAGTGACGTTACCTTCCATAGTCTTCCTTGCTGGTGATTCAGCATCAGTGACATTGCGCAAGCATTTTTTTTCTACTACCAAGATTTTTTTTTTTAACTCTTCCTGACTGGAGGCCTAAACTTCCAGTTTAATTAGCACCTCAAAATTCACCGTATATACTTGGTTTTTTGCATTTACCCCCTGAAATGCTGCAAATATGGGTCACCTAGGAGATCATGTGTCCCTGGGGTCAGAAGGATCAAGCCTGCTCATCCAGCTACTGTTCCCTTTTTCTTTATTGCATGGCACGGCCTGCTTCGGTATTCATAACAGTTGGGTTATTCCGCCACAAGGTGGCGCAGTGGTACTGCAGAAAGCTGTGGCATCTCCCGGCTCCCTCTTGCGCAGAAGATGTCTCTCTCTCTTGCGCAGGTGAGCGGGGAAACCAAGCCTGCGGCCCTGCATGTCTATTTCCATCCGTTTCTGGACCCTCACTGCCTCCCAGCCTCGGCTGACAGATCGGGTGAAGGTAGAAGAGCACTAGGGTCAAGTGCTCCTGGAGCGCAACTCCAAGCCGCAGACCCTGTAACACAAATGGTAGCTGGCCATAGGCTTTATGGTGAGCCTAATAGGGATGCAGAGTTTCTGTCCTGGCTTCTGAGGGGCTAAGTATGTGTTCTGTCCCCTTATTTTCCTTTTTGGGTCCCCCCCTCCCTGGCCATGGCTGCTCGCCGCTGCCTTTTCATCTCTCTCTCTTCCCCTCCCCCCCTCGCTGACTTCGTTGGGGAGGGGGGGTTAGCGGCGAGTGGTGATATCTGTGGTGTGTTGACGTTTTTTTGTGTATTTTGTGGTGTTTTTAGCTGCCACGCCGCTTTGTACTGCGTTTCGCAGCTGTGGGCGCTATAACCTGAGGTGATTTTGCTTTGTCATGGCGCCGGCCGGGTCACGTGAGCGACGTTTTTCACGCTCTTTGGGGGGGGGGGGGCAGGGCCGGGTGATGACGCGTATCGCGTCATTCACCCCGCGGCCTCCCCTCGAGGTACCTCTGCCGGCGCCATTTTGGACAAGCTGCGGGTCTGGATTTTTCCCTTCCTGGCTGCAGCGCTGCTTCCTCCGGTGGGTCGCCTTATCCAGCAGTCTGTGCCTGTGTGACCCCGTGGTGTCTTTGGTCCGTGAGTCCCCCTTAGGGGGTTTATTGATTTGGGGTGTATTTGCTGCGGGATGCTCGTGTGTTTTTACTTATGTCTTTCAGGTGGGATACCATTGGGTTGTGGTTTCTCCCGGCTCCACTCCTTCCTCCCCCTCATTCCCCCTTTCTTAACTTCTGGGGGCATCCCGTGGGAGGGCATCCCGGGTGGCTTCTGTCTTAAGCCTGTACCCACTGGTGGCCTATTGCGCTTGTGTTAATCACCATATGGAGGCTTCTGGGGATAGCGTGCTCGGGGGCCCTTCGGGGCAAGCACGGCTGTGTTCCATGTGTGGGGTATCCCCTGTGAGTAACAGTGTCACGGTGTGCGTGCCGTGCGCTGAAAGTGTCCTTGCGCTTCAAGCTGGTTTGCCTGCTTCGCTTCCCAGCTCTGCGCCTCACTCGGCTTCACCTACTCCCCCTCTCCTGCAGTTGGGCCCCAGTGAGGGGAATGTTGGCAGGGAGTCACATTCTGATTTGGCTCTGTGGGTGGCTAACATTGAAAAGCAGCTTGCCAGGACTGTTCCTAGGAAGGCCTCTGGCAAGAAGAGACACCTGGATCCCAGGCCCGCTCCCCTTGCTAAGATGTATGTGGGGATTGATGATCTTGGTGGCTGTCACCCCCTTGAGATGGGGAGCTCTCCCAGGATTCTGACTCCTCTGGGAACCAGCAGGAGGGTTGCGATAGTGACCCTGGGTCTGCGTCCGGAGAGGAATCATGGTACCCTGAGGACACGGATAATCTGATGTCACATATTTTTGAAATTTTGCACATTGCTGCCCCTGACGTAGCTAAGAGAAAGCAGGGGGAGCTTTCTCGCCCTGGTAAACAGCGTCTAGAGTTCCCTGAGCAGGAACATTTTACCACCTTGGTGCTTAAAGAATGGGAAAGTCCTAACAAGATGCCTGCTGTGCCCAAGGGTTTGGATAAAATGTATCCCTTTCCTGCTGATCTTGTTAAGAGGTGGTCATTTCCCACTGAAGTGGACTCTCCCGTGCTAGGCTTGTCCAATACTTCGGTCATGCCTTCTCCTGACACTACCACTCTGAGGGATGGTGAGGACCGGCGCATGGATCAATTGGCCTGCCATGCTTTTACCTGTGTGGGGGTTGGCTTGCGCCCGGTATGTGCTACCGCCATTACTGCTATTGCCCTTAAGAAGCTGCTCAAGCGTCTCATTGATGGCGCAACAGCTGGTAGTGTGGGGGAGGAATATAGGATTCTCTTACTTTGCTCTGATTTTGTGGCCTTTATCCTTACTGCTATGGATGATGCTGTGTGGTAGGGCCTCTGCGCTCTTGGTGGCTATGCGCCGCTCTGTCTGGTTGCGCCAGTGGGCAGCTGTGGCTAAGAAAGCTCTCACTGGCCTCCCCTTCGTGGGGCTGCGGCTATTTGGGGAGCGTCTTGATGTTCTAGCCAAGGATGGAAGGCTGCCTCAGCGTAGGAGGCAGTCTCGGCCTTTTCGGGGGTCCTCTGCCCCCCTCCCTTCCTTTCGCATTCCCAGAGGGGGCCGTGGCTCCCTCCTCTCCAGTGGTCGCAGAGATTCTTGGGGCCGTGGCAGACCCCGTGGTCGTCCAGGTCTCTCCTGGAATCCTAAGCCCAAACCCTCTCCCAAGCCCCCTCAGGCATGAAGGGGCGCCCTCACCCATCCGGGTGGGGGGACGGCTTTGGCTCTTTGCTCACGTCTGGAGGCTTCATGTTTCAGACCGGTGGATTCAGGAGGTAGTGTCCTCCCGGTTACAAGATAGAGTTTGCCGCCTGGCCCTCCCCAAGATTCATCAGATCCCGGATGTCTTTAAACTCCCTGTCCACTCAAGGGTTGATTCTGGCTGTTCATTGCCTGTTAGAGGCCGGAGTCATTTGTTTGGTGCCTCATCAAGAAAGGGGTCAGGGGTACTATTCCAATCTTTTCACGGTTCCCAAAAAGGACGGCTATCTGAGGCCCATTCTGGATCTGAAGGGCCTCAACAAATTTGTCAGATTCAAGCATTTTCACATGGAGACTCTGCGCTCTGCTGTCAGTACCCTTCGCCCGGGCGATGACCACTGTGGACATCAAGGATGCTTATCTTCATGTGCCTATCTTCCTAGGTCATCAGAGATTTCTAAGGTTCATTACCAGTTTGTGGCTCAACCCTTCGGTATCACCTCGGCACCTCGGGTGTTCACCAAGGTGCTGGCGGGAGTGATGGCTCTGCTAAGGAACCAGGGCATCCGCATCATTCCTTACCTGGACGACATCCTGATTGTGGCCAAGTCTTTTCCTCAGGCCCTGTGTCCCTGGATCAGGAATTTTTTCTGTCTCCCCTTGCCAGACAGTCTCCCTCGTGGTGGCTGGACTCAAGGAACCTTCTGGGGGGCAGTTCCTTCCTGCGACCGTGCTGGGAAACGGTCACCACAGATGCCAGTCTGACTGGGGAGGCTTTTGGAAGTCCCTGAGGTTCCAGGGTCGGTGGGGCCCACAAGAGGCCCATGCTTCCATCAACGTCCTGGAACTGAGGCCGATCAGGTTGGTTCTCGCCTATCCACTCACCTTCGGGGTTGGGCTGTTTAGATCCGCTCAGACAACCAGACGGCGGTGGCCTACCTCAATCATCAGGGAGGGACTCGGAGCAAGCAAGCCTTCAAGGAAGTGTCCCTGATTCTGTCTTGGGCGGAACAGCATGTTCCCTGCATCTCAGCGGTCTACATCCCAGGGGTGGAGAACCAGGTGGCGGACTCCCTGAGCAGGGGGTTGTCTCGTCTGGGGGAGTGGTCTCTCAACAACCAGGTGTTTCCCTCCCTCTGTCACCGCTGGGGTCAGCCGGATGTGGGCCTGTTTGCGTCCCGTCACAATCACAAACTTCCCAGATTTGTCTCTCTGTCTCAGGATTCTCTGGCCTTCGCCACGGATGCCCTGGCAATACCTTGGACGGAGTTTCAGCTTCTCTATGTTTTCTCTCCGTTTCCTCTCCTGGGCAGGGTCATGCGCAAAATAGCACAGGAGCCGGTACCGCCCATCCTGGTGGCCCTTTGTTAGCCAAGAAGAGTTTGGTTCGCAGACGTCGTGCAGTTGGCAGTAGACCGGCACGTCTTGCCCAAGGATCCAGATTTTCTCACTCAGAGCAAGCTACGCCATCCCAATTTACAAACTCTGGGTTTAACGGCTTGGCTGCTGAAACCTCCATATTGATGGAAAAGGGGTTGCCTGCCTCTGTTGCTGATACCATGATTTGGGCTAGGAAGAAGTCCTCGTCCTTTATTTATTACAGGGTCTGGCATGCTTACATTGCCTGGTGTGAGTCCAAGTCTCTTCCCTGTCGGGTGTTTTCTATTCCCAGGATTCTGGAATTCTTACAACATGTTTTGGATCTGGGCCTTCAACTTAGTATCCTAAAAGGCCATGTTTTGCCAATCACCGTTTGGTTTAAACCTTTTTCCAGGTTGTTTCTCATGTGTGTCCACCCCGTAAGCCTTTGCTACCAGTCTGGGATTTGAATCTGGTGTTGTCTGCTCTGCAAGGGCCTCCCTTTGAGCCTATCCGTGAGGCTGCCTTGTCTATTTTGACTCTTAAAGTGGACCAACACCCAGGATTTTGACTATCCTGGGTTTTGGTCCACTTCGGTGGGGCACCCCGATCAGGGGTGCCCCGCTGTGTGAAACCCCCCAGAAACCCCAAAAAACTCACCTCTCCCCGCCCCCACGTGAACGCCGCAGCCAATCCCCGGCAACGTCCAGGCGGGGGACAGGAACGTACAAGCCGCCGCCGCCTCCCGCGCGTCACTCTCGGCCCGCGCTGGCCATTCACAGAGGGCCGGCGCGGGCGCACGTCTGGAGGGGCGCGCGGGAGGCGGCGGAAGCGGCGGCGGATCAGTTAAGGTCTTTTTGGGGTTTCTGGGGGGTTTCACCCCGCGGGACATCCCGATCTCGGATGTCCCGCGGGGTGGGAGGTGATCGGCCCGGGAATCTTATAGATTTCCGGGCCGATCACCCCTGGGTGTTGGTTCACTTTAAGGTACCCTTTCTGGTGGCTATCGCTTCTGTAAGGCGAGTTTCTGAGCTAGCTGCGCTTTCCATCAAACATCCTTATTTTGAGAGACATCAGGATAAGGTGGTGTTCCAGCTTAAGCTGGATTTCTTGCCAAAGGTTGTGTCTGCCTTTCATCTCAATCAGGACACTGTCTTGCCTTCATTGTGTCCTAATCCTGCTAATTCCAAGGAGCGGACTCTGCATTCTCTGGATGTGTTCAGGGCCCTGAAGTTTTATTTGGTTGCTACTGAGACTTTCACGAAGTCTGATGCTCTTTTTGTTCTCACTTCTGGACCTAGAAAGGGTTTGCCTCCGGCTAAATCCACTATCAGCAAGTGGATCCGTCAGGCGGTGGTTCAAGCCTATGCTGCTAAGGGAAAGGAACCTCCCTTTAGGATTACTGCTCATTCTACTCTAATGGCTATTGGTGCCTCATGGGCTTTTCAGCACCAAGCTTCTGTTGAACAAGTTTGCAAGGCCGCTACTTGGTCTTCTGTTCATACTTTTTCAAAGTTTTACAAGGTTGATGTTAAGGCCTAAGCGGATGCTGCTTTTGGCCGCAAGGTGCTTCAGGCGGTAGTGACTTGAACGACTGGCCGTTACTTTTTGGGGATCCCACCCTACTTTGGACACTGCTTTTGGATGTCCTAACTGTTATGAATACCGAAGAGGGCCGTGCCATGCAATAAAGAAAAAAGCAATTCTGTGAGTACTCACTTGTAGAATTGTTTTTGTTCTTGAATGGCACGGCCTGCTTCGCCCCACCCTTGTTATCGTTATTCTTGGTTGCCTCTTTATGGTGATTGTTCCAAGTTAATTGGGTTTTTTTTTTACCTTTTTCAAATTTTTTACTTTATTCTCTCCCGGCTTCTTGTCTCACTGCTTGTCTACGCTGGGGAACTCTAGGGTTGATCCCGTTTTTATAGGGAGCCGGGAGGTGCCACAGCTTTCTGCAGTACCACTGTGCCACCTTGTGGCGGAATAACCTAACTGTTATGAATACCGAAGTGGGCCGTGCCATGCAAGAACAAAAACAATTCTACAGGTGAGTACTCACAGAATAGCTTTTTTTCACTTTGTAAATGAAACTATATGCTAATGTTGTTACTTAGCCTTTTAGCTGTTTTTGGGTAGTTCTCATTTGGTATGAATGATATTTTTGTTTTTCAGCCCAGTGATTTCTCCATATCTCTTAAAGCATCGGGAAAGAACAAACACTTTAAGGTACAGATGATGGACAGTGTCTATTGTATTGGGCAAAGGAAATTTAAAAACATGGATGAACTGGTTGAACATTACAAAAAAGCACCTATCTTCACTAGTGAACACGGAGAAAAGCTATATCTGGTTAAAGCACTACAGTGACATCAAACGTGACTCTGGCCTCACAAACTTTAAGCCTTAGTTCCAAAAATACTTCCGTGGAACAGAGCCATCATTACAAATAACGCAGTCGAAACAATACAGGTTCTTCATAAACTACCAACACCCTTGCGTAGTATTTTTTTATCTTTTTTTTGTTTGTCTGTTTGTTCTGTCTTTTCTGTTTGTAAGTCATCTTGCCCTCAGGTTAAAGAAAACCTCACTCAAGTGACCATTGTAAGCACTCACTGTCATGCCTTGGTTTTAAGTCTCCTGTTCTGCACATGTTTACAGTACATAGCTAGTTATGGCTAGCAAGAGGCGTAGGAGGCAACTTGAAACAGTGTTATTATACTCAATTTTTTTTATCATGTTAAAAAAGTTTATTGAAAGACATTAGGCAAAGTTGAAAATGCACTGACACTGCAGCAAATAATAATAAAAAGAATAATGTAGATATGCTGTATCGGTTGTGGCTGTGAATTTTGTAGCCTTGTTGCTTTCCAGGTAGTTTATTGAAACAACTGCTAGGCTCTAGAAACACTACACTGTAATGTACTCTGCCACTGCAATACCTCCTCACCTCGCCGCAGAGTACACCAAGTAAAGTATTGTAGCAGGACATCCAAAAAGACTTTGGTAAGAAACAAATATTTGTAGTAGATAAAGTGTATCTGGATTGTAATTACTACAGAAGTATTAGAAAGTGGATAAGCAAGTTATTTAATTCAAAGTTCTACATAAAAAGTAACCAAATGTGCCATCCACATTTTTTTATTGCCCTCCTGCCTGTTCTGATTATACATTTATGTATTTAATTCTGAAAGTAAAATGTATGTGTAGCTGTCTCTGCTAATACAGACAAATAAATGTTTGTTTTTGAAAACACGTTTGGTCGTTGAGATGCACATATTCAGAATTGCATTCTGAATATTTCAGAATATTTCCTCCATTCAGTCTTACAGGATACAGATTTATAGACTATTCTATGTTGGTAAAAGAGAGCCTTGTTCCAGGTCTTAGCATGCCACCTTAAAGTTGGCTTACACCTTTTTTCCATTGTTTAGTTAATAAAAATCAGTACACGTTTGTGCTGGCTTACAGTGCTCTATTTTGAGCTGTGCCAGCAAGCGAACACTGAGAGTACTGCATTTTTACAATTAGGCTTTAGACAAAAATATGCCTTTTTAGTTCAATTTTGTGTTAAATAATTAAACACAAATAATTAAACCCCTTTACCTTGACTTTAGTGCTTTCCCAACAGTCTGCAAAGAGTGGGCTACCAATAATTTAGGAACATAATCCAATACTAAAGTGGGCGTTTTAGCTGCCTAACTGGATTCAGGTAAGATAGGAGGTTAGGTTTAATTTTTGGAAACAAAAAAAAAATCAGCTTTGACTGGAAAATTGGAACTTTAAAGGAAACCTCAATCTTTGTCTGGTTTCTGGTGTTTTGCTTTTGTGCCCCTGGCAAAAGGTGGCGGTGTGATTGGCCACCAGTGGTCACATGCCCTGTTCCTGGCCGGTAGCCGGCAAAGTGGAAGCCCCAGAATGGGACACATATTCCAAGTGTGACATACACTCCGCTTCAATAAGTCTTGACAGTTGGGTTATTCTCCAGTAGAGGGCGAACTTCTGCAGAGATGAATGCAAAAAAAGAAGCCCCTCCCTGTCCATAACTACCTGGGACCTCCCACCAATTCGCCAGTTGTCTTCTCTGCAGGGAGCGAGCAAGACAGAAGATGAAGCTTCTCTTACTTGCAGGTAAGCCGGGCTCGCGCCCGGCCCCCCTTTTTGTCCCTATTGCTACCACGACCCTTCAAAATTGTCCCTGTAGTGAGCCTCCCAGCTTTGGCTGTGGGTCCTTGGTAAAGGTAGGAGCACACTTTGGGTGCTGTAGGAGCGCCACCCCACCGTGAGACCCCACCACGGGGTAGGCGGTGATCCAGGTTTTTGGTGATCCTGGTTTGGGATGCCCTGTCCCTATATGCCTACGGCCTTATTTTGGCAGGGTTCCCACTCCCTCTTCCGGGTCCCCTACTCTCCTCCAGGGGGGAGGGGGGGGCTGACTCCCTGGCCGCTATTTGCATGTGTGTGTGTTCTCACTTTATTCACTTTATGTGTGTGCGTGTATGTTTACTGTCGGCCCGCGCGCACGCTCTCTGCGGCGGCGGGCTGGTTCTCTCTCAGGGTCGGCTCCGCAGGCATATTGGCCGGGGAGCGCGACCTTCTCCTTCCACAGTGAGGGGGGGCGGGGCCTGGAGCCTGCCCGCGTCGGCGGAGCTCGTTGGCGTCTGCCCGCCCCACTCTGCATCGGCGGCCGGCTCCAGCCCTATTGGCTACAGGCTAAAAAGAGACAGTTGTCGTTGGCCCAGCCCTTGTGGGACACTGACGATGAATCCGCTGAATTGTCCTATTATTCCCCGCTTGAGGAGGGGGAATTGTATCAGGATTCAGAGGCTGACTATGGTCAGCCTGGGAATTCCAATGCCGGGCAGGCGCTGGGGGATGCCCTTGATACGGCCACTGTTTTGTCACATTTATTGGAGGTGTTGGATATTGATCCACCTGAGGCGCCCCCTCTTAAGAAGGGGGAATTTTTTGGGGCCTACAAGCCCCATCTGGAATTCCCTACCCAGGGTCACTTTGATGCGCTGATACTTAGGGATTGGGAGAGGCCCTGTCAGCTCCCTGGTGTGCCTCAGGGATGGGATAAGAAGTATCCCTTTCCGGTGGAGGCGGTCAAGCACTGGTCTTCTCCTCCCGAGGTCGACGCTCCTGTGTTAGGGTTGACCAACTGTTCTGTACTGAACACCCCTGATGCCTCTTCCCTTAAGGATGGCGAGGACAAGCGCCTTGATCAGATGGCGTGCCATGCATTTCCCAATGTGGGCTCAGCCCTGCGACCGGTTAGTGCATCTGCCATGGTGTCGCTTGCTACCAGGTCTCTTATCAGGGACTGGCTGAATAACGCTCAGCTGGATCCAGCTAGCGCTGAGTTCGCTGTACTTAAGAAGTGCGAATTGTTCAAGGATTTTGTCATGGCTGCGATGGAAGACTCCATTGTCACGTGTAGTAGGACGTCAGCCTTGCTGGTGGCCATGCGCAGACTGGTCTGGCTCCGTCATTGGACAGCGGACATTGGAGCCAAGAAGTCACTCACAGCTCTCCCCTTCTTGGGGTCGCGGCTGTTTGGAGATAAATTGGATACTGTTGCTAAAGGCGGTAAGTTACCTCAGCGGAGGAAGCAGCGCCTTCCCTTTCGGGGGAAGGGCTCGTTCACTCCTTCCTTTCGAGGGGCCAGAGCGTCTAGGGGTCTGGCCTTCTCGGGGCTCAGGGGCTCGTCCTGGAACGGAGGCAGAGGTCGGGCACGTCCCGCGGCTGCCTGGGGTTCCAAGCTCAAGCCTGCCGTTAAACCGGCTCAGCAATGAGGAGCGCCCTCACCCGTAAGGGTGGGGGGACGGCTGCGACTCTTCTTCCGGGTCTGGGCCCGGGAGGTCACAGACAATTGGATCTTGGAAGTGGTCTCCTCCGGGTACAAGCTGGAGTTCGAGCACTGGCCGCCCCCAAGATTCTTAAGGTCTCGGGTGCCCTTGGTCCCTCAGGCTGCGCAGGGGCTCCTGTTGGCAGTGAAAAACCTTCTGGATATGGGGGTTATATGCATGGTGCCTACGTTGGAAAGAGGAGACTACTCCAACCTTTTCACGGTCCCCAAAAAGGAGGGTTCGGTGAGACCCATTCTAGACCTCAAGGTTCTCAACAGGCTTATCAGAGCCAAAAAGTTCAGCATGGAGACTCTGCGCTCGGCTATCAATTCCCTTCACCAAGGGGATTTTATGAGATCCATAGACATCAAGGATGCGTATCTGCATGTTCCGATTTTTCAGGCACATCAGAGATTCCTCCGGTTTGCGCTGGGGGATCAACATTATCAATTCGTAGCTCTTCCCTTCGGTCTGACCTCGGCACCAATGGCTCTGCTCAGATCTCAGGGCATTCGCATTATGCCTTATCTGGACAATCTGTTGATTTCTGCTTCTTCCCTTCAGCAGGCAGAACTGGACACCCTCCAGGTGGTGTCAACCCTGGAGAGATTCGGGTGGGTGATCAACCGCACCAAGTCTTCTCTCTCCCCGTCTCGAGTGATTTCATTTCTGGGCATGAATCTGAATACCTGTCAGGCCAGAGTGTTTCTGCCCCAGACCAAGGTGCAGGGGATTCAGGACCTGATCCGTCTTCTTCTGGCCAGCCCTTGCCCCTCTATCCGACAGGGGATGAAACTGGTGGGCCTGATGGTGTCCTCCTTCGAGGCGGTGCCGTTTGCACAATTTCACATGAGATCTCTTCAACTTCTCCTATTGATGTATTGGGACAGGAGCCCACAGTCTTTGGATCACCCTTTTAGGATGTCTCCCAGGGTTCGGCAGTCACTTCGGTGGTGGCTGGACTCGAGCAATCTGGCGAAGGGCAGATCCTTTCTGGTCCCTTGTTGGGAGACGGTTACCACGGATGCCAGCCTGTCGGGCTGGGGAGGTTATTGGAAGAGTCATCAGTTCAGCGGGGTGTGGGGTCCCCAGGAGGCTCACACCCCCATCAATGTATTGGAGCTCCGAGCCATTCCTCTGGCTCGGTTAACCCCACAGTTAGGGGGTCTTCCGGTTCAGGTGCGTTCGGACAACCGAACGGCAGTGGCCTACATAGATCACCAAGGGGGACTCGCAGCAGGAGTGCCCTCAGGGAAGTCTCTCTGATTCTGCGATGGGCGGAGAGCAATGTTCCTTGCCTTTGTGATGATTCCCTGAGCAGGGGGTCCTCTCGCCACGGAGAGTGGTCTCTCAAACCCGAGGTCTTCCTGGATCTTTGCCGCAAGTGGGGGACTCCGGAGGTGGATCTCTTTGCCTCGAAGCACAATCACAAACTTCCGGCATTTGTGCCTCTTTCTCAGGATCCCCTGGCCTTGGCAGTGGATGCCTTGGCGTGGAAGGACCTGGGTTTTCTGTACCTGTTTCCACCTGTCTCCATGCTGGGTAGGGTGGTTCGCAAACTGGTTCTAGAAGGGGCACCAGCAATTCTGGTGGCTCCAAGGTGGCCAAGAAGGGTTTGTTACGCAGACGTCGTAAGGATGGCCGTAGACCAGTGCCGGCTTCCTCTGATACCGGACCTGCTATCTCAGGGTCATCTGCTTTACCCCAATTTACAAACGCTGGCTTTGACGGCCTGGCTGCTGAAACCTTCATCTTGAAAGAGGAAGGTTTGTCTGAGGCGGTCGTTCAGACCCTGATTAGGGCTAGGAAGCGGTCCTCTTCTGGCATTTACTATAGGACTCGGAGGTCCTATATTGATTGGTGTGAGGCTAGGGCCTTGCCTTGCAGGGTTTTTTCTGTACCCAGGATTTTGGAGTTTCTTCAGCATAATCTGGACCTGGGGTTCCAGCTTAGTACTTTGAAAGCACAGGTTTCTGCTCTGTCGGTTTTCTTCCAGAGGTCTTTTGCTTTACACCCACTGGTTAAGACTTTTTTCCAAGGAGTGGTGCATGTGCGGCCCCCTCGAAAAGATGTAGTTCCTGTTTGGGACTTGAATTTGGTTCTTTCGGCTCTGCAGGGTCCACCTTTTGAGCCGCTACATGATATTGCTCTTTCGGTTCTCACTCAGAAGGTGCCTTCTTGGTGGCGATTACCTCGGTTCGGCGTGTGTCTGAGTTGGCGGCTCTGTCGATTCAGGCCCCTTACTTTGAGAGACACCAGGATAAGGTGGTTTTTCGTTTTAAACCGGATTTCCTTCCTAAGGTGGTGTCTGCTTTCCACCTCAATCAGGATATTGTTCTCCCTTCCTTGTGTCCTAAGCCTAACAATGACAAGGAGAGGGTTCTGCACAATTTGGATGTTGTTCGCTGTGTGAAGTACTATTTGGTGACTACTTCTTCCTTACGCAAGACGGATGCCCTTTTTGTGGTGCCCTGCGGGCCCAGGAAAGGTTTGGCTCTTGCTAAGTCTACGATTAGCAAATGGATTCGTCAGGCCATTGTTGGGGCCTATTCTGCTAAGGGGAGGACTCCCCCTTTTAGGGTCGCTGCGCACTCTACTCGTGCTGTGGGTGCATCCTGGGCTTTTCAGCACCAGGCTTCTGTTGAACAAGTTTGTAAGGCTGCTACTTGGTCTTCTGTTCATACTTTCTCCAAGTTTTACAAGGTTGATGTGCGGGCTTCGGCGGATGCTGTTTTTGGCCGCAAGGTTCTGCAAGCTGCAGTGGTTTGAGTTGGTGCATTCTTTACTGTTTATGGTTCCCACCCTTGACGGACACTGCTATTGGATGTCCCAACTGTGAAGACTTATTGAAGCGGAGTGTATGTCACACTTGGAATAATACCGTTTTGTGATTGCTCACCTTTAAAACAGATATTATAAGTGTGACATACACTCCGCTTCACCCGCCCTGTTTGGTATTCTGGATCCTTTATATGGTGAACCATTGTTTTTTGTTAATCTTGTTATATTTGGTTCTTTCTGGTCCCTTTACTGCTATCTTACACTGGGGAATTGGTGGGAGGTCCCAGGTAGTTATGGACCGGGAGGGGCTTCTTTTTTTGCATTCATCTCTGCCGAAGTTCGCCCTCTACTGGAGAATAACCCAACTGTCAAGACTAATTGAAGCAGAGTGTATGTCACACTTATAATATCCGTTTTAAAGGTGAGTAATCACAAAACGGTATTTTTGCTGGGGGAGCAAGGTGACAGGTAAGACTTAGGGATTTTCTCCTCCATCCAGTCCAGGCCGTCCCGATATCTTTACGATTGGGTGTTCACCCCTAGGGGGCGCTGACTGCAAGATCAAAAGATGTAGCTCCCCTATAAAGGCAGCTGCCTGTCCATCATTCCCCAGTTGTTCATCTTGCAGTTGGCTGCATAAGATGGTTACTCACTCTCTCAAAACTTGGCAGCAGAGCGGGGCCACCTAGCCTGTCGGCCGCTGCAGGACCCTGTTGCCGTGGATCTCTCCTGACCCATTCTTGCCTCCCAGCCTCTGGCTGCTACAGGGATCTGTGGCGGTAGGGTGAACGCCGGGGTCTGTGGCGTTCGGCAGAGCACATGCTCTGAGCCGCAGACCTTCATATTAAAAGGTAGTCGGCCACAGGCTTTATGGTTAGCCTGATGGGGAACCACTTATATATATTCTTTTATGTATGTCCCTCCCTGCCCACTGCTTTATTGCTTGTGTGTGTGCTGCATGTGTTTGGTGCGACTGGAGCACTGAGAGCTCCTCACTGGCTGCGCAGCGAGGAGCGGTCTCCGCTCTCTTTATCTTACCTCCCTGCATTTCCCCATCGGTTCTGGCTGGGGTGCGTGCCGGCACCACGTGGGCCTCACTTCTGCACCGCGGTGTGCGGGTCCTGCTGCGATGGGGGGACAGGGGGGAGGGGGATCGCCGCCATGACAGGCAGCGCTCTTGTGATCCGGCTGGATGACGTGCTGCGGGGGGGGGGGGGGGGGTTCGGAGCCCGGCGTGTTGCTGACGTTGCCCCGGTGACGCCCCCCCCCCCCCCGGCGGATCATTCTAGAACTTGCTACTGTGGGCGAGGCGCACTGCTGAGGCCTCGGTGCTGGGAGACAAGCACTGGCAGTGTCTTCATTGCTGCAGAGCGCCTGGAAGTAATCCCTCTCCTGGTCGGCGGTGTCATGAGTCCCTCTTTTTGCTTTGCTAGTTTGATTGCATGTATGCCCTATGCCTTATATGTTGCATGACAACGCATGACATGGGTTTTTTTTTGTAATTGCTGTCCTTCTCTTTTTATTTTACATTGTGGGCTAAGGTTGAGGGTTGTGGTTCCTCCCGGTCCCCAGTATTAGAGGGATTGGCTATTAGGCTCAGGCCATTAGTGTCTAGTAGCCTTGTTGAATATTGATATTCACAATCACCATAATCAGGGGATAGTGAGCTGGGCGCCCCATTTGGGCTGGACAGGTTCTGCCCCTTGTGCAGACGGAATCCTCTGGGTGGATTCAGCACTATTTGTCCCACTTGCACCAGAGGCATTGTTTTGGACCATGAGCGAGCGGTCGCTCCTGACCCTAGACCTGCGTTCCAATCAGCCTCTCCGGACCCTCTGCTGCTGCAGTCAGCCCCCAGTCAAGGGGGAGCCAGCAAGGGGTCTCATGCTGATTTTGCACACAGGCTGGCTAGTCTCGAGAAGCAGATCACGTTGACAGCCCCTAAGAAGGCCTCGAGTAAGAAGCGGCATCTGGAGCCGATTTACTCAGATGATGATTTCTTGGGATCTGCGGAGGAAGGCGAGTTGCCAGATAATTCACTCTCAACGGTGGAGCTTTCCGCTGGTGACGTCAGCATCTCTGGTTCCTCCTCGTATGAGGATTCTTGCTTTCCGGATGATACGGAGAGTTTGCTCTCTTCCATGTTTGGAACCTTGCACATTGTCCCTTCCAGAGCGGCTAAGAGGAAGCAGGGTGGTTTATTTCAGCCTGAGAGGCAACAGCAACGGTCTTTCCTGAGCAGCCTCATTTTTCTAACATGATTCTTAAGGAATGGGAAAGGCCCAACAAGTTACCATCGGTCCCTAAGGGCCTGGATAGGCGGTATCCTTTGCCTGCTGAATTGGTTCTGCAATGGTCTCACCCTCCCAAGGTGGACCCTCTGGTGTCAGGCTTGTCCAATACCACTGTTATGCTGTCGCCTGACAATGCTTCATTATGTGACCCTGCAGACAAACGCATGGATTAGCTGGTCTGCCATGCTTTCACCTTTGTGGGTGCTCTCTTTCGCCCTGCGTGTGCCTCTGCAATTGTTTCACTAGCAAACAGGAGAGCGGTTAGACACTTTGTGGCTAGGGGTAAATCTAGCAAGCGGGCGGAGGAGTATAAGGAACTCAAGGCCTGCTTGGACTTCATCGGCTTTGTTGTTACTGCCATGGATGATGTGGTCAGACTTGGTGCCAGAATTTCGGCCTTGCTTTTTGCTTTACGTCGCTCGCTCTGGTTGAAGCAGTGGTCGGACAATGCGGCTGCCAAGAAGTCCCTCACAAGTCTACCTTTTGTGGGAAGCCGGCTGTTTGGTGAGTGCCTGGATCTTTTGGTCAAGGATGGTAAGCTCCCTCAGAGACGAAAGCCTGCTCGGTCCTTTCGGAACTCCTCTTCTTATCGGTCCTTTTGGGGAGGAAGAGAATCTTCATTTCCAGGTGCCTGCAGAGAGACCTGGGGCAGAGGTAGGTCCCACAACCGGCCCAACACCTCCTGGGGAGCTAAGCCCAAACCCCCAGCCAAGCCTACTCAGGCAGGAGGGGGCGTCCTCACCCATACAGGTGGGGGGCGGCTTCTGCTGTTTGCTCAGATCTGGAGACGTCGCATCTCGGATCGGTGGATTCAGGAGGTGGTGTCCCCTGGTTACAAGATAGAGCTGGCAGCCTGGCCACCCACGAAATTCCTATGTTCAAGGATATCCCAAAACCCGCTAAAAGCTCAGGCTTTGAGACAAGCTGTTCAACACCTCCTGCGGATAGGTGTGATTTGCCCTGTGCCCCGGCAGGAACAGGGTCAGGGGTTCTACTCCAACCTGTTCACGGTTCCCAAGAAGGACGGAGCGCTGTGGCCGATCTTGGACCTGAAGGGTCTCAACAAATATGTAAGGGTCAGACATTTCCGCATAGAGACGTTGCGGTCACGGTGAGATCGCTTCGGCCCGGCGACTTCATGACCACGGTGGACATCGGGGACGCTTATCTGCACATCCTGATCTTCCAAGGACATCAGAAGTTCTTGAGGTTTGCACTGGAGGATCAACATTATCAGTTTGTAGCACTCCCATTCGGCATATCCTCAGCCCCCCATGTGTTCACCAAGGTGCTGGCGGGCATCATGGCTATCCTGAGGAGTCGGGGTATTCGGGTGTTACCCTATCTGGACAGCCTGCTGATTTCGACCCGGTCCCTTCAGGAGGTCGAGAGCGTTTATCACTCCTTCAACAGTGAGATCCTTCCTGGGAATGGCGATAGACACCGTGCAAGTCAAGGTTTTTGTACCACAGCAGAAAGTTTTGGGACTCCAGACGCAAGTGCAGGCATTGCTGGCTTGTCAACAGCAGTCGGTGCGTCTGGGGATGAGATTGGTGGGCCTAATGGTGTCTTGCTTCGAGGCAGTACCCTTCGCCCAATTTCACATGAGGTCTCTACAATTGAACCTGCTGAATCGGTCGCAGGAATCTCTGGAACAGGGGTTTTCGCTGTCCCCTCTGGCCAGGCAGTCCCTCTTGTAGTGGTTGGACTCCCGGAACCTGCTGGTGGGCAAGTTCTTTCTGACTCCCCGTTGGGAGATAGTTATTATGGATGCAAGTCTTACAGGCTGGGGCGGCGTTTGGCAGACCCAGAAGATCCAGGGTCAGTGGGGCCCGCAGGAGAACCGGTTACCCAAAAATCTCTTGGAGCTGAGAGCAATCCTGTTGGTTCTTCTATGCTTGACTTAAGAGGCCATGCGATCCAGGTCCGCTCAGACAATCAGACAGCTGTGGCCTACATCAACCACCAGGGCGGAACTCGGAGCAAGAGATCCCTCAAGGAGGTAACCTGGATTCTGACTTGGACAGAGGAGAATGTTCCCTGCATCTTAGCGGTTTACATCCCCGGGGTGGAAAACCAGGAGGCAGACTCCCTGAGCAGGAGTTTCTTGCTCCTGGGGGAATGGTCCGTCAGCAACAAGACCTTTCAGGCTCTGTGCCTCCGCTGGGGTCAACCAGACATGGATCTGTTTGCGTCCAGACACATTCACAAGCTTCCAAGTTTCGTCTCTCTCTCGAGATCCTCTGGCCATAGCAATAGACGCTCTGGCGATCCCTTGGACGGAGTTCAAATTTCTGTATGCATTCCCGCCGTTTCCGCTTCTGGGCAGAATGCTGCGCAAGATAGCCCAGGGTGCCAGCCATCCTGGTGGCTCCTCGCTGGCCGAGAAGGAGTTGGTTCGCAGACATAGCTCAGATGTCAATAGATCACTACATCATGCTCGACGACCCAGGTCTTCTCACACAGGGGTCACTGTGGCACCCGAATTTACGGACGCTGGCTTTGACGGCCTGGCTACTGAAACCTCAATCCTGATGGAGAAAGGGTTATCGGCCATGGTTATTCATACAATGATTCAGGCACTGAAGAAATCTTCTTCCATGATATACTACAGAGTTTGGCGGGCCTATATCGCTTGGTGCGATGCTAAGAGCCTTCCTTGCCGAAATTTTTCTATTTCTAGGATTCTGGAGTTATTCTTAGTATACAGTACGTCCTGCTCCAGATAAGAATCATTACACTTGGGTATTACTCCGCCAGATGGCGCTGGACTGCAGAGACCGCGAAATTGGCTCCTCCTGGCCCCTCAAATACCCGGGGCCTCCCACAAATCCCCGGAATTTCTGTGCAGTCTGGACTGCGAAGGACAAGAAGATGGCTCTCTCTTCTCGCAGGTGAGCGGGGCTATTAGCTTGTGGCCCTGTAGGACTATTCCCACCCGTTCCATTTTTAATGTGTCTCCCAGCCTTGGCTGCGCTGGTCCGGGTGATGGTAGGCAGCACCGCTATCAGGTGCTTAGGAGCGCTGCTCCACCGCAGGCCCCCACCAAAGGGTAGGCGGTATAGGCATATGGTGAGCTTCTATGGGATGCCCCTCCCGCCCTATTGCCCCTCCCGCCCTATTGCCCCTGTCTATCGGTGGGCCCTATGTTAAGTGCCCGCTGCTCTCCCTTGTAGCTCTTGGGGGGGAGGTGTATATGCCTTGGTGCTTCACTGTATTATGTGCTTCTGGTTGGTGTCAGTCTCCGAGCTGACTTGGTTGCACTGGTTGCGTTTTTTGAATATGCTGCCGCCGCGCGCGCTTCCACTGTGTTAGGCGGTTGGTGCGCTGTTATTGGCTGCTTGTCACGTGTGCTGCTTCGGGCTCTTCGGGGGGCGGGGCCCGCGGATGGTGCGTTCCGCGTCACTGTCTCCACGGCCCGCCCCTCGAGGTATACCCGGCTCCATTTTTCTATGGATTCGCTGCTGCGTGGCTGGCATCTACCTACCGTGGTCCGTGAGTGCCCTCACGGGCGGCTTTATTTACCCTATGTCATTATACATGTCACTTATGGGGTTCTCTTCGCTTATGTCTTTCAGAGGGGTCGAACTCTATTGGTTTCTCCCGGCCCTACTCCCTCTATATAGTTATTAAACTTGTGAGGCCTGGTGTGTAATTTACTCCCACTTCCCTAGCGGGCTATTGAGGCATCCCGGGTTGCTTTTATAGCTTAAATCCCTATCGGCCTATTGTGCCGCTATAATCACCATATGGAGGCGTCTCAGGATAATGTGCTCGGGGTTCCTTGGGGACAAGCCCGGCTGTGTGTAGGTTGTGGGGTGTCCCCTACTAGTGCTGACAATGTGCGGGTCTGTATACCTTGTGCCCAGCAGGTGCTTGCGCTGCAGCCTGGTTTACCAGTAGCTGGGCCTGCGCCTCGTATGGCGTCACCTACTCCCCCAAGCTTAAATTTGACTCCCATTGAGTTGCAAACCAGTGGGGATTCTCAGCCTGATGTGTCTTCCAGACTGGCTAGTGTTGAGAAGTTGCGTGCTAATACCTTGGCGTGTAAGGCCTCTGCTAAGAAGCGGCACTTGACGCCTGATTCACTCTTTTCCCTATGGAAGCTGATGAGTTCTTGGAACTGTCTGGTTATACCCCTTTGGAAGAAGGAGAGCTATTCTCTGACTCGGAGTCATCTGATGAGATGACCCAGATGATACTGATAGGCTGTTGGTTCTGTTTTCTTTCTCCCGGCTTCTCGTTAACTGCTTTTCAATGCTGGGGATTTGTGGGAGGTCCCGGGTATTTTAGGGGCCGGGAGGAGCCAATTTCGCGGTCTCTGCAGTCCAGCGCCATCTGGCGGAGTAATACCCAAGTGTAAGAGAAAATAGAAAAAAACACTCCGCACCACTGTATACAATTATAGATAAAGGTACAAAAGGGGTGCTGGGTGCAGAAAGCCCCCCACTCACAAAAAGGAATGGTCCAATGCACTATACAGTTGGGGCCACCAGAAAGGTCCCTATGGGGCAAAATATGCGGCCGCACACCCACAAAATAGTATCAGAAATTAAATTTTATTAAGAAAAAAAAAATGTATAAATCACATATATATGGTTAGTCCATACACATACAATCGGCAAACATTTAAAACAAAATTAAAACATGAAATGCTGGCGGAGAAGATCGGCTGAGTAATAAAGCTCTATTATAATTATAAATTATCTATGTGATAATAACAATGCTAGAATTTCATATAAGTCGCCCCAGAAAAAATAAGAACCAACATATAAAAAGATGTAACTATCAAGTAAACTCAATATAACCAATATCTACAGTGAGATAGAGAAACGTGGAACCATAACCCCCACGTTAGAGAGATATTTAAAGTGCAACTGTGCCATGAATTAATAAAGAAATAAATGCATTAAAAAGTGAGAATATATCAGGATGAATCAAACTAAGTGCCCAAAGTGCTCAGAAACTACCAAGCGAAAGACTAAAGTGCTAAGTGCAAACCCACTACCATATCAAAACCCATGTGAGAACCATGCTCCAAAAAATGACATTATAAAGGAAGATGCAAGAGATAGTGCACAGAAATGTAACAGCGTGAGCGACTAATCATGAGCAGTAGATAATAAAAAACAACATCACCAGTGTATATGAGAGCTCAGCACCGACGCCCGCTCAGCCCAGCAACACCGACGCGTTGCGTGGTTTCCAACAGGAACCACTTCGTCAGGGTGTCACTAACGTGGGGGTTATGGTTCCACATTTCACTATCTCACTGTAGATATTGGTTATATTGAGTTTACTTGATAGTTACATCTTTATATGTTGGTTCTTATTTTTTCTGGGGCGACTTATATGAAATTCTAGCATTGTTATTATCACATAGATAATTTATAATTATAATAGAGCTTTATTACTCAGCCGATCTTCTCCGCCAGCATTTCATGTTTTAATTTTGTTTTAAATGTTTGTCGATTGTATGTGTATGGACTAACCATATATATGTGATTTATACATTTTTTCTTAATAAAATTTAATTTTTGATACTATTTTGTGGGTGTGCGGCCGCATATTTTGCCCCATAGGGACCTTTCTGTTGGCCCCAACTGTATAATACCCAAGTGTAATGATTCTTATCTGGAGCAGGACGTACTGTATACTCATAATAACAATTCTACAGGTGAGTAATCACAGAATTGTATTTTTACAACACGGTTTAGACTTGGGCCTCCAGCTGAGCACCCTCAAGGGTCAGGTCTCGGCTTTAGCCATTTTTTTCCAGAGATCCATTGCCAGTCATAGGTTGATCAAGACTTTTTTCCAGGGAGTTATCCATGTCCAGCCACCACGTAAGTCAGTATTGCCGGTGTGGGATTTAAATCTACTCTCCAGGGTCCTCCCTTCGAGCCATTGAGCGATGGTGCATTGTCTATGTTGACTCTCAAAGTGGTCTTTCTGTTGGCGATCACCTCGGGCGTCGCGTATCAGAGCTGGCCGCGCTTTGTATGAAACCACCTAAGATCGTTTCTCCTTTTCACCTTAATGAAGAAGTTGTCTTACCTTCCTTGTGTCCAGCACCGGCTAATTCCAAGGAACGGACCCTCCATGCTTTGGATGTGGTCAGAGCCATAAGGTATTACCTGGCTGCGACTGAATCCTTCAGGAAATCGGATTTGCTTTTTAGTGTAATCAAATTTTATTGCTTTTCGGTTATAAAACATTAGAACAGAAGGGGATAGGAAGGGGGGGAGGGATACAAAAGGCAAAAAGGGAGGGGGAGGGGGGGGGGACGGATGGGGGGACATTGTACATTGTACAGACATATCGAAACAGTAAGGTATAGTACATCATTCAGACATCAGAGGAATATCATTAATTGCATTTATACTCTATATTTGGACCACCTTGTCAGAGGGAGACCAGGGCTAATCCCTTCCCCGATATGTGCCGCCTAGAAACCATACCCGCCAGAAAGGAAGGAAGTCATCCCCTCTTAAATGAGACTAGAAGGAGCCCGAACCAGAGGAGCAACGGAGCTTAAGGGAAGAGCATCTGTCCCACCGCCGCCCAGCCGCCGGCCCAAACTGGGGCCGCGAGCCCTGAGCGCGGGGGGAAGACGACCAGCTCAGAGAGGGCGAGCCGGGCCTCGCCTAGGTCGGGTGCCGGCCTCAGGGTTGCCACCGGGGGACCAGCGGATCGGGGATCCGGCCTTTACATCTAAGGATACCTTTGGACCGGCCCACCTCCCTGCCGATGAACTATACCATCCAAACGGGTGGCAGTGGAGCTTCTGCATTGTAGCAAATCTGCCACTACTCATGAGCCTGCAGGAGGGCCGGTAGGTGTGTGTCGCGGTAGTCTAACCAGCTCGCCCAGACCATCATGTGGCTTCTGTTAGAGGCAGGGTCGCCAGCACCCAGGCTCTCCAGGTAGCGGATCGCTTCCAGCTCCTGGACCCATTCCGCCAGCGTGGGGGGGTCAGTTTTCTTCCAGTGTCTAGGGATGACAGTTCTCATGGCGGCCAGGAAAAAACGTAATATGTCTTTCCTGAATTTTGCTACAGAGTTAGGGGTAAGTGACAATAGAGAGGCGTATTGTTGATGGGAGTGCCCGACACCTGTTCGTAAATGAGGAAAATTTCGTCCCAGAGAGCCTTAATACCAGGGCAACTCCACCATATATGGGTCATGGTCCCCTCCTCTTTCTGACATCTCCAACAAATGCTAGGGGGCCTCTGCGAATCTGTGGATGTCTACAGGGCACCTGTGCCAACGGGTTAGGATCTTGAAGTTACGCTCATTAGTGGGAGTAGCAACGGAGGAGCCGAGGGTACAGGCGTAGATTTTCCTCAGGTCGGCCTCGAAAACTCGACACCCAATTCCCCTTCCCATTTATTTATGAATTTCGGGGGCTCAGAGTGGTACGATTTAATGAGGAGGTTATAGAGCCCTGAGATAGTGTGGGTTGGCGGGGCTTCCTGTGTGACCATGGTCTCCAATTCTGTGGGAGGCTGCCTTAACCTCCCCACCATGTCGTTAGAAGATAGGAAGGTGTAGAGTTGTCTATGTAGAAGCCATGAGAGATGTTTATTCCCTGCTCTAACCCTCAGGTCCTCCAGGGAGGGGATAGCCCCATTTTGCATCACTAGGCTCACAGTGGGCTCCTCGGAGGCCTCCCAAATGAGAAAGCTTTTGGATGCCAATCCTGGTTCGAAGGCTGGGTTGTCAAAGATCGGGGTAAGTGGACCTGGCCTACGTACTAGCTTGTATTTATTTTGAAGGGGATCCCATAGGTCCAGGAACTGTTGCATCAGGAAGGGTAGGGCACTTTTTTGGGCCTTAGTTAGAGGGGCCGCCCAGGCTACAGTGGAGGGGTTAAACCTGGATATCGACTTTTCCAATTGAACCCAGAGTTTCTCTTTCCCTCTCCGCGTCCAGTCAACTACTCTCTGAAGGACCGCGGCTGCGTGGTAAGTTTTCGGGTCAGGCAATCCCATGCCGCCCTCCCCTTTGGGCCTGGAAAGCGTCGCCAGCCTTATCCTAGGTTTAGAAGAGCCCCAGACAAACTTTGAGAACATTGACTTCAGTTTTCTAAAAAAACTACTCGGTAAGCCTATCGGGGCGGTCTGGAAGAGAAAGGAGCTTCGGAAGAATATCCATTTTTAGGCTGTTGACCCTACCAAACCAAGATAGTGGGCGCTTAGTGTAAGCCTCCATATCCTGGCCTACTTTGGCCAGTAGTGGGGCGTAGTTCAGTTCGTAGATCTTGGACAGATCTGCTGGTATGTGGATGCCCAGATATTTGATGGCTTGCGTTTTCCATTTAAATGGGAAGTTTACTGCTAGTCGACTCGCTTCCTGGCGGGGCAGGGAGAGGTTGAGCGCCTCAGTTTTAGAGATGTTGATTTTAAAGTTGCTTACCGCGCCAAAGCGGTCAAATTCTTTTAGGAGAACTGGGAAAGAAGTATGGGGGGCTGCGACATGTAGCATTAAGTCGTCAGCGAACAGGGATGTTTTATGGTGTTCTTCCCCTATTTGGATGCCTCTAATATCCGGGTTTTGGCGTATGGCTATCGCCAGGTGCTCCATTGTCATAACGTAAAGGAGTGGGGAGAGGGGGCAGCCCTGCCTCGTGCCATTACTGATAGGGAATGGGTCTGAAAGGAGGCCGTTTACTCTGACCCTGGCGGAAGGGTTACTGTATAGGGCCATAATTTTCGAGAGGAGGCCAGGACCAACACCAGCCTGCTTCAGCGTGGCAGCCATGAACTCCCACTTCACCCTGTCGAACGCCTTCTCCGCGTCACAAGCGAGGAGGCATGCAGGGGTCTTGGATGAAGATATATAGGAGATCAGGGTGAACAGTTTGTTAGTGTTGTCCCTGGCCTCCCTCCCCGGTACGAATCCCACCTGGTCCAAATGTATCCAGTGCGGGAGCAACGGTTGCAATCTTAGGGCAATGGTCTTTGCATATAATTTCAGGTCTATGTTAATTATCGATATCGGCCTGTAACTACCGCAAATCGTTCCATCTTTGTCCGGCTTGGGGATCACCGAGACCGTGGCCTCCAGAGATTGTTTAGGGAAGGGACAACTGTCTCCTATGGAGTTAAAAACCCTTGTTAAGAACGGCGTTAGGCGAGCCTCAAAGTGTTTATAAAATTTTGGGGTATAACCATCTGGGCCCGGGCATTTGCCTAACGGGGATTCTTTTATTGCCTCAGCCACCTCCAGGGTGGAGAACGGTCTCTCTAGGTGCTCCGTTTCCTCCAGGGAGATTGGAGGTAGTGGGGTGTTGGCTATGTACTCTTCTATCGCAGCAGGAGGGGAGCCTGGGGAGTCTTGGATGTTATAGAGGGAGTTATAATAGGCCCTGAAGGTGGAAGCAATTTCTGAGGGGGTCTGCGCCAAATCCCCGTCGTTTGTCCTCACCGCTGGGACATATGTGGCAGTGGGCCGGGGGTTGAGAGTTCTAGCCAGAAGCCTACCGCACTTATTTGCCATTCTGTATAACTGTGCCCTACCCCTGTCCCTATAGCCCAGATAGGATTGGTTATAAAGATTCTGCAACCTCTCCCTCGCTTCCTGAAGTTCCAAGAGTTTAGAATTGGTTGGCTTACTCTTGTGTTCCATCTCCAGTGTGTGGATATCATTCAGTGTTTTCCCAATGAGGGCCGTCCTTTCCCTCTTGATTCTGGATCCCTGCTTAATGAGCACCCCCCTGAGAACACATTTCAGGGCTTCCCATTGGAAAGGCAGAGGGGTGGGGTCATTCTTGTGATCTTCCATAAAGGACTCTATTACCTGCCCCACCTCAGAGGAACAAGCCGCGTCGCTGAGCAGATTATCATTAAGTCTCCACGACCAACGCATAGGGGTGAGGCCGGGAAGGGACAACGATATGAAAATCGGGGCGTGGTCGGACCACAAAATGGGTCCAATCCACGCCCTTGGGTCCCAGTCTAGCGCGTGATGACTAGTGAACAGGTAGTCAATCCTGCTATAGGATCCAGCTGGATGAGAAAAAAAAGTGTAGTCCCTTCTCGTTCCGTGTAGTACCCTCCACGCGTCAACTAAGTGGAGGTCAGCTAGCGCTTTCCTCAAGTTGTTAATTCTGCTCAGCGACACGGAAGCCCTCCCGGCGGAAGAATCCAACGAGGGATTAAGGGTGACATTCAGGTCCCCCCCCACAACAATCACCCCCTCCGCAAATTCCTCCAACCCTCTAAGGGTCCGTAGAGCAAATGGGACCTGATCCGTATTCGGGGCATATATATTAGCAATGGTATAAACCTTGTTAAAGAGTCTAATTTTAAGAAACAGGAATCTGCCCTGGGGGTGGGACTTGGTATCCAGGATCTCGTGGGGCAGCGATTTGTGGATCGCTATTGATACGCCCTTCGTTTTCCCTTCCGGGTTGGGACAGTGGTGCCATGTCGTGTAGTATCTGTCCCGGATGTTGGGGATATGGTCTGTCTTAAAGTGGGTTTCCTGAAGGAGTATGATTTTGGCTTTCTGCTTGTGTAGATCGTATAGAATTTTAGATCGTTTTTCAGGGACATTAAAGCCCTTCACATTGAAGGAGCAAATCACCACTTCACCCATCACGTGCTTGAGTGTCCTGCCCGTAGACGAGCAATGGGCTTGCTAGGGGAGTGAGTGTGGGGGGAACAGAGTAAATGGGGTAGAGGGGGGTCCCTGGGCAACCAGGCGGGTACAGGCTGGAGCACGTTGGGGGGACTGGAAGGGGGGGGGACCAGAGGGGAAGATAACCAGGGAAGTATAACAAAACAGAACAGTTGCCCGACTGGGCTGGGGGAAACAATTCTAGTGAGCAAATGCTCAAAATATCGGCTTACCCCCTGTCTGAGGCGAGTCGATACGGCCTAGGTGGGGGTTGTGTCTAACTACGGGTCAGGAGAGGACGTCTCAAGACCAACTGGGCACATAATAAACAAAACGTTCACCTGAGCAAGAGGATATGAAGGTCAGAGGACAGCTCCGGTGGTGGATTGTACCAAACTCTCAACTAAAAAGTCTCAACAGATTCAGAGCGGTCCACGGGAAGCCGGTCAAAGTTCACTGTCCGTGGGGCCGGGGCGACCCTCGCGTCTCACTCGGGGTCTGGACATTCTGGATCTGCGTGGGGGTCCCCCTCTTGACCGCGGCTGGACTTGCTCTGTATGGGGAAGAAGCCAGTTTGGAGCCTGGATAGGATCGCAGCCCAAGAAGGAAAACAGGCCCTCTAGGTCGCGGTGTGTTTTGAGGAGGAACGTTTCCCGGTTCCTGGACACGATCAGGTGGAATGGGTAGCCCCAGCGGTATGAAGCACCGGCGCCCCTAACAACTTCCAGAACTGGTCGCAGCAATCTCCTCATTTGTAAAGTCCGTCTGGAGAGGTCCGGGAATATATGAATGCTGGCCCCGTCGAAGTCCACGGGCCCATGTCTCCAGGCCCTTCTAGCTATCTCCTCCTTGATCTTGTAAAAGTGGATCCGGCATATCACATCCCTTGGGTGCGCCGGGTCCGGGCTCCGGGGGCCCAGGGCCCTGTGCGCTCTATCGATCTCAATCGGAGTGTTGGTGTCTCTCTCGAGTAGCCTGTTGAATATGGTGGTGATGATCTGTTTAACATCCTCGCCTGAGGAGGCTTCCGGGATGCCCCGAAGACGCAGATTGTTCCTCCGGTGTCTATTCTCCAGATCGTCATGTTGCAGTTGAAGCTGGAGAATCTGCAAATCCTGAGCCTCAACGCGTTTTGCCAGGTCAGCGATTGCTCCGTCATTAGCTGATTGATGGGATGCGACCTTGGAGTCTAGGGCCCGAATCTGGCCTCTCACTTCAGCGATATCCTTCTTATAGGCCGATTCATATTTAGATATGAGCGCTTCAAAGTCAGCCCTGGTCGGGATGGACCTCAAAAAAGAAAGGGTTTCACTATGTATGTTGCTGGTGTGTGACACGACGTTAGGGCCTTCTCTGGAGCTTTCTGGGGGGGACCACGTTGGGGATGTATCAGGGGGAGGAAGAGCAATTTCTTCTGATGCTGAGAACCCTTCCAGGGGGTCATAGGCTTCTTGGAGTGGGAGCGCCATCATCTTAGGGGGACTAAGGGCAGATATGTCTCCCGGTGTTGACCAAGCCCCTGAGGTGTTTAACGGAGGCAGGGGAGAAGAGGGGATAGCCGTGTGGGCATCACTCAAAGTAATAGCATCCCCATACTCGCGTCTGGGGCCTCTCCCCTCTCTAGCCCTGGAGCGGCTTCTGTGTCTTTGGGGGAGTGCAGCCGCCTGTGACTGACCAAGGAAGCCAGGGGACCCCTGAGATTCTTTGGGGGCTGTGTGGGCGTCCGAGTCTCCAGCCCCTGGGAGGAACGCAAATCTCCCTAGCTTGGTGCTGGCTGCTTCCCGCCATTTATGGGAGAGTGTGTGCTGGGGCTCATTGAGGATTGTAGTACAGAGGTGCCCACTGATCTCACGCCGTAATGGTAAGTGTCCAGAAGCGTTGGTGGGTGGTGAGTCATTCCTCCCCGCACGAGTAGGGGTCATATCTCCCTTCCCGTCGCTCCCCAGGGACTGCCCGGCGCCACACGCCACTGTGAGGGGGCCGCCATCTTGCCTCAGCTCCCTCCGGGTGCTCTCACCTCTATACCGGACGGCGTCCTCGTTGGTCCCGCATTCCGCTCCATCGCTGCTGCAGCCGGGACCGACATCCAGCACGGCACCGACGGTACCCGCAGGCACTCCCGGAGCCATCGCTCGACTGTCCGGGAGGGGGGGGGGACTCCCCCGCTCGTCCTCTCCGTCCGCCATCTTGGTCGGCGCCGCCGTCTCCTCCACAGCGCGGTCTCCGGCTGTGGCCGCTTCTCCGGCTGGCCTCCGCGTCATCACAGCTCCCCGCGCCGCACAGCCCGACTCTGGCCGCCCTTCCTCCTCGCCGGCCGAACTCCCCGATGAGGAGGCCGATGACAGCGAGGCCGACGCCGTCTCCCCACCGCGCCTGCTGACATCCGCGCCGGGTAAGCTTGCCGCCGGACCTCTGCTTCTGCCGCCGCCGATCTGCGGCGCACCCCTGTCGCCCCCTCTCTTCTTATGCTTCCTCCCGGGCATTTGTAGGGGTTTAGGGTGTCCTCTTGCTTGAAAAATGTGCTAAAAAGCCCAGATGCGGTCAGGAGCTCTCACTAGTGCTGCCACTCCATAACCGCGCCAGGCCACGCCCCCCTCGGATTTGCTTTTTGTCCTAACAGAGGGTTCTAGGAAAGAATTGCCACAAGCCAAGTCCATTCTCAGTAAGTGGATTAGACAGGCGGTGGTACAAGCATATTCTGCCGGGGGGAAGGAACCCCTTTTTCAGATCACAGCTCATTCTACCAGGGCTATTGGTGCCTCTTGGGCTTTTCAGCATCAGGCATTGGTGGAACAAGTTTGTAAGGCCGCAACTTGGTCTTCTGTTCATACTTTTACAAAGTTTTACAAGGTGGATGTCAGGGCCTCAGCTGACGCTGTTTTTGGCCAAAAGGTGCTTCAGGCGGTAGTGAAATGAACTACATGCTGTTCCGCACTGGGGATCCCGCCCATATGGACACTGCTTTTGGATGTCCCAATCGTGAAGATATCGGGACGGCCTGGACTGGATGGAGGAGAAAAATACTATTCTGTGAAACTCACCTGTAGAATAGTTTTTGTATCCATCCAGTCCAGGCCGTCCCACTATGCCCTTGTGTTCATTATGTCCTGCATGCCTGTTATGATGATGAACCATTTTTGCTCATAGGACACTAGTTCTAGTTTTAGTCTTTGGCATTAGCGAGAGTACAAGCAGAGGCTATGTGAAGTAACATGGTCTTTTACGTTTTGTTGGGCCTCCCAGCCTGCCCTTTTTTATTGAGTACTGCTTTTAACCCTTTTGTTGCCAAGCACGTAACACCTACGTGCTGGCTTGGCTGGGCCTTAAGTGCCAAGCCCGTAGGTGTTACGTGCTTGACTTTGATCGCTTCTAGTTTAAAAAATAAAAATAAAAAATACTCACCTGACCCCTTGTTGGATCCGGCCGGGTCTCCCCTTTAATTTGGTGCCATCCGATCCCCCGTGGGGGGTCGGATGGCTCCAGGAGAGCCCCCGGAATAGGCCGCCCCCCCCCCCGCTTCTGCAGCAGCAGCTGCTAACTGTAAAAAAAAAAATAAAATAAAAATGACATTCACTTACCTCCATGTGCGCTGGCTCCCGCTGTCCCTCCTCTTCACCTGGGGGGCCTCCGATCCCCCCCCAGGACTTACCGATCTTCAGGAGAGAGCCTGAGAGGCTCTCTCCCCTTTGATCCTCGATGGCGGCCGCCATCTTGCCGCTAAGCCCCGCCCCCTTGGGGGCGGGGCTTATGACGTCATCCCGGCCCCCGATATCTGGCTTCACCCTTCTCAACTTCTCAGATGCCGGTGATCGGCACAGGGTAAGGAGGTGGCAGGAGATCCTCTGATCTCCTGCCTCCTCCTTCTCCTGTACCGATCACCGGCATCTGTCAGCTGAGCGGCGAGGGACAAGAGCTTGCAATCGAAGGTAAGTACAGTAAAAAAAAATTATTATTTTTTAATAAAATACTTTTTTTTATTGTGTGGTGTTTTTTTTTTTACAGTTAACCCTTTGTGAGCTGGTAAGGGGTCCATGAGACCCCTTATACCAGTTCACATGGCTGGGGGGGTGGCATTGCCATTAACCCCCGCACCCCCATTACCTGCCTCCCCAAAGGCCAGGGGGGGGCAGAAGAGCCCGGGCCCACATAGGCTATGTGGGCTCGTAGGCTGCAGGGTGGGGGGGCCACCAAAGCTGGCCCCCCCACTCTGTGCCTACAAGCCCCCATAGCTGGTCCCGGGCTGGTTACTTTGGGTAAGGGGGACCCCACGTCATTTTTTTTTTTGGATTTTTAAGGGTTTTTAACCCTTAAAAATCCAAAAAAAAATGGGGTCCCCCTCCCCGGGAAGGGGGACCCTATGTCATTTTTTTTTTTAATTAACCATTTGTCATCCAGCAGCTATAAAAGGCTTCTGGGCAGGAAAGGGTGTCTACCTATACATATGTGGTATCGCTGTAAGCGGGAGAAATTGGGGTTTCTCACGCAATAAGATTTTATTGACAAACTTACATTTTTTATTACAAAAAAACTCTACAAATTGTAAAAAAATATATTTTTTTTATTTTTTTTCACACATTTCACCCAAAAATGTTGAGAATACACCTAAAAAACACAAACAAGACATTTCATGTTAAAGCCCAGACTCTGTTGAAAAAAACAATATATAATTTTCCTGGGAAATCCCTGGAAATCCCTTCGAAAATGACAGTTGAACATGTGTAGCGCAAAACAGTCAAACTCAGTCTGGCAACAGGGAGTGGCAAATGCTGCAGGTAGGCTGGCAGCGAAAGGGTTAAACCACTGGGGAATGATAGACGGGCAGCTGCCTTTATAGGGGGCCGGGAGGAGCTACATCTTTTGATCTTGCAGTCAGCGCCCCCTACGGGCGAACACCCAATCTTGAAGATATCGGGACGGCCTGGACTGGATGGATACAAAAACAATTCTGCAGGTGAGTTTCACAGAATTGTATTTTTTGTAAAAGAGGGGACCCCAATTTTTTTTCTGTCCCTTCCCCGGGAGAGCAGGTACCTGTCAGGGTCTTGGGTCAGGATTCAGTCCAACAGCAGTTGTAGGGGCTCTAGTGAAGGCAAGTGTTGGTCTTAGACTTTGGTTTACCAGGTTGAATGTCTTGTCATGTCTGCCCTCTACTCTGCCAGCTCAAAGGGGCTTCCTTGCTGACCTCGTTCATCAGGCACCATGACATAAGAAACCTCATACTGTAGTAGGCACAAAATAATGTACCTGTGATTTTGGCTGTTCACGTTCCAGTTGTTTGAATACAGCAGCCAGTTTCCTGAGGAGAGGCATGTTTTGTCAGGGGAGCTGGTGTTTTTTCTTTTGAAAGGGGCTCAATGTGTCCTCCTCCCCTTACCTTGACGCACTGGGTGCAAGTTAAGGATGGTGCCAGGCATTCTGGTTCCCAGGCACGAGGCTGCGTGGGGGCCATCTTTCCTGGCAGGCCGCTTTGCACTCGGGGTGGTAAGGGCCTGATGGCCATCTCTTTAGCTTGTGTGTGTGTGGGGGCCCCCACTGGTCTCTAACGTGTGTGTGTGTTTATGCCTTATTGCACTGTTTGGCTGTGTTGTGGTATATATATATATATTTCCATTATGTGGCTGTAAGATCAAATGCTATTGAATTTTTTGCACTGCTCTGCTCTTATGTGGCTTATTTTGTGTGTTACAGGTTGCCCTGTATATGTGCATATTAAGGGGTCCCTCCTGGTCCTGGGGTCCCTAGTTATCAAAATTGTCCACCCAAAAATCCTCCCACCGGGACTTTTAAGGGGCTTATGCGTAATTCCCTGCGGTCTTGCGACTGACCACAAAAATTCACCATATGGAGGCTCTGCAGGATACCGGGCCCGGGATCCCTTCGGGACAATCCGGGACATGTGTGGGGTGCAGGGTATCCCTTACGGGGGAGAATGTACTGATCTGTATACCATGCGCTCAAAAGGCCATAACGCGGCAGTCTGGTACCCAGCCTCCTGGGTCGGCTCCTCCCGCTTCATCGCCTTCCCCTCCCCACCTGATCCGTACCCCAAGTGACATTGGTACCAGTACCAGTGGGGAGTCGCTTTCTCATGTTTGGGCTCGGTTGGCCAGCATAGAGAAAATTATTGCTAGCACGGTGGGCAAGAAGGCCCAGGCTAAAAAGAGACAGTTGTGGGATATTGACGACGAGTCCGCTGATTTGTCCGATTATTCCCCGTTAGAGGAGGGGGAATTGTATCAGGATTCAGAGGCTGACTATGGTCAGCCTGGGAATTCCAATGTCGGGCAGGCGCTGGGGGATGCCGTTGATATGGCCACTGTTTTGTCACATTTATTGGAGGTGTTGGATATTGATCCACCTGAGGCGCCCCCTCTTAAGAAGGGGGAATTTTTTGGGGCCCACAAGCCCCGTCTGGAATTCCCTACCCAGGATCATTTTGATGCGCTGATACTTAGAGAATGGGAGAGGCCCAGCCGGCTTCCTGGTGTGCCTCAGGGATGGGATAAGAAGTATCCTTTTCCGGTGGAGGCGGTCAAGCGCTGGTCTTCTCCTCCCGAGGTCGACGCGCCTGTTTTAGGTTTGACCAACTCTTCTGTGCTGAACACCCCTGTCGCAATCTCCCTTAACCCTTTCGCTGCCAGCCTACCTGCAGCTTTTGCCACTCTCTGTTGCCAGACCATGTTTCACTATTTTGCGCTCCCCATGTTCAACTGTGATTTTTGACAGGATTTCTAGGGATTTTCCAGGAAAATGATATATTGTTTTTTTCAGCAGAGTCTGGGCTTTAACATGAAATGTCTTGTTTGTAATTTGTAGGTGTATGCTCAATATTTTTGGGTGAAATATGTGAAAAAAAAGTTTGTCAATAAAATCTTATTGCGTGGGAAATCCCAATTTCTCCCGGTTACAGCAGTACCACATATGTATTGGTAGACACCCTTTCCTGCCCAGGAGACTCCCCCAAACTGAAACAGTGCTTTAGGGGATTTTCAGATAAAATACAACTATGCTATGCAATATGCGCACCTTGCAGTTTTTCCAGAAAAACAACCCTTTACATTTGATATACCCCCAACAAACTATATATTCTCTGGAAGTACACACCTCAAGCTTTCTAGGCGTACCAGGCATGTTGATGTGTTTCTGGAAGTAATTCCTCAATGTATTCTTTGGTTGCAAAGAGTTTCCCTAAAAAATGGATAAAAAAGCAGAATCAAAGCCACATTTTCCTAAAAAAAACTGTATGCAAACAAGAAACAACAAGTTTAATCTGAAAAAGCAACATTCCCCGAACAGAACAATACCCAACATGCATAGGTTCTGTCAAGGAAAGAGTTGCCAAACACCCCAAAGTAAAGCATGTGCGTAATGGTAATTTTACTTGAAAATTTCAGCTCTGCAGACAAAGTGCGCACCTTGCGATTTTTCAACCAAAACAACCCTTTACATTTGGAATATCCCCCATAAACCATACATTCCCTGAAAGTACACATGTTAAGCTTGCTAAGCGTACCCAGCTTGTTGTAGTGGGCTCATCTTTCTGGAATTAATCCCTCAAAGAATTCTTTGGTTGCGCAGGGTTTCCCTAAAAAATTTATAAAAAAGCTGAATAAAAAACACCTTTTCCTAAAATATAAATATGCAAACCAGAAAAAACAAGCTAAATCTGAAAGCGCAAGGTCCCCCGAACAGAACAATACCCAACATGCATAGGTACTATTAACCCTTTTAATTGCCAGCCTACTTGAGATTTTGTCACCCTCTGTTGACAGGTCATTTTTCCCCATTTTGCGCCATGTTTTGCGCCATTTTTGCTGGACCCCTTACCAGTTCACAAGGGGTTAAATGTAAAAAAAACACACCACACGCAAAAAGAAAAAATTATTTTATTATTATTTTTTTTTTTAATACTTACCTCCCATCCATCCTGAAGCACTGTGTCCCTCGGCGATCACTGGCTTCTGCTCACCTGCTGGAAGCCTTTTATAGCTGCTGGATGACAGAACACAAAGGGTTAATAAAAAAAAAATGACATAGGGTCCCCCCTCCTGGGGGGGGGGGGACCCCTTTTTTTTGGATTTTTAAGGGTTAATAACACTTAAAAATAAAAAAAAAGACGTGGGGTCCCCCTTACCCAAAGTAACCAGCCCGGGACCAGCTATGGGGGCTTGTAGGCACAGAGTGGGGGGGCCAGCTTTTGTGGCCCCCCCACCCTGCAGCCTACGAGCCCACATAGCCTATGTGGGCCCGGGCTCTTCTGCCCCCCCCGGGCTTTGGGGAGGCAGGTAATGGGGGTGCCGGGGGTTAATGGCAAGTCACCTGCTAGGGCAGGTGACTTGCCACCCCCCCCAGCCTTGTGAACTGGTATAAGGGGTCACATGGACCCCTTACCAGTTCACAAGGGGTTAAATGTGGAATAAAAAAAAAACACAGACACATAAAAAAATGATCTTTATTATTTTATTTTTTTTACTTTACTCACCTCCGATCCTGTGTCCCCTGGCGATCTCCGCTGACAGTCTGCTCGCTGTTTGGAACAGAGAGCCTGGGGAGGGGGGGGGCATCACAGCCCTCTCCTCCTCCTCTGCTCTCTGCTCCAAGCACCGAGCAGACTGATTCAGTCTCGGGGGCTTGGACAGAAGAAGCCGGCTGCTGGTGACATCACAATGATGCGGGGCTAGCAGTCGCGATGCAGGAAGTGGGGGGAGAGGGCATTTTCTGCCCTCTCCTCGCCACTGAAGAGGCTGAGGGGGGGGAGGGCCCCAGTGAAGAGAAGACCCGGCGGGAGGCAGCGCGACCACAGGTAAGCAAATGTCATTTTTTTTTTTTTCTTTACAGTTAGCAGCTGCTGCTGCCGAATCCGGGGGGGGGGGGGGGGGCGGCCTCTTCCGGGGGCTCTCCTGGGGCCATCCGCCCCCCCACGGGGGATCAGATGGCACTAAATTAAAGAGGAGACCCGGCCGGATCCAACGAGCGGTCAGGTGAGTATTTTTCATTTTTATTGTTTTAACTAGCAGCGGGGAAAGTCGAACACGTAACACCTACGGGCTTGGCACTTAAGGCCCAGCCAAGCCAGCACGTAGGTGTTACGTGCTTGGCAACGAAAGGGTTAAGGATGGCGAGGATAAGCGCCTTGATCAGATGGCGTGCCACGCATTTGCCAACGTGGGCTTGGCCCTGCGGCCTGTTAGTGCATCTGCCCTGGTGTCGCTTGCTACCAGGTCTCTTATCAGGGACTGGCTGAATAACGCTCAGCTTGATCCAGATGGCGCTGAGTTCGCTATACTTAAGAAGTGCATATTGTTCATGGATTTTGTCATGGCTGCGATGGAAGACTCCATTGTCGTGTGTAGTAGGACGTCAGCCTTACTGGTGGCCATGCGCAGACTGATCTTGCTCCGTCAGTGGACAGCGGACGTTGGAGCCAAGAAGTTGCTCACAGCTCTCCCCTTCTTGGGCGTGCGGCTGTTTGGAGATAAATTGGATGCTGTTGCTAAAGGAGATAAGTTACCTCAGCGGAGGAAGCAGCGCCGTCCCTTTCGGGGGGCGGGCTTGTTCACTCCTTCCTTTCGAGGGGCCAGAGCGTCTAGGGGTCTGGCCTTCTCAGTTGTCAGCGGCTCGTCCTGGAACAGAGGCAGAGGTCGGGCATGTCCCGCGGCTGCCTGGGGTCCCAAGCCTGCCGTTAAACCGGCTCAGCAATGAAGGGGCGCCCTCACCTGCAAGGGTGGGGGGGACGGCTGCGGCTCTTCCTTCAGGTCTGGGCCCGGGAGGTCACAGACAATTGGATCTTGGAAGTGGTCTCCTCCGGGTACAAACTGGAGTTCGAGTACTGGCCGCCCCCAAAATTCTTAAGGTCTCGGGTGCCCTCGGACCCTCAAGCTGCACAGGGGCTCCTGTTAGCAGTAAAAAAAAAAAAAACCTTCTGGACATGGGGGTTATATGCCCGGTGCCTCCATTGGAAGGAGGCAGGGGTTACTACTCCAACCTTTTCACGGTTCCCAAAAAGGAGGGTTCGGTGAGACCCATTCTAGATCTCAAGGTTCTCAACAGGTTTATCAGAGCCAAGAAGTTCCACATGGAGACTCTGTGCTCGGCTATCAATTCCCTTTGCCAAGGGGATTTTATGACATCCATAGACATCAAGGATGCGTATCTGCATGTTCCGATTTTTCAGGCACATCAGAGATTCCTCCGGTTTGCGGTGGAGGATCAACATTATCAATTTGTAGCTTTTCCCTTCGGTCTGACCTCGGCACCGAGGGTCTTCACCAAGGTTTTGGCGGGCGTAATGGCTCTGCTCAGATCTCAGAGCATTCGCATTGTGCCTTATCTGGACGATCTGTTGATTTCAGCTTCTTCCCTTCAGCAGGCGGAACTGGACACCCACTAGGTGGTGTCGACCCTGGAGAGGTTCGGGTGGGTGATCAACCGCACCAAGTCTTCTCTCTCCCCGTCTCGAGTGATTTCATTTCTGGGCATGAATCTGGATGCCAGTCGGGCCAGAGTGTTTCTGCCCCAGACCAAGGTGCAGGGGCCTGATCCGTCTTCTTCTGGCCAGTCCTTGTCCCTCTATCCGACAGGGGATGAAACTGGTGGGTCTGATGGTGTCCTCCTTCGAGGCGGTGCCGTTTGCACAATTTCACATGAGATCTCTTCAACTTCTCCTATTGACGTATTGGGACAGGAGCCCACAGTCATTGAATCAACCTTTCAAGATGTCTCCCAGGGTTCGGCAGTCCTTTCAGTGGTGGCTGGACTCGAGCAATCTGGTGAAGGGCAGATCCTTTCTGGTCCCTTGTTGGGAGACTGTTACCACGGATGCCAGCCTGTCGGGCTGGGGAGGTTATTGGAAGAGTCATCAGTTCAGCGGGTTGTGGGGTCCCCAGGAGGCTCGCACTCCCATCAATGTATTGGAGCTCAGAGCCATTCGACTGGTTCTGGCTCGGCTGACCACACAGTTGCGGGGTCTTCTGGTTCAGGTGCGTTCGGACAACCGAACGGCAGTGGCTTACATAAATCACCAAGGAGGGACTCGCAGCAGGAGTGCCCTCAGGGAAGTCTCTCTGATCCTGCACTGGGTGGAGAGCAATGTTCCTTGCCTTTCGGCAGTCTACATTCCGGGAGTGGAGAATACAGAGGCGGATTCCCTGAGCAGGGGATCCTCTCACCACGGAGAGTGATCTCTCATCCCCGAGGTTTTTCTGGATCTTTGCCGCAAGTGGGGGACTCCGGAGGTGGATCTCTTTACCTCGAGGCACAATCACAAACTTCCGGCATTTGTGTCTCTTTCTCAGGATCCCCTGGCTTTGGCAGTGGAGGCCTTGTCACTGGCTTGGAAGGACCTGGGTTTTCTGTACCTGTTTCCACCTGTCTCCATGCTGGGCAAGGTAGTTCGCAAACTGGTTCTAGAAGGGGCACCAGCGATTCTGGTGGCTCCAAGGTGGCAAAGAAGGGTTTGGTACGCAGACGTTGTAAGGATGGCCGTAGACCAGTACCGGCTTCCTTTGCTGCCGGACCTGCTATCTCAGGGTCATCTACTTTACCCCAATTTACAAACGCTGGCTTTGACGGCTTGGCTGCTGAAACCTTCATCTTGAAAGAGGAAGGTTTGTCTGAGGCTGTTGTTCAGACCCTGATTAGGGCTAGGAAGCGGTCCTCTTCGGACATTTACTATAGGACTCGGAGGTCCTATATTGATTGGTGTGAGGCTAGGGCCTTGCTTTGCAGGGTGTTTTCAATACCCAGGATTTTGGAGTTTCTTCAGCATAATCTGGATCTTGGGTTCCAGCTTAGTATTTTGAAAGGACAGGTTTCTGCTCTGTCGGTTTTCTTCCAGAGGTCTTTTGCTTTACACCCGCTGGTTAAGACCTTTTTCCAAGGGGTGGCGCATGTGCGCCCCCTCGGAAGGCTGTAGTTCCTGTTTGGGATTTGGATTTGGTTCTTTCGGCTCTGCAGGGTCCTCCTTTTGAGCCGCTACAGGATATTGCTCTTTCGGTTCTCACTCAGAAGGTTGCCTTCTTGGTGGCTATTACCTCTGTTCGGCGGGTCTCTGAGTTGGCGGCCCTGTCGATTCAGGCCCTTTACTTTGAGAGACACCAGGATAAGGTGGTTTTTCGTTTTAAGACGGATTTTCTTCCTAAGGTGGTTTCTGCCTTCCACCTCAATCAGGACATTGTTCTCCCTTCCTTGTGTCCTAAGCCTAAGAATGACAAGGAGAGGGTTCTGCACAATTTGGATGTTGTTCGCTGTGTGAAGTACTATTTGGTGACTACTTCTTCCTTACGCAAGACGGACGCCTTTTTCGTGGTGCCCTGCGGGCCCAGGAAAGTTTTGGCGCCTGCTAAATCTACGATTAGCAAATGGATTCGCAAGGCATTGTTGGGGCCTATTCTGCTAAGGGGAGGACTCCCCCTTTTAGGGTCACTGCGCACTCTACTCGTGCGGTTGGTGCATCCTGGGCTTTTCAGCACCAGGCTTCTGTTGAACAAGTTTGTAAGGCTGCTACTTGGTCTTCCGTTCATACCTTTTTCCAAGTTTTACAAGGTTGATGTGTGGGCTTCAGCGGATGCTGTTTTTGGCCGCAAGGTTCTGCAAGCTGCAGTGGTTTGAGTTGGTACATTCTTTACTGTTTCTGGTTCCCACCCATGACGGACACTGCTATTGGATGTCCCAGATGTCATGAAGAACGAAGTGGCGTGTATGGCACACTTAGAATTATACCGTTTTGTGAGTACTCACCTTTAAAATGGGTATTATGAGTGTGCCATATACTCCACTTCGCCCCACCCTTGTTTTTTTCAGGTATTCTGGGGCTTTTATATGGTGAACCATTGGTTTTGATTGTTAAGGTTATATTTGGTTCTTCCTGGTCCCTTTACTGCTTTTATACACTGGGGAATTGGTGGGAGGTCCCAGGTATATATGGACCAGGAGGGGCTTTTTTTTTGCATATTCATCTCTGCAGAAGTTCGCCCTCTACTGGAGATTACCCAGATGTCATGAAGAACGAAGTGGAGTGTATGGCACACTCATAATACCCGTTTTAAAGGGGAGTACTCACAAAACTGTATTTTTCCACAGTTGTTGTGAGCCTTAATTATCATTTGCTAGTTCGCTGTGGGTGTTAACTTTGTATGTTATTATTTCTCCTTCTTTCAGCCTGGTATTTCTAATCCCAAACCTAAGGAGAAAGTGGAAAGTTTGCCAGGACTGCCCCCAGTAGCCACGTTTCCTGACACAAGATTTTCCCATAACTCAGATGGCCCCTATGGTGCCACCAGTTACGCATGCACCATCCCAGCCTGCTCCCTCTCACCCTCCCCTGCTACCAGTAACAGTCGGGGAACCGCGGAGAGTAAGCTATAGTGTCCTCAGAAGAGGATTCACTAAATGTGGGGTTTGGAGGCGAAGGAAGGGTCTCAGGAAGAAGGAACCCCCAAATGTTGGAAGAAAACTGCCGCTTTTTTATTCGATATTTATGACACTATGGAAATTCCTAGTGATGCGATTTATCATAAACTCATGGGTAGAATGGAAAGATCTTTTTCCGATTCACTCTTCCTTTTCTAATTTAATTAAAAAGGAATGTCAGCTCTTTCTTTCTGTCAAACTCCCTTAAGCGTAAATTTCCATTTAAAGAGACCGCCTGTGCCTCATGTCTAAAATTGCATGCCTCCCTGGCACATAGTAACATAGTTAATACGTTCAACCAAGGGTGTTGGGGTAGGGGGAAGTTATTTTTTATTTTATAGGGAAAGCTATTTATTTTTTTTATTTTTTTTTATTGATAACCGCTAATAGTAACTGTTAGATGCTTATTTAGAAGAAAATAACATTAATCCTTTTTTAAAGCTGTCAGCGGTTGATACTGTAACAAGCTTCTGTGGGAGACTATTCCATAGATTTATAGTTCTTATGGTAAGAAATTGTACATGAAATAGTGTTCTCCCATATTTTTTATATGGGCCATTTATATATTTATACAAGTTAATCATGTCCCCCCTCAGCCGTCTCCTCTCAAGACTAAACAGATTTAATTCTCGTAATCTTTCCTCATAACTAAGATACTTCATTCCCCTTATTAGTTTGGTAGCTCTCCTCTGCATCTTTTCCATAGTCAGAGCATCCTTTCTATGAATGGGTGCCCAGAACTGGACAGCATATTCCAGGTGAGGGAGCACCAGTGCCTTGTAAAGAATCAAAATTACATCCCTATCCTGTGATTCCATGCCTCTTTTAAAGCATGATAGTATCTTGGTGGCCTTGGAAGCAGCTGCTTGGCATGGCATGCTATTATTTAGCCTGTGATCTACCAGTACCCCCAGATCCTTCTCAACAAATGACTCTCCCAGTTTTACTTCCCCGAGGACGTATGTGGCCTTCAGGTTGTTAGACCCTATGTGCATGACATTTTTTAACATTTAACTTCATTTGCCAGGTGGATGCCCATACACTCAAAGTGTCCAAGTCAGCCTGAAGATTGTGACCATCTTCAATAGACTGTACTGTGCTACATATCTTTGTGTCATCGAGACAGTGCTTTTAATTCCATCTTCTAAGTTGTTTGTAAACAAGTTGAATAATAGAGGGCCCAGCACTGAATCCTGGGGTACGCCGCTTACAACGGTAACCATTCAGAGTATGTATCATTACCCACAACTCTCTGCACACGATCCTTCAGCCAGTTTTCAATCCAGTTACAAACTGTGTTTTCTAATCCTGAAGACCTCAGTTTCTCCAATAAGCGTCTATGGGGGACAGTGTCAAATGCTTTTGCAAAATCCAGAAAAACTATATCCACAGCTGCCCCTCTGTCCAGGATTCTACTCACCTCCTCATAGAAGCCAATCAGGTTAGTCTGGCAGCTTCTGTTCTTAGTAAAACCGTGTTGGTTGTCACTTGGACTTATGGATAGTTACATATTTGTGTATGTAATCCCTTAAAAGCCCCTCAAGCAGTTTCCTCACAATGGATGTTAAGCTAACAGATCTGTAATTGCCCGGAGAAGACCTAGAGCCCTTTTTAAAAATGGGCACCACATTTGCCTTGCGCCAGTCCCTTGTCACTATACCAGTTGCTAGTAAGTCTTTAAAGATCAACAACAGGGGTGATGAGATAATGGAACTTGTTTGAGAACTCTTGGGTGAGGTCCATCTGGTCCTACAGTCTTATTCACATTTAAATTATTTAGTTTTTCTTGGAAGATATCCACGTTTAGCTTGTTATTTATTATACTTGGGATATTGCTATCCGTGGTAACTCCTGTGTTGGCTCTTTGCTCCTCTCTTGTGTACACAGAGCTAAAGAATCCATTTAACAGCTCCATCTTCTCTTCATCCCCAGTGACCATTTTCTCATTATCATTAATCAGGGCACCTACCTGTTCTGATTTAGTTTTTTCGAATTAATATATTTAAAAACAACGTTTATGGTTTGTTTTGCTTTTTTTGGCCACATCTTTCATTTTGTGCTTTTGCCAACCTTATTTCTTTTTTTACACATTTTATTTACTAGTTTATACTTTTCAAGTGTTACAGCTGAGAGTTCAGCCTTGTAATGTTTAAATGCCCTTTTTTTGTTCTTTATTGCCCTTTTAACTGCAGGTGTCAGCCACGAGGGGTGTAACTTTAGCCGCTTTTATTTGTTACCCATAGGAATACATCTTGCAACGTTGGTACTCACAATTGTTTTAAAGCACTCCCATTTGACATCTATATCTTTATTCCTGAACAGATGCTCCCAGTCTATGTCTTGGAGTGCAGCTCTGAGTCTGGGGAAGTTGGCCTTCCTAATATTTAGTGTTTTTGCCCTCCCCGACAGAAAATCTTTCTTACAATTTATGTTAAATACAACTATATTGTGGTCACTGTTACCAAGATTTTCACGGACTGTTACTGTCCCCATCAGGTCATTATTATTTGATATTACCAGATCTAAAAGAACATCACCCCTAGTAGGTGCCTCCACAAACTGATTCATATAGTTATCTTGTAGCAGGCTGAGGAATGCTCTCTCCCTTGTAGTGGAAGCAGAACCATGTCTCCAGTCGATTCCTGGGTAGTTGAAGTCCCCCATCACCACCCCACTGTACCAGCCTGTGCTCTATCTGTTTATGCAGTTGACCCTCTATTGCCTCAGTTATATTTGGGGACCTATAGATTACACCAAACTGTATTTTAACATTGTTTACATTGCCCCCCACTTCTACCCACAAGGATTCTACATCCTCACAATCTTCTGCTAGTATCCTCTCATTAATATATGCTTTGAATTCTTGCTTTACATAAAGACACACGCCGCCCCCTTTCCTTTTTGCTCTGTCTTTCCGAAAAAGAGCAAAACCTTGTAGATTGACAGTCCAGTCATGTATGGAATCCAGCCATGTCTCAGCCACACCAACAACATCAATATTCTCTGCCAGCGCCAGAGCCTCAAGCTCCCCCACTTTACTTGCCAGATTTTTGGCATTTGTGAACATACACTTTATGTTCCTATTTAGTTTGGCACAGGTCTCCAGATGCTTGGACCCGAGTTTTGAAGGTACACTTAGAGACCTTATGGATAGACACACAGATAGAATCCTCAAAAGGATTTGGGATGCGGTCTGATTTACCTTCAAACCAACCTTGGCATCAGAAGGGATACATAGAAAATAATACTCCAAAACAAGCCCTTATGGAGACCCTCCCCTTCCTAGAGGACGCCTCAGCTGGGGCCTCAGCCCTAGTTAATTCAGCCAGACAAGATATTTGGCTAAAAATCTGACAGGAGGACCTTGCCTCCAACTGAAGGCAACATTCACTCTGTCTTCAGAAAGAACTAGAAAGTTTCCCATTAAACCTATTAAGTAAGTGGAAAAACACCATTCAGTCCAAGAAAAAATTCCTTTCAACAGAGACAGTTGGAGCCCAAGAAGCATTGGGGACAACATAAAGGGGGACACAAGCCGAGTTTGGTCTGTAATGCCCCGACATCTGACATCTGTCTGTAATCCCCCGACATCTTCCCAAAAACGTAGATCCTGATGCCGAGCCTCAGGTTGGGGGAAGGTTAACCTTTCCTAATGCACAGCACGGCTTGTTTCATTTCATCCTTACTTCTGGGTATTCTGCCACAAGGTGGCGCAGTTGACTGCAGAAGATTTGTGGCTCCTCCCGGCCCTATATAGAGCCAGGAATCACCAAAAGACCCCCAGTGTTTTCTCTGCAGTCATACTGCGAAGACCAGAAGATGGCTCTCTACGGTTATTCGCAGGTGAGCGGGGCAACCAAGCCTGCGGCCCTGCAAGCCTATTTCCACCCACTTCTGGACCCTCTTGCCTCCAAGCCTCTGGCTGTCGGATCGGGAGTCGGTAGGGGAGTGCTTGGGTTGAGGTGCTCGGTGAGCTCTGCTCCAGACCGCAGATCCTATTACTGAGGGGTAGCCAGTCCATAGGCCATTCACAAATGGCCGGCGCGGGTGCGCGCTCTGCTAGAAGGAAGCGCGAGATGTGGCCCGCGCATGCGCCATTGGAACGGGGATAAGGTAAGGTTTCTGATGCCCCGATTTCGGATGCCCCGCTTGGAGGGATCTGATCGGCCCGGGAAACTTATAGATTCCCGGGCCGATCCCCCCTGGGTGTTGGTCCACTTTAATCCTGCGGTCCGGTTGCGGAGGGGGGGGGTGGTGTGGTGTGGGTGCGGGGTTGAGCGTGAGCGGGCTTTCCGCCGGCGGGTTGTTATTCCGCCGCCGACCGCCTTGCGCTCCGCTGTGGGGGGTTCACTTCTGGACAGGGAGGGCTTGTTGATGTCGGCACCATTTTTGATGTGGGCGCAGGCGTATCACGCCTTTTTGCGGGGGGCGGCGCCACAGGATGACACTTTTCGCGTCATCCTCCTGCGGCCCGCCCCTTGAGGATTGTCTGCGCCATTTTGAAGGCCACGCTCTCTGCTGCTGGGGGCTTCCTCTGCCGCCTGATCCCCCTCACCTCGTCACTGGTCTTCCCTTTCGGTGTCTTGACTCCTGTGTGTGCTGCGGTGTGGTTCAGCTGGTCCGTGAGTTGATCCGACGGGGGTTGTTTTGGGGCATGTGCTGCGGGATACTCATGATTGTGTTGCTTGTGTTGCTTATTATTGCGGACCAGGCTGGGCTGAGTGCTTCTCTTGCCAGTTCTGCACTCCCTGCGGCATCCCCTACTCCCCCGCGCCTGCATCTAGCCCCCAGTGAGGGGGATACTAGCAGGGGGTCCCAATCAGATCTGGCGCTGCGCGTGGCCAGCATTGAGCGGCAGCTGCCCGAGCGGTATCGGGCAAGGCCTCTAGCAAGAAGCAGCACCTAGACGCTGCGTTGTCCCTCTTTGAGGATGAGGGCCTTGACACGTTTGGCTCCTCTTCCGTGGGAAGCTCTTCCGCGACTCGGACTCCTCTGGGGATCGTGAGGACGGTTACGACAGTGACCTGGGGTCCTCCTCCGATGAGGATACCTGGCTCCCGGATGATACCGATATGCTCCTGTCAGCGATTTTCGAGACATTGCCCCCCCAAGGCGGCGAAGAAGAAGCAGGGCGAGCTTTTCCGCCCTCGCAAGCAACGCTTTGAGTTCCCGAAACAGGGCCATTTCTCCAATATGGTGCTTAAAGAGTGGGAACGTCCTAACAGATTACCCTCGCTGCCCAAGGGATTGGACAGAAGGTATCCCTTTTTGGCTGATTTGGTTAAGAGCTGGTCGTGTCCTCCTGAGGTGGACGCTCCGGTCCTGGGACTGTCTAACACGTCGGTCATGCCGTCCCCTGACACTACTACACTGCGTGATAGCGCGGACCGGCGTATGGACCAACTGCCGTGTCACATTTTCACCCTTGTGGGGTCAGGCTTGCGCACGGTTTGCGCTGCAGCCATTACAGCCATTGCCATTAAGAGGAAGCTCAAGCGCCTTGCTGAGGCCGACATGTTTGGTAAGAGAAAGGAGGATTATAGGGACCTCTTGCTTTGCTCTGATTTTGTTGCCTTTGTGCTGGCTGCTATGGATGATGCCGTCTGGCTGGGCGGTAGGGCCTCAGCCCTCCTGGTGGCTATGCGTCGGTCTGTTTGGTTGCGCCAGTGGGCAGCTGACACTGCAGCTAAGAAGTCTCTCACCGGGCTTCCCTTCATGGGTCTCCGGCTTTTTGGTGAGCATCTGGATGTTCTGGCCAAGGATGGTAGGCTCCCTCAGCGTAGGAAGCAGTCTCTGCCCTTTCGGGGGTCCTTCTCCTCTTCATTTCATGCCTCAAAGGGATGGCCCCCATTTCTCAGGTAATCGCAGAGACTCTTGGGGCCGAGGCAGATCCCGCGGTCGTCCTGGTCTGTCCTGGGGTTCCAAAACTTCTCCCAAGGCCCCTCAGACATGAGGAGGCGCCCTCACCCGACCAGGTAGGGGGACGGCTTCGGCTCTTTGCTCTCTGAAGTTCCAGGGTCAGTGGGATCCCCTGGAGGCCCACGCACCCATCAACATCCTGGATCTGCGGGCGATCAGGTTGGTTCTCTCCCAGTTGATCCCCCACCTTTGGGGTTGCGCTGTGCAGGTCCGCTCGGACAATCAGACGGCTGTCGCTTACTTCAATCATCAGGGCGGGACTTGGAGCAAACGAACCCTCAAGGAAGTGTCCCTGATCTTGTCTTGGGTGGAGAAGAATGTTCCCAGCATCTCGGTGGTTTACATTCCGGGGTGGAGAACCAGGAGGGGGACTCTCTGAGCAGGGGGATGTCTCGCCTGGGGGAATGGTCTCTCAGCAACAGGATCTTTCTCGCCCTGTGTCGCCGCTGGGGTCAGCCGGACGTGGACCTGTTTGCGTCTCGTCACATTCACAAGCTTTCAAGATTTGTCTCTCTGTCACAGGATCCCCTGGCCTTTGCCACGGACGCGTTAGCAATTCCCTGGACAGAGTTTCATCTTCTCTTTGTCTTTCCTCCATTCCCTCTGCTGAGTCGGGTGCTGCGCAAGATACCCCCAGGAGGGGGTACCAACCATTCTGGTGGCCCCCCGCTGGCAATCACAGGCTTGTTAAAACCTTCTTCCAGGGAGTTACTCATGTGCGTCCGCCGCGTAAGCCTCTGCTACCGGTTTGGGACTTAAATTTGGTGTTGTCCGCTTTGCAGGGTCCTCCATTCGAGCCTATTCGCAAGGCTGCTTTGTCCATTCTGACCCTTAAGGTAGACTTTTTGGTGGCTATTACTTCTGTGCGTCGAGTTTCTGAGCTAGCGGCACTTTCCATTAAACCTCCTTATTTTGAGCGTCATCAGGATAAGGTAGTGTTCTGTCTTAAGTCGGATTTCTTGCCCAAGGTTTTGTCTGCCTTTCATCTCAATCAGGACATTATTTTACCTTCTTTGTGTCCTAATCCCTCTAATTCTAAGAACGGACCTTTCACTCTCTGGATGTGATCAGGGCGCTCAAATTTTACTTGGTCGCCACTGAGTCGTTTAGGAAATCTGATGCTCTTTTTGTTCTTTCGGCTGGACCTAGGAAGGGTTTGCCTCCAGCGAAATCCACTATCAGCAAGTGGATCCGTCAGGCGGTGGTGCAAGCGTATTCTGCTAAAGGGAAGGAACCTCCCTTCCGGGTTACTACTCATTCTACTAGAGCTATTGGTGCCTCTTGGGCTTTTCAGCACCAGGCTTCTGTTGAACAAGTTTGTAAGGCCGCTACTTGGTCTTCTGTTCATACTTTTTCCAAGTTCTATAAGGTTGATGTTAAGGCCTCAGCGGATGCTGCTTTTGGCCTCAAGGTACTTCAGGCGGTAGTGGTTTGAACTGCCTGCCGTTACTTTTTGGGGATCCCACCCTATCCTTATGGACACTGCTTTTGGATGTCCCAGAAGTAAGGATGAAATGAAACAGGCCGTGCTGTGCATTAGGAAAAATATAATTCTGTGAGTACTCACCTGTAGAATTGTTTTTACTATGCACAGCACGGCCTGTTTCATCCCTCCCTTGTTATCGTTATCTTTGGTTGCCTCTTTATGGTGATTTGTTCCAAAGTTATTTTGTGAGGCTGTTCTCTTTTTTATCATGATTATCTCCCGGCTTCTTTCATAACTGCTTTTCAACACTGGGGGTCTTTTGGTGATTCCTGGCTTTATATAGGGCCACAAATCTTCTGCAGTCAACTGCGCCACCTTGTGGCGGAATACCCAGAAGTGAGGATGAAATGAAACAGGCCGTGCTGTGCATAGTAAAAACAATTCTACAGGTGAGTACTCACAGAATTTTATTTTTGTTCGCATGTCAATCTATAACTTTGAATCCTTTTATGTTGAGAGCGGTGTCTCAGGGGTGCCAACTGGTGTTTTTTCCAGACCTCCACAGAAGTTTTATTTAAACTCTTTATTTTGTTATTTTTCATTACATTACAGACAGTACAGAAACAAATAACCAAGTGACATTGCAGGTTAGAACAAGAAGCACAATACAGCAAAGCCGGCTCCCCCGCCCTTCTCTTCCTCCACCTCTATTATCACAAGCCCGGCAGATTCCTCCGGGTAATGATGTCACTGATTATCCGGACAGGGCCCGAAGAGCACCCCCACGCCCCGAGGTTGGCTCCTGTTCGCTGTGTCCAAAGCGTGAGAGGGGTGGAATGAGAGGAGGGGGCACCCCAGGGGCCCGGTCACTCCTTAATGAAGGTGAGGTCCGTGTGGCTAGTTTTAGCCCTGGGTGGTCATTCTAAGCCCGTGTTGCAGTACGGGAGCTCCGTCTCTTGCTTGTCACTGGGCTGAGGTTGCCACTCCACTGCATCGTTACGAAGTAAGCAGAAAGAAAGAAAAGAGAGAAATAGTGGGGGAGAGACTGCAGAACGATTGGTTAGGGTAAAAAACAACAAAAAAGAAAGAAAAAAGGAAAAGGGGGGGAAGGAAGGCCACCCCACTCGTGTCCAGGGTCAGGGGGGGGGGCGGCGGATGGGAGGGGCCCGGCGCCAAACTCCGAGCAAAGATCGCCGAGTCCCGAAAGAGATACCATGGTGTCCAGACCGCCCTGGACTGTTCTCCTCTGTCATAGGAAGCCGCTGTCAGTTCCTCCATTTCCCTGACTCTGTTAACCTCTTGAATCCACTCCCCCTTTGTAGGGGTGTGTTCCGACTTCCAAAATCTGGGGATCAGTGCCCTCGCTGCATTAATCAGGTGCATCAGTATTGACTTCTTGTAGCTAGTGACACTACACGTGCTGTAATGCAGAAGCATGAGAGCTGGGCAACACGGAACTTGAGAGCCAGTGACTTCTGTCATAAGTGGAATCACTTCAGTCCAAAAGGGTTTTATTCTCGGGCATGTCCAGAAAATATGGAAGAAAGACCCATCTTCTTCCCCGCACCAATACCACCTGGAGAGATTTGTAATTTGTCTCCTGGGTTTGTACCGCTATTGAAGATTTGTGGGCAAGAGTGAAAATCTTTTCCCACTCCTCTTCCGTGAACTCTCTCCCCAGGTCCTTCTCCCACTGCTGACAGTATGGTGGCCTTGGTCCCTGCCCCTTTCCCAGCAGTTGGTAAATCTGTGAAATCAGCCCCGTCGGGGGGTCCTTTCTTGTGATAAGGGTTTCAAAACCCGTAAGGTTCCGCACGAAGGAGTCTCTGGGGCCTGTTTGTTGGGAATAATGCTGGAACATCAGTAGTCGCCAAGGATCTAGTCGTGGGTTGTTCCACCGATCCCTAAGCTCATCTATAGAGCACCATGTCCTCCTCCGTATCAGGTCCTGCCCTCTCACCATTTCCAATTCTCCCCAACCTGCCTTTGTCCGGAGTCTTTGACCACTCGGAAGGTCTGGGTTGTCCAGTAGCGGGATTAGTGGAGATGGCCAGGGGGATATCTCCTCTCTTGATCTCAGCCCATCCCAAACCTCTAGGGTCTCTCTGACCATGGGGTTGGTTCTCACCCATTTAGCTGAATTCCTGGACGCCCAGGGCAAATCTCTTAATGAGGTCCCACCCCTTCAGCCTCTATGGCAACCCATTTTTTCCTGCCTAGTCCCCTATTCCAATCTACAATTCTCTGCAAGTGGGTCGCCTGCCAATACTTCATCAAGTCTGGTATTGCCAGGCCTCCCCTGTTCCTAGGGCACTGCAGCAGGGTAAGTCTCAACCTAGGCTTTTTGTTACTCCAGATGAACTTCCTAAAGATCGAGTTCAAGTTCTTGAAGTAACTCTTCGGGACGTGACACGAGAGAGTCTGGAGCAGGTATAAAATTCTTGGCAGGACCACCATCTTTATTATATTTATGCGTCCCATCCACGTGAATGTCGGGACATTCCAGTTTGCCAGATCCAACTTAGTCTTATTCAACATTGGTACAAAGTTGAATCGGAAGACATCGTCAATTTTATTCGGTATTTTCACCCCTAGATAAGTTAGTGTAGGGGAGACCCATCTGAAAGGGAGAGAGGCCTTGAGGTGTGTGGAGATGTCATCCGGAAGACCCACGCCGAGTGCCTCGGACTTATCGAGGTTGATCTTGAAGTTAGAAAGTTTACCAAATCCCTCCCGCTCCTTCATGAGGACCGGAAGTCCTATCACTGGGTTTGATACACAGAAGTTTTAGATCACGAGGTTGCCACGAGACCCCAGAAAGAGGGTGGCTTTTCCCCATATTATCCAGGAGTTACTTCACAAAGAAATAATAGAGACAGTCCCTAGTCAGGGCAACAGGTATTATTCTCCACGTATTTCTGGTTCAAAAGCCATCGGGCACATTCAGAATGATACTCAATCTGAAAGTCCTAAATCATTTTGTTGTCTACAAAATATTCAGGATGGAGTCAATATACACAATAACAAACTTGGTTGCAGGACTTTTTATAGTGAATATCGACCTTCAAGATGCCTATTTGCACATACCCATCTTTCAGGCTCTGCAGGTTTTTGCAATTCACCTAGATTCAGAAGTCCTGCACTTTCAGTACAGGGCCTTGCTGTTTGGAACCTTCTCGGCTCCCAGGATATTCACAAAGGTACTGGCGGAAGCCATGAGTGTCCTGAGGAGCTAGGGAATTTCAATTTTTCCTTTATCTAGACGATCTCCTGGTTACAGGGACCACAGAGGCCTCTCTTCTTTAGAGTCTTTCTGTGACTCCAAGGCTACTGCACCAGTTATGTTGGATAGTAAGTCCAATAGTCTCCTCCAAGAAATGCAGGTTGCTTTCTACATAGACAGTGTAGAACAGAAAATCTTTTTACTGCCAGACAAGCAACAAAGGCTGGTAGCCTAGTTTGGCTGGCTAATCCAGCATCAATCTGCTCACTGTGCGAAATCACGAGGATACTGGGCCTCATGACTTCGACAATTCCAGCTGTGACATGGGCACAGCTGCACTCCAGGTCCCTCCAGTCCTTCCTGTGGCAGACCTGGGATCATGACTAGATTACTGGGTAACAATTCCTGAGTCTATCAAAAACAGTATGCTCTGGTGGATGAATCCATGGGTCTTGCAAGAGGGCAGGCCTTGGAGACAGACCCGTCCAGTCATTACAGACGCCAGTGCCTGGGGTTGGGGAGCCCACCTAGACGCCCTACAGGTTCAGGGGCACTGATCAAAAGCTGTTCAGACAAGATTTTCGAATTTCAGAGAAGGGGGGTCCCTGCTGCATCCACAGATGGTCGCTTGGCAGCTCCTGCACTGCCTCTCTGTTTCTGGGTTGAGGATAGGATCCAGCACAGCTGCCACTACATGGTTTTCCCTGGCCAGGTAGGGTTTCCTCTGGGGGCAAAGCCTTTTGACTTGTACTGATTCCCTTCGGAATCTGACATTTGTTCATGTTGTTGATGGGTGGGGAAGCTGTATCCTTGGCCAGTTCAGTTGATCTCAGCTGCAGGGAGGTTGCTTTTCAAGTAGTGCAGGCAGGTCTGACCAGTATTCAACAGGCATGAGGGTGTGGGGACCAGTGCTCCAGCTGTATTGCTTAGTATTTAGAGCAGCCATTTTACCATGTCAGGGGCATCAGAGGCATTAGGGTTTCGTATTTTAACGGGGAGTGGTGCCACGTTTCCCATGTGCCAAGAGCACCTGACCTCGAGGGACACGTGCGCTAGGTGCACTACCGTCCTATAACGCCTTACACAGCTAGCAGTTTCCATGCCTCAGCTGGATCGTCCAGTTTCCCCTGCGGCTTCTATTTTCGTCACAGAGTCTGCCGATGAATGGGGTTCCCCCCTTTGAACGTGGCGGCCAGGGTGGCTCGGTTGGAGAACATGGTCAGTGACCTTCATCAGCAGGGGCATCCCGAGTCTGCCTCGGCACGCCCAGGTGGGAAGGCTTCGCCAAGCGTAGGCATATTCAGATGATGTCCTGTGAGGATTCTAGCTCATACGCCGTGGACCTATTTAGGGGTTCAGGATTTACTTCCGGCGGAGAGGAACCGGGGGCTGCGCATGCTCCAGGGAACCCTCCGGATAACACGACAGACCAGCTTGAGGAGCTCATTGAGGCAATACTGGAGGTTTTGCAACTCTCTACTCCTCAGCCAAAACGGCAGAGGAAGAAGGATGAACCCTACAAGCGTCAGATGGTCAGGTAGGACAGGATGGTGGGGAAGGAGTGGGAAAACCGGATAAGCTTCCATCTCTTCCTAAGGTCCTGGATGCCAAGTGCCTCTTTCCAGAGGTGGTGGTGAAGGTTTGGTCTTGGCCACTTGAAGTAGACGAATCGGTGTAGCGTCTGGCTCGGCGCACCCTTATGCCTACTTTGGATAGTGTGGCCTTGAGTGACCCAGCGGATAGGAGGTTTGACCAGGTGGCCAGGTATGCATTCTCCATGGTAGGCTCGGCCATGCACCCAGCTTGCTCCATGTCCATGGCTGCTACAACAGGAAAGGTCTGGATGAAGCGGCAAAAGAGGCATTTGAGACACGGAGGTTCGCGTTCCTCTGCGCATCGCTTGAAGTCCTTCCCTATGGAGCTCTTCAGATACAGTGTGCTGGCTATGGACGACTTGGTGTGCCTGGTGGCTAGGGGGCCTGCCTTGCTGGTCACCCTGCCACACGCGGTCTGGCCGAAACAGTGGTCAGGCGACACTGCTTCAAGAAGTCGCTTACTGCCCTCCCCTTTTCGGGGGGGGGGGGGGGGAGCGTCTTTTCGGTGAGCCTCTGGATGACCTGGTCCGGAAGACCACATGTGGGAAGTCGACTAGGCTTCCACAGAAACGAAAAATATGGACCTCTCTTGGCAGGTCGCTGAATTTTCACCCCTTCCAGAATTTCGGAGGTTCGACAGACTCCAGACGCTGCAAGGATTTTTCGGGTAAGCAAAATCCTCGGGGGAAACCTAGACCCCAATGGGCCAGCCAGCCCAAGCCCCCAGCCAAGCCCAAGCCCCCAGCCAAGCCCTCTCAGGGTTGACGGGACACCCTCATCCGACGGGTGGGGGACGGCTTCTGCACTACTTTCTGTGTGGAGGGAACGGATATCCAACGCCTGGGTCCGTGAGGTTGATTCTTCCGGATACAAGATTGACTTCTGGACCAGTCCTCCACACAGGTTTGTGGCGTTCAAGCCTTCCCGCATCGTGGAAAGGATGGCCGATAGAGCTCTTGCCGGACCGGGGAGTTGTAGTAGCTGTGCCCCCCCCCCCAGAGCAGGGCTGTGGCTTCTACTCAATACTATTTGTCATCCCCAAGAAAGACAGGTCCATTCAACCGATCTTGGATCTCTGGAGTCTGAACAGTTACGTTCGGGTGCGGAAGTTCCTCATGGAATCTCTAAGGTCGGTTGTGGTGTTGCGGCAACAGGGGGATTTTCTGCGAAGGAGGCGACCTTCCGGGTTACCTCTCACTCCACCAGGGCGATTGCTGCATCTTGGGCTTTCCAGCACCAAGCGTCGGTGGGATGGGTCTGCAAGGTGGAGACCTGGTCATCTCTCCACACCTTCATCAAGTTTTACAGACTTGATGTCAGGGCACCAGCCGATGCTGGCCTCGGGGCGTAAGGTGTTGCAGATGGGGGTGAACCACTCTCCGGGGGTTTCAGCTTGAGGTGTCAGTGCCGTTGTTCTTGGTTATGTTGAGGCAATCGGTTGTTGGCTGTTCTTGGATGGTCCCAGCCTTATTGAGGGTACTGCTTTGAGACATCCCATGCATTGCTAATGGAAGAGATGAGAAAAGGGTAAATTTCCTTTCTCATCCTCTTCTATTCTGGGGCACCATACCCGCCCTACTGTTATGTTATGGCTGCGCTGGATGATGGCTTCTACACGGTTTTAGTTTTGGCGTACTAGTTGAACCCACACGTTGCTAATGGTGGTGCCGTGGAATTTAAGAGGATGAGAAAGGAAATTTACAGATGAGTACACAAATTTTCCTTTTTGCAGACTGCTTGTTCTGCTGCCAAAACAGGATTTTGAAGCTCTTCAAGCACTGAAGTTGGGAGTAATTGGTTGGAATGTCTTAATACTAGAGGGTACTTGGCTTAAAGTGAGTTAAAAATCACTGCATTATACCATGTCCAGCTTCAACCTGGAATCCACCAACTCTCCTTCATAGTAAAAAATGATTTTAACTGCTCTAGCAGTGTTGAGGTAGTCCAGGATCAAGTGTTATCTAAGGATCCACCTTCTAGGGCTGAATTTTGTCGGTTTAGGGCTGAATCCATCATAGCATTCCCAGTCACCCCTGCTTCAGTAGAGGAGTACACAGAGAACAACTAGGATCCATGTTTTCTCTCATTCTTTTGCTTCCACGTCATTCAATCACGTGACTGTCTGTGACCAATTGGGATTGGTGAGTAGATTAACACCTGAATAGTTGCCGCAGTCACATGTCTGGCTACCATGTAAGTGAATGAGTAAGTGGATACTTGACTAGTTCCTCTAAGGAACCAGATGAGAGACATATAAGCTCTACTTAACCCTCTCCTACCGTTAACTGCCAAGCACATAGATTTCTACAAGCTTGTGCGTTTATCTCCTGTGCAATGCAATTCAGATGTTCAATGGTCCCCTGCTGCTGTTTAGGGACTCGGAGTTACTAGAATATTCTGCCCCCCCCCCCAGAACAATATAGATAATTTGATTTATTAACGCATTGTAAAATCCTTTTAAGAATCCTACCCATTTTTTAAATCATTTTCCTAATGGCCTTTTGCAAAAAAGGATTATTGGCTTTTGGTCCAAGGGTGGCAGTTTTTCTGAGCATCACTAGCCGTTGATCCAGTGAACGCCGGCTACGAAAGTGCACAAGGGTAAATTGTCTTTCTACAGTGGAGCAACTCGCCACCAAAATGAACCAGGGGGCTACCAAATGTGTGTCTGAAACAACAGTTTAGCAAACCCTGCTGATTATGGTACTCTATACAAAGTTGCATCAACAGAAATGGCCTCAATTTTCATTGTAGCCCTTTCCAATGTGTCTGCTTCGTTAAATTGATGGACATTGTTGGAGTTAACCGTTGTTGGAGAGACACAAGCTGGTGCTGACAGTGTTCTGGCCTGGGGAATGTTTTTGTGGCATTCTCTGACCCACTCATCCATGTGGAAGCACTTTCAACTCTGGGTATGAATCCTGCCTTGCAAATCATGTGGCAGATGGGATGTTCCAGCAAGACATTATGAAGTCACATGGCAAGTGGAAGAGCATAACCAAAGATGTCCTTGGCCCTCTAATTACTCAGACTCAAACACCTCAATTATTATGGATATTCGGCACTCCCCTCCCCACAACTCCCTCCAACCTACCAGGACCTTATTGAATCACTCCCAGCCTATCTAGCTGCAGGCGATACTGCACACAGCAGTTACTGATGGAGCAGAGTTGATGGGCTCTAAACATGCACTCAACCAGCTGGTATTGCACTAAGTTAAACAGAACTAGATTTTGTTATAAAATAACTTGCTTTTGGATGTGAAATGCCATTTTTTAAGCTTGGTAAACCATGGGTGGTGCTGGTTGAGCCAAAACCATGCCCTTTGCGTAAGACAAAGCACAGCCCCCCTCCCACACACATTGAAAAAACGAGTAAACTTGGCATACAAGGGGAAAAAAATGATTTTACAGAGATAAAACTTCTCACTAGTTGAGAAGGATCTGGGGATACTGTTAGACCACAGGCTAAAAACAATATGCAATGCCAAGCAGCTGCTTCTAAGGTGACCAAGATAATAGCATGCATTAAAAGAGGCATGGAATCATGAATTAATTTATAAAGGCACTGGTGCGCCCTCACCTAGAATATGCCGTCCAGTTCTGAGCACTCATTTATAGAAAGGACGCCCTGATTTTGGAAAGGGTGCAGAGAAGAGCCACCAAACTAATAAGAGGAATGAAGGATCTTAGTTATGAGGAAATATTATGGGAATTTAGTCTTGGGAAGAGATGTCTGAGGGGGTACATGATTAACTTGTATAAATATATAAATGGCCAGTACAAAGAATATACAGAAAAAATATTTCAACTAAAATCCTCTCTAAAGACTAAGGGGGCATTCCCTCTTACTGGGGAAAAAAAGATTCAATCTCTGGAGACAACAATCATTTTTTACCATAAGAACTATTAATCTGTGGAATAGCCTCCCGGAGAAGCTTGTCACAGCATCAGCAATTGGCAACTTCAAAAAAAGGATTAGATGCCGTCTTGATATGTCTTTTTTGAACCGCACTGTGATGGTTCACCTTTATCCAGGTCATGTCATAGTTTTAGTAAAAGGTTGTTTCTAAAGATGTATTGGTATCTTGTGTCTAGTTTATCTTTACTTTAAAACGTTTTTTACATTGGGATGATGCTGAGATGAGTGCTGCTGAGAGGTGAGTTATGCTATGTTCTGTAAAGCTGTAAGGAAAGGAAACTTTAAAATGGATGATGGGAAAAAATGAGCTCTCTCAAGACATTTGCAACCCTATTGTTGCTAAACATACAAATGGCATTGGTTACAGAAGAATTTCTAAACTACTGAGGGTTTCTGTAAAACACTACTGGGACCATAATCCAGAAGTGGATAGAACATAATTTTACATTAAACTGGCTAAAATAACTTGCTTTTGGATGTGAAATGCCAATTTTTAAGCTTGGTGAGGCTGGTTGAGCCAAAACCATGCCCTTTGCGTAAGACAAAGCACAGCCCCCCTCCCACACACATTGAAAAAAAGAGTAAACTTGGCATGCAAGGTAAAAAGAATTGAATTTACATTTAGTTTAATAAACGTTATTTGTAATCACTGCAACATTATTTATTACCTCCCCCTTTTAAAAAGGGCTGTTGTTGCAGCCATGTGGCCAAAACATACCACTTAAGAAATCAGGTAGCCTTGATCTGTCACCCCAGGGCCAGTCTCCCAGCAGACAGGCTTTCAAGGGTGGCAGGTTTCACAGGCTTCCTTGTGCCCTAAAAAAAAGGCTTTAGCTGCAGCCATTCCACTCAAGGATTCAGGTAGACTTTGTCCACCACCCCTGGCCGAGTTTTCCAACAGAGAGTGACAGGTTTCTTGGCCCCCTTTAAAAATGCTTTAGCTGCAGCCATGTGGCCACAAGAATCTACGCATGCTTCCCTTGCCCTTTTTTGAACTTTTGCTGTTGCAGTCATGGGACAGCAACACTCCACTCCAGGAACTGGGTAGCCCTGAGCTGCCACCCTTCCAGCAGACAAGCTTCCAAATGTGGTGGGTTTCCCATGATTCTCTGCAGCTTAGAATGTAAAACAGATCCATGAAAGAATTGTGCCAGTTTGCTTACAAAATGGCTAGCATGGAATCCAATATTGGTCTAGTGGCATAAATGCAATTGAATGCAAGCACACTACTTTTCTGTTCTGTAAAGCTGGAAGGGGAGGAAACTTTAAAATGGATGAAGGGAAAAAATGTGCTCTCTCAGGACATTTGCAACCCTTTTGTTGCTAAACATACAAATGGCATTGGTTACAGAAGAATTTCTAAACTACTGAAGGTTTCTGTAAAACACTGCTGGGACCATAATCCAGAAGTGGATAGAACATAATTTTACATTAAACTGGCTACGACCAGGTTCAGACAGAGGAGTGAAACAAATTATCAAAGATTTGTCCAGGAGCCAAGGACCACCTGTAAGAGCATCAGAAAACCTGGAATTAGCAAGTAATGCATGCAACCTCCATGGCCTGTACACACACTCACCACACAAGACTTCATTGCCGAAGAAAAAGCATGTTGAAGTGCGTTTACACTTTGCCCCACAATATTTAGTCAAACCTGTGAAACATTGGAACAATTTAGCCTGGTTAGATAAGACCACAATTGAACTCTTTGGATGCTATAATACACACCATATTTGGAGATCAAAAGGCGGCACTGTATATCATTCCACATCATATCTACATTATAGTGCAGGGCCGTTTTTCAGCATGCGGCAGTGGCTCAATCCTGATATTGAAGGAGGACAAATGTACAGACAAATTCTTGATAAAAATCTGCTGTCCATCGCCATGAAGTTAAAATGTACATTTAGCAAGACAATGGTCCCAAGCACACTGCCAAGGAAAATCTCGGTTGGAGAAAAAAATAAAGCTGCTGTCTAATGGTCCAGCCAATCTCCTGACCCTACTCCAATTAGGATATTTTAATCTTTTACTTCCTGTCCATTTGTGGCCATGTTTTTGTCACACTGTTTAATTCCCATATACAGTGCCTTGAAAATGTGTTCATTCTTGAATTTTCACACACTTTTTTAAAAAAGAGCAACCACCTCCCTAGAGTATGTATAACACCTTAGGGACGCTGGTCTCCCTCTTTATGGGGCATCCAAAATGGGGATGCCCTGCTGTATGTATCCCGGGGATCACTCAGTATACTCTCCTGGTTTGCAATCCCACGCTGTATCCCTGCTATATCTTTAGCCTATGTGTGTACCCACACCAGACATTTCTGAATGGCTGATCCAGGGGTGCTTTCTTTCTATTCTAAGTGTGTCATACACCCCGCTTCCACCATTCATGACATCTGGGTAGTCCCCAGTAGAGGGCGAACTTCTGCAGAGATGAATGCAAGAAAGAAGCTCCTCCCGGTCCATAAATACCTGGGACCTCCCACTAATCCCCCAGTTCCTTCTCTGCAAGAGCGACGAGCAAGTCAGAAGATGAAGGCTTCTATTCCTTGCATGTGAGCCGGGCTCACGCCCGGCCATTCTTGCCCCTATTTCTGCCTGGACCTTATTCCATTGTCCCTTATGAGCCTCCCAGCTTTGGCTGTAGGTCCTGGTGAGGGTAGGCAACACCTTTGTAGGTGTTTAAGGAGCATTGCTCCTCCGTGAGACCCCATTGCAAGGGGTAGGCGGTGTCCGGGTTGGTGACCCCGGTTTGGGATGCCCTGTCCCTTCTGCCGTATCCGTCCACCAGACTCTGGTTCCGGATCCCCCACCTTCCGGGTCCCTTCCTTAACCCTCAAGGGGGGGGGGGCAGGCTTGTCCCTCACATTTCTTTATTGTGTGGGTGCTGACAGTGTGTGTGTGCGCATGTTGCGGTGTACTGTCACTTTGCTGTGGGTCTGCACCATGCTGTGCAGCGTTTAGCAGAGGGAGCTTCTCCCCTCAGGCTGCATGTTGGGGGGGGCGTGATCTAACGAGTGCGCGTTCTGCGCTGACCCGCCCCTCTTCTTCTCTTCACTCCCTCCAGGCAAGGCTGTGCTGGGCTCCGGTGGCCATCTTGTTTCTGTTGCTGCTGTGGACTCCGCTGTTTTGTGAGTGCCCTGTGGGCCCCCTCTCTTCCTGTTATGGCAGCACCCATCTCCGCAGGGGGCTGCGCTGTCCTTATTGTACATATTGTGTATATAGATGTATCTATATAGATATATATATTATAGTATTAGGAGTGTTGGCTGATGGGTCCCCTTTCATTTGTGTCTTTCAGGAGGACTCCCTGTGTTCTGCATGTTAGGAGGTTCTCCCGGTCCTAGGGTCCCTAGCTTTAAATTATACCTTTTCCAAATCCTCCCACTGGGACTTTAAAGGGGCATCCCAGGGTTGCTTACCAGCTTAATTCCCTAGGGTCTTTGCGACTACCCCAAAATATCACCATATGGAGGCTCCGCAGGATACTGGGCTTGGGCTTCCTTCGGGACAATCCCGGCCGTGTGTGGGTTGTGGGGTATCCCTTACGTGGGAGAATGTCCTAATTTGTATTCCATGTGCACAAAAGGCCATATTGCGGCAGTCTGCTTCTGGGTCAGCACCGCCGCTTCATCGCCTACCCCTCCCTGTCTTATCCGTACCCCACATCGTCACTAGTGGGGAGTCGCACTCTGATGTTTGTGCTCGCCTGGCCAGCATTGAGAGATTTCTTTCTGGCGCAGTGGGCAAAAAGGCCCATGCCAAGAAGAGACATTTATCGCCGGTATGGCCGGCTTTGGATTTTGATGAGGATGAGTGGTCAGATTATTCCCAGTTAGAGGAGGGGGAGTTGTTTGAGGAATCAGAATTTGACGATGTGCAGTTGTGTGATAATGGTGTTGGGCAGGCGCTGGGGGATGCCGTTGACACTTCTAAAGTTCTGGCCCATCTCCTGGAGATTTTGGACATTGCCCCACCGGAGGCGGCCCCTCTCAAAAAAGGGGAATTTTTCGGGTCCTCTAAGCCCCGCTTGGAGTTTCCTACGCAAAGTCATTTTGATGCATTGATCCTTAGGGAATGGGAGAAACCGAGTCGGCTTCCCGGCGTTCCTCAGGGATGGGATAGGAAGTATCCCTTCCCGGTTGATGCGGTAAAGCGCTGGTCTTCCCCTCCCAAGGTCGACGCCCCTGTTTTGGGGTTGTCCAACACCTCTGTGGTCCACACCCCTGATGCCACTACCCTCAAAGATGGTGAGGATAAGCGCATTGATCAGTTGGCTTGCCATGCCTTTGCCAGTGTGGGTTCAGCCTTACGGCCTGTGTGTGCATCTGCGCTAGCGGCTGTGGCTAATAGATCCCTTGTCAGGGAGTTTTTAAATGGTGCCATTTTGATCCGGCCAGCACTGAATTTGCTGCCCTTAAAAGATGTGAATTGTTTATGGATTTTGTCTTGGCTGCTATGGAAGACACTATTGTTATGTGTAGTAGAACTTCGGCCTTATTGGTGGCCATGCGCCGATCGGTCTGGCTTCGCCAGTGGGCGGCGGACTTTGCAGCCAAGAAATCGCTCACCGCTCTTCCCTTCCTGGGTACGCGGCTGTTTGGAGATAAGTTGGATGCAGTGGCTAAGGGTGGTAAGCTACCCCAGCGTAAGAAGCAGCATCGCTCCTTATGGGGGGGCGAGCTCCTTCAACCCTTCCTTTCGAGGTGCCAGAGCCGTCAGAGGTTTCGCCTACTCAGGCGTCAGAGGTTCCTCCTGGGGCAGAGGCAGAGGACGGGCCCGTCCAGCATCTGCCTGGGGCTCCAAACCTAAGCCCCCTGCCAAACCAACTCAGCAATGAGGGGGCGCGGGGGCAGCTCTTCTTCCAGGTCTGGACCCAGACAGATGGATTCTGGAAGTGGTCTCGTCCGAGTACAAACTGGAGTTCGAGTACTGGCCCCCTCCAAGATTCTTAAGGTCTCGGGTGCCAACGGACTCTCAGGCTGCACAGGGGCTCCTGTTGGCAGTCCAAAATCTTCGGGACATGGGAGTCATATGTCCCGTGCCTCCCTCGGAGAGAGGCAGGGGCTACTACTCCAATCTTTTCACGGTCCCCAAAAAGGATGGATCCATAAGACCCATTCTGGATCAAAAAATTCTCAACAGGTTCATCAGAACCAAGAAGTTTCGCATGGAGACTCTGCGCTCTGCCATCCATTCCCTTCATCAAGGGGATTTTATGACGTCCATAGACATCAAGGATGCTTACCTGCATGTTCCAATCTTCCCAGCACACCAGAGATTTCTCAGGTTTGCGGGGGGAGGATCTTCATTATCAGTTTGTGGCTCTCCCATCCGGGCTGACCTCAGCACCAAGGGTTTTCACCAAGGTTCTGGCGGGCATAATGGCCCTGTTCAGGGCCCAGGGCATTCGCATCGTGCCGTATCTGGACGACCTGCTGATTTCAGCTTCTTCTTTCCATCAGGCGGAACTGGACACCAAGACTGAGAGGTTCGGATGGGTGATCAACCACCCCAAATCCTCTCTTTCTCCTTCCAGGGAGATTTCATTCCTTGGCATGAATCTGGATACCACTCAGGCCAGAGTGTTTCTACCTCCACCCAAGGTGCAGGGGGTTCAGGATCTGATTCGCCTTCTTCTGGCAATTCGTTGCCCCTCTATCTGGATGTGGATGAATCTGGTAGGTTTGATGGTGGCGCCCTTCGAGGCAGTCCCCTTTGCCCAGTTCCACATGAGGTCGCTCCAGCTTCACCTGTTGTTGCATAGGGACAGATGTCCGCAGTCCTTGGATCAGTCCTTCCGGATGTCTCCCAGGGTTTGGCAGTCACTTCAGTGGTGGCTGGAGCCAAGCAATCTGTTGAGGGGCAGGTCTTTTCTGGCCCCTTGTTGGGAAACGGTGACCAAGGATGCCAGCCTTTCGGGCTGGGGAGGTTTCTGGAAGAGTCATCATTTAAGGGGGTTGTGGGGTCCTCAGGAGGCTCACACCCCCATCAATGTTCTAGAGCTCAGAGCCATCCGGCTTGTTCTGTCAAGGCTGACACCTCACTTACAGGGCAATCGAACGGCGGTGGCCTACATCAATCACCAAGGAGGGACTTGCAGCAAGAGTGCCCTCAGGGAAGTCTCTCTGATCTTGACTTGGGCGGAGAGCAATGTCCCTTGCATTTCGGCAGTTTACATTCCGGGAGTGGAGAACACGGAGGCGGATGCCCTGAGCAGGGGCTTCTCTCGCCGAGGGGAGTGGTTCTCAATCTCGGGATTTTTTGGTCCTTGTGTCACAAGTGGGGGACTCCGGAGGTGGATCTCTTTGCCTCATGGCACAATCACAAGCTTCCATCCTTTGTGTCTCTATCTCACAATCCTCTGGCCCTGGCGGTGGATGCCTTGTCTCTTGCCTGGAGGGATCTGGGGTTCCTGTATCTGTTTCCCCCCTTCTCCATGGTGGGCAAGGTAGTTCGCAAGCTGGTTCTGGAGGGGGCGCCAGCAATTCTGGTGGCCCCAATGTGGCCAAGACAGGTTTGGTACGCAGATGTCGTAAGACTGGCGGTAGAGCAGAACAGGCTGCCCCTGGTTCCGGACCTGATATCTCAGGGTCAACTACTTTACCCCAATTTGCAAACGCTGGCTTTGACGGCTTGGCTGCTGAAACCTTCATTCTGAAGGAGGAAGGTTTGTCTGAGGCTGTTGTTCAGACTTTGATTAGAGCTAGGAAGAGGTCTTCCTCTGGTATTTACTATAGGACTTGGCGGTCCTATATTGACTGGTGTGAGGCTAGGGCCTTACATTGCAGGGTGTTTTCGATTCCTAGGATTTTGGAGTTTCTACAACACGGTCTGGATCAGGGTTTCCAGCTCAGTACTTTGAAGGGTCAGGTTTCTGCCCTGGCTGTCTATTTTCAAAGGTCTTTTGCTTTGCATCATCTGGTCAAGACTTTTTTCCAAGGGGTCACTCATGTTCGGCCCCCTAGAAAGTCTTTGGTTCCCGTTTGGGACCTAAATTTGGTTCTCTCGGCACTCCAGGGGCCTCCTTTTGAACCGATGCAGGATGTGGCTCTTTCTGTGCTCACTCAAAAGGTTGCCTTTTTGGTGGCTATTACCTCTGTTCAGCGTGTCTCTGAGTTGGCGGCTCTGTCTATTCAGGCCCCTTACTTTGAGAGACACCAGGACAAGGTGGTTTTTCGTTTTAAACCAGATTTCCTTCCTAAGGTGGTTTCTGCTTTCCATCTCAATCAGGATGTAGTTCTCCCTTCCTTGTGTCCTAAGCCTAGCAATGACAAGGAGAGGGTTTTGCACTCTTTGGATGTGGTTCGATGTGTGAAGTACTATTTGGTTGCTACTTCTCCTTTTCGTAAGACGGACGCCTTGTTCGTGGTGCCTTCCGGGCCCAGAAAAGTTTTGGTGCCCGCCAAGTCTACCATTAGTAAATGGATTCGTCAGGCCATTGTTGGGGCCTATTCTGCTAAGGGGGGACTCCTCCTTTTAAGATCACTGCTCATTCTACTCGTGCTGTTGGTGCGTCCTGGGCTTTTCAGCACCAGGCTTCTGTGGAACAAGTTTGTAAGGCTGCTACTTGGTCTTCCGTTCATACTTTTTCCAAGTTTTACAAGGTTGATGTGCGGGCCTCAGCGGATGCTGTTTTTGGCCGCAAGGTTCTACAAGCTGCAGTGGTTTAAGTTGGTGTATTTTTTTCCTGTTTTTTTGTCGGTTCCCACCCATGACGGACACTGCTATTGGATGTCCCAGATGTCATGAATGGTGGAAGCAGGGTGTATGACACACTTAGAATAATACCATTTTGTGAGTACTCACCTTTAAAATGGGTATTATGAGTGTGTCATACACCCCGCTTCACCCCACCCTTGTTGTATTCCGGATCCTTTATATGGTGAACCTTTTTTATTTTTGTTGTTATATTGGTTCTTCCTGGTCCTCTTACTGCTATCATACACTGGGTGATTAGTGGGAGGTCCCAGGTATTTATGGACCGGGAGGAGCTTCTTTTTTGCATTCATCTCTGCAGAAGTTCACCCTCTACTGGAGACTACCCAGATGTCATGAATGGTGGAAGCGGGGTGTATGACACACTCATAATACCCATTTTAAAGGTGACTACTCACAAAATGGTATTTTTAGCATTTCTTTTTGCCCCAAGCTCAGAGTGGCAAGAAAATTCTTAATGTAATGCTGATTGTCATGCCCCATGGGGACAAAATAAGGTGAGTTTTCGGGGCAATACGGGGGGGGGGGGGGCAGCGTTGCTTCCCAAAACAGGATGCCCTAGTCAGGAATAAAACCCGGGATAGTAAAAAAAAAATGAGGTTTTGTTCCTGTTTAAACAATGCAGCCACAAACTGAAATGTAGTATTTTATTAAGGTTTGAAGTGATAAAGAAACACAAAGTAGCAAGTATTTGTGATGTGTAAAGAAAATGCATGCTTTTCCAAATAAAAAATTATAAAACGAAAAGCATGGCGTGTATATGTACTGAGCTCCCCTGAGTCAATACTTTGTCATTAGAATGCAGTTACAGTTGTAAGTCTGTTGGGGTATGTCTCTACCAGTTTTGCACATCTAGAGGCTGACATTTTTGCCCATTCTTCTTTACAAAATAGCTCTCACATAGGTCCTAGTAGATGAAGAGCGTGTTGTCAACAGCAATTTTTACGTCATGCCACAGATTCCCAATACCATTTAGGTCTGAATAGGATGTAAACCGATATCTCTTCAGGGTCTAACCATCAATAAACCCTATTGTCATGGCCATATTGAGAGGCTATGACCACCACATGACATGCATGATACGTAAATAGCATAATTGGCAAAAAAAATCTCTCTAAAACAGCACACATTTGTGCAATGATATGACATGTCTGTATGATTGAATTTTCCTATTAAACAAATGACTTTTAACACAACAATATTCTGTTTTCCTGTGGTTTGCCCATGTAATTGTTGAATTGCAATTGTATAAATCATGCAGTGTTATATGACACTGCAGAAGAATAAAAATAGCTGACATTACGGTTGATTCAGCACTACTTTGTAGGAGAGAAAACTACTACTCACTTTCATCGTCTACCTTGATAGTGATTCAGCACCAGGTGAAAATGTACATTTGGTTGCTGAATCACTCTCAAGTTAGTCAATGAAAGTGAATGGCAGTTTACTCTTCTAAATAAAAAGTAAGCGTTTTCTCACCTGGTGCTGAATCGACCCTTATAACTGCAATGATAGCTATTGATGCCTTATTCTACTTCCTCCAGTATTGACATTCTAATTTTCACTGCCACACTGCACATATCCCCATGCAGTGCCTTGTTGATGGCCACTGGGGGGGCAGTAGTCTGACAAACCAGTTGTCAGCTGTATTGGAATGCTTGTGGGTGTGAGGGTATCAAAAACAGGGGCCCCCCCATTCCCCAGCAATCTAAGCAGACCAGCAGTAGGATCACTTTTACTTTTTATTTTTGTTTCTAACATTAACCGCTGAGGAGGGCTGCAGGGCCGTGCCAAGATCAGATTGGACGTTCATGCAGCTGTTTTCAGCGCCATGGCAGAGAAAGCACGGGAATTATGCCTTATGTTAGAATTGGTCAGCCATCCAGCAACTATTTAGATCCTGTGGAAAAAGCTGCAGGATGTTTGCTTATCAGCCACTTGGGAACCCCTACTTTATATTTTATTATTATTTTCTCTCAGGCCAAATCTAAGAACACTGTGGGCCAGATTGTGACATCCCTGGCCTAGATTATGTAAAGTAAAACAGGGCTTTGTGTGCTGATTTTCATTGCTTTGCCTTTAATGATCTGAATCATTGATTTTCTTAGATGATAATATGATTTATCTCGTGTGCAGCAATCAGGCTGTTTAGATTCCACCATACAGCTCCATTTTAACACTGGCTTGTCAGATGTCACTCTCTCAACACAAATCTCACAGTCCACTGTTACATAATAAACTTTAGTTCAGGGATTTGGTCCTATCCTAGAATAGAGCCATTCTTTCTTTGCAAAACTGTGTTCACTTTACTACAGTATAAAATACAGTGCCCTAGGGTGAGCTTCCACGCTGATAGCAACCTAGAAGCATCATGAGTCTTTCACAAAGAGTGTTCTTCCTATTTGCTATAGGCCTGATCTGCTTGGCTTTAACTGGTAAGCTATACATATTCTGAACAACTTTACTGCTATTTTATACCTGCTATGCTTTCATTTACATTTATATTTAACTTAGCCTAACATTATACTAGACACTAGACATTATGATTACTATTTTTTTTTACACTGAATTTTCTTAGTACCTAGTAGGGCTCTCTATCTGCTAGAGTAATGCTAGTAATACACCTAGCAATCTATTGAAGTGCCTTCTTGTATAAACCTACATTTTTTTGATAAATGAAACTTACTAGCAGGTTGTAAGGGATGTGACCAGTATCAGTCATAGCATTGTTTATGACTAGCTGTATTAGACTTGCCCATTGCTTATGCTCACAGCTTTTTTACTTTTCTGTCCGTACTCTTTCTGACTTGGGGAACCTGCGGTTGCTGAAATTTTAGGTCCTCTGTCGGCCAGCGCAACACTTAAAAAAGTTGTCCCTTATATAGAGAGTTAACAAGTAGTGGTAAAGTGTTGTTTAGGGTGCCTCAGACTAGGACAACTTTAAAGTGGACCAAAACCCAGGATTTTTATTATCCTGGGTTTTGGTCCTTTCCCCACGGGCACCCCGATCCGAGGTGCCCCACTGTGTGAAACCCTCCCAGATAGCCGCAGCCAACTCACCTCTTCCTGGTCGCACGGCGCGTCTAAGAGCAGCAGCTCTGGCGGCCGCATCCTTCGCTTCTCTCTAGCAGTGCGCATGCCCGCGTCAGGCTTTTGTGAAAGGCCGGCGTGGGCACGCTCCCTGTTAGACGGAGGTGGAGGATGCGGCTGTCAGAGCCGCTGCTCTTAGGCGCGCCGTGCGACCAGGAAGAGGTGAGTCCGTTCGGGCGTCCTGGGGGGTTTTACACAGCGAGGCACCCCTGATCAGGGTGCCCCCGGGGAAAGGACCAAAACCCAGGATAGTCAAAACTTTTGACTATCCTGGGTTTTGGTCCACTTTAAAGTGAATCTTTACTAATAACAAGCAGCTCACTTGGCTGCTGTGTGCATGAGTTTCTGCAAACCACCGTAGACAGGAACATTTAACTAAAAGCTTAAGGTATAAGGGTAGTCTGTAAAATCCTTTCAGTAAGCTAGTGGATTCTTGGAACACTGAAGTGCGCTTAGGGAGGAGAATTTAATATAGGGTTAAAGCGACCCCCTGTAGGTCAGCATGATGAGAAATCTCTATAGTTTGTCAGAAAATACATTGAAAATGAGAAATGGAGATATCTGTGATGTAATTACTGTGAAGCAATTTGTCAGCTGCAATTCAGAAACATTAAATCTTCACATTGTCATGCCTAACAATGTGCTGGCTATCTAGAAGTTGAAAAGTGGCTGAACAGAATTGCAAATGATTTTTTAGAGTAAATTTTAACTATAAGTTGCTTTGTGTCTGTAGTTTGCATATTATTATATATGAATCAGTATTTTTTTTAAATGACACCTGTAGGCAAAGGGTAAAATTAAAGAAATTCTGTCTGGACCAGTACCAGTTGGTAGAGACTCTTTATTTTATCCTAAACAAAAAGGAAGGCATCTGCCAAGGGGAAGTGCCCATATAGAAGTAATTTTCCAAAACAGGGAAACCCTTACCTGAAAGAGGAGGGGTGGGGTCTGGCAAGCACACATCTCAGATGCTTGACTGAGGTACCATAGGTGGTGTCTCCCAGCTGAAATGTAGTTCCCTGTCAAGAAAAGTACCATTTTGAGTTGGTCAAGCTTCTGTAAGCACTGGATTATTTTATTTGCCCAAATGTGCACCTCAAGTGATTAAATGATTTTGTCCACTCCAATAGTTTCAAGATCGAGTTTTTAAGGTTGTTCTTGTTTGACCTTCTGGATATCCACTGTCTCCGTAAATTTTCCCTGCGTTCAGGCCTCTCTCAATTTCCCTTCCTATCAGAGGTATTTAAGATTTGTGCTGGGGTACCAACATTTAGTTTGTGTTGTTTTTGTTAAATTTGACCACCACCAGAAGGCTCTTCACCAGTGCTAGAAGGGCTAATAATGGTATGGTGACCTTCTGGAGACCCTTCTTGTGAATGGCCCTTAGCATCCAGTGGAGAAGTGGTTACTTCTTTAGGGCCAATATCCAATATCTCAAAACACCAACACTCTGGACTTGGGCTTTATGGTGATTACAATGGAGGCAGTTCTTTTTTTGTCCATTTTCAAATTTTTTTCTCTTTCTCTGATTGTATGAGCTGATTTCTTCACTGACTGGTAGGTGGGACATAAGAATGTAGAAGTGTAGACTGGGTGAATAAATATGCCTAAATTCAGGCTTCCAAGGTATGTTTAACTAGCTGGGGTGCAGATGGTAGCGGATCTTCAATCATTTTAAAGATGTTTTTCATTCCAACAAAACTCTATAATAACCATGTGTCCCATGCAGACCATCGCACATGATCCAGGGCTCCAGTTCTTACCTGAATGGCTGAAACCATGTCCCATGCTGTCTGCCCAATTGCTCATCTCTTCTGTGTTCTTTATCTTGGAGATGCCCCCACCATCAGTCACTGTGAGCTGGCACACCCCCCCTCGCTTCCCTGTCCTCTTCCGGAGGACACACCTTGGGACACCAGGTGACTATAGCATTTTGTTGTTTTTTGACTGAGAAACATCTATAATGTACACATTATATATTCTATGCCCTATATACTTCCCCAGCTTATTGCAGACTCAGTTTCTCCAGCTCAGAGCTATGCCAGTTTCTGGGGTTAGATAGTAGTTCCTGTACTTTGCTAGAATAATGTGTGCTTAAGCAGGGTTAATGTAAGTCCTCCAGTGCCTTTATTAGTGTCCAGCCTCTGAGTAAGTGGAACCTACATCCTACAAGTGAAGAAACAAAGCCGCTTTCGCAGAAAAGAATTTCTACTGCACACTAAAATCTACTTTACTTTCCCTTGCCTTATGTAACAAAAGATTTTCTGTTGTGCTCCAATTTTCTTGCCATTGCCTTATTTCGAATGCATACAATGTCTTCTGGTGAAGGTTAACTGTCACTATCTATGAACGGATCGGTTCCCTGGAGAAAAGCTTTGCATCTGAGTGTAGTAATTGTTGACAGACTGCTTTTCATCTGTGGTCCATTTTGTCAGATGACCCAGTGGGGAAGGAATTAATTAATTCAATTTAATGATCTGATGCCGGAGTGTTTCACTTTAGCACAGTACAGCCGACTTGCTGTAACAAACTAGTGATTGTAATTTTGAATACCCTCAGCATCCACTACATCCAACTGGTAAAAAAGCAAAGCGATGCAGCCTAACCACAAAAGCAATACACGCAATCTAAATCCAAAAGGACGTTTCCTCATATGCCCGACCTTCTCCTGCCAGATGACATGCATTCTCTACCATTAAATATTTAATTACATTTTACACTTCCCCCATACCTAATTTGTTTCAAGCATTGATCTTCTGCTGGAATAATGTTATTGTAACATCTTCTGCATCTCCTTGTTTTTTTATATGCTGCAGCATATTTCTATGGGATTATTTATTCATTTGTGAGAGAATATCTTCAGTGACTTGTGGAAGAAAATATACACATTTCAGGTTGTATAAAAACCTAAATCACCTGTTCAACATCAGCACTGAAAGACCCCACAACCCCTGGGGCATCCAGCAAGCCAGATTACTGCTCGAACACTCTCCTCTCCACCCACAGGCACCATCCAAGGGGCTTTAGTGGTGCTAAATATAGTTCTGTGTTTGACAGTATTGGTTTTCACAAGTTACAATAACTGGGGTTAGATAATGGTTATGTTACAGGGACATATTCCATTTTAGGGGAGCTAAACCTTTGCCCGTGGAGTTCCTAATCGATCTATGTATGTGCTGCAGAGCCCAAACTAAATCTGTTGTGTACGGCAGTGGCTTTAATTCACCAGTACACCCCTGAAATAGCCCTTGCTGACATCTTGGTACTTGAACTTGGTCTACTTGCCTCTGCATGGTTCCTTTCTTGCCTCTGCCCCCCCCCCAACTCAAAGGGGGACCTTCCCCACCCTAACATGTACATCTGAGTGTTTGTCTTGCAATTTCAGGTTTCTTCCCCTAAGTGGTTTTGCCTTTCACTTCAATAAAGAGTTCTCCCTTTTCTCCTTCCTTCTCTATCTCACCCAACCACACCTGCTAAACAAGTGTACACTTTTGTGTGTTACACTATAAGTGGTTTTAGGAAAACCGATGCTCTGTTTTTGGTACCTGAGGGTTAATGCAAGTTCAGCAGCAAGTGTATTAGGTCATTGATGTCTGGGGTGTCCATATATTAGTAAAAATGTGTCTCCTTTTGGACCAGGACTAGGTGAAAACCTTCTGCCATCTAACTTTTTTTTTAGTAGGAGCAAAAAGATTCAGAGTTGCTCACCACTAGGGAAAGATAAGTAATCCACAGTATGGAGCAGCAGCTGGAGGACAGTTACCAGCCATCCAAACAAACCAGTAATGCAAACTCACGTGGTGGAAGAAGAGAGGAAGACGCAATGTCGGCAACGCGTTTCGGGTAAAAAGTCCCTTTCTCAAGTCGATGCCATTCTCAAGCATCAGCTTGAGAAAGGGACTTTTTTCCCGAAACGTGGTGCCGACATTGCCCGTTCCTCTTCTTCCTCCATGTGATCATTAAAAGCTAAGTTTTATTCATTATAGCCTGTGAAGCACGTGGATTAATTCTTTGTTTGCATTACTGTTTTTTTTAGTAGCCCAGGCCTTTGATGCACTATTCCAAATTTAACAAGTTTGACATTGCGTCATGAAGTGAGTTTTTGACAATATTCAGGGTTTTTCAGTTACTATTACCATAGGAACACCATATTTATGCTGGCCAGCATTATTAGTCCCCATTTGTGTTTGAGAAACTGGGGTTAACAGCACTGTCTCCATTATGCAGACCAAGATATGTAATACAGTACAGGTGCATTGCAAAATTGCATAATATTAAAAATCCATATAAACACATTTGCTAAAGAGAGGAAGGGTCACTTTTACAACTAACTGAATAAAACTGTGAAGCTTGAGGTTTTCTTCACCTGGTAGAAATAAATCAAGGGGTGGCAGGTATAATTATATCGGGGCAATGGAACCTGTCATCCCCAATCCCTCTTCCTCCCATTAAAAGAAAGAAACAAGCCTGGCTGAATAGTTCTTGATGACGGGTGTATAAGTGACCCCTCCTCCTGCCATTCAGCATATTTATATGGATCTTTATCATTGGGACATTTTTTTGTGATCCTTTAAGGATGTCCATAAAATTCAGACTGGCTTGGAATATTTGAATGTCATTCAGTTGCTGTGCAATCCGATGCGTCCCACTGCTACCAAATGAATGAGGACAACACCCATTTTGTTATGTTTTAAGCTCCATGGCTTTCTAAGCAATGTGCAGCAATAACTAAAGATTTAACTTCGCTTCTGCTTCAATTTAAAAGAAAATGCAACCTATATATCTCATTTACTACAGGATTTGTAACCTTCTCGATTCATTAGCTAGTGAGATCAAAAGAAGCTGCATTCATCCTCGGTAATAATTGGATATTATTCTTGCTGTGCCTGCTTCAAAATCCATTATTTGATCTCGGGAGTGGAGAACACTGCATAGGATGCACTGCTGGGATTTTTCATATCTATATAAATATTACATTTCCCCATTCCTAAGTGACTTTATATAATGTATCTTATTTCTGCAGGGACCCTAGGAGACATTAACCTCTATTATTATTGTGAGGCAGTTACAGAATTGGTTAGGGAATCGTTCTTGTGACCGGAAGGTTGCAGGTTCAGTTTCCTGCTGGGGCATGATTTAAAGCAGACCAACACAAAATGCAGTGCTTATATGCATCCCTCCCCAGGGCAATTTAGATTGCTGCAAAAAATGCATTTACCTTCTTCTTACTACTGCTGTAGTCAATTTTAGAAACAAAATGGCAGCTCCTGCCTCCTGATCATACTTACAAAATCTCTCTCCTGAAAGGAGAATGGATATTGACTATGGATTTTGACTATCCTGGGTTTTGGTCATTGCTCCTGAGGCACTCTTGGGGATGTCCTGATGTGTGAAACCCCCCAGCTAGCCTGGTTCCCCGGCCCTAAGTGCGGCCTCTCATCCAAATAGGGTGGTCGGAGGTCCAGTACTAAATTGAGATCCCATAACCTACCCACATTTTAAGCAGAGGACCCGAATCATGGAGGGAGTGGACCTTAGTACAGACAATGGAGGGTTTGGGCACCAGTATAGACAACAAAAGCTGTGGATCCCAGTATAAACAATGTGCCAGGGCCCCAGTAAAGACCCTGGGCATGGACACTAGTACAGACAACAAAGGGTGTTTACCCCCAAGTACAGTCTACGAAGAGCATGAGCCCAAGAATAAACAAGAATGTGGGCCCCAGTATAGACAATGGATAGACTGGGCTCCAGTACAAACAATGGAGGGTCTGGGCCCCAGTACACACTGTGATGAGTGTGGGCTGCAGTATAGACATAGGTGGGCCTAAACCCCAATACAGACTACCAAGGGCATGGGCCCCAGCACAAACTACAAAGGACTTGGGTTCGGTACAGACGACAGAGGGCCCGAGTCACAGTACACAAAGCAAGGAACATGGGTCACAGAAGACTGGAGAGCACAAGTATCCTTAGACAAAGAGATGCAACACATTTATAGGGGAGACAGCAGGAAATTAGAAACACCTGTGAGAGAACCGGAGGTGCAAGGACCCAGGGGAAAGCTATACGAACACATTAGAAATACATAAACACAACAGCAGAAGGCTCAACAGGAAACGCAGGAGACTTGTAGTGATAATGCTGGATTAAGGCCCTGTCGATATCAGCCTTCACATCAGTCAGGTGTACAATACCGAAAGTCATTGCCTATGTTCACTCAGACATATCCCTACTGGGGTGTAGCACTACACATGCCAATGCTCTAATTTTTTCTCCTTTTTAAAAATAAAGCTGTAAAATTTAATTTTCCTGGTGTCCTGCTCGGGTCACTCCATTCTTGACAATTGGGTTATCCGCCACAAGGTGGCGCAGTTGACTGCAAGACGAAACTTGTGGCTCCTCCCGGCTCATATAAAGGCATCTGTTTCCCTAAGAATCCCCAGAGTTCTCTTGCAGTATGACTGCGAAGATGGATCTATCTCTCTCTTCATGGATATCGCAGACAAACGGGGCATCCCAAGCCTGTCGGCCGCTGCAGCCCTGTTCCCGCCTGTCTCAGTGGACCCTTTCTGCCTCCCAGCTGCCGGCTAAGGATCAGGTGATGGTAGGGGAACGCCGAGGGTCAGGCGTTCGGCAGAGCTATGCTCTGGGCCACAGACCCTGTCCCAAAGGGTAGCCGGCCATAGGCATTGGTGAGCCTATGCGGGGGTGGGGGAGGAACCACCTTGGGACCCCTTGTTATGTCTCTCACAAGCTTTATTTAAAATTTTTCTGTTTTGGTGCACTGTACTTTACTTCATTCCTACTCACCTTCCTCCTAGAGGCATTCGGCCAGGTGATCAATTATCCCAAGTCCTCCATCACTCCTTCATTGGTGAGGTCCTTCCTGGGCATGATATTGGACACCTCTCAGGTCAAGGTGTTCCTCCCCAGCAGAAGGTGAAGGGTCTTCAGACGCAGGCACGGGCCTTGCTGTCGTGTCCACACCCATCCATCCGTCTGGGGATGAAGTTGGTGGGCCTCATGGTGTCTTGCTTCGAGGCTGTGCCCTTCGCCCAGTTCCACATGAAACCTCTTTAGTTGAATCTCTTGACCGTTTGGGATCGGAAACAGGAGTCTCTGGAGCAGGAGTTCTCTCTGTCTCCTCTGGCCAGACGGTCCCTCTCGTGGTTTGAACCCCAGGGTCAGTGGGCCCCCCAGGGGGCTCACGTGCCTATCAATCTCCTGGAGCTGAGAGCGATCCGGTTGGTCCTTTTTCATTTGACTCCCCATCTACAGGGTCGTGCGGTCCAGGTCCGCTCGGACAATCAGACGGCGGTCGTCCACATCAATCATCAGGGCGGGACTCGAAAGAAGAGAACCCTCAAGGAGGTGACCCTGATCCTGTCTTGGGCGGAGGAGAATGTTCCCTGCATCTCGGCGGTTTACATCCCCGGGGTGGAGAATCAGGAGGCAGACTCCCTGAGCAGGGGGACTTCTCGGCTGGGGGAATGATCTCTCAGCAACAAGATCTTTCACACTCTGTGTCGCTGCTGGGGTCAGCCGGAAGTGGACCTGTTTGCGTCCCGACACAATCACAAGCTTCCAAAGTTCGTCTCTCTGTCAGGAGATCCTCTGGCCTTCGCCACGGACGCGCTGGCAATTCCTTGGACGTAGTTCCGACTCCCTTACGCCATTCCTCCTTTTCCTCTCCTGGGTCGCGTGCTGCACAAGATAGCCCAGGAAAGGGGTTCCGACCATCCTGGTGGCCCCTCGTTGGCCGAGGCGGTGTTGGTTCGCGGACATAGACCAAATGTCAGTGGATCGCTACGTCATGCCCGACTATCCAGGGCTTCTCACTCAGGGTCTGTTACGCCACCCCAGTTTACAAACGCTGGCTTAAAGGCTTGGCTGTTGAAACCTCCATCTTGACGGAGAAAGGGCTGTCTGCTTCGGTCGTGCGTACCATGATTCAGGCTCAGAAGAAATCTTCCTCCATGATTTATTACAGGGTCTGGCACACTTACATTGCCTGGTGTGAGTCTAGGAGTTTCCCCTGTCGCACTTTTTCTTTTTCTAGGATTTTGGAGTTCCTACAACATGGTTTGGATTCGGGCCTCCAGCTGAGTACCCTCAAGGGACAGGTTTCAGCCTTGGCTTTTCTTTCAAAGATCCTTCGCCAATCATAGACTTATCAAGACCCTTTTCCAAGGAGTTACTCATGTACGTCCACCGTGTAAGCCTATGCTACCGGTGTGGGATTTGAATTTGGTGCTTTCTGCTCTCCAGGGTCGTCCCTTTGAGCCCTTGTGCAATGCTGCTTTATCCATTTTGACTCTGAAGGTGGTCTTTTTGGTAGCTATCACTTCGGTGCGCCGCGTCTCGGAGCTGGCGGCGCTTTGTATGAAGCCTCCTTATTTTCAGCGGCATCAGGATAAGGTGGTTTTTCGTCTTAAACCGGACTTCTTACCCAAGGTTGCTTCTGCCTTTCATCTCAATGAGGACATTGTCTTGCCTTCCTTTTGTCCCGCGCCTTCTAATTCTAAGGAGAGGACCCTCCATTCCCTGGATGTGGTCAGGGCCCTTAAGTACTACCTGGTTGCTATGGAATCCTTTAGTAAGTCGGATTATTTTTTTGTCCTTCCTGACAGGCCTAGGAAAGGCTTGCCTCCAGCCAAATCCACTATCAGCAAGTGGTGGTGCAAGCGTATTCTGCCAAGGGGAAGAAACCCCATTTTCGGATCACAGCTCACCCTACTAGAGCTATTGGTGCCTCTTGGGCTTTTCAGCACCAGGCTTCGGTTGAACAGGTTTGTAAGGCCGCTACTTGGTCTTCACTTCATACTTTTTCTAAGTTTTACAAGGTTGATTTTAGGGCCTCAGTTGATGCTGTTTTTGTCCGTAAGTTGCTTCAGGCGGTAGTGTCATGAACTACGTACTGTTGCTCACTGGGTATCCCACCCTTTTTTGGAAACTGCTTTTGGATGTCCCAATTGTCAAGAATGGAGCGACCCGAGCAGGACACCAAGAAAAATACAATTCTGTGAGTACTCACCTGTAGAGTTGATTTTGGGGGTGTCCTGCTCGGGTCGCTCCATCGCACCCTTGTTTTTTTATCCTCTTGTTGCCTGTTATGGTGATTACTGTTTGAGAGAGTTCATGTTGGGGCTGTGTGAATTAACATGGTCTCTGGCCTCCTGGCTTGTCTTTGTATTTACTGCTCTTCAACCACTGGGGATTCTAAGGGAAACAGATGCCTTTATATGACCCGGGAGGAGCCACAAGTTTCGTCTTGCAGTCAACTGTGCCACCTTGTGGCGGATAACCCAATTGTCAAGAATGGAGCGACCCGAGCAGGACACCACCAAAATCAATTCTACAGGTGAGTACTCACAGAATTGCATTTTCACCTAGTGTTATGCTTTAATGGATGTAATAGGGTGGAAGGGCGGAGTGATGCAAGCACACTGGGCATTACATTGCAGTGAGCTGGGATTGACTTACATTTTAAAAGTCCTTAAAAAGAACCAGCACTCCGGATGTCCTCAGACATCAAATGATATTAAGTAAACAAAAATCCAGTAACAATGGTTGTCGGTCGACGTTTCGTGGTGTACTAAGGCCCCCTTCCTCAGGACCAACCAGATTCAAAAACACTTTTACATTCTAAAAGGGCTCTATTCTAGCAGTAACAGAAGGGATGTCAACTTGACAACCTGACTCAGGATTGTATTTATGGTCAGGAATGAGGCGCTGGAGGCAGAGGAAGAAAAAATTCCCCTTTCTTTCTGTGACCAGAGCTAAGAGACAGAACGGAACTGACTAGCTGCCTGAAAAATAATTTTTAAGTTTGACTGGGCAATTTAATATCAGATGACCAAATATTTGCAATGGAAAGATTATGGGGAATCTTGATATCTGGCAGGTCTGGACTTTGGAAATAAAAGCCATTTACAAAAACATACACAACTTTTTTAATGTGTTAACGCATCTCCATTAAATAGCAAAATTGTCTCCTGCTATTCTGATATAACTGTCAGTCGTTTAAAACCATACCATACAATACTTTTACTGCAAAAACACACCTTGACCAGGCCCATGTCCTCCATATACTCTGACTGGTAGGTTTGGGGAATGAGCCATCTGCAATCTATTTATTGTGGAGTTATGGATTTAGGATTTAATGGGGATCCACTTTGGATTGAAATAAGCCCAACACCCTCCTATTTTTATGTGCAATTACTACTTACTGTTAGGACAGCTTCTGGGTACACCATTCGGGGATTGGGAACCAGACTCTGTTGCTGGATAATTCCCACTGAAGCAAGAAATTACTCTGTTTAAAGCAATGGTAACCTCCATGTTTCTTTTACCACATGGTTACCATAATTCATAATGCACTGTAAACAGCAATTGTGCTTAAAACGTACCAAAACCCTGTACTCTATGGTTGTTTGAAAGCCCCCAAGGCCATCCTGAATAATAAATCCAAGAACTTACAACATTTCCTGTTGTAAGAGGGGACAACTCTTTCAGCCCAAGATGTATTATAGACATCTTGGCTCACCTTTGATGTAAGACAGAGCACTTTCTGTAGCACTCATCTTCATCGATGGTCATTGTAAAGTCAATGTTACATCCCTTATATTTTTCCACCAGCTGCCTTGCACTTTGAAATGTTGATGATTTGATTTTTAAATCAATGTTGTTTTTTATGGATGTTAATTCCCAAATTGTGTCTTTTACAGTTTTTGTTTTATAGGGTTTGCCTAGTAAAGTTTTTAAGATAACCCTCTCCCCACACCCTCTCAGAGCTCAGCAACATAAAGTGAATAAAAGCAAAAGTGGTAATCTCACAGAGAAAGAAGAAAGAAACACTGTATTTCTTTAAATTGCTCTTTAATCAAGCCCCACCCTTGTCAAAGCTCATAAAAGGGAGCTTTGACAAGGGTGGGGCTTGATTAGGCTAGTGGGCAACATGGCTGCCTACTCAACACATGATTACACTTTAAAGTGGACCAAAACCCAGGATTTTGACTATCCTGGGTATTGGTCCTTTCCCTTGGGGCACCCTGATCAGAGGTTCCCCGCTGTGTGAAACCCCCCAGATCGCCGATGCCAGCTCACCTCTTCCCAGTCCTACGGCTAAGGCACGGCAGCTCATCCAATCAGCTTCCAATCCAATGCATGCTGGCGGCCGCATTCCCCGCCTCCCTCTAACAGGGAGCGTGCCCGCGGCGGCCATTCACAATGCCTGGCGTGGGCACGCGCTCTGCTAGAGGGATAGCAGGGATGCAGCTGCTGCTCAATCAGCGTGGGTTTTGGTCCACTTTAAGCTGCATCTTGACCTCGTTCTTAGTGCTCAGAATTTCCTTGTTTAATATTATCTGATCACTTTATATTTACTTGTTGTGTGCCACAGTGTTTCTAGTGGTATTTGGCTACTCATTACAACATTACCATCTATTAGCAGGTTTTGCCAAACCTCCTGTCATGATTTTTAATATGTCTTTGTTTTGATTTTGTATGTCTTACCTAACAAGCTACATAATAAATTAGATATTTTTTATAGATTCTTAGTGTGCAGTGCATGATTGGTCATTTGTATCTCTCCTTGCTGTTTTAATTGTATGTGATGACCTTTTTGGACTAGCACCTATTACTTATTACATTTGAAGTAGTGCTCACCACACCATTTCTGCTTGCTATTTAGTATTATATTGCATTTTTAAATGATAATTCACAATTTTCTTTTTCTGTATAGGTATGGGCGCTCCTATAGAAAATAAAGGTAAGTGTGTTGGCTCAGTTATATACATATTTATTTAACAAAAATACATTCTCTTGGGCTGATTGCCATAGACATTATCAAAGGTTCACAAAACTGGATGCAATGCTTTATAATGTTAAACCTGTGGTTGAAATTTCTTAGCCCAGGATTAATATGACCTAATCACAACCGCTGTAAACAAGAAATTCAGATAGCGATATCCAAAATCCAAGTCCTTCTTCTCTATGCGATTGTTTTCTGTCTTTACAAAACTGTAGGGGGCTGCTATTCATGATTTCTCTTAAATAGACTTTCTGCCGCAGGCTAATACTGCTCCACCAACTTAGATACCATGTTTCTTCCGAAATAAGCTCTACTCCGACAATAAGCCCTAGTGTGATTTCTCACATGCTTTAAAATATAGGCCCTACCCCGGAAAAAGCCCTAGCCACCGAGGGACGGGGTCGGCTTTGCTGCCCCCCACCCTCATCTGTGCCGGTTCCTGCAGTGGGATAGGGGCGGCTGGGCTGCTGCTGCCCCCCCATCTGTGACAGTTGCTGTAGAGCAGAGATGCACAACCTGGTCCCGGGGGTCACATGCGGCCCACAGTGTTCTCATTTGCGGCCCCTGGCATCCCACCCCTGTATTTCATAATATTTGTAAATCTGAGATTGCCTTGCCTACATTGCACGCAGCTGGCCACTAAAGACAATATAGAGCTAATTCCTGAAACAGGGCCCATCTCTGCTCTTCCTCTGCTCCCCTCACCTCTATTTGTACTTACCTCAGCCAACCTCACCTCTGCTTAGCCAGCCTATTCAATTCAATGGGTGGATGGTAACATGAATTCTTTCAAAATTCGAGCCACTCTTACAGCGCTGGGCTCCAGGGGCGAAGCGGGGGTTCTTAGAAGAAGGGAGTGGTTTCTCTGAAGACTGAAACAGCTGGGGCTAAAAGTGCTTCTTTTTCCATTACATGATTTCAAGTGAGCACAAATCTGATAAATAAGGTGGAGGAGCATCAATAGTGGGGATCCCTGCCTTTCTGGACCCCGCTGCATTTGCAATCCCTTCACCCCCTATAGTTACGCCCCTGGCCAACTGTGGTAGAAAGAAGCATGTGAAGCTTCTGCCACAGTTTCAACCACTGAGCCAGCCAGTTGTCAAGGACTAGTTGATAAGAAAAGAGTGTAACCTTTTTTTCTAATTATTATAGAAATGGTAATAACATGGGGAGAAGCTTGGTACATTGTTTAAAACAAATTCTGCAAAGTGAGAGCTTCCACCTATTCTGTTTGACAATCAGAAATAAAATAACATAGATATTGCTCCAACAAGGAATAAGAAATAATACAAATGTTGACTAGTGGGACACTAAAAACTGTCCCTGAAAATATTCACAAAGCTAGAGTGTGCTAGAGCTAGAGTGTGAGAATGATCGTCGTGGGCTGCAGAATTCAAGCAAGGCAGACGCACTTATGGATCTTTCAAGCTGTCATTTCTTGCAATGGACAGCATCAATGGTTGATGCAGATAGCCAGCTGTATGGTCTGATCCATACCAACATGAAACTGGCTACACTGATAAAACTGTGCAGTCCTTTTCAGTTCCTTCGGTTAGGGTCAGTAATATTTCCATTGCTTAATCAAAAGCATTTATGGATTTAAGACCAGATCCTGAATGGGCAACTCAAAGGCCCAGATTTGAGATTCCAGGTTCCTCTTGAGGAGGTCCCCCAAATGCTAAGCTTTGGAACCAGAATGAGGGGTAGTTGCAAATACAACCAGCTCTTAAAAGCTGAAGAATTTGCTGCAGTCCTCTAACAATTTCTCATGCAGGGGAACCTTGGGCTTTACAGATGTCACTGCTGCTTTATGATAAGGAACAGAGGACTTATTGTTTCTCCACGGCCACCATGGCCTGTACATGCTCCAAAAGGTTTTCCATGGTACGTCATGTTGCTGATCGCTGGCCTTTCGTTCAGGGGTAAACACCTAAGCTAACAATACTGGCTCACTAACAGCCAAGCCACTGCTACCTAGGATACACAATACATCTAGCTGAATATGGATGTCCCCAGAACTTGGAATCACAAAGAATAGCACATAAGACTTTGAAGGCTGGTGTACAATGAAGGGAAACCAATGGCAGAATTGACACAAGGTTGGTCTGGGATAGCCAAGTCAACAGTGGATCAGTCCTTTAAGCTTCAGAATTAACAAAGGTAAAGGTGTAATCCAGAGTCAAACCAAAGGGCAAGACATGGAGATATGATGGTAGCCAGGGGATCAGATCAAGCCACAGTCAGGAAACAGGCTCAGTTGGTTAGGTGGTGATGAAAATGTAGGCCAGAAAGGTAGAGAACATGAAGTGCTCAAATTAGATTCTTACATCCTGCAATTTCTATTTTCTACAGCAAGGAATATGATGGTGTACTATAAATAAACAATAATAATAATGGCCCCCAAAATAAACTGAAAGAAACCCCTGCCGTGTCTGTGAGTAGCGATCAACTTGTCAGCCAATTATACAGTATTTTGTGCAGAGGGAATGCAGCAATGGCAATCCACGTTTCTCCGATTTTTACTTATTTATTTTTTATTAAAGACAGATATGCTTGAGTTTTCACTAAGGGAATCTAGCGTTGTGAAACGCTTTGTAAGATCCAGGTCAAGACATCTAGCACCAATAGTGCAGTTATGTAATGTGGATTTTTTATTGCTGAACATAAAATAACTGGATTCTCACCTGTGTCCTAAATGGAAGGTTATATCTGGGCCAGTTATTTGTAGTCTAGTTCAATGACATGCAATAACACATTTTCTCCACAAGGTGGAGCTTTGAATTTTTTAAGGCGTCTTGAACAAACTAAGCTAAATTATACAGATAATTTATCTTGTGCAAGTATTATTGTGAGTTTAAAGTAAAATGAGGCAGCCTCCAAATAAAATCTTAAAACCTAGTATGTATAAAGTATGTCTGGAAGAGGACAGGGTAGGTCTGTTCAGATCTATATGTAGCAGTGAAGCATGCAGAAAAAAATACTGACCATAACAATTATTTCAGTATAAAAAAAACTCAGGAGCTGTTTGCGGGCATACATGCCCAGGCAGGGGTTCTAAATACTGATGGTCCTCAGATCCGGACCAGAGCTTGATATGACCAAGCTCTTGCAGATACAATACTAATGATGTCACTTGAGGGGAGGGACATGGAGGGAGATTGCGGGGGAAATCCCCCACCATGTCCTTCCCCTCCAGTGATGCTATTTGTCAAATGGTGGAACCTCTGTGATATATAAGCCATAGAAGGAGGAGGGGGGCTGTGCCCCCCCTCACTACAGATGCCAACAGGGCAGCTGTAAATGCACCTCCCTGACATCAAGAAGAAGTGGCAAATGTGAGTTCCTTATTTTATTTTTATTTTTTTTTTAACTGTTCATGAATCAGTAAGGGGTAACCAGTAATTACCCCTTTACCAGTTCACACGTTGTGGTGGGCAGAGCTATTGTATCTGTCATTCGGGGACTATGCAGCCTGATGACTTATGAGCCAGATTGTCCTCACTCCGGCTCATTGCTAGTTCTAACTTCAGCAGTACACTATTTACCCTAAGTTTTCAAAACCTCTGTAAATTCACCAAGGCAAGCTTAATATGCAGAAAATACAAATTGTCAGCAATCTCCTTATTGTAGCATGTTTGACTACTGGAGCAAAAGTCTCATTATAGTCCTCTCCATATTTTTGAGTATATCCCTTGGCTACGCGTCTTGCTTTGTATCGCTCCACTGTGCCAGCTGCACTGTACTATATGTGTCCATGTTTTGGTGTCATGCATGGATTTTATCTCTTCCTTTGCAGCCTTTATCCTTTTACTGGCTTTCTCTTCTGAAAGCTGAGCTATGTCTTCCCAAGTTGCAGGTTCATTGGTACTGGCCATTAGTATAGTATTTCTGTGTCTGCTCTTCAGTACTGGTAGGCTCTGCGCTCACTTCAACTCTTTGTTCAAAAGTTACAGATGATGGCTGATCAATGTCAGTTTTCTCTTCTTTTCTTACTTCATCAGTTGTCATCACTTTGTCTCTCAAAACTCCAACAAAAGTTATGCTGTTGCTAATGGTAACTTTGCCTCCTTTGGGATTTAGGATTTTGTAACCCTTAACATTATCACTGTATCCAACAAAGATTCCCTCAAATGCTCTGTTTTGGAGTTTGGTGCATTTTCCTCTGGAATGTAGCTTTGCATCCAGAAATGTTTGGTGTTTTACACTTGGCTTCTCATATGGAGTTTTCTTCATTGTTCTACAAAAGAGTCTGTTTTACAAATACGTGGCTGTCATTGCTGATTGACCCCAGTATTTTTGTGGTAGTCCAGAGTCTGTCAGCATACATTTGATCATATCAGTCAGAGTTTGGTTCTTTCTTTCAGCTACCCCATTTTGCTCTGGTGTGTCTTTTGATGCTCTATTCAGTTCAGCTTTAAGTAATCTTGTACTTTGTGTCCTATGAATGCACCTCCATTGTCACTTCGAACTATGAGAGACTTCCTCTGAAACTTACATGTCTTTACTACATAGTCCTGTAAATTGTCAAGAACTTCACTCTGGTGTTGTTCTGTGTCTGTGTACCTTGAAAAGTCATCTATGAAAGTCACTATGTACATGTTGCCTCCAGGTGTAGGTGAGTTTAGGGGACCACATACATCAGTGTGAACTAGGTAATTGGTCTTGAAGCTCTATTCTGATTGATTTTATAAAGTGTTGCTCTTGTAGCTTTGGATTTGATGCAGCATTCACATTTAACAGTGACTGGACAAGGGGATACTGTTAAATCCATTGTCAGATGCCTCTTTTGTAGTTCTTGTATGCATTCTAGATGTCTGTGATCTAAATGCCTGTGAAACATGTGAACACCTAGTCTCACCTTTTCCTTCACGGTTTTGAAGTGATATAGATGGTCATCCAGCTTGGCACTTGCTATGGTCTGCTTGCCGTCCAGGATAGAACACTTGTCACCTTGGAGCTTTACAGTCAGTCCTTTGGCTGTCAGATGCTTCACAGACAAGAGTCCTCCTTCTAGATCAGAAACATAAAGCACATCCTTTGCTGGTATGACTAAACTGTGTCCCGTATCATTGGGACATACAAGGGTTCCATGCCCATATCCCTCTGCGTGTATTTTGCTTCCATCTGCAAGGTAAATATTCAGATCTGCCTCAGGCCGTGTCTCCAGCGCATTTATAAGTGCACAACAACACGTGACTGTCTGTTATATTCTCACCAACTGATCCAGCATGGCATTTATATGCTCCTGCGTGACTTGCTTTTTGCTACATTTATATGCTCCTGCATGTTCTGCTCCTTGCTAAGTCTCATTTAGTAATGTTTTCTCATCATAAACAGCTTGCTGTTTCAAGTGCACCTACATTCAGAAAGGAAGTTTATGTAGCCAGCTTCCATCCCTAGCCCTGTGCCCCAAAGCAGCCTGTGTTTCTTTATTTACCTCCGCCTTTGCCCAATATCCATAAAAACACCAGGACAAAACAGGAAGTCGTATAATGGTGAATGGCATGCCATATGCTAATTAATTTCACATAATGGCATTTAGGTACCAATAGTTACAAAGCGCATTATTTAGGCTTGGCTGTGTAGTGAGACCCAAACTTGACTGTCTAACATTCTGGAAGAAAGGGCCAAACTAGGTATTGAGATTCTCAGAAGATTCACATCTTTTACATGATTGCTTTATCCTTTCTTTGTGAGTAGATTTATTTGCTTGTTGAAAACTCAGTGCTTTGCAATATTTCATGATCTGAAACCTTTTCCTCTCCTACATATTGCTTTTTTTAAGAGGAAGCACCATCTGTTAGACGCTGGCCCAACCCAAAAAAAAAAAAAAAGAGAGGCAAATAGGAAAGGCATTTCAGAGTGGTGGAAGCTGAATTCCACATCAGGGGCCAGTAAGACGTGCGTCTCAGTTCTGGAGCTGAGAGAACAAATAATTGACCATTTCCGCCTGCATGACTCCATGGGATGAAGCCTTTGTAGTGTCAGGCAAAGGTCAGTTATAAACATTGCCCATATCCTGTGATTTTCACATATAGCAGCACAACTAGGGGTTTGTACCTCCAAGCTTCGGTTCAATCTGTATACAGTAGGTTGTTTTTGTTATAGGTGCCTGAACACTCCAAGACATACAGTATGATTGAGAGTGTTAGGATATCATGCGAGCAGCAAAGCAACTTGTATTTTTTCAAAAGCAGGTTGTTTAAAAAAATCATACTCTGCTTAAAGAGGAAATTTGAAGGCACTGGACAATTGGGATGCCCCCCTGGAAGCCCCAATACACACACCTTCTCCCGAAGCCCTCACCACGTCTCTGTGCCACAGCCGCATCACCGACCACCTTTAGCCATGCTCGCACCCTGCCTTTCTGATTGGGCGGCATGGGCATGCCACAGCTAGAAGGTGAACAGGGATGCGGCTGGTGGTGCATTCAGCGCCTCTCTGCTGCTTAGTGGTCAGCAGAGCTGAAGGGATCCGACAAAGCGAGTGTGCTGATCAGTGCGCTCGCCTGAGTCTGCGCCGTGCGAGCGACAGGAAGGTGTGTATGGGGTGGCCTGTGGGGGTTATACACAGAAAGGCATCCTAATTTGGGATGCCGCCACATTGAGGAACAATGGCCAAAAACTGCAAAATTGGGTGTGTTGTTCCTCTTTAACCGCTGAAGAATGGCCCAATGATAAAAATCCATATAAATATGCTGGGTGGTGGGAGGAGGGATCACTTATATACCCGGCATCAGGAAATATCCAGCCAGGCTTGTTTTTCTTCCTTTTAATAGAAGGAAGAGGACGTCCGGGGTTACAGGCTCTGTCACCCCTGATAGACTAAACCTGTCACCCTTGGATTTTATTCCTAGAGAATAAATCACAAGCTAGGCTGGGGTTTTATTCAGTTCGGGAGTATAAGTGACCCCTCCTCTCATTAGCTCAAAAGCAGCTCTCCTCCACTTAATAGAGGGTGCTAAAGATGGCCTCTGAGTATGCAGTGGGGAAGATTACAGAAAAATCATCAGATTAAGAATTAAAACTGCCCTTGATCGCATGTCCAAGGGGCTAGGTGAGTACAGCCCACAGGTGTCCTGTAGCCCAGTAGCTTCAGGTTTACTCTGCAGGCCATATCAGTTTATTGTATGCAGTTGTGTTTCAATTATTTCAATCCATAGATTTTAGAAGGATAATGTACAGGAGCTTATATATTTTATATTACTTCTTTTTAGCTGTGATCCGAGAAAAGAGAGCTATGCCAAATTGGAGCATGTCTGCTTCTGACTTCCATGGCTGGGTGGAAGAATTGCGCAGGCTTGGGGCCTATGATAAGACCAAAGAAATGGCCAGAGTCTACTGGGCTCACTTTCCCATTGCATCTCATTTGGGATATGATGATCCTGAAGATGACGAATAGCTTTACCCTTCACCCAGGGCCACGATGTCCCTCCACTGTAATATCACTATCTTTGTAATAGATGCATCTATGTTATGCTGTTTGCCATTGTGTCACATATATATCTGTGTATTATTTACTGTATATATATATATATAATGTGAAATATATTCCTAAATAAACATTTGTGCTTTTTAAAAAGGTGTTTCCTTAATTTACCCTATAGACTTTGCCAAGTTAATTAAGTATAAAGAAGAGTCAAACTGCTCTTAAAGTAGACCAAAACACAGGATTTTGACTATCCTGGGTTTTGGTCCTTGCCTGCGGGGCACCCCGATCAGGGATGCCCCTCTGTGTGAAACCCCTCAGGTCGCCCAATGTGACCTATCCTTCTCCGGTCCTATGGCGCATGCGCAGCCTCTCTAATCAGCGTCGTCGGATCTGCTCCCGTCCCTTTGTCTACGAGCAAGTCTAAGGCGAGCGGATCCAAGCGCAATGACGGCCGAATCCCCCGCTACCCTCTATAAGGGAGCGTGCCCGCGTGGGCCATTCACAAATGCCTGGCACATGCACGCACCCTGCTAAAGGGATAGCGGAGATGCTCCCGCTGCTCACGCATGCGCTGTTGGACAGGGAAAGAAGGGGAATTTCTAAGCAACCTGGGGGGGGGGGGTTCACACAGCGGGGCATCCCGATTCTGAATGTGGGTTTTAGTCCACTTTAGAGTGACTGGCCAGTGCTTAAAAAAATGTGCTAGTAAGGGTCCTGATTTACAGCTAACCCACTGCTTCCAACTGCTTCCAATACAGGTAAGCCCCACAGTAAAGAGATTTCCTTCTGATTACTCTGTCCAACGGAGGACCAACAGCGGCACAGCTATGTGGAACAGTCAAACCTCCACCTAATGTTTGCATAGTGCTAAAGAGCTTAGCTGTTTATGCCCCCCCCCATCAGACAAAGATAGTAAAAGCTAAGTATCTCTTTATTGACAGGCTTACAGTACCAGCAAAAGGAAGGGAGTAGGTTAGTTTTGATTAGGAACCCTGCTGACCAGATCAATTTTGCCAGGGAAGGTCCAGGTCCCCTTTAAGGAGTATCCACAAGGGAAATTAGAAGTTTCTTCCTTGCTATCTAGTGGCTATCAAGTTAGGGTCCCACTGACCTGTTTATTTTCCAGGGAGGTTTTAGCTTAATTTTAAATCACCAGTTTGTACAAGGGGGTCCTTGCAAAGTACTTACCTGTGTAGGACAGTAGGGTTCTTTGAAGATCTGAAATAAAACATTAAGGGGTTAATTTAAGAAGTGCTATTGCCACGTAGTGCCAGATGAACTTCAGGTGAATGTCAGGTCCCAGTGCAAAAGGTGTATTAATCAAGTCAAAATCCATAGCGATATAGTGCCAGGTAGTGTCCCATCTATCAACAGCACCGGAAAGATCCCTAGAATGCCAGACCAGGTGCTCACCCTGCACTGTGTGGCCTTATCCTATAGATGTCAATGGGCTGGGATGGTTGTAATTATTTTGGGCACTTAAAAAAAAATGCGGATGCTGCATGTGTCAGGGGATCCCTGGACTGTTTGGAAACATTTTTGGATGTATCTTTTGGGTTGTGCTGGAAACTTGATTTCTGGGCCATGACTTTCATGTGTCACCAATGCAATTCCTAGTGTTTTTTACATTTTATTGTGCTGCCATTTCACCCAAAACAAAAAAATGGGGATTGCAACAGAAGCTGTATTCCTGCAATCCCGTTTTGACAGCGCCCATACGGGCTCTGTGTTTTTTTTCTTAAATTCTTTGATTTAACTGCGCTCGCAGGAGCTAGTGAGGGAACAGCGCCAGTGCAGTGTGGGTAGTGGGCATCTCACAGGGGACACCCAAGTGCAGCCTACACATTTTAATCATAAATAAGGCTGCCTATAAAGTTTAGTTTGATGTTACATGAATGCTAATTAAATTTAATTTCAGCGTGTAAATTTATGGCTAAGAATAATTAGATCATTTTAATCTAAGTTATATACAATTTATCAGTTATATTCTACCAATCTGTAGTTATTTTATTTAAGAAGGGTAGTCAATTAAATATAGATATCTTTTTGGTTTCAGACACTTTATTTAAGCACTTATTAAAAAGTACAGGAAGGCGCTATAATCAGGGCTATGGAAATAAGCTGTCTAAATAACGGGTACCAGCAATGAGTACAAATTACAGACAGGTCAGTAAAACCATGAAATTAGAGCTCGGGAATATACACATAGATTACAAGACAAAGATTTTGTGTCCCACATGACTTATTTTCAAACTATTTTTTAAGATAGAAAGACATTCGAACATCAAATGTATTTAAGGAATTTCTCAGTGCAGCTACCATTCGGAAATGGAATTCTAATATTTACAAAAAGAAGAATTGTTGCATTTGAAGATATATTTTTATATTATAATACAAAAAATATAACTGTATATACTTCCTTAGGTTTTCTTTGGGATTCCCACGGCTTCCTTCTCCATACATGGGGTTGGTTAAAGCAGATCAAAACCCACATTTTTAACTAGCATCCCATTATTTGCTCCCCCCCATGAAGAGCACCTTTTGCCAATTTCCACTGCTCCTGCTTCACTCTTATAACAGATAATGTCGCCTGTTTTAGCTGTAAAGCTCCGCCTCCTCCAGTTATTGCCACTGTTGTGTGTGGCAATGGAGTAATTCAAGTCAATACAAGTCAGTCATCTCAAGTGACAAAACATTGGTTAGAAGTAAATGATGGGGTCTTGTCTGGGGTTAAGGTAAAATTTATGGAACATTTCGAACTTGGACCTGGGGGGGGGGGGGGCGCCATAGTTGGTTGTTGGTTGTGAGTGTAGATGGATTTTTCTTTTAGACACTAGAGTCCCAAAAGGTATGTACAAAAGGTGGGATGTGTCATTATTTACTTACCTTAATTGCTAACCTGTTAGACCGGGGCTTGGATCCACTTAAGTCTTTAATTTTAGAATTAAATGTTTGTAAATCCTATATTGAATCTTTGCTCTGATACTGTGGGGAGTTTAAGCATATGGTATGATTTATTAGAATGGATCTTATTCATAATTCAATCATATATCATTTGGGCTTGTGCTAATTTTGTTTATGATGTGGCAAGTGCAAGCTGTTGGGTTTTTATCTTCCACTATATTGAAATATATATGGAGCAAATGTTGTATGTTAACTGACTATGTTTGACTGAAGAGTATCAGTTATCTTTATAGTATCATGTAGGTTCATAAGAATGTTTACTTTGTGATTAATGAATAGATGTGACAGTCTGTATCAATGGAGTTTTAGTGTTGGCCACTGCAGGATTAATGTCCTCCTTCATAGCGCACCTGTCTTTATGGGAATGTGCTTCCCTGCACTGGGGGGCAGAAGCACATGCATGTGTCCACAAGGGGCATTGGGGGGCAGAAGCACATGCATGTGCCCACAAGGGGCATGTGCTTCCGCCTGACAAGGTCTGTGAGTGGATGGAGGTGGAGCCAGAGTCCCCACTGTCAGCTGTTTAGGCGGTAGCGGAGCTGCTTCATGCCTTCCACTGAGCGTGGAATGTGGCGCTGGCATGTTCCTGGTGGGTGGAGCCGGGTCCCGTATTCCACTACGCTTTCCATCCAGTGTGGAATGCAGCGCTGGCCTCGCTCTGGCTTCATCCTCTTTCCTTCCTGGCGGAGTGGCTCTCCATTGATTGGTGGAAGACATATCAGGGGGAGGATGCAGCCCGGGTGAGTACGCCTTTAAAGTTTGAATATTCTTTTTATGATTTGTATGAGGTGAAACTGTTCCCTGAAACACATCATGTGGTGGCGCCTGTTCCAAGGGCTATTGGATGATATTTAACATGTGGAGGAAATTTTTAGTAGGATCCTTCAGCCGAAGCTATATTTAATTGTGTCACCTATGCAATGACTGATCGTCTGCCATCTCACAATGAGGAACAGCAATAAAAAAAAGTGTTCCAGAACAATTCGAAAAGCAAAAATATCTATTTCTAGTTCTACACCCTAAGAATGAAGTATTGGCAGGGGCTTTGGGCAAATGTATTATACAGGTTCAGTGGGGTTTGGGCCGCTTTAAGGCTGTGTTGAGAAAGTCCAAGCTTTCCTTGGATCTAAGGACAACACAAACCACTGAGGAGCACAACTATCATAAAACTAAATAAAAATGGTTTATTGTTCACAACTAGGGATGAGCGAACCGGTTTGGACGAACCGGAATTCGCTCCGAATTTCAGGGAAAATTCGATTCGGCACGAACCCGAATTTTTTTTGGTTCGTGACGATCGAATTTTCCCTGAAATAAAAAAAAATAAATGCCGGCATGGTGGGCGCGGGCAGGCCGGCTACGCTGTCAGCGGGCCGCCGCCAGCCCGCTGACAGCGCAGCCGGCCTGCCCGCTCCCACCATGCCGGCATTTGTTTAAAAAGCAAACACTTACCTGCATGGTCGGAGCGTGGAGGCCGGCGCCGCTCTCAGGCGCCCTCTGATGACGCGTCCTCTGATGACAGTGTTTGCTTTTTAAACAGATGCCGGCATGGTGGGAGCGGACAGGCCGGCTGCGCTGTCAGCGGGCTGGCGGCGGCCCGCTGACAGCGTAGCCGGCCTGCCCGCGCCCACCATGCCGGCATTTATTTTTTCAGATGAGCAATTCGTGAAAGTTCGATTCAGGCGAACCCGAATTTCTAGGGGAAATTCGGCGAATCGCCCGAATCGAACTTTCAAGAAGTTCGCTCATCTCTATTCAAAACATAAACACTAATCCTATATACAAACATTTAAAAACATCTAAATGGGAACATCCTACAACAAAAGAGGAATGACCAATGAGGTTGAGACAATGAAATCTGCAATGTAAAGGAATACACAACAGTATTTCAAATGACACACCCACTATATAATCACATGTATGCATACAATAATGCCACAAATGTGTACACTCATGTACAAATAAGCCCAGTGAAGTGGCAGCAGGTGTCCGACCGGTGAGCAAAGTATGCATGAGTCCCTGTCTAAGATGCAGTAATACTGATAAAGTAATACCATCAAGGCTATAACATACATAAATCATCAGTTCCTGTTTTAGATGCTCTTAAATGTTTGTATATAGGATTAGTGTTTGCACATTGTAAACAATAAAGTATTTTTGTATTATAATAGTTGTTTAAGCTTTTCTTCCATACACCCCTCCCTCCTCCTGTGCTTATCCGGATTTGGATGCTAAAATAATTAAGCAACTCATCTGATCACCACAATTCTCCTCTGATTCCAGATTGAAGTGATTGAACACACAATAAAAAACAAAACAGTGCTCACCTTTTGTCCTGTGCAGCTGATCGCTCCTAGTCTAGCAACTCAGTAGACCATCCCATTCACCAGAGCTTCCATGTCTGTCTCCCACCCACCACCATCAGTCACAGGTGTGCAGCCAAATGCTGGGGTTGGGGTCTGGGGTCTGGGGGACGTGCACAGACTGCATATTTAATTTTGGGGTCTGAGACACATGACTCACAATGTAATTATTCAGGCTCTAGCAGTAGATCTGTGCAAGCTCTGCATATACATTATTGGAGGCCTGAGGGGGCAGATGCTGATGGGATCCTTTTTTTTTCTTTATATACTTGCAAGCCCGGGAGTCCGGGATAGGTATAAACAATAGGGGAAACATTGCCCAATGTGCCCAGAGCAGCATGAACACCAAAGACTTTTTGTGCACAAATCAGTATAGTTATTAAAGTAGCACTATCGCAAACTGTAATATTAAAAATACATACAAACGCGTCGGCTAATGACAAGAGGAGTTACCTACACACCCAAACTGAATAATACTTCCGCCAAGCTTGTGGTTTATTTTCTCATGGTAGGATTAAAATTCAGGGGTGACAGGTTTAGTGCATCAGGGGTGACAGAATCTATCACCTCTGATTTCCTCAGCCTTGCATTAAAATAAAAAAAAACATGCCTGGCTAGATATTTCTAGATGCTGGGGGTATAAATTGACCCCTCCTTCCACCATCCAACATATTTATATGGATTGTTATCATTGGGCCGTTGTTTTTTCACGATAGTGTTCTTTTAAAGCCCATATAACTAGCAGGGGTGAATGAACTGAATTTATTTCCAGAACTGTGGGCAAATTCTGCACATTCATGGCCATTTGGCATCCCAGAGCAAGCGCCAGGGCCCCTGAAGTCTTCAGGGACCCAAGTAGAGCTGCTTTTGGCCGATTCAGGACCAGGGGATGATCAGCAGCAACAAAGAAGGTTGCAAGCAATGAAGTGGATCTAGGGGCAGTTTAGAAGGAGGTGAGGATGATCAGCAGCAGCAGAGAGGAAAGCAAGAACTGCAGCATGATTAGCTACAAAGGTGAAAACAGTAAGGACTGAGGGGGGGGGGGCCTGGTGGCAGTGGAGAAGATGTCAAGGACCGGTGAACTATCAGCGGCAGCAGAGAATACAAGGACTACAAGTCAGTAAGGAATGGAGATGATCAGAGGGTGGCAGATTTGACCCATGGTTGGCAATGGAGCTGAAGGATGTCATGATGTGACAAGAAACACAGAAAAGGGGACCACTGAGACTCTCTTGCCCAAGGGCTCAAATAAGCCTGGCGCCAAGCCACGTTTTATTTTAAGGAAAATGCATCGGTGCTTACTAAGTTGTACATATTTTCAGGTTTATTCACAACAAGAAACAGGACAGGAAAGTAATCTGTGAAATCACGCATGTACATCTTTTACCCCACTCTCCCAATTATCACTGTTCTAACACCATCGCCCAAGCAGAGAATATCATTTAAAATTGCACCTGAGCAATGCTTGTCCTAGTTTTCCCAGTGTAATCAAATCATCTCACAATTCTATTGTGACATTCAATGCTTCGTAATGAAATGTAATTGAAGTAGCTACTTGGTATGCATAATAATTACACCGTGGACTGCAAAAGTATGATTGGTTCTATTTCTACAGTATAGCAGTATGAAAAATCAGTTCCAAACAGCCACTGGCTTTCTGCACATTATTTGCCAGCAAAGAAGGGAACTGGCAAATGTGGCTGCTGCATCCCTAAAAATATCATTTGGTAAGTATTAGGCTTAATTGTGGGCTTCCAAAAGGGATACAAACAAACAGGCATTCCCAAATTGTGTGTATACAGTTGGAATGCCAGGGGCGGGGGTTGAGGGGGGGGGTGCTGATGCAAGTTTCTGCAGGGCAGTACAAAAATAGTGGGTGCCAGTTTCACAATTTTCATAGTATTGGTTGCCAGAGGAAACAAGCAGCTTTGCCCCTGGCTGTACTCCACCCATACTGTTATTTGTGCTGACCCATTTTGTACATAACTATACAACCAAACCCAGACTGCTCTTCAACAACCACCATTGCTGTCACGGATTTCTCAAGGGAGAAATCCACTAATAAATAGTGACCAGTCATTTCAGTACTGCAAGGCAGAGAGACTATGATTATGCAGCAAACTGTATTTATTGTGAAAAAACAAACTCTCAGTGCTATACATAAAACAGCGTGCAATGAGGTAACATGCATTCATGAGAGATCCAGTCCAAAGTCCAAGAGGGAAAACAGGGCAACAGGAGGGAAACAAAGGGCTGAAAAGGAAGTCCAGGTTTCAGAATCCAAGGCCCTTATTTAACAAGGGATAGCGACAGGTAGCGACTGGTGAGCGGCCGGTAATGACGGGCTCCGCCACGAGAACGCCGGCTCCCCACCACAATCACACATTTATCAAGCCAATCCCGCTTAGCGACTGAGATAGCGCCATATAGCGACTCATTCATCATTATTCCAGCCTCAGCCCACAGCGCCAGCATCCGACCTTGAACAGCGACAGGTATCACCTCTCGCTACTTGGCGCTCTCCAATGCATTTCAATGGAACAATCTTTAAATATTCATAATTAATTTTTTTTTTTTTTTTTAAATGTGAAAAATTCTGTGACCACTTCTGCCATTTTAGCCAATTTATTAAAAATTGTACAGAATTGATATTACAGGTCTGATATTAATGTATTCATATTACAAATTTATTTAAAAAAATTGTTTTTTTTTGTTTCCAAAAATATGGTTGTTTGGGGGGTTAAAAAACTACTTTTAACACATCGCCGCCAGCGCTCTGGGGTTTAAACATGCATTTTACAGCGCGAGAATTTTTTAAGCGTGATTTGTTAATGAATATGGTGGGAGCCGGTCGCTAGGGCCAGTCGCTATCATGCGCTCCCATACAGTGGGGACCTGTCAAATAGCGACTCCTCACCCAATATCCAACATTACGGCAAACCGACTGAGTCGCTATCAACTACCGAACAACGGCCAAGCACAGCGACTACTAGCGGGCGCTCTGAAAATGCAGCTACAGTCGCTCAACTGTCGCTACCTGCCGCTGTTAATGAATCGGCCTCCAAGTGTAGAGTTCTGGGTTCAGAGGTCCAGTTACAGGAATCCAGGTTCAGAGTTTTTAGATACAGAGTTCAGTTTTCTGAAGACAGAGTTTAGTGCCGAGCCACTGACTGCATGGCAGCATATAAAGGCCAGCATGTGATTGGCACAGGTGCTGGCTGATTTCCGGGAGCTCTGCAGAACAGCACCACCTGCAGGTCAAGCTGCACACTACAGAGAATTGTTGTAAAGAGAAACAGGTGAAGGCTAAGGAGGAACTCCAGGTATGACAGTTGCCGCCAGGAACCAGATGTGGCAGCCACAGATCCAACCCTGCCACCACCAACCAGACATGGTGGACACTGATCCAGCCCCATTGCCACCAATCAGACGCTGCAGACACAGATCCAGGCCCTGCGGCCATTGACATGGCCCTTTCTGCTCCAGAAGGTCATGTGTTGTAGGAGTTATTTAATGTTGAATTTATTTAATGTGGGGATGAGTTATTCATTTTATGCTTTGGAGTGAGGGGTTATTTTCATTTTTATTGAAAATGTTTGCAATAAGATTAAAGAGAAAAAAAAACATAATCGTTGTATATTTTTACATCAATTCTGTAAAAACATATTAAGACATAAAAGTGATTAGTAGACTACATTATTAGGTCTGCTAAAGGATAAAGTTACCAGATAATAAAACAAGACATTTTATAGTTGAATAATACCATTCAACAGTTGATTTTAAAAGGCCAGTATGATTTAAACACACAAAAACATAAAAAAAGGGAAAAGGAGAACTTTTTCAAAACTTTTCTAAAAGGAAGAAAAGTGAGCTTATTGAAATAAAAGCTATAATATGCATTTCTCTCGCCTTCCCATTGGCCGTCCATATCCCTGCCAATAACCCAGGTACCCCTAGACCAGCACTGATTGCTCTATACTGGGATGGGCATAGGCAAGCCACGGTCCAATGAATGACATTGAATGAGTTTTTTAAGCTTTAACAATTGCCTGTTCGGCCACTAGCAAGAGAAACGTGAGTAGTTTATTCTGGTTTTAGTTTACTTTTTTCACCTATGGTTTCCTTCTGACCGAGTAGCCAATAAACTATTAACCAGACCAAAAACTCCGGACCACAGTCGAACCACTGCTGGGAAAGTCCAGTAAATATGCAGGATGTCACAGGGCATATCACAACCCCTAAAGAATATATCACAACATTCCTGTACATTGGGTGTAGTCCTAGACATAATATAATCTAATTAATGATTTGTAAGCTGTCTCTGCTGACTAAAATATTAATGAAGTATTTAGGCATTGTTAGTCTAAGAGGCTGATTCATTAATAGCGGCAGGTAGCGACAGTTGAGCGACTGTAGCGGCATTTTCAGAGCGCCCGCTAGTAGTCGCTGTGCTTGGCCGTTGTTCGGTAGTTGATAGCGACTCAGTCGGTTGGCCGTAATGTTGAATATTGGGTGAGGAGTCGCTATTTGACAGGTTCCGCGCTGTATAGGAGCGCATGATAGCGACTGGCCCTAGCGACCGGCTCCCACCATATTCATTAACAAATCACGCTCAAAAAATTCTCGCGCTGTGAAATGCATGTTTAAACCCCAGAGCGCTGGCGGCGATGTGTTAAAAGTAGTTTTTTAACCCTCAAACAACCATATTTTTGGAAACCAAAAAAAACAAGTTTTTTAAATAATTTTGTAATATGAATACATTAATATCAGACCTGTAATATCAATTCTGTACAATTTTTTTTTTTTACCTTAAAAAAATTATCTAAAATGGCAGAAGTGGACACAGAATTTTTCACATTAAAAAAAAAAAAAAAAAATTCATAACAATTAATTATGAATATTTAAAGATTGTTCCATTGAAATGCATTGGAGAGCGCCAGGTAGCGAGAGGTCATACCTGCCGCTGTTCAAGGTCGGATGCTGGCGCTGCGGGCTGAGGCTGGAATAATGATGAATGAGTGGCTATATGGCGCTATCTCAGTCGCTAAGCAGGATCGGCTTGATAAATGTGTGATTGTGGTGGGGAGCCGGCGTTCTCGTGGCGGGGCCCGTCATTACCGGCCGCTCACCAGTCGCTACCTGACGCTATCCCTTCATAAATAAGGGCCTAAATCTTCTCCCAGTCTCTCTCCCAACTTCAGGGCCACCTTTTGATATAGGGCATCTAAGGGTATAACTAAGGGGTTTATTTATAGAACTATGAAGCACAGTAAAAAAAAAAGCCCTTGACTGCAAGCCACTGGCCCCGCCCACCACCCGCCTCTTCCTTCAGATGTGAGGAGGAAGCATGGAAGTAGCTGTACAGACTCCAGGCTCAGTAGGAAAAAGGACTTTTAACTTTATGCCTTATTCACTGGGGGTGGAAGTGAGGGAGCCAGGGGCATACCTTGAGGAGGTATAGGGTGTGTGACCGCACCGGGGACCCAGGAGGCCCCATCATTATTGTTCACCTTATTTATCATATTTGTGCTACCTTGGCATCAGACAAAAGGAAGTACCATGTGTCTTTACTGTTTCAATATTTAGTTGTCTAGCTGCATCTAATTGAGTTTAAAGACAGAAGAATTTGACTGTATGAGTCATGGAAGGGCACTATTTATTGTTCGCACCAGGGCCTTGCCACATATTGTTACTGGAGGCAGCCACATGTAGATGTAGGGGGCCCATGAAGGGCGTAACTATAGAGGGTGCAAATGGGGCCCTTTAACGGCTCATACAGTTCATTTTATCTGTCTTTTAATTCAGTTGGATACAGCTATACAACTTTAGACTGAAACAGCAGAAACACATAGTGCTTCCCTTCTCTAAATGACACCAAGTGAGCACAAATATGATAAATAAGGTGGAGGAGCATCAATGGTGGGCCCCCTGAGCTCCTGGGCCCGTGCAGTCACACGGCATAATTTAGAGAAAGTTAGCACCATTTGCCTCTTTTGTTTCAGTCTTAAGGCTGAATAAAACCCAGGAATTTGAATTTCCTTGGTTTTGTTCCATTCTCCCTATTGGGGATGACTCAGTGTCTGAAACCCCCTCCAGTCACCCGGTATACTTACCTCGGCCTCTCCAATAAGCCCACAGCACATGTGAGGCGGGCGGCAGTATGTGGCCACACCAGTCATTTGGCTCGATGAAAGGTAAGAAAAGTGGGCTATCCAGGGGTTTCACACAGTGGGGCATCCCAGACTGGTTTTGGGCTAGTTTAAAATCTTTGGGCAAAGTTTTTTTGTTTGTTCTTTATGTCTATGTTTTATTTAACAAGAAAAAATGATCAAAACATGGGGGGGGGCAGACATTGTGTTTGTATGGTGGCCCTGCTGGGGTCCACTGGAGGATCATCTGGTCGGCCAGTTCAACACTGTTTCTAGACACTGTTGTGACTACTGAACAGAGCTGTTCATTTATTGTATTTGCTGGTGTCTGGGAGCAAAGCTATAGGATCATACTTGTTGAGAATCCTAGTAATGGGTACACAGTTGGTTTCGTGTAGATGGAGATGTTGGGTTAGCTGTATGTAAACAGGGCTGTTTCTAGGGGCGAGCCCAGCTATCAGGTTCATAGGACAGGCCTCCTATTCCCCTCCCTGCACCGACAAGAAGCCGCCTGGCATGTAAGTTACATATACATTACAGTCACCATCATCATCATTATTGCTGCTTTTCTGTGTCATTGCCTGGTTGGCAAGCAGCTAGGAAACACTTAATCTCCATATTGTACATAGTGTATTTCCTTTTGTGACTTTTTTGTTATTTTTTATTAGCTTCTCGCTAGCACATCATCATACTTGCTCTGCTTTTGCCAGCATAGTAATTCCACCGCTGATGACCTACATTCTGCGCATCCCTCTATTAGATTTCCCAGGGCCTGACATCGGAATGTCCTCCTGCCAGATATTTATGCTGACAATGAAGATTTTGTTAAAATGTCAGAGCCTGAATTTTATTTAAGCTGTGAAATGTTTTGATGAATTCCCAGTTCTCTATGGAATATCTAGCCACAAATGTGTTTTACATTAAACAGAGACTGGCTGCGTTTTTACAGTGGTCACTAAAAGGGATGATTACTAGTAACACATGATCTCATCTAGGGCTAAAAAGTCATTAAGAGATTTAGGGATAAAATGATACAAAGGAGACAGCAGAAAGTGTGGCGGAACCCTCAACATTGCACAGTTTGTATCAGCATCCTCACTAACAAAGGTCATTGTGTTCTGCACGTTTGGTTCTTTTTGTTATTTAGAATTTAAAAGCAGCCTAAGTACCATATATATGTTTTACCATGTAAAATACTCAATACTATATATCTGTTAATAGGGAAATGGGTTTTTCTTTCCTATTTAGGGGTACACTCAGTGTCCTCAGGGTCCCTGGCTGGTGAGTTTACTCTCAGCCGGGGTCCCGGGGGGGCCTGCGTGTCCCTTGGAAAAAATATAACCTCTGTACTCAGCTCTGATTTCTTGTTTATTCAGTTATGCAGGTACTGAATCAAATATTAGCTTATACAAATATAGTATTAGTCTTATATATGTGTTATATTAGTCCATGGCAGAAAATGATGTTAGGTTTCTGCTGATTAGTTGTTCCAGAATGTTCCACTTGACAGCATGGGTGTCTAATGTTAAATAGAATTCTGCATAATAATAAAAGGAAACATTCTTACCATAGTTTCTTGTCACGTTATTTCAACATTAATAGATCGACAAATAATCATAACGATATATTGCATATTTTTATCCATTTTTTTTTATATACATAGGTTCCAGGATACCTGGGATCCTTATTTTGGGATCCCAGTGTATGGGATAATGGGAGAAGGGGTTCGTTATGTTGTTATTTTTGTTATCAATGTTGGTTCAAAGCACCTGTAACCTCCCCCATATATATGTATATGCCATTATTAGAAACCACAGACTCCCACACTGAAGAAGCCATAGGCGAAACGCGTCTGTGAAGGAGTTTTCAACAACTTGCTACAAACTTCAACGGGTTAACAGCTAGCTACAAACTGTGGATCAACTACCCACGAATTGCTACAAACTGAGGATAAAACCTACGGATAAAAGGCCATACAAGGACGGGCAAGTACCTCCTATCCTCAACACACTCACCCAGAGACTACATTCTGGAACAACTAATCAACGGAAACCTAACATCATTTTGTGCCATGGACTAATATAACACATATATAAGACTAATACTATATGTGTATAAGCTAATATTTGATTCAGTACCTGCATAACTGAATAAACAAGAAATCAGAGCTGAGTACAGAGGTTATATTTTTTCCAAGGGACAGACAGGCCCCCCCGGGACCCCGGCTGAGAGTAAACTCACCAGCCAGGGACCCTGAGGAAACTGAGTGTACCCCTAAATAGGAAAAAAAACCCATTTCCCTTGCACTATTGCGGCCAACAAAAGGCCCAATATACCTCACCACTCTGAGAACTACAAAAAGAAAGAACACCTATTGACACCCCAAGAAATACCTATCTCTCCTCCCACTCTCCCAATATCTGTAAATACTCTACTGCTATCCAGGAGTACCATACCTTCTAATAGCGATTATCCCAAACAACCTGTGATTTTAGATTCTTCATTGGTAGAGAGAGCAATCTTCCCAAAATAGTGTTATATCTGTTACTACCTGAACAATCTATTTCCAATATATTTAGATAGGCCCTCGTTTCTTTAAGACTGTACAATCATAGGTTTATGACAAAGATAAACCAAGAATATATAAGTCAATCAAGTTTTATGAGTGATCATGGATGTTTTGAAAAATTCTAAAATGTATCTACCCATCAAGAAGATATTCCAAGACTGACAAGTCACAAGGGGAAATCATATTTTGATGTCTACTGTAACTGGGGTGACTCACATGTTTGGCAGTGAGGTGATGTGGTGCAGCAGGTGAAATGGGTGGAGGATTTACACATTGAGCCGTCAGGAGTCTAGCTAACTAGACAGGACTGGCAAATATACATTCGCCCCATGGCCATTGCGGAGGCCTGCCAGTTATGAATATCTTCTTTTTGAGCACAGTTGAACATATACATTGCAATGCAAAGCACTGTTACAGAGAAAGGTTTGAATATAGGATGGGACCATCTCCCTGAAGAAGCCAATACCTGGGTGAAACACATCGGAGCGTCCGTTCAATTATAATTTAATGTGTTATAAATGCCTGTGCCTAGTGCAGCAACCCTCATTATGAGATTTCAACTAATTTACATTTCTTTCTTTTTTGGAATCCTACTTGTCTCACCCCACTGAACACAATTCTGAGACAACATTTGAGGGGTGCAGCTAATCTATTGTAAATGTTCCTAGCTTCAGTCAGTGCTGTCTTATGGTCTTCTGGCAGTAATCATTAGGGAGTGGGGTAAATTTTGGGTGTGCTTTTGTATGAAGGGAGTCATTATTAAAAAGTGTCTAGGATGACACAACCCCTAAATACAGCCTTGATGCTATATCTATAGATGTATGTATATTGATGTATGTAATGTACCCTAAATGAAAGGTAAACTATCCCAGTGGTATTGTTATGTTTAAATACCATGATGGGTTAGAACCCATTGTTTCCAAAAGCAGCACAACTGTTAACTGTGGCCCTTATTTAACAAGGGATAGCGACAGGTAGCGACTGGTGAGCGGCCGGTAATGACGGGCCCCGCCACGAGAACGCTGGCTCCCCACCACAATCACATATTTATCAAGGAAATCCTGCTTAGCGACTGAGATAGCGCCAGATAGCCACTCATTCATCATTATTCCAGCCTCAGCCCACAGCGCCAGCATCCGACCTTGAACAGTGACAGGTATGACCTCTCGCTACCTGGTGCTCTCCAATGCATTTCAATGGAACAATCTTTAAATAATTAATTAATTGTTATTAATTTTTTTTTTTTTTTTTTAAATGTGAAAAATTCTGTGACCACTTCTGCCATTTTAAATAATTTTTTTAAGGTAAAAAAAAAAAACAATGTACAGAATTGATATTACAGGTCTGATATTAATGTATTCATATTACTAAATTATTTTAAAAACTTGTTTTTTTTGGTTTCCAAAAATATGGTGGTTTGGGGGTTAAAAAACTACTTTTAACCCATCGCCGCCAGCGCTCTGGGGTTTAAACATGCATTTTACAGCGTGAGAATTTTTTGAGCGTGATTTGTTAATGAATATGGTGGAAGCCGGTCGCTCTGACCAGTCGCTATCATGCGCTCCCATACAGCGCGAAACCTGTCAAATAGCGACTCCTCACCCAATATTCAACATTACGGCAAACCGACTGAGTCGCTAACAACTACCGAACAACGGCCAAGCACAGCGACTACTAGCGGGCGCTCTGAAAATGCCGCTACAGTTGCTCAACTGTCGCTACCTGCTGCTGTTAATGAATCGGCCTCTGTGTTTTGATAACACATTTTCTGGCTAAATAAAAGACCAAACACATCCATTCCATGATGCAGACAGGTACAACAGACAACTTTTTTATAATGCATGGTATATAACCCCCCTCCCCCACCATTTAACATATTTATGTAGGTTTGTATTACTGGATAGTTCTGTGATAGTGCTCCTTTAATTTCAGCTAACCCCATAATGGCTACTGCATTGGGAGTCTTAAAGCTTCTTGATGGGAGGCCATCATGGGTCCTTTGGATGTAGGAACACAGATATTAGTAATTAATGATTACAATAGAGGGGCATGAAGGTAGGTGACAAAAAAAGAAGCAGGGATAATATACTTAGAGAGACACTTATGCTCCATTGGCCTGATACTGTTCACATTGCCTTTCATTATCATTTATTAAATACAATATAGACATAGGGCCTGTGAAGACTGGTTTTGAACTGCATTCCATTGCTTAGGCATTTACGATAGGTCAGTTTACAGTTACTTTCTATAGTGAAATTCTTATTCTGTCTAAATTTTGTTCAAACTGTCCCTAAGTGTTAACCATTTGTACCGACCAGCAGGGCACATAGATGGCGATAGCTATTAAAAGATTGTACTTGTCTATCACTGTGACTTCGGAGAGGTGACATCTCTAGTGAATGAAAATCTGGCAGATAGCACAGCAGACAACAAAACAAACCTGGACTCAGGGCCCTTGTTTCAAATATCTAATAAAAATATATTATTTTATATATATTTTGTCTTTTATTTCAAAGTAAGGCATGTGTTAAAACAAGGTGTGATTCAGTAAAACAATGGTTAGAGCATGACTTGCACCTAAAACTTTCACTAGGGTAATGTTTCAAAGTATATATTAAGTCCGTGTTGAATTGTTCGGTATCTGAATCTTTTTACCACCCTGGAGTGAAAGTTTTTGGTCTTAATAATACAATTCTGTGATTACTCACCTGTAGAATTGGTATTATGAGTATACAGTACGTCCTGCTGCAAATCTAATACTTACACTTGGGATATACTCTGCCAAATGGCGCTGGACTGCAGAGACATCGAAAATAGGCTCCTCCCGGCCCCTCAAATACCCAGGGACCTCCCACAAATCCCCAGCATTGAAAAGCAGTTAAGGAGAAGCCGGGAGAATTAAACAATACAAACTATTAACTATAACAAAGATAACAATCACCATACAGGGGATCCAAGATAATGCAAACCAAGGGTGGGTTGGAGCAGGACGTACTGTATACTCATAAGACCAATTCTACAGGTGAGTAATCACAGAATTGTATTATTCTTAGTATACAGTACGTCCTGCTCAAAATCTAATACTTACAGTTGGGACATCCAATAGCAGTGTTCATAAATAGGGTGGGATCCCCAAGAAAAATCAGCAGCAGACAGTTTAAACCACTGCCGCCTGCAGAACCTTTCGGCCAAAAGCAGCATCAGCTGAGGCCCTAACATCAACCTTGTAAAACTTTGAAAAGGTATGAACAGAAGACCAAGTAGCGGCCTTGCAAACTTGTTCAACAGAAGCCTGGTGCTGAAAAGCCCAAGAGGCACCAATAGCACCAGTGGAATGAGCAGTAAGGCGGAAGGAAGGATTCTTCCCCTTAGCAGAGTAGGCCTGAATCACAGCCTGACGAAACCACTTGCTGATAGTAGACTTGGCAGGAGCCAAACCCTTCCTAGGACCAGAAGGGACCACAAAAAGAGCATCAGTTTTCCTGAAAGGTGCAGTAGCCACCAGATAGTACTTCAGACACCTAACCACATCCAAAGAGTGCAAAACCCTCTTCTTAGCATTGCAAGGATTAGGGCACAAAGAAGGAAGAACAATATCCTGATTCCAATGAAAAGCAGACACTACCTTAGGCAGAAAGTCAGGTTTGAAACGAAACACCACCTTGTCCTGGTGTCTCTCATAGTAGGGCGGCTGATTGGAAAGCGCCTCCAACTCAGACACACGCCTGACAGAAGTGATAGCCACCAGAAATACAACCTTGAGCATAAGAATGGCCAAGGCAGCATCCTGCACAGGTTCAAAGGGAGCACCCTGCAAGGCTGACAGAACCAAGTTCAGATCCCAAACAGGCATCATAGGTTTACGTGGGGGAAGCACATGAGTGACCCCCTGGAAAAAAGTCCTGATCAGAGGGTGCTGAGCAAAGGACTTCTGGAAGAAAATAGCCAGGGCAGAAACCTGACCCTTCAGAGTACTGAGTTGGAGTCCCATCTCCAACCCATGCTGCAGGAACTCCAGAATCCTGGGAATAGAGAACACACGACAGGGAAGAGACTTACTCACACCAGTCAATGTAGGCACGCCAAACCCTGTAATAAATGGAAGAGGAAGACTTCTTCCTAGCTTTAATCAAAGTATCCACAACCGAGGAAGACAGCCCCTTCTCCATCAAGATGGAGGTTTCAGCAACCAAGCCGTCAAAGCCAGAGTTTGTAAACTGGGATGGCGTAGTGAGCCCTGAGTGAGCAGATCTGGCACCAAGGGCAGAGCGTACTGATCTACCGCCAGCTGTACCACGTATGCGAACCACGCTCTTCTTGGCCACCTGGGGGCCACCAGAATTGATGGCACCCTTTCCAGAGCAATCTTGCGCAGAACCCTGCCCAGCAGGGAGATTGGAGGGAAGACATACAGGAACTGAAAGTCCTGCCATGACATTGCTAGCGCATCCGAGGTCAAGGCCAGAGGATCCTGGGACAGAGAGACAAAGGCTGGGAGCTTGTGATTGTGGCAGGACGCAAACAGATCCACATCTGGTTGGCCCCAACGGAGACACAGAGCTTGAAACACCCTGCTGCCCATTCTCCCTGGCGAGAGGACCCCCTGTTCAGAGAGTCCGCCAGGTGATTTTCCACCCCCGGGATGTACACAGCTGATATGCAGGGGACATTGGCCTCCGCCCAAGTCAGGATCAGGTCCGGGTCCCTCCCTGATGATTGATGTAGGCAACTGCCGTCTGGTTGTCCGAGCGCACCTGAACAGGCAGGCCCCGAAGGTGAGTAGTCAAGTGAGCCAGAACTAGCCTGATCGCCCGCAGTTCCAAGATATTGATAGGTGTGTGGGCCTTCTGAGGGCCCCACCTCCCCTGGAACCGCAGGGACTTCCAGAAACCCCCCCAACCTGACAGACTGGCATCCGTGGTGACCGTCTCCCAGGAAGGGGCAAGAAAGGATCTGCCCCCCAACAGGTTCCTTGAGTCCATCCACCACAAGAGGGACCTCCTGACCAGGGGGCAGAGCACACAGACCCTGTCCAGGGACGCTGGGTCCTTGTCCCATACTGACAATAGGTGAAGTTGCAGAGGCCTCAAGTGAAACTGAGCATAAGGGACCGTTCGAAGCATGCCACCATCAGGCCCACCAGCTGCATCCCCTGCCTGATGGAGGGATGGGGACAAACTAGGAGGGACCGAGCCTGTGCAATCATACTGTCCACCTTCTGTTGAGGAAGGAAGATCCTTGCCTGAACTGTATCCAGATTCATTCCTAGGAATGGAATTACCAAGGAAGGGGACAGTGAGGACTTGGGGTGGTTGATCACCCATCCAAATGACTCCAGAGTAGACACCACCAGCTGAGTATCCAACTCTACCTGATGTAGAGACTGGGAAGTGATGAGAATGTCGTCCAGATAGGGAAGCACGCGGACGCCCTGATACCTGAGCAGAGACATCACGCCGGCCAGCACCTTGGTGAACACCCTGGGAGCTGAAGTGAGGCCGAAGGGCAAGGCCACAAACTGGTAGTGTTGATCCATCAGAGCGAACCTGAGGAACCTTTGGTGACCTGGGAACACAGGAATATGAAGATAAGCATCTTTGATGTCCACAGAAGTCATGAAATCTCCTTGGCGCAGGGAACTGATGGCAGAGCGCAGAGTTTCCATGCGAAAGCGCCTGCCCCTGACAAACTTGTTGAGGATCTTCAAGTCCAGGATGGGCCTGACTGAACCGTCTATTTTGGGTACTGTGAATAGGTTGGAATAAAAGCCCTTGCCTTTTTCTCTTAAGGGGACCTGGCAGATGACCCCCAGCTCCAGGAGGCCTTGCACTGCTTGCACTAGCTCCTGAGCTGAGGAATCCGGGATCTGATGAATCTTGGAGGGGGATCGGCAGCAAACTCCAACTTGTAACCGGAGGACACTACCTCCTGAATCCACCGGTCTGAGACATGAAGCCTCCAGACGTGAGAGAAGTGCTGCAGCCGTCCCCCCACCCGGATGGGTGAGGGCGCCCCATCATGCCTGAGGGGGCTTGGGAGAGGATTTTGCTTTGGGACCCCAGGAGGAGCCCAGACGTCCACGTCCTCTGACTCTTTCCCAGAAATCTCCCCGGGCCCCAGGAAAGGAAACCCCCCTTCCCTGTCTTGCACCACGGTAAGGGGAGGAGAAGGAACCCTGACCCCGAAAGGGCCGAGATTGCTGCCTGCGCTGGGGCAACCTGCCTCCCTTAGCAAAAAGGTCCAGGTGGTCCCCAAACAGGCGCAGGCCTTTAAAGGGAAACCCAGTGAGGGCCTTCTTGGCAGCGTTGTCAGCAGCCCACTGGCGCAGCCAAACCGAGCGGCGTATAGCCACCACAAGGGCAGAAGTTCTGGCACACATTCTGATGGTGTCATCCAATGCTGAGAGGACAGAATTTACAAAAACATCACAACTGGAGAGTGCATTAAACACCTCACAAGGCAAATTATCAGGGGCACTATCAAGCATATTTCTGATAAGGGTTCTAGTGGCCACAGCAGTAATGGCAGAGGCACAAACCAGGCGCAGCGCCGTCCCTGCACATGCAAAGGCGTGGGATGCCAGCTGGTCAATGCGCCGGTCCTCAGCATCCTGCAGGGTAGTAGAGTCAGGGGAATGCATGACAGAGGTGTTAGATAGCCCTAGGATCGAAGCATCCACCTCGGGGGGGGGGGGGGGAGGGGATGACCAACATTTAACCACCTCCGGGGGAAAGGGATACTTCCTATCCCAATTCCTTGGAACCCTGGGAAGTTTACTGGGGTGCTCCCATTCCTTGAGCACAAGGTTATGGAAATGTGCCTGCTCAGGAAAGTCCAAACGTGATTTTGCTGTATGGAAAAGCTCCCCTCTTTGCCTGGGAGCCGCAACAGGGAGAGAGATGGACAGAACCTCAAAAATCTGGGTCAATAATCTGTCAGTGTCATCCGGGGTCCAGGGGTCAGAGCCAGAATCCTCATGATCCCTTGGTCTCTCGTCAGATGAGCCTGAATCAGAACAGTAGCCAGTCTAGAAGACACATCAGGCTGAGAATCCCCACTAGTATGCAACTCAGTAGGAGTGAGATTTAAGCTTGGGGGAGTAGGTGAAGTGAAACGAGGTGCAGCCACTGGCAGGCCAGATTGCAATGCAAGCACCTGCTCAGCACAGGGTACACAGACCCGCGCCTTGTCAGCGTCAGCATGAGGCTGCCCACACGCTACACACAGCCGGTCTTGTCCCGAAGGGACCCCGGTCACATTATCCTGGGATGCCTCCATATGGTGATTATAGCAGCGCTATATGCCGATAGGGAATAATGCTAAATAGCAACCCCGGATGCCCCAATAACCCGCTAGGGAAGTGGGAGTATTATATTCACAAGGCCTACAAGTATATACTAACACAGGGCCGGGAGAAGCCAAAAGGGTTCGTCCCGCCTGAAAGACATAAGCAGACAAGACCTTTAAGCACACAGTAATAAAAATTAAAGATATAAAACAGCCCGCGAGGGCACTTACGGACCACGGTAGGTAGGGGTCAGTCACACATGGGCCACACAGGCAGGATAAAGATGGCGTTGGTATACCTCGAGGGGTGGGCCGGTACCAGCGATGACGCGGAGCGCGCCAAAGACGGGCCCTGCCCCCCCCGAAGAGCGCGAAGCCACGAACGTGCAAGCAACCAATGATGGCGCACCAGCGCCTGAGGTAATGCCGCCGCCAAGCGCGGAACCAAGTCAGCGCGCAGCGGCGGCGGCAACAATTTTTAAAAAACACAGTAAAGACAAGCCAGCGCGGCGGCTGACACAAGACTAAACAGAATGGAAAAAAAGGTGTAAAACACAGAATGCATAGCATACACATTTAACCCCCCCCCCTCTTTTCCTCCAAAGACTACATGGAGAATGAGGGAGGACAGCGGCCACTTAAACAGGGCCCACCGATGGGCAGGGGCAAGGGGCAATAGTGCGGGAGGGGCATCCCATAGAGGCTCACCATAAGCCTGAACCGCCTATCCTTTGGTGGGGGATTGCGGTGGAGCAGCGCTCCTAAGCACCTAACGGCGGTGCTGCCTACCATCATCCGACCAGCGCAGCCAAGGCTGGGAGGCATATTACTAAGGGAACGGGTGGGAATAGTCCTACAGGGCCGCAGGTTAATAGCCCCGCTCACCTGCGAGTAGAGAGCCAATTTTTCGTCCTTCGCAGCCAGACTGCAGAGAAATTCTGGGGATTTGTGGGAGGTTCCCGGGAATTTGAGGGGCCGGGAGGAGCCTATTTCCAATGTCTCTGCAGTCCAGCGCCATCTGGCGGAGTATATCCCAACTGTAAGTATTAGATTTGGAGCAGGACGTACTGTATACTAAGAATAGCCAACATATAGCACATGCACTTTCAAAGAGTTATAAACGTGAAATAGTCATTATTTTGAGATGTTGTTTGCATGTCTTGGCCTTGATTTGTGGCATGAAGACGTTTCATTTCACTACATCAACACAATTGTGTGATGCAGGGGCAGAATATAGGCAAGGCCCAAGGTGCACACATCACTGGGCCTCCAACATTTGCTATGCCAAGGGAGACCTCCACCATTTGTTCATTGTGGCTATCCATGCATCCATGCAGAAAAGATGCCAGTGGTAGCATACTGCATTAGTAAAACAAAATATCAGACTGTCAGTAAATGTAGGAAGGGGCTCCAGAAGCAGCTTTCAATACCCAGCAACAAGATCAGCCTGGACGGCAATGACAGGGCCAGAACTGGCGGTGGTGGGGCCCGTTCTGACTTTTTTAGCCTGGAAGGAGTGTCTGGAAGGATTGCCTTTTTATAGCCTGGATGGAGTGAGTGGAATGGACTCCACGGTGGAACAAAAATACTGGTAGCATGCCCGCATGCCCCAAGGGCAGGGGTGGCAAGGATTGGTGCTGAGGACAACCGCCAAGTCCAACAGAGGTGGAGAAGAAGGGTGAGTGGAAAATGGCAGGTGGCCCAGTGGCAGGCGTGTTCAGAAAGGGGCTGACAATTAGTGGTTTGCACTGAACTATTACTTTTAAGGGAAAAAATACTTTATCACGGCCCGACCAGATTTTACAGGTGCCTCCAACAGATTGACTGCCCAGGGGCTTTCATCACACTTATTCCGGCCATAGAGTGATGATAATTCCTGTTGATGTGGCAGTTTTAGTACTAAAAAACAATTGTTTACACCGGAAATATAAATGAAAAGCTGACTTTTGTTATTAATTTTCGTGGATATTGTGGTCAGACTGTGATTACCTCTATAACTGGGTCATCATGGCACAATGTGGTTAATTGGCTTCTTGGGTGGGTGGGTCATGTACTGGGCCTAAAGGGCAATTTTTGAATTGTACAACCTAGGTTAGTCAAGCTAAATCTGTATTAAGATGAAGTTAGAAATGAAGGAAAGGTCTTACTACATGATGCTTTTTCACAAAGTATTTAATGTACAGTCAGGGCTTTATTCATGAAGGGATAACGTCAGGTAGTGCCTTGTAATCGTCAGGTAGCGGCAGGTGAATGCCGGGCACAGCACGCAATTCCACAGTCGCCGGCTAGCGACTGAGACGCTTTGAATCAGCGAACCATGGCTTCGCACAGTGGTCGCTCTCAATGCCTCGGACGCTCATCTGTCGGTACCTGCCGCTAGTAATGAATCAGCCGGCCTGTTTTTTATAAAGCTAACACTTTTTCTTCCAGACAAAATATAAAAGTTTAAAATGCTCTTCTCTACTTGTAGTACAATGAAGTCACTATTTGGCTACAAGTCAGGTCCTGTAGAAATCCATCTTTTCTCGACAAGACTGAGTGCATTACTTGTAATATTAAGGCATTTTCTTGCATTGGAATAAAGAAACCTATTAAGTAGACATGTCTGGAGTCTCAGGTGTTACTTTCACGTTTGATGTTAGTTAATGGATGCATCCATTTCTAAATGTAATTATTTTAAAAGGAGAACTCTGGCCTAATTCCTGAGAGCAATGCTTTTCTTGTTTCAGTTGGAGCATGCAAAGAGAATGGAGACAGTATACAGGAAAAAGGCCACCTAACTGGCCCTGACTTGTAATGCCAGAGGAATCCAAATGTCCGGGTCTTTTGTTATTCCTCAGTTATCAATATTTTATGTCTGAGGTGCACATCTGCATTAATGAATGTACTGTTAACAGGGATGGAGTGGCTCTAGGGAGAGCCAAGAGAATTATCAGTGGTCTTCACTATTTAGAGGCCACCTGGACCTGTTGCTGTGTGATAATGGTGAAACAATCTACTGTTATAGTGCTTTATATTCTTACAATAGCAAAAGTGTATTGGCTGACTGTCTTCTTTGTCCAATCAATGCAACTGGGCAAAAAGACCCACAGAGGCAGCCAGCAGGTGGAAATACATTGGTCAGTGGTAATGGAGGAGGTGAATATTGTAGCTGAGTTTAATCAACCGTGTGTGGTCACTAATGATTTAGTCACTGGTAACCTTTATAACTGATTACCCTAGTGGTCCATTTTGGTCCCTCAGTATTGTAGTATTCAGTATTGTGACCGACAGCCTACTGGACAAGTGCTGAATTATACATCGTGCAGCCTTAAATGGCACAGACATATTCAGATGTGGGAAGGGTTAGGTGAGTACACTTTTCTTATTTATGACTCCAGCTACCTTCAAAGTAGACCTCCAACATATTTGCCCCCACCCCCTCACCAGCTAAGCCCAATTTGGGTAGTGAGAAGAGAGCTCATCTGTTACAGTGGAAGGATTCTGGGATGTGTAATCAGAAGCCATAACAAGTGTTTTATTCAAGGAAAGCCACAGGAATAAAAGAAACTTCAAAACCTCATGCTGATAAGTCACAGGTCTGGGGACACAAATTGTGTCACACAATCCTAACAAATGTTTATTCAAGTTCCAATTGAGGAAAACAATAAGGTAAAACCTGACAAAAGGGGAGCTTAAAAAAAAGCATCTGCAGAGCAAGAACTGTGAATGATGAGTTTAGTCACCTACTCATTATAATTGCAGTGACAGGGTAACTAACGAGACACACAAGGTCCCCTGCACTACATGGGATCCAGAAGCGGAGCTTTCTATGCTCCACTCCGGGTGTGAAATACAGATGGTGGTTTCGGGCATTTTTTACATTTTTCGCTAACATTGGCAGTGGCGTACTTTGCCACCGCACAACACATGCGATTGCATGGGGCCCCCACCTGTCAGGGCCCCCCAGAACTCTGCTGAGGGAACACTGGAAGTGGCTGGCGTGTAATACTGGTGTAATACTGGTGATGTGTCAGTGACGAGGCTACATGAGAAAGAGAGTTACATCTCTTCATCATTTGTTACTATTTATTATTGTATTTTGTTATATCAAAATGGCTTTGATTAAGGCCCCCAGACACAACTTTGCATGTGGCCCCAGAAATGATAAACCTACCCCTGACTAGTGGTGTATCTAAATTATGTCCAGGCTCTGGTGCGAACATTAAAGGAGGTTTATCATGAAATTGGGTAATATTAAATAACCATTTAAACACATTAGGGTCGATTCAAAGAAACATGTAACAGCTTGGATTTGGGTGCCGATCATCCTATTTTTCCCGTCCGCTCGTGCGTTCGTATGAACTTGCGAGTGATTCTATAAGCTAATACGTTTCTATCCTAAAATGTACGTCCGTTCGTATGGCAGTTCGGGAATCAGACCTATGTCAGTTTCCATCCTGAATTTTCCGTTTCATTTCTCAGGTTGCAACATTGGTTTTGCCCTTTTTCCTTTTTTGTCTGGACGTAAATCCTTCTGATCTTGCGGCTGCGCACTACAAACTTACCTCATTAAAGTGCATTCTAAATATTTGGTCTTTTATTTTTCTTTATTTCATTCATTTTGTAGTAACCAACCATTAATGAATGCATTTGCATAAGTAAATCTTACTTTGTTTAATTTTTACTTAACTTGCATTTTTTACTTGTGGATTTAATTTTAATATTTTGGCTTCAAATGGTACAACTTAAAATTTTGTGTGTGGTTACCCACACCCTCTACATACAGATTGCTCTCAAATATAAAAAAAACACCCAGCAACTTCTGCATGTTATGAGCCTAGAAACAGCCAAGATGGCGGCTCAGGTATTCTCGGGCAGCCTGCAAACAGAAAGGGCCTTGTGACTGTGTTGCTCTGCATTCTTTGATTTCTGACCTTTCCGTGCCCCCAGCTCTGCTGTGTCTGTGCAAAATACAGCAGTAACCCACATCCTGCACTTTATCCCGCTCTCCTCTCCTCAGTAAGTGTGATGCATCTGACCAAAGATGTGCTTAAATAATTAAACAAAGCAAAGGTAAACAACTACACCAATAAATGCAATCTAAAAATATTATTCTAGTACATCAATTTAAAAATAAATAACAAAGGACATAAGTTTCTTTAATTAACGCAAATATATTGCAAAATAAAGGTTTACATGCAAAGGACTAATTAAGGTCCACATTAAAATGCTTTTATAAGGCATACATGAATCAGGTATGCATTGCCATACAATTTATGGCCTCGGCCATGCTGATACATGCAGTTCATTGGAGCTCAAGACGCGCAGACTCCTCCACATAGCCAAAAAACCTGTTCAAGAACAGCAATCCGACTGCTAAAAGGTGTCGGCAGTGGCTTTCTTTTAAAACGTCTTTAGAGGTTGGAAAACTGTTCTCTGAATCACACCTAAACACATCCGATTATCCTAAGTTTTACGTTTTGATCCTAAGTTTTAGGATTTGATCCTAAGTTTTACGTTTTCATCCTAAAATTTAGGAACGAACTTGCGATGATCGTAAGAGCATATACGCATTCGTACGTAGGCTCGTGCGAGTCGGAAATGGCCAAAAAAACAGGAAAAAATGACTAACACCCACCCAAACTTACGATTCTCGATCCGAAATCAATTAACTTTTGCTCTTTGAATCGAGGGGATTGGCTAAAGGGAGTCACGTATACACCTGAACTGAAGAAAACTCCAGCCTTACTTCTTTTGGTAGAATTAAAATCCAGAGGTGACAGATTTCTGAGCAGCGGCCTAACTAAATGTGACAGGACCGTGGTACAAACCATTTTAAAGCTCAAACGCTACATTTTCTTCTGGCTTTTAACTCAGTTGGATGCAGCTAGACAACTAAAGACTGAGGGCCTTGTTTATGATGTATGCCATTTAGCATTTTTTTTTGTGCTATAGCGCCAGTTCCAGAGTGACGGCATTTTGGACTTATCTGGTGCTGTGCTGTGTATTACATTGGCATTAGTAGTTGCAGCGCAGAACGCTAACTAATTAAGCTTTGATTGTTGCACTAGGTATTGATATCGATTATCCCAGCGCTAGTGAGCGCTACTTTGGACCTCTCAACAGCATATTTATGATTTTTTTTCCACCTTGAAATCTGTCATTTAGGCTGCATTTTAGTTGTTGATGTCCTAATTACACATTGTTAAGCAAAAAAAGCCATTAAAATCTATTTTTATCTAGGTCCTGTTTTTCCATTATTGACAAGTCCCAATGCAAGTTCTGTACAAATAAATGTGTGTAATATTAATGATAAGCATTCCAGTTCTGCCCATTGTGCTCTATGGGATCTTGACCTACAGCGCTATGTTTCATCTGGGGATGTTTCAACCAGAGCACCCAGCACTGCAACCTTTTTCGGCAGTAGTGTTAATTAAGGGCCTTATTCATGAACTGATAGCGCCAGGTAGTGCCTGTATAGCGCCAGGTGAACGCCGGAGACGGCACGCAATTACACATTTATGAAGCGAATCTGGTGAGCGACTAGAACAACGCCATCTAGCGTACGATTCATCATTATCCCAGCCCCAGCGTACAGCACCAGCGTTCATCCTTGCAGAGCGCCACGTCTAACCTGTCGTTACCTGGCGCTCTCTCATACATTTCTATGGACGATCTTTAAATCCCTGATCCAATTTTTTTTTTTTTCCCAACAAAAAAACACAAACCTTCTGACATGTTTTCTGGGCAAGAAAATGACATTTTTGAAAACTTTTTGGATTAATAATATTTTTATGCAGAATTGTCCTTACAGGTCTAATATTAAAGTGTTCATGTTACAATGTTAAAACAATGTAATTCCATATGTTTTCGCTTTGTTACTAGTGGATACATGTTCCAAATCAGACTTTAATCACACAACCCCTGGCGCTATGGGCTACAATTACATGATTTTGAGCGCCGGCGATGTTTGTGGCTGTTTTTTGATGAATGTGGTGTGAGTCAGTCGCACTGAGCTGGCGTTACGGTGCGCTCACATACAGCGTAGTATAGTGACTCACATATATTCATCAATGCCGGCCAGCGACTGAGGCGCTCTGAAACAATGATACATGGCCGAGCACAGCGACTACTAGCGAGCGCTCTGAAATCCGCTCTACAGACGCTCATCTGATGCTGTCTGGCATTAGTAATGATCAGCCTGCCCGACACTAGCCAGCAGCTGCATCGGCACTGGCATTGTTTTATTTCTTGAATCGGACGCTGAGTGCCACTAAAGCAAAAAAGTGGCGTTGTGTAGTGCTGATGCTTCATAAATAAGGCTCCCCATCAGCAGAGACAAATGGTGCTCCCTTTCGGTAAATGATGCTAAGTAAGCACAAAATAGCAATTATGGGCCCCCCCTGATTTCCTGAACCTCGGTGCATGCGATATATATATATATATATATATATATATATATATATCTTCCTCCTTCCATTAAAATAAAGAAACAATTCTGGCTGGATATTTCTTGTTTTCGGGTGTATAAGTGACCCCTCCTCCTACCACCCAACATATTTATATGGTTTTTTATCATTGGGCCATTTTATATGATATGATAGTCCTTCTTTAAATAGGTCCCATAATGGCTCATAGAGTAACCATTTTCCTGTCATTGTAACTCAGCAGGATACAGATGATTTTATCTTCTGTACATGATGTCATGAGAGCACAAATCTAATAAATGAGGGGGAGGAGCCACACCCCTACCTTATAGGCCCTGGTATGCTTGCTACCACTGCTGATTGGGAAGGGCCATGCATATATATTTATAGTCCAATTCGGAATAAAGCTGTGTGTCTGACCAATCATAACTATTTTAAATCATAAGCAATGTGGCTGTTTGAGAAATATGAACAGGCATTACAAATGTTAATATCCGGGTTTTAAGGCTATTTTCAAAAGGCATGTGTCTACTGGAATCACATACCATCAGACATGATTTTATGACAGATGACATCACTTTCTGTGAGGTGAAGCATGTCTCTGATCTTCCGCTCTTTAGATAGTTCATTGCCAACAACTTTATTCTCTTTTTAACTGGTTTCTTTCTTCAGGTTGTGGTGCAGTTTTAGAGAAGTCACAGACAAATCCTTTGCACGACCTAATAATCTTTAAACACAGTCTTTTTTTCAGACATGTCAAGGGCAATTGACGATTACCTCTCAGGCTCTATTTTTCTGTTTTGCATTTAGTTTTGTGGTGACACAGTTCCATAAACCTTATAGAAAAATAGTATGTTATAGATAACCCTGAAGTAATGATGTGTTTATATGTAGTATGACTAAATAATAAAGCAAAATCAATAAATAAGTTGTATACTGCCCAGGTAGTTACCATCATTTATGTTTCAATTATGTCTCAGGTTGGTTTCAAGGATCTCTTTTTATTTTTATATACGAAAAAAATCTACGAAATAATTTACCAAGGTTGGGTAGAGCTGGTAGGCAATCCATCTTGGGCATATGTTATGTTAACCAGTCCAGTTAATAATCCACCCACCTTCTCATAATTTTGGGGTTAATAAAAAAATCACTTGAGCCGCTCTACCTGCATTCGCTGCGGCTGTGGACTCAACTCTGTGCTGAGTATCCATGGGCACCTCCCGCTCCCCTTTTCAGCCATTCAGATATCCGGACGGGGGTATTCTGAAATACTCCATGCACCATGGGATTGATTCCTGAGGTGAGTAAGCTGGCAGGGGTTTCACACAGCAGAGCATCCTAAATGGAATACCTTGGGGTCAAGCTGTAACCAGGATTTTGGCCTATTTGCATTGTTGTTTTAGTCACCTATTGTGCCCCAGTCCATGCTACCTCGCTGATCTTTGTTGCTGACCTTTTCTACTGTACGTTCATCCCACTTCTGCTATGTCCCATGCCCACCTTTAGTCTGCTGTCTGCCAACATCTTCTGCCACATTACAGGTCCACGTAGAGTCAGCTGTCTGCCCACAACTTCTATTACTCTGCTTTGTTCCACCACCATATCCTCTCAGCCACCTGCCTTTGACCTCAGCCACATCTGCATTCAGGTTGCTCTTGACAATTGCTTCCATAGTTCCTAGCCACACTAAAGAGAGCCTTTTGCCTGAAGGAAAGCGAAGCCCTGGAACACATTGTCTAAAAAGTAACAAAATATAGTATATGTTAATTCTAAAGATATTCACAATAAGAGATGGGACCGGGGTAGACTAGCCATAGGGAGACCCAGGACAATGCCCGGTGGGTTGCACTGCTTTGGGCTTTTGCTTTTAACACCCACATTCAATCTGTGGATTCAATCCAATGCTATAGCCTTGGAATTATGGTTGGGGGACCACAACTGGGATGTCTTGTTCTAGGCAGGGGGTATTAAAATCTAGGGTTGTTTTTGTCTCCAGTCCGCCACTGGATGGGACCGTGGGCATGTATGGAAGTCATGAGGGAACAGGAATGTGGAAGGTCATCCATGTCCTACCATATTTGCACAAAAAAGTGGTGGCAGGCACATCACAGACCAAGGACCTCCAGGTCAAAAATGGAGAATGATGATGTCTTCAAAGACATACATCTAGCTCATTTTTTACTAACCCTAGTAGAAAAAATGTAATCTTAGTTTGTGCTTATAAAAGAAAGCAAATAAAAAAAAAAACATATCAAGATTGATTGATTTATAAAGGCATACTGCAAGGGATTCTGGGAGAAATTCTATTATCCTTAGCTTGTATGTCCCATGCAAATATGTGCCGTTTTGGGAAAGCACTATCTGTCTTGTACCTTTATACCATTTAACATGGGTCTCTCCTTAACTAAGTTTATGACATGTATTTATAAAGAAATTCTAAAAAACTAAAACACTGAAGTGAGAATGAGATAAATCTTTCCTGCACATCTGCAAGTAATTCAGACTAAGGATGTGGCATTTGCGATCATTCAGAAACCTGATCCCTTGCCTGAGGGTCCCTAGCCAAACTTTTTACAGTGGGTCTGGAATTCATAAGCTAGTTTTTTTTATACGTGAAAGTGCCTTTCATATGAGTTCTCCTCCTGTCTCACCGGACAGCACTGCAAGCCTTTGGAAGTCTACCTACAGATGCAGGGTATATAAGGAGCACCTTGTGCAGCACACCAGCACAAGACACCTTTGTATACCGACAAGCTCCTGGAAAGGACGTCATTTCCGAGGTAAAGTAATAAACAAGTTTACCTTCATTTTTTTTCCAGGAGTGAGAAACACATTAAGAAATGCTCATTCCAGGATAGTCTAACAAGTTTAGCATTTTCCATATTGCATGTCAAGAATTTAGTGGGGATGTGACAAGCTGCTTAGACCATGTAATCCAAAATTTACAATGGTTAATATTACAGTAACTGAATATTTATTAATATTGTAAATGTATTAATATGGACATTTTTGTAAAGCTACCAGTTGAAATGTTATATAAGACATACAAATTGTCATGTAGATGATTTTATAATGAAAGGCAAATAGCAGCATGTGGTTTACAGAGCAATTGAGGCTGATTCAGCACCAATAAAAAGTGTGGCGTTTTTTACACCAAAAAAAAGGTATGGCATTTTTTTGATCTGCTTCTAATAGAAGAGATTGTTTTCAGGTGAAAAAGTGCACCACTGTTTTGGGGGAGTTCTACCTAGGAGTCGATTCAGCACCAGGTGTTACACAAAGAGTTTCTATTTTATTTTTCACCTGAAGTGCACTTTAGGAAACTCAATCAAGCCCGTTGTGTCAAAGAATGAGGTGGAACGCCTGTCTTTATTATAGAATGGCATTACCTGTGACAGCAATCACACCCCGCTTAGTGTGACTTTCCATTCAACAGTCAACAACAATGGCAACTTGATCTATTCAGTCAGGGCTAGTTCTCAGGATTTGATATATGAGGTCAAGCAATGTCACTCATAGTTTTAAATCAAGACATTGGGATCAGGGAGAGGGAGCGAGAGATAAGACGATAGGTCAAATGTTAATATATACCTGAGTTAATATATAGCTGAGTTGATAACCATTTGAGCACTTAATAATTTTCTTATATTCATTTTTCCCTCTGCTCCACTGATTGGTAATTTATTATAAGTGCCAGGCTCTCCTCTTCAACCCACAATCAAGCGTTTTTCCAAATGCATTTATTTTAGGTTTTGTAGGTCACTCATCAAATTGTTTTAGTGAACTTCAGCAGTTCTGTAGTTTGATTTCCCAGATCTTCGTAAACTAGTACATTACATATGTTATGTAGGTATTAAAAATTACAGGATCCCCATTCAGTGTGCAGTATAATGCCCTGGTCAATCAAGGACAACCCCTAATCAAGTACTGCCTTCCTTACCTATAGCTGGGCTCCCACTAAACCCTTGGAGGTGCTATATGTTGCCCTAGCACTTGGTTGCCCCCCCCCCCCGGACTTGATGGCACAAGGGATGTCACTTGTGTTCACAAAGGCTGACGTACCACCAGGACAAAATATAAGGAGTGTAGGGTTTAAATGGGTCATAGTCAGTTTTGGGGTAATCAGTCGATGGAAGCTTCACAGCAGGAGGGGAAAGCAGAGGAGTCCAAAATTAGCTGATGGCAACAGGGAAAGACTGAGAGATTGCGGTATCCAAGGATTCAGGCAAGAACATCATCAGGCAGGCAAGGGTAGATTTGGTGGCTGGGAGAGTCAAGAACAAATCAGTCAGCTACAGTTAGAACAACAATACTAACACACATACAAAGCAACAAGAGGAGTGCACAAGGCAACCTATAATGGTAGTGTGACCAATCAGGCAAAGGAAGGTCTGAGAGGGGTAACAGTAAACTTTGGGCACATAGGCCCTAACCTCTGAGGGTTCCATAGCACAGTAACAACACAAGCTCATTGACCTATACTTGACTTAGCTCAACAGGCCAGCCAATATTCTTGGGCTCATTGGCCCAACTAAACATCTATATCTATGATATAACCTGTAGCCAAATAGTTTCTGCACTAACATAACCTTAAGCTAATGTCATCTATTGTATAGCACTGATTTCTGAAAAAGACTACATTGGAAATCCTAGTTTTAAACTTTCCCCTAATTCCCCCAAATCATTAGGAGCTTTCATTCATCCTCCTGCAGTTTGGTCAGTAGAGACAATATGCGCCATGACTGTTGGGTTGCCTTGAGCGCCTTCCATCACTCTGTCAACATGATCCACAAAATGTCATGAGCGCCTTTGATAGCATAAAATATTCCCCCATATACTTGCCAGAAAATTCTGTCTTCAGACTGTCATTGATGGAGCAGCACAGCAGGCAGCACCTGCAGGAACGGTTTTACTTTCATGAAAAGAACTGAAGAAAAATGCATAGCTATGGGCAAGAGAATACAAGTGAATAACTGCTATGAAATGGATATGAAGTAAATGCCTGAACATAGCATTGCCCCCAGCGTTTCCATTTAAAGGAAACATGTAACAATTCATTAGTTAGTATTTCGATATAATGCATCTTGGTGGCTCTCTTTTACACATAAATAAACCCATAAGTATTTTAATTTGATACATTTTATATGTGTACATGTGTATATTTCAAGACTATTTTGATAGACCAGCCTGTATAACACTTTAGGTGCCACAGTAATTGGATGAGGATTACAGCGACAATGTATGTCTTTAAACTCAGCCCAGGGGGAGAGACCAAAGGGTCGGGAGAGGTGGAAACAGGTTAAATAAAATCTTAAAGTAAAAGGCTGAGTAATATTACCAAGTCACGCAGCAGAGGCCTGGGAGCCACATGCAGGAGCCAGGACTTGGAAGTATCCAGCAGGCCTTCTGTTGGCCCTCATTCTGTACCCCCTTACTGGCACCTACTGCCCTGCAGCAGCTACATTCACATCATAAGACACACAGACATCCCCACCCACTTTTAGGAAGAAATGCGGTTATTGCGTTATGTATGCCTCTAATTTTTATGCAGAGATCAATCACTTTAGTGAAAATAACAAAACATGGGCCTCAATTCAGTAATATTTTCTCAAAATAATCTACATTTCATGCATTATTTCTGAATAAGGCATGAGATAAGATAAGGTGTGATTCAAAGAAAACATTACAGGAAACATTAAAAGAGTTTATACATGCTTAAAAAGGCATATGATATTTTAAGGCAAGTTTACCAAATCAAAGCCATGGCATGAACACCATCACTTGGTTACTGAAAATATTTTTAATGTAAAAATAAAAATAAACTAAACATACCCCAGGCATGCAGTGTTAGCAATCTTCTAACAGTTACTGTACCACACAACAGTAGGTTGTGACACAGCTGTAAAATGTATGACTTAATGACACAAAGTTTAAAGAGAATATTTAGGTGGAACTAGTCTGAAGAGGAGATCAGTTATGTCGCGTATTTGTGTGGAAATGCTAAGCCGTTAGTTGTCATGTACTCTCTAAATGACACCCACATGAAAATATGCATTACATCTGACAGATGGGACTCTGAAGGGCAGTAAAAGCTAGATGAACTTAGTATACTATTGTTTACTGTTGCTTCAAACATACCGTACTTTTTTGCCTTTAGTCTAAAGGGGAAGATGTGAGGGACTGGTTAGGGGCAGAATTTTATACTAATGCCTTTACATAGGATGTTCTTACCCTATTCTAAAGTACCACCACCTTTATCTAATCCTGTACTCAATTACCACCACCGACAGTAGTTCTAACCTCTCCTCAAGCACCAGGAACAAGTTCTCTACCAATCTTCAAGTACCACCACCTAGCTCTAACCCTGTTCTCCAGTGCCACCAACAAGCTCTAAACCTCTCCTTAAACCAGACCAACAACCTGGCAGTGTTGGAAAATAAAGGTAGTGACTATTTTGGTATTTTTGTTGATCTGGTTTGTCATTTTTGACTGTTGGTCGGTTTCATCACCTAGCACTAACCCTGTACTCAAGCACCATTAACAAGCTTCTCAAATGCCACAAGCAAGCTCTAAACTTGTCCTCAAGTAACAACACCTAGCTCTAACCCTGTCCCCAAGTGCCACCAGCAAGCTCTAAACCTGTCCTCAAGTACCACCATCTAGCTCTAACCCTGTCCCCAAGTACCACCAACAAGCTCCAGACTTTGTTTTCAAGCACCACCAAAAAGCTCTTACTCTGTCCTCAAGTACCACCAACAGACCATGTTAGTATAGGCAGTGCTAAGGGGCACAAGTGGGGAGGTCAATAAAACATGACCTGTATATTGATTGCACTGGAAGAAAGAATTTGGGCTGACAGGTGAACCTGAATGCTGCAGTTGACAATAATTGCATTCACAAGCTATATACTGGATGTTTCCAGTTCAGCTAGTAATATACTGTACTAGACAACCTATTCTGCAAAAATTATATTGTGGGGCAAACTAGATGGACTGTGTGGTGTTCTTCTGCCTTTCATCTTAAAAGTTTTGTAAAAAGAAAACAGGTACAAATTTCGAATCATTAATAAATCATTAACGTGGAGCAAAAGTGTCTTATAGACTCCAGGGCCGCCAGACTTCCTCCCCTCTGGGTAATCCTGATTTGGGATTCCTGGGCATGCGGCAGCCGGTGCACTTGCCTCTTCTTGGCTAGACTAGGCCCTTCAAACTGGAATGGCTCAAATCTACAGGAGTCTTTAGTTTTGACCCTGCCTGCTTGCTGTCAGGTAAGTTTTTTTTTTTTTTTTGCCCAGACTGTTCCTTTAAAGCAATCCTCCAGGTTGCTAGGGTCGCAGGTATGTTGCATAAGCTGACAATTTTATCAGAGGGAGAAATTCGGAATGCTTAAATTGTGACAGCTTAACAACCACTAGGTTCATTTTTGATAACAACAACATATGAAATGTACAGTGTTTTTCTGTTCCCTCCAACTGTGGCTGGCTGAAGATTACTGTAGTAGGTATGCTCTTTACTTGGGGATGCGGGGTTCAGGCATCCCAAATTGCACCAGTAACAGCACTGGAGGATAAAGCAGACAAAAACCCAGGTATTTCACTTACCTGGGTTTTGGTCTTCAATACAGGGGCATCCAAATTTGGGATGCCCCTGTATGTGAAGCCCTGGCTATTTACTCACCTTGATCCACATTCCCATGGTACATGTGAGCTCTCATTCAGAATAGATTGTGGGGCATAATAATGCTGGAAATCAATTCTGAATGCTTGCGCACAGCTGCTGCTAGCCTTTCAGATATGCTGGCTGCAGGTGTAGGCATCAGTGAATAGAAGTGTCAGGGACGCTGCTGGAGGCCCATCCATATGCTGTGGGATCAATAGCCGAGGTGAGTATGCTGGCACTCTAGGGGGATTCACACAGCAGGGCATCCTGAACTGGGATGCCTTGGGAACAAGCTGTATGTAAGAAAGGGTGGGGGGTTCTCTGTAGTGGGGAACACTGTTGGGTATCCCTGTTTCATGCCAGGGATTATCAAACCGACAAAATCTCTATTTAAAGGACAAGTTTCATTTTATACCCCAGAAAAATGTTATGTTCGTATATTATAGACCTTGGAAAAATACTTAATTTTAACATGCATTGAATCATTCTTCATCAAACATTTGGTTGCTCAAATTCAGCATAATCTCTAAATATTCTAGACCAGACCCTGCAGACTTCAAAAAATGTTTTTCCTGATGTCATACAGTTCATGCATTTCAGTGCCAGCATTAATCTAAATGGCCTGAAGTTACCTTTCACAAATAGAGGCGACTACTGAAAAGATTATTAGTGCTGTGCCTCCCCTTTCACCACCTCCTACTTTTTGCAGGTCTCTCACTTTTGCCTCTGGTCTTCTAGCCATACAGAGGAAGGGACATCTCCCGGCACGATGGGACTACTTACCTTTATACAGCAACGCTTTGGACTCTCCTGCTTGGTCCTTGTAATTCTGGTTATTGTGCTTGTATGCCCTGGTGAGTAGTTTCATCTTTTGTACTTATTCTTTATGTAGATGGTCAACACCATAGATGTGTACAAATACAAGTCATTGAACGTGCATGCTTAACAGGAATTACTAGCTCAAAGATCATATATTTCACATAGTGTACCTGGGGGTTATCGGTTAAGATTTATGAATAGCTCCCCATCTAATTTGTCAACCATCTGAAAAGTTCAAGGCAAATAAAATCAAGTGAATTCAACCCCCCCCCCATTCAACTTAACTGTTAGTAAAAAAAAAAAAAAGCATGTATTACTAAAGGTTTGTAATAATATTCATATTTCCCACTGAAGAACTAATGCAATACACTGAAGGAAATGCAAATATATCCAGAAAATGCATTATATATATTACCTATAAGTGACAATATAGGTCAGGATATTTACATTACTTTTATGAATATTAACAGACAGAAAAGATACTTGGCCGCATGAAACCTACAAAACTAGGTGACATAGAATTGGAAAACCTACTGGACAATTTTCAGTGAGAAGAGCTTTGACAGCTCCAGTGTCGCGCTCACCTTTTCTTCCACCAGCGGCTTGCTTTTACTTGTGCTTTCTGCATTTCCTGTCCCAGGAATCCATGTGGGGTCTGGTTAGTCAGCCTATGTATGATAATGACCTGGCTGGGTATCCGCCCCCTTGCTATAGTGCGGTTTGTCCTTGTCTCCCCCCTGTTGCTGAGGCAGGGCGGGGGTTACATAAAATAAACAACTTACCATGTCTGAGATACAGTGCAGATCATTTGGTGATTCCAGTGCACAACTATGCTCCTGCTGCACAGAGCGCGTTCCTCCACTCGATGCATGGCCCCACCCATTCACTTTTAATAGGCCCACCAAAATAATATACCTGCCTTACTTGTCTTTATTTTTTGTAAAAAGTGAATGTAACTTCAGTGAAGGTAAGACTCTTGCAGAAAAGCTATTCCCGCCCCAGTATGTCTTAACTTCTGAATAATCCTAGATCATTTGTAGGGAGAGTTTTCACCTGCAACAGAGTTGCAAATGGAATATTACATGCCTGCTGGAGATCATAAAGAAGAGGGCTTGCTGCAGATCACTCTCTCTCTCTCTAGCTGCTGATGATACACTTCCTGCCCCTGCAAGCTGGGGTTTGCAGCCCCTGGACAGATTTTCTGTATGCTGAGGGAGAACTGAGCACATGGCTTGCTGCCAGGAGCTGTGTCACTGCAACCTACATCTACAGCTTCAAAGTGGAGCCTGAATCACTTTCCAGACTGCTACACTATTCTGCCATGTGTCCAGCTGCTGGTGCCATGTGCGGGATCTTCTATTGCTGCTCCCAAACTTCTTCATTGCCTTCTGCCTGTTAACCTACTGTGTGCCCTGTGGAGAAGCTTCAACTGCTCCCTCTGCATATCTCTTCATCGACTCCTTTGTGTCAAGAGTGAATCATCTCTTTGAGTCAACATCAGGGGCCCCTGCAGCTTGCATCCTGTGTCGACTTTTTCTTGGAGGTATTTAGCTATTAAAATGTAAGTGGGGCTATTAATCTAATTTATTCCTTTTGAATAAATTCAACTATATGACAAATAACATCCTGTGATTTGTAAGGCCCTTAATTGTTTTTGCTTCCTATATAATGTGCCCTGTCGATGTTGATTTTATCTTGAGCTGCTAACTTTTTTTGCAAATATACATTTTAGAAAAGTAGTAAGTGCACCTCTATCTATTTTATTCGAGATGCCTTGGATTTTTAGATTGTGTTTCCTAGATCTGTTTTCCAGATCGTCCAGCTTGGTAGTTATAGTTATCAGGCAGTGATTTTATTATTGTTCTTTTGTTCTTGTGATGCTGTCTTCTTTCATCAGCTAGCTTTTTATAGGTACATTTCTAGTTGTGAAAACCTGCCCACGATTTCTTCAATGTTAGCTATAGTGCAGGGGTACTCAACTACTTTCAGCCGAGGTCCACTTACAGGGTCTACTGTGGGATGAAGGTCTGAGCTGTGCACCAACAGTAAAGAACCCTAGTCCCCTAGCAATAAGAGCAATTTGGGGGTCAAGTGAAGGATCTGGGGGTGGGAGTTAGGATGCAGGTCAGGGGCTTGGGGAAGGGTTAGGTGAAGGGTCCAGGTCAGAAGCTGCGGAGGGAGTTAGGTGAGGGGTACAGGTCAGAGGCTGGGAAGGGGAAGAGAGATGAGAGGTGCAGGTAAGTAGCTGGGGAGGGGGGTTAGGTGGGAGTATAGGTAAGGGGCTGGGGAGAGGGGTTATGTTAGGGTACAAGTCAGGGGCTGGGAAGGGGAGGTGAGGGTGCAGGTTAGTGGCTGGGAAGGAGAGGGGAGGTGAGGGTACAGGTCAGTGGCTGGGAAGGGGAGGGGAGGTGAGGGTGCAGGTTAGTGGCTGGGAAGGAGAGGGGAGGTGAGGGTACAGGTCAGTGGCTGGGAAGGGGAGGGGAGGTGAGGGTGCAGGTTAGTGGCTGGGAAGGAGAGGGGAGGTGAGGGTACAGGTCAGTGGCTGGGAAGGGGAGGGGAGGTGAGGGTGCAGGTTAGTGGCTGGGAAGGAGAGGGGAGGTGAGGGTACAGGTCAGTGGCTGGGAAGGAGAGAGTAGGTGGGGGTGCAGGTCAGTGGCTGGCTGACTCAGTATGCCTCTCAGCCCAGGGAAGCCAGGGATGCAGCTGTGGCCTACACATCTGCCGTGGGATTATTTGGGTCTCCCTGGGGATACACACAATCTCAAAGTCAGGCCTAGGTCCTGATTTGGGATACCCCTTACTGGGAGCCAACTCTCCTCTTTAAAGTGGAGCAAAAGTTTCAAAAGACTCTTGGTCTGCTTAGTTATGCCTTGCTACTTTGGCCCTGTGGGAAATGATTAGGCAGATTTTGTTCATGCGCCTCCCAGCTCTAGTCCGCTTTCATCTGTTCTCTCCTCTCTAGCTACCCCTCCTGTGGGCATTGCCAATGCACAATGATCTTGTCAACAGTGAGCAGCCGAGTGAGTACTCAGCTGGAAGCATGGCCAACAAAAAATAGAATTCTAGCACGGCAGTTGCATCCTGTGAAGCGGCTCCAAGGACCACCAGCCCTTGGCAGGGGTCCAGAAAACTGGCGTATGCGGTCCGTCAGTTGAGTACCCATGCTATAGTGTGTAATTCATGATACATGTCCACATCAAACATAAGAATTGACACTGAGAGTCAGGGGTGAACCTGCACAGTTCACTGCCTGAGGTGAACTATTGAAAGACGCTCTCCACTCCTCAATAAAACTATACTGGGGGTAGGCATTGGAGGCAGGTTGGCACTAATAAGCCACCAATAGTTAACTTAAAAACATGAAAGCAGAAGAAAAATGTATTTCAAACAGAAATTAATTTAAAAAAGCAAGTCAATTGCTTCTCTCTCTGTAGTGCCACCTCTTATGGCCTCATTACAGGTGCTCCCCTGCTGAGAGTTAAATGTTTTTGAATATTTCTGAAACTGCTGCTTTCCAGGCATTTTCTTACGTTTTTCGGGTTTATATATAGATACAACAGACCATGTGTCAGTGACGGTGTATCACGTTTGACACTACTGGGAATCAATAGGAGCCCAGTATTGACACTTGCTAATGGCTAAGAAACAGTGGCTATTTATTATTTATAAGAAAGTGCCACCAAAATATAGGGTTACTCTACCTATGACACCTCTCAGTGCTTGATATATATGAATATTTATATGGTATATGTACCTTATTTGTATTATTCAATATTTTTTGGCTTTATTTTTAGACAATGGAGCAAGCCTACGGCTATGTTCACACCACTCAGTTGCGTTAAGAGCAAGCATTTTGTAAATATGCCAGAGGTGCAATGCATCAAAACAAACACTGTGCTTTTGATGCGTTAGAAATGCGTTCGTTGTGCGTTTTTTAAAAGAAAAACATTTTTTGTAAGTAAATAGTAAAGTCCATGGCAATGCAAACGCAAAGCAAATGCAATGCAGGTACACTACGTCACACATGCGATACGTTTGCATTGCCATAGACTTCTATTGACCTGCGCGGTTGCAACATTGCGCAGAAAAAGGTGTCTGCAACGTTTTTTTAATCCGTTGCACTACGCAGTGCAAATATGTGAACTATCCTATTTGGAATAATGCACAATATTTCCTCTGAATTGTAACTGCATTGCAATACAGTGCAATAATGCTGAGAAAGCGCAGAGGTGTTAACAGAGCATTAAAGTGATCCTATACCCGGAAAGAAAGTTTATGTTGTTGTCACCTTCTATCCTCAGCCCAGTGTCCCAAAACAGCCTGTGTTTTTTTTTTTTTACTAAAGCCTTTGCTCAATATTCATAACAATGCAAACTGGATGCAGTTGCCCACATTTCTCTCTGGCCGAGCAGCCACCCCCCTGTTGATTTCAAGGGATTATACATTCAGTTACAGTACACACAGCTCAGCATTGGGGATCACTTCAACATAACTGCTATTATGGGAAAGTTTAGTTGTAGCTGAATGAATTAGAATATGTCCACCATTCAAATATCGTACTCCTCCATGTTAGTGTTTTTATGAAAATTAGGCAAAGGCTTTATTAAAAAAAGAAACACAAGCTTTTTGGGGCTCTGGGCTGGGGGTAGAAGGTGATGCCATAAACTTCCTTTCTAGTTATAGGTGTACAGAAAAAGGAGGTTGCACAGCACCAGATGAACCAATTAAAAAGTCCATAGATTCACTCACATCTAGTGACATCCCATGATTGCCTGGGTATAGGATCAATTTAGAAGCAAAAGGGGTACGCATGTTAAAAGTATTTTTTGCCACATAAGTATGCTGATTTTAACTTTTTGGTCTTTTGACTCCTTTATCATTTATGCTAGTTTGACTTCCTGCTTTGTATATTTAAAGATTAAGTAAAACGCCCCCAGTGGGGTCACAGGAAAACTTAAATCCACCATTTAGACATATTTATAAACCCCCCTTGTTTTACTTTTTGACCAAACAAGGCATGTCAAGTTATAGTCTGCCTTATAGACTTTCTCCATTGTAGCTTGGTGATAAAATACCTACAAGGAACCAACTGCCCTTACAGAATGTGTTGTAACGCAGAAAGGAGGGTCCTTAGCAGAATTTGCTACCATTACCAATAGCAAGATATATTTGCAAATAGTTAATTCAGAATCCAAAATTGGGAAACCTCTGTGACCACAATCAGAAAGTCCAAAACTCCCTTGTAAACTAGACTCTACAAGATAAAACCCTGCCACTTTTTAAAGTGGAACAAAACCCTAAGCAGCCAGCCCTAGAATCTAAAAGACCACTGCGTGAGCCCCCTCCCCCCAGGTTACTGCAGAACTTACATTTCCTGGCTGCTCCTTCACATCACCAGAATCTCTGGGCTGAGGTGTGCTCCCACGCCCAGCAATTCAGATGGGGACGGGAGTGCGCCGCTAGTCTAGGGGCTCTTGCTCCCGATCGCCAAGCCCTGGTCTAAACAGAGACGAACATAAATATGCACGGCATACAGCACTGATTGGACAAGAGCGCCGGTGATCAAATCATAGGACTGGGGCAGGATGAGTTTGTGCGGGCGATCTGAGGGGTATCAAAGCGATTAGAATCCCCCGATGCAGGAAACAAAACACAGGATAGGCAAGATACTGTTTTTTGTTCTGCTTTAAGTCAAGAACAAAAACCACAATGCTCACACAAGAACTAGGACCTCCAGTACCTAAAATACATATGATTAAGGACTTGTGAGCCCTGTGTGGTCTGAATAACTGGAGGTACCTCTCTTTTCTAGTTTTTTAGTTTAGTATGTCTGGCCATGAGGGCATCTACTGCTGGACTTATCAAGCCCTTTTTGGGAAGTCTTGGTAACCAGAATATTTCTTTTTTAGTTCCAGCAAGGGCTTGAGCACTGCTTCTTTTCCAAGCGCCAGCGGATCTTGGAGCCAGGGCCAAATTTGGAGTTCCCCAACATCGACATCACCTAGACCACTGTTCTTGGACCATCTAGTCCTGTCAAGCTTGGCTGGTCATCAAGATTTGTCAGAGCTTGGGGATGCAGGAGAAACTCACTGTGAGCTTTCTTAAACTTAGTCACCAGTCACTGGCACCTACTTGGGAAAGCAGCATGTCTTGTAATTGTGGGCATATGTTCAACCTAACTAGAATTGCTAGCTGCAGAGGTCAAGTATGGAACTGGCATTCAGCATCTCTTGAACCCAGCACTGTCTGCTGCTATATATCGATAACCAACCCTATTAAAGAGATAGACCTACAGGGCACCGGTAGCTTTAGCAGTTGAAAATCCATGACAAAGTTCTCCAGGACTATGGTTCTATTTATCTTCTTTGACGCCTTTACTAGACCATCTAGGTAGACACTGATTCTGCTTCTTGCCCTGATGGATGCCACAGCTCTTCTAAATTGGTGGCATATAACCATTTTTACTTATACCCTGGTGTCCTCTTGCTTTGTCACTATACCTTTTTTTCCCCAATTTTTTAGTTTCCAATTTATCTACATTATTTGGTAGGTGTATTTCATTTATAGTCTTACTGTTTCCAACTGTTTTTGGCGGGCTTTTGTGGGCACAAATTACACCTGTCCTCACTGCATTTATCGAACACATTGTTATTAATGATGACACATATTTATGTTTCTATGAACTTGAATGTATTGCACTCAGCAGTTTATATGCTCTTTGCATGGTAATTGTATGCTAGGGAATCATATTGAGTACTAGTAAGATTTTAGAATAATTAGAGCTATATTGACTACCCCTCAATATGTATGTTTTTTAAGTGTATGTTTTTGTCTGTGTTATCTTTGTACTTCATGGATTGCTATGAAATGTTTCAATAAATTCAGGGATTTCTTTTTATATCAATTGTGGTATTCATTTGTGGAGTTGTATTCCGGGCCGGTCTGGGGGGCTGGTTCTGCTTTTGTGCAGATTGAAAATGACTTTGGGTGCCTTTTAACAATCATCCATGGGGTACTCCAGTTAAAATGCCTAGGAAGTCCAAAATCAGGATTGGAACTCTAAATTATGGTGACAGAAAATAGCTGTAAGCATGTTTCCTTTTACAGAAAGTTTATAGCGCGTGAGAGTCTCTTTAATACAGTGCTCACATATGGGGTGGATTAGGTTAGTTTGGAGTCCCTTAGAATGAGGAGCCTCTCTGGCACTGAGTTACCAGATAAGGTTTAGGACAGCCTTAAACTGTACAGTAGGTGTAGGTACAAGTCCACTGAATCCGCTATAACAGTTTCTTGGTTTCCTTTTACCAGGACAAACAAGAATCATGACTAATTATATGTAAAGAAAAACTACATATGCTACTAGCTTTTTTATTAAACATATTTTTATGTTTTTAGATGTTTCAAGTGGGAATAAACTTAGAATGATGCTACAGAAAAGAGAAGGTAAGTTAAATGTAGTTTACTTTGAAGCCCCCTTTACAGTTTGTACTAGAAGAAGCTTCTCTAGAGGAGGACTCACATTTCATTTAGGCCACAGAGACCAACAAATATAATAATCTGTACGGCATTTGAACCATAGTATAACTGCAATGTACCTAATGTAATAGTTCTTGGAGTTTTATGTATAACAGAAAATGATGTAATAAATATATTTTGTTGCCAATGTTAGGGGGAAGAAATTAGCCCTTTTTCTTTTACTATTACCTGTTTGGTCTTTCTATACTCTTGTACACATTAAATAATATGGTCCTTTACAATGCTTCACGAACTGAAACATTAAAAAAAAAATCCCCTATACCTGATACGGTATATAAACCTTGCATAATACGAGGCAAAATTTATCTAAACCACATTTAGTTAACAGAGCTCAGCTTAGCATTTGACAAAGTTCATGGCGGGCCTTGGGGGAGTTCAGATGTAACAATGCAGTTGACCGCTTTCTGGTACTGATATTAACTACTATTAACTACTATTCTAACTAACCTCCATCCCCAATGTCTGGTCCATCACCTACTGTATATCTGAATGTATATAGCGTCCTTGGTATTGTGAGGTCATTTTAGTGTCCAGCAGGGCATGATAGACTCTGCTTTGTAAATTATGTATAAAACAATAATGAACTTTTCATTTTGTATTTCTGTACATTATCTTTATAGCTGCATCGAAGGAACCAGCTAAAACCATTGTGTCTGTAGAAGGTAACAAAGCCAATGAGTTTTTAAACACACTGAAGCGTTCCAAGCGCCAGCTCTGGGACAGAAGCCGACCAGAAGTACAGCAGTGGTACCAACAATTTCTCTACTTGGGCTTTGATGAAACTGTGAGTGTTGGTGAACTAGATTATTTGTCAAAAACACTAAAAACTTAAAACTGCCCACGGCTAACCCTCTTTAAAACAACTCTCATTGTCCCCTATATGGGATCAACCAGAACTCATACACCAATACTACAACCCCCACAGCAACTTATAGATACTTCTTGTACCAAAATTAAATTGGCGATGTTGCATAAGATTTTCTTGCCCTGATCTTACCGCTAGGATGCAGTTACAACAGTTTCTAGTGACTAAGAAGTTTGCTAGCTATATCTTTATTAGCATCTTATGTCAGTAATTGAATGGAAGGTAAGTTTGGTAGGTGGAAGGTATAGTTACCTCTTAGGGCACTGCAATATTTTATTTGGGAATGAGATTGGGCTTTATTTTGTAAGGTACACTATGGTGCAGCCTTTATGAATTGTGGGTCCTTGTGTTGTAGAACTAGAATATTATCACGCATGCTGCACTGACATTATCAGTTGTTAAAAAATAATAGTAATGACAATATAAAATTAACCTGCTAGAGAAATAGCGTTCAAGACTGTCCTTTGGAGAAGTAACCCCCCACATTTTGATGAATGTCAGGAAAGCAATATCATATGTCTTAGTTCTTGGGAATCTGCAGAAGCCTGTTTGGCGTGGTTGATTACATTTCCACATTCTGACCAAATGGCAGGATGGTTAGGAAATAACTACCCGGGAGGGGAGAATGCCACACTGCCTGTATGGGGAGTGGGAGGGGGATGCCACACTGTCTATGGGAATGGGAGGGGGGAATTCCACACTGCCTATGGGAATGGGAGGGGGGATGCCACACTACCTATATGGGGAATAGGAGGGGATGCCACGCTGCCCATGGGGAATGGTGGGGAGAATGCCACACTGCCCATGGGGAATGAGGGAGAGAATTCCTCACTGTCTATGGGAATGGGATGGGAGGAATGTCACTATGCCTATGGAAATGAGAAGGGGGAATGCTACACTGCCTATGGGAATGGGAGGGGGATGCCACACTGCCTGTGGAAATGGGAGGGGGGAAATGGGAGGGATGCCACTCTGCCCGTAAGTGGGGGATTCTGCACATTGCCTATTATTTGGTTCTTGGGGGGGTGGTGTTCTAGCACAACATTTGGTTCATAATTTTTTCATATTTTCCTTCTCCACATCCTAGGTCCTTCCTATGGGCAGGTGTGTCTTATATGGCATAAATATGGAGGAAAACCCTCCTCCCTAAGACCTTTGGATGAAAGCCATCAGTTAGCACAGTGTTCCGCAACCCTCTGCTCGGTAGCCATGAAGAGGTCATGTTTTGTGGATTTCCACATAGCTGCCAATTGCTTCACCTGTGCATCTGTGTGGAGATTTCCAAAACCTGATCTGTTGGTGGCTCACGAGGAGAGGGTTGGGAAACACCGAGTACAGCTTGAATCAGAAGGCTCATGAGGAGAGGGTTGGGAACCACTGAGTACAGCTTGAATCAGACAGTCAGTTGACTCCATGTTACATGTTACAGTCTTCAGTCAGAAAGATAAAACTTACCCGTCTGCTACCAGCTCCTGCTGGTCACTGGCCTTACCCATATGTTTCCAAGTGGCAGTAACAACTGAAAGTCTCATCTGCTGCCTGTTTGATGCAAGATAACACCAAGGGTCCAATACCTGTATGTTTCTTTGACAATAAGCATGATAAATGCCGTCTTCCAGTCTATTACTACTCTTGGGTGTTCTAGCTTTGGCAGTGAAAATTCTTCATGACCAAAGGCATATCCAGTAATTCAAGCTTTTCAAGTGGTATCAGACAGGTGCAACTGGACCTGCAAGAAGTAAATAAAGCAGTTAGCAGGACAGTCTCTCTAAAGTGGACCAAATAACCTTCCCACCCAAATATGCCAGGAGATGCTGCAGCCTTTTCGCTGCCATGCCTAGCTGGCAGATTTAGGCTCACCCAATGGCTGCATCCCCGGCTTCCCTCTAGTCTGAGGCGCATTTCCCTCCCCTCGGCCTAACTGAATGGTTGAGAACTAGAGCACGCCTCGGCTACAGGGAAGCCAGGCATGCAGCCACAGGCTGTGAAAACCCAGTGGGTTTTGATCCACTTTTATGCTATATGTCTTTGTTTTTCCCAGTTAGGTCTGCTACGTTAACAGCAAAATTACTTGAACATTACTTGAATTATTTGAACATTTAAGGGGCACTTGGCATATGAATAACAGGTGTACTTTAGAGGAGTCCCACTTGATTGTACTTTGAAGAGGGCCAGTTAGTCCATCACTGGTACAATCTTGCTACAGAGTTGCTTTTACTAACATAAACTCCAGTACACACCGCTTTAATGCCTTTGAAAACCCATTTTGTTTTTTTTACATAACCATTTTCTTGTTCCTCAAGAAATATGAAGATGACATGTCTTACTGGATGAATCAAGGTCGTGCTGGCAACGACTATTATGGCGGCTATTACCAAAACCACTATGATGAGGATGCGGCTATTGGCCCTCGAAACCCACATACTTTCAGACATGGAGCTGCAGTGAATTATGATGACTATTAGAACTGAGCATTGCGCATAGCTTAGAATGTTGGGAATAAAAGGCATCCATTGTAGGAAGCTTGAACTTTGCATTCTTGAATCTAGTGGAGAGTAAAGTGTGACATACCAGAAATTATAGGTTCTCATACTGTAGTCTTGTAAAACTCTTTTATACTAGGATATACAGTACAGTATTTTGAAAATATATACACAAACAGTATTGATTTGAAACAGTGAGAGATGACAACGCACAAAGAAAAAACGCGCTTACAACTTTAATCTGTCGTAATAATAAATATATACATGTGAAGCTGTTGTCCGTGTTCCTAATGTTGGTTTTCCAAAATGGTTTCTTTAAAAAAAAAATAGCTGTTTAAGGGCTAAGGCCATTCTTATGGTAGGAAAAAAATGACTTAATGAGAAAAAAGCCAGAGAATTTCACTGTTACTGAATCACCAGCTAGGAAAACAATGAAAGTCAATGGCACTTTTGAACTAAGTAGAGAAATCTTTACCCCTTTTTACACTGTAGTAAAAAGTGCCATTGACTGGAAAAGTATATTTTCCAGAAAAGGGTATAAAAAAAATACAATTCTGTGAAATACTCACCTGTAGAATTGGTATTATACGCATACAGTACGTCCTGCTCCAATATAATATATACACGTGGGTAATCCTCCGCCAGAGGGTGCTGTTCACTGCAGACATGCAAAAACAGGCTCCTCCCGGCCCTTCATATACCCAGGGACCTCCCACAAATCCCCAGTATTGAAAAGCAGTGAGAAAAGAAGCCGGGAGAAACCAACCACCAAACTGGTAATAATAGTAATGATAACAATCACCATACAGGGGATCCAGAAAATGTAAAACCAGGGTGGGGTGGAGCAGGACATACTGTATGCGTATAATACCAATTTTACAGGTGAGTATTTCACAGAATTGTATTACTCTAAGCATACAGTACGTCCTGCTCCAATATAATACTTACACGTTGGACATCCAATAGCAGTGTCCATAAAGTAGGGTGGTATCCCCAACAAAAAAGGCACAGCAGACAGTAAAGGCGCTGTCACCTGCAAAACTTTGCTACCAAGTACGACATGAGCAAAGGCTCTAACGTCAATCTCATAACAAAACCTTTGAAAAGGTATGAACAGACACAAGCAGCGGTCTAGCAACTTATTCAACAGAAAACCTGGTGCTGAAGGGCCAAATGTACCCAAACACCAATGGAACGGAATAAAAAGAGAGGGAGATTCTTCCCCCTTAAAGGAATAGGCCAGTGTAATGGCCTAGCCAGCCCAAAAGCAACAGAAGCCTCGGTAAAACTTAGAACTCTCCCCAACGGGGAATTGAAAACTGGTCTCCCGCAAGACAGGCGGGGATACTGACCCCTTCACTAACAAGGATCAGCAAGAAGCCGAAACCTTTACTCAGGACCAGGAAGGCAAACCATCCAAGTAAGATCAGTCCAAAGGGCGCATAGGCCCTGGAAGCAAACGAGATCAGGCGCATACCTTTGGAGGCACCCGCAGACCCCAAAGGGCATCAGTCCCCCTAAGGGACAAGAAACAACCAGGAAAATTGCAAGACCTGTTGAGGGAATGTAGACCCCTTACTTCAGCATTACAAAGAAGAAGGCCCATAGGCAGACTAAAACGACTTAAATAATGATCATAAAAAACCTTGGACAAAAGGGTCCGGCGTAAGGCGGAATACCACCACATCATGGTGTGAATATATATATACATAATGAACGAGGGCTAAGTAATCAGAGCCACCTTCTCAGGCACACGTCTGACTGAAGCAACAGCCCCCGGAGGGGCGACTTGAACTACAAAACAGCTCAGACAGCATCCAGAATAAGTCCCAAGGGAACAATCCGCAGGGCAAACAGAATGAAAATTGATCCCAACAGGGACCATAGAACTACCTGGGAGATGCCCCTGAGCAATCCCCAAGAGAACTCCTAACAAGGAAGACTGAACCAGACTTCTACAGGAAGGCAGACAGGACAGAACCTGAACCTTCAGAGTACCTAGATGGGGAGCCAACCCCAACCTATGCTGTAACAACTCTAGAACCCTGGGAACCGAGTACGTCCAACAGGGGAGAGACCAAGACTCATGCCAATCAATATGGGTACACCATAACCCACAATAGACGGAAGGAAGAAGAAGCCAAGGAAGCTTGCTCCTAGCCCCTCATAGACCAAGTCACCCAGAAGATAAACCCGTCTCCAAAGGGGTGAATAAATCAGCTGTCAAGCCCTCAGACTAGAGTCTGTAGATTGGGACGACATAAGAAGGAGCCTGACAAGGGCAGAACCGCACTCCCGAGAGAGCGTACAGGTCCGCTGACCTCAGCAGAAGCATCTGCGAACCACAGTTCACTAGGCCACCCAGGGGCCATCAATCTCACGGGTCTCTTTATCAGCACGACCGTGCGCAGAACCCCACATAGCAGGGAGAATGAAGAGAAGACATATAAAATAGAAAGTCTATACATAAATTTACTAAGCCCCCCAGACCAGAGTCAGAATATTCTGGGGCAGTAAAAACAAGGGCAGAGCCCCTGTGATATTAGCGAGTCCCAACAGAGCCACCCTAGTTGGCTCTCAGAGGGACACCAGGATAGCACAACCTGCCACTGAAAGACATCCATTGGAGCGAATACCACTGAGGAGCAGGGGACGTAGACCCCCACCCAGATCAGGATCAGGAACCTTCCAGGAGAATCATCCTGCTTCAAGCTCCAGACCAATAATAAAACAGGCCATTGTCTTCCAACAGGCCAAGAGTCCAGAAATAGACAGGTCCTGAAGAGGAGAAGTCCAGCAGTATAGAGTCAACTGAAGGCTCATTATTTTAACAAAGCCAGTAGGTAAGATGGACCCTCTAAGGGACCCTACCTAGGAACCACGGGGGGTTTTGGAAGAAATTCCCCCCCCCCCCGCCAACCTGCGAGACTTGGTACCCAAGGTGACCATTCACAGGAAGATGCAAGCAAAGAAGGGGGTGCCCCCTGACAGGGTCCTTGAATATAACCAGCTCAAGAGGAACCACCATACCAAAGGGGAAAATGAGCACAGACCTAGCTCCCGGGGTGCTGGAACCCCATCTAGGATCAATAACCTACTGTGCCAAAGAGCCCAAAGGGACATCATCTGATACGCCACCAACGGGCCCACCAGCTGCAATCCTGCCTGGTGAAAGTAAGATGTCCTTCAACACTGACTAGTAAAGGTCTTGGTGTCCAGAAGACACAGGGGGAACTAACGGGATCTAGATCTCCCCAAGAGGCCAGAAGCCCCCTTTTGCACAGGGCGCCTGTGTCCCAAGACCGAGATATCATGCAGGGACTACCTGTGAGTGTAGAATTGCCAAGCCTACCATAGGCCAGCATGGCCCAGGCCGCCTCATCATTGTGAGGGAAAGAGGAAAGTTAACATAGAGGCCATAGCCCCATTCTGTGAAGGGCAACCGGTAAGTAAGCCCAGACTCTGTAGGCCGAGTACGGCCTGCACCAACTCCTGAGGGGAAAACAGGGGCCAGAAACACCCTGACAAACTTTGAGAGGGACCGCCCAGCAAATTCTATCCTGTGTCCAGGGGAACTACCTCCTGGAACCATCAGAAGGAGAAGATACACTCCCAGATAGTTGTCAGGTTCTGTGGCAGTCCCCTCGCCCAGAAGGGCGAGGGCGTCCCTTCATGCTTGGGAAGTCTTGGCAGATTTGGACTTAGCCCTGCCAGAGGGCCCAGGGCGTTGCCTGCCCACCCCGTGGTGGAAATCCACTCTGAAAAGTTGGAAGCACACCTCAGGTTCGCGTTTGACACTAACGTAGGGAGGGGTGTCCCTGCCCCGAGGAGGCCGAGACGGCCTTCTGCGTAGGGGTGCCTTACCCTTTTTTCCAAAAAGGTCCAAACGGGCCCCAAATAGACGCCGTCCTCTGAAGGGAAGGCCAGTGAGAGCCTTTTTCGTATCATCGTCAGCACCCCACTGTCGCAGCCAGACCAGGCGGCGAATAGTTACCACAAGGGCAGAGGTTCTAGCACACATCTTAATGGTGTCATCCAGCGCTGAGAGGATGAACCTCACAAACACATCACAATCGGAGAGTGCATTAAAGACCTCCCAGGGGAGGTTCTCTGGTCGGTGATCAAGTAGCTTTCTAATGAGGGTCCTGGCGGCCACCGCAGTGATGGCCGCGGCACAGACCGGGCGCAGAGCCGTCCCTGCACACAAAAAGGCGTGGGAAGCCAGTCTGTCAATGCGCCGGTCCTCAGCATCCCGAAGGGTACGATAATGAGGGGCAGTCATGAAGGGGGGGTTAGTAACCCCTATAATTGGTGCATCCACCACGGGAGGTGCTGACCAAAAGTTAACCACATCAGGGGGAAAGGGTACTTCCAATCCCAGACCCCTGGAACCCCTTTAAGTTTACAAGGCGATTCCCATTCTTTGGATATAAGAGCCTGGAAATGCTCCTGTACCAGAAATTCCAAGCGCGGTGTCGCTGTGTGGAAACGCTCTCTCTTAGGCTTGGGAGCCTCTCCAGGAGGAGAGATTGAAAAAACCTCAAAGATCTTTATAAGTAGTTCATCAGTGTCACACAGGCCCCAAGAACCGGGGCCAGAATCATCACGGCTCCAGGGCATCCCATCCGAGGAGCCCGAATCGGAGAATAGCTCACCTTCATTAGAAGGATCCAGGTCCTGCATAGCAGCAGATTCATCGGTTTCGTTAGGAACCGGAGAACCAGGAGGCGTCAGGGACCGCTTCTTTCCAGGGCCCATACGCTCCGCCAAACTAGATAGCACACATCTAGGTTCTAGCACACATCTTAATGGTGTCATCCAGCGCTGAGAGGATGAACCTCACAAACACATCACAATCTGAGAGTGCATTAAAGACCTCCCAGGGGAGGTTCTCCGGTCGGTGATCAAGTAGCTTTCTAATGAGGGTCCTGGCGGCCACCGCAGTGATGGCCGCGGCACAGACCGGGCGCAGAGCCGTCCCTGCACACAAAAAGGCGTGGGAAGCCAGTCTGTCAATGCGCCGGTCCTCAGCATCCCGAAGGGTACGATAATGAGGGGCAGTCATGAAGGGGGGGTTAGTAACCCCTATAATTGGTGCATCCACCACGGGAGGTGCTGACCAAAAGTTAACCACATCAGGGGGAAAGGGTACTTCCAATCCCAGACCCCTGGAACCCCTTTAAGTTTACAAGGCGATTCCCATTCTTCGGATATAAGAGCCTGGAAATGCTCCTGTACCAGAAATTCCAAGCGCGGTGTCGCTGTGTGGAAACGCTCCCTCTTAGGCTTGAGAGATTGAAAAAACCTCAAAGATCTTTATAAGTAGTTCATCAGTGTCACACAGGCCCCAAGAACCGGGGCCAGAATCATCACGGCTCCAGGGCATCCCATCCGAGGAGCCCGAATCGGAGAATAGCTCACCTTCATCAGAAGGATACAGGTCCTGCATAGCAGCAGATTCATCGGTTTCGTTAGGAACCGGAGAACCAGGAGGCGTCAGGGACCGCTTCTTTCCAGGGCCCATACACTCCGCCAAACTAGATAGCACCTGCTCAGCCGTAGGCAGCCTGCGCGGCACGACTTGCTGGTCATCCCCACTCGAGTGAGACTCATCCGGAGTGAGATTTAGGTCCGGGGAGACGGGAGTATTGAAGTGAGGTGCAGCCACTGGCAAACCTGATTGCAGGGTCAGTGCCTGTTTAGCACAGGGTCCGCAGACCAGTGCTCTGTCAGCATCAGCATGGGGCTGACCACACACTGTACACAGCCGGTCTTGTCCCCGAGGGACCCCGGGTACATAATTCTGAGATGCCTCCATATGGTGATTATCTGAGCAGTATGCCCGCAGGGATTTACGCAATAGGCAACCCTGGATGCCCCAAGACCCGCCTCCCCCAAAGAGCGCGAAGCTCTAACCAGCGCAACGTCCATGAAGTAGTAGATAGGATACACATACAGAGTGTAAATGAGGAGATTGCTCTCAACACTAGGGAATGATGCTGCCGCCCGGGCTGCACACTTCATGTAATGAAAGGACACACACACGCACAACCAGACAAGGATTATGTGGGGCAAGGAGCGCGGCACTGACACCCAAGTTTAAATGAAAAGTCAACGGCCATAACGTGTTAACATTACGCTGGGACCGCCACACACATACCCCCCTCCTTTCTTTTCCCCCGAGCTACGGGAGGAAGCGAGGGAGAAGCGGACCTGCACCCAGGGTTCATCGCTAGGAGGGGCACGGGCAACAATGCGGGAGGGGCATCTATTGAAGGCTCACCATCGGCCTAAACCGCCTACCCTATGGTGGGGGATTGCGGTGGAGCGTAGCTCCGTGAGCACACGAGGTGCTGCCTACCTTCACCCGACCAGCGCAGCCCAGGCTGGGAGGCACATCTTATCGAAGAGGACGGGTGGTAATAGTCCTGCAGGGCCGCAGGCTGTAATAGCCCTGCTCACCTGCGAGAGAGTTGATACTTCATGTCTTCGCAGTCAGCACTGCAGAGAAATCTGGGGATTTGTGGGAGGTCCCTGGGTATATGAAGGGCCGGGAGGAGCCTGTTTTTGCATGTCTGCAGTGAACAGCGCCCTCTGGCGGAGGATTACCCACAAGTAAGTATTATATTGGAGCAGGACGTACTGTATGCTTAGAATAAATCAGATCTACAGAGCTCATGTGCGTTCTATGTAGGTAATGAGGCATATAAATAAGTATAGGGGATCAGGTCTTAGAATGATTTATTTGTGGGAAGATTGTGCTCCCGGATTGCTAAAGCCTGTAAGTCACTAACCCGTTAGGGCTAAAGGAAGACCTGATTTAATGGTTAGGACCTTATCTGAGGCCTCATCTAAGGGTTTGAAGGGGAGGTCTTGCTAACCCTTTGAGGACCAGAACCAAGTCTCAGAAAGAACACCTGTTACGAAGTATTGGCTTCTTCTGAGCTATAGAGAGATAGACATAGAGAAGAATCTATTTAATCAATGAGTGGTTCCACAGTCTTCTGTCTAGGAAGACCGATAAATCTTCAGGGCACTTACTGCTAATCCCTGTTCAAAGCCTTCCTGTAAAATTCAAATACAGTAGCAATTGTGTCTCTTTTTAAACTGTTCTACTGTCATGACTACTCTGTTAGAGAGACCCTTCTTACTCAGTACTGTCCATTCAGGATACAGGCCGATAAGTTTAAAAACTGGAGATTCGGTGAAACACCGGACCCTGGGTAAGAAAGTCTGAAATTAGAGATTTCTCCAGCACAGAGCTCCGGTGTCCTGGCCGATGTTGTGGTGCTCAAGTGTAGTTGGCGGTTGGCAAACACCTCCCCAGGCCCCATCTGGGGTGTAAAAAAACAAAGGGAGAAAATAACATGCTCGTTACCTACACTCTAGAACAGGCTGCAGAGTTCGTGATGACTTTTATTTGTTCAACAGACCCAAATGTTCCAGACTGCACAAAGGGTCTAAGCCTATAAGAGGTCTCTCTGCCAACAGCAAGAATTACTAAGTAGAAGGCTGATTACTGCATACTAAAATGTTTTAGTGCTTACAGTAAAGGTTATTTCTTGTTTTTATAAGGGTGTAGTGGAGGATGCAGTGGATGCTCTTCTTTATGCTTTAACCATGGGTTTTAATTTTGCCGTCACCAAGATAGACACTTGCTACAAATTTGTTTCACATGAGACCCTCCCCTGGCACTGGTTGTCAGTTAGTTACAGATAGGGCAACACAAAAAGCTAAACCAATAACAAGTCTGAAAGGGGGAAGCAAACACAATAAGCAGCCATACAGAGGGAGGTAAAAATCCACAAAAAAAGGAGAAAAAAATATATTTGCGGTATTTAAAACTTTGTTTTCTTCAATTTAATGTGGAGGACACAGTTGGTGCTCTTTTTATTCTTTAAAGCTATGTTTTTACAGAACCCGTGTTCTGTTGTGCCAAACCATCAAATTATGTGCCGTGTTTATGCTTTTGCATATGATTGGATACAAAAACCTTTTTGCACAACAGGTAAATGGTAAAATCTATGCCAATGCAAGCACATGGCAGGTAAACTGCATTATAGATTGGTTGTGCTTGCATTTCCATAGACTTCTACTGGCCTTTTCGAGCGTTGGGTTGAAATACTGCTTGCCAGGTTTTCCCCAATCCATTGCACAAAACTACATATACCATATATGAACTGGGCCATTAAAGAAGTAGTTCAAAATTTGATTTTCATGAAAGGACTAAGGAAGACAAAATATCACAGTTTTCCTAAACCTGAGCAGCTCTTGGAAAAGGGTCTAAACTGAGAAATTGGTTGGTAAAGACCTCTGAAAAAGGGCAGGACAAAGACCCACTCCAGCTCCACCCCCTCTCCACATATCTGCTAAGTATGCAGCTGTGTTTTCCAGACCCTGAATGTAAGCTTAAGATTTTGGAAGCTACTGCCATGGCCACGTTTCTTCTGGCTTCTCCTTGATGATTTTTGTAGGCTACCACTATAACATTCTGACTGGACAACCAAAAAAAATATTGGTGCAATTACAGAGTGACAGAAGAATTACTTTTAACTACTCATATGTGTCAACATTGAATGGGATGCAAGGAACTATGAACAGTCATATTTTGTGGATTTAGCCTTAACTGCAGCTCAGACTTGCTTTTGTTAAAAAGAATGCACAGGTAGGTTTTCTTTTTTTTGGACAGAACGTACAGTTGAAGTGTTCTGGTGTGGAATTGGGTATAGGGAACTGCTTCTATTATCAGATTAAGAAGCTTCAAGCTAAATGTCTTCCCCTTTCATCAGGGCATGGACATGTTTCACCAAACAGCCGTTTCCCAAGGGTAGAAAAATACAATTCTGTGATTACTCACCTGTAGAATTGGTATTATATGTATACAGCACGTCCTGCTCCAGAGATAATTCCTTACGTTTGGGTAATACATCCACAAGATGGCGCTGGACTGCAGAGACAGCAAATAAGTGGCTCCTCCCGGCCCCTTATATTCCAAGAACCTCCCACAAATTCCCCAGTATTGACAAGCAGTTAACAAGAAGCCGGGAGAATAACAACCATAGTAAAACAATTTTAACCATGATAACAACCACCATACAGAGGCACTAAGAATAATGAAAACAAGGGCGGGGTGGAGCAGGACGTGCTGTATACAAATAAACCAATTCTACAGGTGAGTAATCACAGAATTGTATTATTCTAAGTATACAGCACGTCCTGCTCCAGAGATAATTCCTTACGTTTGGGACATCCAATAGCAGTGTCCGTAAGGTAGGGTGGGATCCCCAAAAGCAACAATATGCAGAATAAACCACTGCCGCCTGCAGAACTTTGCGGCCAAAAGCAGCATCAGCTGAAACCCGAACATCAACCTTGTAAAACTTAGAAAAAGTATGAATAAAAGACCAAGTAGCGGCCTTGCAAACTTGTTCAACAGAAGCCTGGTGCTGAAAGGCCCAAGAGGCACCAAGAGCACGAGTGGAATGAGCAGTAATGCGGAAGGGAGATCCTTCCCTTTAGCAGAATAGGCCTGACGGACCCACTTGCTGATGGTAGACTTAGCTGGAGCCAGACCCTTCTTAGGACCAGAAGGAACCACAAAAAGAGCATTAGTCTTCCTAAGGATTCAGTAGCCACCAAATAAAACTTCAGGTTCCTAACCACATCCAAGGAATGTAGAGCCCTCTCCTTAGGTTTACTAGGATTAGGGCACAGAGAAGGCAGAACAATGTCCTGACTGAGATGAAAAACAGACAACTTTAGGCAGAAAGTCTGGCTTAAAGCGAAACACGACTTTGTCCTGGTGTCTCTCAAAGTAAGGGGGCTTGATGGAAAGCACCGCCAACTCAGAAACACGCCTAACAGAAGTGATAGACACCAAAAAGACTACCTTAAGAGTAAGAATGGACAAAGCAGCCTCATGCACAGGCTCAAAAGGAGACCCCTGCAAGGCAGATAAGACCAAGTTCAAATCTCAGACTGGTAACATAGGCTTACGTGGGGGGCGCACATGAGCAACCCCCTGGAAAAAAGTCTTGACCAGATGATGCTGAGCAAAAGATCTCTGAAAGAAAACAGCCAAGGCAGAAACATGACCTTTCAGAGTGCTGAGTTGAAGCCCCAGATCCAAACCATGTTGGAGAAATTCCAGAATCCTAGGAATAGAAAACACATGACAGGGAAGAGATTTAGCCTCACACCAGTCAATGTAGGTACGCCAAACCCTATAGTAGATAGAAGAAGATGACTTTTTCCTAGCCCTGATCATGGTGTTAACAACAGAGGCAGGCGTGGCGTAGCCGCCCCTGAGTGAGCAGGTCTGGATCTTTGGGCAGGGCGTACTGATCTACCGTCAGCTGCACAATGTCTGCGTACCACACTCTTCTTGGCCAACGGGGGGCCACCAGGATTGCTGGCACCCCTTCCTGAGCTATCTTTCGCAGAACCCTGCCCAACAGGGGAAACGAGGGGAAAGACAGAGTAGCTGAAAGCCCTGCCAGGGCATTGTCAGAGCATCCGTGGCCAAGGCCAGAGGGTCCTGGGACAGAGACACAGACTGGAAGCTTGTGACTGTGACGGGACGCAAACAGATCCACATCTGGCTGACCCCAACAGTGACACAGAGAGCGAAACACCCTGTTGCTAAGGGACCATTCCCCCAGGTGAGAAGTCCCCCTGCTTAGAGAGGCTGCCTCCAGATTCTCCACCCCTGGATTGTACACAGCTGAGATACAGGGAACATTGTCCTCTGCCCAGGACAGGATCAGAGAGACTTCCTTGAGGGCCCCCTTGCTCCGGGTCCCCCCCCCTGATGATTGATGTAGGCAACCGCCGTCTGGTTGTCCGAGCGTACCTGAACAGCCCGACCCCGAAGGTGCGGGGTCAAGCGGGCTAGAACCAACCTGATCGCCCTCAGTTCCAGAATGTTGATAGGGGTGTGGGCCTCCTGAGGGTCCCACTGCCCCTGGAACGATAGGGATTTCCAGAAGCCCCCCCAACCCGTCAGACTGGCATCCGTGGTGACCGTTTCTCAGCAAGGGGCCAGAAAGGATCGGCCCACCAACAGGTTCCTTGAGTCCAGCCCCTACGAGAGGGACCGCCTGGCTAGGGGGGACAGTACCAAAACCTGATCCAGGGACACAGGGACCCTGTCCCATACAGACAAGAGGGGGAGTTGAAGAGGCCTTATGCGAAACTGAGCATAAGGAACCGCCTAGAAGCAGGACACCATCAGGCCCACCAGCTGCATTCCCTGCCTGATGGAAGGATGAGGGCAGGACAGAAGGAGCTGAGCTTGCGCTTGCAGACTGTCCACCAGCTGCTGAGGAAGAAAGATCCTGGCCCGAGCTGTATCCAGATTCATGCCCAGAAATGGCTTCACCAAAGAGGGAGACAGGGAAGATTTGGAACGGTTTATCACCCAGCCGAATGACTCCAGTGTGGTCACTACGCGCTGAGTATCCAGCTCTGCCTGTTGGAAGGACGGAGAAGTGATAAGAATGTCATCCAAATAGGGAAAGAATGTCGTCCAAATAGGGAAGAATGCGAATGTCCTGAGCTCTCAGCAGAGCCATAATGCCCGAATACCATGGTGAATACCATGGGAGCCGAAGTGAGACCGAAGGGCAATGCCACAAACTGGTAATGTTGATCCTCCAGAGCGAACCTGAGGAATCTCTGATGACCTGGAAAGACTAGAATATGGAGGTAAGCATCCTTGATGTCCACAGAGGTCATGGAGTGCCCTGGGCGCAGTGAACTTACAGCTAAGCGCAGAGTCTTGTGCTTGAGTGGTGAACCGGCCCTCAAATCTTGATTCTCCGCGGCATTATACCGCCACCACACATAACCCTGTATGTGCAACCCGGGACTTGTGGGGAGGTTACCATACCCCTGAAATCGGGACACGTGAGTGCCTGCGGGCAAATATCGTTGCAGTGCTTTACACAGTTGGCTGCCATATTTACCATAATATTTGTGGATATGCAAAAGTTCTATGACAGTGTCACCTACAAGCAATTTTGAGGATTATATTGAGGACATATGATTATTCCTTGATAAACTGCGGCTGCCTGGCCCTTATTTCATTGGTGGACTTGTTCCCCGTTAGGAAAATGCTGGCCAGCATGTATGTATGCAGAGTGACTGGGTGAGGCGTGGTATCCAGGACATTCCTGGCAGGGGCCCCTTTACATGTGTGTGTGTCATTTAGCAATTGCTGTTTTAATGTGTACCCTTTTTATTCTGAAGTTGTGTAGAATACATGTCATGTGCCATATACTTTGTGTGAATTAAATTGCTGTATTGTTTGGCAGTAATGAGTGGTGATTTATAAGTGCCAGCCCTGTAGAACAACCACCTGTCTTTTATGTGTGTTTCTTCTCATAAGCGCAGAGTCTCCATGCGAAAACGCCTGGATCTGACAAACTTGTTGAGAAGCTTTAAGTCCAGGATGGGTCTGACAGACCCATCTCTTTTGGAAATGGTGAAAAGGTTGGAATAATAGCCCTTGCCCCTTTCCCTTAAGGGCACCTGGCAGATGACTCCCAGCTCCAGTAGATTCTGTACAGCAAGCAACAGGCCCTGAGCTGACAGGGGGTCTTGAGGCATCCGGGATCTGATGAGTCTTGGGGGCAGCCAGGCTGCCAAATATCTTGTAACCGGAGGACACTACCTCCTGAATCCACTGGTCTGAGACATGACGCCTCCAGACGTGAGCAAAGAGCCGAAGCCGTCCCCCCACCCGGATGGGTGAGGGCGCCCCTTCATGCCTGAGGGGGCTTGGGGGAAGACTTAGACTTGGAACCCCAGGAGGGGCCAGGACGTCCACGCCCTCTGCCCCTGAAATCTCCCCGGGCCCCTGCAAATGAAGCTCCCCTTCCCATTCTGGACCCACGGTAGGAGGGAAGAAAGGAACCTGAACCCCGAAAGGGCCGAGACTGTCTATTGCGCTGGGATAACTTGCCTCCCTTAGCAAACAGGCGATCCTTTAAAGGGGAACCCAGTGAGAGCCTTCTTGGCAGCGTTGTCAGCCGCCCACTGGCGCAGCCAAACCGAGCGGCGTATAGCCACCGCCAAGGCAGAAGCCCTGCCACACATTCTAATGGTATCATCCAAGGCAGAGAGGACATATGCAACAAATTCCTCACAACGCAGAAAGGCTCTATACTCTTCACTAGCAGCATGATCAGGAGCCCCATCTAAAAATACTTTGAGGAGAGTCCTAATAGCCACAGCTGTAATGGCAGAGGCACAAACCAGACGCTGCGCGGACCCCACACAGGCATGGGAAGCCAGCTGATCAATGCGCGGGTCCTCCCCATCCTTCAGGGTAGTAGAGTCAGGGGAATGCATGACAAAAGTGTTAGACAAACCCAGAATTGGTGCTTCCACTTCGGGAGGGGATGACCAACGCTTAACCACTTCAGCAGGAAAGGGATACCTCCTATCCCAACACTTAGGCACTCCAGGGAGCCTGCTAGGTCACTCCCACTCTTTGAGCACGATATTATTAAAATGAGTTTGCTCAGGAAACTCCAAATGTGGCTTAGCAGTGTGAAACAACTCCCCCTGCTGCCGAGGAGCCGTGGCAGGAGGAGAGATAGAAAGTACTTCAAAAATGTGAGCCAAAAGCCTGTCAGCATCATCTGGAGCCCATGGGTCAGAGCCAAAATCAGCATAACCCTTAGGCTGCTCATCAGATGATTCTGAATCAGAAAACAATTCCCCCTCTTCCAGGGGGGAATAGCCGGCCAGGTCCAAAAATTCCTCCATAGCAAAAAGGGTAACATCAGGCGCCAGATGCCGCCTCTTAGCAGAGGCCTTACGCGCCATAGAGCCAGCAATCAGCTTCTCAATGCTAGCCACCCTGGTAGACAAATCAGGCTGAGACTCCCCACTGGTATGCACCTCACTGGGAGTCAGATGTAAGCGTGGGGGAGTAGGCGAAGCCATACGGGGCGCAGGCCCAGCCACAGATTGCAGTGCAAGCACCTGCTGGGCACAAGGGACACAAACCCGCACATTGTCATCACTCGTAGGGGACAACCCACACACAGCTGGGCATGTCCTGAAAGAACCCCAAGCACATTATCCTGAGAAGCCTCCATATGGTGATTATCGCGGCCCAACCGGCCAATAGGGATTTACGCTATAAGGCCACCCGGGATGCCCCAATAGCCCGCTAGGGAAGTGGGAGGTAAAGGCAGAATAGGCCTCTAATAGCAAACTAAATAGAGGGGATAGGCTGGGAGAAACCACAATTAAGTTTGACCCGCCTGCAAGACATAAACAGAAAGGTCCCGTAAGCGGTATGCATACATAAGATATAAACAATAAGCCAGCCCGCAGGGGCACTTACGGACCGCGGTAGGTAGACGCCAGCCACGCAGCACGAGGAGAGCAAAATGGCGCCCGCAGATACCTGGCCCCGCCCGAAGAGCGCGAAGTCGCCCACGTGACCATGCCAGCCAATGATGGCGCAGCAGCACCTGAGGTAAAGCCGCCGCCGACCGCGGAATGCCGTACAAGTGCTCGTGGCAGCATTATTTAAAAAAGCAACCAGTGCAACCAACACACGTGGCGACACAAAGCCAAAGCATACCACGGAATACAATCCCAAGGAGTGAAGAATACACATACACGCCCCCCCGAGAAATACCAGGGAGGGCAGCGGCCAACCTAACAGGAGCCCACCGATGGACAGGGGGCGAAGTGCGATAGCGCGGGAGGGGCATCCCATAAGGATCACCATGGGCTTATACCGCCTACCCTTTGGTGGGGGATTGCGGTCAGAGCAGCACTCCTTAAGCACCTGACAGCGGTGCTGCCTACCATCACCCGACCATTGCAGCCAAAGCTGGGAGGCAGAAAACAGAGGAACGGGTGGGAATAGTCCTACAGGGCCGCATGCTAATAGCCCCGCTCACCTGCGAGTAAAGAGAGCCTTTGCAGCGCCGACTGCAGAGAAGAACTGGGGAATTTGTGGGAGGTCCCTGGAATATAAGGGGCCGGGAGGAGCCACTTTTTTGCTGTCTCTGCAGTCCAGCGCCATCTTGTGGATGTATTACTCAAAGGCAAGGAATTATCTCTGGAGCAGGACGTGCTGTATACTTAGAATAACTCTGGCTTGATCCATGTTGATACCCAAAAAGGTGATCAACTGACACAAGTCAGTCAGTCCATTTTTTTCTTTTTTTTTAGATTTACTAGCCATACGAAACATTCCAAGACTGTCAAACCTATGGCAACTCTCAAAGCCATCTCCAGCGCCTGTTCACAAGCATGTTGTCTAGATACAGAATCACTGGAATTCCCTTGGATCTCAAATCAGACATGCCTGTTGCCAGCATCTTGTTAAAAACTCTGGGAGTCAGTGACCAGATTAATGGCAAGGTCACAGACTGGTAATAATAGTTGTGTATTAAGAACTTCCGATGAAAGACACAAATCAAATGTAGGTAAGCATCTTGGAGATCAATCACTGCCAAATATTCTCCTTGAATTAGGGACGCTAAGACTAAGAGATTCCATGCGAAAAGATCTGTTGTACACACAGAAATATAAATATATACATATAATATATGTTCCAACAGGTCTAAAACTAGGAACTTTCTTAGTCACCATAAGATTATGGTAAAAACCTGAACCACTGTTCCTGTAAGGGAATAAGTGTACATTGGAGTCAAACAAGCTTTTAAAATCAAGACATATTATCTGAAGTAAGTAGGGGAAGGGTATGAAGTTTTAGGGGAGATATAAATACAGACAGCAGAAGCAAGTAGCAGTTATTGGCTGCTTGGAGCTAGGCAATAGCTTCTGGCAGCTGTGGCAGAATTTTTGATTGGACTTTCTCATTTATGCTGATCAATCAAAAATGATTGCACTCCCTTTTATTATGCAGCAGAAGGGCAGCCCGAGCTGTGCATCTGCACTCTAAAGCCCCCAGAAACGGGGCTGCTTGGCACTCAACTCTTCTAGGTTATATATATGTAAAAGCACTTCCTCTTTAATCATGTTAAGGGTAATGATTAGTGCATAATGCAGCCTATCCAAGGTGAAGTTCCATTTTACAACAAGGCAAATATAGGTTACAACAGTTCCAGGTAAAACATTTACTTGCCAAAATGAAACAAAGCATAACAATTCAACAAAATATAAAAAAAAATATTAAAGAACCTAAAATGTTAATACATGCTGGCTGTACATTAAAAAAAGCAATTCTGTGAGTATTCACCTGTAGAATTGTTTTTGTTCTTGCATGGCATGGCCCGCTTCGGTATTCATAACAGTTGGGTTATTCCACCACAAGGTGGCGCAGTGGTACTGCAGAAAAGCTGTGGCTTGTCCCAGCTCCCTATAAAAACTAGCTTAACAATAACCAGAGTTCCTAGTGTACACAAGCAGTGAGACAAGAAGCTGGGAGAGAATAAGTAAAAAATGTGAAAAAGGTAAAAGACCCCAATTGAATTGGAACAATCACCATAAAGGGGCAACCAAGAACAACGATAACAAGGGTGGGGCGAAGCGGGCCGTGCCATGCAAGAACAAAAACAATTCTACAGTTGAGTACTCACAGAATTGCTTTTTTCTTTATTGCATGGCACGGCCCACTTCGGTATTCATAACAGTTGGGACATCCAAAAGCAGTGTGCATTGTAGGGTGGGATTCCCAAACAGTAACTGTCAGTAGTTCAAGTCACTACCGTCTGAAGCACCTTGCGGCCAAAAGCAGCATCAGCTGAGGCCTTAACATCAACCTTATAAAATTTGAAAAAGTATGAACAGAAGACCAAATAGCGGCCTTGTTCAACAGAAGCTTGGTGCTGAAAAGCCCAAGAGGCACCAATAGCATAATAGAATAGAATGAGCAGTAAGGCGGAAGGGAGGCTCCATCCCCTTAGCAGAATAGGCCTGAACCACAGCCTGGCGGATCCACTTGCTGATAGTAGACTAGGTCCAGACGGGAGCACAAAAAGAGCATCAGTCTTTCTGAAGGATTCAGTAGCCACCAAATAGAACTTCAGAGTCCTGCCCACATCCAGAGAGTGTAAAACCCGCTCCTTATGGTTACTAGGATTAGGGCATAGAGAAGGCAAAACAATGTCCTGATTGAGATGAAAAGCAGACACAACCTTAGGCAGAAAATCTGGCTTAAAACTAAACACCACCTTGTCCTGGTGTCTCTCAAAGAAAGGGGGTTGGTGGAAAGCGCCGCCAACTCAGAAACACGCCTAACAGAAATGATAGCCACCAAAAAGACTACCTTAAGCGTCAAAATGGACAAAAGGGTCTCACGCAAAGGCTCAAAGGGAGACCCCTGCAAGGCAGATAAGACCAAGTTCAAATCCCAGACTGGTAACATAGGCTTACGTGGAGGACGCACGTGAGTAACCCCCTGGAAGAAAGTCTTGACCAGACGATGGTGAGCAAAGGATCTTTGGAAGAAAATGGCCAAAGCAGAAACATGAACTTTAAGGGTACTAATTTGAAGACCCAAATCCAAACCATGTTGCAGAAATTCCAGAATCCTAGGGATAGAAAACACCCAACAGGGAAGTGACTTAGACTTGCACCAGTCAATGTAAGCATGCTATACCCTATAGCAGTGATACTCAACTGGCGGACCGGGGTCCGAATGCGGACCTCGGCACCAGATTTCCGGACCCCTGCCCTGACAGCCCTGCACTCAATATGTAGCCCCTATTCTTCCCAGTGCCCTGTAGGATGTTTGGGTTGGGGGCAAACAGCCTTTTTTAGTTTTGCCTGGGGAATCTACAGGCCCTCCCCAGTGTGTTCATTTCTAACTATCCACCCCCCTCAACAAAAGCTCTCCGCCCGGACCTTCACCTCTAACTGGATGCCTTTAAATGGACCTTTACAAGAATTGGTTGAGTACCCCTGCCCTATAGTAAATGGAGGACGAGGAATTCTTCCTAGCCCGAATCATGGTATTAACAACAGAGGCAGGCAGCCCTTTTCCATCAAGATGGAGGTTTCAGCAGCCAGGCCGTTAAAGCCAGCGTTTGTAAATTGGGATAGCATAGCTGTCCCTGAGTGAGCAGGTCTGGATCCTTGGACAGGGCATACTGATCTACTGCCAACTGCACGACGTCTGCACGCCACACCCTTCTTGGCCAACAGGGGGCCACCAGAATGGTTGGCACCCCTTCCTTAGAAATCTTGCGCAGCACCCTGCCCAGCAGAGGAAAGGAGGGAACACATAGAGAAGCTGAAAGCTCTTCCAAGACATTTCTAGTGCATCCATGGCCAAGGCCAGAGGATCCTGTGACAGAGAGACAAAGACTGGAAGCTTGTGATTGTGATGGGCCGCAAACTGATCCACATCTGGCTGACCCCAGCGGTGGCACAGGGAGCAAAACACCCTGCTGCTGAGGGACCATTCTCCGAGACGAGATGGCCACCTGCTGAGGGATTCTGCCTCCAGATTCTCCACCCCCAGGATGTACACAGCTGAGATGCAGGGAACATTCTCCTCCACTCAAGACAGTATCAGGGACACTTCCTTGAGGGCCCCCTCCCTGATGATTGATGTAGGCAATCGCAGACCTGAAGCACCCGTCCCCGAAGGTGTGGAGTCAATTGGGCGAGAACCAACCTTATCGCCCTCAGTTCCAGAATGTTGATAGGGGTGTGGGCCTCCTGAGGGCCACACTGACCCTGGAATTTCAGGGATTTCCAGAAGCCCCCCCAACCTGTCAGACTGGCATCTGTGGTGACTGTCTCCCAGCACGGGGCACCAACAGGTTTCCTGAGTCCAGCCACCACGAGAGAGACTGTCTGGCCAGAGGGGACAGAACCAACACCTGATCCAGGGACCGAGGGTCCCGATCCCATACCGACAAGAGGTGAAGTTGAAGAGGTCTCATGTGAAACTGAGAGCATCATTAAACCAAAATGGTTAGGTCTAGCACACCAATTGAATGAAAAGGCTATAGATCTAGTGAAGTTTGGGGTGCAAAAAGTCCTGAGGTGTATCCCCTGACAACCTCTGTAGACAATATAGAAATAAGATTGGACTAATGCACACCACACCGTTATAAAGTTGCAAATAAAAGATTGTATTGATAGTTCATACACTAACAATAATTACACAACAGCTCAAAAAAGGATACAGAATATATGTGAAATATTCCCAGTCTCCAGGATCGGTAACCACCTCAGCAAAGGAGAGCAAAATTCATCAGCTACAATGATTCTTATGAAGACATGATCAAAATACACAAGTAACAATTCCCATAGAGAATGTGAGGTGGTTGTGCAATCGGTCCTGAAGAATGTCACAGAGAATGGAGCTATGTGTCCATAGGTTAAGGAAAAACAGGCATATATTGGCAATACACAAAAATGATGCAGTAGATTCTGGTCAGCGTCTATGCTGTATGTAGGACATCATCCCAGATGAGCAAGAATGTGCCACAGACAGTAAATATGCATATTAACAGATCATGACGTCCATCATACAATGTGCATAGAAAAAGTACAACATGATATTACCAGTAATGGAAAGACCCTGATTCTTCAATGTGGGAATAAACCAAGAGAAAAAATATGCGTCTGGGGAATGCTAACCCTTAAATAAATGATCTCATTCTTAGTTATTCTGGTAAGGGGTATTAACGCATGCATTATTAGAACTATACTTCGTATGGACAAGCTAGTGGGGATGATTGAAGGATAATAAAGTATAAGTGGACTGATCTACAACCGCTGTGTGGCGGTGCTGCCTAATGATTCTTGTCAAGGATGCCATTATTAATAAATGGCTATAGGGCGGTGTCCCCCATGGTTATTAGTGGGGGATAATTAGCAACAGGAGTCTATATCTCAAGACTCTGTGCTGAAAGAGAGTGGGAAAGAGGTGTCAGTCAGAGACAGTCGGCTATAGCTGCGCGGTTTGTATAAGGTCAGGAGTAGTAATATCAAATAAATGTTAGAATGACTCATCTATCAGAAGCCATCTGTCCCTAAGTGTTGCCTTAATGGGATATCTAAAAGAGAGTGTTCAGTTTTGTATGGTGATCGTCAAAAATAAACTACAGATACTTTGTATACAATCTGTGGGGGTGAAGCCGGTTGTTGTAATGGAAAAGAGGCTTCCTTTACCTGATTGTCTTAGAAGTGTGGATGTGGTGGAAGAGTGCCATGGCATGTAGGGATTCCCTTAACCGATGGAGGATTATGATAACTGCTAGGAAATAAGACAGAAATATAGAGAAGTTAGTACATCAAATTTAACTAAGTATTAAGATGTTACAAAAAGGGTGTAAAGTCCATTTCTTCGTTTAGGCCCCTAGGTGCCATGGTCTGTAAAGTTTCAATTCAAAATAATTCTCGTTTCTTCCCACGTGCTGGAAATCACCGGATCCACCCTCTACGGCCATGTGGCTGTCGCGGGTTGGAGACATCTGCAGGATGGAGGAGCTCACAGCCTCTCTCAGGGACGGTGGTGCGAGGCATTGGGAGACCTGGCGTTCTTGGGCCCAGTTCACGCTGTCTGCGGATTACCTCAAATTCCTCCAGGAGTGACCCTGGGGGCGGATGTGGGGTCCCCCCCCCTCCTTCTCACCCCTTGCCCCTTCCCCTTCCTGTCTCCCCTACCTCCTCCCATTCTTCCTTGTCTTCTCTGGCGCACCATTGGTGCACCCCTGTTATTGTCTTTAGTTCGGGCATGTGTTATTATTCTCTAAAAATGTTATAAGGAGAGGCAGGACGCAGCCTATGTCCGGAAAAGCTTTATTACATATCATGTGATGTTGTTCTGGGCTATCAATAGTTATTAACTATGTTGTCGTATAATGTTATGCTTACATCTGATGCCCCTATGATTGTTTCTGTTGATGTTGGCTTGTGATTCGTGTCATCCTTAATAAAACTTTCAATTAAAAAAAAAAAAAAATAATTCTCGTTTCAAAAGGGACAAATTCCTGTCACCTCCCCTCGATGGGGGCTGAATCTGTTCAATGGCTTGAAATCTTAATTGTGAGACCTGATGGCCCACTTCAATGAAGTGCCGTGTGAGGGGAGAATCCAGATTGGTTCTACGGATTGAACTTCGATGTTCGCTAATGTGGGCCCGTAATTCCCTAATCGTTTTCCCAACATATGCCAGACCACATGGACATTTCAGGATGTAAACCACGAAATCTGAACTGCAGTTAAGGAAGGACTTGATCAGGAATTTTTTTACCTGTTTGTGGATGTGTGAAATGATCACTCTTGATGACAAAGTGGAATTGAGCACAGTGCCCGCATGGGTGCATACCCTGGATTACCGGTAGGGAAGACAGCCAAGTTTGTGAAGGTGTGTTTTTAGTGCTACGTTTCAGCTCTGCCTTAATGAGTTGGTCGCGAAGGTTCTTTGGGCGTTTTTTGACAAATAGTGGGGGTTGTGTGAAAATATCATTAAGGCGTTCATCGGAGGCGAGTACATGCCAATGTTTTTTAATGATTCGTTCAATGTGTGGGGACATCCGGGAATATTTAAGTATCATGGGTATGCGTGTCTGTGCCTGTTTAGGTTTGTGTTTAAGCAATATTTGTCTTGGTTGTGCAAAAGCCTTATTTTTAGCCGTCTCTAAAATATGTCTCGGGTAGCCCCTGGCCAGAAAATCTGATGTGAGGGTATTGGCTCTCTCCAGAAATGTATTGTCGTCTGTAATGATCCTTCTGAGTCTAACATTTTGACTATATGGCAGACTCTCTTTTATGTTCTTGGGATGAAAGCTACTAAAGTGTAGGAATGTATTTCTATCGGTCTCCTTTTTGTACAGGTCTGTGGTGATCATATGGTCTTTTATTCCCACTTGGACATCCAGGAAGTGTACTTGTTCATGACTGTGATCCAAGGCAAATTTAATTGTGGGCTCTGCAGTATTCAGATGATTAGTAAATGTAAGTAGGTCCGTTAATGAGCCATGCCACAGAAAAAAGATATCATCTATATATCTTACCCAATAGATGACATGTGTGGGGAACAGTGAATGAGTGTATACATGTTTGGTTTCAAATTCATTCATGTAGAGGTTTGCATATGACGGGGCGACATCGCCGTCCCTTGTAGCTGTAAATAATAGTTCCGTTCTGTCGGGGTTTATGAAGCAAAGCTCATAAGGATGAATCTATAGCTAGGGTTAAATTTCTAAGGCGGACATAAAACACCTTATAAAAGAGATCTCTTGAGGTAATTTAGTAGTGCAATAATAAAATCTATTCACGGTTAAAGATAAATAACAAGCATTTATTATAAATACAATTATAATCAATAACCAATAAAACAAATCAATCAGATCAAAATCATATATCCTGCACTTATCAAATTCAGCCACAAGATGGCTCACTACTAGTACCATAAAATATCCTTAAAACCAATCAATCCTAAATCGATCTAATAGACAATTTAACTTAATTGCTATACCAAATTTAAAGATTAAAAATAAAATAATTATCCCCAGAACACAATGCTCCGACAAGTATAAAATTCAACCAAAGATATTTTGATAGTATAGTTCAATTACTGGACTGGAATTTAGCTCACGGGAAGATGTGTTCCAATGAGAAATTTCGCAATGCCCAGCTAATTAACTATTAATAAATAAGAACTATACATTACCAGAATCTCTATGGTAGGCCGGTCTTCAATTATGCAAGGCCTGTGGGATATGTGGATCTGATATGCAATCACCAAGTTAGCTAGGAGCTGAGAGCTGAGAGCTTGAATGCTGGTCACTGAGATAGGGATCTTTCTGTTGACCTCTGCTGCTGATCTCTGCTGGTGAATCCTGCTCTCTCTTGATGATCCTCCCCCTAAGAATTATCCCCATTATATTTAAATTTCTTATCTAAATCCATCCCTCTAGCAAACATGACGTCATTGGGGAATGGCTAAGTGTCCGGTGACTTGACCAATTCCATCTCCCGCCACAAGGGGTCATCGTAGGATAAGAAATGAATTTGGCACTATGTTGGAAAAATATTTAAAATCTAGGATAGGGAAATTACATATACCCATATATATCCAGGTGTATGGACTTATTTAAAATGTATATAGAAATACCCAAATCTATATATATATATATATATATATATATATATATACTCCCACATATCCCAGAATCGTCCTTACATAATTATTCAGCATTAACTGGAACTAAAGGAATAATTATTTGTCTTAAATGACATTCTATCGACTATAGAATTGTTATCCTGGGGGTAATTATCATGGTATATATTTAACACATTTAAAATCCTATAACATATCTATTAGTCACAAAAATATGATTTAGTAATATTATAAATCTATAATATAGATCATTCCATCTATAATAACTAACTTAAAAGTCATAACATTACACTAACATAAATTTCAACATATATACAACTATAAAAATAGCTACTAAACCTACTTAATTGAGACAACAATTCTTCATAAAAATACAATAATTATTCATACCCTGGGCATCAACTATATATATATATAAATATATACATACAAGTAAATGGTATAAATGGCATATTCTAAAGGACGACATTATTACTGATAATTTTAACTGGCAAAGCATCCCTTTCCGGGAATCCCCAAACAAGCTCAATTTTGCTGAAACATCATTCCCTTGAAATTGTGTAACCATTTCAGTCTAGAAAGGTGTTTATTTGTCTTGTAAAAGAAGAAAAAAATCTCAGGGTCTTGTCTTACAGCGGGGCTTGTGAGCTTTTCCTCAGCTCAGCAAACATTTCTCCTGGAACTCCATTGTCTCAAAAATAACCCTCATGTGGAAAACTGATAATGGTGATCCCTGTAAGCTTTCTACATGGACCACAGACATATAGTCTGGTCTTATATTGTGAAGAGACTTCTTGCCAAATAAACCCTCAGTCTGTGAAAATACAGACCTTCAAATACGCAAATATGCAGGTTTCACAACATCAGCAGAATCAATATTGAAAACCCTGTTTTAGTATCGCCTCACATAGGCCTCCTAAAGAAAAAAAATATATATGTGAATAGACCCTCACTAGGCCATGGCTTCTACTAATTTTGTGTTTAAAATTATATATTAATACATATATGGATATTGAGAGATAGCCTGACATAATCCCCCTTCGTTCCAATTTAATATTTGAGTATAAAGTATGAAGTTGGAACGCTAGAGGAAGGCTTTTTATATTAGTTCATCGAGAACCATTGTGTCCGAGTTTGGTTTATAGTGTTCGAGCCATAACTTCGCCAGCATGCTTTTAATGATGTGTATCCATCGTATCATCTTGATAGTTAGATAGCTCCACCGTCGGATAATCATAAGGAACAACACGCTCCCAAAAGTAATCAATACGGATTTGTTGAATCTAAAACGGTGAATATAACTTGTTGGTAAAGATGGTATCCTCCACGTCGAATGTAGACCCGATAAGCGTCGTCTCTCGGCGATTCCACGTTCCGCTGGCCTCGTTCCTGGGAATGGTCGGCACACGCTCGATCTCCGTCTTCCTCTCGGTCGATTGGACGATCCGGCTGATGTAGACCCTCTCGGACAAAATCCTCGCGTTCGTCAGACTGAATCCCGTAGTTCTCTGCGACACGATTCCAGACGATGGTCTTGGTACAACGATTGGCTCGACCTGGCACTCTTTCCCGTCATCAGGATGATGTATGGGATGGCGACACTTCTCGACGTCATCTCAGCTCCGTCAGCTGTAAAATATTGTATGACACGTATGAGCATATACATCTTTTTCATATTCCTTCTTATCAATCGGGTATTAAACTATGATTTTACTATCAAAATTCTCCAATCCATATGGCTTGTTACGGAGAAAATTCTCGGTATTTTAATTTAATTAAGATTATAATTATTTTTTATAATTGTAATACATTTTTATAATTACTAAAAATCTATTAAGAGATATAAAAGTACGGAGGAAAATCTAAAACAAAATAAGTTAGGTCGATACAGCATACTACACCAATCCTGATTTTCCGTCTTCAGCTGGACTCCGATATCTCTTTATTCATCTTCATCCGGTCTTCTTTCCAGTCTTTGGAAGTTGGGACCTAGGATGACAAGCTCGCAATTGATTAATATGGACCCATTTATCTACAAATTCATCCCCCTTTGGAATTTTGACCTTATAGACCACAGGAGATAATTTATCAATAATGCTATATGGTCCTTTCCATGAAGGTAAAAATTTATTTTCCTTTACCTGATCTCGGGCAAAGTTGTAAAGATATACCTGATCGGAAACTTGATACTCCTTCTTTGTAGTCTTCAGATCATAATATGTTTTATTGCTCACAGCAGCTTTCTCCAGATTCTTCTGGGCAAATGCAAAAGCCTGCTGAAGATGCTTACGTAGATTCTCCACGTATTGATGAGCATTTGAAGCGTTTAACAGATTATGATCCATTGTCCTATAAAGCAAATGTTGTGGTAGTACCATTTTCCTACCAGTGATCATCTCAAATGGGGAAAATTTGGTAGCACTGCTGGGCGTGGCTCTAATAGCCATCAAGACTAAAGGCAACTTCACATCCCAGTCCTTACCAGATTCATTGACAAACTTCTTTAAGATGTTTACAATAGACTGGTTGTAACGCTCTACTCCACCACTAGAGGCTGGGCGATAAGCTATATGTAGCTTTCTTTTTACACCCAATATTTCCCACATTTTCGTCATCACCTCACTGGTGAAGCTGGATCCGCGGTCCGATTCAACCCGTTGGGGCAACCCCCATCTGGAAAATACGTGGTTGATGAGTAGGGATGCACAAACACTAGAGCTACATGTTTTGCACGGCAAACATTCCACCCATTTTGTAAATAGACAAGTTACGGTCAACATGTATCGATTTCCTTTTGATGAGGTTGTTACCGGTCCAATAAAATCGATTTGGATATCCGACCATGGCATAGACATTCCTCTTTTCATCAATGGTGCCCGATGAGTGGGTGCTTGTGGCTGGAATTGAGGACAAATTAAACATCCTTGACAATATGTGCGAACATCTTGCAACATATGGGGCCAATAAGCATAATCCCGTAACAATTCATATGTTACCTTCTCACCTCGATGTCCAGCAGTTGGAGCATCATGGGCATGCTGTAGCATCAAACCTCGGAATGCTATGGGAACCACCCATTGAGATATGCCATTTTTCGATGTTCTGACTAATAACCCATCTTGTAAAGAAAATTGGGACTTACCCTTCATCAAGATCCGTAACTCTTCCTTGTCTTTACAATCTTCCACAGTTATGGGATGGTTCTGTGGATCTTTGATATGTTTATAAAATACCCCAATGACAGGATCCCCCTTTTGGCTTTCAATGAGATCCTCACTAGGGAAATCCTGGCTCCACTGGGCCACATTGGCTTCGGCCTCCTTTCGGGCCTGCCTCCTGGTTAATGCCTCTACCTGTATGGTACCCATGAGGTCATCAATATCCAGGACTTCTCCTTCAAGAGCTCCTCGCTTGGCTAGGGAGTCTGCCAAGTCATTTCCCTCTTTATCCATACCTGGATATTTTGAATGGCCCCTGGTCTTCTTCCAATATATGGTAAGTCCATGAGTGGTAACCATCTCATCAATCCTGCAAAACATTTTACCATGTTTAACTGGTTTGTTATTGCTTCTTACCATATTGGACCTTTTCCATCCAGGGAGGTATTCCACAAAACTGTTACGAATATAATTAGAATCTGTAATTATAACAAACTCTTTAATATCATATTCGATAGCCATCTGTACAGCTTTGTATACAGCAGTAAGTTCTGCAATCTGGCTACTTTTTGGACCAATGCTGTATCCTACAGAGATCTCTGGGAAGTTGTTATTCCACACTATTCCAATACCTGCAACCAACTTACGGTCTGATCCTACAGTTGTATGGAAAGAACAACCGTCAACATAGACACAGGGTAAAGATTTGCAATACTCTTCTTCAAATGTCTTATAGGGAGATAAAGATTGTTCTATTAGGAAATCATTTTCCGCTGGTTCATCCTTAGGACCTGTATTGGTACAATCATGAAGATCAGCTAACCCTTGGGCAACTGGATTCTTATTATTTTGTTTGTACCTTATCTCCAATGGCCATCCCATTAAGGACATTGTCCATGCGGTTATCCGACTATTGGAAAGATTTCCATCCCTGATCTTACTGCTTTGTAAGTATTGCAATGGTTGGTGTGCAGTTTCCACAATGATCTTTTCGCCTTGGATAAAACTCCTAAAATATTGCAAAGCCCACACAGTTGACAATAATGCTTTTTCACAATCATTAAATTTTACCTCAACTGGTGATAATGACTTGCTAGCATAGGCGATGATCTTATTCAGGGTTTCCTGTTTCTGGAACAGTACAGCACTCATGCTTTTATCGGTGAAGCCTGTTTCAACAAAGAAAGGTTTCCCCCCTTCTGGGTATGCAAGGCATGGGGCCTGAATGAGTCTAGTTTTCAGCTCAGTTACAGCTTCCTCATGACATTCATTCCATTCCCATTTTACGCCTTTCTTTAAACACTGCAAAAGTGGTTTTGTAATTTCAGCATAGTTGTCTATGAACTTACGTGAATAGTTCATCATACCCAGGAAGGATCTTAATTCCTTCAGGTTGGTTGGTGACTTTGTCTTGGTCACAGCTTCCACCTTCTTCTTTTGTGGGTTAATTCCTTCCGCAGAGATTTCATGACCTAGGAAATTAACTTTGGAACGACACCATTGAGCTTTCTGTAAAGACAGTTTTATGCCAGCTTTTCTCAATTGGGTTAGTACATGCCTCAGTTCTGCAATATGTTCCTCAAAAGTCGCGCTTTTGATCAGAATGTCATCCACATAAATTAAGGTACCTCGTTCAGCGGCATCAGGCATTGCCTTATGCATAAACACAGCAAATTCATGTCCTGAATTTACATAACCAAAAGGTAATCGTTGCCACGCCCATTGTTTGTCACCAAATGAGAACGCCAGTTTGTATTGGTCCCTCTCATCCACCTTAATGGTCCAGTATCCCTGTGCACAGTCAAGAGCAGTGAAAATCTTAGACCCCTGTATTTGTGCCAAACACTGGTCTATATATGGCACGGGCCACCCAGACATATATACCCGTTTATTTAACTGCCTAAGGTCCGTACATAGACGAAATTGACCATTTGGCTTGAGAATTGCCAATATAGGTGAGTTAAATGAACTATGCACTGGGCGTATGATACCCCGCGCTTCCAAGTTCTTGACTATTTCCGCTAACGACTCATAAGCGGCCAATGGAAGTCGGTATTGTTTGACATATACAGGTGGTGCATTGGGATCTGTTTGGATTCTTGTAACATGTAGGTCAGTGACCCCACAATCATAAGAATCCTTGGCAAACATATCTTGGAAATCTATGAAGAGTTTCTTTAACTGTTGGCGCTTCGATTCATCAGAACATGCATCAGCTAAAGAGATTTGCTCTGCGGCCTGCTCCTGAAATTCAGGAAAAATTTCAGGTCGACTTAACTCATAAGCTTCTTCCAGCTCAGTTGTTAAATCGCTCTTAGGTTCGCTTACCATTTCCTTTTCTCGTTGGTATGACTCATATTCTTTCTCATCACTATCGTGATTGAAAACCAATAAGGCTTCTTCAATATGGCATGTACCTTCTTCAGAACTGAAAGGATAAATAGAATGAATATTAAATAACCCTTCAGGTATTGAGAAAAAGTGTTGTTCCAATAGTTCTTCCTCTGATAGATATTCATCAGGGATAAGTCCAATAACCTGATTCTGAAATCCAAAAGTGTAATATTCAGAATCCATACCTAACCCAAGTATAGTTCCTTTCCGTAAAGCTATACTATGGGAAGCCATATTATGAATAATTATATTCAATGGTTTATGATAGATATTTACCATAGGAGTATGTGTTACCTTAAGTCCGATTTGTTGTATCCTGTTAGACAAATAGATCAAAGCGTCTGTATTCTTTAATGTCTGTCCCTTCTTTACCTGTATGGGAAGAAGAAAAGGCTTACCTCCTTCAGGGATCTCGACATCTTCAGCAACCAGAATACTTACGGCATAAGGCATCTGTTGTTCCCACTTCAGGGTTTGTTCCTCATTTTGAAATCCCTCTGGATCCCCAGATAATCTAGACCACAAATTATTGTTCACCAGATCGATCTGCGCAGCAAATCGGTGTAACAGGTCGTTACCTATATATATCTGGTGCCGTGGTTCATTCAACACAATGAATGAATGTTCAGTGGTCTTATCTCCTATGGAAATAGATAATAAACATCTTGCAATTACATTATGACTCTGGGAATCACCATCCAGATCATGAACCCATTGGTCTTGTGGAGAAGCTATGTCATTCCTGCTGCACACAGCAGCCCCCACCTTTGGGGATACCTGGATTACATCACAGTTTACAGACAATAGCTCACAGCTTGACGCTGACATCAGCTTTTCACTCTTTGTAGAGGAATCTTCAGCACACACATTCTCATGGTTAAGTTTCAAGATAGGTAACATATTAGACCCATCCCCCTTCTCGGATGAGGGGACAACAATTTGACACACACCATCTTTGGCCACTATTTTAGGATCAACAGCATTGCAAGGCAAAACAATAGTAGAAATCGCATCAGATTTACCTACAACCAATTTAGTAACCTTGCACAGGCCTAAGCTTTGACCCAGCCCTGACAATTTTATACAGTTGGACTGGGACCTGCAGCTGTTGCTAAAAAAGGCTTTTGGTTACTCTCATTGGAAACCTGAGTCATTTTACTAACCATTTCCGTTAACTTGGCTACCTGATCGGCCAATTTATCGAAACGGTCACTAAATTTAGGCCTGTCTTGGTTTTGAGGCCGCCTTCTATTATCAGTAGGTGACCGACCCCTAGGTGAGGTATGTGATTCAGGCCTATTATCCTTTTGTGATCTAGGTTTATTATCCCAACGCCTGTATCTTGGGGGACCCCCATTGTTATACCGGGGACGGTAAAAATATCTTTTATTACCGCTGTTTTCCCCCTCTGACCCATTGGGACTACGGGGTTTTATTGGCCTGGGTCCTGATTGGTTCTGCTGGGGCTGTTTGGATAGTTCTGCAGGCTTAGGATACTTACGCTGTTGCGTTTCAAAACCTAATTTTTGATCTATCCTAGTCTCAGCAACGTGTTGATCTGAGGACCTGTCATACCTTCTTTCACCTGTAGGGTTATACTCACTGATATTATACAGTGTAGTGGCAGCAGTCACTAACCTGTCTAATGGAGCGTCAAGATCAAAATCTCTGGCCAAACTAAACTTAATCTGCACCGTCATCGCATCATAAAATAACTGCTTAAATTCACAGGACTCCCAATCAGGATAACTATATGCTAAACCATAAGCATTTTTAACCCTTTAACCGCCAGCCTACCTTGAGATTTTGTCACCCTTTGTTGCCAGACCATTTTGCACTATTTTGCGCTCCCCATGTTCAACAGTGATTTTTGAAGGGATTTCCCAGTATTTCCCTGGAAAATTATATATTGTTTTTTTCAGCACAGTCTGGGCTTTAACATGAAGTGTCTTGTTAGTAAGATTGTTAGTGTTTTTTAAATATTTTTGTGGATAATATGTTAAAAAAACCCAAAAAAAACATTTTTTTACAATTTGTTGTACGTTTTCTTAATAAAACATACAAGTTGTTCCAGAAAATCATATTGTGTGTAAAAGCCTTATTTCTCCCGATTGCAACAGTACCACATATGTATTGGTAGACATCCTTTCCTGCCCAGCAGACACGTAAAACTGAAAATAGCGACTGAGCCAATTTTCAAAGAAAATACAACCATTTTGCTCTCCTTGCGCTTTTTCAACCAAAACACCACTTTTCAGTTAAAATACCCCCCACAAACCATATGTTCCCTGAAAGTACACACCTCAAGCGTTCTAGGCGTACCAGGGTTGGTGTTGTAGCTGCAGCTTTTCGGACACCAGACTTCCCGAAACCAACTTGTTGTCCCGGATTTCCATAAAAAAATATCAAAAATGCAGCATTAAGACCAAATAATTCTCTAAAAACATGCGCTAACCAAAAAAAACTAACCAAATCTGAAACGGCAAGGTCTTCTGAACAGAACAATACCCAACATGCATAGCTACCTGCAAGGGTAGGGTTGCCAATTACCCCAAAGCAAAGCGTATGCATAAGGGGCATTTCACGTAAAATTTCCTGCTCTGCAGACAAAGTGCGCACCTTGCGCATTTTCAACTAAAACAATACTTTTCAGTTAAAATACCCCCCACAAACCATATGTTCCCTGAAAGTACACACCTCAAGCGTTCTAGGCGTACCAGGGTTGGTGTTGTAGCTGCAGCTTTTCGGACACCAGACTTCCCAAAACCAACTTGTTGTCCCGGATTTCCCTAAAAAAATATCAAAAATGCAGCATTAAGACCAAATATTTCTCTAAAAACATGCGCTAACCAAAAAAAACTAACCAAATCTGAAACGGCAAGGTCTTCTGAACGGAACAATACCCAACATGCATAGCTACCTGCAAGGGTAGGGTTGCCAATTACCCCAAAGCAAAGCGTATGCATAAGGGGCATTTCACGTAAAATTTCCTGCTCTGCAGACAAAGTGCGCACCTTGCGCATTTTCAACTAAAACACCACTTTTCAGTTAAAATACCCCCCACAAACCATATGTTCCCTGAAAGTACACACCTCAAGCGTTCTAGGCGTACCAGGGTTGGTGTTGTAGCTGCAGCTTTTCGGACACCAGACTTCCCAAAACCAACTTGTTGTCCCGGATTTACCTAAAAAAATATCAAAAATGCAGCATTAAGACCAAATATTTCTCTAAAAACATGCGCTAACCAAAAAAAAACTAACCAAATCTGAAACGGCAAGGTCTTCTGAACGGAACAATACCCAACATGCATAGCTACCTGCAAGGGTAGGGTTGCCAATTACCCCAAAGCAAAGCGTATGCATAAGGGGCATTTCACGTAAAATTTCCTGCTCTGCAGACAAAGTGCGCACCTTGCGCATTTTCAACTAAAACAATACTTTTCAGTTAAAATACCCCCCACAAACCATATGTTCCCTGAAAGTACACACCTCAAGCGTTCTAGGCGTACCAGGGTTGGTGTTGTAGCTGCAGCTTTTCGGACACCAGACTTCCCAAAACCAACTTGTTGTCCCGGATTTCCCTAAAAAAATATCAAAAATGCAGCATTAAGACCAAATATTTCTCTAAAAACATGCGCTAACCAAAAAAAACTAACCAAATCTGAAACGGCAAGGTCTTCTGAACGGAACAATACCCAACATGCATAGCTACCTGCAAGGGTAGGGTTGCCAATTACCCCAAAGCAAAGCGTATGCATAAGGGGCATTTCACGTAAAATTTCCTGCTCTGCAGACAAAGTGCGCACCTTGCGCATTTTCAACTAAAACACCACTTTTCAGTTAAAATACCCCCCACAAACCATATGTTCCCTGAAAGTACACACCTCAAGCGTTCTAGGCGTACCAGGGTTGGTGTTGTAGCTGCAGCTTTTCGGACACCAGACTTCCCGAAACCAACTTGTTGTCCCGGATTTCCATAAAAAAATATCAAAATTGCAGCATTAAGACCAAATATTTCTCTAAAAACATGCGCTAACCAAAAAAATCTAACCAAATCTGAAACGGCAAGGTCTTCTGAACGGAACAATACCCAACATGCATAGCTACCTGCAAGGGTAGGGTTGCCAATTACCCCAAAGCAAAGCGTATGCATAAGGGGCATTTCACGTAAAATTTCCTGCTCTGCAGACAAAGTGCGCACCTTGCGCATTTTCAACTAAAACAATACTTTTCAGTTAAAATACCCCCCACAAACCATATGTTCCCTGAAAGTACACACCTCAAGCGTTCTAGGCGTACCAGGGTTGGTGTTGTAGCTGCAGCTTTTCGGACACCAGACTTCCCAAAACCAACTTGTTGTCCCGGATTTCCCTAAAAAAATATCAAAAATGCAGCATTAAGACCAAATATTTCTCTAAAAACATGCGCTAACCAAAAAAAACTAACCAAATCTGAAACGGCAAGGTCTTCTGAACGGAACAATACCCAACATGCATAGCTACCTGCAAGGGTAGGGTTGCCAATTACCCCAAAGCAAAGCGTATGCATAAGGGGCATTTCACGTAAAATTTCCTGCTCTGCAGACAAAGTGCGCACCTTGCGCATTTTCAACTAAAACACCACTTTTCAGTTAAAATACCCCCCACAAACCATATGTTCCCTGAAAGTACACACCTCAAGCGTTCTAGGCGTACCAGGGTTGGTGTTGTAGCTGCAGCTTTTCGGACACCAGACTTCCCAAAACCAACTTGTTGTCCCGGATTTACCTAAAAAAATATCAAAAATGCAGCATTAAGACCAAATATTTCTCTAAAAACATGCGCTAACCAAAAAAAAACTAACCAAATCTGAAACGGCAAGGTCTTCTGAACGGAACAATACCCAACATGCATAGCTACCTGCAAGGGTAGGGTTGCCAATTACCCCAAAGCAAAGCGTATGCATAAGGGGCATTTCACGTAAAATTTCCTGCTCTGCAGACAAAGTGCGCACCTTGCGCATTTTCAACTAAAACACCACTTTTCAGTTAAAATACCCCCCACAAACCATATGTTTCCTGAAAGTACACACCTCAAGCGTTCTAGGCGTACCAGGGTTGGTGTTGTAGCTGCAGCTTTTCGGACACCAGACTTCCCAAAACCAACTTGTTGTCCCAGATTTACCTAAAAAAATATCAAAAATGCAGCATTAAGACCAAATATTTCTCTAAAAACATGCGCTAACCAAAAAAAACTAACCAAATCTGAAACGGCAAGGTCTTCTGAACAGAACAATACCCAACATGCATAGCTACCTGCAAGGGTAGGGTTGCCAATTACCCCAAAGCAAAGCGTATGCATAAGGGGCATTTCACGTAAAATTTCCTGCTCTGCAGACAAAGTGCGCACCTTGCGCATTTTCAACTAAAACACCACTTTTCAGTTAAAATACCCCCCACAAACCATATGTTTCCTGAAAGTACACACCTCAAGCGTTCTAGGCGTACCAGGGTTGGTGTTGTAGCTGCAGCTTTTCGGACACCAGACTTCCCAAAACCAACTTGTTGTCCCAGATTTACCTAAAAAAATATCAAAAATGCAGCATTAAGACCAAATATTTCTCTAAAAACATGCGCTAACCAAAAAAAACTAACCAAATCTGAAACGGCAAGGTCTTCTGAACAGAACAATACCCAACATGCATAGCTACCTGCAAGGGTAGGGTTGCCAATTACCCCAAAGCAAAGCGTATGCATAAGGGGCATTTCACGTAAAATTTCCTGCTCTGCAGACAAAGTGCGCACCTTGCGCATTTTCAACTAAAACACCACTTTTCAGTTAAAATACCCCCCACAAACCATATGTTTCCTGAAAGTACACACCTCAAGCGTTCTAGGCGTACCAGGGTTGGTGTTGTAGCTGCAGCTTTTCGGACACCAGACTTCCCAAAACCAACTTGTTGTCCCGGATTTACCTAAAAAAATATCAAAAATGCAGCATTAAGACCAAATATTTCTCTAAAAACATGCGCTAACCAAAAAAAACTAACCAAATCTGAAACGGCAAGGTCTTCTGAACAGAACAATACCCAACATGCATAGCTACCTGCAAGGGTAGGGTTGCCAATTACCCCAAAGCAAAGCGTATGCATAAGGGGCATTTCACGTAAAATTTCCTGCTCTGCAGACAAAGTGCGCACCTTGCGCATTTTCAACTAAAACACCACTTTTCAGTTAAAATACCCCCCACAAACCATATGTTTCCTGAAAGTACACACCTCAAGCGTTCTAGGCGTACCAGGGTTGGTGTTGTAGCTGCAGCTTTTCGGACACCAGACTTCCCAAAACCAACTTGTTGTCCCGGATTTACCTAAAAAAATATCAAAAATGCAGCATTAAGACCAAATATTTCTCTAAAAACATGCGCTAACCAAAAAAAACTAACCAAATCTGAAACGGCAAGGTCTTCTGAACAGAACAATACCCAACATGCATAGCTACCTGCAAGGGTAGGGTTGCCAATTACCCCAAAGCAAAGCGTATGCATAAGGGGCATTTCACGTAAAATTTCCTGCTCTGCAGACAAAGTGCGCACCTTGCGCATTTTCAACTAAAACACCACTTTTCAGTTAAAATACCCCCCACAAACCATATGTTTCCTGAAAGTACACACCTCAAGCGTTCTAGGCGTACCAGGGTTGGTGTTGTAGCTGCAGCTTTTCGGACACCAGACTTCCCAAAACCAACTTGTTGTCCCGGATTTACCTAAAAAAATATCAAAAATGCAGCATTAAGACCAAATATTTCTCTAAAAACATGCGCTAACCAAAAAAAACTAACCAAATCTGAAACGGCAAGGTCTTCTGAACAGAACAATACCCAACATGCATAGCTACCTGCAAGGGTAGGGTTGCCAATTACCCCAAAGCAAAGTGTATGCATAAGGGGCATTTCACGTAAAATTTCCTGCTCTGCAGACAAAGTGCGCACCTTGCGCATTTTCAACTAAAACATCACTTTTCAGTTAAAATACCCCCCACAAACCATACGTTCCCTAAAAGTACATACCTCAAGCGTTCTAGGCGTACCAGGCTTGAAAACTTTGGCCACTGGAACAACACATTAACGGGTTTCACGTGTTTCCACATTTTACCCAAAAAATCTATATGCAAACAGGAATTAAAAGTTAAATCTGAAACAGCAGGGAACGCCGAACCGGACGATACCCAAAAGAACACCTCAAAGTAAAGCATGCGCTATGAAAGCGCACAAAACAGACCTTTACATTTCTTAATAGTACAAACAGCTGCAATGAGGATTAGACTTGTGAGGTGCAGATAGGCTACATTAGCTGTGGCATCAGATTATAAGATCAGTGAACCGGGTCAGGTATTACAATGGTGAAAATGGGGGCTCACGTTTTAATCATCATGCTCCACAAGTAACCGGCTGCTCCTCCTCCAGTACATCCCATCGCATCTGTAAGCACATCAAAAGAAATGAAAAGGAAAAGAAAACACATTGACAACAAAAAACCTACAGTCTAAACTTACAGAAAAATTAACCCAGTACTAATTAGTAGTTTAACTGGGTGTGGTATGCTTCAAAGCAATGTTCGAAGCATAAACCAGGTTGGCTGGGGCAAGTCGGGCAGTAGTACCGCACATCCTTTCTAATGCCATGGCTTCTACATACCCTACAAGCCTTCTGGGGATACTTTTTACCACCCATGTCGGGAATGCACTTTATAAAGTGCTTCCCCACTAACCTAGCCTGGTTGTCATTAGCTGACATTTCTGGGGCCTCCTCAGTATCCCCAAACAACAGAGCAGGAAGTAGCTGTTGCTGATACTTTATAAAAGTCAGATTAGAGCCTGGTACTGCTGCCTTGAAGACAACAAAGGAGTTAAAAGTTGCCAGCTGGACCAAATGAATCGCAACTTTTTTGTACCAGGCTCTGGATTTGCGGGCGGCGTTGTAGTAGGTTAGTATTTGGTCTTCTTCGGCAAGGTCTTCTGAACAGAACAATACCCAACATGCATAGCTACCTGCAAGGGTAGGGTTGCCAATTACCCCAAAGCAAAGCGTATGCATAAGGGGCATTTCACGTAAAATTTCCTGCTCTGCAGACAAAGTGCGCACCTTGCGCATTTTCAACTAAAACACCACTTTTCAGTTAAAATACCCCCCACAAACCATATGTTTCCTGAAAGTACACACCTCAAGCGTTCTAGGCGTACCAGGGTTGGTGTTGTAGCTGCAGCTTTTCGGACACCAGACTTCCCAAAACCAACTTGTTGTCCCGGATTTACCTAAAAAAATATCAAAAATGCAGCATTAAGACCAAATATTTCTCTAAAAACACGCGCTAACCAAAAAAAACTAACCAAATCTGAAACGGCAAGGTCTTCTGAACAGAACAATACCCAACATGCATAGCTACCTGCAAGGGTAGGGTTGCCAATTACCCCAAAGCAAAGTGTATGCATAAGGGGCATTTCACGTAAAATTTCCTGCTCTGCAGACAAAGTGCGCACCTTGCGCATTTTCAACTAAAACATCACTTTTCAGTTAAAATACCCCCCACAAACCATACGTTCCCTAAAAGTACATACCTCAAGCGTTCTAGGCGTACCAGGCTTGAAAACTTTGGCCACTGGAACAACACATTAACGGGTTTCACGTGTTTCCACATTTTACCCAAAAAATCTATATGCAAACAGGAATTAAAAGTTAAATCTGAAACAGCAGGGAACGCCGAACCGGACGATACCCAAAAGAACACCTCAAAGTAAAGCATGCGCTATGAAAGCGCACAAAACAGACCTTTACATTTCTTAATAGTACAAACAGCTGCAATGAGGATTAGACTTGTGAGGTGCAGATAGGCTACATTAGCTGTGGCATCAGATTATAAGATCAGTGAACCGGGTCAGGTATTACAATGGTGAAAATGGGGGCTCACGTTTTAATCATCATGCTCCACAAGTAACCGGCTGCTCCTCCTCCAGTACATCCCATCGCATCTGTAAGCACATCAAAAGAAATGAAAAGGAAAAGAAAACACATTGACAACAAAAAACCTACAGTCTAAACTTACAGAAAAATTAACCCAGTACTAATTAGTAGTTTAACTGGGTGTGGTATGCTTCAAAGCAATGTTCGAAGCATAAACCAGGTTGGCTGGGGCAAGTCGGGCAGTAGTACCGCACATCCTTTCTAATGCCATGGCTTCTACATACCCTACAAGCCTTCTGGGGATACTTTTTACCACCCATGTCGGGAATGCACTTTATAAAGTGCTTCCCCACTAACCTAGCCTGGTTGTCATTAGCTGACATTTCTGGGGCCTCCTCAGTATCCCCAAACAACAGAGCAGGAAGTAGCTGTTGCTGATACTTTATAAAAGTCAGATTAGAGCCTGGTACTGCTGCCTTGAAGACAACAAAGGAGTTAAAAGTTGCCAGCTGGACCAAATGAATCGCAACTTTTTTGTACCAGGCTCTGGATTTGCGGGCGGCGTTGTAGTAGGTTAGTATTTGGTCCGTCTTATCAACGCCACCCATGAATTTATTATAGTCCTTTATACAACGTGGCTTTTGGTAGGGGGGTCGGGGACCACGTTGTCGTACAGTCATGACTGACTCATCGTGGATTGTCGTCAGCATGATTACATTTTTCCTGTCCATATATTTCACGGCCAGGAGCTCATTGCTTCTTAAAGCATAGGACTCTCCACGATTCAGTTTTTTTTGCAGCAATGACCTGGGCAAACCTTTTCGATTGCGGTTGATGGTGCCACAGGCCGGTGTGTCCAATGAATAAAGGGCTCTAAATAATGGGATGCTGCTGTAGAAGTTGTCCACATATAAGTGGTAACCTCTTCCCAGTAGAGGAGTCATGAGCTCCCAAACGATTTTTCCACTGATGGTCAAATTAAGGGGACAACCAGGGGGGTCCAGATGCGTGTCCCTTCCTTCATAAATCCGGAAAAATTTGGTATAGCCGGTCACACTGTCACACAATTTGTAAAATTTAATCCCATAGCGGGCACGCTTGCTAGGGATATACTGACGAAATATAATGCGCCCTTTAAACAGCAGAAGTGACTCGTCAATGCTTAAATTTTGTGAGGGGGTGTACACTTCCGCAAAGCGCTCTGACAGGCTATTTATCAGGGGTCTTAATTTATGCAGCCTGTCGTGACCGGGCTCACCACGGGGAATAGCAGTGGTATTATCGTTGAAGTGCAGAAACCGCAGTAAGATTTCGTAACGGTTTCTGGACATTATGGCCGGAAACAATGGGGTTGCCAATATGGATTGGGTATCCCAGTAGGACTCAATGCTAAATTTTTTGACGATACCCATTGCTAGAGTGAGCCCCCAAAATTTTTTCATCTCACTCAAATTTGTTGGTTGCCATGCATGAGCTCGGGCGTGCCTCTGTGGGGGATTTTGGGTGAGGACCTGCTCAGCATAGAGATTCGTATAATGGACCATATCCAGTAGGATGGCCTCTGAAACAAATAAATTGAGGAAGTCAATGAGACGGAAGTTTGTGGTGTCAACATTGACCCCGGGGACCGAATCAAATGGGGGAATTTCGGGGGAATAATTATTAGGAGGCCTCCACGCAGGCTCTCCTTCAGCTACAGCACTCCCACCCTGCCCTACACTTTCCTCCAGCATGGCCTCTTCTTGTGCGGTACCATCCCTTCTAGGATGCCTAGCACTGGTACTACTGCGCGGCTGTACCTCCTCACTAGAGGAGTCGGACTCGCTACCTGAGGGCATATACTCGGACCCTGACTCGCTAAATTCTTCTGAGTCCGACTCCATCAGATAAGCCGCTGCTTCCTGAGCAGTGTACCTTCTCCCAGCCATTTTTTCTGATAATCAAAAAAGCTACAAGATCAAAACCCTATGGGGGATGACTGTACTAACTATAACCTACAACTATAACCTACAACTATAACCTACAACTATAACCTACAACTATAACAAAATACAAAAAATAAAACTACACAATAAACAGTCAAGAAACAATATATCAAAAAAGTAAAAAAAAGTGTATATCTACGAAGTGGTGAACTCAGCAGGAGCAGTTGATCCGAATGCTAATATGGGAGGGAGGGGGGGGGGGGGGATGGGAGTGGGGGATGGGGGTTCCGGACGGGGGGAGGAGGACACGGGGACTATTAAATTTGAGTTGAAGGGGGCTACAGCAGTCCCAGGGACAGCAGGACTGTACACAGGAGAGGTCCTAGTAGGGACAGTCCCAAAACGGAGGGCGAAGGTCCAGCGAAGGTCCAACTGAAGAAGTCTCCAACCAACACGCCTGAGGAAAGTTTATTTAACAGAAGTATAGATTAAGAAGCGTAGGTAAAAAAAAAAACCCTGAATCCCCTCTAACAACGACCTTATGCCCGCTCCTGTGCATACACTGGTAACAGTCACACTACGCTATACTTTTAGCCAGCATGCGCCATTGAATTGGCAGTAAGGTACATGGGTGGCAGGTGCGCGTCAGGCCTGGCTCACCCAGTGAACACCTGTGTGTAGACGGGGGGAGCGATAGGGGAGCCGCTAATGAGGGGGAATGGAGGTGGCCATGGGGGGGTGCAGGCTCATGATCACCAATCACATGGCAACCAGAAATCAGCCAGAGCTCCGCTCGACACCCCCCCCCCCCATTTCTGCCTCCTCACCCACCACCATCGTCGGCTGCACCCAGGAGAGAGCGGGGCCCGGCGCATACCTGCCATCGCCCCCCCCGATAAATACTCATTTATAAATATTATTAATTAGAACACACCAGTGCCAAAACACATTACAGCATAAAATCATAAATTCATAAAATATAACAGCATAAAATGGAGGCAGCAAGTTACTCTGCAAAACAGAACACAGTAGTACATCTCATAGTAATGAGATCCATTCACAAAAAACAGCGATCTCAGGTAGAACACCGTTTTTGGTGAATGAATGTCATTACTATGGTCTCCTACGGCCACCCACCCCTCAAAAACCTGCCCAGATCACCTTCCCCACACAGCCACTTAACTCACATCGCCGGCGCCCACGTGATCAGATTGGGGAGATTGGGGGGTATAGATGTGGCTAGGGGGACCAGGCAGGGCTGGCACCAGCACCCGGCAAACCACCCAGCATGGCATAAAAAACTGCTCACCCCGCTACTACGGCGCATGTGCGGGCACTCGGCCAATCAGCACCCTCAGAGCAGCTGTAGTATGCACGTCCAAGGGATGGACAACCACAGCGGCTCTGAGAACGTTGACGGCCGCATCTCCCGCTTCCCTCTAACAGGGAGCGCGCCCGCACCAACCATTCAAACAGCTGGCGTGGGCACTGCTAGAGAGAAGTGCAAGATGCGGCCCACGCATGCGCCGTTGGAATGGGAGTAAGGTAAGGTGAATGGGGCGTTCTGGGGGGTTTCACACAGTGGGGCATCCCAATTTGGGATGCCCCCCGGGGAGGGATCTGATCGGCCCAGGAATCTTATAGATTGAGACCGATTGGTCGGGGAGCAGATCAGATTTGGAGACACAGATCATTTGGTGGCAGATCAGATTTGGAGTCTGTGTCTCCAAATCTGATCTGCCACCAAATGATGTGTGTCTCCAAATCTGATCTGCTCCCCGACCAGTCTGTCTCAAAATCTGATCTGCTCCCCCAGATCACCCGCTCACCACACCATCGCTACATTGCCACATTACCCCATCACCCCATTGCCAAATCGCCACATTGCCAAATCGCCACATCACCCCATCGCCACATTGCCAAATCGCCACATTGCCAAATCGCCACATTACCCCATCGCCACATTACCCCATCGCCACATTACCCCATCGCCACATTGCCAAATCGCCACATTGCCAAATCGCCACATTGCCAAATCGCCACATTACCCCATCGCCACATTACCCCATCGCCACATTACCCCATCGCCACATTGCCAAATCGCCACATTGCCAAATCGCCACATCGCCACATTGCCAAATCGCCACATTGCCAAATCGCCACATTACCCCATCGCCACATTACCCCATCGCCACATTACCCCATCGCCACATTACCCCATCGCCACATTGCCAAATCGCCACATTACCCCATCGCCACATTGCCAAATCGCCACATTACCCCATCGCCACATTACCCCATCGCCACATTACCCCATCGCCACATTACCCCATCGCCACATTACCCCATCGCCACATTGCCAAATCGCCACATTGCCAAATCGCCACATTACCCCATCGCCACATTGCCAAATCGCCACATTACCCCATCGCCACATTACCCCATCGCCACATTACCCCATCGCCACATTACCCCATCGCCACATTGCCAAATCGCCACATTGCCAAATCGCCACATTACCCCATCGCCACATTACCCCATCGCCACATTGCCAAATCGCCACATTACCCCATCGCCACATTACCCCATCGCCACATTACCCCATCGCCACATTGCCAAATCGCCACATTGCCAAATCGCCACATTACCCCATCGCCACATTGCCAAATCACCACATTACCCCATCGCCACATTACCCCATCGCCACATTACCCCATCGCCACATTACCCCATCGCCACATTACCCCATCGCCACATTACCCCATCGCCACATTGCCAAATCGCCACATTGCCAAATCGCCACATTACCCCATCGCCACATTGCCAAATCGCCACATTGCCAAAACGCCACATTACCCCATCGCCACATTACCCCATCGCCACATTACCCCATCGCCACATTACCCCATCGCCACATTACCCCATCGCCACATTACCCCATCGCCACATTGCCAAATCGCCACATTGCCAAATCGCCACATTACCCCATCGCCACATTACCCCATCGCCACATTGCCAAATCGCCACATTACCCCATCGCCACATTACCCCATCGCCACATTACCCCATCGCCACATTGCCAAATCGCCACATTGCCAAATCGCCACATTACCCCATCGCCACATTGCCAAATCGCCACATTACCCCATCGCCACATTACCCCATCGCCACATTACCCCATCGCCACATTACCCCATCGCCACATTGCCAAATCGCCACATTACCCCATCGCCACATTGCCAAATCGCCACATTGCCAAATCGCCACATTGCCCCATCGCCACATTACCCCATCGCCACATTACCCCATCGCCACATTACCCCATCGCCACATTACCCCATCGCCACATTGCCAAATCGCCACATTGCCAAATCGCCACATTGCCAAATCGCCACATTACCCCATCGCCACATTACCCCATCGCCACATTACCCCATCGCCACATTACCCCATCGCCACATTACCCCATCGCCACATTACCCCATCGCCACATTACCCCATCGCCACATTGCCAAATCGCCACATTGCCAAATCGCCACATTGCCAAATCGCCACATTACCCCATCGCCACATTGCCAAATCGCCACATTGCCAAAACGCCACATTACCCCATCGCCACATTACCCCATCGCCACATTACCCCATCGCCACATTACCCCATCGCCACATTACCCCATCGCCACATTACCCCATCGCCACATTGCCAAATCGCCACATTGCCAAATCGCCACATTACCCCATCGCCACATTGCCAAATCGCCACATTACCCCATCGCCACATTACCCCATCGCCACATTACCCCATCGCCACATTGCCAAATCGCCACATTGCCAAATCGCCACATTACCCCATCGCCACATTACCAAATCGCCACATTACCCCATCGCCACATTACCCCATCGCCACATTACCCCATCGCCACATTACCCCATCGCCACATTGCCAAATCGCCACATTACCCCATCGCCACATTGCCAAATCGCCACATTGCCAAATCGCCACATTGCCCCATCGCCACATTACCCCATCGCCACATTACCCCATCGCCACATTACCCCATCGCCACATTACCCCATCGCCACATTACCCCATCGCCACATTGCCAAATCGCCACATTGCCAAATCGCCACATTGCCAAATCGCCACATTGCCAAATCGCCACATTACCCCATCGCCACATTACCCCATCGACACATTACCCCATCGCCACATTACCCCATCGCCACATTACCCCATCGCCACATTACCCCATCGCCACATTACCCCATCGCCACATTGCCAAATCGCCACATTGCCAAATCGCCACATTACCCCATCGCCACATTGCCAAATCGCCACATTGCCAAATCGCCACATTGCCAAATCGCCACATTGCCAAATCGCCACATTGCCAAATCGCCACATTACCCCATCGCCACATTACCCCATCGCCACATTGCCAAATCGCCACATTGCCAAATCGCCAAATCGCCACATTACCCCATCGCCACATTACCCCATCGCCACATTACCCCATCGCCACATTGCCAAATCGCCACATTGCCAAATCGCCACATTACCCCATCGCCACATTACCCCATCGCCACATTACCCCATCGCCACATTGCCAAATCGCCACATTGCCAAATCGCCACATTGCCAAATCGCCACATTACCCCATCGCCACATTGCCAAATCGCCACATTGCCAAATCGCCACATTACCCCATCGCCACATTGCCACATCGCCACATTGCCACATCGCCACATTGCCAAATCGCCACATTGCCAAATCGCCACATTGCCAAATCGCCACATTGCCAAATCGCCACATTACCCCATCGCCACATTACCCCATCGCCACATTGCCAAATCGCCACATTGCCAAATCGCCACATTGCCAAATCGCCACATTACCCCATTGCCACATTACCCCATCGCCACATTGCCACATTGCCAAATCGCCACATTGCCAAATCGCCACATTACCCCATCGCCACATTGCCAAATCGCCACATTGCCAAATCGCCACATTGCCAAATCGCCACATTACCCCATCGCCACATTGCCAAATCGCCACATTGCCAAATCGCCACATTGCCAAATCGCCACATTGCATCATCGCCACATTGCATCATCGCCACATTGCATCATCGCCACATTGCATCATCGCCAGCAACCGATCGCCAGCAACCGATCGCCAGCAACCGATCGCCAGCAACCGATCGCCGATCGCCAGCAACCGATCGCCGATCGCCAGCAACCGATCGCCGATCGCCAGCAACCGATCGCCGATCGCCAGCAACCGATCGCCGATCGCCAGCAACCGATCGCCGATCGCCAGCAACCGATCGCCGATCGCCAGCAACCGATCGCCGATCGCCAGCAACCGATCGCCAGCAACCGATCGCCAGCAACCGATCGCCAGCAACCGATCGCCGATCGCCAGCAACCGATCGCCGATCGCCAGCAACCGATCGCCAGCAACCGATCGCCAGCAACCGATCGCCAGCAACCGATCGCCGATCGCCAGCAACCGATCGCCAGCAACCGATCGCCAGCAACCGATCGCCGATCGCCAGCAACCGATCGCCAGCAACCGATCGCCGATCGCCAGCAACCGATCGCCAGCAACCGATCGCCAGCAACCGATCGCCAGCAACCGATCGCCGATCGCCAGCAACCGATCGCCAGCAACCGATCGCCAGCAACCGATCGCCGATCGCCAGCAACCGATCGCCAGCAACCGATCGCCGATCGCCAGCAACCGATCGCCAGCAACCGATCGCCGATCGCCAGCAACCGATCGCCAGCAACCGATCGCCGATCGCCAGCAACCGATCGCCAGCAACCGATCGCCGATCGCCAGCAACCGATCGCCGATCGCCAGCAACCGATCGCCAGCACCCGATCACCAATCGATCACCGCACCGCACATCACTTACCTGTGATCGCCGCCGAAAGAGGCCGATGACCGCGTGACCGCCGTTTAAGTAGCAGGGGGCGCCGGCTGATGACGGCTGCCGTGCGCCCCCCGCTGATTGGTCCGGGAGGCGAGGGGTGACTTGGGTCACCAAGAGGTGACCTCCAGCTCACCCCTGGGCTACGCGATCGAGGCTCCGCTGGCGTCATCCCATCGAAGTAAGCAGGGGGCGCCGGCTGATGACAGGTGCCGTGCGCCCCCCGCTGATTGGTCAGGGGAGCGATCGGGTGACTTGGGGGACACCCAGGTCACCTCCCCCTGACCCCTGGACACCCTTCCAGAGGATTCCATCGAAACTGGCCAGCTGATTCTTCTGAGGCGCCTGTAAGGTAAGGGGAATGCCAGCCACGTAAAATTTACGTGGCTGGCGGTTAACTGCAGGAGAGGCAGCCACGTAAATTTTACGTGGCTGGCGTTTAAAGGGTTAAGGACATACAAAAACTCCCGGGGACTTTGATGAGGTTTGCATCTTAATTTGTAGATGTCACGTCTGGCCGCCGTAATGGATTTATAAGGCCCAAATTCCATTTTAACCTCATGTAAAACATCCTGCCATTTCCTAATCCCCCTTTCTCTGAATGAGGTGAAATAATGGCGGTACCTGTTTTCAAATGCCCATGGTAAAAACCTGATTCTATCTGCATCAGCATATAATTGCAATGAATCCATAGTAGATTCATACAATTCCAGATGGTTAGCAATTTCTATAGATCCCTTTTTAGAAAACTTAGGAACAGTGGCATTTAAGAATTTGATAATCCCAGATGAACTCTGATCCCCCTTTGGAGACTGATTGTCCCTCTTTCTAGGGGAAGCCTGGTTATCCCGTCTTAAAATCTCATCCCTCTTATGGGCAAATTTGTCCCTACGGGTTGATGAATATTCTTTACTCCTCTCCCTATCAGAATCAAAATCACTACTACTTTCCTCATAGTAATAAGATACAGGTGATTTAATCCTTACAGCCCTCTCTGGGGAAGAGTGAGATACTTCATGCCTCAAGCCTTTTGTGTCATTAGCACCTTGTAATGCCAATACTGCTTGACACGCCTGGGTTAACTGAGTCATTAATTCATTGGTATCTAAGCTATCATTTTCTGAGGTCTGACTAACAGGATTTTGGTCTGATTTTGCTTTAAGAGCATATGATTTTGAGGGAATATTTTGGGGAGTAAGAGTGGGCGGTTCTGGGAAGCTTCCACTGTCTGGCAAAGCACTTTCCACTTTGAATGCAGTGGGGCTTTGTCTTGCTTGCTGCAGCCTATAATAACGATGATTAATTTCATCAGCTTCTTGCTCTAATCTTTGATATGCCGTTTTACAATGGTCAATCTCACTTTGTAATTCTTTAACTGCTAACTTTCCTGATTCTACTTCTTTTTCTAAACTGTCTATATAAACTTGTACATTACTTAGATACATATCCTTTTTAGTTGAATGGTTATTAACTTCTAGTAGTGCGAATAAAACTATTGGTACCAATCTTAATAAGTGTAGATCCTTATTAGTATTGCTTTTAAGTGCAGACATATATGTTAAATGTCTTCTAACCGTTCCAGACAATGCCCATACATCTGTACATTCTCTCTTGGAATCTTGGCATAACCCCTGTTTCCAAGCTTCTATATCCTCACTTAAATTCAATCTCTCATGTACATATTCCACGATACTATAGATTAATTGTTCTGGGCTAGATGGACCACCCAGAGCGGCTTCACAGGAGCCGGTATCGCTATTGACGGTACTCATTTTTACTACTGATAATTTCAGATTACAAATATGTCAATATAAATTTAGACTCGAGGTGAATATAGAATATAGTATAGAGTTTTACTATTGCACAAACAAATTAACGCTACAAGATCTCGCTGGGGCCTCCAAATTATGTCGGGGTTTATGAAGCAAAGCTCATAAGGATGAATCTATAGCTAGGGTTAAATTTCTAAGGCGGACATAAAACACCTTATAAAAGAGATCTCTTGAGGTAATTTAGTAGTGCAGTAATAAAATCTATTCACGGTTAAAGATAAATAACAAGCATTTATTATAAATACAATTATAATCAATAACCAATAAAACAAAACAATCAGATCAAAATCAAAATCAAAATCAAGCTGAGAGCTTGAATGCTGGTCACTGAGATTGGGATCTTTCTGTTGACCTCTGCTGCTGATCTCTGCTGGTGAATCCTGCTCTCTCTTGATGATCCTCCCCCTAAGAATTATCCCCATTATATTTAAATTTCTTATCTATATCCATCCCTCTAGCAAACATGACGTCATTGGGGAATGGCTAAGTGTCCGGTGACTTGACCAATTCCATCTCCCGCCACAAGGGGTCATCGTAGGATAAGAAATGAATTTGGCACTATGTTGGAAAAATATTTAAAAACTAGGATAGGGAAATTACATATACCCATATATATCCAGGTGTATGGACTTATTTAAAATGTATATAGAAATACCCAAATCTATATATATATATATATATATATATATATATATATATATATATATATACTCCCACATATCCCAGAATCGTCCTTACATAATTATTCAGCATTAACTGGAACTAAAGGAATAATTATTTGTCTTAAATGACATTCTATCGACTATAGAATTGTTATCCTGGGGGTAATTATCATGGTATATATTTAACACATTTAAAATCCTATAACATGGGGGGGCGTGGCTTAGCAATGGCGGCGTGAGGGCGCGTTATTGAGGAGCTCTGCAAGTGAGATAGGATAACGAGGGAATCTTACCGTTTTACAGCCCACTGACGAGATGTCCAAGCGTCGGAAGATCAGGACGACCCCTGGCAGTGACAAGGCTGGCAAGATCAGCAAATTCCTGCGGGCGAGACAGCCGGCCGGGAGCGGCGGCAGGGAGGACAAGATGGCGGCGGCGGCCGAACGGAGAGAGGTGCCGCGGGCGGCGGAGAGCCCATCATCTGGCCTGGGGGGGCGGCCTGGAGGTCGCTCACCCTCTCGGACGGTGCACCCAGGTGTTCAGGCGGCGGAGGTGCTGAGATCGGCGGGTCCCGTGGTCGGAGGTGAGGCGCAGCCGGGAGCTCTGCAGCGCACGTGTGCCGCCAAGACCCTTGCCGGCGAGACTGACAGCAGCAGCCGGGAGCCGCGGAATAGAGCGGGTGTGATCTCTCCCCCGGCGGAGCAGGTATGGGGGCTGCAGCGCACCGGGGACGCTGCCCACGGTGATGACAGAGGACTGGCCGGGAAGATGGAGGACGGGGAGGCCGGAGCCCTCCCCCTGTCAGCGCGGAAGAGCGGGTCCCGCATTGGAGAGGAGGCGGCGGGTTGCCCGGGCGGGGAGTCATTGCACGGGGTGGAGGAGTCCCCTCCTCATACTGATCAGCTGCCCCATGGTACGGGGGTGACTCAGCTCCCGCAGGAAACTGGAGCAGTGTGGCCAGAGGGGCTCGGACTGGGCAGCAGGGACTGGGGGGAACACCCGGCGGCAGAGGCCATTATGGGACCCCAGGAGGAAGCTGGCCTGCATACACAATTGCCTGCTCAGTCCCGGGGCCAAACGGCAGCGAGCAGTGGGGCCCCTCCAGCAGAAGAGCCTTGGGCACTACAGAATGGGGCAGGAAGGAAAAGAGGTGGCCCTGGTACAGAAACGGCTGTGCCGGAGATACATCCCCCCCCCCGCGGCATAAATATTCTTGAAATGGGTGACGAGGATGCCCGGGAGACGTCGGGGCTCTTTGACAGCGGAGCCCACGCGAATGGACCCCATGAGAGCGGAGGGCGTGGCGCCTTACCCCAGGAAAATAGAGGGGACGGTGAAAGGCGGGGCATGCCCCGGGAATGGAGAGCGTCGCCAGGTCCGGCTGGATCCGGGAGTCGCCCGAGTGGCACCATGGAGGACCAGGGACTCAGTGCATCGCCCCCGGATAGCCTCATTTTTTTCTCTGATGGACCTGACAGCCCGGCCCGGCCTCGGTCGCCCACCGGGTCCCGGTTATTGTCGGCCTCGCCAGGCTTGGCGCCTCGGGGATCCGTACCAAAGGAGCAGTATAATCTCGACATTTTACTGAAATTTTTGCCATCCAGACGGGACTTTGAGAATTACACCAATAGGATGGAGTCCCTGTTGAGAAGAGAGCTGGAAGAGGTGACACGAGCGGTCTCAGAGGTATCCGGCCGGGTCAGCTCCCTTGAACATCACCGGACCAACACGGACCAGCGTCTGGAAGCACTGGAACGGGCGCACACAGCAATGCAACAGGCTCAAGCGGACTCTAACCAACAAACAATCAGGGCCCTGATGCACTTAGATGATCTGGAGAACAGGAGCCGCAGGAATAACATACGGATACGCGGTCTCCCTGAAGCCCCGGAGAATAACAATCTGAATGAAGTGGTCTCCCGGATTTTTAACATTGTGCTGGACAGGCCCCCTGAAGAACATATCAAAATCGACAGAGCCCACAGGGCTCCCGGCCCGCGCTCCATGGATCCTGGCAGGCCAAGGGACGTGGTCTGTCGGGTCCACTTTTATAAAGTTAAGGACGATATTATGAGAAGAGCATGGGACAGGGGCCCCATCCCTTATAATGGTTCGCGGATTACCTTGCTCCCGGATCTTGCCAGACGCACCCTCCACATGCGTCGCCTTATGAGACCGTTGTTGGAGTCTATCAAGTCAGTTGGAGCGGCTTACAGATGGGGCCACCCATTCCATCTGGTGGTCACGAAGAGAGGGCGATCATTCGTTCTGCGATCGCACTCACAGCTCCCGGATCTCTTCAGCTTCTTGGAGATCCCGAGTGTACCGGTGGACGATTGGCTGGCGCCTGATGTGGGGATCCCTGGAGAACAAGGAAGACGTCCGCCTCCTAGAGGACCCAGGCCGCAGAGGAATAGAGCCAGAGATGGCGGACGTCGACAAGCTGTTTAGATCAGCTGCTATCATCGGGGGCGCGTCGTGGCCTGGTCTGCCTCCGCCGGGTTTGCTTACGGCCCGGGGGGTGCGGGCTTCGCACCCGCCGCCTTGGGCCGGCTATTTGTAGAGCCCTGGTCTTGTCCCCCCCCCTGCCTGGGCCCGTTGGACAGAGACCAAACTGTGGAACTGGACCCTGCGTGCTGGACTACAACCATACAGAGCTGTGTGCGTGGTTGGCTATCTTTTCCCATTCATGGGTGGATATAGGAGGGCGCGGGTGTGCTGGGGGGGTGGCGCCGTTCATGAGTCAATGTGAATAAGTGCCGTTGGCTCGTGGACGGCGTGGCCTGCTCTGGCTCCCGTGGCGGGCTCTGGGGCGGGCGGGGGGGGGCTTGGATGTGGATGGATGACCTGGGGGGGTGGGCGGCGCGTCCTGCTGATGAACACTGGTGGACTAAGGTGGCCTCTTGAGGTGGGTGGGGGCAGAGGATGAGAGCTTCCCGGTCTCCCGAAGCCGGCTTGCCCTTAGCTGAGGGGGAGTTGGCGGGAAGGGGCTGGGAACCTATTGTTGGTAACTGTTAAGCATGCAAAGATGTTCTTCTGCTCAGGTTAATGTTTAATGTTATGTTATTATTGAATGGTGAAGATGTTTACCAGAGGCTTGGGACTTTGGAGAAGTGGACTCCCATAGTGTGTGTATAAGAGAGAGCATCTCCTCGCTCGCGGCTGTGGCTTTCCACTTCCCCCCAGTAGGCCTGAACGCTCGTCTCTTATAAAGAGGACCAAAGGAGCGTTATTGCTAACGTTAGCATTAGCATTTAGTACTTGTTCGTTTCTTATTGTTATTTGTTTCTGTAGTCTTCCCCCTTATTTAGAGAGCCCTAGTGTCACAACCCCCCCTTCTTTCCCTCTCTCTGGTCCTTCTTCCCTATCCCCCAAGTAGCGCGTGGACAATGGCAGAGTTGGTGGTCAGCTCATTTAATGTTAAGGGGCTAAATGTCCCGGAGAAAAGGTCACAAGTGTTATATGATATGCATAAACACAAAGTTGCCATTCTGCTTCTCCAGGAGACGCATTTTAAAGAGGGACATATTCCGAACATTAAAAACAGATATTATCCTACCTGGCATCATGCACCTAATCCCAATATTAAAGCAACAGGGGTTTCGATCGCCATCCATAAGTCTCTTCCCCACAAGACCATAGAGGTCAGGACGGACCCCAACGGGCGATTTATATTTCTTAAAGTGGAGTTGTATATGAAAATATACACCATAGCGAATATCTATGCCCCCAACACTGACCAGGTGGGCTTCTGTGTAAGAGTTCTGAGGATGTTGGAGGGGTTCTCGGAGGGCACTTTGCTAGTGGGAGGAGACTTTAATGTCTCCATGCAGCCTGAGTTGGACTCCTCCTCCGGGGTGTCGGCAGTATCCCTAAGTAAACGAAACAAGCTGAAAAAAGTGCTGGCTGACATGCAGTTGGTGGACTCGTGGCGGGCCCTGCATGCACGAGACAGAGACTTTACGTTCTTCTCTTCTGCTAAGAAATCTTATAGCAGAATAGATTATTTATACTTGAGCCATCATGCCATGGATTGGGCTCCACAGGCGCAGATCGGCCAGATCGTATGGTCAGACCATGCGCCGATATTCCTTTCCGTGTGCCTGCCCGGGCTCTACCCAAGGTGCTGGAATTGGAAGCTCAATAATAATTTGCTTGGGGACGCTGTCTGCATGTCGGGGGTACGAGAAACGATCAAAGAATTTCTGAAGAATCATGCACAAGACCCCACACCCCTTCCATATCAATGGGAGGCCTTGAAATGTGTAGTGAGGGGAGAGTTCATTAAGCACGGGACCAGGCTGAAAAAGCAGCGAGCCGCCTCAATCCGGGATACTATACAGCTCATTCAATCCCTGGAACGGGACCATAAAAGGAACCCAACAAATGGTTTGCTCCTCGACTTACTGAAGGCTAGGGAGAAGTTACAGGGATTATATAGTCAAGCATACCTAAGGTTTAGGGAACGTCAGAAGGCCATCTATTACGAATCAGCCGACAAATGCGGGAGGCTACTAGCCAGGGCGCTACACCCTAGAAGCGCGACCACGTATGTACCCAGTATCAGGGGATCACAGGGGCATATGACTATGATGCCTTCCCAAATAGTAGACGCGTTCAGGGACTACTACCAATCCTTATATAATTTAAGGCAGGACCAGATCACCCCGATGTCTGCGGACCCCCCGGAGGATGTAGTTAAATATGTACACGATACCCCTCTTCCCCCCATTCCTGAGGAGGAAGCAGAGGCATTGGAGGAGCCTTTTTCAGTGCACGAGGTGGCCAAGGCAATTAGAGAGACGCCGCAAGGTAAAAGCCCGGGGGCAGATGGCTACACCCCCAAATTTTATAAGCAGCTGGCTCCCGAGCTGATTCCCTTCCTGGTCAGAGTGTTTAACTCCATAGGCCCTAAATGCGGGTTCCCGGGGCAGTCTCTAGAGGCCATTATCACAGTCCTACCCAAGCCGGGGAAGGACCCCTCTTTGTGTAGTAGTTACAGGCCAATATCACTAATTAATGTAGATATTAAACTATACGCTAAAATTATATCTTCTAGGCTCCAGCCGTTACTCCCGGGAGTGATAAACCTAGACCAGGTGGGGTTTGTGCCGGGGCGGGAGGCACGGGACAACACCAATAAGGTATTGAACCTGATTGCATATGCAAACTCCAATAAGCTACCTGCGTGCCTGTTGTCATGCGATGCAGAGAAGGCATTCGATAGAGTAGATTGGATGTTTCTTAAGGCCTCTCTCCAGCAGGTCGGTGTTGGTCCGTCCCTCCTGTCCAGGATATTGGCGCTATACTCCGGGCCTACGGCAAGAGTAAGGGTGAATGGTCTCCTCTCATCGGCCTTTAAGGTTAATAATGGTACACGGCAAGGTTGCCCACTCTCCCCATTACTATATGTCATTACAATGGAACATCTAGCGGTGGCGATACGGCAGAATCCTGACATTAGGGGCGTGGTAGTGGGAGACCGTGAATACAAGGCCTCCTTGTACGCTGACGACCTGCTGCTGCATTTGGGAGCCCCTTTGACTTCCTTTCCTGTGGCCCTCAAGGAATTTGAGACCTTCGGGCGTGTGAGTAATTTTAAAATTAATTACTCGAAGTCGGAGGCTTTGAATGTCTCCCTTTCGCAGCAGACGGTGAGACAGTTGGAATCCGACTTCTCATTTAAATGGCAGCCCCACTCCATAAAATACCTCGGCGTCGAGGTGCCTACCGACCTGTCTCGTCTATACGAACTTAACTACTCCCCCCTGCTCCTGAAGACGTTGAGTGAGCTGACTGCGTATAATAATAAGCAACTCTCATGGTTCGGGAGGATTAATGTGTTAAAAATGGATATTCTCCCCAAATTCCTCTATTTTTTTCGGACGATCCCCATATATTTACCCAGCTGCTTTTTCAGGAGACTGAAAACGGCTTTCTTGAGATTTGTGTGGGGCACAGGGAGACCCCGGATAAGATTTAGTACGCTTACTAGGCTTAAACCGAACGGGGGGGCGGGACTTCCCGATCTGAAAACATACCATGCAGCAGCCATGACTCTCCGCATCCTGGACTGGGCCGAAAGAGGGGAGAAAAAACAGTGGGTGGAGCTAGAGAAGACGCTGTCTCCCGTTAACCCAATCTCTCTGCCGTGGGGTGGCTTTCTACCCAAACAACGGAGGGATACCCTTCCATTCTTGGCAGGGCAATTCTTGAAGGTGTGGGACAACCTGACCAAGCGGGGAGAGGTGATCCATAGGCCTGGCCCTTTGACCCCACTTTTTGATAACTACTCCTTTGCTCCGGGCGTGCGGGCCAGGGGTTTCCTGGCGTGGGAGGCGTCCTCTAATGTTACTATAGGAGACATTATGGCCTCGGGCAGGTTCCCCACGTTGGAAGAGATGAGGCAGAACGCATCGGGTAGACGTATCTCGTGGCTCCTGTATAATCAGTTGAGTGCCTTTATAAAATCCCAGAACCTAGCGGATCGGGGCGTTAGGCCTTTAACGCAGTTGGAGCATACGTTGACTCGAGCCCCCCCGGATAAACATGCAGTCGCTGTCTTGTATCGCACGATGCTGGGGATTAGGCATAGCTCACCGCCGGGATTCATTAGAAAATGGGAAAAGGAACTGGGCGTACAGTTAGATGACGAAGACTTAAATAAGATTTATCTATTCACCCATAAACTCTCGACCCCATGTGCAGCACAGGAAAAGAATTATAAGGTTTTGACCCGGTGGTATAGATGCCCGGTGGATATCCATAAATACAATAACTCCAGCTCTGATAGGTGTTGGCGGTGCTCGAAAGAGCTTGGCACCATGTTACATATCTGGTGGGGTTGCCCTACTGTTTGGAGCCTCTGGGAGAGGGTAGTGTCAACTTATAACTCCATTATGGGGGAGTCGGTGCAGAACACCCCGCAGTTGGCGTTGTTGTCTCTGCTTCCTGGGTCCATTTCTGGGAACAAAAAGGGGATCTTGCGACATTTTATCACAGCAATGAGAACAGTCATTCCAAGACATTGGAGGTCTGCGGTCTTGCCGACGTTCGTGGAGTGGGCCCGGGAGGTTGAGAACATACGCAGAATGGAGGAGATGATTATGGAGGCCAGGGGCATGCAGGAGGCGCACACGCGGGCATGGGCGGTGTGGATTGACTACAGAGATAATCGCCTACCCTCTGAAGCACCATAGACGGTGATTGGCCACGCGCTCCTGCCACCCTTACCCCAATTTCCCCCTTCCCCCTTGTTCCTCCCTCCCCTTCCTAGTGTCTCCTTAGTTCTGTATCTACTCTCTTCTTTATCTCTATTACCTTTTCGTTATTGCTGAAGGACTGCAGGGGACAAGGTAGGCCGAACCCGCTCCCGCCTGCATCAATCCTGCTCTGATGTGACCGGACGGTCTGCAGCGGAGAGGCCCGCTGGACCCTCAGACTGGCCACATGGGAGGACTGGAGCCTCCAGCTTAAGGCTAGGCTGGCGAGATGTTACTGCCTACCGGATTAGAGTACGGCTTGAGGCACCGCGGTATGGAGCCGGGTCGGGCGGGAGGCCGTGATGGGCGGGAGGGGGTGGTGGTTGATTTCGTTAGCACGATGACTGTTTTTGATGATAATAGTTAGACCTGCAGTCCGACATGCTTATGTTAGATTATCATACTTGTCATTGTTATCTTGCTATGTCTTAAATGTACACTGTTAACCCTGAAAACTTGAATAAACTTATATTATACAAAAAATCCTATAACATATCTATTAGTCACAAAAATATGATTTAGTAATATTATAAATCTATAATATAGATCATTCCATCTATAATAACTAACTTAAAAGTCATAACATTACACTAACATAAATTTCAACATATATATAACTATAAAAATAGCTACTAAACCTACTTAATTGAGACAACAATTCTTCATAAAAATACAATAATTATTCATACCCTGGGCATCAACTATATATATATATATAAATATATACATACAAGTAAATAGTATAAATGGCATATTCTAAAGGACAACATTATTACTGATAATTTTAACTGGCAAAGCATCCCTTTCCGGGAATCCCCAAACAAGCTCAATTTTGCTGAAACATCATTCCCTTGAAATTGTGTAACCATTTCAGTCTAGAAAGGTGTTTATTTGTCTTGTAAAAGAAGAAAAAAATCTCAGGGTCTTGTCTTACAGCGGGGCTTGTGAGCTTTTCCTCAGCTCAGCAAACATTTCTCCTGGAACTCCATTGTCTCAAAAATAACCCTCATGTGGAAAACTGATAATGGTGATCCCTGTAAGCTTTCTACATGGACCACAGACATATAGTCTGGTCTTATATTGTGAAGAGACTTCTTGCCAAATAAACCCTCACTCTGTGAAAATACAGACCTTCAAATACGCAAATATGCAGGTTTCACAACATCAGCAGAATCAATATTGAAAACCCTGTTTTAGTATCGCCTCACATAGGCCTCCTAAAGAAAAAAAATATATATGTGAATAGACCCTCACTAGGCCATGGCTTCTACTAATTTTGTGTTTAAAATTATATATTAATACATATATGGATATTGAGAGATAGCCTGACAGTTCATACTTAAAGTAGTTTTTGGTCAAAACCAGTGTAAGTAGATCAATGCATAGCTGATTAAATGCAGGTGAACCTCCCATCTCTTGTAACGCTCTGGAAATCGCTGCAATGCCAGAGTCATGTGGGATGGACGTGTATAGTGATGAGAGTACTGAGTGTATGGAACCACCTCGAAGCAAGATACCATCAGGCCCACCAGCTGCATCCCCTGCCGGATGGAGGGATGAGGGCAAGACATAGGAAGCCTGGCTTGGGCTTGAAGACTCTCCACCTTCTGCTGAGGGAGAAAAATCTGGACTTGAGATGTATCCAGAGTCATGCCCAGAAAGGGCACCATTGATGGTGACAGGAAAGACTTGGGGTGGTTTATCACCCAGCCAAAGGACTCCAGTGTGGACACCACCAGCTGGGTATCCAGCTCGGCCTGCTGGAAGGACTGAGACATGATGAGAATGTCCTCCAAGTAAGGAAGGATGCGAATGCCCTGAGATCTCAGCAGAGCCATTACGCCCACCAGCACCTTAGTGAATACCCTGGGAGCCGAGGTGATACCGAAAGGCAAGGCCACAAATTGGTAGTGCTGATCCTCCAGAGCGAACCTGAGGAATCTCTGATGACCTGGAAAGATTGGTACATAAAGGTAAGCGTCCTTGATGTCTACAGAGGTCATGAAGTCGCCCGGTCGTAGTGAATTGACAGCTAAGCGCAGAGTCTCCATGCGAAAGTGTTTGAACCTGACAAATTTGTTGAGGCGCTTTAAATCTAGGATGGGTCTGATGGACCCGTCTTTTTTGGGGACAGTGAAAAGATTGGAATAGTAGCCTCTGCCCCTTTCCACAAAGGCACCTGGCAGATGACCCCCAACTCCAGAAGGTTTTGGACAGCAAGGCACAGACCCTGAGCTGACAGGGGGTTTTGAGCCATCCGGGATTTAATGAATCTTGGGGGCGGCCAGGCTGCAAACTATCTTGTAACCGGAGGACACTACCTCCTGAATCCACCGGTCTGAGACATGAAGCCTCCAGACGTGAGCAAAGAGCCGAAGCCGTCCCCCCACCCGGATGGGTGAGTGTGCCCCTTCATGCCTGAGGGGGCTTGGGTGAGGATTTTGGCTTGGGACCCCAGCAGAGGCCAGGACGGCCACGTCCTCTGCCCCTTCCCCAGTGATCTCTGCGGGCCCCAGTAAAGGAGACTCCTCGGCCAGATCTGGAACCACGGAAGGTTGGGAGAAAGGCACCCATCCTGTGAAAGGACCAGGACGGCATCCTACGTTGAAGTAACCTACCGCCCCTGGCCAACAAATCCAAGCGTTCACCAAAGAGGCGCAGGCCCTTGCAAGGGAAACCAGTGAGAGCCTTCTTAGCTGCATTATCAGCTACCCACTGACGTAGCCAGACAGAGCGGCGTATAGCCACCAACAGGGCAGAAGTACTACCACACATTTTAATGGCATCATCCATGGCAGAAAGAATATATGCAATAAATTCCTCACAAAGCAGGAGAGATCTATACTCTTCTCTACCCGCATCCTCAGATGCCCCATCCAAGAGACACTTAAGCACCCCTTTAATGGCAATAGCCGTAATAGAGGCACAAACCGGGCGCAGCACCGTCCCCACACAGGCAAAGGCATGACAGGCCAGTTGGTCCAAGCGCCGGTCCTCACCATCCTGCAGGGTAGTAGTAGCAGGAGAATGCATGACAGATGTATTGGACAACCCGAGAACGGGCGCATCCACCTCGGGAGGACATGTCCAACGCTTAACAACATCAGCAGGAAAGGGATACTTCTTGTCACAACTCTTAGGCACCCCTGGCAGCTTGCTAGGTCGTTCCCATTCCTTGAGCACTAGATTCTTAAAGTGAGACTGTTCAGGGAACTCCCAGCGTGGCTTAACCGTATGAAAAAGCTCACCCTGCTGCTGCGGAGCCACTGCTGGGGGAGAAATACAAAGCACTTATGTGACTCAGCAATCCGTCAGTGTCATCAGGGGACCACAGGTCTTCCCCCAAAAGAGTCCCAGTACCACCGTAAAACTTAGGTTGTACCTCAGAGGATTCAGAATCAGAAAATAATTTCCCCTCCTCAAGGGGGTAGGGAACTGAGAGTGAATAAGGGCCCACAGGGAAGAGGGAAACCGCGGGTGACAAATGCCGCTTCTTGGCAGAAGCCTTACGCGGGCAGACCCAGCAAGATGTTTTTCAATGCTGGCCACCCATGCAGCAAAATCAGGTTGAGACTCCCCGCTAATATGCCCCTCGGTGGGGGTCATATGTAAGCGTGGGGGGGGGGTAGATGAGGCCAGATGAGGCACCCAGTAGACAATGGGAGGAGTGAGGGTGGAGGGGAACACCTATGGGAATAAGGGTTAACTGCACAGGTTGAGCCTGGCAGAAACCCATGGAGCAGGGGGGGCATCCCAAAAGACTCACCATCAGCCTAAACCGCCTACCCTGTCAGGGCAGGGACTGTGGTAGGAGAATAGCTCCTCAGCACCCAACTGGTGCTTACTGACCTACCTTCACCCGAACCTTGTCAGCCGAGGCAGCAATATGGAACGGAATGGGTGGGAATAGTCCTGCAGGGCCGCAGGCATATAAGCCCAGCTCACCTGCGCCACATAGAGAGCTATCTTCTATCTTCGCAGCCCAGACTGCAGAAAATAATTTGTGTGGGGAATTTGTGGGAGGTCCCCGACTTATATAGGGCCAAGAGGAGCCACAAGCTGTTTTCTGCAGTCCAGCGCCCTCTTGTGGATGTATTACTCAAGAGTAAGGAATATTCTGGAACAGGACGTGCTGTATACTTAAAGGTTTTAACCAACCGGTGATTGGCAAAAGAAATTTGGAAAAAAATTGCCAGAGCTGAAACATGGCCTTTTAGGGTACTAAGTTGAAGGTCCTGGTCCAAACCATGTTGTAAGAATTCCAGAATCTTGGGAATAGAAAACACCCGACAGGGAAGAGACTTGGACTCACACCAGGCAATGTAAGCATGCCAGACCCTGTAATAAATAAAGGACGAGGACTTCTTCCTAGCCCGAATCATGGTATCAACAACAGAAGCAGGCAACCCCTTTTCCATCAATATGGAGGTTTCAGCAGCCAAGCCGTTAAAGCCAGAGTTTGTAAATTGGGATGGCGTAGCTGCCCCTGGGTGAGAAGATCTGGATCCTTGGGCAAGAGGTGCCGGTCTACTGCCAACCGCACGACATCTGCGAACCAAACTCTTCTTGGCCAACAAGGGGCCACTAGTATGGCTAGTACCCGCTCCTGGGCTATCTTGCGCATGACCCTGCCCAGGAGAGGAAATGGAGGGAACACAGAGAAGCTGAAACTCCATCCACGGTATTGCCAAGGCATCCGTGGCGAAGGCCAGAGGATCCAGCGACAGAGACAAATCTGGTCAAAGTTTGTGATTGTGACGCAAACAGGTCCACGTCCGGCTGACCCCAGCGGTGACAGAGGGAGAGAAACACCTGGTTGTTGAGAGACCACTCTCCCAGACGAGACGTCCCCCTGCTCAGGGAGTCCGCCACCTGGTTCTCCACCCCTGGGATGTAAACCTCTGATATGCAGGGAACATGCTGTTCCGCCCAAGACAGAATCAGGGACACTTCCTTGAAGGCTCGCTTGCTCCGAGTCCCTCCCTGATGGTCGATGTAGGCAACCTGTCTGAGCGAATATGAACAGCCCGACCCCCAAGGTGAGTGGATAGGCGAGAAAGAATCAACCTGATCGCCCTCAGTTCCAGGACGTTGATGGAAGCATGGGCCTCTTGTGGGCCCCCACCAACCCTGGAACCTCAGGGACTTCCAGAAGCCTCCCCAGCCAGTCAGACTGGCATCCGTGGTGACCGTTTCCCAGCACAGGGGCAGGAAGGACCTGCCCCCCAGAAGGAGTCCAGCCACCACGAGAGACCCCGTCTGGCCAGGGGAGACAGAACAAATTCCTGATCCAGGGACACAGGGTCCCGATCCCAAACTCACAAGAGGTGCAACTGGAGAGGTCTCATGTGAAACTGAGCAAAGGGGACTGCCTCGAAGCAGGACACCATCAGGCCCACCAACTGCATCCCCTGACAAAAGGAGGGATGAGGACACGACAGCAGAGCCCGAGCCTGCAGCTGAAGAACTTCCACCTTCTGCTGAGGAAGGAATACCTTGACCAGAGAGGCATCCAGCGACATGCCCAGAGGCATCACTCCCGCCAGCACCTTGGTGAACACCCGAGGTGCCGAGGCGATAGCGAAGGGTAGAGCCACAAACTGGTAATGCTGACCCTGCAGCTCGAACCTTAGGAATCTCTGATGACCTGGGAAGATAGGCACATGAAGATAAGCATCCTTGATGTCTACAGTGGTCATGAAGTCGCCTGGGCGAAGGGTACTGACAGTAGAGCGCAGCGTCTCAATGCGAAAAGGTTTGAATCTGACAAATTTGTTGAGGCCCTTCAGATCCAGAATGGGCCTCAGAGAGACGTCCTTTTTGGGGACCGTGAAAAGATTGGAATAGAACCCCTGACCTCTTTCTTGATGAGGCACCAAACAAATGACTCCGGACTCTAACAGGCAATGAACAGGCAGAAGCAATCCCTGAGCGGACAGGGGGTTTAAAGACGTCCGGGATCTGATGAATCTTGGGGGGGCAGGCTGCAAACTATCTTGAAACCGGAGGACACTACCTCCTGAATCCACCAGTCTGAGACGTGAAGCTTCCAGACTTGAGCAAAGAGCCGAAGCCGCCCCCCCACCCAGATGGGTGAGGGCGCCCCTTCATGCCTGAGGGGGCTTGGGAGAGGGTTTGGGCTTAGGATTCCAGGAGAGACCGGGATGACCACGGTTTATGCCACGGCCCCAAGAATCTCTGCGACCACTGGAGAGGAGGGAGCCACGGCCCCCCTCTGGGAATGCTAAAGGAAGGGAGGGGGCAGAGGAGCCCCAAAAGTGCCGTGACTGCCTCCTACGCTAAGGCAGCCTTCCATACTTCTCTCCACTCCATAGCCTCCATATGGCGATTAGCACAGGCGCAATAGGCCAGCAGTGGGTACAGGCTTAAGACAGAAGCCACCCGGGATGCCCCCATAAGTTAAGGGGGGAATGAGGGGGAGGAAGGAGTAGAGCCGGGAGAAACCACAACCCAATGGTATCCCGCCTGAAAGACATAAGCAAAAACACATGAGCATCCCGCAGCAAATACACCCCGATTCAATAAAAAAAAACCCAAGGGGGACTCACGGACCAAATCAACCGCGGGGTCAGACCTTTGGATAAGGGACCCGCCGGAGGAAGCAGCGCTGCAGCCAGGAAGGGAGAAATCCAGACGCGCATCTCAGCCAAAATGGTGCCGGCAGAGGTACCTCGAGGGGCGGGGCACGAGGTGAACGACGTGATACGCATCACTCGGCCCCCTCCGAAGAGCACAAAAAACTGCGCTCAAGTGATCCGGCCGGCACCATGACCAAGCAAAATCACCTCAGGTTATAGCGCCCACAGCCGTTGAACGCAGTACAAAGCGGCGCGCCAGCTAAAAACACCAGAAAACACACCAAAAATGCGAAAACACCACAGATATGACTACTCGTCGCCACCCCCCCAACCAAGTAAGGGGTGGGGGAGAAGAGAGAAGCAGCGGCGAGCAGCCATGGTCAGCAAGGGAGGGGGGGCGTGGGGGGGACCCAAAGGAAAAAGAGGACACAGTCCCCAAACAACTTACCCCCTCAGAAGCTAGGACAGAAACTTTGCATCCCTACTGGTCTCACCATAAAGCCTATGGCCGGCTACCCTTTGTGTTACAGGGTCTGAGGCATGGAGCAGCGCTCCAGGAGCACTTGACCCTAGTGCTCTTCTACCTTCACCCGATCTGTCAGTCGAGGCTGGGAGGCAGTGAGGGTCCAGAAACGGGTGGAAATAGACTTGCAGGGCCGCAGGCTTGGTTGCTTCGCTCACCTGCGCAAGAGAGAGTGCCATCTGCTAACTTTGCAGTCCACTGCAGAGAGAACACTGGGGAACTCTATGGTTAAGCCCGGGACAAGCCACAGCTTTTCTGCAGTACCACTGCGCCACCTTGTGGCGGAATAAACCAACTGTTATGAATACCAAAGCGGCCGTGCCATGCAATAAAGAAAAAACAAAAACAGGTACTTGCCTTCCCTGGTTTCTGAGAATTATTTGGGCTATAACCATCCCCTGACAGTCACTGTACCTGTGCACAGCCACCTCCATTCATTGGAACAGCACTCGGACACTGGGAGTCCCGTTCTGGGAAACAAGGTTTCTGAGTGGTGGATGGCTGCTGATTAATTGGAATTACAGACCCTATGATGTTTGAAACCCAAAGTATTAGTTAGCCTAGCACCCTAAAATGTGAATAGAAAGGTTCATTATGAAGGGGTGCAACTTCCCACATATTTGTCTTAAAAGAGCAGATGGTGAACAACATCTAAGTCCCTACTATACTGATGAAGAAGGAGCATCCTCCAGCACCCGGCAGCATCCAACAAGATGGCTTTCACATTGACCAACATGCCTACTCCAAAGCGTAGCATACGCATCCCCCGACCACCTGTTGGGTGTAGACATGTGGGGGGCAGAAAGAAGGCACACTGGATGCTGCTGTCTTATGATGGGCAAACATCTCGGGATTTAAAATAAATCACAAGATGTTTGTCCAGCATAAGAAGGGGGCTGCATTTAATGCAGAATACATACATGAACCCTCCCCCAGAAAAGAATCCCACAAAAAACAGGATATGTTTTATTTTATTAAAATAGCATGTTCAACCACCATAAACAGATACTTTATTTTTCTTCTTTGGAGTACACTTGACAACACAAAAATGATTCAAAATATTCTGAATAGCTGCTTTAAATGCAAATTTACAGCTCAGTGAAACTTTTAAGGAAAATAAAAAATATTTTTCAAAGTTAAAAAAACATACAAACAAAAAAACAAATAAAGCTTTGTGACAAACATTTCACTCTTCATCTAAAGATACTTTATGGAGGGGGGTTATCTCATGTCAATATTTCAGAGGCTCCTCTGGCAAAACTATCTCAGCGTTCTGCATAGTATACAGCTACAACAAGTACCCATCATTTTGTTACACAAATATAAATAAAATTGGCATTTGCTTTTAGATTTTATCTCCCACCGAAAAAGAAAACAAAAAAAGTTTGTACGCAACATGGTCTTGATTAAATAACCATGATAGTTGGCCCACCACTGGCAACGGGAGTGACCTGTCCTGAGACATTAGTCCAAAACAGTCAAGGAAAGATATATAAAATGTGGAGACGTCCATGTGTCCTACACTACTGTACATAGAAAGACATTTTTAAAAAGTGCAAGGCAAGATTTGCAGTTCTCAAAGGTTTTAGGCACATCCATTCCTTTAAAGCAAGCTTTGCAGGGAAATTCCAGTTTTTTGTTTTTCTTCATGACACCCCCTCAGAAGTCCGTTTTCTCTTGCAGAAGAGGCAAAGAGAGGGAAAATAAAAATTACATCCTGTAAACCATCACATTATCCAGTCTTCCTAATGGAGCACTTAGCTGTGTCGCATTCGGCCCTTTTTTATTCGTGCAGGTTTGGGCTTGGGGATATACTGGTTGTTTGCTTGGTATTCAAGTTCCTTCCTGAAGTAGTGGATGGTTTTGTTCAGACCTTCTTCTAGTGGGACCTACAGAAGAGATAGCAATGAAAAAGACAATTCTGTGAGTACTCACCTGTAGAATTGCTTTTACCATGCATGGCACGGCCTGCTTCACGAAGTCATTACATCTGGGTTATTCCACCACAAGGTGGCGCAGTGTACTGCAAAAGAGTTGTGGCTCCTCCCGGTACCATATAAAAATGGAATTACCATAGACTTCTCCAGTGTTGACAAGCAGTTATTTCAAGAAACCGGGAGATAATAAAGGTAAAACAGGTAAAAGAACCCCAACTAATCACCATAAATAGGCAACCAAGAACAGCGATAATAAGGGTGGGGTGAAGCAGGCCGTTGCATGGTAAAAGCAATTCTACAGGCGAGTACTCACAGAATTGTCTTTTTCCCAATGCATGGCATGGCCTGCTTCACAAAGTCATTACATCTGGGACTTCCAAAAGCAGTGTCCATAAAGTAGGGTGGGATCCCCAAAGAGTAACAGCAGGCAGTTTAAACGACTACTGCCTGAAGTACCTTGCGGACAAAAGCAGCATCAGCTGAGGCCTTAACATCAACCTTGTAAAACTTGGAAAAAGTATGAACAGAAGACCAAGTTGCGGCCTTACAAACTTGTTCAACAGAAGCCTGGTGCTGAAAGGCCCAAGACACACCAATAGCACGAGTGGAATGAGCAGTAACCCTAAAAAGAGGAACCTTCCCCCTGGCAGAGTAGGCCTGCTCCACCGCCTGACGGATCCACTTGCTGATAGTGGATTTAGCCGAGGCAAACCCTTCCTAGGTCCAGCAGGAAGAACAAAAAGAGCATTAGATTTCCTGAAAGACTCAGTAGCAACCAAATAAAACTTCAGGGCCCTGACAACATCTAGAGAATTAAGGGTCCGCTCCTTAAAATTAGCAGGGTTAGGACACAAAGAAGGTAAGACAATGTCCTGATTGAGATGAAAAGCAGACACAATCTTAGGCAAGAAATCCGGCTTAAGCCGAAACACCACCTTATCCTGATGCCTTTCAAAATAAGGAGGTTTGATGGAAAGTGCTGCCAGCTCAGAAACTTGCCTGACAGAAGTAATGGCCACCAAAAAGGCCACCTTAAGAGTCAGAATGGGCAAGGCAGCCCCACGTATAGGCTCAAAGGGAAGACCCTGCAGAGCAGACAACACCAGATTCAGGTCCCAAACCGGTAGCATAGGCTTACGTGGCGGACGCACATGAGTAAATGGAAAAAAGTCTTAACCAACCGGTGATTGGCAAAGGATCTTTGGAAAAAAATTGCCAGAGCTGACACCTGGCCCTTGAATGTACTAAGTTGAAGGCCCGAATCCAAAGCATGTTGCAAAAATTCCAAAATCCTGGGGATAGAAAACACCCGACAAGGAAGAGACTTGGACTCACACCAGGCAATGTAAGCATGCCAGATCCTGTAGTAGATAAAGGACGAGGACTTCTTCCTAGCCCTAATCATGGTAACAACAGAAGCCGGCAAACCCTTATCCATCAAGATGGAGGTTTCAGCAGCCAAGCCGTTAAAGCCAGCATTTGTAAACTGGGATGGCACAGTTGTCCCTGAGTGAGCAGATCTGGATCCTTGGGCAGGGCATACTGATCTACTGCCAACTGCACGTCGTCTGCGAACCACACCCTCCTTGGCCAACAGGGGGCCACCAGAATGGCTGGTACCTCTTCCTGGGCAATCTTGCGCAGCACCCTGCCCAGTAGAGGGAATGGAGGAAACACAGAGGAGCTGAAACTCCGTCCAAGGCATTGCTAGCACATCCGTGGCGAAAGCCAGAGACAAACCTGGGAAGCTTGTGGTTGCGGCGGGACGCAAACAGGTCCACATCCCGCTGACCCCAGCAGTGACACAGGGAGTGAAATACCTTGTTGCTGAGGGACCATTCTCCCAGCCGAGACTTCCCCCTGCTCAGGGAGTCTACCTCCTGGTTCTCCACCCCCGGAATGTAAACTGCCGAGATGCAAGGGACATTCTCTTCCGCCCAAGACAGTATCAGAGACACTTCCTTGAGGGCTTGCTTGCTCTGAGCCCCTCCCTGATGACTGATGTAGGCAACCGCCTTCTGGTTTTCCGAGCGGATCTGAACAGCCCGACCCCGAAGGTGTGAGGTCAGCTGAGAAAGAACCAACCTGGTCACCCTCAGTTTCAGTACACTGATGGGAGCATGGGCCTCCAGGTCTCATGCAGGAAGCAGGACACCATCAGGCCCACCAACTGCATCCCTTGCCGGATGGAGGGATGGGAACACAAGAGCAGAGCCCGTGCCTGCTGCTGAAGGCCCTCCACCTTCTGCTGAGGCAGGAATACCTTGACCTGAGAGGTATCCAGAGTCATGCCCAGAAAAGACCTCACCAAAGACAGAGACAGTGAAGACTTGGGGTAGTTGATCACCCAGCGAAGGACTCGAAAGTGGAGGTCACCACCTGAGTATCCCTCTCGGCCTGATGAAGAGACTGAGCCGCAATCCGAATGTTATCCAGGTAAGGCAGGATGCGAATGCCCTGATGCCGCAGCAGAGCCATCACGCCCGCCAGCACCTTGGTGAACACCCGAGGCGATACCGAAAGGTAAGGCCACAAACTGGTAATGCTGATCCTCCAGAGCAAACCTGAGAAGATTGGCACGTGAAGACAAGCATCCTTGACGTCCACGGAGGTCATGAAGTCGCATGGGCGAAGGGTACCGACAGCCAAATGAAGGGTCTCCATGCGAAAGTGCTTGAACCTGACAAACCTGTTGAGACCATTCAGGTCCAGGATGGGCCTCAAGGACCCGTCCTTTTTGGGGACCGTGAACAGATTGGAGTAGAAACCCTGACCCCGTTCCTGGGGAGGCACCAGGCAAATGACTCCTGACTCCAACAGACGTTGAACCGCAAGGCGCAACCCCTGAGCTGACAGAGGGTTTTGAGACATCCGGGATCTGATGAATCTGGGGGGCGGCCAGGCTGCAAACTCTATCTTGTAACCGGAGGACACCACCTCCTGAATCCACCGGTCAGATGCGGAGCCTCCAGACATGAGCAAAGAGCCGAAGCCGTCCCCCCACCCAGATGGGTAAGGGCGCCTCCTCATGCCTGAGGGCGCTTGGGAGAAGGTTTGGGCTTGGGGTCCCATGAGAGCCCGGGACGACCACAGGATCTGCCACGGCCCCAAGAACCCCTGCGCATACCTGAAAAGAGGGGGCCTCGACCTCCTCTGGGGGCACGAAAGGAGGCGAAGGAAGCAGAGGGCCCCCGAAAAGGCCGAGGCTGCCTCCTACGCTGAGGCAGCCTACCATCCTTGGCTAAAACATCCAGACACTCACCAAAGAGCCGTAGCCCCACAAAGGGGAGCTCAGTGAGAGCCTTCTTAGCAGCAGCGTCAGCTGCCCACTGACGCAACCAAACAGAGCGGCGCATAGCCACCAAAAGGCAGAGGCCCTACTACTCAGCCATGGCAGTAAGGATAAAGGCAACAAATTCAGAGCAAAGCAAGAGAGCCCTATATGCCTCCCTATTAGCTGTAGCGCCATCAAGGAGACGATTGATCTGTCTCTTAAGAGCAATAGCTGTTATGGCAGTGGCACAGGCCGGACGCAGCCCAGCCCCCACAAATGTAAAAGCATGGCAGGCCAGCTGATCCATACGTCGGTCCTCGCTATCCCACAGTGTAGTAGAGTCAGGGGAAGGCATGACTGAGGTGTTGGACAGCCCTAGCGTCCACCTCAGGGGGACCTGACCATCGCTTAACCAGGTCAGCAGGAAAGGGGTACTTCCTATCCAACCCTTTGGGCACTGCGGGCAATCTACTAGGATGTCCCACTCCCTGAGCACCATATTAGTGAAATGACTCTGCTCAGGGAACTCCAGACGCTGCTTAACAGGATGAAAAAGCTCACCCCATTTCCTCTTAGCCACCTCAGGGGTAGCAGATGTAGCAGTGTCCTCAGGGAACCAGGAATCCTCAGGCTCAGACCCAGGATCACTGTTGCAGCCCACCTGCTGGTCCCCAGAGGAATCAGAGCCCGGGAAAAGCCCCCCCTCCTCTAGGGAGTAACGGTCATCAAAAAGATCAATTTCCTCATGCCCCTCAGCAACCCAGGCAGGCGTGGGAGCCAGGTGCCGCTTCTTGCTAGAGGCCTAATGTAGAACAGGCCTAGCAAGCTGCCTTTCAATGCTGGCCACACGAAGTGCCAGATCAGACTGTGACCCCCTGCTAGTATCCCCCTCACTGGGGGCTAAATGTAGGCGTGGGGGGTAGGTGATGCAGAAGGAGGCGCAGAGCTGGGAAGCAAAGCGGGCAGCCCAGACTGGAGCGCAAGGACACTTTGGGCGCACGGCATGCACACCCCGACACTGTCACTCACAGGGGATAACCCACACAGCCGTGATAGTCCCGAAGGACCCCCATGCAAGTTATCCCCAGAAGCTTCCATATGGTGATTAGCACAGGCGCAATAGGCCAGCACAGGGTAAAGGCTAGCAAGAGCCACCCGGGTTGCCCCCCAAGGAATGCCCCCAGAAGCCAGAAAGGGAAGAGGAGGGATGGTAAGGGATAGGACCGGGAGAAACCACAACCCACAGGTGTCCCGCCTAAAAGACAAAGACACAAGTATCCCACAGCGCATGCCTAAAAGAGACCAAAAACCCCCGAAGGGGAGTCACGGACCAAGTAGGACAAGGGCACCAACCGCCAGACCACAGGAGGAAGCGACAAGCAGACCAGGATCACCGCCCCAGCTCCAGGATGAGAAGGGCCCCAGCGCACAGCAGATTTAAAATGGCGCCGGCAGAAAAACTTTGAGGGGTGGGCCACGGGAGGACGACGCAATACGCGTAATCCACTGGCCCCGCCCCCCGAAGAGCACGAAAATCGGCGCTCACGTGACCTCACCGGCGTCATCAGAGTAAGAAAAAACGCCTCACAAATATAGCGCAGCCCGCCGCGGAGCAAAGTACAAAGCGGCGAGGTGGCTAAAAATACAATTCTGTGATTACTCACCTGTAGAATTGGTATTATACGTATACAGCACGTCCTGTATCAGAATATTCCTTATACATGGGTAATACATCCACAAGATGGCGCTGGACTGCAAAAAATACCATTTTGTGAGTACTCCCCTTTAAAATGGGTATTATGAGTGAGTCATACACCCCGCTTCCACCATTCATGACATCTGGGTAGTCTCCAGTAGAGGGCGAACTTCTGCAGAGATGAATGCAAAAAAGAAGCTCCTCCCGGTCCATAAATACCTGGGAACTCCCACTAATCCCCCAGTGTATGATAGCAGTAAGAGGACCAGGAAGAACCAATATAACAACAAAAATAAAGGTTGACATAAAGGTTCACATATAAAGGATCCGGAATACAACAAGGGTGGGGTGAAGCGGGGTATATGACACACTCATAATACCCATTTTAAAGGCGAGTACTCACAAAATGGTATTATTCTAAGTGTGTCATACACCCCGCTTCCACCATTCATGACATCTGGGACATCCAATAGCAGTGTCCGTCATGGGTGGGAACCGACAAAAAAAATGCACCAACTTAAACCACTGCAGCTTGCAGAACCTTGCGGCCAAAAACAGCATCCGCTGAGGCCCGCACATCAACCTTGTAAAACTTGGAAAAAATACAATTCTGTGAAATACTCACCTGTAGAATTGATATTATATGTATACAGTACGTCCTGCTCCAGATATAGTACTTACACTTGGGTTATCCTCCGCCAGATGGCGCTGCACTGCAGAGACATGCAAAAACAGGCTCCTCCCGGCCCTCAAATACCCGGGGACCTCCCACAAATCCCCAGCATTGAAAAGCAGTGAACAAGAAGCCGGGAGAATTTAACCACCGAAACTGGTAACTATAACAATGGTAACAGTCACCATACAGGGGATCCAGAATAATGCAAAAAACCAGGGTGGGGTGGAGCAGGATGTACTGTATACAAATAATATCAATTCTACAGGTGAGTATTTCACAGAATTGTATTATTCTTAGTATACAGTACGTCCTGCTCCAGATATAGTACTTACACTTGGGACATCCAATAGCAGTGTCCATAAAGTAGGGTGGGATCCCCAAACAAAAACGACAACAGCAGACAGTTTAAAACCACTGTCACCTGCACAACCATACAGGCCAAGACAGCATGAGCTGAGGCCCTAACATCAACCTTGTAAAACTTTGCAAAGGTATGAGCAGAAGGCCAAGGTAGTGGCCTAGCCAACCAGTTCAACAGAAGCCTGGTGCGGAAAAGCCAGAGAGGCGTCAAGCACGAGTAGAAAAAGAATCAAGGCGACAAGGAAGTTTCTTCCCCTTGCTGGAATAGGCCTGAGTAACAGCCTGACGAATCCAATCGCTACAGTAGACTTGGCAGAGGCCAAAAGACCCTACCAAGTACCAGAAGGAACATCCATTAAGGTAATAACCCGGGCCAAAGCCACCCAACTCCCCGAGAGCAGACGAGATCGGGCACATTCAGGATGTAAAGACCATAGGCCCCAAGGAACATCAGTTCCCTAAAGGACACAGTGACTACCAGGAAACTTCCAACACCTGATTAAGGAATGCAGAACCCTTTCCTCAGCTTTGCTAGGAAAAGGCACAGCAGGGATAGCAATATCTCGAATCCATGAACAAGAGACTCCTCCAGATGCAGAGAGTCCGGCTTCAGGCGGAACTCTACCTTGTCCTGGTGTATCTCAAGGAATGGGGGCTAGGTAGACAGAGCCGCCCGCTAACACACGCCTGACCAAGGTAATAGTCACCAGAAGGACAACCTTGAGGGTAAGAACAGCCAGACAGCATCCTGAATAGGACCAAGGGACAAATCCTGCAAGCAGACAGAATGAAATTCAATTTCAAATCCCAACGGGGACCATAGGATTACATGGGGGACGCACATGAGTACCCCCTGAAGGAAGTCTTAACCAAGGAAGACTGAACTAGAGACTACTAAGGCAAAGGTGGACAGGGCAAAACCTGACCCATCAGAGTACTGAGTTGGAGAACCAACTCCAAATCATGCTGAAAACAACACTAGAACCCTGGGAACCAAGAACGTCCAACAGGGAAGAGACCTAGACTCACACCAATAAATATGGGTATGCCATACCCTATAACAGATAGAAGAAGAGGAAGAAGCTTGCTCCTTGCCTTCCCATAGTCTCAAACATCGAGACAGATAAGCCTGTCTCCATCAAGATGTATGTTTCAGCAGTCAGGCCGACTAGGCCAGAGACTGTAGATTGGAGTGACGTAAAGGGGCCCTGAGTGATCAGAGCTGGAACTCCTGGCAAAGGTACTGAAAAACTACTGTCCTCGGTACCATGTCTGCAAACCACACTCTACTAGGGCACCTGGGGGCCACCAGAATCACTGGTCCCCTTACCAGAGAAATCTTGCGCAGAACCCTGCCTAGCAGGGGGAATGGAGAAAGACGTACAGAACCGAACGTCCTGTAATGACGTTACTAAAGCATCCGGACCACTGCCAGAGGATCCTGGGACAGAGAAACAAAGGCCGAGAGCCTGTGATAGTGACGGAACCCAACAGATCCACGACATAATGACACAGGGATTGGCACATCCTGTCGCAGAGGGGCTCCACCAGAGCTAATCTCATTGATATGCAGGGAACATTGTCTCCACCCAGAAAGGAACAGACACTTTCTGGAGGGTCCGCCAGCTCCAGGCCCCTTCCAATGATCAATGTAGGACATTTGTCGTCAGACAGACCGAACGCCCCCAAACTGGCAAGCCCAGAAGGGAAGTGGGCAAGCGAGATAGAACCAACTGAAAACGCACACAGTTTAGAACCTCAATAGGCGTAAGGACCTTCTAAGGGCCCCACCACCCCCAGAATGGCGGGGAGTTTCAGAAGAAACCCTCTTCCTTCAACCTGATAGGTTGGCATCCATGGTGACCGTTTCCAGGAAGGGGCAAGAAGGAACTGCCCCCAGACAGGTCCCTTGAGATCATCCACTTCCAAGAGAAAAACTTTCCACCAGGTGGTAAGGCCCACAGACCCTGCTCCAGGGATGCTGGATCCCTGTCCTGTATTAACAATAGAAGTCGCAGAAGGGCCCAAGGGGAACGGAGCATAAGGGACCTCTTCCGAGCAAATCACCAACGGCCCCACCAGCTGCATCCCTGCCTGGTGAAGGGACCGGGACAGCAATGTATCAATGTGACCCATGTGACCAGAGTGCCCACTGTATCGCTTAGAAGGGGAGGTTCTGTTTGAACCTAATCCAGAATCATTCCTAGTAATGGAGTTACCCTTTAAGGGGACCATGAGGACTTGGGGTGATTGATCACCCATCCAAATGACTCCCAATGGACACCACCAGCCGGGTATCCAACTTAGCCTGACGTAGAGACTGGGAAGTGAGAAAGGACGTCCAGGTAGGTCATCGCGCGGACGCCCCTTGGTCTCATCAGAGACATCACCATCGTCAGCACCTGAGTGAGCCCTCTGGGAGTTGAAGAGAGGCCAGATAACCAGGCCACAATTAGCAGTGTTGGACTACCAACACGAACCTGAAGAGCCTCAGAGACCTGAAGGCACATGGATGTAAACATAAGCATTTTAGAGTTCCCCAGACGGCAAGAAGCCCACTGGGTGCAAGGTGCTGATGGCCCATCTCAGAGTTTCCATGCAGAAACTGCCTGTAATTAGAGAATTGCTGTGAATCCAGAATGGGCCAGCCCAACCCATCCTGTTGGGGGACTGTGGAAAGGTTGGTGTAGCGGCCCCTGCCTCTGCCTGTTACGGGCAATCTGCAAGAGACCCTCAGACCTCGCAGGTCTAGCATGGCCTGTGCCAGCAACTGAACAGCGGCAGGGACCAGGAGTACCTGGGACCTGATAAAACTGGGGAAGGCCACGCAGCAAACTCTATCTTGTATCTGGAGGACACAACCTCCTGAATCCACCAGAATGAGGCGAGATGCCTCCTGATGAGAGCAAGGTGCTGCAGCCATCCCCTCACCCAGACGGGCGAGGGCGCCCCATCATGCTTGAGGGGGTTTGGTGGAAGATTTGGGCTTAGCCCCGCCAGAGGGGCTCATGGGGCAGGAGACTGCGCGAAAAATCCGGAAGGACACTCCTGGTTCCTGTTTAACACTAAGGTAGGGGGGAGGAGGGGTGCCCCTGTCCCGAGGGGGCCGAGGTGGCCGTCTGCGTAGGGGTGATTTTCCCTTTTTACTGAACAGGTCCAGACGGGCCCCAAATAGGCGTTGCCCTCTAAAGGGAAGCCCAGTAAGAGTCTTTTTAGTTGCATCATCAGCACCCCACTGTCGCAGCCAGAGCAAGCGACGTATAGCCACCACAAGGGCAGAAGTTCTTGCACACATTCTAATGGTGTCATCCAGCGCATACATTTTACAAATACATCACTGAACTGGAGAGTGCATTAAACACCTCCCATGGGAGATCCTCAGGGTGATGATCAAGCAACTTTCTGATGAGGGTTCTAGCGGCCACTGCAGTAATAGCTGCTGCACAGACCTGGCGCAGCGCCGTCCCTGCACAAGAAAAGGCATGGGAGGCCAGCAGATCAATGCGCCGGTCCTCAGCATCCCGAAGGGTACTATAAGCAGGGGTTGTAATAAAGGGGGGATTAGGGACCCCTATGATCGGCGCATCCACCACGGGGGGTGATGACCAACAATTAACCACCGCAGGGGGAAAAGGGTATTTCCTATCCCAGTCCCCCGGAACCCCTGGAAGTTTACTGGGGCATTCCCATTCCTTGAGCAAAAGAGCATGGAAATGAGCTTGCTCTAGAAATTCCAAACGTGCAGTCGCAGTATGGAAACGCTCCCCTCTAGGCTTGGGCACCTCACCGGGGAGAGAGATAGACAGTGCCTTAAAGACCTTAATCAACAAGTCGTCAGTGTCACAGTGGCCCCAGTATTAAGGGCCAGAATCGTCATGACTCCTCGGCCTCTCATCAGATGAGCCTGAGTCAGAGAACAACTCCCCTTCATCAGAAGGGGTATAGTCACACGGAGTAGTAAACTCCTCGGTTCTCATAGAAAATACAGAAACATGAGGCGACAGGTGCCGCTTCCTACCAGGGCCCATGCGCTCTGACAACCTAGCAATAATCTGTTCAGCCGTAGGCAGTCTGGAAGGCCCAGCAGGCTGCAATTCCCCACTTGTATGCGACTCAGCAGGAGTGAGATTTAAGCCTGGGGAGATAGGTGAATTGAAGCTAGGTGCAGCCACTGGCCGACCTGATTGCAGAGCCAGTGCTTGCTCGGCACAGGGTACGCAGACCAATGCCCTGTCAGCATCAGCATGGGGTTGTCCACACACTATACCCAGCCGGTCTTGTCCCAGAGGGACCCCGGTCACATAATTCTGAGATGCCTCCATATGGTGATTATTCAAGGCATAATATGCCAGTAGGGATTTACACTATAAGCAACCCTGGATGCCCCAAAGACCCGCTAGGGAAGTGGGAGAATATTACAAGGCCCGCTATAATTACACCGGGCCGGGAGAAGCCAATGGTGTTCACCAGTCTGAAAGACATAATGGGAATAAAGGGTGTCAGAACAATGCGCAGTAATCAGGATCATGAAAATCGCCCGCGAGGGCACTTATAGACCAAGGGAGGAGGAGGACCGCTACCACGCGTGCGTGCGACCAGCATCAAAATGGCGCCAATCGAACCTCGAAGGGCGGTCCAGAGCGGGCTGTGACGCGGAGCGCGCCAAACCATGTCCCCGCCCCCCGAAGAGCGCGAAGCTCTCAGATAGATTCAACGTTGTCATGAGGAGTGAAGTGTATGACACACTTAGAAAATGATTTGCCAATGAAGACGCCGCCGCATCTGAGGCAACGCCGCCGCCCGGTGCAGCAACATCCAGTTAAAGGAAAGAGGTGCGCGCGGCGGCGACAGATACAAAATAAAAATGCAAACAGCGCGGCTCTGACACCAGGAATACCAGTCAAAGGACAATACTAAGGCCATAAGCGTGTAAACACCATACATTGAGACCACCACACATCCCCCCCCCCTTTCTTTCCCCCCGGGCTACGGGGGGAACGAGGGAGGATGGCGACCCTTTGTACAGGGCCCACCGCTACACGGGCTGCATGGGGCAATAGTGCGGGAGGGGTATCCGCTAGAGGCTCACCATCAGCCTAAACCGCCTACCCTTTGGTGGGGGACTGCGGTGGAGCATGGCTCCATAAGCACCCATGGTGCTGCCTACCTTCACCCGACCAGCGCAGCCCAGGCTGGGAGGCACATCACAGGGAGGACGGGTGGGAATAGTCCAACAGGGCCGCAGGCTTTGATAGCCCCGCTCACCTGCGAGAGAGTGATACTTCATGTCTTCGCAGTCAGCACTGCAGAAAAATCTGGGGATTTGTGGGAGGTCCCCAGGTATTTGAGGGCCGGGAGGAGCCTGTTTTTGCATGTCTCTGCAGTGCAGCGCAATCTATATCTGGAGCAGGACGTACTGTATACTAAGAATAGTATGAACGCTTGTTCAACAGAAGCCTGATGCTGAAAAGCCCAGGACGCACCAACAGCACGAGTAGAATGCGCAGTAATCTTAAAAGGGAGGAGTCCTCCCCTTAGCAGAACAGGTCCCAACAATGGCCTGGCGTATCCATTTACTAATGGTAGACTTGGCGGGCGCCAAACCTTTCTGGGCCCGGAAGGCACCACGAACAAGGCGTCCGTCTTACGAAAAGGAGAAGTAGCAACCAAATAGTACTTCACACAACGAACCACATCCAAAGAGTGCAAAACCCTCTCCTTGTCATTGCTAGGCTTAGGACACAAGGAAGGGAGAACTACATCCTGATTGAGATGGAAAGCAGAAACCACCTTAGGAAGGAAATCTGGTTTAAAATGAAAAACCACCTTATCCTGGTGTCTCTCAAAGTAAGGGGCCTGAATAGACAGAGCCGCCAACTCAGACACGCCGAACAGAGGTAATAGCCACCAAAAAGGCAACCTTTTGAGTGAGCACAGAAAGAGCCACATCCTGCATCGGTTTAAAAGGAGGCCCCTGGAGGGCCGACAGAACCAAATTTAGGTCCCAAACGAGAACCAAAGACTTTCTAGGGGGCCGAACATGAGTGACCCCTTGGAAAAAAGTCTTGACCAGATGATGCAAAGCAAAAGACTTTTGAAAAAAGACAGCCAGGGCAGAAACCTGACCCTTCAAAGTACTGAGCTGGAAACCCTGATTCAGAAACTCCAAAATCCTAGGAATCGAAAACACCCTGCAAGGTAAGGCCCTAGCCTCACACCAGTCAATATAGGAACGCCAAGTCATATAGTAAATACCAGAGGAAGACCTCTTCCTAGCTCTAATCAAAGTCTGAACGACAGCCTCAGACAAACCTTCCTCCTTCAAAATGAAGGTTTCAGCAGCCAAGCCGTCAAAGCCAGCGTTTGTAAATTGGGGTAAAGTAGTTGACCCTGAGATATCATGTCCGGAACCAGGGGCAGCCTGAGCTGCTTTACCGCCAGTCTTACGACGTCTGCGTACCAAACCTGTCTTGGCCACATTGGGGCCACCAGAATTGCTGGCGCTCCCTCCAGAACCAGCTTGCGAACTACCTTGCCCACCATGGAGAAGGGGGGAAACAGATACAGGAACCCCAGATCCCTCCAGGCAAGAGACAAGGCATCCACCGCCAGAGCCAGAGGATCCTGAGATAGAGACACAAAGGATGGAAGCTTGTGATTGTGCCGTGAGGCAAAGAGATCCACCTCCGGAGTCCCCCACTTGTGAGACAGGGACCGAAAAATCCCAAGATTGAGAGACCACTCCCCTCGGCGAGAGAAGCCCCTGCTCAGGGCATCCGCCTCCGTGTTCTCCACTCCCGGAATGTAAACTGCCGAAATGCAAGGGACATTGCTCTCCGCCCAAGTCAACATCAGAGAGACTTCCCTGAGGGCACTCCTGCTGCGAGTCCCTCCTTGGTGATTGATGTAGGCCACCGCCGTTCGATTGTCTGATCGAACCAGAACCGGCAAGCCCTGTAAGTGAGGTGTCAGCCTTGACAGAACAAGCCAGATGGCTCTGAGCTCTAGGACATTGATGGGGGTGTGAGCCTCCTGAGGACCCCACAACCCCCTGAACTGATGACTCTTCCAGAAACCTCCCCAGCCCGAAAGGCTGGCATCCGTGGTCACTGTTTCCCAACAAGGGGCCAGAAAAGACCTGCCCCTCAACAGATTGCTTGGCTCCAGCCACCACTGAAGTGACTGCCGAACCCTGGGAGACATCCGGAAGGACTGATCCAAGGACTGCGGACATCTGTCCCAATGCAACAACAGGTGAAGCTGGAGCGACCTCATGTGGAACTGGGCAAAGGGGACTGCCTCGAAGGACGCCACCATCAAACCTACCAGTTTCATCCCCATCCGGATAGAGGGGCAACGAATGGCCAGAAGAAGGCGAATCAGATCCTGAACCCCCTGCACCTTGGGTCGAGGTAGAAACACTCTGGCCTGAGTGGTATCCAGATTCATGCCCAGGAATGAAATATCCCTGGAAGGAGAAAGAGGATTTGGGGTGGTTGATCACCCATCCGAACCTCTCCAGAGTCGACACCACAGTCTTGGTGTCCAGAACCGCCTGACAGAAGGAAGAAGCTGAAATCAGCAGGTCGTCCAGATACGGCACAATGCGAATGCCCTGGGCCCTGAACAGGGCCATTATGCCTGCCAGAACCTTGGTGAATATCCTTGGTGCTGAGGTCAGCCCGAACGGGAGGGCCACAAACTGAAAATGAAGATCCTCCACCGCAAACCTGAGAAATCTGTGTTGCGCTGGGAAGATTGGAACATGCAGGTAAGCATCCTTGATGTCTATGGACGTCATAAAATCCCCTTGATGAAGGGAACCGATGGCAGAGCGCAGAGTCTCCATGCGAAACTTGGGTCTTATGGATCCATCCGTTTTGGGGACCGTGAAAAGATTGGAGTAGTAGCCCCTGCCTCTCTCCGAGGGAGGCACAGGACATATGACTCCCATGTCCTGAAGATTTTGGACTGCCAACAGGAGCCCCTGTGCAGCCTGAGAGTCCGTGGGCACCCGAGACCTTAAGAATCTTGGAGGGGGCCAATACTCGAACTCCAGCTTGTACCCGGACGAGACCACTTCCAGAATCCATCTGTCTGTGACCTCCTGGGCCCAGACCTGGAAGAAGAGCCGCAGCCGTCCCCCCACCCGTACGGGTGAGGGCGCCCCCTCATTGCTGAGTTGGTTTGTCAGGGGGCTTAGGTTTGGAGCCCCAGGCAGATGCTGGACGGGCCCGTCCTCTGCCTCTGACGCCTGAGTAGGCGAAACCTCTGACGGCTCTGGCACCTCGAAAGGAAGGGTTGAAGGAGCTCGCCCCCCGAAAGGAGCGACACTGCTTCTTACGCTGGGGTAGCTTACCACCCTTAGCCACCGCATCCAACTTATCTCCAAACAGCCGCGTACCCAGGAAGGGAAGAGCGGTGAGCGATTTCTTGGCTGCAAAGTCCGCCGCCCACTGGCGAAGCCAGACCGATCGGCGCATGGCCACCAATAAGGCCGAAGTTCTACTACACATAACAATAGTGTCTTCCATAGCAGCCAAGACAAAATCCATAAACAATTCACATCTTTTAAGGGCAGCGAACTTGGCGCTGGCTGGATCAAAATGGGCACCATTCAAAAACTCCCTGACAAGGGATCTATTAGCCACAGCCACTAGCGCAGATGTACACACAGGCCGTAAGGCTGAACCCACACTGGCAAAGGCATGGTAAGCCAACTGATCAATGCGCTTATCCTCACCATCTTTGAGGGTAGTGGCATCAGGGGTGTGGACCACAGAGGTGTTGGACAACCCCAAAACAGGCGCGTTGACCTCGGGAGGGGAAGACCAGCGCTTTACCGCATCAACCGGGAAGGGATACTTCCTTTCCCATCCCTGAGGAACGCCGGGAAGCCGACTCGGTTTCTCCCATTCCCTAAGGATCAATGTATCAAAATGACTTTGCATAGGAAACTCCAAGCGGGGTTTAGAGGACCCAAAAAATTCCCCTTTTTTGAGAGGGGCCGCCTCCGGTGGGGCAATGTCTAAAACCTCCAGGAGATGGGACAGAACTTTAGAAGTGTCAATGGCATCCCCCAGCGCCTGCCCAACAACACCATTATCACACAACTGCACATCGTCAGATTCTGATTCCTCAAACAACTCCCCCTCTAACGGGGAATAATCTGACCACTCATCCTCATCAAAATCCAAAGCCGGCCATACCCGCGATAAATGTCTCTTCTTGGCATGGGCCTTTTTGCCCACTGCGCCGGAAATAAATCTCTCAATGCTGGCCAGGCGAGCACAAACATCAGAGTGCGACTCCCCACTAGTGACGATGTCACTTGGGGTATGGATAAGACGGGGAGGGGTAGGCGATGAAGCGGGCGGTGCTGACCCAGAAGCAGGGGAAGCAGACTGCCGCGATATGGCCATTTTTGCATATGGAATACAAATTAGCACATTCTCCCCCATAAAGGATACCCCACAACCCACATACGGCTGGGATTGTCCCGAAGGAAGCCCAAGCCCAGTATCCTGCGGAGCCTCCATATGGTGATATTTTGGGGTAGTTGCAATGACCCTAGGGAATTAAGCTGGTAAGCAACCCTGGGATGCCCCTTTAAAGTCCCAGTAGGAGGATTTGAAACAGGTGTAATTTAAAGCTAGGGACCCTAGGACCGGGAGAACCCCCTAACATGCAGAACACAGGGAGTCCTCCTGAAAGACACAAATGAAAGGGGACCCATCAGCCAACACTCATACATTACCTAAATATATATATATATATATATATATATATATATATATATATATATATATATATATATATATATATATATATTTATTACATCTATATTCACAATATGTACAGAAAGGACAGCGCAGCCCCCTGCGGAGAGGGCACTCACAAAACAGAGGAGTCCGCAGCAGCAACAGGAACAAGATGGCCACCGGAGCCCAGCACAGCCTTGCCTGGAGGGAGTGAAGAGAAAAAGAGGGGCGGGTCAGAGCAGAACGCGAGCTCGTTAGGCCACGCCCCCTCCCGCAAGTCCAGCAACGCGGATCCAGGCCGTGGGCTGAGCCTCAGCAAGGCGCCAAAACGAGGGGGAGGGGCGGGCCGCGGCCGCGCCGAGGGCCCGGCCCCGCCCCCCCCAACACGCAGCCTGAGGGGGAGAAGCTCCCTCTGCTAAACGCTGCACAGCATGGTGCAGACCCACAGCAAAGTGACAGTACACCGCAACATGCGCACACACACAATGTAAGCACCCACACAAAGAAATGTGAGGGACAAGCCTCCCCCCCCCCCCCCCCCAACTGGAGGGTTAAGGAAGGGACCCGGAACCAGAGTCTGGTGGATGGATACGGCAGAAGGGACAGGGCATCCCAAACCGGGGTCACCAACCCGGACACTGCCTACCCCTTGCAATGGGGTCTCACAGAGGAGCAATGCTCCTTAAACACCTACAAAGGTGTTGCCTACCCTCACCAGGACCTACAGCCAAGGCTGGGAGGCTCATACGGGACAATGGAATAAGGTCCAGGCAGAAATAGGGGCAAGAATGGCCGGGCGTGAGCCCGGCTTACCTGCAAGGAATAGAAGTCTTCATCTTCTGACTTGCTCGTCGCTCTTGCAGAGAAGGAGCTGGAGGATTACTGGGAGGTCCCAGGTATTTATGGACCGGGAGGAGCTTCTTTTTTGCACTGATCTCTGCAGAAGTTCTCCCTCTACTGGAGACTACCCAGATGTCATGAATGGTGGAAGCGGGGTGTATGACACAGCTTGTGGCTCCTCCCGGCCCAATATAAGTCAGGGACCTCCCACAAATTCCCCAGTATTGACAAGCAGTTAACAAGAAGCCGGGAGAATAATAATAAAAATTAAAAAATGAACATATGAACAATCACCATACAGAGGTAACTAAGAATAACGATAACAAGGGTGGGATGGAACAGGACGTGCTGTATACGTATAATACCAATTCTACAGGTGAGTAATCACAGAATTGTAGTATACAGCATGTCCTGTTCCAGAATATTCCTTACACATGGGACATCCAATAGCAGTGTCCGTAAGGTAGGGTGGGATCCCCAAAAACAGCGGGCAATTTAAACCACTGCCGCCTGCAGAACTTCGCGACCAAAAGCAGCATCAGCTGAGGCCCTAACATCAACCTTGTAAAACTTAAGACCAAGTAGCGGCCTTGCAAACTTGTTCAACACAAGCTTGGTGCTGAAAATCCCAAGAGGCACCAATAGCACGCGTAGAATGAGCAGTAAGGCGGAAGGTAGGCTCCTTCTCCTTAGCAGAATAGGCCTGTACCACAGCCTGACGGATCCACCTGATGATAGTGGACTTAGCTGGAGCCAAACCCTTCTTAGGTCCAGACGGGAGCACAAAAAGAGCATCAGTCTTCCTGAAGGATTCAGTAGCCACCAAATAGAACGTCAGAGTCCTGACCACATCCAGAGATCGTAAAACCCGCTCCTTAGGGTTACTAGGATTAGGGCACAGAGAAGGCAAAACAATGTCCTGATTAAGATGAAAAGCAGACACAACCTTAGGCAGAAAATCTGGCTTAAAACTAAACACCACCTTGTCCTGATGCTTCTCAAAGTAAGATGGTTTGATGGAAAGCGCTGCCAACTCAGAAACACGCCTAACAGAAGTGATGGCCACCAAAAAGACTACCTTAAGCATCAAAATGGACAAAGGGGCCTCACACAAGGGCTCAAAGGGAGACCCCTGCAAGGCAGATAAGACCAAGTTCAAATCCCAGACTGGTAACATAGGCTTACGTGGAGGACGCACGTGAGTAACCCCCTGGAAGAAAGTCTTGACCAGACGATTATGAGCAAAGGATCTTTGGAAGAAAATGGCCAAAGCAGAAACATGACCTTTAAGGGTACTAATTTGAAGACCCAAATCCAAACCATGTTGCAGAAATTCCAGAATCCTAGGGACAGGATGTCCCTGAGTGAGCAGGTCTGGAACTTTGGGAAGGGCGTACTGATCTACTGCCAACTGCACGATGTCTGCAAACCACACTCTTCTTGGCCAACAGGGGGCCACCAGGATGGTTGGCACCCCTTCCTGGGATATCTTGCACAGCACCCTGCCCAGCAGAGGAAACGGAGGGAACACAAAGGAGCTGAAAGCTCTGCCAAGACATTGCTAGTGCATCCATGGCCAAGGCCAGAGGGTCCTGGGACAGCGAGACAAAAGCTGGAAGCTTGTGATTGTGGCGGGACGCAAACAGATTCACATCCGACTGACCCCAACGGTGGCACAGGGAGCGAAAAACCCTGCTGCTGAGGGACCATTCCCCCAGGCGAGAAGTCCCCCTGCTGAGGGAGTCTGCCTCCAGATTCTCTACTCCCGGGATGTACACTGCCGAGATGCAGGGAACATTCTCCTCCGCCCAGGACAGTATCAGAGACACTTCCTTGAGGACCCTCTTGCTCCGGGTCCCTCCCTGATGATTGATGTAGGCAACCGACCCCGAAGGTGTGGAGTCAGTTGAACGAGAACCAACCGTATCGCCCTCAGTTCCAGAATGTTGATATGGGTGTGGGCCTCCTGAGGGGCCCCACTGACCCTGGTATCTCAGGGATCTCCAGAAACCCCCCCAACCTGTCAGACTGGCATCTTTGGTGACTGTCTCCCAGCACGGAGCCAGAAAGGATCTGCCCACCAACAGGTACCTTGAGTCCAGCCACCACAAGAGAGACCGCTTGACCAGAGGGGACAGAACACCTGGTCCAAGGACACCGGGTCCCGATCCCAAACTGACAAGAGGTGAAGTTGAAGAGGCCTCATGTGAAACCGAGCGTATGGAACAGCCTCGAAACAAGACACCATCAGGCCCACCAGCTGCATCCCCTGCCGGATGGAGGGATGAGGGCAAGACAGAAGAAGCTTGGCTTGAGCTTGCAGACTGTCCACCTTCTGCTGAGGGAGAAGGATCTTGACCTGAGATATATCCAGAGTCATGCCCAGAAAGGACTTGACCATTGACGGTGACAGGGAAGACTTTGGATGGTTGATCACCCAGCCGAAGGACTCCAGTGTGGACACCACCATCTGGGTATCCAGCTCGGCCTGCTGGAAGGACCGAGACGTGATGAGAATGTCGTCCAAGTAAGGAAGGATGCGAATGCCCTGAGATCTGAGCACAGCCATAATGCCCGCCAGCACCTTGGTGAATACCCTGGGAGCTGAGGTGAGACCGAAGGGCAAGGCCACAAATTGGTAGTGCTGATCCTCCAGAGCAAACCTGAGGAATCTCTGATGACCTGGAAAGATTGGTATATGAAGGTAAGCATCCTTGATGTCTACAGAGGGCATGAAGTCCTCCGGGCGTAGTGAACTTACAGCTGAGCGCAGAGTCTCCATGCGAAAGCGTTTGAATCTGACAAATTTGTTGAGGCGCTTTAAATCCAAGATGGGTCTGATGGACCCGTCTTTCTTGGGAACAGTGAAAAGATTGGAATAGTGCCCCTTTCCTGTAAAGGCACTTGGCATATGACCCTTAACTCCAGAAGGTTTTGGACAGCAAGGCGCAGACCCTGGGCTAAAAGGGGGTTTTGAGCCATCCGGGATTTGATGAATCTTGGGGGCGGCCAGGCTGCAAACCATCTTGTAACCGGAGGACACTACCCCCCGAATCCACCGGTCTGATACGTAAAGTCTCCAGACGTGAGCAAAAAGCCGAAGCTGTCCCCCCACCCGGATGGGTGAGGGCGCCCCTTTATGCCTGAGGGGGCTTGGGTGAGGTTTTTGGCTTGAGACCCCAGGAGAGGCCAGAACGGCTACGTCCTCTGCCCCTACCCCAATGGTCTCCACGGGCCCCAGTAAGAGAGACTCCACAGTTAGTTCTAGAACCGCGAAAGGATGGGAGAAAGGTACCTGTCCCCCAAAAAGACCGAGATAGCCTCCTGCATTGAGGTAACCTACCACCCTTAGCAAACAAATCCAAGCGTTCCCCAAAGAGACGCAGGCCCTTGAAGGTGAAACCAGAGAGAGCCTTCTTAGCAGCATTGTCAGCCACCCACTGACGTAGCCAGACAGAGCGGCATATAGCCACCAACAGGGCAGAAGTCCTACGACACATTCTAATGGCATCATCCATAGCAGAGAGGATATATGCAATAAATTCCTCACAAAGCAGGAGAGATCTATACTCCTCTCTACCCACACCCTCAGATGTCCCATCCAAAATACACTTAAGCACCCCTTTAATTTTTTAGCAGAAGCCTTACGCGGGGCAGACCCAGCAAGATGTTTCTCAATGCTGGCCACCTGTGCAGCTAAATCAGGTTGAGACTCCCCACTAGTATGCCCCGCAGTGGGGGTCAGATGTAAGCGTGGGGGGGTAGGTGAGGCCAGAGGGTCGCACCACCAGGCCCAGTTACAGACAGCCCAGATTGCAGTTGCAAGTACCTGCTGGGCGCAGGGTACACACACTATGACATCATCACTAATAGGGGATACCCCACACAACACATCCCTGAGCACTCTATGGGGAGGGAGCGAGGAAGGCAAGCGAGCAGTAGCAAGGGCCCAGGCCAGGGACAGGACACAAAACACAGAACGAGTACCCCAAAAACACTCACCCCCTCAGAAGTTAGGGCAGGAACTCCGCATCCCAAACAGACTCACCATAAGGCCTATGGCCGGCTACCCTTTGTGGTACAGGGTCTGCGGCTTGGAGCAGCGCTCCTCGAGCACTTGACCCTAGTGCTCCTCTACCCTCACCCGATGCGTCAGCCGAGGCTGGGAGGCACAGAGGGTCCGGAAACGGGTGGAAATACCTATGCAGGGCCGCAGGCTTGTTTGCCCTGCTCACCTGCGCAATATAGAGAGCCACTGGGAGAAGTCTATGGTAATTCCGTTTTTATATGGTACCGGGAGGAGCCACAACTCTTTTGCAGTACACTGCGCCACCTTGTGGCGGACTAACCCAGATGTAATGACTTTGTAAAGCAGGCCGTGCCATGCATTGGGAAAATTCAGGATTAGAGAGATTTTTCTTTTGGTAAATTTTTTTTTTTTGTGCTACAGCCTAGCAAATTAAACCCCAGATGCTAGTCCATATACAAAAGAGTGCCCATAGAAGCACAATAGAACTACTTTATGCCATTTTATGACATATCAGACTAAACAGAGAAAGACATTTGAATGAGTAAGTTTTCCTTCACACCAAGGCGTTTAATGGCCTTTTGTGATCTGCAATCAACCAGCCATCAACAGTAAGCAAATGGATGTCCCAGTTAGTCTCACTTGCGAAATGCAGCAACCTGACGCTTGGGAGACACATGCGACTAACCAACCACTGCTGTGTGCTTTGCAGACTGCCTGCTAGTCCAGAACACTTGGAGGTAGCACACTGTTGAGGCTAAAGGGATGGAGATAGATATATCTATCTGCTAGGGTAATGCAGAGTTGGGTAAGGAGAGAAATATGTTGGCTTACCTGTCTCAGCATCTTCTAGCACAGTTTTCCAGCTTCTGTGCATGTTGTCTGGGTATTATTCTGCCATATTACTCCTCTGGGGCTGAAGTAGGAGGATCTACATGCAACTGCACTGTCCCTGTTTCTAAAATGTTACTGCATTGGTCTTTGGAAACGCTTTTATACGTCTTCTACTATTTAAGAGTTATATGGCTACTATTATCCAGTTACCTTGAATGTGGCCTAGAATATCGCTGGATGTGGACTAAAATCTGCTTTAAATTTTCCACTACTGCCCGGCAAACCGCAACAGCTGCTGGAGGACAGGTGGGACACAAGAGTGAGGACCCAGCGAGTCAAATTTGAGCTTCATATTCTTTAACCAGGAGTGTATATGAAAGCAGGATGCGCCAGGACTGAAGATGTAAGCGGACCATCAGCTATGTTGAAACCTGATGGGCAGTCTGGGCTCACATTTAGCAGTGCTGCACACAGATGATCCAGTTAGACATGGGGCAAACCAGAGGATAAGGCTTGATTAGTTTTTCACATAGGTGTGCTGGTGCCACAATAATTGGCATTATATGGAGTTTGAGTTTGGTGTTGAAAGACCAGAGAAATCTGTTTTACAATAAAATTCATAACCAGGAATTCAAACCAGGCACAGTCAAGTGGCTCCCTTGCCCAAAAAGTGGAGGTGTCAGGGAAGGTGTGGAGATGGCAGATTGCTGAACTTACAAGAGTACATTTTCAGAAGCTGGTTTTCTTGGCTTGAACAGTCCAATTTATTTTAGAGGTGAACTGTTAAACCTCAAAGCTGTACAATAGCAATTCTGGTTTAAAGAGACAGGTTATTTATGTAAGATTTCATAAATTGAGCAATACAGTTTTAAAAATGTGATACATACCACAGGTTCCCAACCAAGCACAAGTTTGGCTTTTCTAATGTCTGGCTTTCGCCTTTGTGGGTCATCCTGAGCTTCTGTCAGAAAGCTTATTTCCCCACCACTGCCTATGAGGAATTGAAAAATGTTGTAAGCATAAAAAAAGGTGATAACACATATTGCCATAAAAACATATGCATAAAAAGCTTACATTCCAGCACCTGAATGCCCATATTATGAATTTACTGCTATAGTTGTCAAGTACTTGCCATAGGCCACCAATTTGCCAATGTAAGTTCTGGAGTTGGCTTAAAGTCATACTTTAGTATAAAACGAAAACACACTATACTCACCTTTCATCCAGCACAGGCTATCGCTGCTGGTGCGGTTAAAGACACGCCCACCGTCAGTCCCGCGCTGGGCACAGCTTCCCCCTCCTCCTCCCCCACCTCAACATCGATGTGCAGAGGGGGGAGACTACGGCACACCCCACCTAGTCATGGATGTGCAGAGGGGGACTATAGCGCAGCCTGCCCCCTCATCACAGGAACTATGGCACACCCCTCTCCATTGAACTGAATGGAGAAGGGCGTGCCATAGTTCACTGTGCAGAGGGGGCAGGGCATGCCATAGTCCCCTTCTGCACAACGATGTAGAGCGTCAAGGTGGTGGAGGAGGAGCCTGATGCAGGACGGACAGTGAGCGATCCGGTAGATGTCTTTACACCACACCAGCAGCGATAGCCTGCGCTGGATGAGAGAAGAGTATAATTTTTTTTTTTTTTTTACTAAAAAGAATGACTTTAAATGAAAGGTCACATATTTGTGCTAAAAACTTTGCATCCTTGATTGTTTCTGTATAACACCCACCCTTCGCATGTATCAATATCTAGAGGATCTGAAGCAACTCTTTCAAGATGGCAATGCCCCAAACAGTTGTATTCCTTGTCGAGCAAGGAAGAGCAAAGGAATAGCACCATGCATACATGGGATCACCTTGAAAACCTTCGACCAGCAGAAGGGTTGTTTTAAAGAAAATCTCCACCTGTTACAATTCCTTGCACAGTTGAAAGGAAAAACTCCCCAAAATTCAGTAGCACAAAAAGTTGCTAAGCATGCAAACCGCTTCATACTTATCAATGATCAGCTCCTTACTTACCCGTCCAGCCGCTCCAGGAATCCACAGCTGTCATGTTGCTGCAGCTGAGAGCTGTACACATCCCACAACCCTCCTAAGGTGCTTGATTCAAGTCCACTCTGATTTTTTTTTTCAGACTTTTGGTCTGCTTTAATCATCATCATACACAATATGTATTTTTTCACATCATTGATTCCAACAGGGAGCCCAACTTCTGAGTCACTCCCTAGTAGGCAAGGGCAATAAAAAGTGAACACTGAGATCTACCCCCTCGTCCCTAAGCAAGTAGTGCCATACAATAAAATTCTATAGATGGCCACTCAAGCATTCTTTTTCTCCCCTGTGGACACTAATCTTCATTTGCATTCTTTTTTGGGTCGGACAAAGGAAAGTTAATCAATATCAAGTCTCGTGGTAAACTTGCAGAAAAAAGGGGGGAGAGAACAGGAGTGGCAATAAAACAAATATCAATTACCCGCCAGCCTGCAGGCTCGATCAAATATAGTGGTGTTTGTTTCAGAGCTCATAGCACCACAACCATTCCAGCTCAACCAAATGGTTCCCAACACACAATAGTCCATTAATGTCCAAACCCATGCAATGATCTTCCTGCTGACAATCAATGAGGTTATCTACTCCCCCATGACTGACAGCAGGGACAAGCAAAGAGGCCAGACGAGGAGCATGCTATCAGCACTGGACTACCGTGCTGAAACCAGGTGACTACAAGCCCAGTCTGGAAAAAAGCAGGTAAGTGAGGATTTTTTTTTTAAATAAACCTGGGATTTTAATGTTTCAGTGGCTTGGTTAATTAAGACTTTAAGAATTTTTTCCCCAAGAAATGTATGAGAAGCCAGGGTGTAGGTTACAGCAAGGGCTAAATATGTTACAGAGCAAAGCAACACTCAATCTGCTATTAATTTGGCCATTGCTAAATATTCAGAGGCCCAATGGTACCCACTGAAAATACATATCAAGTTTGATGCGCCCACTTTTTTTTGCTCAGTTTTAGCCATGTCACAGGCTACTGCATTTTTATCAGTGAAGGAAAACCCCAATTTTTTTTTTACCAGTAATAACATTTCTGGTCCTCCAGGTCGGCTAGCAGAGTATGACCTCTCACCTGGAAGAGGAAACACAACGCCCGCCCCTTCCTCCCAGGCCTCCGTGTTTTAACCAAGTAGTCTCAGAAGGAACAATTAATTTGTAAACAGTCTAACCTACTAGAACATCAAAAATCTAAAAAGGGCAGGATTTAGGACGCCGTCCTGGAGAACTTCCAGAAATTCCATAACTGGTAAGCCAATTGTGGTTTTCCCCAAACGTCCCCCAGGATGGATAGCCAAGGATAAGCGAATAATAAAAAACTGTCCTACCTCAGGGTGGAGAGATGGTCTGCAAGATCTTCCTGCAGAACTCCTGCTTTCTATCGGAGGATAGGTCAACTTCTAGTGCTTCAGGAAGGTGTGTGGTGCAGCCCATGTGGCTGCTCGGCATATATTGACCAAAAAGACCAATCAGCCTAGTAAGTGGAACGGTCTAAGGGGGCTTGTGCATTTGACTTCTAATAGGACAACTGAATAGCTTCCCTAATTCATCCTGCGATGGAAGCCTTAGAGGCCTGCAACCCTCTATTCTTGCCTGCGAAAGACATTATAGGTTGTCGGATTTTTGCTATCCGGAGGTCCGATCTAAGTAAGTCAGTACAATCTGTCTAGCATCCCACCGATGCATCTGGTCATTACTGTTTGGGTCCTCTGACTTAATACCTGGAAAACCGATCTCCTGAGACCTAGGACATTCAGAGGCAATCTTTGGTAGCTAAAATTTTCATTTGTAACGCGGTCAGGAAAAATCCTTTGATAAGGCTCCTTAACTAATAAGGCCTGTAAATCACTAATCCTAGCGGGAGGGATAGCCAAAATGAAAGCCACTTTAAGCGAAAAAAGACTTTATTGCCACCTCCTTCGAAGGCTCAAAAGGAGGAAGTGTAAGATCATTCAAGACTAAGGATAGACCCCAGAGAGGAAAGGCCTTGATTCAACAGTTCTAAATCTAGGGAGCGAGACAAAATCTCTTGATCAATGCCTCTCGTCTGAGCTTACTGTCCAAAAATACTGAAAGTGACGCAATTTGTATCTGTATGGAGCGGAATGCCAAACCCAAATTGGCCCCTTCCTCAACTCTAGAACAGGCAGAAGGCTAGACTGAACCAGATTATAAAGGGAACAAGAAGGAAGAAAAAAATTCCAAACTTTCCTGTGAAACTTACAGGTAACCTCTTTCCTGCCTTGGAGCATGGTCCTAATCACTTGATCAGACAAACCTTTGCTCCTCAACAGCCCCCATTCAGGATCCAAGCAGTCAGGTTGAGGCTCCGGACCCTGATGCAACCAATCTGGGATCAGTGGTAGCTTTTTAAGAGGTCTCACAGCCATCTGTTGGAACAGCAAAAACCACAACCTCCTTGGCCACCAGGTAGCAATGAGAATTACCCAAGCTCGTTCCACCATAATCTTCCAGATCACCAGGGGAAGAATCTGGAAGGGAGGAAAGGCATAGCCAAGACTGAATCGACTCCAACTCTGGCACAGGGCATACTCTGCTAGTGTCCCCTGATTTTTCAGTAGAGAAAAGAAGACCCGGCAATTTGAATTTTCTTTTGTTGGCAAAAATATCTATTTCTGGTGAACCCTGGTGACTTACCAGGTCGTTGAAGACTCCCTGGTTTAATTGCCACTCCGATTGCCCGAGTTCTAACCTGCTGAGGAAGTCCGCTTACATATCTAGTTCTTTCCCGATATGGACAGCTCGTAAGGAAACTGCGATCTCTTCCAATTTGGAACAAATCCTTACAGCCAGAGACCTGAGGTTAAAAGATCTTGTTCCTCCCTAATGGTTCAGATAAGCCACAGCAGTAGCATTGTCTGAAATGATCAGGACTTCTTGCAGTCTTTTCTCTTCCTCCTGGTGATTCAGAGCAAATTAAATCACAATTAATTCCACAAAGTTTGACGACTTCCTGGCCATGGGACCGGCCAAGGTTCCCTGAATGTGGCTTCGGGGAGTGAGAGCCCCCCACCTGTTGCCAAGGCCTTGCCTGGGAAAGATTCCCCGGAGTTGTCCACCACTGAAGAGAATGACAGCCTGACTCTGGAATGATCACTAGAGAGTCCAGAGACTTCGGGTCTTTGTCCCAAGATTGAAGGTAGAAGTCCTGGAGCTCTCTTGAGTGTAACTGGTCCCAGATGACCGCAGGTATTTCAGATGTAATGAGCCCCAGAAGAACCAGAGTTTGCCTTAGGGACAGAGTAGGAGGACCCTGAAAACAGGAGGACAGGGAGGTGATCGTATCCACCTCTAAATGTGGTAAAAAGTTCCTTTCTAGGCAACTGTCACTTTGGTAGCTCAGATAGGTACCCGAGGTATGAGGAGTCAGATACTTTCTGTGTGAAGGGATGATGGGGATGTGAAGGTGGGAGTCTAGGAGGTCTATTGAGACCATCCAGATGTTTAGAAATAGTATGTCCCTCAAGGTAAAAAAAAGGGTTCCACCTTTTTGCTCAGGTCTAACCTCTTTAATTTGAAGATCAAAAGAAAGTCTCTAGTTGGCTTTTATACCAAGAAGACGTGTATGTAAAAACCTGTCCTTCTCAGGTATCAGGGTACTTCCTCTATCACCGCCTTTTCCTTTAGTTGAGAAATTACTAAAAGGTAAGGCTAGTGACTTTACGGGGTCAATTTGTCACAATGAAAAAATCCTGGGGTCTCGTAAAAAACTTTAGGCGATATTCCTCCTGTGGTATGAAGGGTTTTTCCGACATCTTCTGCCAGGCAGGGAGAAATACCAGAAGCCTCGCCCCTACTGCTTTAGCTGTTGAGGTTTGAACAACAAACCTCCCCTGCCTCTAAGTCTCTGGGAGCATTGCCTCCAGGAATCAGACTCTGAGATCCCACTGAAGAAATCTACCTCTTCTGGTCTCAGCATGCGGAAGAAGAGGATTCTTCCTTTTGACTGGAACTTTCTTCCCCTACTCAGGAATGGGTTAAAAAATTCTCGAACTCTGAACCGAACACACGTTTCCTCACAATTGTTATACCACACAGGTGGAACTTAGAAGGCTGGTCCCCCTGCCATGTTTTCAAGCAGAGGGTTATACGGGCACAATTAAACAGGGCCCTATACACTTAGCATTAGCCTGATCGACTCGGAAGCTGCATCAGAGTTCTGCCAAGGAGAGAGGAGGGATTTGGGATCCCCATTCTCCCAAGTAAAAACAAAAATCTGGAAGATGGCAACCAGTGCATTTCCTGGGAGAGGAAACACAGAACATTAAGGCCCGGGAGGAAGAGGCGGACTTTTAATGTTGTCAAGTTTGTGTTTCGTCTTCCAGCAGAGAAATACTCGGCTAGCTGTCCTGGAGGATGTTTGGAGAAATTCCTTTTCCCTTTTTTTTCCTCCTCTTCTTCATCCACTCACCATGAGCCAAGCTCCGATAACAGTCCCGGATGTCACCATGTAATTTACCACCTCAAGATTACAAATCTAATCAACAACTAGCAAGATATCTCAAGGGCTAAGCCCACTCACCGACAAGGTGTTTAATTAATCTAGCAAATTCCAGGATAGTGTGCTCTTCCGGGTTTCCCTGTAGAAGAGATGAAAGCAGATTAAAGATTTAATTGTAAATTGCAGCTATTAACTTCTCAATTTCTGTACTGAATACATAATAAAGACTCTGGTGTCAATTTCTGAAGGGTCTATGAAAAATTGGCAATGCATACAGAAATAAATGTCATTATCTGACTGTTTTTATGTGTGCACAATTTCTACAGTTTATGCGGAAGGCACAACAGGAAGATAGAACCTTAAAATATAATTCTGTGATTACTCACCTATAGAATTGGTATTATATGTATACAGCACTTCCTGTTCCAGAAGATATTCCTTACTCTTGGGTTATACATCCAGTAGATGGCGCTGGACTGCAGAGACAGAAAAGTGTCTCCTCCCGGCCCCATATATACCAGGGACCTCCCACAAAATCCCCAGTATTGAAAAGCAGTTAATACCAATTCTACAGGCGAGTAATCACAGAATTGTATTATTCTAAGTATACAGCACGCCCTGTTCCAGAAGATATTCCTTACTCTCGGGACATCCAATAGCAGTGTCCGTAAGATAGGGTGGGATCCCCAAAAGTAACAGCAGACAGTTTAAACCACTGCCGCTTGCAGAACTTTGCGGCCAAAAGCAGCATCAGCTGAGGCCCTAACATCAACCTTCTAAAACTTAGAAAAGTCTGAACAGAAGACCAAGTGGTGGCCTTGCAAACTTCTTCAATAGAAGCTTAGTGCTGAAAAGCCCAAGAGGCACCAATAGCACAAGTAGAATGAGCAGTAAGGCGGAAGGGAGGCTCCTTCCCCTTAGCAGAGTAGGCCTGTATTACAGCCTGACGGATCCACTTGCTGATAGTGGACTTAGCCGGAGCCAGATCCTTCTTAGGTCCAGACAGGAGCACAAAGAGCGTCAGTCTTCCTGAAGGATTCAGTAGCCACCAGATAGAACTTCAGAGTCCTGACCACATCCAGAGAGTGTAAAACCCTCTCCTTAGAAGTACTAGGATTAGGACACAGAGAAGGCAAAACAATGTCCTGATTGAGATGAAAGGCAGAAACAACCTTAGGCAGAAAATCTGGCTTAAAACTAAACATCACCTTGTCTTGGTGTTTCTTAAAATAAGGAGGCTTGATAGAAAGCGCCGCCAACTCAGAAACACACCTCACAGAAGTGATAGCCACCAAAAAGACCACCTTAAGCGTAAGAATGGACAAAGGGGCTCCTTACAAGGGCTCAAAGGGAGACCCCTGCAGGGCAGATAAGACCAAGTTCAGGTCCCAGACTGGTAACATAGGCTTACGTGGGGGACGCACGTGAGTAACCCCCTGGAAGAAGGTCTTGACCAGGGGATGCTGAGCAAAGGATCTTTGGAAAAAAATAGCCAAAGCAGAAACATGGCCTTTCAGAGTACTGAGCTGAAGACCCAGATCCAAACCACGTTGCAGAGACTCCAGAATCCTAGGAATGGAAAACACACGACAGGAAAGCGAGTTAGACTCGCACCAGTCAATGTAAGTACGCCAAACACTGTAGTAGATGAAAGAAGAGGACCTCTTCCTAGCCCTGATCATGGTATTTACAACCGAGGTTTCAACAGCCAGGCCTTCAAAGCCAGCGTTTGTAAATTGGGGTGGCGTAGGTGCCCCTGAGTGAGCAGATCTGGAACCCGGGGCAGGGCGTAATGATCTACTGCCAGCTGCACGCATGTCTGCAAACCACACTCTTCTTGGCCAACAGGGGGTCACCAGTATGGCCGGCACCCTTTCCTGAGCTATCTTGCGCAGCACCCTGCTCAGCAGGGGAAAAGGGGGAAAGACATACAGAAGCTGAAATCCCTTCCAAGACATTGCCAGGGCATCCATGGCCAAAGCCAGAGGATCCTGGGACAGAGAGACAAAGACTGGAAGATTGTGATTGTGACGGGACGCAAACAGATCCACATCCGGCTGACCCCAGCGGTGGCACAGGGAGCAAAACACCCAGCTGCTGAGGGACCTTTCTCCCAGACGAGAGGTCCCCCTGCTCAGAGAGTCTGCCTCCAGATTCTCCACCCCCGGGATGTACACAGCCGAGATGCAGGAACATTTGCCTCTGCCCAGGACAGTATCAGGGACACTTCCTTAAGGCCCCTCTTGCTCCGGGTCCCTCCCCGATGATTGATGTGGGCAACTGCCGTCTGGTTGTCCGAGCAGACCTGAACAGCCCGACCCCTTAGGTGTGGGGTTAAGTGGGCGAGAACCAATCTGATCACCCTCAATTCCAGAATGTTGATAGGGGCATGGGCCTCCTGAGGGCCCCACTGACCCTGGAATTTCAGGGACTTCCAATAGCCCCCCCCCCCCCCCCCCCCCCAACCTGTCAGACTGGCATCCTTGGTGACAGTTTCCCAGCATGGGGCCAGAAAGGATCAGCCCACCAGCAGGTTCCTTGAGTCCAGCCACCACGATAGAGACCACCTGACCAGAGGGGACAGGACAAACACCTGATCCAAGGACACAGGGTCCCGATCCCATACTGACAGGAGGTGAAGCTGAAGAGGCCTCATGTGAAACTGAGCATATGGAACCGCCTTGAAGCAGGACACCATCAGGCCCACCAGCTGCATTCCCTGCCTGATGGATGGATGACGACAAGAAAGAAGGAGCTGAGCTTTCTCTTGAAGACTCTTCACCTTCTGTTGAGGAAGAAAGATCTTGACCTGAGATGAATCCAGAATCATGCCCAGAAAGGACTTCACCATGGAAGGAGACAGGGAAGATTTGGGGTGGTTAATCACCCAGCCGAATGACTTCAGTGTGGACACCATCCTCTGAGTGTCCAGCTCTGCCTGATGGAAGGACTGAGAAGCGATGAGCATGCCGTCCAAGTAGGGAAGAATGCGAATGCCCTGAGATCTCAGCAGAGCCATAACTCCTGCCAGCACCTTGGTGAATACCCTGGGAGCCGAGGTGAGACCGAAGGGCAAGGCCACAAATTGGTAGTGCTGATCCTCCAGAGCGAACCTGAGGAATCTCTGATGACCTGGAAAGATAGGTATGTGAAGGTAAGCATCCTTGATATCTACAGAGGTCATGAAGTCCCCTGGGCATAGGCACAGCTGAGCGCAGAGTCTCCATGCGAAAGTGTCTGAATCTGACAATTTGTTGAGGTGCTTCAAATCCAGAATGGGTCTTTTTTGGGGACGATGAAAAGAAGGCCTTGGACAGCCAGGGGCAGACCCTGAGCTGACAGGGGGTTTTGAGCTAACCGAGATTTGATGAATCTTGGGGGCGGCCAGGCTGCAAACTCTATCTTGTAACCGGAGGATACTACCTCCTGAATCCACCGGTCTGAGACATAACGCCTCCAGACATGAGCCAAGAGCCGAAGCCGTCCCCCCACCCGGATGGGCGACGGCGCACCTTCATGCCTGAGGGGGTTTGGAGGAGGACTTAGGCTTGGGACCCCAGGAGGGGCCAGGGTGGCCACGTCCTCTGCCCCTGCCCCAAAAATCTCCACGGGCTCCAGCAAAGGAAGTTCCCCATCTGGAGCCCCTGAAGGAAGGAGAAAAGGCACCTGAACTCCGAAAGGACCGGGGCTGCCTTCTACGCTGAGGTAACTTGCCTCCCTTAGCAAACAAGTCGAGACGTTCCCCAAAGAGGCGCAGCCCCTTGAAGGGAAACCCAGTGAGAGCCTTCTTATCAGCGTTGTCAGCTGCCCACTGGCGCAGCCAGACTGAGCGGCGTATAGCCACTAACAAGGCAGATGCCCTGCCACACATTCTAATGGTATCATCCACGGCAGAGAGGACATATGCAACAAATTCCTCACATTCCCCTACCAGCATAATCAGGGGCCCCATCTAGGAGACTCCTGAGCAGACTTCTAATAGCAACAGCCATAATGGCAGAGGCACAGACCGGACGCAGTGCAGTCCCCACACAGGCAAAGGCATGGCAAGCCAGCTGATCAATGCGCCTGTCCTCCCCATCCCTCAGTGTAGTAGATATAGGGGAATGCATGACGGATGTGTTGGACAATCCCAGAACTGGTGCATCCACCTCGGGAGGACATGACCACTCTTTAACCATTTCAGCACGAAAGGGATACCTCTTATCCCAACTCTTTGGCACCCCGGGGAGCCGGCTAGGCCGTTCCCACTCCTTGAGCACTATATTATTAAAATGAGTTTGTTCAGGAAACTCCAAGCGTGGTTTAACAGTATGAAACAGCTCCCCCTGGTGCCGCGGAGCCACGGCAGGAGGAGAGATACAGAGTACTTCAAAAATGTGAACTAAAAGCCTGTCAGTATCATCTGAAGCCCATGGGTCAGACCCAGAATCGGCACCATACACCCTGGATTGTTCCTCAGATGATTCTGAATCAGAAAATAATTCCCCCTCTTCCAGGAGGGTATAACCGGTAACGTCAAAAAATTCCTCAGCCTCCATAGGAAAGAGGGAAACACCAGGTGATAAATGCCGTTTCTTAGCAGAAGCCTTACACGGGCAACCCGTGCAGCCAAATCAGGTTGAGACTCCCCACTGGTATGCACCTCACTAGGAGTCAGATGTAAGCGTGGGGGGGGTAGGCGAAGCCAGAGGGGGCGCAGGCCCAGCCACCGGTAACCCAGATTGCAGCGCAAGCGTCTGCTGAGCGCAGGGAACACACACTCGGACATAATCACTTATAGGGGATAACCCACACAGCTGGGCTTGTCCCGAAAGAACCCCGAGCACATTATCCTGAGAAGCATCCATATGGTGATTATTGTGGCACAATAGGCCAATTGGGATTGACGCCAATAAGGCTACCCGGGATGCCTCAATAGCCCTCCAATAAGAGTTAACACTAAAGAGGATAGGACCGGGAGAAACCACAAAAGTTTGACCCGCCTGCAAGACATAAGCAAAAAGATCCCATAAGCAATATGCAATACAGAGAAATACAAAATAAATCAGCCTGCAGGGGCACTTATGAACCGCGATAGGGAGACGCCAGACACGCAGCAGAGAGCTAAAATGGCGCCCGCATATACTTCGAGGCGCGGGCCGTGGAGACAGCAATGCAGAACGCGTCAGCCTCAAGGCCCGCCCCCCCTGAAGAGCGCGAAAAGCGCCCACATGACAAGTCCAGCCAATGATGGCGCAGCAACGCCTGAGGCGATGTCGCCGCCGACCAGAGTACAAGAGTGCGGCTGCGGCAAATTAAACCAGTGCAACCAATTCAAAAAGGGATCATCACATAAATCATATAGACAAGACATGCAACCCCCCCCCCCCCGAGATCTACCAGGAAGAGCAAAGGGGAAGCGACGGCAAGCCTAAAGGGAGCCAACTGTGGGGACAGGGGGCATAAGATGTGGGAGGGGCATCCCATAAGGCTCACTATGGGCCTGTAACGCCTACCCTTTGGTGGGGGACTGCGGTTGGAGGAGCGCTCCTTAGCACCTGACAGCGGTGCTGCCTACCTTCATCCGAACCAGTGCAGCCTAAGCTGGGAGGCAGTAAAAGGAAACGGGTGGGAATAGTCCTACAGGGCCGTAGGCCGGAGGTCCCTGGTATATATGGGGCCGGGAGGAGCCACTTTTCTGTCTCTGCAGTCCAGCGCCATCTACTAGATGTATAACCCAAGAGTAAGGAATATCTTCTGGAACGGGACATGCTGTATACTTAGAATAAGAGCACTATTGCGAAATTGTGTAATATTAAAAATCCATATAAACACCTTGGCTAATGAGAGGAGGGGTCACTCCCAAACTGAATAAAACTCCCACCAAGCCTGTCACCCCAGATGTCCTTGTTATTCCAACTTCGAGGGTTTATAAGTGACCTGTCCTCCTGACATCCATCATATTTATATGGATTTTTATCATTGGATCATTTTTTTTGCGATAGTGCTCCTTTTCAGGGGCATTCCGATTTAGGTGACCCAAGGTGTGTTAAACAGAGGAAACCCTGAGTATGCCTACCTTGATGTTAATCCCACTGGGGATTTCATACATTGGGACTTCCCAAATCAAGATGCCCCTAAAAGAGAGGGACCAGCAGCCCTACAGTAGTAGTAAACAGACCATTTTTTGGGGGGGGGACTCAAAGTGGGACATAGTTAAACTGACCACTTTAAGGGGTAATGGGTGTGGCTTAAAGGTTTGGTTTATACACAGGCTTTTGGGGAACAAATATCTGGAGAATTCTAGGTTACACCTCTCTGGGTGCAGCCCTGCCCCCAAACATAACCTCAAACACAAAAAAATGGGAGACAAAATGCCTCAAAGTGAGACTGTCCAACTGAAAGAGAAAATATGGTCAGTTAAAAAAGTAGGTGCTCTGTTAGAGGTTTATTTTGGCCACAGCTGAGGAGGCAGGAGGTGGTGGTTCTTTGGGGTTACAGTGGACATGCATTCATTTAATAAATTAGTTGGTTATTACATCATATCATTGGGCCCCCTTTGAGTAACGCATTAAGCTTATTTTCACAAAACATTACAATTGTCAAAAATATCACAAATGTGGTACTAAGGCCCTTCAGTCAGAGAATATGTAACTGGGCAAAACACCAAAAAAATATGATTCACTTACCAGATTAACAGGGCTACTAACATTGCTGTTCATTAAAGAAACAAGACCATTCACCAAGTCACTGGAAGATAAAATGTTGCATTGATTATACTGTTATTCAAGCAATGGATCTTCCTCTCGGCTGCAATATGTGTACTACTAAAGCTACCACACTTTAGTAACCACGCCAAATGCAAACTGGCATAACCCATCTTTATAAAGCAGCACAACTCAAACTGCAGGTAATATGAGCAGCCACTAGAGGGCAGTAATATCCACATTTACGTAACGGCTCATGCAGCCTTGCCTAAAAAAACCTTTAAACTGGAAGCAGTTTGCAGTGAAGTGATGATAAACATAACTGTAGATGAATGAAAAATATAAAACATCCACAAGTGTCTTAAGGCTTCGAGCCTAACAAATATTACAGAATATTATGACACAGAGGTGCAGTTAGGATTTATGGCACCCTGAGAAAAGAGTCAATATGACACCCCCACCTGTGCTTAGGCCCCCCCCCCCGACCTGCTGCACTCGGGACTGTGCCACCCCACGTATGACAGCAAAGCGCTAACAGGAGGCTAACAGGACTCAGAATTGACTGGTCTAAAGTAAAGTAAAATATGATTCAATGAGCTACAATTCTTTGTGTAGCCTCTAATGCTTCGATTCTCTTAAATACACCACAAGTCTTTTACACATTCATGTTGTTTTTGTATAGAAGGAAGCACTGTTACAAATAGAAACCATATATCCTAGTGCTGGGGTGCTCAAATCTTTGATTTTCTACAACAATCAGGATACAAGCTCCACTTGTATGTATGTACACTACAACTTTGATTGGCTTACCTCTCTGAATATATGGGTCCCTTTTTTATAGCCCCCCAAAAAAACAGATTATAGGAAAACTATTTTACCAAATTATCCCACCAAAGATTTCACCTAGGGGTGGAGTCTTCGAGTCACTGTGTTCCTCCAAGCCACCGCTGACACTTCTATTTACCAATGCGTCTCTCCTACATCACTCTGTGCAATCAGCCATACTTACTGTGCCCCTACTGTGACTTACTCGCACTGCTCCCGCACTCCGCTGCTCCCATTGTATAAAAAGCCGGGCACTGTCTGAGGGGTTGGCTCACTGGGAGGGTCAAAGGCTGCACTCCTGGGTGTAGCAAGATGGCGGTGCAGAAGCGAGATGTCCGGGAGCATAAGCCTGGGTGTCCAGGGTTTGCATGCTTATTAATGAGCCTCGTTTTCTTTTTCCTTTTCCCCACAGCAGATCAAGGGCCACATCAGATGGCTCTGAGGCCCCCAGGCCGCAGGTCGAGCGCATGTTCTAGAGCTGGAGGGGGGGGGGGGGGGGGGTGGGGGATGCTGTCCCAACCTTTTTTTCAAGTACCACTTTTCATTTTCTGATTTATATCATTTATATCAAGTACCACTCACTAGTAATACCGTTTTGTGATTACTCACCTTTAAAACGGATATTATAAGTGTGACATACACTCCGCTTCAATAAGTCTTGACAGTTGGGTTATTCTCCAGTAGAGGGAGAACTTCTGCAGAGATGAATGCAAACAAAAAAGCCCCTCCCAGTCCATAACTACCTGGGACCTCCCACCAATTCCCCAGTGTAAGATAGCAGTAAAGGGACCAGGAAAAACCAAATATAACAAGATTAACAAAAAACAATGGTTCACCATATAAAGGATCCAGAATACCAAACAGGGTGGGTAAAGCAGAGTGTATGTCACACTTATAATATCCGTTTTAAAGGTGAGTAATCACAAAACGGTATCATTCCAAGTGTGACATACACTCCGCTTCAATAAGTCTTGACAGTTGGGAAATCCAATAGCAGTGTCCGTCAAGGGTGGGAACCATAAACAGTAAAGAATGCACCAACTCAAACCACTGCAGCTTGCAGAACCTTGCGGCCAAAAACAGCATCCGCTGAAGCCCGCACATCAACCTTCTAAAACTTGGAAAAAGTATGAACAGAAGACCAAGTAGCAGCCTTACAAACTTGTTCAACAGAAGCCTGGTGCTGAAAAATACCATTTTGTGAAATACTCACCTGTAAAATGGGTATTATAAGTATGTCACACACCCCGCTTCAGATAACCATAACATGTGGGTAATACCGACCTGAAGAGGCGTTCCTGCAGAGATGATAGCAAAAAGAAAGCCCCTCCCTGATCCATAAATACCTGGGACCTCCCACTCATTACCCAGTATACAGAAGCAGTAAGATAGGGACCAGGAAGAGGCAAATATAAAAACAACAAAGTTCACAATATAAAGGATCCCAAATACAAAAAGGGCGGGTGAAGCGGGGTGTGTGACATACTTATAATACCCATTTTACAGGTGAGTATTTCACAAAATGGTATTATTCTAAGTATGTCACACACCCCGCTTCAGATAACCATAACATGTGGGACATCCAATAGCAGTGTCCATAAAAGGGCGGGGATCCAAAACAAGGCAACAATGCACAACTTAAACCACAACAGCTTGCAGAACTGTACGGCCAAAAGCAGCGTCCGCTGAGGCCCGAACATCAACCTTGTAAATCTTGGAAAAAGTGTGAACAGAGGACCAAGTAGCGGCCTTACAAACTTGCTCAACAGTGGCCTGGTGCTGGAAAGCCCAGGACGCTCCAACAGCACGAGTAGAATGAGCAGTAACACGAAAAGGGGGACTCCTCCCCTTGGCAGAATAGGCCCCAAAGATGGCCTGACGAATCCATTTACTAATGGAAGATTTGGCAGGAGCCAAACCTTTTCTAGGCCCGCAGGGCACCACAAAAAAGGGCATCAGTCTTACGAAAGGAAGACGTAACCACCAGATAATATTTCACAGCGCGAACCACATCCCTGGAGTGTAGCGCCCTCTCCTTGTCGCTACTAGGATTGGGACATAGAGAGGGCAGAACAATATCTTGATTCAGATGGAAAGCCGAAACCACCTTAAGAAGAAAATCAGGCTTAAACCGAAAGACAACCTTGTCCTGATGCCTTTCGAAGTACGGAGCTTTAATGGATAAAGCTGCCAACTCAGAAACACGCCTAACTGAAGTGATAGCCACCAAAAAGGCCACCTTTTGAGTAAGTGAAGACAAAGGCGCCTCATTCAAGGGCTCAAACGGAGGGCCCTGAAGAGCAGAAAGTACCAAGTTCAAATCCCAAACTGGAACAAAAGGCTTCTTAGGAGGCCGTACATGCATAACTCCTTGGAAAAAGGTCTTGACTAAGGGATGAAGTGCAAAGGACCTTTGAAAGAACACTGCTAGAGCAGAAACCTGCCCCTTCAGGGTACTGATCTGGAACCCCAGCTCCAAACCATGTTGAAGAAACTCCAAAATTCCAGGGACGGAGAACTCCCGGCAAGAGAAGGACCTACCTTCACACCAATCAATATAGGACCTCCAGGCCCTATAATAAACAGTAGAGGAAGACCGCTTCCTGGCGCTGATAAGAGTCTGGATCACCGCATCAGAAAGGCCCTCCTCCTTCAAGATTGCGGTTTCAGCAGCCAAGCCGTCAAAGCCAGCGATTGTAAATTTGGATGACATAGCCGACCCTGTGTTAGCAGGTCCGGCCTCAGAGGCAGGGCGAACTGATCTTTTGCCAGCCTTACCAGATCTGCGAACCAAACGCGCCTTGGCCACCTTGGAGCCACCAGGATCGCTGACACTCCTTCCAACGCCAGTTTGCGCACCACCCTGGCTAGCATCGGGAACGGAGGGAACAGGTAAAGCAGTCCCAGATCCCTCCAATCCAGAGACATGGCATCCACCGCCAGAGCCAGAGGGTCCTGCGAGAGAGACACAAAGACTGGAAGCTTGTGATTGTGACGAGAGGCAAAGAGATCCACTGCCGGGAACCCCCACCTGAGACAGATCGAGTGAAACACCTTGGGACTGAGAGACCACTCCCCCTGACGAGAGGAGGCCCTGCTCAGCAAGTCCGCCTCCGTGTTCTCCACTCCCGGAATGTAAACTGCTGAGATGCACGGGACGTTGGTCTCCGCCCACTCCAGAATCAAAGACACTTCCCTGAGGGCACTCCTGCTGCGAGTCCCTCCCTGGTGATTGATATAAGCAACCGCCGTCCTGTTGTCCGACCGGACCTGAACTGGCAATCCTCTCAGCTGACAAGTCAAGCGGAGCAGAACCAACCTGATGGCTCTCAACTCCAGAATATTGATGGGCTCGTGAGCCTCCTGCGGACTCCACAGACCCTGAAACTGAAAGTCCTTCCAAACACCCCCCCAGCCAGAGAGACTGGCATCCGTGGTCACCGTTTCCCAACGGGGGGCCAGGAAGGATCTGCCCTTCGACAGATTGACCGACCCCAACCACCATAGTAGGGAACGACGAACTCGGGGAGTCAACCGGAATGATTTGTCCAGAGATGACTGCGACCTGTCCCAAACCTTCAGCAGAAGAAGCTGAAGCGTCCTCGTATGGAACTGTGCAAAAGGGACCGCCTCGAATGAGGCCACCATTAACCCCACCAGCCTCATCCCCAGCCGGATGGACGGATGAGGGGCCAACAAGAGAAGCTGAACCAGCTCTTGAATCAAAAGAATCTTGTCCTGGGGCAGGAACACCCTGGCCTGCGAGGTGTCCAGAGACATCCCCAGAAACAGCGCAATTCTGGATGGACGAAGAGAAGACTTGGGGCGGTTGATCACCCAACCGAACCTCTCCAGAGTGGACACCACCACTCCCGTGTCCAACTCCGCCTGGTTGAACGAAGAGGCCATGATCAGTAAATCGTCCAGATAGGGCACAATTCGAATGCCCCGCACTCTGAGCAGAGCCATCACCCCCGCAAGCACCTTGGTGAAGACCCGGGGGGCCGAGGTGAGACCGAAGGGCAGAGCCACAAACTGAAAATGCCGATTCTCCACCACAAACCTGAGAAACCTCTGGTGTGCTGGAAAAATCGGGACATGTAGATACGCGTCCTTGATGTCTATGGACGTCAGAAAATCTCCCTGACGAAGAGAATGAATGGCCGAGCGCAGCGTTTCCATGCGGAATTTGCGCGGCCGAATAAATTTGTTGAGAAACTTCAGATCCAAGATAGGACGGACTGACCCGTCCTTCTTGGGGACCGTGAACAGATTGGAATAGAAGCCCCGGCCCTGCTCCGCGGGGGGCACTGGGCAAATGACCGCCATGTCCAAAAGATTCTTTACTGCCACCAGGAGCCCCTGCACCGCCAGAGGCTCCGAAAGCATCCGAGACCTGAAGAACCTGGAGGGGGGGCGGAGCTCGAACTCTAGCTTGTAACCGGAAGACACCACTTCCCGTATCCATCTGTCCGAGACTTCTTGATCCCAGACTTGGGAGAAGTGTCTCAGCCGTCCCCCCACCCGCAAGGGTGAGGGCGCCCCCTCATTGCTGTGCCGGCTTAATAGCCGGCTTGGGCTTAGAACCCCAATGGTATCCGGAATGGGCACGACCTCTGCCCCTGTTCCCGGAATCTCCTCTGGAAGATTGGAACGCAGATCCTCTGCCAGATCTGGCCCCACGAAAGAAAGTTGTAAAGGTAGGCGCCCCCCGAAAGGAACGGCGCTGCTTCTTACGTTGAGGCAATCTGCCACCTTTAGTGATGGAATCCAATGTTTCACCAAAGAGCCTCAATCCGACAAAGGGTAAAGCCGTCAGAGACTTTTTTGACATAAAGTCTGCCGCCCACTGGCGCAGCCAGACCGACCGCCGAATAGTCACCAACAAGGCCGAGGTCCTACTACACATCAGTAAGGTGTCATCCAAGGCGGTTAAAACAAAGGACAAAAACAACTCACACCGTTTGAGACTAATGAATTCAGAACTACCGGGGCGAAGCCCAGAAGATGTCAACAAGTCCCTGACCACGGACCTGGCAGCCAACACCATAAGCTCAGAAGCGCACACAGGCCGTATGGCTGACCCAACGCTAATAAAGCCATGACAAGCCATCTGGTCAATGCGTTTATCCTCCCCATCTTTAAGGGTGGAGCAATCAGGTCTATTTAAAACCGAGGAATTAGACAACCCCAGAACCGGGGCATCGACCTCGGGAGGGGAAGCCCAGCGCTTAACCACCTCCGAAGGGAAAGGGTATTTCTTGTCCCACCCCTGAGGAATACCAGGGAGCCTAGCGGGCCTGTCCCATTCCTTATCAATGATCTTATGAAAATGCCGTTGTGAAGGAAACTCCAAGCGTGGCCTGGATTCCTCAAACAACTCACCCTCCTGCTGAGACTCCGCCTCGGGAGGGGAAATCTTCAGAACCTCCAACATCAGCGCCAGGGCGTGAGGAGAATCCGAGGATCTCCCTAACTCACTAAGCTCCTCATCAGCGCCCGCGGACAGTTCATTATCCGACACCTCTGAGCCCTCAGAAACCTCACCTTCTTCTAGCCCAGAATAATCAGACCAATCCAAATTATTAAACTCGTCCAGGTCATCAGCCGGCAAGGCCGGGGACAAATGCTTCCTCTTGGCCGGGGCCTTACGGGTGGCCGAACTGGAAACAATTTTCTCAAGGTTGGCCAATCTGGCGCACATCTCAGCTTGCAGGTCCCTGCCCATGACCACGTCGCACGGAGCGCGTGTCAGGGTGGGAGGCTGAGAAGACTCGGCCGGCGGTGCTGACCCAGACGCCTGGGCTCCCGACTGCCGCGCAATAGTTTGCTGTGCACAAGGTATACAAAGCAATACATCATCCCCAGTAATGGATGCGCCACACAATATGCACTTTTTGGGATGCCCCGAAGGGGTCCCAGCCCCAGTATCCGGGGATGCCTCCATAGGTGAACTTTTAATAGTCTCCAAGACCCAGGGAATTACGCTAATAAGCAACCCGGGATGCCCCTTTGGTGTCCCGAGTGGGAGGATTTACTAGCAAACAATGACCCCAGGGATCTAGGACCGGGAGAGAACCCCCTAAATTACTAAAGAGGATCCACCCGATAATCCACCGCCTAGAAAAGAAAGAAACAGAGGGGACCTAGTAAATGTAAGGCTAGGACACTATAAGGAAAAGACTGTAAACCATAAATAAATAAATGAGGCCCCAGGGCCACTCACGGATCCTTGATAACGCGGAAAATGGCGCCTCACACACCGCAAGGAAGCAGACCACAGGGCGAAGGAGGGGGCGTGGCAGCGCGGGCCGCGGGAAGACAAGGCACCGCCTGCCGCCGCCCACAAGAAGGAGCCTAAGCTCCGCAACGGCGCCTCCACTACGGCCAGCAGCAGCGGGGGGCGGAGCCGCGGCGACGCGCGAAGGCCCGGCCCTGCCCTCCCCCCCGACGCGGACGGGAAATGCGAAAACATAGACCGGCGCCGCCGTCTGCCGCGGCGCCGGTCAACGTGACAAGCCAGGCGGGTGTGACCGCCGCTACCGGCGGAGCACCCGACCTGTATCAAGCCAGCACACAGACAGCGGGCCGCCGGCCGCGGCAGCCGCCGCAGCCCGGCCCCGCCCCCAAGACAAGGGCATGAGGAAAAAGCTCCCCTCATGAAGGCACAAAACCGTCCCCTCAGAGAGCCAGCACAGCGGCCGTAATGGCGGCCGCGATGCTGCGCAAAGTACAGTGAAGGCACCCGCAAACAAGTAAACACACACACACACACATGAAAATAAAAGCACCAGGGAGAAAGTACCCATAGGAGGAGACCCCCCCCAACCCCCACTGTATAACCAGGGAAGACTAAGGGGACCCCCCAGGGACCAGCACTAAGGGACGGGGCATCCCATACCGGGATCACCAACCCGGCGTCACCGCCTACCCTCTTATTTAGGGTCTCACGGGGGAGCTCTGCTCCTAGGCACCATGGGTGCCAGTATACCCTCGCTCGGGCCCGCAGCCAAAACTGAGGAGGCATGTATATTAAGACAAACAGATAAGAAGAAAGCCCGAGCGGAAATAATCCAAATAAGGGGCCGGGAGTTACCCCGGCTACCTGAAATCCCCCTATGCAAGGAGGAGACATCATCTTCTGACTTGCTCGCCGTCTTGCAGAGATGGAACACTGGGTAATGAGTGGGAGGTCCCAGGTATTTATGGATCAGGGAGGGGCTTTCTTTTTGCTATCATCTCTGCAGGAACGCCTCTTCAGGTCGGTATTACCCACATGTTATGGTTATCTGAAGCGGGGTGTGTGACATACTTAGAATAGCCCAGGATGCACCCACAGCACGAGTAGAGTGCGCAGTGACCCTAAAAGGGGGAGTCCTTCCCTTAGCAGAATAGGCCCAACAATGGCCTGACGAATCCATTTGCTAATCGTAGACAAAAGGGCGTCAGTCTTGCGGAAGGAAGAAGTAGTCACCAAATAGTACTTCACACAGCGAACAACATCCAAATTGTGCAGAACCCTCTCCTTGTCATTGTTAGGCTTAGGACACAAGGAAGGGAGAACAATATCCTGATTGAGGTGGAAAGCAGACACCACCTTAGGAAGGAAATCCGGTTTAAAACGAAAAACCACCTTATCCTGGTGTCTCTCAAAGTAAGGGGACTGAATCGACAGAGCCGCCAACTCAGAGACACGCTGAACCGAGGTAATCGCCACCAAGAAGGCAACCTTCTGAGTGAGAACAGAAAGAGCAATATCATGTAGCGGCTCAAAAGGCGGACCCTGCAGAGCCGAAAATACAATTCTGTGAAATACTCACCTGTAGAATTGGTATTATACGCATACAGTACGTCCTGCTCCATATAATACCATTTTGTGAATACTCACCTTGTAAAATGGGTATTGTAAGTATGTCACACACCCCGCTTCAAGATAATCATTACATGTGGGTAGTATGGTCTGAAGAGGGCGATCTGCAGAGGGCGATCTGCAGAGATGATTGGAGGAAAGAAAGCCCCTCCCAGTCCATAAATACCTGGGACCTCCCACTCATTACCCAGTATAAAGAAAGTAGTAAGGTAAGGGACCAGGAAGAGCCAAATATTAGTCATAACGCAAAGTTCACAAAACGATGGATCCAGAATACAAAAGGGCGGGTTGAAGCGGGGTGTGTGACATACTTACAATACCCATTTTACAAGGTGAGTATTCACAAAATGGTATTATTCTAAGTATGTCACACACCCCGCTTCAAGATAATCATTACATGTGGGACATCCAAAAGCAGTGTCCATAAAGGGTGGGGATCCAAAACAAGGCATAAAGCACAACTTAAACTACTGCAGCCTGCAGAACTTTGCGGCCAAAAACAGCATCCGCTGAGGCCCAAACATCAACCTTGTAAAAACTCTGAAAAAGTGTGAACAGAAGACCAGGTAGCGGTCTTGCAAACTTGCTCAACAGAGGCCTGGTGCTGAAAAGCCCAGGAAGCCCCCACCGCACGAGTAGAATGAGCTGTAACACGAAGGGGAAGATTACTCCCCTTAGCAGAAAAGGCCCCGACAATGGCCTGACGAATCCACTTACTGATGGAAGACTTAGCGGGTGCCAAACCTTTCTTGGGCCCAGAGGGTACCACAAAGAAGGCACCAGTCTTACGAAAGGCAGACGTTACCACCAAATAGTACTTCACAACTCAAACCACATCCAGGGAATGCAGGAGCCTCTCCTTTTCGTTACTGGGATTAGGACACAGAGAGGGCAAAACAATGTCTAGATTTAAGTGAAAAGGCAGAAAACCACCTGAGGAAGGAAATCCGGGTTAAAACGGAAAACCACCTTGTCCTGATGTCTTTCAAAATACGGGGCCTGAATGGACAGAGCCGCCAACTCAGAAACACGCCGAACAGAAGTGATAGCTACCAAAAAGGCCACCTTCTGAGTAAGGGAAGATAAGGCAATATCATGCAAGGGCTCAAAGGGAGGACCCTGAAGAGCAGAAAGAACCAAATTCAAATCCCAAACCGGAATCAGAGCCTTCCTAGGGGGTCGCACGTGCGTAACCCCCTGGAAAAAGGTCTTAACCAGCAGATGAAGCGCAAAAGATCTCCAAACCGTGTTGCAGGATTCTAGAAATAGAGAATTCCCTGCAAGGGAAAGCCCTAGTCTCACACCAATCAATATAATACCTCCAAGTCCTATAGTAAACGGAAGAAGAAGACCTCTTCCTAGCGCTAATAAGAGTCTGAATAACCGCATCAGAAAGACCTTCCTCCTTCAAGATGGAGGTTTTAGCAGCCACGCCGTCAGAGCCAGCGTTGGGAAATTGGGGCAACGTAGATGACCCTGTGTGTGCAGATCCGGCAGCAGGGGCAGAACGAACTGATCTTCTGCTAACCTTACCACGTCTGCGAACCAAACCTGTCTTGGCCACCTTGGAGCCACCAGAATTGCTGACGCTCCTTCCAGAGCCAGCTTGCGCACTACTCTGGCTATCATGGGAAACGGAGGGAACAGATACAGAAACCCCAGATCCCTCCAGATCAGGGACATGGCGTCCGTCGCGAAGGCTAGCGGAACCTTCGCCAGAGACACAGATGCCGGAAGTTTGTGATTGTGACGGGAGGCAAAGAGGTCCACCACCGGTGAACCCCACCTGAGACAAATCGAACGAAACACCTTGGGACTGAGAGGCCACTCCCCCTTGCGGGCTGACCACCTACTCAGAGAGTCCGCCTCAGAGTTCTCTACTCCCGGAATGTGAATTGCCGAGATGCACAGGACGTGGCTCTCCGCCCAGTCCAGAATCAACGACACTTCCCTGAGGGCACTCCTGCTGCGAGTCCCTCCCTGGTGATTGTCCGACCGAACCTGAACCTGCAAGCCCTGCAAGAGATGAGTCAAGCGAAAAAGAACCATTCTGATGGCTCTCAATTCCAGAATATTGATAGGCTCGTGGGCTTCCAGGGGTCCCCACAACCCCTGAAATTGCAAATCCTTCCAGAAGCCCCCCATCCTGAGAGGCTGGCATCCGTGGTGACCACCTCCCAACGAGGAGTCTGAAAAGACCTGGCCTTCAACAGATTGGTTGAGTTCAGCCACCACCTGAGTGGTCGGCGAACCCGGGGAGACATCAGAAAGAATTGATCCAGCGACAGAGGAGATCTATTCCAGACAGACAATAGATGGAGTTGTAGTGTCCTCGTGTGAAACTGGGCAAAGGGGACTGCCTCGAAGGAGGCCACCATCAACCCCACCAGTCTCATTCCTAGTCGAATGGTCAGACGAGGAATGGACATGAGCGACCGAATCAATTCCTGAATCAAAAGAACCTTGGATTGAAGAAGGAACACTCTGGCCTGATCTGTATCCAGAGACATTCCCAGAAAGGATACTATCCTGGACGGGTAAAAGGAGTACTTGGGGTAGTTGATCACCCAGTAGAACCTCTCCAGAGTGGATATTACCATCCTGGTGTCCAATTCCGCTTGGCTGAATGATGATGCCATGATGAGGAGATCGTCCAGATATGGCACTATGCGAATCCCCTGCGCTCTAAGAAGAGCCATCACCCCAGCGAGCACCTTGGTGAAAAACCCTTGGAGCTGTGGTGAGACCAAAAGGAAGAGCTACAAACTGAAAGTGCCGAACTTCCACCACAAACCTGAGGAATCTCTGGTGCGCGGGAAAAATCGGAACATGGAGGAAAGTGTCCTTGATGTCTATGGACGTCATGAAGTCCCCCTGACGGAGAGCGCGGATAGCTGAACGAAGCGATTCCATGCGAAATTTTCGCAGCCTGATAAACCTGTTGAGGATCTTCAGATCCAGGATGGGCCGGATAGAGCCATCCTTTTTGGGGACCGTGAACAGATTTGAGTAAAATCCCCGACCCTGATCCGATAGGGGCACTGGCGAGATGACCTCTATCTCCAGAAGACTTGAAAACGCCTCCCGAAGCCCCTGTGCGCCAGGTGCGTCCGGGGGCACCCTAGACCTGAAGAAAAGCGGAGGACGACGGGCCTCGAACTCCAACTTGTAGCTGGAAGACACGACTTTCCGGATCCATTTGTCCGAAACCTCCCGATTCCAGATCAGAGAGAAGTGTCGCAGCCGTCCCCCCACCCGCACGGGTGAGGGCGCCCCCTCATTGCTGAGCAGGCTTGTTCACAGGTTTTGAACCCCAGTTGTATCCTGAGCGGGCACGTCCTCTGCCCCTATTCTAGTGGAAGGGAAGGCAAAACCTCTTCCTGCTCTGGATCCGCGAAAGGAATGATTGAAAGAAGCCGCCCCGCGAAAGGGACGTCGTTGCTTCTTGCGTTGAGGTAACTTACCCCCCTTAGCTACTGAATCCAATTTTTCTCCAAAAAGCCGTAGCCCCACGAATGGGAGAGACGTCAGCGACTTTTTTGACCCAAAGTCGGCCGCCCACTGGCGCAACCAAACTGAACGCCTTATAGTCACCATCAGAGCAGAAGCTCCCCAAGGCGGCTAACATGAAAGACAAGAATAACTCACAACGTTTAAGTCCCAGAAATTCGTCACTGTCCGGGTGCAAACCGGAAGATGACAACAAGGGGGGGGACGTCCAGCGCTTAACCGTGTCCGAAGGGAAAGGATATCTTTTATCCTAACTCTGAGGAATGCCTGGGGGCCGAGCGGGCCTCTCCCATTCCTTAGATATAATCTTATCAAAATGCCTTTGATTAGGGAATTCCAAGCGCGGCTTGGATTCCTCATAAAACTCCCCTTGTTGATGAGGAGCAACCTCCGGAGGAGAAATAGCCAGAACCTCAAACATCTGAGCAAGGACGTTAGGAGTATCCAAAGAACTCCCTGACCCCTTCTCAGAGTCCGCGCCAACAAATTGCTGGTCGTCCGAATAAACCAATTCGTCAAATAGCTCCCCTTCCTCCAGAGGGGAGTAATCTGACCAATCCAGGCGATCCTCATCGTCATATTCAAATGTCGGTAGGACCGGTGACAAATGCTTTCTCTTAGCTGGAGCCTTCTTGGCAACCGCAGAAGAAATACATTTTTCAATATTAGTCAATCTAGCACACACATCAGATTGCGACTGCCCACCCGTGACAACGTCACACGGGACACGGGCCAAGACGGGGTGGGAAGGGGATGACGCCGGCGGTGCTGACCCAGACGCCTGGGGTTCTGACTGCCATGTAATAGTCTGCTGTGCACATGGTATACATAGAAATACGTCATCTGTTAGGGATACCCCACAGCCCATGCACTTCCGGGATTGCCCCGAGGGGAGCCCGGTATCTGGGGATGCCTCCATACGGTGAACTTACATGTAGTCGCAATGACCGAGGGAATTACGCTAGTAAGCAACCCGGGATGCCCTTATAATTGTCCCAAGTGGGATGATTTTAACATGGAATTTAACCCAGGGACCCAAGGACCGGAAGAAGACCCCTTAAAACCTAAGGCGTTCTACCTGAAAGACTGCCGGATATAAAGGGTTACATATAAGTAAATATATATATATATATATATATATATATATATATATATATATGTGCCTTCCTGCGTGAGGTAAATGGCGTCCACCACACACGCAGCTCACAGAGGCAGAGAGGATCCTGTGGGCGTGGCCAGCGCGGAGCGCGCGGTATGCATAGCTCCGCCCCCTTACAGAGCGGAAAGCGGGCTCCGCAGTGGGTCTACCTCACAGGGGCGGGCCGTGGCGTCCCGCTCAACAGCCCGGCCCCGCCCCTAATGGCAAAATGTGTGAGGTAAATTACCTCAGAAAAACACTATAGCGCACACATATACCGGCGCCATGGCAAGAACAGCAGCCGCGGCGCCGGTAACCACAAAGACCCCAGGGATGTAATGGGTGCGGGACGCGCAATCGCCCGGCCCCGCCCACTGTGGCCAGCGCGTGAGGGGAGATCTCCCCTCACAAGATTAAGGGAACTGCCAGCGCAAATAACCGCGCGGCGGCCATTGCGGTAGTCACCGCAACAAAAAACAGTAAAGCCAGGGGGACAAGCCAGCGCCAACAGCCAGCCCCACCCCCCAACTACAACTTCTGAGGAGAAAATTTCTCCTCAGCTCTGGCGCCAGTAGCAGCAAGCGCCGCTGTTAAAGTGAAACAATGCACAATAAATAAATCCTAACTCTGAGGTAAAAAAGGTGGCCCCCGACATTTTATCCCCACCACCACAGGAGAAGGGCATCAGGAAAGGGGGGCCAAGGGACAGGGCATCCCAAACCGGGGTCACCAGCCCGGATAACCGCCTACCCTCTGGTACAGGGTCTCGCGGTGGAGCATGGCTCCAGAGCACTAAAAGTGCCATTCTACCCTCACCCGGGATACAGCCTAGACTGGGAGGCATGTGTATTGGGACTTATAAAAAACATAACCGGGTGGAAATAGAGAGAAAAATGGGCCGGGAATATACCCGGCTACCTGAAATCCCCCTGTGCAAGGAGGAGACATCTTCTGACTTGCTCGCCGTCTGCAGAGATGGAAAACTGGGTAATGAGTGGGAGGTCCCAGGTATTTATGGACTGGGAGGGGCTTTCTTTCCTCCAATCATCTCTGCAGATCGCCCTCTTCAGACCATACTACCCACATGTAATGATTATCTTGAAGGGGTGTGTGACATACTTAGAATATAATACTTACATGTGGGTAATCCTCCGCCAGATGGCGCTGTTCACTGCAGACATGCAAAAACAGGCTCCTCCCGGCACTTCATATACCCAGGGACCTCCCACAAATCCACAGCATTGAAAAGCAGTGAGAAAAAGAAGCCGGGAGAAACCAACCACCAAAACTGGTAAGAATAACAATGATAACAATCACCATACAGGGGATCCAGAACAAGGTGAAACCAGGGTGGGGTGGAGCAGGACGTACAGTATGCGTATAATACCAATTCTACAGGTGAGTATTTCACAGAATTGTATTATTCTAAGCATACAGTACGTCCTGCTCCATATATAATACTTACACGTGGGACATCCAATAGCAGTGTCCATAAAGTAGGGTGGGATCCCCAACAACAAAGGCAACGGCACGTAGCTCAGACTACAACCGCCTGCAAAACCTTACGGCCAAAAGCAGCATCGGCTGAGGCCCGAACATCAACCTTGTAAAACTTTGAAAAGGTGTGAACAGAAGACCAAGTAGCGGCCTTGCAAACTTGTTCAACAGAGGCCTGTTGCTGAAAAGCCCAAGAGGCACCAATAGCACGAGTGGAATGAGCCGCAAGACGGAAAGGGGGAGTCCTCCCCTTAGTAGAATAGGCCTGAATCACAGCCTGACGAATCCATTTACTGGTGGTAGACTTGGCGGGAGCCAAACCTTTCCTAGGCCCGGAAGGCACAACAAAGAGAGCATCAGTTTTCCTGAAGGCCTTAGTGACAACCAGGTAATATTTCAAGCACCTGACTACGTCCAAGGAATGCAAAACCCGCTCCTTGTCGTTGCTAGGATTGGAACACAGAGAAGGAAGAATAATATCCTGGTTCAAATGAAAAGCCGACACAACTTTAGGCAGAAAATCCGGTTTGAAGCGGAACACCACCTTGTCCTGGTGTCGCTCATAGTATGGAGGCTGAATAGATAGAGCGGCCAGCTCAAACACACGCCTAACCGAAGTAATAGCCACCAAGAAGACAACCTTGAGAGTGAGAACAGCCAGAGCAGCATCTTGAATAGGCTCAAAGGGAGCACCCTGCAAGGCAGACAAAACCAAGTTTAAATCCCAGACAGGGACCATAGGTTTTCGACGGGGATGCACGTGAGTGACCCCCTGAAAGAAGGTCTTAATCAGGTGATGTTGAGCAAAGGTCTTCTGAAAGAAGATAGACAGGGCAGAAACCTGACCCTTCAGAGTACTAAGTTTGAGACCTAAGTCCAGACCATGCTGTAAAAACTCCAGAACCCTAGGGACAGAGAATTCCCGGCAGGGAAGAGACCTGGACTCACACCAGTCAATGTAGGAACGCCATACTCTATAATAGATAGCAGAAGAAGTCTTCTTTCTGGCCTGCACCATAGTAGCCACCACAGAGGCAGACAAACCCTTCTCCATCTAGATGGAGGTTTCAGCAGCCAGGCCGTCAAAGCCAGAGTTTGTAAATTGGGATGGCTTAAGGACCCTTGAGTTAGCAGATCTGGGAACCTTGGCAGATCGTACTGATCTACCGCCATTTGAACCACGTCTGCGAACCACACTCTTCTTGGCCACCTGGGGGCCACTAGAATCACAGGTACCCCTTCCAGAGCAATCTTGCGCAGAACCCTGCCCAGAAGGGGGGAACGGTGGAAACACATACAGGAGTCGAAACTCCCTCCAAGATATGGGCATCCGTGGCCATGGCCAGAGGTTCCTGAGACAGGGAGACGAAGGCCGGGAGCTTGTGATTGTGACGGGAAGCAAACAGATCCACATCTGGTAGTCCCCAACGGTGACACAGGGAATGGAATACCTTGTTGCAGAGGGACCACTCCCCCTGACGGGACATCCCCCTGCTCAGGGCGTCCGCCAGCAGGTTCTCCGCCCCCGGAATGTAGACAGCTGAAATGCATTGGACACTGGCCTCTGCCCATGTCAGAATCTGAGACACCTCTTGGAGAGCACCCTTGCTCCGGGTCCCTCCCTGATGGTTGATGTAGGCAACCGCCGTTCTGTTGTCTGAGCGTACCTGGACCGACAGACCCCTCAGGTGTTGGGTCAATCGCTCCAGTACCAACCTGACTGCCCGTAATTCCAGAATGTTGATGGGTAAATGGACCTCCTGAGGACCCCACGTCCCCTGGAAGCGCAGGGACTTCCAGAATCCCCCCCAACCTGACAGACTGGCATCCGTTGTGACCGTCTCCCAGGAGGGGGTCAGAAAAGACCTGCCCCCTATCAAGTTCCTGTTGTCCAGCCACCACGCAAGGGACTGTCTGACCAAGGGGGGAAGCACACAGACCCCGTCCAAGGACGCTGGGTTCTTGTCCCACACTGACAGAAGGTGAAGCTGCAGAGGTCTCAAATGGAACTGGGCAAAGGGCACCGCCTCGAAGCTCGCCACCATCAGGCCCACCAACTGCATTCCCTGCCGGATGGAGAACTGTGGGCTCGAAAGCAGGAACCTCGCCTGCGCTTTCAGAGATTCCACCTTCTGTTGAGGAAGGAATATCCTTGACTGAACCATATCCAGAATCATTCCCAGGAACGGAGTCACCGAGGAGGGGGACAGGGAGCCGAATCACCCAGCCGAAGGACTCCAGGGTGGACACTACCAGCCGAGTGTCCAACTCTGCCTGCCGCAGAGACCGAGAGGTGATGAGAATATCGTCCAGGTAGGGCAGCACGCGTATGCTCCTTAGCCTTATCAGGGACATCACCCCTGCCAGCACCTTGGTGAACACCCTGGGAGCCGACGTTAGGCCGAATGGCAGGGCTGCAAATTGGTAATGCTGATCTTTTAGTGCAAATCTGAGAAACCTTTGGTGTCCTGGGAACACCGGGACGTGAAGGTAAGCATCCTTGATGTCTACTGACGTCATGAAGTCCCCTGGGCACAGTGAGCCAATGGCCGAGCGCAGAGTTTCCATGCGAAAGTGCCTGTTCATGACAAATTTGTTGAGCATTTTTAAATCCAGAATGGGCCTGACTGACCCATCCTTCTTGGGTACTGTAAAAAGGTTGGAGTAGAACCCTGTCTCCAAGGGGGACCTTGCAAATGAACCCTAGATCCATGAGACCCTGTAAGGCCAGCAACAAGACCTGAGCTGAGGCAAGGTCTTGAGGGATTCGAGACCCAATGAATCTGGTGGGGGGCCATACAGCAAATTCTATCTTGTAGCCGGAGGACACTACCTCCTGAATCCACCGGTCTGAGAAGTGGCGCCGCCAGACATGCTCGAAGTGCTGTAGACGTCCCCCCACCCTGACGGGTGAGGGCGCCCCCTCATGCCTGAGGGGCCTTGGGAGGGGCTTTGGGCTTGGGCCCCCAGGAGGAACCGGGACGACGCTCGTGCCAGGAATCTGCGCGGGCCCCAGCGAAGGACGCCCCTCTACCCTGTTTGACCCCGTGGTAGGGGGTTGATAGGGAGCCTTGGCCACGAAAGGGCCGATTCTGCCTCCTGCGCTGGGGTAACTTGCCTCCCTTGGCAAAGAGGTCTAATCGATCCCCAAACAAGCACAGCCCCTTAAATGGAAGCCCTGTGAGGGCTTTCTTGGCGGCATTGTATGCGGCCCACTGGCGCAACCAGACAGCGCGGCATATAGCAACCACCAGGGCAGATGACCTGGCACACATCTTCATAGCATCGTCCGATGCGGACAGGATAAAGTTCACAAACGCATCACAGCTGGACAGAGCATTGACAGTATCAGGAGGCTGAACTCATCTGTGCCATCGAGAGCACTCCTAACCACGGCCCTGAGCGCTACTGCCGTAATGGCTAAGGCGCAAACCGGGCGCAGAGTCGCTCCCCCAAATGCAAAGGCATGACATGCCAGTTGCTCAACACGCCGGTCCTCAGAGTCCCGTAGCATAGTAGTGTCAGGAGAGTGCATAATAGAGGTGTTGGACAACCCTAGAATAGGAGCATCGACCTCAGGTGGCGATGACCAGCACTTAACCAAGTCAGCAGGAAAGGGATATTTCCTATCCACGCACTTAGGGACCCCATGAAGTCTGCTGGGATGTTCCCATTCTTTAAGCACGAGGCTATTGAAATGTGTCTGCTCGGGAAATTCCAAGCGAGCTTTAGCGGTATGAAAAAGATCACCCCTTTGCCGGGGAGCCGCAGCAGGGGGAGAGAGGGACAGAACCTCAAACATCTGAACCAGCAGTCTATCAATAGCATCCGAGGACCAATGCTCGGAGCCAGACTCTTCCTGACCCCTGGACTCATCGTCATATGACCCTGAGTCAGAGACCAGTTCCCCTTTGTCCGAGGGGATATGGGCATAGGAATGCAACAAATCATCAGGTTCTATAGGGAAGAGGGCCGATTCAGGGTTCAAGTGCCACCTTTTGGCGGTGGCTTTACGCGCTAAGGAATTAGCAAGCAAGTTTTCGACACTAGCCAGCCTCGTGGCCAAATCAGGATGAGAATCCCCACTGGTATTGGGGGTTAGACTCAGGCTTGGGGGAGTAGGTGAAGTGAGGCGGGGTGCAGGCCCAGCCTCAGAGGAGACGGGAAGCACCGATAGCGCCTGCTGTGCACAAGGAACACAGACCCGTGCATTGTCACCGCTGCTAGGTAGGACCCCACAAGCTACACACAGCCGGGCTTGTCCTGAAGGAACCCCGTTCACAATATCCTGAGATGCCTCCATATGGTGATTTAATCGGCACAATATGCCAGTAGGGATTGATGCTGTAAGCTACCCTGGATGCCCCAATAACCCGCGGGGAAGTGGGAGTAATTTTTATGGTCACGACCGGGAGCTACACTGGGCCGGGAGAAGCCAATAAAATCCGCGGTCTGAAAGACATAAGGGGGAACAAGGATGTCAGAGCCATGCGCAATGGGAGATAGAAACTAAAGAAGAGTCGCCCATGAGGGCACTTACAGACGGAGAGGAAAGGACGATCTTCACCACGCACGCAAGAAGGAAATGGCGCCAAGCGAACCTCGGAGGGCGGGCCTGAGCCGGCAGCGACGCTGAACGCGCCAAGCCCGAACCACGCCCCTCCCCAGCGGGCGTGAAGCTCGGAAGGTGTCTAGCCAATCAGTGACAGTAAAGTCATAACGCCTGATGTAAATGGCGCTCGGAGCCCATACAGGCACGGCTGAGGTCTGAACTCGGGATCTCCCGTGGCTCCCAGTCGGGGAATTGAACCCCGGTCTCCCGCGTGACAGGCGGGGATACTGAGAATTTTGTAAAGAACCAGCACTCCAATGTAAAGGTAAAAGGATTGGTTTCTGGTCGACGTTTCGGGGTGCACTGTGGCACCCTTCCTCAGGACCAACCACATACAACCAGAACAGGCAGTGAACAGCCATTATATACAAAAAGGGGGCCTGCTGGCCCATAACCATTCAAAAATTTGCGCCTGACGTCATCAATGACGTCACCGGCGCTCGGAAATTAGCATATCAATAAGAATGTAAATTAATGCTATAAATGACAATAGAGGGGCCCCTTGAGGTCCCGGCTTACCTCTGCTAGGCGCCCCTGCCAATAGAATCTGCAGGGCACAGCCGCTATTGTCAGCAGGGGGTTGCCAAGCAACCCCATGCTGTCCCCCAATCAGAGAAGGTCAGGCGTGATGTCACAGGTCCCGGGAAATCTGCCCGGTAACCGATGACGCTGCCCAGGAGCCAAATGATTGGCTCTCGGGTGTAGCAGAGCTAGCACTCTATCTCCAGCAAAAGCTTTGCTGGAGGCAGAGCATCAGCTTCTGCACCCAACCCCAGTGCGGCGGTGTCTTAAAGAAGAACGCAACTGCAGGATATTTAAGAAGATTATACATGAAAAATCTATATTACAAAAATAACCATACAACATTTGGAAATAAAAAATATGAAAAATAATAATGTGAAAAACTTATCCTACATAAGGAGAAAGGCCCTTAGGGATGGAAATGGAACACCAATAATTTGCTTGGACTGGAGAATTGGGGTATATACAGCCAGTCCTAAAGATAGGGGGAAAGGTTAATTAATCTGAAAAGGGGGGAAGGGAAAAGGTTAGTTCATCTGGAAATGAGGGCAAAAAAGGTCAGTTCATCTGGAATTGGGGAGAAAAAAAGGTTAGTTCATCTAGAATTGGGGAGAAAAAAAGGTTAGTTCATCTAGTATCCAAGAAGCTGCTGAATCCAAATGATGTATTGAGTCCTCATGGAGCAACAGTGTCCAGTCTATGGTTTCACGTTGGAGCAGGTGACGATTCCTATCACCCCCCCTCGGTGGTCTGGGGATGTGTTCAATCACCATGCCCTTTAGTTCATGTGTCTGATGGCCATGTATATAAAAATGTACAGCTACAGGTTTTTCCATGTCCACCGGTTCTCCATTTCTTGCTTTCTCCTGATGAACTCGTACATCGTTTTTGTGTTTTTGGAAGCGTTTTTTGAAAGGGCCGATCGTCTTTCCCACATATAGGAGACCACAGGGGCATTTTAAGATATATACACAGAAATCCGTGTTGCAGTTGTGGTAGCCTCTAAGTTTTATTGGGCGGGGATACTGTACTGGACAGGCGCTAACCAACTAAGCCAGCGCAACCTAAGAAGAGCCACTAAGGCTAAGAAGGAGAAGCCGCAAAGCCGCCGCCGTACATGCGGTGCGAGCAGAAACAGAAACTAAAGGCGCTGCGGTTAACAGTAAGATAAGAGCGCGGCCCCCGTAAAGCACAGCCAAGCCATAAGCGTGTAAGGATACACTGAGGCCGCCATACACACAACCCCTCCCCCCCCCCTTTCTTTTCCCCCTGGCTAAGGGGGGAACGAGGGAGGAAGGCGACCCGTTACATAGGGTCCACCAGTACATGGGGCGTGGGGCAATGATGCGGGAGGGTCATCCCCTGAAGGGTCACCATCAGCCTTGACCGCCTACCCTATGGTGGGGGATTGCGGTGGAGCGTGGCTCCGTAAGCACACATGGTGCTGCCTACCTTCACCCGACCAGCGCAGCCCAGGCTGGGAGGCATATCACACAGAGGAGGGGTGGAAATAGTACCACAGGGCCGCAGGCTGTAATAGCCCCGCTCACCTGCGAGAGAGTGATACTTCATGTCTTCGCAGTCAGCACTGCAGAGAAATCTAGGGGATTTGTGGGAGGTCCCTGGGTATATGAAGGGCCGGGAGGAGCCCGTTTTTGCATGTCTGCAGTGAACAGAGCCATCTGGCGGAGGATTACCTACGTGTAAGTATTATATATGAAGCAGGACGTACTGTATGTTTAGAATAGAACCAAATTCAAGTCCCAAACAGGAACTACAGCTTTTCGAGGGGGGGCGCAAATGCCGACAGAGCAGAAACCTGTCCTTTCAAAGTACTAAGCTGGAACCCCAGGTCCAGATTATGCTGAAGAAACTCCAAAATCCTGGGTACAGAAAAAACCCTGCAAGGCAAGGCCCTAGCCTTACACCAATCAATATAGGACCTCCTATAGTCCTATAGTAAATGCCAGAAGAGGACCACTTCCTAGCCCTAATCAGGGTCTGAACGATCGCCTCAGACAAACCTTCCTCTTTCAAGATGAAGGTTTCAGCAGCCAGGCCGTCAAAGCCAGCGTTTGTAAATTGGGGTAAAGTAGATGACCCTGGGATAGCAGGTCCAGTATCAGAGGAAGCCGGCACTGGTCTACGACCATTCTTACAACGTCTGCGTACCAAACCCTTCTTGGCCACCTTGGAGCCACCAGAATCGCTGGTGCCCCTTCTAGAACCAGTTTGCGAACCACCCTGCCCAGCATGGAGACAGGTGGAAACAGGTACAGAAAACCCAGGTCCTTCCACGCCAAAGACAAGGCATCCACTGCCAAGGCCAGGGGATCCTGAGAAAGAGACACAAATGCCGGAAGCTTGTGATCGTGCCTCGAGGCAAAAAGATCCACCTCCGGAGTACCCCACTTGCGGCAAAGATCCAGAAAGACCTCGGGGTTGAGAGACCACTCTCCATGGCGAGAGGACCCCCTGCTCAGGGAATCCACCTCCGTATTCTCCACCCCCGGAATGTAGACTGCCGAAAGGCAAGGAACATTGCTCTCCGCCCAGCGCAGGATCAGAGAGACTTCCCTGAGGGCACTCCTGCTGCGAGTCCCTCCTTGGTGATTTATGTAGGCCACTGCCGTTCGGTTGTCCGAACGCACCTGAACCGGAAGACCCCATAACTGTGGGGTTAACCGAGCCAGAACCAGACGAATGGCTCGGAGCTCCAATACATTGATGGGGGTGTGAGCCTCCTGGGGACCCCACACCCCGCTGAACTGATGACTCTTCCAATAACCTCCCCAGCCCGACAGGCTGGCATCAGTGGTAACCGTCTCCCAACAAGGGACCAGAAAGGATCTGCCCTTCACCAGATTGCTCGAGTCCAGCCAACACCGAAATGACTGCCGAACCCTGGGAGACATCCTGAAAGGTTGCTCCAATGACTGTGGGCTCCTGTCCCAATACGTAATAGAAGTTGAAGAGATCTCATGTGAAATTGTGCAAACGGCACCGCCTCGAAGGAGGACACCATCAGGCCCACCAGTTTCATCCCCTGTCGGATAGAGGGACAAGGACTGGCCAGAAGAAGACGGATCAGGTCCTGAATGCCCTGCACCTTGGTCTGGGGCAGAAACACTCTGGCCCAACTGGTATCAGAATTCATGCCCAGAAATGAAATCACTCTAGACGGGGAGAGAGAAGACTTGGTGCGGTTAATCACCCACCCGAACCTCTCCAGGGTCGACACCACCTGGAGGGTGTCCAGTTCTGCCTGCTGAAGGGAAGAAGCAGAAATCAACAGATCGTCCAGATAAGGCACAATGCGAATGCCCTGAGATCTGAGCAGAGCCATTACGCCCGCCAAAACCTTGGTGAAGACCCTTGGTGCCGAGGTCAGACCGAAGGGAAGAGCTACGAATTGATAATGTTGATCCCCCACCGCAAACTGGAGGAATATCTGATGTGCCTGAAAAAATACAATTCTGTGAAATACTTACCTGTAGAATTGGTATTATACGCATACAGCACGTCCTGCTCCAACTATAATACTTACACATGGGTAATCCTCCGCCAGAGGGCGCTGTTCACTTCAGACATGCAAAACAGGCTCCTCCCGGCCCTTCATATACCCAGGGACCTCCCACAAATCCCCAGTATTGAAAAGCAGTGACAAAAGAAGCCGGGAGAAACCAACCACCAACTGGTAACAAAAGTAATGATAACAATCACCATACAGGGGATCCAGAAAAATGTAAAACCAGGGTGGGGTGGAGCAGGACGTGCTGTATGCGTATAATACCAATTCTACAGGTGAGTATTTCACAGAATTGTATTATTCTAAGCATACAGCACGTCCTGCTCCATCTATAATACTTACACATGGGACATCCAAAAGCAGTGTCCATAAAGTTGGGTGGGATCCCCAAAAACAAGCAGACAGTAAAGGCGCTGTCACCTGCAAAACTTTGCAACCAGGTACGACATGAGCAGAGGCTCGAACGTCAATCTCATAACAAAACCTTTGAAAGGTAGGAACAAAGTCAAGCAACAGTCTAGTAACTTATTCAACAGAAAAACCTGGCGCTGAAGGGCCAAAGGTACCCAAACACCAATATAACGGAATAAAATGATAAAGGGAGATTCTTCCCCCTAAAAGGAATAGGCCAGTGTAACGGCCCAACCAGCCCACAGGCAACAGAAGCCTCGTGTAAAACTGGGAAATGAAAACTGGTCTCCCGTCAGACAGGCGGGGATACTGACCCCTTCATTAACAAGGATCGGCAAGAAGCTGAAACCTTCACTCAGGACCAGGAAGGCAACCATCCAAGTAAGATCAGTCCAAAGGGCGCATTGGCCCTGGAAGCAAACGAGATCAGGCGCATACATAAGGAGGAGCCCGCAGACCCCAAAGGGCATCAGTCCCCCTAAGGGACAAGAAACAACCAGGAAAATTTCAACACCTGTTGAGGGAATGTAGACCCCTTACTTCAGCATTATTAAGAATAAGGCCCATAGGCAGACTAAAAGGACTTAAATAATGATCATAAAACACCACTTGGACAAGGGGTCCGGCGTAAGGCGGAATACCACCACGTCATGGTGTGTATATTAATATATATATATCGAGCAAAGGCTAAGTAATCAGATCCACTTTCTCAGGCACACATCTGACTGAAGCAAGAGCCCCCGGAGAAGCGACTTGGACTACAAAACAGCTCAGACATCATCCAGAATAAGTCCCAAGGGAACAAACTGCAGGGCAAACAATGAAAATTGATCCCAACAGGGACCATAGAACTACTTGGGAGATGCCCCTGAGCAATCCCCAAGAGAACTCCTCACAAAGAAGACTGAACCAGACTTCTACAGGAAGACAGACAGGACAGAACCTGAACCATCAGAGTACCTAGATGGGGAGCCAACCCCAACCTATGCTGTAATGACTCTAGAACCCTGGGAACCGAGAATGTCCAACAGGGAAGAGACCAAGACTCATGCCAATCAATATGGGTACACCATAACCCACAAGATACGGAGGAAGAGGAAGCCAAGGAAGCTTGCTCCTAGCCCCCCATATACCAAGTCACCCAGAAGATAAGCCCGTCTCCAAGGGGTGAATGAATCAGCTGTCAAGCCCCAGACTAGAGTTTGTAGATTGGGACGACAAAAAGAGGGGCCTGACAAGGGCAGAACCGCACTCCTAAGAAAGCGTACAGGTCAGCTGACCTCAGCAGAAGCATCTGGGAACCACAGTTCACTAGGCCACCCAGGGGCCATCAATCTCACAGGTCTCTTTATAAGCACGACCGTGCGCAGAACCCCACATAGAAGGGTGAATGAAGAGAAGACATATAAAATAGAAAGTCTATGCATAATCTTACTAAGCCCCCATGACCGGAGTCAGAATATTCTGGGACAGTAAAAACAAGGGCAGAGCCCCTGTGGTATAAGCGAGACCCAACAGAGCCACCCTAGTTGGCTCTCAGAGTGACACCAGGATAGCATAACCTGCCACTGAAAGACATCCATTGGAGCGAATACCGCTGAGGAGCAGGGGGCGTAGACCCCCGCCCAGATCAGGAACCCTCCAGAGGGATCATCCTGCTTCAAGCTCCAGACCAATAATAAAACAGGCCATTGTCTTCCAACAGGCCAAGAGTCCCCAAATAGACAGGTCCTAAAAGAGAAGTCCAGCCGTATAGAGTCAACGGAAGGCTCAATGTTTTAACAAACCAGAAGGTAAGATGGACTCTCTAAGGAACCCTACCCAGGAACCACAGGGGGTTTTGGAAGAAATCCCCCCCCCCCCCCCCGCCAACCTGCGAGACTGTGACCATTCACAGGAAGATGCAAGCAAGGAAGGGGGTGCCCCCTGACAGGGTCCTTGAATATAATCAGCTCAAGAGGAACCACCGTACCAAGGGGGAATGAGCACAGACCTAGCTCCAGGGATCAATAACCTACTGTGCCGAAGAGCCCAAGGGCTCGGTATATAAGGGACATCATCTGATACGCCACCAACGGGCCCACCAGTTGCAGAGCCCCCGTAACCAGGAGTCCACTTGTTGCCAAGGAAGAAGGCTCAAGCCTGAACCGAATCCAAGGCATGGAGATAGCGGATAAGGGACCATGAGGGATTGAGGTGACTGAGCACCCATCCAGTAACTCCCAGGGGACACCGCCGGCCGACTAATCCACTCGGCCTGAGGCAGAGATTGGGGAGTAAGGAAAGACGACCCGGTAGGTCCTAATGCGGACGCCCCCCAGGCATGTCCGAGACATCACCTCCATTCTCGCTATGGCGAGTAGCCTGGAAGCGAAAGGGAGGCCAAAAACAATGCCTCAATCCGCAGGGTTGGTCCTGCAACACCGACTAGTAACGGTCTTGGTGTCCAGAAGACACAGGGGAACTAATAAGATGTAGAACTGCACAGGAGGCCGTGAAGCCCCCCTTGCACAGGGCGCCTGTGTCCCAAGACAGAGATGTCATATAGGGACTACCTGTGAGAGTAGAATTGCCAGGCCTACCATAGGCCAGCATGGTCCAGACTGCCTCATACTGTTGAGGAAAGGAGGAAGGTCAATATAGAGGCCATAGCCCCATTCTGTTAAGGGCAACCTGTAAATAAGCCCAAACTCCGTAGGCCTAGCGCGGCCTGCACCAAATCCTGAGGGAAAAATACAATTCTGTGAAGTACTCACCTGTAGAATTGGTATTATACGCATACAGCATGTCCTGCTCCAGATATAGTAATAACATGTGGGTAATCCTCCGCCTCTGGCGCGGTGCACTGCAGACATGTAGAAAACAAACTCCTCCCGGCCCTACATATACCGAGGGACCTCCCACAAATCCCCAGCATTGAAAAGCAGTGAGAAGGAGAAGCCAGGAGGAACCAACCACCCAGAAACAGGCAATAATATCAATGATAATAATCACCATACAGGGGATCCAGAACAAGTGAAACCAGGGTGGGGTGGAGCAGGACGTTCTTTATGCGTATAATACCAATTCTACAGGTGAGTACTTCACAGAATGGTATTATTCTAAGCATACAGCACGTCCTGCTCCAGATATAGTAATAACATGTGGGACATCCAATAGCAGTGTCCATAAAGTAGGGTGGGATCCCCGTGAAAAAAGGGCACAGCCAACAGTAAAAGCGCTGTCACCTGCAACCATGCTACCAAGAGCAACGAGAGCAAGGCTCTAACCTCAACCTTTGAACCTGTAAAGGGAGAACTGAACACAAGCAGCGGACAAGCCAGCATGCTCAACAGAAGTTAGTGCTGAAAGGCCCAGGCCAAGCACAGGTAGTAAGAGAGCAAAACAACCTAGAGAGAAGAGTAATCTTCCCTTAAAAGAACAGGCCAGAGAAAAGGCCTAACCACGCTCATGCAAGGAGAGTAGCCGTGGCAACCTTAGAAGTCTCCCCAGCGGGGAATATGAACCCTGGTCTCAAGCGAGACCTGCGGGAATCCTGAAAACAACAACACTCAGCGCGAGCCGAAACGTTTACTCTAGGCTCAGAAGGACAAAACCAACCAAGCAATGCCTATCCGAGGGCACCTACACCTGTGGAGGCAATCAGATCCAGTACTAAAGGATGGAGACCCATAAGCCCCAAGGGCATAATCCCTACCAGGGACAAGAAACGGACCAGGAAATCTCCACACCTGGAGGGGAAGACAGATCCCCTTAGCTCAAAGTATATCAAGACAGTAGCCCCGACCGGAGGATCTGGAATAAGGGAGAATCAAAAACACCACCTGAAGCCGAACTCGGCATAGTGCAGAGCATCCCAGAGTCATCCTTTATGGCCCATTTATGACTGGAGCAACCGCCAAGAAGAGCGATATGGTTTAAGGAACAGGTCAGAAGAACCTGAATAAAACCCAAGGCAACCCTTAGCAGGGCATCAGATTAAGTAAACCCCCTAGAGGAGGCAAGAATTCCTAAAGGAATGTACCTAAACAAACCCTGATGAATGCTCAACACAGAAAATTGGAATATACCTCTGTAGTAGGCCAACAGGGCGAGCCCTGAACCTTCACATAACTAAGTTGGGGAGCAAACACCAACCATGCTGTAATAATTCAAGAACCCCGGGAACAGAGAACTTCCAGCAGGGGAGAGAGCTAGACCCCGCCAAGCAATACAGGTACAACATACCCTAAGATAGATGGCAGGAATAGAAGAAGAGGAAGAGGAGGAAGCTAAACCCTAGCTCTCCTGGAAACAAGACACCCAGAGATATGCCATCTCCGGCAGGGAGAGGAACCAAACTGGTCTAACTCCAAATTAGACCCTGAAGATAGGGGCGAAATGGAATAGAGCCCGACTATGCGGAACAAACCTCGTGAGAGAGCGTACAGGTCCACCGTTCTCAGCAGAAGCCTCCGCGGACACCCCCCGGGCCACCCAGGCCCCCGGCATGCCTGGCAGGGCGAAGAAAATAAGCCATATCGAGTATAATGTCCAGCCAGAGCCTACTAGGCCCCAAAGGACAAGGTTATCATAGATCAGAATCATAGATCAGAATCAGAGCCTTCCTGGAAGTAACACTAGTCCCGAGACTTTACCAGGAAGAAGGGGACAGGCCACTGTCCTACGGCAGACCACGAATCCCCAAATGGATAGGCCCTGAAACGGAGAAATCCAGCAAGATAGAGCCCGCAGAAGGCTCGCTGTGGCAACACCACAATAGGTAAATGGACCCCCTTTTTGGGGCCTACCTAGGAACCACTGGGGGTTTCAGAAGACACAAGCCCCCCCAGTCAACCTGCACGATTTGGTACCCAAGGTGACCACCAACAGGTGAGCAGCAAGAAAGGAGGGAATGCCCCCCCGAGGGACTCATTTAAAAAAAAACAAAAAAAAACAAACAAAAAAACTCTCAGAAGATCAGCCACCTCGACTAGGAGGAAGGTGCACAGAGTTAGGTCCACACTGCTTGACCCCTGTCCAGAATAACAACCTAAGGTGCTGCAGAACCTAAGGGCACTGAGAATAAGGGACGTCATCTGCACAGCCACCAACGGCTATCCCAGGAGCAATACTGCCAGGTGACAGTAAGGAGATAGCAAATAAGGTCAGAGACCTTGCCCCAGAAAGGCCTTAAATGCCAAGCAAAAAAGGGGGCACTAGCCGACCCAATTCTAATGCCATCCTAGGAATCTGGAGGATGGAACAAAAAAAAGGTAGGATCTGAGGCCACTAAGCCTATCCAAACAACTCCCTCTCGGGAGATATAAGGAACCCGAAGGGTCCCTTTGTGGCTGCTCCTTGGTCTCGTTCGAGACATCACTCCCAAACCGAGCTAGCGAAACTCCAGGAGTGTGAGAAGGGCCCAATAACCCGGCCACAATCAGCAGTGAAGACTACCAACACCAAGCTGTAAAGGCCACAGTGTCCAAAGACACCGGGGAGCCCAATTAAGCATCTTAATACTCCACGGACGGCCATAGGCCCCGCGGTTTATAGGGTGCCGACGGTCCAACTCGGATCAAGCCTGAATGCTTATATATTGCCGAACCCAAGAAGGGTTAGAATGGGTGACCCCCTCATCCTCAGGGGGAATGGGGGGCGAACTGGTGTAGAGGCCTCTGCCTCTATTTGTTAAGGGCGTCCAGCCAAGGAGGCCAGGCCTAGCAGACCAAGGAAGGCCTGCACCCATACTTGAAGAAAAACAGGGGACCGGAGGCCCCCTGACCGACTCAGGGACGGAGACCCAGCAAACACTGTCCCACATCCGGAGGAACTACCTCCCAACTCCACCAGAACGAGGCAAGAAGTCTCCCGATAGGAGCAAGGTGCTGTGGCCATCCCCTCACCCAAGCTGGTGAGGGCGTCCCAGGGGCGAAATAGATAGGGCCTCAAAAATCCTGAGCAACATACCACCGACGTCAAGCTGGTCCCAGTCATCCTGACCAGCTTCATCCTGACACCTCTGCCTCTCAACAGAGGAAACCGGGTCAGAGAACAGGTCTCCATCTTCAGAGGGAGCACTATAACACAGAGAAGAGGACTCCTCCGAGCCCATAGCACAGGCCGAAGCCGGGGGAGTCCAGGGCCGTTGTCTGCCAGGACCCACATGCCTGGACAACCCTTCAACAATCTGGTTAAGCGTGGGTCGTCTAGAAGAGACGTCTATTTGTAACTCCCCGCTTGTACATGACTCAACGGGAGTGAGATTTAAGCAAGAGGAAAGGGGAGAGAGGGAGCGAGGAGCAACCACAGACGCCGCTCGCAGGTCCAGCGTCTGCTCGGCACATGGCGCACAGACCCGTGCCCCGTCAGCATCAGCATGGGGGAGACCACACGCTACACACAGCCGGTCTTGTCCCAGCGGGACCCCGGTAACAATCCTGAGATGCCTCCATATGGTGATTGTCAAGGCACAGTATGCTCGTAGGGATTTATGCTATAAGCAACCCTGGATGCCCCAACGACCCGCTGATCAATGTGGGAGATCTGTAGTAAGGCCCGCTAAATCCTTAAATTAATATATATATGTATAAATGTATATATGAGGCCGGGAAAAGCCACCGGTGCTCAGCGTCTGAAAGACATAAATGGGAAAGAGATGTCAGGGCCATGCGCAGCTGGACAGAACATATAAAAAAGGGAGTCGCCCGCGAGGGCACTTACAGATCAAGTGGAGAGGAGGAGACCGCCACCACGCGTGCGAAGCTCAGCAAAATGGCGCCCAGCGAACCTCGAAGGGCGGGCTAGATGCTCTGCCGTGACGCGGAGCGCGCCGAACCAAGGCCCCGCCCACTCCAAAAGAGCGCGAAGCTCTGAGGTAAAAGTAAAAGCAAGGATACAACCACACACTTAAGGATTCGTAGAGAACCGTTTCATCCAATAAAGTGATGGAACCACAGCATCTAGACTATGTAGCGAACTACATACAAGCATACGGTGGCGGCCGAAGAAAACGGAGCAAGGAGCAAGCAGCGCGGCTCTGACATCTCGGTTAATAAAGGGCAGAATAAGGCCATAAGCATGACATACCGGTACGCTGGGACCGTCACACACATACCCCCCCCTTTCTTTTCCCCCTACTAGATGGGGAAATGAGGAAGGATGGCGACCCTCACACAGGGTCCAGTGCTACTCGGGGTAGGGGCAAAAATGCGGGAGGGGCATTCACAAGAGGCTCACCATCGGCCTAAACCGCCTACCCTATGGTGGGGGATTGCGGTGGAGCATGGCTCCGTTAAGCACCAAGGTGCTGCCTACCTTCACCCAACCAACGCAGCCCAGGCTGGGAGGCATATTCTTACACAAGAGGACGGGTGGAAATAGTCCCGCAGGGCCTCGGGCTGTAAGCCCCGCTTGCCTGCGAGAGCGTGATACATCATGTCTTCGCAGTTCCAGCACTGCAGAGAAATCTGGGTAAATTGTGGGAGGTCCCTCTGTATATGTAGGGCTGGGAGGAGCTTGTTTTCTACATGTCTGCAGTGCACCGCGCCGGAGGCGGAGGATTACCCACATGTTATTACTATATCTGGAGCAGGACGTGCTGTATGCTTAGAATACAGGGTCTAGAGGCAAACTGACAACATCTGAGAGGGATCGCCCAGCAAATGCTATCCTGTGTCCAGGGGAACTACCTCCTGGAATCACCAGAAGGAGAATGTACATTCCTAGATAGGAGTCAGCTGCTGCAGCAGTACCCTCGCCCAGAAGGGCGAGGGCGTCCCTTCATGCTTGGGAGGTCTTGGCAGATTTGGACTTAGTCCTACCAGAGGGCCCGGGGCGTTGCCTGCCCACCCCATGTCCACACCGAACAGTTGGAAGCACACCTCAGGTTCGTGTTTGACACTAACGTAGGGAGGTGGAGGGGTGGCCCTGCCTCGAGGAGGGCGGGACGGCCTTCTGCGTAGGGGTGCCTTACCCTTTTTCCCAAAAAGGTCCAAACGGGCCCCAAATAGTAGCCGTCCTCTGAAGGGAAGGCCAGTGAGCGCCTTTTTCGTAGCATCGTCAGCACCCCACTGTCGCAGCCAGACCAGGCGGCGAATAGCTACCACAAGGGCAGAGGTTCTAGCACACATCTTAATGGTGTCATCCAGCGCTGAGAGGATGAACCTCACAAACACATCACAGTCTGCATTAAACACCCCCCAGGGGAGGTCCTCAGGTCGGTGGTCAAGTACTTTTCTAACAAGAGTCCTGGCGGCCACCGCCGTGATGGCCGCGGCACAGGCCGGGCGCAGAGCCGTCCCTGCACACGAAAAGGTGTGGGAAGCCAGTCTGTTAATGCGCCGGTCCTCAGCATCCCGAAGGGTATGGTAATAAGGAGCCGTCATGAAGGGGGGGTTAGTAACCCCTATAATCGGTGCGTCCACCACAAGAGGTGCTGACCAAAAGTTAACCACATCAGGAGGGAAAGGGTACTTCCAATCCCAGACCCCTGAGACCCCTTTAAGTTTACAAGGCGATTCCCATTCTTGGGATATAAGATTCTGGAAATGATCCTGTTCCGGAAACTCCAAGCGCGGCGGCGCTGTGTGGAAACTCTCCTTCTTAGGCTTGGAAGCCTCTCCAGGAGGGGAGAGACAAAACCTCAAAGATCTTAATAAGAAGTTCATCTGTGTCACACAGGCCCCAAGAACCGGGCCCAGAATCATCACGGTTCCCCGGCATCTCATCCGAGGAGCCCGAATCTGAGAATAGCTCACCTTCCTCAGAAGGATCAAGGTCCTGCATATCAGCAGAGTCATCGGTATCGTTAGGAAACGGAGAGCCAGGAGGCGTCAGGGACTGTTTCTTTCCAGGGCCCATACGCTCCGCCAAACCAGACAGCACCTGCTCAGCCGTAGGCAGCCTGCGCGGCACGGCTTGCTGGTCATCCCCGCTCGAGTGAGACTCATCTGGAGTGAGATTTAGGTCCGGGGAGACGGGTGTATTGAAGGGAGGTGCAGCCACTGGCAAACCTGATTGCAGGGTCAGTGCCTGTTCAGCACACGGTCCGCAGACCCGTGCTCTGTCAGCATCAGCGTGGGGCTGACCACACACTGCACACAGCCGGTCATGTCCCAGAGGAACCTGGGTACATAATTCTGAGATGCCTCCATATGGTGATTATCTGAGCAGTATGCCCGCAGGGATTTACGCAATAGGCAACCCTGGATGCCCCAAGACCCGCTAGGAAGTGGGAGAATTTGTTATGTGGACCCGCTATAATATACGTTAGGCTGGGAGAAGCCAACGAAGTCCTGGCGTCTGAAAGACATAATGGGATAAGAGGGGGGGGGGGGGGTGAGGGCGCCCCTTCATTGCTGAGCCGGTTTAACGACAGGCTTGGGCTTGGAACCCCAGGCAGCCACGGGACGTGCCCAACCTCTGCCTCTGTTCCAGGACGAGCCCCTGACCCCCGAGAAGGCCAGACCTCTAGACGCTCTGGCCCCTCGAAAGAAAGGAGTGAACGAGCCCGCCCCCCGAAGAAAGGGACGGCGCTGCTTCCTCCGCTGAGGCAACTTACCTCCTTTAGCCACAGCATCCAAATTCCCCAACAGCCGCGCACCCAAGAAGGGGAGAGCTGTGAGAGACTTCTTGGCTCAAATGTCCGCTGTCCACTGACGGAGCCAGACCAGTCTGCGCATGGCCACCAGCAAGGCTGACGTCCTACTACAATACACGACAATGGAGTCTTCCATTGCAGTCATGACAAAATCCATGAACAATTCGCACTTCTTAAGTATAACGAACTCAGCGCTAGCTGGGTCCAGCTGAGTGTTATTCAGCCAGTCCCTGATAAGAGACCTGGTAGCAAGCGACACCAGGGCAGATGCACTAACCGGCCGCAGGGCCGAGCCCACGTTGGCAAATGCATGGCACGGCATCTGATCAAGGCGCTTGTCCTCGCCATCCTTCAGGGAGGAGGCGTCAGGGGTGTTCAGTACAGAAGAGCTGGTCAAACCTAACACAGGCGCGTCGACCTTTCGGGAGGAGAAGACCAGCGCTTGACCGCCTCCACTGGAAAGGGATACTTCTTATCCCATCCCTGAGGCACATCAGGGAGCCGAATGGGCGTCTCCCATTCCCTAAGAATCAGCGCATCAAAATGACCCTGGGTAGGGAATTCCAGACGGGGCTTGTAGGCCCCCAAAAATCCCCCCTTCTTAAGCGGGGGCGCCTCAGGTGGATCAATATCCAACACCTCCAATAAATGTGACAAAACAGTGGCCGTATCAACGGCATCCCCCAGCACCTGCCCGACATTGGAATTCCCAGGCTGACCATAGTCAGCCTCTGAATCCTGATGCAATTCCCCCTCCTTTAGCGGGGAATAATCGGACAATTCAGCGGACTCATCGTCAGTGTCCCACAAGGGCTGGGCCGACGACAACTGTCTCTTTTTAGCCTGGGGCTTCTTGCCCACCGTGCTAGCAATCATTTTCTCTATGCTGGCCAACCTAGCCCAAACATGAGAAAGCGACTCCCCACTAGTGCCAACGTCACTTGGGGTACGGATCAGGTGGGGAGGGGAAGGCGATGAAGCAGGAGGAGCCGACCCAGAAGGCTGGGTACCCGACTGCCGCGTTATGGCCTTTTGTGCGCATGGTATGCAGATCAGCACATTCTCCCCCGTAAGGGATACCCCACACATGGCCCGGATTGTCCCAAAGGGATCCCGGGCCTGGTATCCTGCAGAGCCTCCATATGGTGAATTTTTGAGGTCAGTCGCAAGACCGTAGGGGATTACGCATAAGCAACCCGGGATGCCCCTTAAAAGTAGCAGTGGGAGGATTTTTGGGTGGACAATATTTATATCTAGGGACCCCAGGACCAGGAGGGACCCCTTAAAATGCACTTATATGGGGACACCTGTAACACACAAAATAAGCCACATAAGAGCAGAGCATAGTAAGGGATGCCCTAGCATTTGATATTACAGTCACACAACCGAAATATACATATACAGGTATATGAATATATATATTACGTATATACCACCAAGCAGCCATACAGAGCAAATAAAAGGCATATAGACACACACACACATTTTATATATATATATATATATATATATATATATATATATATATATATATATATATACACACATTATATATCTATCTAAGATCGAATATATATATATATATATATATATATATATATATATATATATATATATATCCCCACAGATGTATGTAGCCCGCGGGAACATATAACGCCCGGCGACATGTACAACAAGAAGGCGCATAACCAAAGTATCCAGCTAAGGAAGCCCCGTATGGGGCACTCACGGGCTGAAGATTGCGTCCCTTTGTGGACAGGGTGAAGGAGGGGGGCCAGCGCGGAGTGCGCCAGCACATGGCCCAGCCCCCTCCCGACGCAGGATTCACCCCCAAGCCGTGCTTCCAGCCGATAGGGCTGGAGTCGGCCGACGAAGCCGACACCGGCGCGCTCTGCCGACGATGGAGAGCGCCAGGCCCCGCCCCCCCTCAGTGAGGGAAGTAGAAGGTCGCGCTCTCCGGCCAATATGGCCGCGGAGCCAACCATAAGAACCATAAGAATGTTAAACACACACATATACAAAGAGTAAAACACACACACAATATAAAGGTCAGGTAGCCAGCCCCCCCCGGAGGAGAGTAAGGCACCCGGAAGGGGAGGGAACCCTGCCAGAATCCGGCCCTAAGCCTAGCGGGAGGGGGCATCCCACACCAGGATCACCAAAAACCTGGATAACCGCCTACCCCATGGTGGGGTCTCACGGTGGAGCGGTGCTCCTACCTTTACCAGGACCCGCAGCCGAAGCTGGGAGGCTCAATACAGGGACAATTTAGGAGGGTCCTGCAAGTAAGAGAAGCCTTCATCTTCTTTCTTGCTCGCTCCCTGCAGAGAAGACAACTGGGGAATTGGTGGGAGGTCCCAGGTAGTTATGGACTGGGAGGGGCTTCTTTTTTGGCATTCATCTCTGCAGAAGTTCGCCCTCTACTGGAGAATAACCCAACTGTCGAGAAGTGTTGAAGCGGAGTGTATGTCACACTTTGAATACGTTTTTTCCTGTCTTTTAACCTAATCGGATGCAGCAAGACAACTAAAGACAAATAGCAGAAATGAATGCTGATTCTTTTATCTAAATGATGCAGTGAGCACAAATATTATAAGGCCCCTTTTACCTCCTGGGCCTCGGTGCAGTCACACTCCCTATAGTTATGCCCTTAGTGCTGTGTGAGCATTGCCAGTCACCCTCAACCATAATCATAGAAGAAACATAGAAACATAGAAGGTTGACGGCAGAAGGAGACCATACGGTCCATCTAGTCTGCCCTTATGTGTATACTGTATGTACTCTTTATCTTAGTCAAAAACACATAAAACAGATATTTAAGGTGAATGCTTTTTTTTATTTATTTTTTTTTTTTAAGATAAAGTCTAGATGGCAGCAGATCATGTACAGGTAGGGCTGCCACCTGGCCGGTATTTTTTAAAAAAAAATTACAAAAAAAGTTGAATTACCAGTAAAAACAAATACCAGCATAGCCAGGCCAGTAAATTAAAAAAAAAAAAAAAAAATACCGACCAGGTGCCAACCCTGGGACACAGGTAAGTGTACAGCCTTGTCAAGTAATACCTGTTGGGAAACCCTGATATGGAGCATTTTACAAGCCAATATATGTTGCAAAGTATTAGTACATATTGTCACTTGCAAAACCAACGTACCTGACATACTGAAATGCTCTGGTCTGAGATCCTGAACCATAAACCTATATAAAAAGAAAAAAATAAATAAATTTAACCACAACACACCAAGGATATAGATTACTACTAACAAAACCTCAAAGCCCCTGTCCACACAGGAAAAAAAGGAAAGGGGGAAAAACCTGCCAGCCACAGCTCAATCCCTTAACCCTTTAAGTGCCAGCCTACCTGGAGTTTTTGTCACCCTTTGTTGCCAGACCATTTTGCACTATTTTGCGCTCCCCATGTTCAAATGTGATTTTTGAAGGGATTTCCAGGGATTTCCCAGGAAAATGATATATTGTTTTTTTCAGCATAGCCTGGGCTTTAACATGAAATGTCTTGTTTGTCATTTTTTAGGTGAATTCTCAATATTTTTGGGTGAAATATGTGCAAAAAAATTAAAAAAAAAAAAAATCTATTTTTTACAATTTGTAGTGTTTTTTTGAAATAAAATAATGTAAGTTTGTCAATAAAATCTTATTGCGTGTGAAATCTCAATTTCTCCCAGTTACAGCGATACTACATATGTATAGGTAGACACCCTTTCCTGCCCAGGAGACTCCCCCCAAACTGAAACAGCGCTTTAGGGGATTTTCAGATAAAATACAACTATGCTATGTGCACCTTGTAGTTTTTCCAGAAAAACAACCCTTTACATTTTAAATACCCCCAACAAACTATATATTCTCTGGAAGTACACACCTTAAGCTTTCTAGGTGTACCAGGCTTGTTGATGTGGCCATAGTTCTGGAAGTAATCCCTCAATTAATTCTTTGGTTGCAAAGAGTTTCCCTAAAAAAAGGATAAAAAAGCAGAAGCAAAGCCACATTTTCCTAAAAAAAAACTATATACAAACAAGAAAAAACAAGTTTAATCTGAAAACATGCAACATCCCCCGAACAGAATGATACCCAACATGCATAGCTACTGTCCAGGGAAGAGTTGCCAAACACCCCAAAGTTAAGCATGTGCGTAACGGCAATTTTACTTGCAAATTTCAGCTCTGCAGACAAAGTGCGCACCTTGCGATTTTTCAACCAAAACATTTACATTTGGAATATCCCGACAAACCATATATTCCCTGAAAGTACATATGTCAAGCTTTCTAAGCGTACCCAGCTTGTTGTAGTGGGCTCATCTTTCTGGAATTATTCCCTCAAAAGAATCCTTCTTTGGTTGCGCAGGGTTTCTCTAAAAAAATGTATAAAAAAGCTGAATAAAAAACACATTTTCCTAAAATATAAATATGCAAACAAGAAAAAACAAGCTAAGTCTGAAAGCTCAAGGTCCCCCGAGCAGAATAATGCCCAACATGCATAGCTACTTTTAACCATTTTAATTGCCAGCCTACTTGAGTTTTTGTCACCCTCTGTTGACAGGTAATTTTCCCCCATTTTGCGCCATTTTGCTGGAATTTTCAGGAAAATTATATATATATATTTTTTTGCAGCAGAGTTTAGGCTTTAACATGAAATGTCTTGTTTGTAAATTTTATTTTGTTTTTTACAATATTAAGTAAAAAAATAACATTTTTTTTGAAAATTGCATCCTTTATTTCAAATAAAAAATGTATTTCATTAAAGAAAACCATATTGCATGTGAAAGCCCAATTTCTAGCGATTAGAACGGTACCACATATTTATCGGTAGCCCCCCGTTCCTGCCCAGGAGACCCCCCTAACTGAAACAAGTACTTTATAACATTTACAAATAAAATACAACTACCATCCACACTACAAAGGGTTAACCCTTTCGCTGCCAGCCTACCTGGAGTTTTTGTCACGCTTGGTGCCAGACCATTTTGCACTATTTTGCGCTCCCCATGTTCAAATGTGATTTTTGAAGGGATTTCCAGGGATTTCCCAGGAAAATTATATATTGTTTTTTTCAGCAGAGTCTGGGCTTTAACATGAAATGTCTTGTTTGTAATTTTTTAGGTGTATTCTCAATACTTTTGGGTGAAATATGTGCAAAAAAATAAAAAAAAAATCTATTTTTTGCAATTTGTAGTGTTTTTTTGTAATAAAAAATGTAAGTTTGTCAATAAAATCTTATTGCATGTGAAACCCCAATTAATCCCGGTCACAGCGTTACCACATATGTATAAGTAGACACCCTTTCCTGCCCAGGAGACTCCCCCAAACTGAAACAGAGCTTTAGGAGATTTTCAGATAAAATACAACTATGCACCGCGCTAAGCGCACCTTGCGGTCTTTCCAGAAAAAGAACCCTTTAAATTTGAAATACCCCAAAAAACTATATATTCTCTGGAAGTATACACCTCAGGCTTTCTAGGCGTACCAGGTTTGTTGACATGGGCGCAATTTTCTGGAAGTAATCCCCCAATCAATTCTTTGGTTGCACAGAGTTTCCCTAAAAAAACTCTGATCGGAGGCCCCCCCAATGAAGAGGAGACCCGGAGGGAGGCAGCGCGACTGCAGGTAAGTAAATGTCATTTTTTTTTTTGTACAGTTAGCAGCTGCTGCTGCCAAAACGGGCAGCAAATTAAAGAGGAGACCCAGCCGGATCCAACGAGGGGTCAGGTGAGTATTTGTGATTTTTATTTTTTTTACTAGCAGGGGGGAAAGTCAAGCACGTAGATTCTACGTGCTTGGCACTTAAGTGGAGTAGAAGCAAGCACGTAGAAACTACGTGCTTCGCACTGAAAGGGTTAAATCGAGGGGATCCTTAAAATAAAAAAAAAAATGAAATGGGGTCCCCCTTACCCGAAGTAACCAGCCCGGGAACAGCTATGCAGGGCTTGTAGGAACAGGGCGCAGGGGCCAGCTTTTATGGCCCCTGGCCCTGCAGGCTACAAGCCCGCATAGCCCGTGGCCACGGGCTCTTCTGCCCCCCCCCGGGCTTTGGGGAGGCAGGTAATGGGGGTGCCGAGGGTTAATGGCAAGTCACCCGCTAGCCGCAGGTGACTTGCCATCCCCCAGCCTTGTGAACTGGTATAAGGGGTCTCATGGACCCCTTACCAGTTCACAAGGGGTTAAATGTAAAAAATTAAAAAATAAAAGGACACAGACACATAAGAAAAAAAAAAATGACATTTATTATTATTATTTTTTTTCTACTTTACTCACCTCCGATCCTGCGTCCCTCGCCGCTGTCATGTCAGTCACAGATGCCGATAGTGATCGGCGCAGTGTGGGTGAGAGGCGAGGAGGCTCCGATCGGGGGAGGGATCGGATGCCCCCCGGAGGAAGAGGGGACCCCCAGCTTCACATGGATACCAGAGGTAAGTTTTTTTTTTCGATTTTCAGGGGGAAATGCCAGGCACGTAGTTTTTACGTGCTTGGCACTTAACTGTAGGAGAAGCAACCACGTAGAAACTACGTGCTTGGCATTTAAAGGGTTAAAGTCATGCAGGCTGCAGCCTTCCAGTCAGTCCTTGTCCAGCCTCATTTATTGGAAGCATGGGGTGTAAAACAAGACTGCTTGCAATCGTCCCACTATGGTTTGAATTTAGTGTGGATCTCTCAGGGCCATAATTGGTAAATGGCAATGGTACAGAGGTGAGGTGTGCCGATTTCGCTTTGGTAGACTCCATACATTGCAATGAATTGAGTAGGCATGTCGAGGTGTAAGCAAGTCTTCATGGACACTGCCTTGGGAGACTGCCGATACTGGAAGACTGAATAGATGGATTCCCTGCCATAAGTAAGTATGAAGATGCTGATGCTGCACAGAGCTGCGCAGGAAGACACAGCTGACTAATCATATACACCTTGGACATCTCAGTGTAAACTAGAAAACAACGTGAGCAAACCGCAACACAAAATAAGAACAACCACCCATGCCAACAGAAAAATATGAAACCATCTGCATAACCTCGTGGCCAACTTCCAATTGTGTGTACATAGAATCAAGTGATTGCCTTGCAGACTTGGTCCATAGCAGCTTAATGGCATAAGGCCCAAAAATAATGGTCAACTCGGGTAGAATGAGCTAGGTGCCTTGTCCATCAAGTGCTGGTGAATGAAAGAAACCACCCTTGACAGCCAGCATGGGGCAAGCAGAAAGCAGGCCAATTTAATTGTTTGCCTGGAATGTGTCTTTAATGGCATTAGGAGAAGCAAGGATTTCAGAGACATGGACATTTTATCCAGCCTCTCCCATACTTCCTTAGTAATCTTGTCAACAGAAGAATACTTGGGGAAAATCCTCTAAAAAGGACCTCTGGCATATGTGGGGGCACCCCCCTGGGGTTATTTTCTAGTACCCGATGATCTGAAAAAAAAAAAAAAAAGTCCTTGAACGGTGGCTTGAATAACTTGGCCCTGAGTCAATCTGCTCTGAATCTGACCGCTCTGATGGAGCCTTCTCATTGTACAGTTAATTCAGAAGGCTGGTCAAAGGGAGGGAATGCTCATTGCCCTGCAGGATCCTGTTGGTTACCAAGAGAAGGGGGGAAATAACATTGTTGTGTAGGAATGTACACATCTCAATGAATCATGAGCGTTATACCTGCTTACTTGAATTGTCTCCGTCGCTCAAGAGCTCCAGAAGCCAAAGAACACTGGTTGTCAGATGGATTGACAGGGTTGATAACACACTCAAGGATCAAGTAACCAACACAAATATGAAAAGTAAAATAAAAACAGAGCAGAACTGCAAGGAGTATCAACCTGTATGCATAAACACAGACACATGGATTGAAGATCATGTAATGTGGAGAGAAGTTCAAGGTCCTGAGGCGCAACATAACTTGGAAGTGCCCAACCTTTCAATGACTATAACAAATTTATCCAATTGGTCAGCTGTGTTCTGTAGGACAATTAGGAAATGCAACATAAGTGAGGTTTATAAGTCTATTTATAAAAACAGACGTCATGCCAAAGCCAAGTTCTACAACAGCAAATAAAGCATCTCAAAACTGCTAGCCATTATGCTCTCAGTTAAAAAGAACATTCGAATATCGTGACTGCCGTAATATCCTTTGTCCTGGAGTCCCATAGAAGATACAACTTCTGACTGTTGCCACCATCTTTCAGCTCATTTGACACCTGGTGCTTTCTGGATTACAGCAAGCTGAATTGTGTGGCTTGTGCCAAGATTGAAAGAAACATGAAGGGAAGAGGGCATATCGCCTAAAAGTGACTGATCTGAAAGGTCCAACTCCTGGTGGGCATAAGTGTAATTCAAGTGCATTTGGTTGACTGCATCAGGGGACTCCTAAAAAATGTTTTTTTTATATTTTAAGGTGAGCTAAAAGACTTTGTTACTTAAGGACGATTAAACAAAAAACAGCCAAGCAGAAAAGCTTAGCATGTTCCACAGCCGTGTACAAAATGGGGACCGTTAACAACAACTAAACACCACAATAGGCTGCCAATTTAAAACCAATAATGACTTTCACCCAGAGAAGCGGCACGGGCGGCCGCGTTCGAAGGTGTCCCTGCTGTCTATTCCCCACTCCTTATTTCACGTGATATACCCTGTTGTCTGGCTAAGTATATTTTTGCCTCTTTATCTTGCCTTGGTGATTGTGTGGGTTTTTCTTGATACGTTTTTTGCAATTTGTTTGTGTATCCATGACCAGTATTATTGAACACTTATTTGTGAACACTGTTTTAATACACTGCTTACATGGTCAAAGCACTGTTTTAAAACACTGTCTTTCAGGAACACTGTTTATATTATTTCTGTACATATGTATATATATTCACTTTTATTATAGATTAGTGTGCACTTATTGATTAATTGATAAAATATTTGCGAGTTCATATGGAATTTATAGTCCATGTTAAATATGCACTGTCACTTTAATATATTGTAATAGTTAGTGGGAGGCTTCCCCCCTCCTCTCTGTTTTTTCCCCCTTTTTGTGGGGCAGAGGAGGTGGGTGCTTTTGTGCCGGCACAAAATCAATAAATTTTGGGGATTTTTACACGTATTTACTTTTAGGAGTTACCCAGATATTTGATGCTGTGTATACAGCACTGGATGAATTTTGGGGATACACAGTAATTTTAATGTGTTTGTATCATGTATTGTGTGTCATGTTGTTGTTTTGATCCATGTGACTTTCAATAAATGGTATTATATTTTATTTGATTCTATTGGTGCTCCTGCTATTTGGGTTTCTGGGCTAGGTCCCATGAGCCTATTTCTTCTGCTGTAAAACCAATAAAACATAATGCATTTATTAGCACACAATCAGAACCAAAAGAGGGAAGAAAAAATAAAATTCTGTGATTACTCACCTTGTAGAATTGGTATTATAAGTATGCAGCACGTCCTGCTCCAGATAATGATTCATAACAGATGGGATTACCTCCACCAGAGGGCGCTTCACTGCAGAGATGGCAAAAAGAGGCCCCTCCTGGTCCATATATACCCGGAACCTTCCACAAATTCCCCAGTTTAGAAAAGCAGTAAGGAGAACCAGGAGGAGCTAATGAAAATTAACAAGGATAATCACCATACAGAGGATCCAAGATAATGCAAACAGGGTGGGGTGGAGCAGGACGTGCTGCATACTTATAATACCAATTCTACAAGGTGAGTAATCACAGAATTGTATTATTCTAAGTATGCAGCACGTCCTGCTCCAGATAATGATTCATAACAGATGGGACATCCAATAGCAGTGTCCGTAAACAGGGTGGGATCCTAAAAGCAACAACGCGCAGTTCACACCACTGCCGCCTGCAGAACCTTGCGGCCAAAAACAGCATCCACTGAGGCCCGAACATCAACCTTGTAAAACTTGGAAAAGGTATGAACAGAAGACCAAGTAGCAACCTTACATACTTGTTCAACAGAAGCCTGGTGCTGGAAGGCCCAGGAGGCCCCAACAGCACGTGTAGTATGAGCAGTAACACGGAAAGGAGGATCCTTTCCCCTAGCAGAATAGGCCCTAAAAATAGCCTGACAAATCCATTTGCTAATAGTAGTCTTAGCAGGTGCCAGGCCCTTCTTGGGACCGGATGGAACCACAAACAAGGCATCAGTTTTTCTAAAAGGTGCAGTAGCCACCAAGTAGAATTTCAAATTCCTGACCACATCCAGAGAATGTAAGGCCCTCTCCTTGGAATTACCAGGATTAGGGCACAAGGAAGGAAGCACAATGTCCTGATTGAGATGGAAGGCAGAGACCACCTTAGGCAAGAAATCAGGTTTAAATCTGAAAACCACCTTGTCCTGGTGTCTCTCAAAGTAGGGGGCCTGAATAGAAAGGGCCGCCAACTGCGAAACATGCCTGACCGAGGTGATAGCCACCAAAAAGGCAACTTTAAGAGTAAGAATAGACAGAGCAGCCCCATGCACAGGCTCAAAAGGAGGGCCCTGAAGGGCAGACAAAACCAAATTCAAGTCCCAAACTGGCAACAGAGGTTTGCGAGGGGGACGCACGTGAGCAACCCCCTGGAAGAAAGTCTTGACCAGAGGATGTTGAGCGAAAGATCTCTGGAAGAAAACAGCCAAGGCAGAAACGTGACCCTTGAGCGTGCTGAGTTGAAGTCCCAGATCCAAACCATGCAGAAGGAACTCCAGAATCCTAGGAATGGAAAACACCCGACATGGAAGGACCCTAGACTCACACCAGTCAATGTAGGTCTGCCAGATCCTATAGTAGATGGTAGAAGAGGATTTCTTCCTAGCCCTGATTAGAGTGTTAACCACAGACTCAGAAAGCCCCTCATCCCTTAAGATGGAGGTTTCAGCAGCCAGGCCATCAAAGCCAGTGTTTGTAAATTGGGATGGCATAGCCGCCCTTGAGTGAGAAGGTCCGGGACCAGGGGCAGAGCGTACTGATCTACCGCCAGCTGAACGATATCTGCGAACCACACCTGTCTTGGCCACCGGGGGAGCACCAGGATTGCTGGTACCCTTTCCTGAGCCAGCTTGCGCAGAACCCTGCCCAGCAGGGGGAATGGAGGAAAAAATATACAGGAGACGGAACCCCTGCCAGGATAGAGTCAGAGCATCCACCGCAAGGGCTAGGGGATCCTGGGACAGAGAGACAAAGACTGGGAGCTTGTGATTGTGGCGGGACGCAAACAGATCCACTTCCGGTACCCCCCCCCCCCCCAACGGTGACATAAGGACAGGAAGACCTCGCTGCTGAGAGACCATTCTACCAGGCGAGAGGTCCCCCTGCTCAGAGAGTCCGCCTCCAGATTGTCCACCCCCGGAATGTACACTGCTGAGATGCAAGGAACATTGTCCTCCGCCCAGGACAGAACCATGGACACCTCCTTGAGGGCACTCTTGCTCCGAGTCCCTCCCTGATGAGTGATGTAGGCAACCGCCGTTTGTTTGTCTGAGCGAACTTGGACTGGCCGGCCCTGAAGGGGAGGAGTCAACTGGGCCAATACCAACCGAACCTCCCTCAGTTCCAGGACGTTGATGGGGGCATGGGCCTCCTGAGGGCCCCTCAGCCCCTGGAATTGTAGGGTTCTCCAAAATCCCCCCCAACCCGACAGACTGGCATCCGTGGTGACCGTCTCCCAACAGGGGGTTAGAAAGTATCTGCCCCCCCCAACAGGTTCCTCGAGTCCAGCCACCACAAGAGGGGCCGCCGGGCCAGAGGAGACAGAACAAAGGCCTGATCCAGAGACAGGGGATCCTTGTCCCAGATTGATAGGAGAAGGCGCTGAAGAGGTCTCATGTGGAACTGAGCATAAGGAACTGCCTCGAAGTAGGACACCATTTGTCCAACAAGCTGCATCCCTTGCCAGATGGAAGGGCGAAGGCAGGACAGAAGGAAATGAACCAGAGCTTGAAGAGAATCCACCTTCTGCTGAGGAAGAAAAATCCTGGCCTGAACAGTATCCAGATTCATGTCCAGGGAGGAGGTCACCAGAGACGGAGACAGGGAGGATTTGGGGTGATTGACCACCCATCCGAATGTTTCCAGAGCAGTCACCACCTGCTGGGCATCCAATTCTGCCTGCTGGAAAGAATGAGAAATGATGAGGAGGTCGTCCAGATAAGGAAGAATGCGAATGCCCTGAGCTCTGAGGAGAGCCATAACACCGGCCAGCACTTTAGTGAAGACTCTGGGGGCCGAAGTGAGACCGAATGGCAGTGCTACAAATTGGTAGTGCTGGTCCTCCAGTGCGAACCTGAGGAATCTCTGATGCCCTGGGAAGACTGGTACATGAAGGTAAGCATCCTTGATGTCTATGGAGGTCATGAAGTCCCCCGGGCGCAAAGAGCTGATCGCGGAGCACAGGATCTTCATGTGAAAGTGTCTGGTCCTGATGAACTTGTTGAGAAGCTTTAAGTCCAGGATGGGTCTGATGGAACCATCCCTTTTGGGTACTGTGAAGAGAGATTGGAATAAAAACCTAGAACTCTCTCCCCAGGAGGGACCTGACAGATGACCCCCATGTCCAATAGGTTTTGTACAGCCAGAAACAAACCCTGAGCTGCCAGGGGTTCTAGAGGAATCCGAGACCTGAGGAATCTTGGAGGCGGCCAGGCAGCGAACTCTAGCTTGTAACCGGAGGACACAACCTCTAGAATCCACTTGTCTGAGAACTGCTGTCACCCGGATGGGTGAGGGCGCCCCCTCATGGCTGAGGAGGCTTGGCGACAGATTTGGGCTTGGACCCCCAGGAAGATCCGGAGCGGGCACAACCTCTGCCCCAGAAGTCCCTAGGACCTGCAAAGGAAACCCCTCTCCGAGACCTGGATCCACGGTAGGAGGGGGCAAAGGCACCCGAATCCTGAAAGGGCCGCAGCTGCTTCTTACGTTGAGGCAACTTACCCCCCCCCCCCCCTTGGCAAACAGGTCCAAGCGATCACCAAATAGGCGCAGCCCCTTAAAGGGGAGCCCCGTGAGGGCCTTCTTAGCAGCGTTATCAGCTGTCCACTGACGCAGCCAAACAGAGCGGCGTATAGCAACCACCAAGGCAGAGGTTCTACTACACATCTTAATGGTGTCATCTAAGGCAGAAAGGACATATGCAATGAACATTTCACACTGTGACAAGGCCCTGAACTCGGCACTAGAAGTATCAACAGGGGCGCCTTCCAACAGACCCTTGAGGAGAGTCCTAACAGCAACAGCAGTAATAGCAGAAGCACAGACAGGGCGCAAGGCAGACCCCACACAGGCAAAGGCATGGGAGGCCAGCTGGTCAATGCGCCGGTCCTCACCATCCTTGAGGGTAGTGGAATCAGGGGAATGGAACACAGATGTGTTGGACAACCCCAATACTGGTGCATCCACTTCTGGGGGGGTTGACCAACATTTATCCACATCAGAGGGAAAAGGGTACCTTTTATCCCAGCCCTTAGGGATCCCGCGAAGCCGGCCGGGACGCTTCCATTCTTTGAGAACAAGATTATTCTGTTCTGGAAATTCCAGACGTGGTTTAGCGGTACTGAAAAGTTCCCCCTAAAACTTGGGAGCCGCAGCAGGAAGGGAGATAGAAAGCACAGAGTTAACAGTCTATTGGTGTCATCAGCATCCCAATGATCAGAGCCATAGTCAGCACCACTGAAATGCTGATCATCAGACAACTCTGAATCCGAGAATAATTCCCCCTCCTCAAGTGGGGTATAATCAGACAAATCAAGGAAATTCTCAGTCTCCACAGGAAAGGCAGACGCACCCGGCGCCACATGCCGCCTTTTAGCTGGGGCCTTACGGGCCGCAGAGCTAGCAATCAGCCTCTCAATGTTAGCCAACCTGGAAGACACGTCAGGCTGAGACTCCCCACTAGTATTTAGCTCACTGGGAGTCATAATCAAGCGAGGGGGAGTGGGTGAGGACATAGTGGGCGCAGGCCCAGACACAGATAGCCCAGAATGCAGCGCAAGCGCCTGCTGGGCGCAGGGTACACAGACCCGCACATCATCGCTCACAGGGGATGCCCCACACATTACACACAGCTGGGCTTGTCCCGAGGGGACCCCGAGCACAATATCCTGTGAAGCCTCCATATGGTGATTAAGGTGGCACAACTGGCCAATAGGAATTAAGTCGTATAAGCAACCCGGGATGCCTCAAATGTCCGGCAGGGAAGTGGGAGGATTAAACAGTGTAGGCCTCTAATAAAAGTTATTATAACTAATAGAACGGGAGAAACCTCATAAAAACAGTTATCCTGCCTGAAAGACATAATACTGACACCCCATAAGCACACAGAAATGACAAATGAATAAGAGCCAAGCCCGCAGGGGCACTCACGGACCGCGGAGGGTAGCCAGCAATCACACCAGGAGAGGACCAAAATGGCGCTGGAGGAACCTCAAGGGGCGGGCCGCAGGAGGGTTCGAAGTGGAACGTGCCAACAGAGCAAGCCACGCCCCCTCCGAGAAGCGCAGAGACAGACCAGACGCTAAAGCCAATGGGCGCGCAGGGATTCTTGATGATGATGCCGCCTCTGACCGCGGACGCCAGAAAGCGCGCGTGTCAGTGGTGGGAAATTCAAAAATTACAAAGTCAAAGACAGAGGGCGGAGCCCTGAATGAAGTGCATTACACACACACAAAAGGCTATAAGCACACATACAACCCCCCCCCCCCGAATGGGATAACGAGAGAGGGGGGAGAGTGGATGTCAAATAAAAGACCCACCAATGACCAGGGCAGGGAAGGGCAAGAGCGGACGGGGCATCCCAAATCAGGTTCACCATAACCTGCACCGCCTACCCTTTGGTGGGGGATTGCGGTCGGAGCTAGGCTCCGCAAAGAAGACCACCTGTGATAGGTGCTACCTACCGTCACCCGACCAGCACAGCCAAAGCTGGGAGGCATAAGTAATAAGTGGAATGGGTGGGAATAGTCCTACAGGGCCGCGGGCGGTTAAGCCCCGCTCACTTGCGATAAGAGAAGCCATCTTCTGACCTTCGCAGCCGACAGCAGAGAAGAAACTGGGGAATTTGTGGGAGGTCCCGGGTATAAATGGACCGGGAGGGGCGTCTTTTTGCCATCTCTGCAGTCAAGCGCCCTCTGGTGGAGGTAATCCCATCTGTTATGAATCATTATCTGGAGCAGGACGTGCTGCATACTTAAAATATAGAATAATAGTAAAACATCCTCAGTATCCTGATGTTTACCATGTCCGCTAACGGCCCGTAGAAAAACCTGATTGCTTTAACCCTTTAAGTGCCAGCCTACCTGGAGTTTTTGTCACCCTTTGTTGCCAGACTATTTTGCGCTCCCCATGTTCAAATGTGATTTTTGAAGGGATTTCCCAGGAAAATGATAGATTTTTTTTTCAGCATAGACTGGGCTTTAAACATGAAACGTCTTGTTTGTCATTTTTTAGGTGTATTCTCAATTTTTTTGGGTGAAATATGTGCAAAAAAAAATAAAAAATAAATACATTTTTACAATTTGTAGTGTTTTTTTGTAATAAAGTTTGTCAATAAAATTTATTGCGTGTGAAATCCCAATTTCTCCCAGTCACAGCGGTACCACATATGTATTGGTAGACACCCTTTCCTGCCCAGGAGACTCCCCCAAGCTGAAACAGCGCTTTAGGGGATTTTCAGAAAAAAATACAACTGTGATATGCGCTATGCGCACCTTGCAGTTTTTCCAGAAAAACAACCCTTTACATTTGAAATACCCCCAACAAACTATATCTTCTCTGGAAGTACACACCTCAAGCTTTCTAGGTGTACCAGGCTTGTTGATGTGGCCATAGTTTTCTGGAAGTAATCACTCAATGTATTCTTTGGTTGCAAAGAGTTTCCCTAAAAAAAGGATAAAAAAGCAGAATCAAAGCCACATTTTCCTAAAAAAAACTATTTACAAACAGAGTAACTGCCTGACCAGCCCAAATGCAACAAGAGCCTCGGTGAAACTTAGAACTCTCCCCAACGGAGAATTGAAAACTGGTCTCCCGCAAGACAGGCGGGGATACTGACCCCTTCACTAACAAGGATCAGCAACAAGCCGAAACCTTGACCAGGAAGGCAAACCATCCAATTAAGATCAGTCCAAAGGGCGCATAGGCCCTGGAAGCAAACGAGATCAGGCGCATACCTATGGAGGCGCCCGCAGACCCCAAAGGGCATCAGTCCCCCTAAGGGACAAGAAACAACCAGGAAAATTGCAAGACCTGTTGAGGGAATGTAGACCCCTTACTTCAGCATTACTAAGAATAAGGCCCATAGGCAGACTAAAAGGACTTAACTAATGGTCATAAAACGCCGCCTTAGGGTCCGGCGCAAGGCGGAATACTACCACAGCATGAGATATATAGATATTATAGAACAAGGGAAAAGTAATCAGCCATCTTCTCAGGCACACGTCTGACTGAAGCAACAGCCCCCGGAGGGGCGACTTGAACTCCAAAACAGCTCAGAAAGCATCCAGAATAAGTCCCAAGGGAACAAACCGCAGGGCAAAGAGAATGAAAATTGATCCCAACCGGGACCTACTTGGGAGATGCCCCTGAGCAATTCCCAAGAGAATTCCTAACAAGGAAGACTGAACCAGACTTCTACAGGAAGGCAGACAGGACAGAACCTGAACCTTCAGAGTACCTAGATGGGGAGCCACCCCCAACCTATGCTGTAACAACTCTAGAACCCTGGGAACTGAGAACGTCCAACAGGGGAGAGACCAAGACTCTCGCCAATCAATATGGGTACACCATAACCCACAATAGACGGAGGAAGAAGAAACCAAGGAAGCTTGTTCCTAGCCTCCCATAGACCAAGCCACCCAGAAGATAAACCCGTCTCCAAAGGGGTGAATGAATCAGCTGTCAAGCCCTCAGACTAGAGTCTGTAGATTGGGACGACATAAGGAGCCTGACAAGGGCAGAACCGCACTCCTGAGAGAGCGTACAGGTCAGCTGACCTCAGCAGAAGCATCTGTGAACCACAGTTCACTAGGCCACCCAGGGGCCATCAATCTCACGGGTCTCTTTATCAGCACGACCGTGCGCAGAACCCCACATAGTAGGGTGAATGAAGAGAAGACATATAAAATAGAAAGTCTATACATAAATTTACTAAGCCCCCATGACTAGAGTCAGAATATTCTGGGGCAGTAAAAACAAGGACAGAGCCCCTGTGATATTAGCGAGACCCAACAGAGCCACCCTAGTTGGCTCTCAGAGGGACACCAGGATAGCACAACCTGCCACTGAAAAACATCCATTGGAGCGAATACCACTGAGGAACAGGGGACGTAGACCCCCACCCAGATCAGGAACCTTCCAGGAGAATCATCCTGCTTCAAGCTCCAGACCAATAATAAAGCAGGCCATTGTCTTCCAACAGGCCAAGAGTCCCCAAATAGACAGGTCCTGAAGAGGAGAAGTCCAGCAGTATAGAGTCAACTGAAGGCTCATTGTTTTAACAAAGCCAGTAGGTAAGATGGACCCTCTAAGGGATCCTACCTAGGAACCACGGGGGGTTTTGGAAGAAATTCCCCCCCCCCCGCCCCGTCAACCTGCGAGACTTGGTACCCAAAGTGACCATTCACAGGAAGATGCAAGCAAGAAGGGGGTGCCCCCTGACAGGGTCCGTGAATATAACCAGCTCAAGAGGAACCCCCGTACCAAAGGGGAATGAGAACAGACCTAGCTCCTGGGGTGCTGGAACCCCATCTAGGATCAATAACCTACTGTGCCGAAGAGCCCAAAGGCTTTGTATATAAGGGACATCATCCGATACGCCACCCACGGGCCCACCAGCTGCAATCCTGCCTGGTGAAAGTAAGATGTCAGCAAAGAGGGACAGAGCCCCCGTAACCAGGAGTCCACTTGTTGCCAAGAAAGAAGGCTCAAGTCTGAACCGAATCCACGGACTGGAGATAGCGGATAAGGGACCATGAGGGATTGAGGTGACTGAGCACCCATCCAGTAACTCCGAGGGGACACCGCCGGCCGACTAACCTACCAGGCCTGACGTAGAGATTGGAAAGGAAGGACGATCCGGTAGGTCCTAGTGCGGACGCCCCACCGGCATGTCAGAGACATAACCCCCATCCACACCTTGGTGAGCAGCTTGGGAGCAGAAGACAGGCCAAAAATAAGGCCCCAATCCGCAGGGTTTGTCCTTCAACACTGACTAGTAAAGGTCTTGGTGTCCAGAAGACACAGGGGGAACTAAAGGGATCTAGATCTCCCCAGGAGGCCAGAAGCCCCCTTTTGCACAGGGCGCCTGTGTCCCAAGACAGAGATATCACGCAGGGACTACCTGCGAGTGTAGAATTGCCAAGCCTACCATAGGCCAGCACGGCCCAGACCGCCTATCTTTTTGAGGGAAAGAGGAAAGTTAACAAAGAGGCCATAGCCCCATTCTGTGAGGGGCAACCGGTAAGTAAGCCCAGACTCTGTAGGCCGAGTACGGCCTGCACCAACTCCTGAGGGGAATACAGGGGCCAGAAACACCCTGACAACCTCTGAGAGGGACCGCCCAGCAAATTCTATCCTGTGTCCAGGGGAACTACCTCCTGGAACCATCAGAAGGAGAAGATACACTCCCAGATAGTTGTCAGGTTCTGTGGCAGTCCCCTCGCCCAGAAGGGCGAGGGCGTCCCTTCATGCTTGGGAAGTCTTGGCAGATTTGGACTTAGCCCTGCCAGAGGGCCCAGGGCGTTGCCTGCCCACCCCGTGGTGGAAATCCACTCCGAAAAGTTGGAAGCACACCTCAGGTTCGCTTTTGACACTAACGTAGGGAGGGGGAGGGGCGTCCCTGCCCCGAGGAGGCCGAGACGGCCTTCTGCGTAGGGGTGCCTTACTCTTTTTTTCCAAAAAGGTCCAAACGGGCCCCAAATAGACGCCATCCTCTGAAGGGAAGGCCAGTGAGAGCCTTTTCGTATCATCGTCAGCACCCCACTGTCGCAGCCAGACCAGGCGGCGAATAGCTACCACAAGGGCAGAGGTTCTAGCACACATCTTAATGGTGTCATCCAGCGCTGAGAGGATGAACCTCACAAACACATCACAATCTGAGAGTGCATTAAAGACCTCCCAGGGGAGGTCCTCCGGTCGGTGATCAGGTAGCTTTCTAATGAGGGTCCTGCCGGCCACTGCAGTGATGGCCGCGGCACAGACCGGGCGCAGAGCCGTCCCTGCACACCAAAAGGCGTGGGAAGCCAGTCTGTCAATGCGCCGGTCCTCAGCATCCCGAAGGGTACGATAATGAGGGGCAGTCATGAAGGGGGGGGGGTTAGTAACCCCTATAATCGGTGCATCCACCACGGGAGGTGATGACCAAAAGTTAACCACATCAGGGGGAAAAGGGTACTTCCAATCCCAGACCCCTGGAACCCCTTTAAGTTTACAAGGCGATTCCCATTCTTTGGATATAAGAGCCTGGAAATGCTCCTGTTCCAGAAATTCCAAGCGCAGTGTTGCTGTGTGGAAACTCTCCCTCTTAGGCTTGGGAGCCTCTCCAGGAGGAGAGATTGACAAAACCTCAAAAGATCTTTATAAGTAGTTCATCAGTGTCACACAGGCCCCAAGAACCGGGGCCAGAATCATCACGGCTCCAGGGCATCCCATCCGAGGAGTCCGAATCGGAGAATAGCTCACCTTCATCAGAAGGATCCAGGTCCTGCATAGCAGCAGATTCATCGGTTTCGTTAGGAACCGGAGAGCCAGGAGGCGTCAGGGACCGCTTCTTTCCAGGGCCATATGCTCCGCCCAACTAGATAGCACCTGCTCAGCCGTAGGCAGCCTGCGCGGCATGACTGCTGGTCATCCCCACTCGAGTGAGACTCATCCGGAGTGAGATTTAGGCCAGAGAGACGGGAGTATTGAAGTGAGGTGCAGCCACTGGCAAACCTGATTGCAGGGTCAGTGCCTGTTCAGCACACGGTCCGCAGACCCGTGCTCTGTCAGCATCAGCATGGGGCTGGCCACACACTGTACATGTCCGGTCTTGTCCCTGAGGGACCCCGGGTACATAATTCTGAGATGCCTCCATATGGTGATTATCTGAGCAGTATGCCCGCAGGGATTTACGCAATAGGCAACCCTGGATGCCCCAAGACCCGCTAGGAATGTGGGAGAATTTTATATATGAACCCGCTATAACATATGTCAGGCCGGGAGACCACCGAAATCTTGGCGTCTGAAAGACATAAAGGGGATAAGAGGGGGGTGTCAGTGCCATGCGCAGCACATAGGAACAAAAACCGCCCAGGAGGGCACCAACATGACCAAGGGAGGAGGCGGATCACAACCACGCGCGAAGGCCGTCAAAATGGCGCCAAGCGAACCTCGCGTCATGCCAAGTCCCCGCCTCCCCCAAAGAGTGCGAAGCTCTGACCAGCGCAACGTCCATGACAGTAGTGGATAGGACACACATAGAGAGTGTAAATGAGGAGATTGCTCTCAACACTAAAAATACAATTCTTAGCTGGGCTCGAACCTTAGGCCCTCTATACCATATCTAAATGCTCTACCTGATGAGCTATGCAGTCTGCTGGGAATGATGCTGCCGCCCGGGCTGCACACTTCATGTAATGAAAGGACACACACGCGCACAACCAGACAAGGTTTATGTGGGGCAGGAGCGCGGCACTGACACCCAAGTTTAAATTAAAAGTCAATGGCCATAACGTGTTAACATTACGCTGGGACCGCCACACACATAACCCCCCCCCCCTTTCTTTTCCCCCGAGCTACGGGAGGAAGCGAGGGAGAAGCGGACCTGCACCCAGGGTTCATCGCTATGAGGGGCACGGGGCAATAATGCGGGAGGGGCATCTATTGGAGGCTCACCATCGGCCTAAACCGCCTACCCTATGGTGGGGGATTGCAGTGGAGAGTAGCTCCGTGAGCACATGAGGTGCTGCCTACCTTCACCCGACCAGCGCAGCCCAGGCTGGGAGGCACATCTTTATCGCAGGCTGTAAAAGCCCCGCTCACCTGCGAGAGAGTTGATACTTCATGTCTTCGCAGTCAGCACTGCAGAGAAATCTGGGGATTTGTGGGAGGTCCCTGGGTATATGAAGGGCCGGGAGGAGCCTGTTTTTGCATGTCTGCAGTGAACAGCGCCCTCTGGCGGAGGATTACCCACGTGTAAGTATTATATTGGAGCAGGACGTACTGTATGCTTAGAATACAAGCTAAGTCTGAAAGCGCATAGCTACTTTTAACCCTTTTAATTGCCAGCCTACTTGAGATTTTGTCACCCTCTGTTGATAGGTCATTTTTCCCCACTTTGCGCCATGTTTTCCGACATTTTGCTGGAATTTTCAGAAAAAAATTTTTCAGAATTTTTTTTAAAAAACCCTTAAAAATCCCCCAAAAAAATGACGTAGGGTCCCCCCTACCCAGCATTACCGACCCGGGCCAGCTATGGGGACTTGTAGAACAGGGCGCAGGGGCCGGCGTTGGTGGCCCCTGGCCCTGCAGGCTACTAGCCCACATAGCCACTAAGTGGCCCGGGCCCTTCTGCCCCCCCCCCTGGCCGTTGGAGAGGCAGGTAATGGGGGGCTGGGGGTTATGGCAAGTCACCCGCTTGCCGCAGGTGACCTGCCATACCCAGAGCCTTGTGAACTGGTATAAGGGGTCTCATGGACCCCTTACCAGTTCACAAAGGGTTAACTGGAAAAAAACACCACACAAAAGTATTTTATTAAAAAAAAAAATATATATATATATATTTTTTTTACTGTACTTACCTCCGATTGCAAGCTCTTGTCCCGCGCCGCTCTGCTGACAGATGCCGGTGATCGGCATCCAGAGAAGGGGGAGGCAGGAGATCAGAGGATCTCCTGCCACCTCCTTCCCCGGGACCGATCACCGGCATCTGACAGCTGAGAACGCTGAAGTAGGTGATCGGGGCTGGGATGACGTCATAGCCCCGCCCCCAAGGGCCGCCATCGAGGAGGAGAGAGGAGAGAGCCTCCCGGGCTCTCTCCTGAAATCGGTAAGCCCTGGGGGAATCGGAGGCCCCCCAGGTGAAGAGGAGGGACAGCGGGAGCCAGCGCACACACAGGTAAGTGAATGTCACGGGGGATCGGATGGCACCAAATTAAAGAGGAGACCCGGCCGGATCCAACGAGGGGTCAGGTGAGTATTTTTTTTTTTTTTTGCCCACTAGCAGGGGTAAATGCCAGGCACGTAAATTTTACGTGGCTGGCACTTAAGTGACGGAGAGGCAACCACGTAAATTTTACGTGGCTGGCATTTAAAGGGTTAACATGAAATGTCTTGTTTGTAAATTTTATTCAGTTTTTTACAATATTATTATTAAGTAAAAAAAATAAATAAATACAATTATTTTAGAAAATTGTCTCCTTTATTTTAAATAAAAAATGTATTTTATTAAAGAAAATCATATTGCATGTGAAAGCCCCATTTCTACCGAATAGAACGGTACCACATATTTATCGGTAGCCCCCCGTTCCTGCCCAGGAGACCCCCCTAACTGAAACAAGTACTTTATAACATTTACAAATAAAATACAACTACCATCCACACTACAAAGGGTTAAATCGAGAAAAAAAAAATGACAGAGTCCCCCCTCCCAGGGTGGGGGGCCCCATTTTTTTTGATTTTTAAGGGTTAAAAAAAAAAAATCGGACCCCCCCCTGGTGAAGAGGAGACCAGAGGACACCGGAGGAAGAAGGATCGGGCGCGGAGGTGAGTAAATGACACTTTTATTTTTTTTTTACAGCCACCGTCAGCGCTGGGAACGGGGGAGGGCGGTTTCGGGCCCCCCTCCTGAAGACGGAGGACGACAGGGGAGGGATCGGGTGCCCCCCGGAGGAAGAGGGGACCCCCAGCTACATATCTGTACTAAAGGTGTTTTTTTTTTAAATATTTTTTTTTAACTATTTGGGGGAAATGCCAGGCACGTAGTTTCTACGTGCTTGGAACTTAATGGTAGGAGAAGCAACCACGTAGAAACTATGTGCTTGGCATTTAAAGGGTTAAGGAAAACTAAAGTCATATATGCAAATTCTTTCCACTTCCTCATTACCTTGTTCAACTGTCAATCAAGTGAATGTCGGCAATCATTCAGGTTACCTATCATAAACTCATTTGGTCCTTACCAGTCATACAAAGGAATAAGTAAATGGAAAGCACTGTCTGACTTAAAGGATCACTATCGTGAAATTTAGGTTAGAACATGGATTTAAAAACGTACTTTCAATGTGAGTAAATGGAGTAATGAGAAGGCAATATATGTCCATTGTAGATTGTGCAGCTGCAGAGCGGGAGCGGTCTTAAAATGCGGCTGGGTGACGGGTTTGATCACTTCAGAGCAAATATATATAATATATATATATATATATATATATATATATATATATATATATATATATATATATATATATATATATATATTCCGTCAAAGAAAACTTTTTTCGGCCCATTTCTTTTGTAGAAATTTTATATATTTGAGTCACCTGGTGGTCTCATCTCAGAAGCAGCACCTCACACACACACAGAGCTGTTACCGCCATGTACAGCGCACCTGCCTGGGTAACAAGCTGCAGCCAGTTTACTGCAGCAGTTGCTAGAAGACAAGTGGGCTAAATGCTGTGGCTGTTTATCATCTCCCTGAATAAAACCCAGCATATCCCCCGATTCAGCAAATGGAATGAGCTATTTTCATTTTACAATTAAAAAGTATGGCATACATGTTTTTTTCTTTTCTACTGCCACATTTATACCCATTTTAGAAGCTATTGTGTGGCTAATTATCAATGTTTTTTAAATGCAAATTTTCACGATAGTGCTCCCTTAAAGCGGACCTTCACTCTGAATAAGAGTCTATCTTATATGTTTCCCACACCCTGTACATACAGATTGTCCACATTAAAAATCATCCTACCTGCATCTACTGCATGTTATGAGCCTTTAAACACCCAAGATGGCGGCTTATGGAAGCCGCCATCTTATCAGGCAGCCTGCAAACAGGAAGTGCCTCCTGACTGTGCTGCTCTGCATTCTGGGACTGCTGACCTTTACCTGACTCCAGCTCTGCTCTGTCTGAGCAAAGCACAGCTATAACCTGCCCCCCTGTACCTTATCCCACTCTCCTCTCCTCAGTAAGTGTGATGCTTCTGAGTCAAGATGGCGGCGCCCGTATCCTAAATTCCTGAACAGAGTTTCAGCCCAGTGGGGGAAAGAATAATAAGTTAGTGACTAAAAACGTAATATATATTAATTTTAGATGCTGGGGAACCGTTTTTTAAGAGTTTGGGCTTTTCATTAAATCACGCTGAAGGTCCGGTTTAAGCACAATACTTTCTTCCAGAATAAACACTGCTTGTTGTTCCAGGAAACCAAGACATTCATAACCGTAAAAATGGCTGGATCGTGCAGACTGAACAAGCAGATACCTCATGTGATTACTTTCTGTTTTAGGAAAGTACCTCTTTCCTTTGAGTTTTGAGAGGGTCTTTTGGTATCTATCTCCCCTATTAAGCCTAACATTGGTCTCTCCACATGGTGGCTTGAGCCTCTGTTCTAAACTCTATTGCAGCAATGCTTGCAGAACAAATCCACCTACAATAGATGCTTTAACTACTAAAGGCTACATAATAAGCAGGTGATATACTGTAAAACCTGAAAGCTAAAGTGTCTAGTTCCTGGTGGGGGGTTAGCTATAACACAAGTGTATCTGATTGGTTCGCTGCGTCTTTTATGGGAGCATAATACAACACTAAAACATTGTGGTAACATGCAGAGCTTGGGGAAAGAATGACATACTTACAGTTAAAGGCTCTCCCTGAAGTGCCTGCAGAACAAAGTTACTGACCACTCTACCATCATTCATGTGCATTCGGGGACCAAATGTATTAAATATCCGTGCAACTCTGACCTCCACACCCTCCTGTCAACAATATAAACCAAATATTATAATTTGAGAAATCATATGCATGCTAATAGTTAAAAATATGTACATACATATACAATGAAATTAGGAGCCGGTCATACTTGGGAGACTAAAGGGAAAATGTATCTATAGGTACTTTTAATCACAAATGAACTAAACCATGAGAACTGTAACAGTTCTCAATAGCATAGATTACAAAGCTTGCTGAACATGTAGTCCGGATTAATAGCAGGTCTCCAATTTGTATACCTGTCCGTGCCAACTTACCACATTTTTGCAGAGAGGTAGAATCTTACTTTAAGAGGGTTATACCCTAAATGGTTTGGAATGGATTACCAGTAGAATAAGCAACCAACCAATTTCTTACATTTTATTCTATCATTTTGTAAGGCAGTGTCTCACCACACACTGTGTGATTGGCAACAGCCCTCCTCAGAACTATTTCTGAACACTTTTTCCACATAGAATACACATTGGCTTTTTGCACAAAAGGTGGAACTACCACTTGTAGCAGTCAGTATATTTTTAAAAATGTCACTCCAGTGCTGCACCTTTCTGGTTTTGTTTGACAATAAAGATGGCTTTCTCTAACCACTTCTTGTAGGCAAATCTATTGCTTCCTAAAAACCATTAAAAAAAGCACAACCAGTGTAACATTTCCTCTTTTTGCTTTGTTTGTTCTAAACCAAAAATTATTCTTCCATTTTGTTTCTCATCAGCACGCCCAAGCATGCTTTGATAAATAAAACATTGAGTGTAATTAAATATCTGATGCATAGCTTTGTCTACCAGCCACCTGTCCCCTATTTATTGGCAGTAGAGGGAGCGATGAAACCTTTACAATAGATCTGGAGTGGTAACTGTGCCAAGCTTATCGGAAATACTGAGCAGCTGCCAAAGGTATCTGAAGTATGAATTCCAGGATGTTAAAGGATATGGGACTATGTTAATCATAAGCAGAAATATTGGACGTGGTCAAAACATGAATTATCAATATGATGCTTTTATATGACAGGACCAGACTGACAAAGAACATGGGACTTTTACGGAAACATTCCTGCGAGATGTACCTAGAATGCCTCCAGAGATTGTCTGTAGCCAATAGACAGCCTTACTAACAGTCCTGCTTGCCACAATCAATATGATGTTGGTGTTTAATTCTTCTGGACAGCTTTACAGCTCATTACACAGGGCCGCACATTGTACAAACTTCTTGCCACCTTCTTCCCTTTGGAAACAATGAAAATTCTCCCAAAATCGCAGATTAGGTGTAAATTTCTTCTGTGTCTTAAGCAAAGCCTCTTTGTGTGTCATGGCTGATCTGGGAAGGGTGTGTAATTGCACAGATTTATGGGTGATGTGCACACTTTGCTGAGGTCATAGACCGCTGCGGGACCACTGTAGCTTGCCGTGCTTGCTCACACTGAGAGTACCAAGAGACAGAGTGGATGTTAAATCATTTATTTGGTGTGGAGGAATTCAATTGGAAGGAGGGGAAAAACTCTGGAGCCCTGCTACAGCTTCTACCCTAAGCAGGTGGAAATGGAGGAGAGGAACATGGATCAGGTGAACTGCCTGCTGCTTTATTGCCATTAGATTTATTAAAAGGAAAAGTCCACTTTCAAATGGTATTTTTGAAAATGTATATTTGTGTGCACCAAAAATGATGTCCTAAGGCGCTAAGCTTATCCAGTTTTTTTATTCTTATGTTGGCAAATGAGTGTATTATGGTAGAAGTTTTTAATAATTCCAATCTGCTGCTATTGCTTTTGGCACAAAACATATAAACTTTCAAAAATGCCTTTGAAAGTGGAGTTGTTTATGCCGATTGCAAGGCCATTCTATTAAAATTGTGAAGTGTACAAATCAAATCATGGAAACTGGCAAAATGAAACCATGAGAATGACTTGAAAGGTGAAATGTCCATCCACATCCTTGCAATCCTACAGCTCAAATGACAGCTTTGCTAAAATGGATTGGACATCTGTTACAGGCGCTCTCAATAACTGGCAAGGTTGTTTTTATCCCACAGACAACATAACATTCTGATAATTTTCACGTTTCCTTGCCTGATATCCAGTAATCACCTATGAATGAAAAAATATAATTCTGTGAGTACTCGCCTGTAGGATTGTTTCTACTATGCACAGCACGGCCTGCTTCAAGAAGTCCTTACATATGGGTATTCCGCCACAAGGTGGCACAGTGGACTGCAGAAGATTTGTGGCTCCTCCCGGACCCATATAAAAACAGAAATCAGCCAGACCTCCAGTGTTGACAAGCAGTTATACAAGAAGCAGGGAGGTAATAAGGCAAAAAAGGTAAAAAACCCCTTAACCAACTTGGAACAATCACCATACAGAGGTGACCAAGAATAACAATAACAAGGGAGGGATGAAGCAGGCCGTGCTGTGCATAGTAAAAACAATTCTACCGGTGAGTACTCACAAAATTGTATTTTTGCTAATGCACAGCACGGCCTGCTTCAAGAAGTCCTTAAATCTGGGACATCCAAAAGCAGTGTCCATAAGGTAGGGTGGGATCCCCAAAGAGTAACGGCAGGCAGTTCAAACCACTACCGCCTGAAGTACCTTGCGGCCAAAAGCAGCATCAGCTGAGGCCTTAACATCAACCTTGTAAAACTTGGAAAAGGTATAAACAGAAGACCAAGTAGCGGCCTTACAAACTTGTTCAACTGAAGCTTGGTGCTGAAAAGCCCAAGAGGCACCAATAGCACGAGTGGAATGAGCAGTAACCCGGAAAGGAGGAACCTTCCCTTTAGCCGAATAGGCTTGTACCACCGCCTGACGGATCCACTTGCTAATAGTAGATTTAGCCGGAGGCAAACCCTTCCTAGGTCCAGCAGGAAGGACAAAAAGAGCATCAAATTTCCTGAAAGACTCAGTAGCAACCAAATAAAACTTCAGAGCCCTGACAACATCCAGAGAATGAAGGGTCTGTTCCTTGGAATTAGCAGGGTTAGGACACAAGGAAGGTAAAACAATGTCCTGATTGAGATGAAAAGCAAGACACAACCTTGGGCAAGAAATCCGGCCTAAGCCTGAACCACCTTATGCCGCCGCTCAAAATAAGGAGGTTTAATGGAAAGCACCACCAGCTCAGAAACTCGCCTGACCTAATAGCCACCAAAAAGGCCACCTTAAGAGTCAAAATGGGCAATGCAGCCCCACGGATAGGTTCAAAAGGAGGACCCTGCAGAGCAGACAACACCAAATTTAAGTCCCAAAGCGGTAGCATGGGCTTACGAGGCAGACGCACATGAGTAACTCCCTGGAAGAAAGTCTTAACCAGCCGGTGATTGGCAAAGGATCTTTGGAAAAAAATTACCAGAGCTGACACCTGTCCCTTGAGAGTACTAAGTTGAAGGCCCGAATCCAAACCATGTTGCAAAAACTCCAGAATTCGGGGGATAGAAAACACCCGACAAGGAAGAGATTTGGACTCACACCAGTCAATGTAAGCATGCCAGACCCTGTAGTAGATAAAAGACGATGACTTCTTCCAAGCCTGAATCATGGTATCAACAACAGAAGCCAGTAAACCCTTATCCATCAAGATGGAGGTTTCAGCAGCCAAGCCGTTAAATCCTACGTTTGTAAATTGGGATGACGCAGCTGTCCCTGAGTGAGAAGATCTGGATCCTTGGGCAAGACGTACCGATCTACTGCCAACTGCACGACGTCTGCGAACCACACTCTCCTTGGCCAACAGGGGGCCACCAGCTGGTACCCCCTCCTGGGCTATTTTGCGCCGCACCCTGCCCAGAAGAGGAAAGGGAGGGAACACAGAGGAGCCGAAAGTCTGTCCAAGGAATTGCTAGAGCATCCGTGGCGAAGGCCAGAGGATCCTGAGAAAGGGAGACAAATCTTGGAAGCTTGTGATTGTGGCGGGACGCAAACAGGTCCACATCCGGCTGACCCCAGCGGTGACACAGGAAGTGAAATACCTTGTTGCTGAGGGACTATTCCCCCAGCCGAGACGCACCCCTGCTCAGAGAGTCTGCCTCCAGGTTCTCCACCCCCGGAATGCAGACCGCCGAGATGCAAGGAACATTCTCTTCTGCCCAAGACAGTATCAGAGACACTTCCTTGAGGGCCCGCTTGCTCGGAGTCCCCCCCGATGATTGATGTAGGCAACCGCCGTCTGGTTGTCCGAGCGAATCTGAACAGCCTGACCGGGAACGTGTGGGGTCAACTGGAGGAGAACCAACCTGATTGCCTGCAGTTCCAGAATGTTGATGGGTGCATGGGCTCCTGGGGGCCCCACTGACCCTGAAATTTCAAAGACTTCCAAACTTCCCCCCAAACTCTCATGTGAAACTGAGCAAATGGAACCGCCTCGAAGCAGGACACCATCAGACCCACTAACTGCATTCCCTGCTGAATGGAGGGATGAGGACACAAGAGCAGAGCCCGTGCCTGCATCTGAAGGCCCTCCACTTTCTGCTGAGGGAGAAATACCTTGACCTGAGAGGTATCCAGAGTCATGCCCATGAAGGACCTCGCCAAAGACGGAGACAGTGAAGATTTCGGATAGTTCACCCAGCCGAAGGACTCACCACCTGAGTATCCTTCTCGGCCTGATGAAGAGACTGAGCAGAAATCAGGATGTCGTCCAGGTAAGGGAGAATGCGAATGCCCTGGTTCCTCAGAAGCGCCATTACACACGTCAGCACCTTGGTGAACACCCGAGGCGCCGAGGTGATACCAAACGGTAAGGTCACAAACTGGTAGTGCTGATCCTCCAGGGCGAACCTCAGAAACCTCTGATGACCTGGAAAGATTGGTACATGAAGATAGGCATCCTTGATGTCCACGGTGGTCATGAAGTCGCCCGGCCGCAGGGTACTGACAGCCAAGCGTAGAGTCTCCATGCGAAAGAGCTTCAACCGGACAAACCTGATGTTGAGACCCTTCAAGTCCAGGATGGGCCTCAGAGACCCGTCCTTTTTGGGAACTGTGAAAAGATTGGGAGTAGTACCCCCTGACCCTGTTCCTGATAAGGCACCAGACAGACGACTCCTGACTCCAAAAGGCGTGGAACTGCTAGGCGCAAACCCTGGGCAGACAGAGGATTTTGAGACATCCAGGATCTGAGGAATCTTGGGGGCGGCCGGACTGCAAACTATCTTGTAACCGGAGGACACCACCTTCTGAAAGTCTCCAGACGTGAGCAAAGAGCCGAAGCCGCCCCCCTCCCCCCCCACCCGGACGGGTGAGGGCGCCTCCTCATGTCTGAGGGGCCTTGGTAGGGGGTTTGGGCTTGGAACCCCAGGAGAGACCTGGACGCCCACGGGATCTGCCACGGCCCCAAGAATCTCTGCGGTTACCCGAGAAGAAAGAGCCACGACCTCCTCTGGGGGTACGAAAGGGGCGAGGCTGCTTCCTACGCCTACCATCCTTGACCAGAACATCCAGACGCTCACCAAAGAGACAAAGTCCCGTAAAAGGAAGTCCGGTGAGGGACTTCTTAGCTGCAGTGTCAGCCGCCCACTGACGCAACCAAACAGAGCGGCACATAGCCACCAAGAGGGCCGAAGCCCTACCGCCCAGCCGTACGGCATCATCCATGGCAGTCAGCACAAAGGCAACAAAATCAGAGCAAAGCAAGAGGGCCCTATAATCCTCCCTCCTCCTACCAGCCATGGCGCCATCCGCGAGATGCTTGAGCTTCTTCTTAAGGGCAATAGCCGTAATGGCTGTGGCACAAACCGGACGCAGGCCTGCCCCCACGAAGGTGAAGGCATGATAGGCCAGCTGATCCAAACGCCGGTCCGTGCTGTCACGCAGTGTAATAGCATCAGGGGATGGCATGACTGAGGTGTTGGTCAGTCCTAGAACAGGAGCGTCCACCTCAGGGGGGCACGACCAACGCTTGACCAGGTCAGCAGAAAAGGGATACCTTCTGTCCAATCCCTTGGGCACCGTGGGCAATTTGTTAGGACGTTCCCACTCCTTGAGCACCATATCAGAGAAATGGCCCTGCTCCAGGAACTCCAAGCGTTGTTTGTCAGGGCGAAAGAGCTCAAACTGCTTCCTCCTCGCCACCTTAGGGGGGGCGATGTGCAGAGTCTCAAATATATCCGACAACAGTCTATCAGTGTCATCAGGGAGCTAGGTATCCTCATCAGAGGCAGATCCCGGGTCACTGTCGTACCCTACCTGATGGTCCCCAGATGAGTCCGAATCATGGAAAAGCTCCCCCTCCTCTAGGGAGTCACGGCCACCAAACACATCCAGGCCCTCATCCTCCTCGGCAAAGAGGGAAGGTGCGACGTCAAGATGACGCTTCTTGCCGGAAGCCTTGCCCGGCACAGGTCGAGCAAACTGCCTTTCAATGCTGGTCACGCGTAGTGCCAGATCAGATTGGGACCCCCTGCTAGTATCCCCCTCACTGGGGGCTAAATGCAGGCGCGGGGGAGTAGGAGATGCCGGAGGGAGCGCAGAACTGGGAAGAGAAGCACCCCTCCCAGCCTGGTCCGCAATAATACCTTGGGCGCACGGCACACAAACCGCGCCACCACCACTATAAGGGGATGCCCCGCACATGACATATAGCCGGGATTGCCCCGAAGGACCCCCGAGCACGCTATCCCCAGAAGCCTCCATATGGCGATTGACACAGGCACAATAGGCCAGTATAGGGTAAGGGCTAATAAAAGCCACCCGGGATGCCCCCCAAGGGATGCCCACAGAGAGGGCCAGGAAGGGAGAGGTGTGGGGGGGTAGCGGGACCGGGAGAAACCACAATACACAGTTATCCCGCCTGAAAAACATAAGCAAGAATACACAAGTATCCCGCAGCACATGCCCCAAAAAAGAATAAGCAACCCCCAAGGGAAACTCACGGACCAAAGAGACAGCACGTGCAGCACCACAGTTGATCGCCGTACAGCCAGGCCACACGAATGGAAGAGCAGGCTAACAGGTCACCGCCGCAGCCCACGTTGGAAGATGGGCCTCCGGACACATACACAGCAACTGCAAAAATACAATTCTGTGAAATACTCACCTGTAGAATTGGTATTAATACATATACAGTACGTCCTGCTCCATATATAATACTTACAATTGGGTTATCTTCCGCCAGAGGGCGCTGTGCACTGCAGACATGCAAAAACAGGCTCCTCCCGGCCCTTCATATACCCAGGGACCTCCCACAAATCCCCAGCATTGAAAAGCAGTGAACGAGAAGCCGGGAGAATTTAACCACCCAAACTGGTAACTATAACAATGATAACAATCACCATACAGGGGATCCAGAATAATGCAAAACCAAGGGTGGGGTGGAGCAGGACGTACTGTATACTTATAATACCAATTCTACAGGTGAGTATTTCACAGAATTGTATTATTCTTAGTATACTGTACGTCCTGCTCCAGATAGATTACTTACACTTGGGGCATCCAATAGCAGTGTCCATAAAGTAGGGTGGGATCCCCAACAAAGAAGGTAACAGCAGACAGTTTAAACCACTGCCGCCTGCAAAACAATGCGGCCAAAAACAGCATCAGCTGAGGCCCTAACATCAACCTTGTAAAACTTCGAAAAGGTATGAACAGAAGACCAAGTAGCGGCCTTGCAAACTTGTTCAACAGAAGCCTGGTGCTGGAAGGCCCAAGAGGCACCAATAGCATGAGCAGTAAGGCGGAAGGGAGGATTCTTCCCCTTAGCAGAATAGGCCTGAATCACAGCCTGGCAAATCCATTTGCTAATAGTAGACTTGGCAGGAGCCAAACCCTTCCTGGGCCCAGAATGGACCACAAAAAGAGCATCAGTTTTCCTGAAGGACGCAGATACCTGACCACATCCAAGGAATGCAGAACCCATTCCTTAGCGTTGCTAGGATTAGGGCACAATGAAGGAAGAACAATATCTTGATTTAAATGAAAAACAGACACCACCTTAGGCAGAAAGTCTGGCTTAAAGCGGAACACCACCTTGTCCTGGTGTCTCTCATAGTATGGGGGCCGAATAGACAGAGCCGCCAACTCAGACACACGCCTGACCGAAATAATGGCCACCAGAAAGACAACCTTGAGGGTAAGCACAGCCAGAGCAGCATCCTGTATAGGTTCAAAGGGAGCACCCTGCAAGGCAGACAAAACCAAGTTCAAATCCCAAACAGGGACAATAGGTTTACGTGGGGGGACGCACATGAGTAACCCCCTGGAAGAAGGTCTTAACCAAAGAATGCTGAGCAAAAGACTTCTGAAAGAAGACAGACAGGGCAGAAACCTGACCCTTCAGAGTACTGAGTTGGAGTCCCAACTCCAACCCATGCTGTAAGAACTCCAGAACCCTGGGAACTGAAATCACCCGACAGGGAAGAGACCTAGACTCACACCAGTCAATGTAGGTACGCCATACCCTGTAATAGATGGAAGAAGAAGTTTTCTTCTTAGCCTTCACCATGGTATCAACCACCGAGGCGGACAAGCCTTTCTCCATCAAGATGGAGGTTTCAGCAGCCAGGCCGTCAAAGCCAGAGTTTGTAAATTGGGATGGCGTAAGGGGCCCTGAGTGAGCAGATCTGGCACCCCTGGCAGAACGTACTGGTCTACTGCCATCTACACCATGTCTGCGCACCACACTCTTCTTGGCCCCCTGGGGGCCACCAGAATCTCTGGTACCCCTTCCAGAGCAATCTTGCGCAGAACCATGCCCAGCAGGGGGAATGGAGGAAAGACATACAGGAGCCGAAATTCCTGCCATGACATGGACAGAGCATCCGTGGTCAAGGCCAGAGCATCCTGAGACAGGTCCCCCTGCTCAGAGAGTCTGCCAGTAGATTCTCTGCCCCCGGGATGTACACAGCCGAAATGCATTGAACATTGGCCTCCGCCCATGTCAGAATCCGCGACAACTCCTGGAGGGCCCCCCTGCTCCGGGTCCCTCCCTGATGGTTGCTGCCGTCCTGTTGTCTGAGCGCACCTGCACAGACAGACCCCGCAGGTGGTCGGTCAACTGATCCAGAACCAATCTGATCGCCCGAAGTTCCAGAATGTTGATAGGAAGTGGGCCTCCTGAGGCCCCCACCTCCCCTGGAACCGCAGGGACTTACAGAATCCCCCCCCCATCCTGACAGACTGGCATCCGTGGTGACCGTCTCCCAGGAGGGGGCCAGAAAGGACCTGCCCCCCAGCAAGTTCCTGGGACCAAGGGGGGGAGCACACAGACCCCGTCCAAGGACATTGGGTCCTTGTCCCAAACTGACAGAAGGTGAAGTTGTAGAGGCCTCAAATGGAACTGAGCAAAAGGCACCGCCTCGAAGCACGCCACCAACTGCATTCCCCGCCTGAGGGAGGGATGGAGACACGACAGCAGGAACCTCACCTGCACAGTTAGAGCTTCCACCTTCTGTTGAGGAAGGAATATCCTTGACTGAACCGTATCCAGAATCATTCCCAGGAACGGGATCACCGAGGAAGGGGACAGAGAAGACTTGGGGCAATTGATCACCCAGCCAAAGGACTCCAGGGTGGACACTACCAGCTGAGTGTCCAACTCTGCCTGCTGTAGAGACCGAGAGGTGAGGAGTATGTCGTCCAGGTAGGGCAGCACGCGGATGCCCCTTGACCTCATCAGAGACATCACCCCCGCCAGCACCTTGGTGAACACTCTGGGAGCTGAAAAAATGGCAAGGCCACAAACTGGTAATGTTGATCTTCCAACGCAAATCTGAGGAACCTTTGGTGTCGTGAAAACACAGGGAGGTGAAGGTAAGCGTCTTTGATGTCCACAGACGTCATGAAATCCCCTGGGCGCAGGGAGCTGATGGCCGAGTGCAGAGTTTCCATGCGAAAACGCCTGTTCTTGACAAATTTGTTGAGGATCTTTAAGAATAGGCCAGACTGACCCATCTTTTGGGAACTGTGAAGAGGTTGGAGTAGAACCCCTTGCCTCTTTCTCTTAAGGGGACCCTGCAAATGACCCCCAGACCCAGAAGGCCTTGCACGGCCTGCGCCAACACCTGAGACAGGGTCCTGGGGGATCCGGGACCTGATGAATCTTGGGGGAGGCCGCACAGCAAACTATCTTGTAACCGGAGCACACTACCTCCTGAATCCACCGGTCTGAGACGTGATGCCTCCAGACGTGAGCAAAGTGCTGCAGCCGTCCCCCCACCCTGACGGGCAAGGGCGCCCCTTCAATGCCTGAGGGGGCTTGGGAGAGGATTTGGGCTTAGCCCCCCCAGGAGGAGCCAGGATGTCGTCCTCTGCTCCTGTGCCAGTAATATGCACGAGCCCCCGCGAGGGACACCCCTTTTCCTTATTTAGCACCACGGTAGGGGAGTGAAAGGGAGCCCTGGCCCCGAAAGGGCAGAGACTGCCGTCTGCACTAGGGTAACTTACCTCCCTTAGCAAAAAGGACTAGGCGGTCCCCAAACAGGCGTAGCCCCTTAAATGGAAGCCCAGTGAGGGCCTTCTTTGCAGCATTGTCAGCAGCCCACTGGCGCAGCCAAACCGCGCGGCGTATAGCTACCACCAAGACAGAAGTTCTCGCACACATCCTAATGGCATCATCCAAGGCAGATATGATAAAGTTTACAAACACATCACAATTAGACAGTGCATTAAACACATCAGGTAGCAATCATCAGGAGCACCGTCAAGTACACTTCTGATCAGGGACCTGAGAGCCACAGATGTAATGGCCGAGGCGCAAACCGGGCGAAGCGCCGTCCCCACAAATGCAAAGGCATGGCATGCCAATTGGTCAATGCGCCAGTCCTCGGCATCCCGCAGAGTAGTAGAATCAGGGGAGTGCATAACAGAGGTGTTAGACAGCCCTAGAATAGGAGCATCCACCTCAGGAGGGGATGACCAGCACTTGACCATATCAGCAGGAAAGGGGTACTTTCTGTCCCCACTCTTAGATATACCGGGAAGTCTACTGGGACGTTCCCACTCCTTAAGCACGAGATTATTGAAATGGGTTTGCTCAGGAAATTCCAAATGAGCCGCAACAGGGGGAGAGATGGACAGAACCTCAAAAATCTGAACCAGCAGTCTGTTAGTATCATCCGGGGCCCAGGAGTCAGAGCCAGAATCGTCAGGACCCCTGGGTCTCTCAACAGATGATCCTGAATCAGAAAACAGCTCCCCTTCGTCCGAGGGGGTATAGCCACATAGATGCAACAACTCATCAGACTCCATAGGGAAAAAGAGTGGCATCAGGGGTTAAATGATGCTTTTTTGCAGTGGCCTTACGCGCTAAAGTATTAGCAATCAATTTTTCAACACTGGCCAGTCTAGCAGACACATCAGGCCGAGAATCCCCGCTTGTATGCAATTCAATGGGGGTGAGACTCAAGCTTGGGGGAGTAGGTGAAGTGAGATGAGTTGCAGGCCCAGCCACAGGAGGGGCGGATTGCAACGTTAGCACCTGCTGTGCGCAAGGAACACAGACCCGTGCATTGTCACCGCTAATAGGTGAGACCCCACAAGCTACACACAGCCGGGCTTGTCCCGAAGGAACCCCGGTCACATTATCCTGAGATGCCTCCATATGGTGATTATTAGGCACAATATGCCAGTAGAGATTGACGCTATAAAGCAACCCTGGATGCCCCAATGACCCGCTAGGGAAGTGGGAGTAATTATACAAGGCCCAACTATCAATTACACCGGGCCGGGAGAAGCCAATGGATTCACCTGTCTGAAAGACACAATGGGAAGAAGGGGTGTCAGAACCAAACACACTAAAATGAGTATGAAGTCGCCGAGAGTACCTCGAAGGGCGGGCCAGAGCGAGCTGTGACGCAGAGCGCGCCAAGCCAGGCCCCGCCCCACCCTCGAAGAGCGTGAAGCCCACAGACAAGCAACCAATGAGAACGCAGAAGCGTCTGAGGTAACGTCGCCGCCCGGCGAGGAACATCCAAATGAAGGAAAAGACGCGCGCGGCGGCGGCGGCATTTGCAATAGTAAAAAGACAAGTCAGCGCGGCGGCTGACACCACATATACTAGTCAAAAAACATGACAAAAAGCCGTATGCACGAATCACGATACACGCTCACCCACACCCCCCCCCCTTCTTTTCCCCCCCGAAGGCTACAGGGAGAATGAGGGAGGATGGCAGCCCTCTGTACAGGACCCACCGCTACACGGGGCATGGGACAATAATGCGGGAGGAGCATCCCATAAAGGCTCACCATCAGCCTATACCGCCTACCCTTTGGTGGGGGATTGCGGTGGAGCAGCGCTCCTTAACCACACATTGACTTGTGGCACAGATGAAGTAACGGGAGGTCCGTTACGAAACGCGTTGGCTGGGACGGGGTGAGGTGCTTGGCGGGTGTTTGCCTGGCTAAGTATGCATAGCACATGTTTATGATTTTTTGCACTGTTTTTCAATGTCTTTCCCCCTCGGTGTCTTTAGTGGGGTGGAGTTATATTAATAACACTGGATTGCACTTTATTGATGTATACTTTTGTAAAATAGAATTGTATATAGCACAGCTTGTAGATATTATTATTAGAAAAAGTTTGTTGATATTATATATAGATGTTTTTGAAGACAATATGGGTTTAATAATTGTATATACGTAGATGCACCAGGCACACACGTGTCCTTGTAGTCCTCCCCCTCATGTAATGTGGTTTTTACTTGTTTTTAAACTCTTGTTTGTACTGGATGAATAATACATTGAATATATTTTCTTATAAGAGATTGTGGTGGTGCCAATTGTTTGGTTAGGCATTGTTTTGGGGTTTTGTGGGATCCCATGTGTTGGATATTATTGTGATTTTTTTGCCAACCAGGCACACCGGTTACTAATTGGGTATTGAAATACCAGCTGGTGCGGTCTATTCTTTTTCCTCCCTTAAGCACACATGGTGCTGCCTACCTTCACCCGACCAGCGCAGCCCAGGCTGGGAGGCACATCACACGAGGAACGGGTGGGAATAGTCCAACAGGGCCGCAGGCTAATAGCCCCGTTCACCTGCGAGAGAGTGATAATTTCATGTCTTCGCAGTAAGCACTGCGGAGAAATCTGGGGATTTGTGGGAGGTCCCCGGGTATTTGAGGGGCCAGGAGGAGCCTGTTTTACATGTCTCTGCAGTGCAGCGCCATCTGGCAGAGGATAACCCAAGTGTAAGTAATCTATCTGGAGCAGGACGTACTGGCACACACCTCAGATTGCGACTCCCCGTCAATGACCACATCACATGGGGTACGTGTCAAGCGAGGGGGAGACGGAGAGGAGACTGGCGGAGCAGAACCAGACGCCGGAGATCCGGTTTGCCGCATAATGGACCATTGCGCACAGGGTACACAAAGAAATACCTCACACCCCAAACACAGCCTGGATTGCCCCGAGGGGGGTACAAGCCCAGTATCCAGGGAAGCCTCCATATGGTGATTTTTTAATATATATAAATATACATATATGTGTACAGTGCTCCGAGGGAATTACGCAGTTATGCAACCCGGGATGCCCCTTGAAGTCCCGAGTGGGAGAAATTTTAAGCCAACTAAGTTTAGCCAGGGACCCTAGGACCGGGAGAATCCCCCTTTAATAGGATCAATGGCCCACCTGGAACACACAAATGAAACACACAATCAGACCATGCTAGCAAATGACCTTAAAGAGTTAACAACAGCATTGCCCAGCAACCCCAGTGAGGGGCATAATCAATAAATAAAAATGATGGGCCACAGGCCACTCACCCGACCTTCACCCCTCCGGAGCCCGCTGGCAGTAGGGGACAGGAGACGCGTAGTGTGCAGAGGAAGAGGGAGGGTGGGCTGGCGCGGTTCGCGCGTCGCGCCCGGCCCCGCCCCTCCCCTGTCACTCCCGGCCAGAAGCCGGGACCTGAAAAACGGCGCCCGCAGCGCCCCCCGAGGGGAAAGACTCCTCTAGGGCGCCTAAAGCCGCCATTTTTGCTTAATAAAAACGCCGGCGTCTCGGGACCGCCGGCGCCAGCCCAAGTAAAAACATGCACACACACACACACACACCAAATAATAAACAGATGAATCCATAAGGACCCGCCCCCCCCCCCCGCCTCTAAGGGTATCCGGGAGAGGGGGAATCCATGATAGGGTAGGGGCCAAGGGACGGGGCATCCCAAACCGGGGTCACCAACCCGGTTAGCCGCCTACCCCTTGTTATGGGGTCTCACGGCTCCTGAGCACCTAGAGTGCCATCTACCATTGCCCGGACCAGCAGCCTAGGCTGGGAGGCAAGTAATGTAACAAAGGGATCCGGGCAGGAATAGAAGAACAGAAGGCCGGGAGTCATCCAGGCTACCTGCAAGGAGGGGACATCTTCTGACTTGCTCGCCTCTGCAGAGATGAAAGACTGGGGAATGAGTGGGAGGTCCCAGGTATTTATGGGCCGGGAGGGTCTTACCTTTTTTTATTGACATCTCTGCAAGATCGCCATCTACAGGTCAGTATACCCACATGTAATGAATGTCTTGAACAGGGGTGTGTGACATACTTAGAATAGACCATCAGGAAGCAGCAGCTGAAACTGACAGCAGCGGGCACAGGTGGATAAGGGGGGTGGGGAGGAAACCTGCTGCAGCGTGGGAGTGAGGGGGGCTAAGTAGGTAAAAGAGCATGCCCCTGCACAACACTCTCCCCCAGCCCTCACCTCCCGCACACTCCCCCACCACACTAGTCCCTCTAGGGACTCGTGAACCCCCCCTTTTTACCCCATATCTAGCATAGGGCAGACAGTTAACTCACAGTTTCTGCCGACGTGCTAAGTAAAAAAGCTCACTCGGGTGTAAAGTTCAATTTACACAAAAACACACAGGCAAAGGTAAACTTGCTTCACCAGATTTGAGCTTTCACAGTGACTGGTAAATTCATATTTAAACTTATTTTATTAAGCTTCAAGATCACGTGCAGTATGAGGCAGGGCTCAATAAAATGAATAAGTGCTGGAAGTGAGTTAAGATACAACAATATATTCACAAACCTAGCATCCATGCACGTACAAATATTAAAATCAATATATAACCTGTTTCATGTAGGCATAGCACATGGTTTCCGCCACTCTTTTGCCTTCATCATAGCAGGCACGGGGACCAATAGGGTTTACATGGCCCCAGTAGTCTTCATTTTGAGGGTGCACTTCAGGATCTGTGAACATACAATTTTGACAAGCATTAGAATTGTCATATTAAAGTCCGCCAACCCCTGGACATCATATCCATCTTTTTACTCTGTTCCGTCTGAAATGTTCTGCCCATAGCCCATTTGCTGACTGAAAGAGGGGGCAGAGACTTTTCTGGCAAGAAGATGCAGAAGAGAGGGGGGAAAAAAAAACCAAAATTACAAAAATCTTGGGGACAGAACACCCATTTGTTTAAAAAAATTGTTCAGAGCGCAGGGGGCACCCCTATTTTGAACAGAACATTGAACGGGAGAAATCCACCTAGTTAATGTGCACTTGGTATGCCCCTGGAACACCCATTTTTGTAAAATGAGGACTGCAGCACAGAATACACAACTGTATATGCACCACTTTTTTCTTATTAAAGTAACTTTGATTGTCCATTAGGAATAGCATACGACCGAGGACGACAAGTGACAGGTGGATTAGAAATTTCTAGGAAAAATGTAAATTCTTCCTATTAGAATGCTTGAATATGAAATCTATATTAATGGTTTACTTGCACCCCCCCAAGAAAAATCTAAATGTATCATTTACCTCCATAAACCTCTGAGGTGGAAGCCAAAAGAAGCCGGGCTCCAACGCGTTTTGCTAATCCTAGGGAACAAACACAAACCAAGCTAAAACATTCATAGTTGGCTCTTCGGGACATGAAGTTATACAACGGGCTTAATTCCAGGTGTAAAAAGAGCAATTCTATTTTATTTTTCATTTTTACAAATGGTGCCGAATTGACCCCAATATCAGTGAGGAAATATTTCCAATACCACTTCTTCTGTCAAAATACATATGGATGAATGTATATTTCTTACCATGGGAATTAAACAGACTTCCTAACTTTATTAAAAAAAACAAAAAAAAAAACAAATGAGCAATACTGGTGTAGCCATACAAGCTTAATTCATACAAGCTTTTAATCCATTAAAGTGGATTAAAATCTTGGGTCAGTGGGAGTGTAAGGGCCTGGGAGACAAACAGGGTTAAATCCTCCGCTCCCTAAATAAAAACCTATACAAGGAAAAATAAAATAAATGAATTTGAGGAAAATAAATCCAAGCACAATCTTTCACAGTCCTGTCCAACTGCAAGAATGAAACTGGATTGTGGAGAACAGCCAGAAGGATCCACACCTTTTTATCTTGCAGTCCCACCCTTTGGTTGAGAGTTAACACATTCGTATCTGATTCAGTGACACCCTGGAGTGGAATAAGAGAGTAACTGGGTTTTTCCACCGACAAAGCCACTCCCAGTGGCATTTTGGAGACCGCCTATTGGCTATATGACGCGCATCAGCCGATTGTCCATATATCCCCGGTTTTCTACTTGAGCCTGCCTTCTCTTGCGCCCAGCCATTCAGATAGCCTGGGGTGTGGCAGCACGCACAGCTACAGAGAAGCCGGCGATCGCAGCCTTGTGGGAGCCGACAGTACAGCTAAGTTCATCAGCATCCCCGGGGGGTTCACACAGTTTGGCACCCCACTATAGGATTCCCTGGGGACAATCTAGCAGCTGGCCCTGGAACCTTTTAAATTCCAGGGCTGGCTGTGCAGGGTTTTCATCCACTTCCACTATAAAGGAAAGGACCACGTTCTGCATACATGTGTTTCACAATCCTGCATGTTCTTTTATGGCATTGGTGCATGTAACATTTGTGGAACCGCAAGACATGCCATCATAAGAAAACATACCCAACATATTCAATGTCCCAATTGTGTTGGTTTTTAGAGTTTTGATTGGGTTATACATATAGTTTGGAGGAGATGCCGGAGAAGCTAGGTGGTAAATCTGGTCCACTGCAAGAAAAATAAACAGGTTTAAATGTAAATTCCAGGTATAAGATTCAACTAGGCAAAACACAGACAAAAATGACTAGACGTTACACCGGGGGTGTTCAACATTTTGATGAGCGCAAGCCACTTCAATGATTTGGAACCTGGTTGCGGGCCACAATGAATAGGTTCAGAAATGTTTCATTTAGAATAGCATAATGAAGATTTTCTACAACAATCAGGATACCCACTGTCTCCACAAACACCATTTGTATATCCTACCACTGTACCCCTACGTTTATATGTAACAATCCCCACATGCTACCAATAGTGCTAATAGGCTTACATCTCTGAATATATTAGCCTCTTTACAGACCGCCCCCCACCATCAGTCCCATATCTTAACCTTGTTCCCAATACTTAAACCATGTTAGCTCCCATCAATGCCAAGCATACAATCATTTTAGAAAAACTATTTTTACCAAATTATCCCACCAAAGATTTCACACAGGGGTAGTTTACAATAAACGTTACCACTGCCAATGCAAATTTTCTAAATCTCTCTCTGCAATGACCCACTTGCACACTTGTCCTCTATTTAACTACCTTTACATGGCAGTTCTATTTACTTTCTCATTTTCCCCACAGCAGGTCAGGGGCCACATCAGATGGCTCTGGGGGCTACACGTTGAGCAAATGTGCCTTGAAAGTATTAATCTTGCATCTTTTCCTTTCTATTGACTTCAGTGCAGTGCAGGGGTCATGCGTGTGAACTGAAGCTTATATATAAGAGAGTTTGAAAATGCTAGAAAACATTTGTTTTCTAAAAAAAAAAAAAAAAATTACCCGTACCTACAGGTGAGGCTCATCATTTCTACTAGAAGGTAAGGATATTTTTAATTCAAGGTTTGGAAACGGCACCTTATGGGTTATACAAAAGAAAAAAAAAAAAAAATCCAATGTGAGTTTCTTGGTTGTGATGTAGGCCAATAATAAAAAAAGGACTTGACTATGCAGGCAACCCCAAAGATTTGGAGAAGCTCAACAAATTTAGGGAGTGCCACATGACTGGCGTTGTTAGGGGGCTAAAAATACAATTCTGTGATTACTCACCTGTAGAATTGGTATTATGAGTATACAGTACGTCCTGCTCCAAATCTAATACTTACAGTTGGGATATACTCTGCCAGATGGCGCTGGACTGCAGAGAAATCGAAAAATAGGCTCCTCCAGGCCCCTCAAATACCCAGGGACATCCCACAAATCCCCAGCATTGAAAAGCAGTTAAGGAGAAGCCGGGAGAATTAAACAATCCAAACTATCAACTATAACAATGATAACAATCACCAAACAGGGGATCTGAGAAAATGCAAACCAAGAGTGGGTTGGAGCAGGACGTACTGTATACTCATAATACCAATTCTACAGGCGAGTAATCACAGAATTGTATTATTCTTAGTATACAGTACGTCCAAAGAGTGGAAAACTCTCTCCTTAGCATTGCTAGGATTAGGGCACAAAGAAGGAAGAACAATATCCTGATTCAAATGAAAGGCAGACACTACCTTAGGCAGAAAATCAGGTGTGAAACGAAACACCACCTTGTCCTGGTGTCTCTCATAGTAGGGGGGCTGAATGGACAGCGCCGCCAACTCAGACACATGCCTAACAGAAGTGATAGCCACCAGAAACACAACCTTGAGTGTAAGAATGGCCAAGGCAGCATCCTGCACAGGTTCAAAGGGAGCACCCTGCAAGGCTGACAGAACCAAGTTCAAATCCCAAACAGGCACCATAGGTTTACGTGGGGGACGCACATGAGTGACCCCCTGGAAAAAAGTCCTGATCAGAGGGTGCTGAGCAAAGGACTTCTGGAAAAAAATAGCCAGGGCAGAAACCTGACCCTTCAAAGTACTGAGTTGGAGCCCCATCTCCAACCCATGCTGCAGGAACTCCAGAATCCTGGGAATAGAGAACACACGAACACACAAGACTCACACCAGTCAATGTAGGCACGCCAAACCCTGTAATAAATGGAAGAGGAAGACTTCTTCCTAGCTTTAATCAAAGTATCCACAACTGAGGAAGACAGCCCCTTCTCCATCAAGATGGAGGTTTCAGCAGCCAAGCAGTCAAAGCCAGAGTTTGTAAATTGGGATGGCGTAGTGAGCCCTGAGTGATCAGATCTGGCACCAAGGGCAGAGCGTACTGATCTACTGTCAGCTGTACCACGTCTGCGAACCACACTCTTCTTGGCCACCTGGGGGCCACCAGAATTGCTGGCACCCCTTTCAGAGCAATCTTGCGCAGAACCCTGCCCAGCAGGGGAATTGGGGGGGAAGACATACTGAAAGTCCTTCCATGACATTGCTAGCGCATCCGAGGTCAGGGCCAGAGGATCCCTGGACAGAGACAAACGCTGGAAGCTTGTGATTGTGGCGGGACGCAAACAGATCCACATCTGGTTGGCCCAAACAGCGACACAGAGATTGAAACACCCTCCTGCATAGGGACCATTCTCCCTGGCGAGAGGTCCCCCTGCTCAGAGAGTCCGCCCGGTGATTTTCCACCCCCGGGATGTACACAGCTGAAATGCAGGGGACATTGGCCTCCGCCCAAGTCAGGATCAGAGACGCTTCCTGGAGGGCCCCCCTGCTCCAGGTCTCTCCCTGATGATTGATGTAGGCAACTGCCGTCTGGTTGTCCAAGCGCACCTGAACAGGCAGGCCCTGAAGATGAGTAGTCAAGCGAGCCAGAACTAACCTGATTGCTCGCAGCTCCAAGACATTGGTAGGTGTGTGGGCCTCCTGAGGGCCCCACCTCCCCTGGAACCGCAGGGACTTCCAGAAACCCCCCCCCCCAACCTGACAGACTGGCATCCGTGGTGACCGTCTCCCAGGAAGGGGCAAGAAAGGATCTGCCCCCCAACAGGTTCCTGGAGTCCATCCACCACAAGAGGGACCTCCTGACCAGGGGGGAGGGAGAGCACACAGACCCTGTCCTTGTCCCATACAGACAATAGGTGAAGTTGCAGAGGCCTCAAGTGGAACTGAGCATAAGGGACCGCTTCGAAGCACGCCACCATCAGGCCCACCAGCTGCATCCCCTGCCTGATGGAGGGATGGGGACAAGCTAGGAGGGACTGAGCCTGTGCAATCAGACTGCTGAGGAAGGAAGATCCTTGCCTGAACTGTATCCAGAATCATTCCTAGGAATTGAGTTACCAAGGAAGGGGACAGTGAGGACTTGGGGTGGCTGATCACCCATCCAAATGACTCCAGAGTGGACACCACCAGCTGAGTATCCAACTCTGCCTGATGTAGAGACTGGGAAGTGATGAGGATGTCGTCCAGATAGGGAAGCACGCGGACGCCCTGACATCTGAGCAGAGACATCACGCCAGCCAGCACCTTGGTGAACACCCTGGGAGCTGAAGTGAGGCCGAAGGGCAAGGCCACAAACTGGTAGTGTTGATCCATCAGAGCGAACCTGAGGAACCTTTGATGACCTGGGAACACAGGAATATGAAGGTAAACATGTCCACAGAAGTCATGAAATCCCCTTGGCGCAGGGAACTGATGGCAGAGCGCAGAGTCTCCATGCGAAAGCGCCTGCCCCTGACAAACTTGTTGAGAATCTTTAAGTCCAGGATGGGCCTGACAGAACCATCCTTTTTGGGTACTGTTAGTAGGTTGGAATAAAAGCCCTTGCCTTTTTCTCTTAAAGGGACCTGGCAGATGAGCCCCAGCTCCAGGAGGCCTTGCACTGCTTGCACTAGCTCCTGAGCTGACACAGGGTCCTGAGGAATCCGGGATCTGATGAATCTTGGAGGGGGATCGGCAGCAAACTCCAACTTGTAACCGGAGGACACTACCTCCTGAATCCACCGGTCTGAGACACGAAGCCTCTAGACGTGAGCGAAGTGCTGCAGCCGTCCCCCCACCTGGATGGGTGAGGGCGCCCCATCATGCCTGAGGGGGCTTGGGAGAGGATTTAGCTTTGGGACCCCAGGAGGAGCCAGGACATCCACGTCCTCTGCCTCTACCCCAGAAATCTCCCCGGGCCCCAGGGAAAGAGACCCCCCTTCCCTGTCTTGCACCACGAGAAGGAACCCTGACCCCGAAAGGGCCGAGGTTGCTGCCTGCGCTGGGGTAACCTGCCTCCCTTAGCAAAAAGGTCCAGGCGGTCTCCAAACAGATGCAGTCCTTTAAAGGGAAAACCAGTGAGGGCCTTCTTGGCAGCGTTGTCAGCAGCCCACTGGTGCAGCCAAACCGATTCTGGCACACATTCTGATGGTGTCATCCAATGCCGATAGTACAAAGTTTACAACTGGAGAGTGCATTAAACACCTCACAAGGCAATTCATCAGGGGCACTATCAAGCATATTTCTGATAAGGGTTCTAGTGGCCACAGCAGTAATGGCAGAGGCACAGACCGGGCGCAGCGCCGTCCCCGCACATGCAAAGGCGTGGGATGCCAGCTGATCAATACGCCGGTCTTCGGCATCCTGCAGGGTAGTAGAATCAGGGGAATGCATGACAGAGGTGTTAGATAGCCCTAGGATCGGGGCATCCACCTCGGGGGGGGGGGGGGGGATGACCAACATTTAACCACCTCAGCAGGAAAGGGATACTTCCTATCCCAACTCTTTGGAACCCCGGGAAGTTTACTGGGGCGTTCCTTGAGCACAAGGTTATGGAAATGTGCCTGCTTTGGAAATTCCAAACGTGATCTTGCTGTATGGAAAAGCTCCCCTCTTTGCCTGGGAGCCTCAACAGGGAGAGAGATAGACAGAACCTCAAAAATCGGGGTCAAAAATCTGTCAGTGTCATCCGGGGCCCAGGGGTCAGAGACAGAATCGTCATGACCCCTTGGTCTCTCATCAGATGAGCCTGAATCAGAAAATACCGTTTTGTGAGTACTCACCTTTAAAGCGGATATTATAAGTGTGACATACACTCCGCTTCAACTCTTCATGACATTTGGGTTATTCTCCAGTAGAGGGCAAACTTCTGCAGAGATGAATGCAAAAAAGGAGCTCCTCCCAGTCCATAAATACCTGGGACCTCCCACCAATTCCCCAGTGTAAAATAGCAGTAAGGGGACCAGGAAGAACAAAATATAACAATACTAACAACCAAGAAACAAAGGTTCACCATATAAAGGATCCAAAATACCAAAAGGGTGGGGTGAAGCGGAGTGTATGTCACACTTATAATATCCGTTTTAAAGGTGAGTACTCACAAAATGGTATTATTCCAAGTGTGACATACACTCCGCTTCAATTCTTCATGACATTTGGGACATCCAATAGCAGTGCCCGTCATGGGTGGGAACCATAAACAGTAAATATTGCACCAACTTAAACCACTGCAGCTTGCAGAACCTTGCGGCCAAAAACAGCATCCGCTGAAGCCCGCACATCAACCTTGTGAAACTTGGAAAAAGTATGAACGGAAGACCAAGTAGCAGCCTTACAAACTTGTTCAACAGAAGCCTGGTGGTGAAAAGCCCTAGACGCACCTCCTTTAGCAGAATAGGCCCCAACAATGGCCTGACGAGTCCATTTGCTAATGGTAGACTTGGCGGGCGCCAAACCCTTCCTGGGCCCGCAGGGCACCACAAAAAAGGCATCCGTCTTGTGGAAAGAAGAAGTAGTCACCAAATAGTACTTAACACAGCGAACCACATCCAAATTGTGTATAACCCTTTCCTTGTCATTGCTAGGCTTAGGACACAAGGAAGGGAGAACAATATCCTGATTGAGATGGAAAGCAAAAACCACCTTAGGAAGGAAATCTGGCTTAAAGCGAAAGACCACCTTGTCCTGGTGTCTTTCAAAGTAAGGGGCCTGAATCAACAGAGCCGCCAACTCAGAAACACGCCGAACAGAGGTAATAGCCACCAAGAAGGCAACCTTTTGAGTGAAAACAGAAAAAGCAATATCTTGTAACGGCTCAAAAGGAGGACCCTGGAGAGCCGAAAGAACCAAATTCAAATCCCAAACAAGAACCATAGCCTTCCGAGGGGGTCGAACATGAGTGACCCCCTGGAAAAAAGTCTTAACCAGCGGGTGTAAGGCAAGAAAACAGAGAGCAGAGACCTGCCTTTTCAAGGTACTAAGCTGGAACCCAAGATCCAGACCGTGCTGAAGAAACTCCAAAATCCTAGGGATCGAAAACACCCTGCAAGGCAAGGCCCTAGCCTCACACCAGTCAATATAAGACCGCCAAGTCCTATAGAAAACACCAGAAGAGGACCGCTTACTAGCTCTAATCAAAGTCTGAACAACAGCCTCAGACAAACCTTCCTCCTTCAGAATGAAGGTTTCAGCAGCCAAGCCGTCAAAGCCAGCGTTGGTAAATTGGGATAAAGTAGTTGACCCTGAGATAACAGATCCGGAAACATGGGAAGCTGGAACTGATCTACCGCCAGCCTTACGTCGTCTGCGCACCAAAACCTTCTTGGCCACCTTGGAGCCACCAGAATTGCTGGTGCCCCTTCCAGAGCCAGTTTGAAAACTACCTTGCCCAGCATGGAGAAGGGAGGAAACAGGTACAGAAACCCCAGATCCTTCCAAGCAAGGGACAATCCACTGCCAGAGCTAGAGGATCCTGAGATAGAGACACAAAGACCGGGAGTTTGTGATTGTGCCGTGAGGCAAAGGGATCCACCTCCGGAGTCCCCCACTTGCGACAAAGAAACCGAAAAACCCCGGGGTTGAGAGACCACTCTCCTTGGCGAGAGAACCCCCTGCTCAGGGAGTCCGCCTCCGTGTTCTCCACTCCCGGAACGTAGATTGCCGAAATGCAAGGATCATTGCTCTCCACCCAATGCAGGATCAGAGAGACTTCCCCGAGGGCACTCCTGCTGCGAATCCCTCCTTGGTGATTGATGTAGGCTACCACCGTTCGATTGTCTGATCGAACCTGAACCGGTAAGCCCTGTAAGTGAGGTGCCAGCCGTGACAGAACAAGTCGGATATCTCTGAGCTCCAGGACATTGATGGGGGTGAGAGCCTCCTGAGGACCCCACAACCCCCTGAACTGTAGATTTTTCCAGAAACCTCCCCAGCCCGACAGGCTGGCATCCGTGGTAACCGTCCCCCAACAAGGGGCCAGAAATGATCTGCCCCTCATCAGATTGCTTGGCTCCAGCCACCACTGAAGTGACTGCTGAACCCTGGGAGACATCAGGAATGACTGATCCAATGACAGCGGACATCTGTCCCAGTGCGTCAATAGGTGGAGTTGGAGCGACCTCATGTGAAACTGAGCAAAGGGAACTGCCTCAAAAGGAAGCCATCAAACCTACCAGTTTCATCCCCAGCCAGATCGAGGGGCAAGGATTGGCCAGAAGAAGGCGAATCAGATTCTGAACCCCCTGAGCCTTGGGCTGAGGTAGAGACACTCTGGCTTGAATAGTATCCAGATTCATGCCCAGGAATGAAATCTCCCTTGAAGGAGAGCGCGAAGATTTGGGGCGAGTGATCACCCAACCGAAACTCTCCAGAGTCGACACCACCCTGTTGGTGTCCAGCTCCGCCTGACTGAGGGAGCTGAAATCAGCAGGTCGTCCAGATACGGTACGATGCGAATGCCCTGAGCAGGGCCATTATGCCCCCCAGAACCTTGGTGAAGACGCTCGGCGCAGAGGTCAGCCCAAAGGGCCACAAACTGGAAATGTTGATCGTCCACCGCAAACCGGAGGAATCTCCGATGCCCTGGGAAAATTGGAACATGCAGGTAAACATCCTTGATGTCTATGGATGTCATAAAGTCCCCTTGACGAAGGGAATTGATGGCAGAGCGCAGAGTCTCCATGCAGAACTTCTTGGTTCTGATGAACCTGTTGAGAATCTTCAGATCCAGCATGGGTCTTATGGAACCATCCTTTTTGGGGACCGTGAAGAGATTGGAATAGTAGCCCCTGCCTCTTTCTGAGGGAGGCACCGGGCATATGACTCCCATGTCCAGAAGATTTCTTACTGCCAACAGGAGCCCCTGTGCAGCCTGAGGGTCCGAGGGCACCCGGGACCTTAAGAATCTTGGAGGAGGCCAGTACTCTGACTCCAGCTTGTACCCGGACGAGACCACTTCCAAGATCCACTTGTCTGTGACCTCCTGGGCCCAGACCTGGAAGAAGAGCCGCAGCCGCCCCCCCACCCGTACGGGTGAGGGCGCCCCCTCATTGTTGAGCTGGTTTGGCAGCGGGCTTAGGTTTGGAACCCCAGGCAGATGCTGTACGGGCCCGGTCCTCTGCCCCTGTTCCAGGAAGAACCTCTGACACCAGAGTAGGCAAAACCTCTAACAGCTCTGGCATCTCGAAAGGAAGGATTGAAGGAGCTCGCCCCCCGAAAGGAGCGATGCTGCTTCTTACCCTGAGGTAAATTACCTCCCTTTGCCACCGTATCCAACTTATCTCCAAACAGCCGCGTACCCAGGAAGGGAAGAGCTGTGAGCAATTTCTTGGCCGCAAAGTCCGCCGCACACTGGCGAAGCCAGACCGATCGGCGCATGGCCACCAATAAGGCCGAAGTTCTACTACACATGACAATATTGTCTTCCATAGCAGCCAAGACAAGATCCATGAACAAATCACACCTTTTAAGGGCAGTGAACTCGGCGCTGGCCGGATCAAGTTGAGCACCATTTAACAAATCCCTAACCAGAGACCTAGTAGCCACAGCCGCTAGCGCAGATGCACACACAGGCGTAAGGCAGAACCCACACTGGCAAAGGCATGACATGCCATCTGATCAATGCGCTTATCCTCACCATCTTTAAGGGTAGTGGCATCAGGGGTGTGGACAACCCTAAAACAGGCGCATCAACCACGGGAGGGGAAGACCAGCGCTTCACCGCTTCAACCGGGAAGGGATACTTCCTATCCCAACCCTGAGGAACGCCGGAAAGCCGACTAGGTGTCTCCCATTCCCTCAGGATCAATTCATCAAAATGACCTTGGAGGACCCGAAAAATTCCCCTTTTTTGAGAGGGGCCGCCTTCGGTGAGGCTATATCTAAAAACCTCCAGGAGATGGGCCAGAACTTTAGTGGTGTCAACGGCATCCCCCAGCGCCTGCCCAACATCATTATCAAAAAACTGCACATCCTCAGTTTCTGATTCCTCAAACAATTCCCCCTTAAGGGGGAATAATCTGACCACTCATCCTCATCAAAATCCAAAACCGACAAGGCCGGAGACAAATGTCACTTCTTAGCATGGGCCTTTTTGCCCACCGCGCAAGAAATAAATCTCTCAATGCTGACCAATCTAGCACAAACATCAGAGTGCGACTCCCCGCTAGTGACCGTGTCACTTGGGGTACGGATAAGACGGGGAGGGGTAGGCGATGAAGTGGGCGGAGCTGACCCAGACGCCTGAGAACCCGACTGCCCCGTTATGGCCTTTTGTGCACATGGTATACAAATCAGCACATTCTCCCCCGTAAGGAATACCCCACAACCCACACACGGCCGGGATTGTCCCAAAGGGAGCCCGAGCCCGGTATCCTGCGGAGCCTCCATATGGTGATTTTTTGGGTAGTCGCAATGACCGGAGGGATTTACGCTGGTAAGCAACCCGGGATGCCCCTTTGAGTCCCTGTTGGGAGGATTTATTAGGTGCCCAAAATTACTGCCAAGGACCCTAGGACCGGGAGAACCCCCTTTTTTGTGTGGTCACAGGGAGTTACACACATTATGTGTATATATATATATATATATATATATATATTATAAATTATGCCATAATACATCTGAGCCAACAGGAGACCTGAGCGATCCCCCAACAACGAGGGCACATAATGACAAATGAAACGAAAGAAAGGGACCCCGGAGGGCACTCACGTGCAGGCAGAAGATGGCTGCCACCTCTATCATCGCCAGAACCAAAATGAGAGAGGGAAATGAAGGGCGGACCAGCGCGGATCGCGCGCCGCCCCGCCCCCCTCCCTCACAACACAGCAGCGACTCCCCGCTAGTGACCGTGTCACTTGGGGTACGGATAAGACGGGGAGGGGTAGGCGATGAAGTGGGCGGAGCTGACCCAGACGCCTGAGAACCCGACTGCCCCGTTATGGCCTTTTGTGCACATGGTATACAAATCAGCACATTCTCCCCCGTAAGGAATACCCCACAACCCACACACGGCCGGGATTGTCCCAAAGGGAGCCCGAGCCCGGTATCCTGCGGAGCCTCCATATGGTGATTTTTTGGGTAGTCGCAATGACCGGAGGGATTTACGCTGGTAAGCAACCCGGGATGCCCCTTTGAGTCCCTGTTGGGAGGATTTATTAGGTGCCCAAAATTACTGCCAAGGACCCTAGGACCGGGAGAACCCCCTTTTTTGTGTGGTCACAGGGAGTTACACACATTATGTGTATATATATATATATATATATATATATATATATATATATATATATAAAAATTATGCCATAATACATCTGAGCCAACAGGAGACCTGAGCGATCCCCCAACAACGAGGGCACATAATGACAAATGAAACGAAAGAAAGGGACCCCGGAGGGCACTCACGTGCAGGCAGAAGATGGCTGCCACCTCTATCATCGCCAGAACCAAAATGAGAGAGGGAAATGAAGGGCGGACCAGCGCGGATCGCGCGCCGCCCCGCCCCCCTCCCTCACAACACAGCAGCGCGGTTCCCAGCCAGGAGGCTGCACCTCAGAAGAAACGGCGCCAAGCAGAAAAGGCGCTGGGCTGCGGCCATGCGCGAGCCCCCGGCCCCTCCCCCTCACACACCAAGGCCTGAGGGGAAGAAGTGCCCCTCAGGAAACAGACTCGGATAGAGGCCAGCCAAGTGAACATCAAGCAGCACACACACACACACATTAATATGAATAAGGCTAAAGTGATCAGAGCGTGAAGAGAGATTGACACCCCCCCCCCGGAGGGATAGTGGAGGGACCCCGAAGGGGGGAATCCCACACAACGTGTGTCAGGGATAAGGGACAGGGCATCCCAAACCGGGATCACCAACCCAGAAAACTGCCTACCCCATAATGAGGTCTCACGGGGGAGCATGTCTCCCTATCACACCTAAAAGAGGTGCAGTCTACCTTCACCAGGACCTGCAGCCAAGGCTGGGAGGCTCGTATAGTACTTAGGAAACAAAAGGTCCGGCAGAAATAGGTATAAAATGGGGCTGGGCGCGAGCCCGGCTTACCTGCAAGGAATAGAAGTCTTCATCTTCTGTCTTGCTCGCCTTCCTGCAGAGAAGGAACTGGGGAATTGGTGGGAGGTCCCAGGTATTTATGGACTGGGAGGAGCTCCTTTTTTGCATTCATCTCTGCAGAAGTTCGCCCTCTACTGGAGAATAACCCAAATGTCATGAAGAGTTGAAGCGGAGTGTATGTCACACTTGGAATAAGAGCTCCCCTTCATCAGACGGGGTATAGCCACACAGATTCATAAACTCCTCAGTTCCCATAGGGAAAACAGTATCATAAGGCGTCAAGTGCCGCTTCTTAGCAGAGGCCTTACGCGCTAAAGACTTTGCAATAATATGTTCAACAGTAGCCAGTCTAGAAGACACATCAAGCTGAGAATCCCCACTAGTATGCAACTCAACATGAGTGAGATTTAAGCTTGGGGGAGTAGGTGAAGTGAAACGAGGTGCAGCCACTGGCAGGCCAGATTGCAATGCAAGCACCTGCTGAGCACAGGGTACACAGACCCGCGCCTTGTCAGCGTCAGCATGAGGCTGCCCACACGCTACACACAGCCGGTCTTGTCCCAAAGGGACCCCGGTAACATTATCCTGGGATGCCTCCATATGGTGATTATAGCGGCGCTATACACCGATAGGGAATAACGCTATATAGCAACCCTGGATGCCCCAATAACCCGCTAGGAACGTGGGAGTATAATTTTTACAAGGCCTACAAGCAATATAATAAAACAGGGCCGGGAGAAGCCAAGAAGGGTTCGTCCCGCCTGAAAGACATAAGCAGACAAGACCTTAAGTACATCGTAACAAAAGTGAAGCAGATAAAGCCGCCCGCGAGGGAACTTACGGACCGCGGTAGGTAGGAGTCCGTTACGCATAGGCCAACCAAGTCAGAAAAGATGGCGTCGGTATACCTCGAGGGGTGGGCCAATAATAGCGATGACGTGGAACGCGCCAAAGACGCCCCCCCCGAAGAGCGCGAAGCCAGAAAGGCCAACAGCCAATGATGGCGCACCAGCACCTGAGGGAATGCCGCCGGTAAGGGCGGAACAAAGTCAGCGCGCGACGGCGGTAATTTTAAAAGACAAGTCAGCGCGGCGGCTGACACAAGAATAAAGACATGTGAAAAGTGAAAGCACAGACTGCATAACATACATATCTATACACATACATACACCCCCCCTCTTTTCCCCCCGAAGACTACAAGGAGGATGAGGGAAGACGGCGGCCACTTAAAGAGGGCCCACCGATAGGTAGGTGCAAGGGGCAATAGTGCGGGCGGGGCATCCCATAGAGGCTCACCATAAGCCTGAACCGCCTACCCTTTGGTGGGGGATTGCGGTGGAGCAGCGCTCCTAAGCACCAACGGCGGTGCTGCCTACCTTCACCTGACTAGCGCAGCCAAGGCTGGGAGGCATATTACTAGTGGAACGGGTGGAAATAGTCCTACAGGGCCGCAGGTTAATAACCCCGCTCACCTGCGAGTAGAGAGCCAATTTCTCGTCCTTCGCAGCCAGACTGCAGAGAAATTCTGGGGATTTGTGGGAGGTCCCTGGGTATTTGAGGGGCCGGGAGGAGCCCATTTTCGATGTCTCTGCAGTCCAGCGCCATCTGGCGGAGTATATCCCAACTGTAAGTATTAGATTTGGAGCAGGAAGTACTGTATAAGAATATACAGGCGAGATGTAGATTTTTTTTTTATTTCGAATAAAAACCGTACCCTATAGGATATTCAGAAACATTTGGAGAGGCTGGTGAGGAGAAGCGGGCAGCCGTTCTATCAGTTTACAAATAAAAAAAAGAAAAAAAGTTAACTGCGTGTTGAGTGCGAAACAAACGCTTTAAAACTTGGTCCACATAGATTATAAAATATTAGAGTGGCATTTGCAAAACGAGATGGGCCTCTCCTTTGAGCATAAATTATTTCTTAAAGATTGGTAAAGTGTTAGTTTTAAAGCTTAATTTCCTGTTTAGTGGAGTAACAACCTACAAAAGAGATGTATGTTAGCAAACATATTACCTTCAATGTAAAGTGGTTCCACAACATCGTGATTAATTAGCTCAAAATTCTCATGACCAATCCAGTGTTCCACATTTCTTTTCCGGCCAGTAAAAAAGTTGTCAACGACTGTGACTTCATGTCCATCCATCATCAGTTTGTCCGTAAGGTGAGACCCTACAAATCCTGCACCCCCTGTTATCTGCAAACACAGTTGACATCAACATTTATACTGGTATGTCATCAGCTGATCTTCATGTTTCAACCATGTTATGACTGCATAGGGCAAAACCTAAAACCTAAAGGAAATAATTGAATATTCTTTATCTCTGTTCTGTGGGCTGAGTCACTACAGTTTCCGCACTGTAGGCTCTGAAGCTGGCAGTGCGCTCCCAAGGATCCAAGGCACAAGCCTTTATTTGTCCACCTCTGTTAGCAGAGGTAGGCAAACAACAGCACACATCACATGGCTCTGACAATCAATGTTACTGAAAGCAGGGGCATGCACCAACCCCAGCCAGGGAGCACGTTGACAGCACCAGAGCAACTATAGGGCCACTACGTCCACTTCCATCAAAGTCTTTGGGGGGGGGTATAGATTCTGCTACAAATTGTTAGTATGTTAAATTCCAAGAAACAGAAACAAAGACAACCTAAAAAAAAAACATCCACAGGACCACAGATCTGAGATAAGTGGATATTTGAATGGAAATTATATAGCAAACAGAGGATGTCTAAAATATGAATGTGTCATATTGATCACTTACCATGGACCAAAATATACATTTGCTCTTGGATGGAACAAAGGGAACTACCGGTACTACCTAAACCCCTAGCCCAAGCTGCATACTCATCCTTCCAGGATCCCCTACAGTCAGGGGAGAGCTGCAGCAATTTTTAAAGAGAATGCGTTTTTCAAACAATTTATAATAATAAGCTAAAACATTATAAATTTGCAGTGGCTCTCAAAAATAATTTCATAAACTCCACACTTTAATTTCCGTCTGCAAGCTCAAAAAAATGGTTATAAAAGTCAGGTAAGACAGGCAAAATAAAGTAATCCCAAAACACCTAGTCAAACATTTGCTATAGACCTATATACCACAGGTGTAACAGTACCCATGACACAGCCCATGCCCATGTATGCTTTAAAAAGTTAGAGGTTCCTAATATAAACTATGAAAAGAACATTTGCTACATTTTCACTAATAAGTAATTTACCAGAATTCTCTTTCTATCCTTTTCCGATAAGAATTTCACAGGAGGATATTTTTGTGTAAAGCTGAAAGAAAAAGAAAAATCTTAGTTGGTAAGCCATGTATCAAAAACAGAACAGAACAGAAAACCAACAACCTTTCTCCGAACCAGAAATAGGGTTGCTAAGAATGTAATCAATTCATTTATGCCATTGATGGCAACCTGAGCATTCAGAACCCTTAAATGTGCAGGTACAGCTTGCATGAGGTCAAAGGTTTCCCCACCTGCCTACATGTGATGTCAAGGCAGAAGTAACCAGTCAAATAAGCTAGGCAAATCTATAAACAAAACTGCCTAAGCAGTGCTGGAATGTCTACTATATTATATTAAATGTGCCCACAGAAAACAAAAGAATAAACCAGGGTCAAAGAGGAGCAACACACCAATCGAGTCTATAAGAACCTTGGGGGGGGGGGGGGGGGGTTGGTCTACCTTTCATAGAGCATCCCAAATTAAAATGCCAGGCCTAAGTGTCCAGGCACGGGAACACCCACAGCAAAAGGCGGAGGACACAGCTAGTGGTGCTCGATCCATGCAGATTATGAATAGGCAGAGCACCACAGAGAGGCAGATACCCCGCCAGAGAGGAACAAAATCCAGTCAATTTGGGGGTTTTGCAAAGTTAAGTATTAATAGACACCTAGACTGAGGATGATAGATAAACCCGCTTATATAACTTCATAATGCATCACAAATAATCTATATAACACAGAAAATCTTATGTTTTAATGTATTACATCTGGTACAACAGAGAAACCTTTACAATTCTACATTAAAAAAAACAAAAAAAAACAAAACCATGTGTTAGGTGTTAGGGTATATTATCTATTTTCCTTTGGTTTCTGACATGTTTCGTCAATTAAAACTTCTTCAGTTTGTTATATAGCGGCTCACCAGTCCAGGTGACTATTTGTAATACATAAGTTATGGAGAGCTATTATGGAGGACAGTCAATACGCTTGAAGAACAGAATATATAGTGCAGGAAAGTTAAAGCCATATGGAATCTTGCACTTTAGCGCTCATACCGATCATATGGCCAGCAGAATACAAATAGACATGCTTTGCTCTGTTCTCGGTCAACAAATGAGAAATAAACCATTGTTTTAAAAGAAATGGCAGCATTACATGCGTTATGTGCTATACAAGTACAAATATGTAATGTCATTATCTTTTAAATTAAATTAAATTTTAAATTTAATTAAACAGAGAATGAGTTCATTCTAAAGTATTTCTCCCGTCAGAAAAGATTTTTCATGGCATCAAGCCAGGCCGTTTTAGGTAATTTCAGTTTACATACATTTTCATAACCAAGGCACACTGTTTAATACAACAGAGTGGATAATATTTCCATTGACAGGATAGTTTATACAAATATGACAACACAGGCCTCTGGAACATCGAACAGAATTTCAAAGTCTTCTAAATACTTATAGGCAAGCCAGAAGAAGCAGAAACCCTGCATATGCTATGAATACTAAATACTATACTACAGAGTAAGGTGATGGATGAAACACCTTAAACAATACTCTAATAAGGTGGGAAGACATGTACAAGTTAAAAGCAGTCTACCATCCACTGTTGTGATATGCTTAGATCTGTCTAGATGCACTCAATTATAAGGAAGCTTCAACTATAGTATACAAGAGAGATCAACGTATGCCCTTTTCTTCTCATCTTTGGCCGACTTCTTCCATTTAAAAACGTATAAAGGCCAAGAAAGCACCATAATATGTAATATCATCAAAACAGGGACTTCTTTAGTTTAGTAATATGCTCACATACAAAAGGAGTTAACTGTGGCAGTACACCCAACCATCCTCAAAACCGCAGACCATGTGTAACCACACCAGCCCAGGACCTCCATATCCAGCATATTAATTCCCAAGATTGTCTGAGACCAGCCAACCAGTCAGCTACTGCAACAACTGGTTTGCATAACCAAAGAATTTCTGCACAAACTGTCAGAAACCATCTTAGATTAATTAGCTCACCTGAATGCTCTTCATCACTAACTCATTGAGCAAGTAACCCGATCAACTGTATGCTAAGGAAATTGTTGCGCTACGTGAGGCAAATGGTGGTCACACCAAAAACAGAGAAATACAGACTGGTTTTGTGACTCCTCAGGACAACCCCTAATACAGTAGAACTGCACATTTCAAAGAGACCTTTTATTGTGACCAGCCTTTTAGGCACACCCATGCAATAAGCATGCTGTCAGCATCTTGATATGCCATACCTTTTATTGTGACCAGCCTTTTAGGCACACCCATGCAATAAGCATGCTGTCAGCATCTTGATATGCCATACCTTTTATTGTGACCAGCCTTTTAGGCACACCCATGCAATAAGCATGCTGTCAGCATCTTGATATGCCATACCTTTTATTGTGACCAGCCTTTTAGGCACACCCATGCAATAAGCATGCTGTCAGCATCTTGATATGCCATACCTGTGGGTGGATATATTATCTTGGAAAATGAGAAGTGCTCACTAACACAGACTTCGACAAATCATTGAATATTTGAGAGAAAAAGACCTTTTGTGTACACAGAAAAAGTCTTAAGATCTTCGACATAAAAAAAAATGAAGGGTTGTTTATATTTTCCCCACCAGCCTGCAACAAATCCTACAATCTGTCTAAATTTAAAAAGGTACTCCTGTGACTAATTGCCAAGTCCAGTGTGCACTGCCTAGTCCAGCTATAAATTGATGGTGCTGCTTGCCATTTCTCTTTTGTCTGTTGTGGTGTGGTCAATGCATGTGGTTAAATGATGAGGGGCCCAAACATGTGAATCAGTAGGAGGTAAAGTGTTAAAGCCCTGGGGAAGCCTCAAGTAAGTTCAGCTCACACCCATTGCTGTGTGTGTCCCAAAATAGGGGGAGCCCTTACTGTTCAGAATAGGACTGCAGGAAAAGGTGGTGCCTTGATGTGACCCTGCAGATTCCCATACATTTGCAAATGTGTGCAACAAAAACATTGCGGCTTTTTAAATTTGGACAGATTGTAGCATTTGTTGCAGGTTGGTGGGAATTTGGATGGTGCTGCTTGCCATTTCTCTTTAGTCTGTTTATATTTTTGTTAAGTAGGTTGGACAATCAGGTGCTGCCCCCGATACCACCTTCACAGCCTTTGCGGGGGCCCAGCCCTTCCTGTCCTGGGTCCACTGTAAAAAGACCAAACCCCAGGATATTCAAAATCCCAAGTTTTGGTCCACTTTTATAGACTTCTGTAGAATTGCAGTGCCCAGCATTACTAAGGTGCATCCCGTTGGTCTTTGTAGTTCTATAAATGCTGTCAGCAACTGGCCCCAAAATGTGAAGGGTAGCAACTAGTTGTGTGAGATTTAGATGAGGGGATTATATGATAAAAAGGGGACCTATCACCAGGATTTTTACTATCCTAGTAATAGGTTCTGGTCCCTGGGGCATCCAGATCCACCCTGTGGATCTGCACAATTTGCAGCCATGCGTGTGCACATACATGTATATACAAATACCTAAAAAGGTAGAAACCAGAAACACTCACCTTGTTTCTAAATCCCGTATCTTCTCTCGTAATGGGGCAATAACCTATACAAAGTATACACAAATTACAGTCCTTGTATTACAAATTTAGAACTAATGTTTACATGATATACATACAGGCATAGTAAAGCTGGCTGCCCAGGCTGTATTGTGACACTGTCCCAAGGAATAAAAAAAAAATACAGTTTTGTGATTACTCACCTTTAAAACGGATATTATAAGTGTGACATACACTCCGCTTCAATTCTTCATGACATTTAGGTTATTCTCCAGTAGAGGGCGAACTTCTGCAGAGATGAGATGAATGCAAAAAAGGAGCTCCTCCCAGTCCATAAATACCTGGGACCTCCCACCAATTCCCCAGTGTAAGATAGCAGTAAGGGGACCAGGAAGAACCAAATAACAATACTAACAACCAAGAAACAATGGTTCACCATATAAAGGATCCAGAATACCAAACAGGGTGGGTGAACCGGAGTGTATGTCACACTTATAATATCTGTTTTAAAGGTGAGTAATCACAAAACGGTATTATTCCAAGTGTGACATACACTCCTCTTCAATTCTTCATGACATTTGGGACATCCAATAGCAGTGCCCGTCATGGGTGGGAACCATAAACAGTAAAGAACGTACCAACCTAAACCACTGCAGCTTGCAGAACCTTGCGGCCAAAAACAGCATCCGCTGAAGCCCGCACATCAACCTTGTAAAACTTGGAAAAAGTATGAACGGAAGACCAAGTAGCAGCCTTACAAACTTGTTCAACAGAAGCCTGGTGCTGAAAAGCCCAGGACACACCAACAGCACGAGTAGAATGCGCAGTGACCCTAAAAGGGGGAGTCCTCCACTTAGCAGAATAGGCCCCAACAATGGCCTGATGAATCAATTTGCTAATGGTAGACTTGGCGGGCGCCAAACCTTTCCTGGGCCCACAGGGCACCACGAAAAAGGCATCCGTCTTGCGGAAAGAAGTAGTCACCAAATAGTACTTAACACAGCGAACCACATCCAAATTGTGCAAAACCCTCTCCTTGTCATTGCTAGGCTTAGGACACAAGGAAGGGAGAACAATATCCTGATTGAGATGGAAAGCAGAAACCACCTAAGGAAGGAAATCTGGCTTAAAGCGAAAGACCACCTTGTCCTGGTGTCAAAGTAAGGGGCCTGAATCGACAGAGCCGCCAACTCAGAAACACGCCGAACAGAGGTAATAGCCACCAAGAAGGCAACCTTTTGAGTGAAAACAGAAAAAGCAATATCCTGTAACGGCTAAAAAGGAGGACCCTGGAGAGCCGAAAGAACCAAATTCAAATCCCAAACAAGAACCATAGCCTTCCGAGGTGGTCAAACATGAGTGACCCCCTGGAAAAAAGTCTTAACCAGCGGGTGTAAGGCAAAATATCTTTGGAAGAAAACAGACAGAGCAGAGACCTGCCCTTTCAAGGTACTAAGCTGGAACCCAAGATCCAGACCGTGCTGAAGAAACTCCAAAATCCTAGGGATCGAAAACACCCTGCAAGGCAAGGCCCTAGCCTCACACCAGTCAATATAAGACCGCCAAGCCCTATAGTAAATGCAAGAAGAGGGCCGCTTCCTAGCTCTAATTAAGGTCTGAACCACAGCCTCAGACAAACCTTCCTCTTTTAAAATGAAGGTTACAGCAGCCAAGCAGTCAAAGCCAGCGTTTGTAAACTGGGGTAACGTAGTTGACCCTGAGATAACAGATCCGGAAACATGGGAAGCCGGTACTGATCTATCGCCAGCCTTACAACGTCTGTGTACCAAACCCTTCTTGGCCACCTTGGAGCCACCAGAATTGCTGGTGCCCCCTCCAGAGCCAGCTTGCAAACTACCTTGCCCAGCATGGAGAAGGGAGGAAACGGATACAGAAACCCTAGATCCTTCGAAGTAAGGGACAAGGCATCCACTGCCAAAGCTAGAGGATCCTGAGATAGAGACACAAAGGCCGGGAGTTTGTGATTGTGCCGTGAGGCAAAGAGATCCACCTCCGGAGTCCCCCACTTGCGACAAAGAACCCGAAAAACCCCGGGGTTGAGGGACCACTCTCCTTGGCGAGAGAACCCCCTGCTCAGGGAGTCCGCCTCCGTGTTTTCCACTCTCGGAATGTAGATTGCCAAAATGCAAGGAACATTGCTCTCTGCCCAATGCATGATCAGAGAGAATTCCCTGAGGGCACTCCTGCTGCGAGTCCCCCCTTGGTGATTCATGTAGGCTACCGCTGTCCGATTGTCTAAACGAATCTGAACCGGAAGACCCTGTAAGTGAGACGTCAGCTGTGACAGAACAAGCCGGATGGGTCTGAGCTCCAAAACATTGATGGGGTTGTGAGCCTCCTGAGGACCCCACACCCTGCTGAACTGATGACTTCTCCAGAAACCTCCCCAGCCCAACAGGCTGGCATCCGTGGTAACCGTCTCCCAGCGAGGAACCAGAAAGGATCTGCCCCTCAACAGGTTGCTCGACTCCAGCCACCACCGAAGAGACTGCCGAACCCCGGGAGACATCCTGAACGGATGATCCCAATGCGTCAATAGATGAAGTTGAAGAGATCTCATGTGAAACTGCGCAAACGAGACCGCCTCGAAGGAGGCCACCATCAATCCCACCAGTTTCATCCCCTGCCGGATAGAGGGGCAAGGATCGGCCAGAAGGCGGCGGATCAGATCCTGAATCCCCTGCACCTTGGTCTGGGGTAGAAACACTCTGGCCTGAATGGTATCCAGATTCATGCCCAGAAATGAAATCTTCCGTGATGGCGAGAGAGAGGAATTGGGGCGGTTGATCACCCACCCAAACCTCTCCAGGGTTGACACCACCTGGTGGGTGTCCAGCTCCACCTGACGGAGGGAAGACGCTGAAATCAATAGGTTGTCCAGATACGGCACAATGTGAATTCCCTGAGCTCTGAATAGGGCCATTATGCCCGCCAAAACCTTGGTGAAGACCCTCGGCGCTGAGGTCAACCCGAAGGGAAGGGCTACAAACTGAAAATGTTGATTGTCCACCTCGAACCTGAGGAATCTCTGATGCGCTGGAAAAATTGGAACATGCAAATATGCATCTTTGATGTCTATGGATGTCATGAAATCCCCTTGACGAAGGGAACTGATGGCCGAGCGCAGAGTCTCCATACGGAACTTCTTTAATCTGATGAATCTGTTGAGGACCTTGAGGTCCAATATGGGTCTTACAGAATCTTCCTTCTTGGGAACCATGAAAAGGTTGGAGTAGAAACCCCTGCCTCTCTGACGGAGGCACCGGGCATACAACTCCCATGTCCAGAAGGTTTTTCACTGCTAACAGGAGCCCCTGTGCCGCCTGAGGGTCCGCGGGCACCCGAGACCTTAAAAATCTTGGAGGCGGCAGTACTCGAACTCCAGTTTGTACCCGGAGGAGACCACTTCCAAGATCCAATTGTCTGTGACCTCCCGAGCTCAGACCTGGAAGAAGAGCCGCAGCCATCCCCCTACCCGAGCGGGTGAGGGCGCCCCTTCATTGCTGAGATGGTTTACCCACAGGCTTGGGTTTGGGACCCCAGGCAGAAGCGGGACAGGCTCGACCTCTGCCCCTGTTCCAGGAAGAGCCTCTGACACCCGAGAAGGCCAAACCTCTACCAGCTCTGGCACCTTGAAAAGGAAGGATTGAAAGAGCCTGCTCCCCGAAAGGGACGGCGCAGTTTCTTCCGCTGAGGAAACTTACCTCCCTTTACCACAGCATCCAACTTATCTCCAAACAGCCACGTACCCAAGAAGGGAAGAGCTGTGAGCGATTTCTTGGCCGCAAAGTCCGCCGTCCACTGATGGAGACATGCCGAGCAGCACATGGCCACCAATAAGGCTGAAGTCCTACTACACATAACAATAGTGTCTTCCATAGCAGCCAAGACAAAGTCCACGAACAATTCAAATCTTTTACGCGTAGTGAACTCAGCGCTGGCCGGATCAAGGTGACCGTCATTTAACCAGTCCCTAATCAGAGACCTAGCCCCCACCGCCACTAGCGCAGATGCACAAACAGGCCGCAAAGCCAACCAACACTGGCAAAGGCATGGCATGCCATCTGATCAAGGCGCCTATCCTCACCATCCTTTAGGGAAGTGGCGTCTGGGGTGTGAAGCACGGAGGAGTTGGTCAACCCCAAAACTGGCGCATCAACCTCAGGAGGAGAAGCCCAGCACTTAACCGCTTTCACCGGGAAAGGATACTTCTTATCCCATTCCTGAGGAACACCCCCGGAAGCCGACTAGGTTTCTCCCATTCCCTAAGGATCAGTGCATCAAAATGACCCTGGGTAGGGAACTCCAAACGAGGCTTGTGGGCCCCAAAAAATTACCCCTTTTTGAGAGGGGGCGCCTCAGGCGGCGCAATATCCAAAACCTCCAAGAGATGTGACAAAACCGTGGCCGTGTCAACAGCATACCCCAGTGCCTTCCCAACATCAGCATCGCCAAACCGTACATCGTCAGCCTCTGACTCCTCATACAATTCCCCCTCCTCCAGCGGGGAATAATCTGACATATCAAAAGAATCATCATCAATATCCCAAGTCGCCTGGACCAACGACAAATGTCTCTTTTTAGCTTGGGCCTTCTTGCCCACCGCGCTAACCATAAATTTCTCGATGCTGGCCAACCTAGCACAAACATCGGAATGAGACTCCCCGCTAGCACCAATGTCACTTGGGGTACGGATAAGGTGGGGGAGGGGAAGGCGATGAAGCGGGGGGCACCGACCCAGAAGGGTGGGCACCCGACTGCCACGATATGGCCTTTTGTGCACATGGTATACAAATAAGCACATTCTCACCCGTAAGGGATGCCCCACAACCCAAACATGGCCGGGATTGTCCCGGAGGGAGCCCGAGCCCCATATCCTGCGGAGCCTCCATATGGTGATTTTTGTGGTCAGTCGCAAGACCGCAGGGAATTTAAGCAATAAGCAACCCGGGATGCCCCTTAAAAGTCCCAGTGGGAGGATTTGTAGTGATCTATATTAAGGCTAGGGACCCCAGGTCTGGGAGGAACCCCTTAACATGCACATAAACGATTCAATCTGAAACACACAATGAAGCATCTAAGTCAAAATTGCCTCCCAAAAAAAAAATAAATAAATAAATAAAAAAATTATATATCCATACACACACATGCGATAAAACACGAGGGGCCCCCGCATAACCAAAGGAAGTGGCCAACAGGCCCTTACCGGCCAGAGCACAGGATCCCGCAGCAGCACCAAGATGGCCCCCGGAGAAGAGCCTCGTGAGAAGAGGAGGAAGAGGAGGGGGGGCGGGCCAGCGCAGAACGCGCGTCGCCAGGCCACGCCCCCTCCCAGCAACGCGGATCCCAGCCATGGGCTGGCCCGCAGCATCGCGCCAAACGAGGGGGTGGGGCTACCGCAGCCGCGCCGATCCCCAAACAAGCCTGAGGGGCAGAAACTCCCCAGGTTGAGTGAAGGAGGCCAGCACCGTTATGGCCCTAAGTGTAAGCAAACATCCTGTCAGCACCCAACACAAGTAAAACACTCACACACACACAGTGTCATACGCATATAAACCAACAGGGTATACATGCCGACCCCCCCCCCGGAGGGAAGTAAGGGACCCGGAAGGGGGGAATCCCAGCCAGGATCTGGCCATATGAATGACAGGATCACCAAACCAGGGCAACTGCCTACCCCTTGTAATGGGGTCTCACGGCAGAGCAATGCTCCTTGCATACCCTAAGGCAGTGGTTCCCAACCCTGTCCTCAAGGCACACCAACAGGCCAGGTTTTGCAGATCTCCACAAAGATGCACAGGTGGAGTAATTAGTGCAGCTGCAGAGCAATAGAGATGGCTATTTGGAGATCCAAAAAACATGACATGTTGGTGTGCCTTGAGGACAGGGTTGGGAACCACTGCCCTAAGGTGCTACCTACCCTTACCAGGACCCGCAGCCAAGGCTGGGAGGCTCGAATAGGATCATTTTGGAAAGGTCCTGGCAGCAATAGGGGCAAAAAATGGCCGGCCGCGAGCCCGGCTTACCTGCAAGTAAGAGAAGTCTTCATCTTCTGTCTTGCTCGCCTTCCTGCAGAGAAGAAACTGGGGAATTGGTGGTAGGTCCCAGGTATTTATGGACTTGGAGGAGCTCCTTTTTTGCATTCATCTCTGCAGAAGTTCGCCCTCTACTGGAGAATAACCCAAATGTCATGAAGAATTGAAGCGGAGTGTATGTCACACTTGGAATAACTGTATATTTAAATGAGTGGCCTGATGGCCTGAAATGACAGATGACTTTCCTCTGTCGAACCCATGCACATATATTGTCCTACAGACACTAAGCAGTGGAAGTTTCAGCTACACCACACGGGGAAACTAGGGCTGTTAAAAATGGAACAATCACCCCAGCGGCCGAACGCTAGCCTGCCCCTGGGACATCCTGTGTTAACCCCCCCCCCCCCAGGGCTCTGCTAATCTGATATGTTCCCGACGGGTCCCACGATGCAGTCTTCGCCAGTGGCCGCATGCCTGGCTTTCCTCTAGCTGTGCGCTCTCCCCCGGCCAGCAATTCAGATAGGCCGGGCGCGCGGGAGCACACATTCGACAGGGGTGCCGGGTATGCGGCCGCCGGCACAAATTCAAATCAGCGGCTTTATGCCGTGCATTAGTATGCGCCACAGACCGCTGATTGGACAAGTGCCCTCGCATGCACCATGGAAAAGGCGGAAAGGTGACTGAAAGTGGGCGATTTGGGGCTTTCACACGGGGGGGGGGGGGGGGGGGCTATTCACTAGAATAGTCAAAATTGGTCCACTTAAAAGTCATTCTACAGTCAAAAAAAAAAAAAAAAAAAAAAAAACTAAACCTAACTTATCTGGCACAGACCCACGCTGACACTCGCCTGATCCAGCTCATGCGCTGCCATATTCAGTTTTGAATAGATGCAAGCTCCTGATGGATGCCTTTGTCACAGGAACTGCAGCACGCCCCCTCCATTCAGGGGAGTGGAGGGGTTGGGGTATGCCTTAGTGACTATGATAAATGGTGCAGGAGCATTGAATGGCTGGTGGACAATAGGCGAGCGATGATGCAGATGGCACAGGACATAGATCGGGTGATCAATGTCAGAGCGCTGGTCTGCGAGGGATAAAATGTAAGTATAGCATTTTTTTTAATTTGGCCTGAAGAATGTCTTTGAAGTGGACCAAAACCCAGTATTTTTCATATCCCAGGTTTTGGTCCATGCCGCAGTGTGAACCCTCCGGTCGTACTGTAAACTCACATTCCTCCAGTGCATACATGGGCTTGTGTCCAATCAGTGCACTCAGCAAAATCGGCTAAGGGCCGAGTCTAGCCAAGAAGAGCTGAGTGTACTGGTAGCCGCATCTTTACTACCCTCCAACGAATGCCTAGACCGGGCCCCCACTCTCCTAAAAGGTATAGCAGATGGTGTCTGTGGCTCGCACACGCGCCGTTGGATCGAGGAGTAGTTGGGTATTTTAGGGGATTGGGGGGGGGGGTCATACAGCTGGGCATCCCAAGTCTATTAATTTTTTCCAGATAACGTGGACCAAAATTAGCCCTGGAGTCTATAAGGGCCACTTTTGGTCCACTTTAATTTGACAAATAAATATATCACCCATAGTTTTCTGTGTGTACATACAGTCAAGCCGCTTTTGCTGTCAGACATGCAAAGCGTAGAGCAACTTCTAGGACCAATTCAATGTAAATTAGACCCGCAAGAATCAATACAGCTGGCCAGAAAACTGCTATTGCTAGACTTCTTAAATAGGGCATTTCTTACACATTCAGAATTGGCAGTCTTTCTACAATAATGTGTCAAGTTCGAAACGCATGACAGGGAAAAATAAAAATTCTCTAGATCGCCTCAGTCACCAATACCATTCTCTTGTGCTCACTTTACCTACAGACTGACCAAGCTACTGTTAAGAATCGTTGTGGCAAATTGGTAGGTGGAGTGTGTGCTGGTGTTTATGTGCCCATGCACCACGGACCACTAAGCATAAAAGCACGATTTACTCAGTTTACCCATGTGGCAAGTCATAATGCAAAGAAACCATTGTAATGCAATTTCTGTCACCTAGAGTTAGATCTCATGTTTTCATGCCAGACAAAGGTTTCAGAATTTGTTTTCTTATTTATTTTCCTCTAAACCCTATACACGTGGTGTGAAAAAAAAAATCCTGTGAGTTCTCATCTGTAGAATTAATTTCTCTTCCATTACTACTTCAGGATATCAGACTTAATTCAGAGACAAATGGGTTAACCTCTCGACCGAAGGGTGTGGACTGCAAGACAAAGGTGTGGTTCCACCTCCCGGACCTATATCCTCTTGGCTGACTTCTTCCACTTCAGTTTAATTAAAAAGCAGTAGAACAGCCGCCTGGGAGACGTTCCTCCATCTCCTGTTGGAGACAAAAGGCTGGAGACCAGATGACAAGACTCCTTTCTACGTTTATTTTTTTTAATGCTGATCACACTTCACACTACACACTTTAGAGATGATTGGGACTCCAAAAGCAGTACCCTTACTTCCGGGTGGGATTCCTTACTCTCAGGAACAAGACCTTTAACTCACTACATTCTGTAAGACTTTTCTACCAAAAGCAGCATCCGCCGAGGCTCTAACATCCACCTTATAGAATTTGGTAAAAATATGAACTGAAGACCAAGTAGCGGCTTTGCATACTTGTCCCCCCTCCCACTTGGTTCTCACCTTCATCTAACCCTCTCCTACTCGCTTCCTCCCCCCTCCCACCTAGTAATAAATACGAGAGTGGTTGGGGGTAATAAACCCCCCAGTGTGGAAACCTAATAAACAACAGATCACAAAGTCCCAAAGTGTCCCCCCTCCCTGTGGAATCCCAGAACAGATGGGGGATGTCATATGAACCAATTTTTAGGTCCTCAAAGATGGAGAATCCCAGAGGCACCAATCAGTGGGTGACTGCAATCGCTCTGCCCATAGGAGGGGTCAGGAACTGACCCCTAGTTAGAGGGAATAAGGTGAGCTGCAGAATGGGGACAGGGGATCTCCGACACTCGATCTGACCATCAAGAGTGACACACGCCGTTTTTAACATCCAAGCCAAAAGAAGACCAGAAAGCGTGTGGGGACAATTTATTTGATCAAGCAGAACGCAGCCCAGACGGACTCTTAAAGTGGACCAACACCCTCCCATGATCGGCCCGGGAATCTATAAGATTCCCGGACCGATTAGACCCCTGACTGCGGGGCACCCCGATCGGGGCTGCCCTGCTGTGTGAAACCCCCCAGAAACCCCTAAATCTCTACCTTATCCACGATCCAGCGGCGCCCGCCGCCGCCTCCCGCGAGTCCCTCTAGCAGGACGCGCACCCGCGCCGGCCGTTTGTGAATGGCCCTGTAAGAGTGACGCGCGGGAGGCGGCGGCAGCGGCCTCTCCTGTCCGTCGGCGGGGATTGGCAGCGGCGGTCACGTGGCAGCGAGGAGAGGTGAGTTTTTCGGGGTTTTGGGGGATTCACACAGCAGGGCACCCTGATCGCCGAAGTGGACCAAAACCCAGGATAGTCAAAATCCTGGGTGTTGGTCCACTTTAAGTATATTTTTCACCTTTTCTAATTTTGCATTGCTATTTATCTTATTTACCGTGTTTTATAGTTAATTCTGTTTTTATCACCTTGCATCGTGTTTCTTGTTGTTTTTATGTTTTTCTGTTTGTTTAAATAAATTCTAAAAATACAGCAGAGGTTCACTTATGCTCTTAAAGATCTAAAAAGCTCACGCTATTTCGGAAGAGCTTGGCTACCTTACTTGTCTAGGACGCTCGATCGCCACCGCCTGGAAGTGGTTGTGGGTCGATTGATATGGTCAATCCGATTATAATATAATACAGGCCACACACAATACAGAGTTGAACACTGTTTGTGCTCTGGTGGCAGCAGTTTATAGCCACGTGTGTTGCCAATTGAATTGCGGTGACACACGTGGGGTACGATTGGCCGGTCTGATCAGATGAACGATCAATAGGTCTGATCAATCCGTGCAATTGTCACATCGTGGGCCTCCTGACATGATGGGGCCCATATCAACAGATCATCTATGTAAGGGATTATACGTATCCCCTGACTTCTCAGATAAGCCATGAGACCTGCCAACATCTTGGTAAACACCCTTGGGGCAGACGACAATCCAAAAGGCAGAGCCACAAACTGAAAATGTAGGCCATCTACTGCAAATTGCAGATACTTCTGATGACCCGGAAAAATCGGAATGTGTAGGTATGTGGTCATAAAATCTCCCGGGCTGGAGTGCCATTACTGTGGATTTCAATGTTTCCATGCGAAATCTCTTCAGAAGGACGAACTTGTTGAGACCCTTGAGATCTAATATCGGGCATACAGATTTGTCCTTCTTGGGAATTATGAATAGATTGGAGTAAAATTTCTGCCCTCTCCTCGCCACAGAAGAGGCTGGGGGGGGGGTGATCGGTGGCCACCCCAGTGAAGAGGAGACCCGTCGGGAGACAGCGCAGCCTCAGGTAAGTAAATGTCATTTTTTATTTTTTTTTACAGCTAGCAGCTGCTGCTGCCGAAGCGCGGGGGAGGGGGGGGGGCGCTATTCCAGGGGATCTCCTGGAACCATCCGACCCCCCTTGGGGGATCGGATGGCACCAAATTAAAGAGGAGACCCGGCCGGATCCAACGAGGAGTGAGGTGAGTATTTTTTATTTTTATAACTAGCAGGGGGGAAAGTCAGGCACGTAGATTCTACGTGCTTGGCACTTAAGTGGAGTAGAAGCGAGCACGTAGAATCTACGTGCTTGGCACTGAAAGGGTTCTAAGTATATCCAAGTATAGCATTTTTTAAAATTTTGCCTGCAGAATGTCTTTGAAGTGGACCAAAAGCCAGCATTTTTCATATCCCGAGTTTTGGTCCATGCCGCAGTGTGAACCCTCCGGTCGTACTGTAAACTCACATTCCTCCGGTCCTGCAGTGCATACACGGGCTTGTGTCCAATCAGTGCGTTCAGCAAAATCGGCTAAGGGTCGAGTCTAGCCAAGAAGAGCTGAGTGTACTGGCAGCCGCATCTTTACTACCCTCCAACGAATGCCTGGAACGGGCCCCTGCTCTTCTAAAAGGTATAGCAGATGGAATCTGTGGCTCGCACATGAATCAGGGGGTAGTTAGGTATTTTAGGGGACTTGGGGGGGGGGGGGGGTCACACAGCAGGGCATCCTGAGTATTTTTTCCAGATGAAGTGGACCAAAATCAGCCCTGGAGTCTATAAGGGCCACTTTTGGTCCACTTTAATTTGACAAATAGATATCACCCATAGTTTTTTGTATGCAGTCAAGCCCCTTTTGCTGTCAGACATGCAGAGCATAGAAGCCACTTCCAGGACCAATTCAATGTAGATTAGACCAGCAAGAATCAATACAGCTGGCCAGAAAACTGCTATTGCTAGACTTCTTAAAAAGGGCATTCCTTACACATTCAGAATTGGCAGTCTTTTTACAATAATCAAGTTCGGAACGCATAACAGGAAAAAAAAAATTCTCTAGATCAACTCAGTCACCATTACCATTCTCTTGTGCCCACTTTTACCTACAGACTGACCAAGCTACTGTTAAGAATCGTTGTGGCAGATTGGTAGGTGGAGTGTGTGCTGGTGTTTATGTGCCTATGCACCACGGACCACTAAGCATAAAAGCACATGATTTACTCAGTTTACCCATGTGGTAAGTCATAATGCAAAGAAACCATTGTAATGCAATTTTTGTGACCTAGAGGCTTTAAATATTGATGGCAATATTATGCTGCCTTTTGCAGTTACCCTGCACGCATAAGGCTTATGTGAGCTGAATCATCAGGGGGAGCTAAGAGATCTCATGTTTTCATGCCAGACAAAGGTCAGCACTACCATCTGCCTTGTAATTAGTCTGTGTGGTCAAGGATATTTCAGCTGCTTAATTTGTTGTTAAGGTATCAGGATATCTCATGCTAGACATGGTTAAACAAATAGATATGCCAATGATTCGTTTCCAGGAATATTTTGAGATGCATGAGAAAAGCAAAACTTGAAGTATAAAAAGGAGAATACAGCATAAAAGATTCCTCAACTCTCCTTACAATTGAGACAAACAACTAATTCTGCCACACTGTGTTATAGGGTGTTGGGGAGATTCTGCCACACTGCCTATTATAGAGGGTAGAGGGGATTCTGCACACCGTGTTATAGGGGATGGGGGGGGGGGGGGGGGAGACTTCAAACTGCTTGTTATGGGGGATGGGGGTTTCCACACTGCCAGTTATTAGGTGCTGGGGTGTATTTTAGCACACCATGTGTTTCAGAATTTGTTTTCTTATTTTCCTCTAAACCCTATACACGTGGTGTGAAAAAATTCTGTGAGTTCTCACCTGTAGAATTAATTTCTCTTCATTACTTCGGGGCATCAGACTTAATTCAGAGATTAATGGGTTAACCTCTCGAACAAAGGGTGTGGACTGCAAGACAAAGGTGTGGTTCCACCTCCCGGACCTATATCCTCTTGGCTGACTTCTTCCACTTCAGTTTAATTAAAAAGCAGTAGAACAGCCGCCCGGGAGACGTTCCTCCATCTCCTGTTGGAGAAAAAAGGCTGGAGACCAGATGACTAGACTACTTTCTCCCTTTATTTATTGAATTATTTTAATGCTGATCACACTTCACAATATTTACATATTTAAATCCTGACCAAGACTAGGCATCCAAGGCATGGACATAGCAACCTAGCAGATAGGGATGGTCGGATATCCTGAAGTAATAATGGAAGTGAAATTAATTCTACAGGTGAGTACTCACAGAATTTTCTTTTCTCTTCCGATGCCAGTTTATCTGGCTGGGGGGTGTCATTGAGTCGCAGACGATCCAGGGACAGTGGAGTCCGAAGGAGAGCAGACTCCCCATAAATATTTTGGAATTAAGAGCGATTCGGTTGGGTCTCACGGGAGTGGACAACTTGCAGGCCGATCATCGCAGAAGAAAGGGGGAATGGTCTCTCAGTCAGAGTTTTTCAATCCCTATGCATGCGCTGGGGGATTTGGGACATAGATCTTTTTGCATCACGGCACAATCAGAAGGTTCCAAATTTTGTGTCCCAGTCCAGGGATCCTCTAGCAGTAGCAACAGATGCCCCGACTCTTCAGTGGTCAGCATCCAAGCTTCTTTATGCCTTTCCTCTGATTCCACTTCTGGGTCCAGTACCAAAAAAGATAGCTCGCGATGGAGTCCCAACCATTCTGGATACCCCGGACCAAAAGAATCTTCGAGGAGGCTTGGCACCCAACTCTCTTGTAACCTGAGGTCACGACCTCCTGTATCCAAACATCTGTTACATGGCGCTTCCAAATGTGCGCAAACTGTAGAAGCCTCCCCCCCACCTGCAAGGGTGTGGGCGTCCCTTCATGCCTGAGCAGGCTTTGAAGGAGGTTTGGCCTTGTTTTGCCAAACTCTTCTTGCCTTATTTTGGGATTTTGATCTATTCCAGAAATGTCTACAGTATGCTGGAGAGGAGGCACCCCTACCTCCCCAAAAAGGCAGAGGGTTAAAAGGCTTGCGGAAAGAAGTAATGGAATTCGGCTTCTGTGGCAGAATAGTAGACTTACCACCAGTAGCCTCCTTAACCATGTCATCCAAGCACTCCCCAAAAAAAAGCCGCCCCTTATAGGTTAGTTAGATGCTTTTTAGAGACCATGTCAGCTGACCACACCTTAAAGTCACCACCAGAGCTAGACCTCTGGCACTTAACTTCATCGAATCATTTATAGCCGTGATCATATACTTGTTGATGTCCAAACTGGCTTTGATCAGCTGGGAGCATGACCTCCGAGAATGACCTGAAAAAGTCTTGGAGTCTAGTTGCTTTAACAATCTCCTGCTCGCCAAAGCTGCTATAGATGTAGCACAGGCCGGCCGCAAGGTCGACCCCACAATAGCATAAGCATGGCGCGCCATCCGATCTATGCGCTTATCCGCTGGATACTTTAGAGAAATACTGTCAGATGGTGGCATAAACGCAGTCTTAGAAAGAGCCGACACTGGAGCATCCACTATAGGGGAACAAGACCATAGTTCAACATCCTCAAAGGGAAAAGGATACATAGTATCTAGAACTCTAGGAATGGCAAGAAGACTATCTTGGCTTCTGCCATTCCTTTTGAATCAATTTAGAATAATGTGTATGCACCGGAAAAAACATCCTCTGTTTTTCCGGTTTAAACCAGTCCCCCTTTATCTATTTGGGGACTTCTAGGCCCGAAAGATCTATAATCTCCAAAATGTGTAGAGGACTCTGAATCAGAGTCCCTACTGGATGAAGCCTCCCCAGTGGATTCTTCCTGGGCGACTATGGCAGGAATAAAATCCTCTTCAGATTCAGAGGAATTCAAATGCTTTTTTTCTGAAGCTTTTCTAGGAGCCAGTGATTCTGCACAACTCTCTAGGAGGCCAATCTGCCAACTCTTTAAGGACTGAGGTTGGGCTGCCAAGGGGGACTTAGGATTTAATTGCGTGGAGACAGGGGACGAAGCCCTTGCAGGAGGAGACAACTGTCTTCCATATTCAGCAACCACCACTGTTGCACATTGCCTGCACACCATGCGATCCTCATCCAGTGCCTGCTTGCATACAGGACATGGGGTGAATCTATCTGCTAAACGACCAGATCCAATTACCCCAGATGCCTCCGTCATGGTGATTAATACTAGATTACCTCCCAGGGGGTCTAAGACCTAGTATGTGAACAGTTCCTGCTGGTCACAAGACTATTCTAAGACCTCAGAGGGTGAACCACACCAATATATTGTCCGTCTTTTCCCACAATCTAAAAGACAAAAAAAATTAAACATTAATATATATGAAGAAAAACATATATACAAAATTACCTACCTAAAGGTTTAGGTCCGCTTGAGGGTGGCCATGCAGCCCTTTTGCCGGCCAACAACCCCAGTAATCATGCGCTGCCGAAGGAGAACTGCGATGTCGGTGGTACTAGGCACCTCGTCTAGCCGAAAATCTTCCAGAGGCAGCAGGTAGAATAATTAGCGTACACCGGAGAAGAACCACGATACTACTCGGCGCTTCGCCCGGCTGAAAAATCTTCCAGTGAAGGCAGCCGGAGAAGAACCGCGATGTCAGCGCTACTCGGCGCTTCGCCCGGCCGAAAATCTTCCAGTGAAGGCAGCCGGCGAAGAACCGCAATGTCAGCGCTACTCGGCACTTCGTCCGGCTGAAAATGTTCCAGCGAGAGCGGGGTAAAGGAAGAGCCGCACACTGGTGCTCGCCGCTATGCTAAGCCGAAAAGGTTTCCATAGGCGGCAGGTAGATTTAGTGCTTTGAGTCTGAGGAGACAGAGCTTTCCTCGATCAGTGGAAAGAAAGCTCTGCTCCCTTCCTGCCGCTTGACTCTGCCCCATTAAAGGAGCGTGAATTATGAATTTTCTAGCCAGTAAAACACGTGAGAAAAAGCAATAAAGAGGAAATTAATTTCCCTGGTTCCCCCTCAATCAGGTTCACTAGACAAAAACCTTTGGCGGAATTCTCAGCCAGGAATGTCACCCTTTTTTTTTTTTTTAAAACAAAACAAAAAATGTGACACCCCACAGCGCCCCAAGACCTTGGCGCTTACCTTACCATCCTGATCCGAATGCAGCTTAGCTGCGGAGGCAAAGTGAGTCCATTCAGATCAGAGGAGTATAAGGGCCCCGGAACAGTCAGGTTTCCATTACCCCCGCTTCCAAGGCATAATTCCTTAAAAAACAAAGTAAATGGAAAGGAGTCAATAACACCCTTGCAGTCCAGTTCCAACTGCAAGAAAGAAACTGAAGTGGAAGAAGTCAGCCAAGAGGATATAGGCCCGGGAGGTGGAGCCTTTGTCTTGCAGTCCACGCCCTTCGGTCAAGAGGTTAACCCATTCGTCTCTGAATTAAGTCTAAAGACCTGAAGTAAAATGGAAGAGAAATAGTAGGTTACTTCTAACTAATTTCTTTTGAATTCTGGTTACTTAGTAAGAATCAGATGTTGGGTGGATGAAGTCTTTCTCTTGTCCTATGCAGTAAAAAGTGGTATCTGGAACTTTTTGCCTACTGGTATCTTCTCCCAACGTTTTTTGAAAGCTTAACAAAATCTACCCGGCCATGCCATTGAATATAGAAGATTCCAGGGCTGGCCACTGGCCTCCTCCCCAGAGCATTAGGATTGGGATACCCCATGCCAATTTAAGATTCCCCTAGGGAACAGAACAAAACCCAGGAAAGTCAAATTCATTGGTTTTGTTCAACTTTAAAGAATGTTTTAGATGCTCCTCAGCGTGTTTTATTCAAACAACATAATTGGGCTTTTAACTGATTTTGTTCCTACCCTTTTGTAGAGTTAACAAAAATCTTGTTGAACCACCTCCCAATCTTACACATTATCCTTTGCCAAGCCACCAGGATATATCTGCTGGTAGCCCATTTCACTTGCATCTTTTTTTAGCTACACCACCCATGGGCAGAGTTTGCTGGTTTCTGAAACCTTACTGGGTCCCTAGATTAGAGTCCCAGAGTGTTTGAACTTAACCAGCGGCCTCTGAAATGAACCATTCCCTGCACTAAAGTTACTGGCACATAGGGAGAGAACTTCATCAGCTAGCATGACAAGTTATATACTACTGCACGGGACAAATGGGGAGTATATATTTTTTTCAATTTTGCTCGGACTGGTACATTTGAATTTACGTGCACTTTCATACAAACCTCTTCTATTTTCATTTTCATGTTTTGCTCTTCATTTTCTTGGAGTGACCTGCTGGGATGAAATAAGAAAGCAAGCAGGTGATGAACATTTTTTAATGTATTGATGGAATTCACTCTCCATTTGCGGAGGACATGTCTTATCAAATACCAGCTAAATTAAATAACCTGCTGTCTCAACTACTAATGTAAGTATGTAAAGCTCTACAGTTAGGTCCATAAAAATATGGACAGAGACAACAATGCATTTTGAACAAAACAATTCAGATGCAGTTGAAGTTCAGACATTCAGCTTTCAAGCTTAAAAAGATTGCTTAAAAATGTGAGGAACTAAAGTATATTGTAATTGCAATCCCTTCATTTACATACAAAATGTGGACACCACTATTATAACGAGACAAAAAAGGAAAATGCATCTATATGGTGGTGCTCCCCTAGCCCCAAACCACAGTACATCCAACAACAAAAATCTAGTGGGACTAGAATTAGGGCACTACACCCAAAAATCTCTTAAAAACGTGAACAATTTTATTATTAGCCACAGATAAAATACCACTAAAAACACTACCTCCCCTGGACAATGAGAATACATAAGATATATATTACACATATAGACCTTGATTCACAAAGAGTTGAAAAAACTCTCATGGTAGTAAAAAATTCAATTCATGAGAAAAAAAGCCTGAGAATGTCACTGTTAGTGAATCACCAGATAGGAAAACAATGAAAATCAATGGCACTTTTTACTACAGGTAAAAAGGGGTAAAAATGTCAATACATTTTTCAAGAGTAAAAAAGGGCCATTGACTTTCATTGTATTCCTATCTGGTGATACACTAACAGTGACATTCTCAAGCTTTTTCTCATGAATTTAATTTTTTACTACCATGAGAGTTTTTTTCAACTCTTTGTGAATCAAGGCCTTACACACAAAATAATTATATGTATTAATAATGAGGCAGCACCCCTTTTAAAGTGCTCTATAGTGCCACACATTTTATTTATTATAATTATCGATTTATGAATGGAGAAATAAGAGGAAAAAGGAGGTTTTATTTCAAGTGGATCCACACTGTGATTGTCTAAGGAAAGCATTCAAACATTTTATTCTGGTATGTGCAAAATTGATGATGGGCCCTGGTGCACAAAGTGTTTGAAGTGTGTTGCATGACACATTGAGGTGATCCAATCAAGTATTTTGAAAAGAAAAATATTTTGGACTGCCTTTTTTTACTAATTTATGATTAAAGATAGTTGATTAATTTACTTGCGCTGAGCATAACCATAGATTATTCTATTCTATCTCCCTTTTCTTCTAGAATAGTAACCTTTTGTTGACACAGGTTTTTTTTTTTAGCTCTTGCGCATGTTTCAATTACAGTTGCCATCATTTACTCTCTATCAGTATGATCACACCCTCAAATTAAAGTCTGGACTTTATGTATATTACTATGCCTTGAATATGTTTCAGTAAACCTGTAAAAAAGCCAAATATTTATGGACCGAACTGTATGTTAAAAAAAAAAAAATTAAGCAGACCTACATCAGTATCTGACACCACTTCATTAAAAGTTTCCAAAAGATCAACTACTAGGAGGCCAGAAACCCTATTTCAGCTCTGAGATTGGAGCATGTACTGTGTATCACGTGGGAAGAGGTAAAAAAAAAACCAAAAAAAAAATAAAACACAGGAACTGAATGCATTATCCATCTCTTCAGTCTTTTGTTAAGGGGAGCCATGCAATTTATGTTAGAAAGTCTTCCCATCTATCGCTGGTCTCCATTCCAGAGAGCCTCCAAATCAGAAGTCCACCCCCTACACTCCATAGACTTCACGCCCCCTCCATTACAATGAATGAGCTGCGTGTGCAAAGAGGAGGAGGAGGAGATGTGGTTACCTCACAAATGGAGATAACCATTCGCCAGTAGGGTACACAAATTAGGCAATCAGTAAGTTTTAAAACATTAAAGCAGGAAGTGGGCATTGCGCAGGACAAAAGCGGAGTATAGTTTTTTTTTGTGCCTGGACAGACCCTTTGGATTTAAACCTTATCAACTCTATTCAAGAAATAAAACTGGGGATACTTGGTATTTGTTTTAAAACGATAATGTAAAGGAGGTAAATTATAATATAATAAATTAACATGCTTACCTCATGTTGACAAAGTTTCCCCAAACAGCTGGAAGACACAAAATACAATAGTTATTATAAAACACATTCATTAAACAAGGGCTTTACACCCATACACCTAAAGAGATTTTAATCATAATTTTTTTCTGGGAGCATAGCTCTTTATTTGTTATACTATCCAATCTTAAAGCGGACCAACACCCAGGGGGGGATCGGCCCGGGAATCTATAAGATTCTCGGGCCGATCAGATCCCTCCCCGCGGGGCATCCAAAATCGGGATGTCCCGCGGGGTGAAACCCCCCAGGAAGCCCACAATCCTACCTTTTCCACGTCCCAGCAGAATCGCCCTCAGTTTCAATACATTGATTGGAAGACTGTGCTCCCGCTGGTCCCCGAGACCCTGAACCGTATGGTTGTCCAGAACACCACCCCAACCCGTCAGACTGGCGCCTGGTCAGGATGATCCACCGGACCGGTAGGAAAGACCGACCCACTGCCAGCAACAGTGCCTCTGGCAGAGATGGGACCCGGATGAGCAAATTGTCCAGGTATGGAGTGATGTGCACACCCTGCTTCCGCAGGAGTGCCATCACTACAGCCAAGACTTCGTGAACATTCACAGGGCGGGGACAGTCTGAACGGAAGTGCCACAAATTTGAAATGTCGGGCGCCCACTGCAAAGCACAGGTATTGTTGGTCACCAGGGAAGATAAGGACATGCAGATAAGCATCCTTTATGTCCTCCGAGGCCAGGAAAACCCCCTGTTGCAGGGACGTCACAACTGACCTTAGAAATTCCATGCAGAACTTCCGCACCCCGAATGTAACTGTTTAGATTCCAGAGATCCAAGGTCGGCTGAATGGACCGGTCCTTTTTTGGGGATGACAAATAGTACTGAGTAGAAGCCACAGCCCAGCTCTGAGGGGGACACAGGTACTACAATTCCCCGGTCCAGCAAGAGCTCTATCGTGCAAACATGAGCCCCACGTGATGCCACAAACCTGTATGGAGACCTGGTACCATAATAGGAATACCAAGCAGCACTAAGGGCAGAAAACATCCAAACGGTAATGTACCTGTGGTGGGGGGAGAAAAATCGATTGAGTTGTTTATAGGGTTTTGGTTCCCTTTAAACCTATCTGTAGGCGATTCCCCCCCTCAACACATTATCCTATTTGCTCTATGTAACTTTTGCACAACAGCAAGACCTTGGGAGCTGGGTAGCATAAACATACTGCCTGGCTTTAAAGTTGACAAAGGGGTTTTTGAAAATGTAACTTCATGGTTGTGACCCGACAGTCCCTAGGCAGTGGCCCTCCTGAACAGGCTTTCTCACTACAGCAGTGAAGGACTGAGTTCATGTACATTAACCAGTGCACAGCTGTACAAACACACATATATCATGATGTTTACATGCAGCCAGAAACCGTGTAGATGAGATGAAATTAAAAATTGCCCCCCCCAAAAAAACACCACAAAGCACATTGTGGACATTTTTACCAAGAACACTGTTCAGAATAAATTGCATAGTTTTTGTGAAAGGGACAGTCCAGACCAGGGGTGGGCAATTATTTTTTCCATGGGGGCCACACAAGAAACTAAAAATATTGTGAAGGGCTGGGCCAAAAGGCTGAACTCAATTCTGTATAATATAATTGTATTTCTTTAGAATTGTTTTGACAAGCTGGGACGAGTATATGTTATAGTTAAACAATGGAAAAGTGAATAAACCACATTTTGTGTCCCCAGTGAGGTCTCACACAGCAGCACATTGGTATGCCCCAGAGGCATGATGTCTGTAACCCAGCCTTGGATTCCTTCACACTCCAAAGGGCTGGGTTACATGGGTTTTGGTCTGCTTTAAAACATCATGACCAAATCAGGTTAGCATGGAATAAACCCCCCCTCCGCTGCTCATACTTTTTACTGTGAAAAATTGCAGATTCCCTCACATAAATCAGAACCAAACCCAAAACGGCCACTGGTCTTCCCCCCTGGAAATCCCAGATTGGGATGCCCCACTGTGTGAAACCCTTTTCACTCAGTAGCAACATGAAAAATGGCAGACTCCCTCCCTTAAAGCGGAACAAAGCCCCGATCTGGGATGCCCAGGAGGAAGACCAATGGCAGCTCTGGGTTCATTTCCACTTTAAGGGGGACTCCACCATTTGTCAAGTTGCTACTAAGTAACAAGGGTTTCACACAGTGGGGCATCCTGATCTGGGATACCCAGGGGGAAGACCAGTGGCCGCTCTGGGTTTTGTTCTGCTTTCAGAGAAGGAGTCCGCCTTTTTTCACGTTGCTACAGAGTAAAAAGGGTTTCAAAAAGTGGACATCCCGATTTGAGATGCCCGGAGGGGAGGGAGACCAGTGGCGGACTTGGATAAAAGGCTATGTGAAACCCTTCCCACCTTGCAGCATATTCCTCCTGCCCCCCCAAAGGCATTGGTCTAACCAGAAATGGACTACGAGAGCCAGTGCACCATCAGGCGCTGCGTATGGCGTGTGGACTATAAGTGCCAGCAGCCTGCGACGCGAGGCACAGACAAGTTGCTGGAGTACCTCCATCTCCGACGTCAGCTCCGCAGTGACTGACACGTGCTACACAGTACAGGCCAAGGGTGGGAAGAGAAACTCCGCCCACAGCCAAACCTGCAGGAGGGAGCTGTCGAATAGGACAGCAAGCTCTAATCCACACACGCCCCCGCTACATTAGACTCACTACAGAGGGGCAAAAGTGCTGTTCAAACCAGGCACCATCTTTTCTGGTTTTCTGGCCGCGCACCTTACAGGGGATGCTGGTCGCGGGCGGGTCAGAGCCAATCAAAGGGCCGTATGTTTCCCTGGGGCCTTACAATGCCCAGGTCTGGTCCAGACAATGGCAATATTAAAGCAGAACAAAACCCAAAACAGCCAACCCTGGAATCTCTTAAAAAAAAAAGAAGAAGAATAAGAAGATTCCAGGGCTGTCCGCTGGCCAAATTGGGAAACCCCCCAGGTTGCTGATATTCACACTCACCTTTCCCCAGTCCAATGGTGCATGTGCAGGCTCCAATCAAAGCTGTTTGCTGTACCTACATAATTTGGCAAACAGCTCTGTTTACAATGGGGAGCGAGAGCGGATGCATCCCCTGTATATCTGGGGCTGTGTGCACACTCCAGTCCCAGCCATTCGGGATGCCCAGAGAAACGGAACAAGGATCCCAGGATAGCCAAAATCCTGGGATTTGTCCTGCTTTACGGCAGCAAAGGTCTAACCCGAAGCCTGTGCCATGCGTCCCCCCCCCCCCTTCCATATCTCCAAAACCATGACACCCGGTCACTCGGTAATACCATGCATGAGAGTGCCTGACAAGCATGACCACTTTGGCTTGTCAGGTCAAATCACGTTGAGAAAGCTGTGGAACAGGGGTGGCTGTTCGACCACATCTGGAGCATGGTCATGAAGAAAAAAATAGAAAAGAGACGCAAACTGGAGACCTGCTACAACAACTAGAGCACACTGTAGGAAAGGGAGGACATGAAGGCTTTAGGTGAACTCCTTTCTACCTTAACGATGATTTGCCTGGACTGTTTCTTCAATGTATGAGACTATCGTTCGCAATGCATTTTCTAAAATTTGTTTAGCACTCACAGGTTAAAGAAAAACAAGTCTACACAACTCTATAAATCATAATTGGTCTGCATGTTAGACGAGCCCCCAACCCACTGAAGCACTCAGCGTAAAAATAAATGCACCAGGAATGTAGTTACGTTGATATGTTTACAAGGTCAACAAGCAGTCTGGTTTCAAAACCCCATCAGATATCTAATGGCACTGCCACTTAAATCTACAACCTATCAGATATAGAGAAGAGTCAGGGTTACTTAAAAACACATCTGAATTGATTAACACTACTTACAGTGATATGAAAAAGTAATCCCTATAGCTCATATTCATAGTCAATCTACATGTAATAATGTAACATTGGATAAGGACTACGGCAAGTATATTATAAAAAAAAAAAAAAAAAAAAAAACGCTGCCGGTTTCATTTATTGAAGGGAAACTTAAGTTAGTTACCTGGTAACTGCTTTTCTTAACATCCAAAAGGGCAGCACACCACCGAGATATTAAGGCTCCGCCCCAAGGTAGGAACACATGACCACCAGAATAAACAAGCTTTAGCTCCTCCTCCAGACACCAGAATTTAAGAGATTTGAAAAACAAAGACAAAAGCACCAACTGGTAAACCAGCAAGATGACAAAACATAGCCTGAGGGAGAGAAGCCTGTATGCTGCCTTTTCGGATGTTTAGAAAAGAAGTTACCAGGTAACTAAATTTTTCTCAAACATCCTTAGGGCAGCATACCACTGAGAGGATAAGCAAGATACTACCTCTACTGGGTGGGAAAGGCAGGCTGCAACACACTCCTGCCAAAAGGATTGATCTTGCAAGGTGAGCAGATCCAGGCAGTAACGATTCACAAACGTCTTAGCTGAAAACCAGATTGCCGCTCTACAGATCAGTTTGATAGAGGCACCAGCTTGCTCTGCCCAAGATGTAGAAATAATTCTTGTTGAATGAGCTGTGATCCGCCCTGGAGGAGATCCATTGTAAGCATGTAAGCATTCCTGTGACCTGAGAAGGAAACAAATAAGCCATCAGCCTTTCTCCAATCCTTTATTTGTCAAAGGTATGCTAGCAAACTGGCCCCGACATCCAAAGACTTATCTACAGAGCCCATGGAGGAATCACTATTCCTGGCGGATAAAAGGATAATCCGATGAAAGCCAGGTAGCAGGGAGCCACCCTTATTATACGATCCTGGAAAACTTGAAGGAAGGGGTGATGGTAGGATAGAGCCTGGAAATCACTGATTCTGCAAGCTGAAGTTTTCAAAATTTTCAAATAAATCTTCCTTGTCACATCCTTTCTGCTGAAAGGAGAAAGGAATCTTCCTTGTCACCTCCCTGGAAAAAAGCTTTTTCAAAAGCATTGCAGTCTCAGGGTCCATAGTGTCAGATGCCACTTCTGCGGATCCTGGCAAAGCACTGGTTTCCTTGGGATAGAAGATCTGGTTTACCGGGAGTCCCCAAGGCTCCTGGACTGGAAAACTATTGTTTATTCAGGCACCATGGGGCTAGTAACATAATCATGGCTGACTGGCAGGATATTTTGTTTAGAACCTGAGGGAGGATCCAAAATAGAGGAAAAGCGTAAGCCAGGCAGAAACACCACTGGTGAGCCAGGGCGTCTATTCCTAGAGCGTGATCGGAGGGATCAAGGGAGAAGAACTTTCAGTTTGTTTCGACCGTAGAGGGAAAAGATCCACCTCCGGAGTTCCTCTCAGGACACAAATCCGATTGAACACCTCTTGTTTCAATGACAATTCTGCTTCTGACAGCGGACAGCGACTCAAAAAATCTGCCACCTGATTTTGGCATTCAGGTGGATGGCCGTAAAGGATAAAAGGTTCAGTTCTGCCCAGATCAGAATTTCCTTTGTTGCTTGTTGCAGGACAGGTGACCTTCTCCCTCATCAACGTTTCAGATATGCCATAGTAGTTACATTGTCTGTTAGAATTTGCAAGTCATGACCCTTCAGATAAGGAAAGAAGGCTAGCAATGCCTCCTTCACAGCTAACAATTCTCAGATTCGATGAGGATAGGCTCAGTCTTCTGGATCATTTCCCTTGAGCAGTTAGGGATCCGCAATAAGGCCCCCCAACCCCATGAAGAGGTGTCCTCAGTCACTACCATGTCCTTTGGGTCTGACAAGAATAGGCCACTCACAAACCTGTGCTTGTCTTGCCACAAACTTAAGAGATTATTTCACTAAACCTGGGACTTCGATTATCCAGTCTATGGACTCCTGAAACTTGTCTCAAGAGTTTAGAATATTCAAATGTAGAGCACTTGAATATAGCTGACACCATTTTACAGCGGGGAAGGACAGGGTCATTAGCCCCAAGACCAACATGGCTTGACGAAGCGAAATTGACTTACTGAAACAGGGATTTAACGGCTTCCTGAAGAATCGTTATCTTCGACTGAGGCAGAACGATTCTCTGATACTCCTCTGGAAGCGGAGTATTTGGTCCCCAAATTTACTGCAAATCTCAAAATGGCTTGAGCCAACAAGCTCATTAGTCCCTGCAAATAGGCATCCTTCAGGTCTATTAAGACCATTAAGGAGCAAGGCAGGAGCAGATTTCTCACAGAGAAGATGGACTCCATACGGAAGTCAGTAGCTTACCAACAGATTCAGCATCTTCAAATTGAGAATAAAGGGAAATCCTCCGGAGGTCTTCTTTACCAGAAAAATGCTTGAGTAGAACCCTTCCCCCCCCCCCACCATTGTTGGTGGGGAACCAGGACAAATCACTCCCATATACAACATAGAATCTAGACTGCTGCGAATGGCCAGTCTTTCCTCCCTGCCCCCTGGGAGTAAAAAAAAAAAAAAAAAAAAAAAAAAAAAAGTTCCTGGGAGGGACATGCATGAATTCTATCGAGAAACTCTTCCTTATTCCCCTGGAAATAAAGGGGCTATCCACCCCAAATGTGTAATTGTTTTAACGGGGCACCTATTAAGAACCCAGCATCATTGCTTCTTAGGGACTGACTGTTGGGTACCAAACAGAAACTTGCCTCTCCTAGAAGTGGGGGGGTCTAAACAAGTCTTTGCTAACAAAGGGCTGTCTATAGGACTGGCTAGAAACAAAAATTCTATTCCTGAAACCCCTATGCTAGTGGGGAAGAGACCTATTCCTGTCAGCAGACCTGTCTAACACCTTCTCTAGTTCTGGGCCAAAGAGGACTCCCCCCAACTTTGAACCTGTATACCCCGACCAAGTACGCAGCCACAAAGTCCTACGCACCAAATTAGTAAATTGATTCTGCCGTGGCATCAGACAGAAAAGAGACCGCTGAAAAAAAATAATTGGTAAAGCCTTCATAATATGATCACTCTGAATAAGTCTATCTTATATGTTTCCCTCACTCTGTTCATACAGATTGCTCACATTAAAAACAATCCTACCTGCATCTACTGCATGTTATAAGCCTTTAAACATCCAAGATGGCGGCTCATGGAACATCAGGCAGCCTGCAAACATGAAGTGCCTTCTGCCTGTGCTGCATTATGGGATTGTTGACCTTTTCCTGACCCCAGCTCTGCTCTGTCTGAGCAAAGCACAGTTAAAACCCCGCCCCCCTGTACTTTATGCCGCTCTCCTCTCCTCAGTAAGTGTAATGCGTCTGAGTCAAGATGGCGGCGCCCTTATCCTAAAGTCCTGAACAGAGTTGCAGCCCAGTGGGGGAAAAAAATAAGTAAAAACTTAAAATATATTAGTTTTAGATGCTGGGGAATCATTTTATAAGGGTTTGGGCTTTTCAATAAATTATGGTGAAGGTCCGGATTAAGCTGCTAAAATCAATAATTAAGGAGTTCTGGCAAAGCTAAATTCGGTTTGAAAGTACAAGATTCTGTGTGCCATGCTTTCTTCCAAGTATCCATCTTGTCTTAAGAATCTTTAAGGATACCAAAGGAACAAACTTCCAGCAGAGGTAGTTGAAAAATCAACAGTCACTGAATTTAAACATGCCTGGGATAAGCACACATCTATCCTAAGATAAAGAGTACATACAGTATACACATAAGGGCAGACTAGATGGACCGTATGGTCTCCTGCCGTCAACCTTCTATGTTTCTATGTAAGGATATCCCCCCCCCTCCTTAGAGACCTTAGAAAAGGGGGCATCCAGGGGGCATTTATCCCAAATATGTGAGCCTTCCTCAATGAATGGGTAACACCTCTTAAGAGCCCTTGGTCTACAGACCTTCACTAGATCCTTCCACTTATTAAGGATAGCCTCCTCAACTGAGTTATGAACTGGGATTGGTATTAGGGGAATCAGGATAAAACCCATCATGTTTAGACTTAGGGGTAAAACTCCTATTCTCAATTCCCACAGAAAGATTAACCATATGCAGGAGATATGGTAAATCATCTGGAGGGAAAACAAATTTCACCGGTGAAACTGAATCAGAACAATGGCCCTCATCCCCCTTAGAAAGTGGGGTTTAGAGACCTCTGAATCCTGTCCTCTAGAAACGGGGGGTCTAGAAAATGAAATTGGATCAATCGCATAGTAGATGATAGAGGGACTTTGCAAGGATTCCCCTGCCTGATCTGTCATTCTGAAGTCTGGTGTGGGGTAGAGGCGCCCCTCCCCAAAGATCAAATAAGCAAACAGGGAGGTTCCCAATTGCTGAGCCTTTTAACCTGCTACGGTAAAATGAGAGGGAGGCCAGAAAAAAAAAAAAGACATTCAAGCATAGTGCTTCCCCATTCAAGCAAGTTGGGAGCAAGTGAATTAGCTGGGTCCAGCAGCAGCGCCTAGTGCTGACGTAATTGAGCACCGCCAGGGGGCAGCAGACCACCCTTTCATTAGGATAAATTAAAAAAAATAAAAAAAAAATAAAAAATAATTGAAAAAGTGCGCGCATACCACAGCCTGGCCTCCAGCGAGTTTCACAGACCTGCACTAGAGGGCAAAAAACACAATGCAGCCCGACTGCCCACAGCCGCATATCCCGCCGTAGCATCGCAAGCCTGGCAGGCTGACTCCGGAGCCAGGAAATGGGTCAACCCCATCAGACCCACAGCACGGTCTATTTACCTAAACTCGTGGATCAGGAGCCCCAGACAGGAACACAAAGAACTGGTGTCTGGAGGAGGAGCTAAAGCTTTTGTGTATTCTGGTGGTCATGTTCCTACCTATCTCAGTGGTATGCTGCCCAAAGATGTTTTGAGAAAATGCAATTTAGTTCCAGGTGGCCCTCTGCAAAGAAGTATTTGCACCCTTAGCTAGTTAATCAACACCTCAATCAAGTTCGCTTACAAATTTTCATGGCGCACCTCAATGCCCAAAAACCTGCACAATTCCTCTTTCTAGGGAGAATCCAATGAAAAAATTAGGAGTTCCAAAGTTACAAATGTATGGCTAAGGCTCTAGGACTCACCAAACCATAATACAGTCCATTTTCCTCAGAAAATCTGGGAGGAGAATGTCCATTGGTCATATCACGTCCAAAAGCCTGGGAGGAGTTAGGGAGCAGGAAAGTGAAGCAAAACTCACATTTAAAGTGGACCAAAACCCACTTTTGAACTGGTGAGTATTGAAGCAGCAAATAGGAACCATCAGATGCAACTGCATGTATCTATTTTTTTAATGCTCCCTGGAACCCCCTAATTGGGTTCCTTCACTGAGCCAACTATACACTGTCGGCACCATTTTTTACTCACTTTTTTGTAAACACATTCTCTTATGAGTTTTTCCCTCCTTGCATGGAGGAAAAAATCATGAGAAAAAGTGTTTACTCACAAAAAAATGTGAGTAAAAAAAAGTATAAAAAAATACTCATGGTGCTGAATCAACCCTAATCTATTCTGTTAGGAGATTAGTAGCCCTGCAGAACACCCTCCACCTCTCCTGATCCGCGAGTTTTGACCCTGTAGGAGGTGATGAGATACAAAGCTTGACTAGCCTCACTCACTAGTTATCTTATCAAGAGTCTGTTTCTGACCTAGATTCGCTCCCTCGCTTCTACTTTAAAGTGGACCAACACCCAGGATTTTGACTATCCTGGGTATTGGTCCACTTCCCCGGGGCACCCCGATCGTGGGGTGCCCCGCTGTGTGAAACCCCCCAGAAAGCCCCCAAAACTCACCTCTCCCCGCTCCCACGTGGCCGCGCCGTCCAATCGGCGCCGACGGACAAGCTGATTGACAGCGACGTACAAGCAGCTTGCCCGTCGGCGCCTCCCGCGCGTCACTCTTGACGTGTGCGCGCCCGCGCACGTCTAGAGGAGTGCGAGTGAGGCGGCGGCGGCGGAAGCAGCGGCTGGAGAGGTAAGGTTTTTCAGGGGTTCTGGGGGGTGTGTGAGGTGATCGGCCCGGGAATCTTGTAGATTCCCGGGCCGATCACCTCAGGGTGTTGGTCCACTTTAAATTTGTTCTACAAATTGGCACTGCCCCAGAAACGGCTGGAGCAGTGCTACGTTTTTCCAATGATTAGTACAACAGAAACAAAACATTGGTCTATTTATCCAGCCCTAAACAAGGTCAGCACATCTACTGGTAGGCAGTGAAGGTCTGCAGCCTGAGCGTCACCAGTCACCCAGCATTCCACCATCCAAACGCACTATATCACACATTATAGTATACTTCCCGCGCTGGCTATACTTGTGTCCACTGCTGATAAGCCCATCAGTGGTGGACAGTCACATGGTGCATCCCTTGCTGCCAATCAATGAATGACCCTGCTGAAATAAGTCTGGAAAAGAAGGCAAAGAAATATTCCTTCCCAGGCAAAATAGCATATTACCTTTTATCCCCTGCAGCTATTTTTACTCAGCAAAATCTAACGCATGCAACTACAGTATACAGTATTTGCTTGAAAATTGCTGATGAACTTTAAAGGGATCCCCCCATTTGTGTGCACTGTGGATTCTCTAGAATGGTTAAAGGGTCTGTACACCCAATTGCACTAAAAAGGCAGCAAGTAGCTCATTTGATGCCTGTCCCATGTGCCTCTCCCCTATTTTCTGCAGTGCAAGATAAAAGCCGTAACAGGGCTCCAAAGTTTGCTCCTCCTTTCAATTTTATTTCTCTAGGACCAAGCCACTTGGAGCACGGCAAGCCACAGTAGACCCACAGCTGTGTCTGACCAACACAGAGCATGCTCAAGATGCATAAAGCTGTGCCATGACAGGCCCTTCCCAGCTCAGTCATGACCCAAAAATTGAGGCAACGAAAGAGGCATTCCTTAGGCTACATAAGGTAATAACATAAGATTGGAGATTTTGAGATGCTCTGCAATGGCTGACACTGTCCCCAAGGCAGATAAGGGGAGAGAAAGAATGTGTGTGCCTGGACAAGGACTATGACATTCCAGGGTAGGAGGAAGCTTCTGCTAGGGTATAAAGATTCCAGGTCAGGACTTCCCCCAGTGGGGCATCCTGAATTGGGCTGTGTAAAACCCCAGAGATCGGCAGTATTCACAGACCTCTTCCTATGCATGCACGGGCTGCACTCACCAGGCTGTGCACACACTCCCGTCCTAGTCATTCAGATAAGCGGGGTGGGAGCAGGCGTGCATGCTGCTGGGGGTTCAGCCCCAATTAAAGGCTATCAGAGCAGTTTCACAAATGTCATAGTCACAGCAAACGGCCTGCACATTTGCTGTTGGACCAGAAATAGTGGAGTTGTACTGGGGTTTCACCCAGCGGAGATGCGTGATGGCCATTATTAGTGGTTCCAGCCATATGCAAATGACATCATTCTGGGCAATGGGCAGGTGTACTGCCTGCTGGCAAGGAAGAGGCCCACCATGGCACACACTGGACAGAAGCAGCACCAAGGGATGAGTGACGGGGAGGACTTACCCAAGAAGCTGCCCTAGTGCAGGTATGAAATGGGGGTCCCATCACGTCTTATGCTGTAAACCTTTTCCCTTTGTTGAAATTGAATTGGATACTATTCGATTCAGGCAAGGTGTTTTTTTTTTGTAAATCAGCCCCCCTGGACTGGCCCTTTAAAGAGTAAAGCAGCAAATGATTCTTCTTGACTGTATATAATCCCACAAGCACAAATCTGATTAAATGGGGGTCCCATCACGTCTTATGCTGTAAACCTTTTCCCTTTGTTGAAATTGAATTGGATACTATTCGATTCAGGCAAGGTGTTTTTTTTTTGTAAATCAGCCCCCCTGGACTGGCCCTTTAAAGAGTAAAGCAGCAAATGATTCTTCTTGACTGTATATAATCCCACAAGCACAAATCTGATTAAAAGTTGGAGGAGCAGCAATGGCGGGCCCCCTGAGCGCACAGTCCCCAGGGGTGATGGCTACCTCTACACCCCCTCTCATTACACCCTGGTAGGGTATATGGTCTTCAGCGGTATAGGATAATATATAAATGTGTGGAAGCCAGGTGTAGGTCATTGTAAAGGATGCTGTATATAGGCTTTTGCTTTAGATTGCAAGCTCATGAGGGCAAGGCTTTTGCGAACGTTGCATTGTTATAGAGAAGTATTGCAATGGATGGATTTGCCAGCACACATGGCCACAGCAGAAGACGGCGCTACGGATATAGGTTTGGGAGCAGGCCAGCAGTGATGGAGGCACAAGGAGGGTTCTCCTGTTGGTGGTCCAGGTAAGGTGACAGCCATGCTAGGCTGGCCAGGAAAACTTCCAGCTTGGCACATCCTGCTCTGAGCTGACTAATGAGGGAGCGGGAGAGAAGGGGGCTTTGTATTCTGCCACACGCTGGCCTGAGGGGGGGGGGATTAGGGGCTGCACTCTATTCTATCACTGCCATAGAGCAGGCTGTGCCACACACACTGCCATGCATGGCACTCAGCTCTCCTCCTCCCCAGCCTGACTGAGGGCTATACCATGTCATGTTAGGAGGGGGGGAGACTGGCACCAGGCTGCACAGTGAGGGCACGAGTACCCCACACCCCGAGACAAGCCCCCCCCAATCTGAGCCATGAAGAGGCCCGTACAGCAGCACGCAGAATGAATGGAACTCACAGGCGACATAGGCGATGAGGGCGAGTGCAATGAGTAGCTTCATCATCCTTCTATTGATTGCAGTCAGCAGGCGCTGCACTCGGTTTCTCAGCATCACCGGCCGGCCCAAAGCCCGTAGCCAGGGACATGGAACCGGGCGTCACTCGCACACCCCGACTACTGGAGAGGAGGAGAGAGCACAGACCAACAGTAAGCGAACAGGCGTGAGTTCCTGCCCGGCCAGGACACGGCGCATGCGCAGAACCGCTCTACACTCTATGCCATCTTGGTACAGGAAGAAAACCGCATGCAAATAACACACGGAAGCGCATGCGCGCTACCTCCGTGCCGCTCACAGAGCGCTGAAGACAGCGCCACGCTCCTTCATAGCAACGCCGAGTTGCCTGTTGCTAGTGTGGAGACTGGCTGTCCGATCAGCTCAGTGCTTCTTGTGGCCAGAGGTGTAACTGGACCCTGGTGTTCAGAGCTGCCAATTATTCAGGGCGGGATAGAGGGGGATTTGTTAAATATGCCTCGCCCCCTCGTTGAGGGATCAATAAGAGATAGGGAGTAACAGTTACACCAATATAAACACTTTGAATAGGCTAATGGAATAATTTATTGATGTAGATCTGCATATTACACATTAAAGAAGGACAAATGAGAACTACCAGGGACAGAGAGCACGGTCTCCAAAAAGGGACAGTCCTTTCAAATCAGGGACAGTTGGGAGGTGTGGAAGTTTTTCCTGCCAGGTTTGGCCAATACAATGCCAATATTAAAGTAGACCTAAAACCCTGCCTTGTAACTATGTGCCAGGGTGGGTCCTGGTTGACACTTACCCCCTACAGTGCCAGCTCCAGGTTCATGTGGGCCCTTGGGTGGCATGGTCCTCGTGGGCCCCTTTGCAGTGGAGAGTCAAAGGTCTATAAATTCCATGGCCAAAAAAGAAGGGCTGCTTGCCCTCCAACCCCCTATTGGAGCTGTTTTTTAGTGAGTCTCACGTAGCTGGCACTTAACTATAGGAGAGGCTGGCACTAGAAGGGTTAACCACATTGTGCAAGCTGTCAGTGGGCCCCTCTGGGGGTGGGGGCCCTCGGCAGCTGACCGGGCTTGCCGGGTGCTGACGCCGGCTTGACCCCCTAGCCCAGGGGTACTCAACCACTTCTTGTAAAGGTCCATTTACAGGCATCTGGTGAGAGGCGAAGGTCTGGACGGGGCGCTGTCAGGGGGGCTGGATAGATAGAAATCAGTGCATTGTGGTGGGTTGGGGTGGATTATACATTGCAATGCCACTTCTTGTCCATGCAGTACTTCATATTGCAATGCTAGGTGCAGGGAGACAAACAACTGCATCGCCAATCTGTAACAGGGCAGCGCTGTGCATGGCAACACAGAAGCAACTAAGTGCAGGGCTGTCAGGGCAGGGGGCCAGAAATTTGGCACCGAGGTCCGCATTCGGACCCCGGTCCGCCAGTTGAGTACCACTGCCCTAGCCCCTCAGTGAGCCCTTCATTAGAGAGTTACTTCTTCCTAGCAGAGCTGTGTCCATTAGGGAAGTCATTAATTACTTGATCTGCTTTAAATTGGAACATTCGCTGGGATTTGCAATATCCTGGTGATTGTTCCTCTCCAGCTGTCCGTTCCTCCTCTATGCAGCACACGGGCGATTCAGTTTTACAAAGCCACACTGGCATCAAAATAGGTTAGTATAACTAGGTGAAGTGTGAGCTATTCCGAACATAGGGAAGAATAGGGCGCAGCCTGTGCATGTGCTGTGGGGTCACCGACAAGGTGATAGTACGGGGGATTTCACACATTGGGGCACTGAGACACTAAATATACCGTATTTTTCGCCCTATAAGACACACCAGCATATAAGACGCACCCTGGATTTGGAAGAGAAAAATTAGAAAAAAATATTCTGAACCAAAAGATGTGCTAAAATACCCCCTACCAATCACCCCATTATAGACAGTGTGCAGAATTCCCCCCGATCACACTATTACAGACCCCACATTGCAGACAGCAGAATTTCCAATACAGGCAGTGTGCTGGCATCCCCAATACAGGCAGTGTGCTGGAATCCCCAATACAGGCAGTGTGCTGGCATCCCCAATACAGGCAGTGTGCAGGCATCCCCAATACAGGCAGTGTGCAGGCATTCCCAATACAGACAGTGTGCAGGCATTCCAAATACAGGCAGTGTGCAGGCATTCCAAATACAGGCAGTGTGCAGGCATCCCCAATACAGGCAGTGTGCAGGCATCCCCAATACAGGCAGTGTGCAGGCATCCCCAATACAGGCAGTGTGCAGGCATCCCCAATACAGGCAGTGTGCAGGCATCCCCAATACAGGCAGTGTGCAGGCATCCCCAATACAGGCAGTGTGCAGGCATTCCCAATACAGGCAGTGTGCAAGCATCTCAAATACAGGCAGTGTGCTGGCATTCCAAATACAGACAGTGTGCAGGCATTCCAAATACAGGCAGTGTGCAGGCATCTCAAATACAGGCAGTGTGCAGGCATCCCCAATACAGGCAGTGTGCAGGCATCCCCAATACAGGCAGTGTGCTGGCATCCCCAATACAGGCAGTGTGCAGGCATCCCCAATACAGGCAGTGTGCAGGCATCCCCAATACAGGCAGTGTGCAGGCATCCCCAATACAGGCAGTGTGCTGGCATTCCCAATACAGACAGTGTGCAGGCATTCCAAATACAGACAGTGTGCAGGCATTCCAAATACAGGCAGTGTGCAGGCATCTCAAATACAGGCAGTGTGCAGGCATCCCCAATACAGGCAGTGTGCAGGCATCCCCAATACAGGCAGTGTGCTGGCATCTCCAATACAGGCAGTGTGCGTGCATTCCAAATACAGGCAGTGTGCAGGCATCCCCAATACAGGCAGTGTGCTGGCATCCCCAATACAGGCAGTGTGCAGGCATCCCAAATACAGGCAGTGTGCAGGCATCCCCAATACAGGCAGTGTGCTGGAATCCCCAATACAGGCAGTGTGCAGGCATCCCCAATACAGGCAGTGTGCAGGCATCCCCAATACAGGCAGTGTGCAGGCATTCCAAATACAGGCAGTGTGCAGGCATTTCAAATACAGGCAGTGTGCAGGCATCCCCAATACAGGCACTGTGCAGGCATCCCCAATACAGGCAGTGTGCAGGCATCCCCAATACAGGCACTGTGCAGGCATCCCCAATACAGGCACTGTGCAGGCATCCCCAATACAGGCAGTGTGCAGGCATCCCCAATACAGGCAGTGTGCAGGCATCCCCAATACAGGCAGTGTGCAGGCATCCCCAATACAGGCAGTGTGCTGGCATCCCCAATACAGGCAGTGTGCAGGCATCCCCAATACAGGCAGTGTGCAGGCATTCCAAATACAGGCAGTGTGCAGGCATCCCCAATACAGGCAGTGTTCAGGCATCCCCAATACAGGCAGTGTGCAGGCATCTCAAATACAGGCAGTGTGCAGGCATTCCAAATACAGACAGTGTGCAGGCATCCCCAATACAGGCAGTGTGCAGGCATCCCAAATACAGGCAGTGTGCTGGCATCCCCAATACAGGCAGTGTGCAGGCATCCCCAATACAGGCAGTGTGCTGGCATCCCCAATACAGGCAGTGTGCAGGCATCCCCAATACAGGCAGTGTGCAGGCATCCCCCCCCAATACAGGCAGTGTGCGGGCATCGCAATGCAGGCAGTGTGCTGGCATCCCCAATACAGGCAGTGTGCGGGCATCCCCAATACAGGCAGTGTGCAGGCATCTCAAATACAGGCAGTGTGCAGGCATCCCCAATACAGGCACTGTGCAGGCATTCCAAATACAGACAGTGTGCAGGCATTCCCAATACAGGCAGTGTGCTGGCATCCCCAATACAGGCAGTGTGCTGGCATTCCCAATACAGGCAGTGTGCGGGCATCCCCAATACAGGCAGTGTGCGGGCATCCCCAATACAGGCAGTGTGCTGGCATCCCCAATACAGGCAGTGTGCTGGCATCCCCAATACAGGCAGTGTGCTGGCATCCCCAATACAGGCAGTGTGCAGGCATTCCAAATACAGACAGTGTGCAGGCATCCCCAATACAGGCAGTGTGCTGGCATCCCCAATACAGGCAGTGTGCTGGCATCCCCAATACAGGCAGTATGCTGGCATCCCCAATACAGGCAGTGTGCTGGCATCCCCAATACAGGCTGTGTGCAGGCATCCCCAATACAGACAGTGTGCTGGCATCCCCAATACAGGCACTGTGCAGGCATCCCCAATACAGGCAGTGTGCAGGCATTCCCAATACAGGCAGTGTGCAGGCATTCCAAATACAGGCAGTGTGCAGGCATCCCCAATACAGGCAGTGTGCAGGCATTCCAAATACAGGCAGTGTGCAGGCATCCCCAATACAGGCAGTGTTCAGGCACCCCCAATACAGGCAGTGTGCAGGCATCCCCAATACAGGCACTGTGCAGGCATCCCCAATACAGGCAGTGTGCAGGCATCCCCAATACAGGCAGTGTGCAGGCATTCCAAATACAGGCAGTGTGCAGGCATCCCCAATACAGGCAGTGTTCAGGCATCCCCAATACAGGCAGTGTGCAGGCATCTCAAATACAGGCAGTGTGCAGGCATCTCAAATACAGGCAGTGTGCAGGCATCCCCAATACAGGCAGTGTGCAGGCATCCCCAATACAGGCAGTGTGCTGGCATCTCCAATACAGGCAGTGTGCGTGCATTCCAAATACAGGCAGTGTGCAGGCATCCCCAATACAGGCAGTGTGCTGGCATCCCCAATACAGGCAGTGTGCAGGCATCCCAAATACAGGCAGTGTGCAGGCATCCCCAATACAGGCAGTGTGCTGGAATCCCCAATACAGGCAGTGTGCAGGCATCCCCAATACAGGCAGTGTGCAGGCATCCCCAATACAGGCAGTGTGCAGGCATTCCAAATACAGGCAGTGTGCAGGCATTTCAAATACAGGCAGTGTGCAGGCATCCCCAATACAGGCAGTGTGCAGGCATCCCCAATACAGGCAGTGTGCAGGCATCCCCAATACAGGCAGTGTGCAGGCATCCCCAATACAGGCAGTGTGCTGGCATCCCCAATACAGGCAGTGTGCTGGCATCCCCAATACAGGCAGTGTGCAGGCATCCCACACTACAGGCAGTGTGCTGGCATCCCCAATACAGGCACTGTGCAGGCATCCCCAATACAGGCACTGTGCAGGCATCCCCAATACAGGCAGTGTGCAGGCATCCCCAATACAGGCACTGTGCAGGCATCCCCAATACAGGCACTGTGCAGGCATCCCCAATACAGGCAGTGTGCTGGCATCCCCAATACAGGCAGTGTGCAGGCATCCCCAATACAGGCAGTGTGCAGGCATTCCAAATACAGGCAGTGTGCAGGCATCCCCAATACAGGCAGTGTTCAGGCATCCCCAATACAGGCAGTGTGCAGGCATCTCAAATACAGGCAGTGTGCAGGCATTCCAAATACAGACAGTGTGCAGGCATCCCCAATACAGGCAGTGTGCAGGCATCCCAAATACAGGCAGTGTGCTGGCATCCCCAATACAGGCAGTGTGCAGGCATCCCCAATACAGGCAGTGTGCTGGCATCCCCAATACAGGCAGTGTGCAGGCATCCCCAATACAGGCAGTGTGCAGGCATCCCCCCCCCCAATACAGGCAGTGTGCGGGCATCGCAATGCAGGCAGTGTGCTGGCATCCCCAATACAGGCAGTGTGCGGGCATCCCCAATACAGGCAGTGTGCAGGCATCTCAAATACAGGCAGTGTGCAGGCATCCCCAATACAGGCACTGTGCAGGCATTCCAAATACAGACAGTGTGCAGGCATTCCCAATACAGGCAGTGTGCTGGCATCCCCAATACAGGCAGTGTGCTGGCATTCCCAATACAGGCAGTGTGCGGGCATCCCCAATACAGGCAGTGTGCTGGCATCCCCAATACAGGCAGTGTGCTGGCATCCCCAATACAGGCAGTGTGCTGGCATCCCCAATACAGGCAGTGTGCAGGCATTCCAAATACAGACAGTGTGCAGGCATCCCCAATACAGGCAGTGTGCTGGCATCCCCAATACAGGCAGTGTGCTGGCATCCCCAATACAGGCAGTGTGCTGGCATCCCCAATACAGGCTGTGTGCAGGCATCCCCAATACAGACAGTGTGCTGGCATCCCCAATACAGGCACTGTGCAGGCATCCCCAATACAGGCAGTGTGCAGGCATTCCCAATACAGGCAGTGTGCAGGCATTCCAAATACAGGCAGTGTGCAGGCATTCCAAATACAGGCAGTGTGCAGGCATCCCCAATACAGGCACTGTGCAGGCATCCCCAATACAGGCAGTGTGCAGGCATCCCCAATACAGGCAGTGTGCAGGCATTCCAAATACAGGCAGTGTGCAGGCATCCCCAATACAGGCAGTGTGCAGGCATTCCAAATACAGGCAGTGTGCAGGCATCCCCAATACAGGCAGTGTTCAGGCATCCCCAATACAGGCAGTGTGCAGGCATCTCAAATACAGGCAGTGTGCAGGCATCTCAAATACAGGCAGTGTGCAGGCATCCCCAATACAGGCAGTGTGCAGGCATCCCCAATACAGGCAGTGTTCAGGCATCCCCAATACAGGCAGTGTGCAGGCATCCCCAATACAGGCAGTGTGCAGGCATCTCAAATACAGGCAGTGTGCAGGCATTCCAAATACAGACAGTGTGCAGGCATCCCCAATACAGGCAGTGTGCAGGCATCCCAAATACAGGCAGTGTGCAGGCATCCCAAATACAGGCAGTGTGCAGGCATCCCAAATACAGGCAGTGTGCTGGCATCCCCAATACAGGCAGTGCGCTGGCATCCCCAATACAGGCAGTGCGCTGGCACCCCCAATACAGGCAGTGTGCAGGCATCCCCAATACAGGCAGTGTGCTGGCATCCCCAATACAGGCAGTGTGCTGGCATCTCCAATACAGGCAGTGTGCATGCATTCCAAATACAGGCAGTGTGCGGACATCCCAATACAGGCAGTGTGCTGGCATCCCCAATACAGGCAGTGTGCTGGCATCCCCAATACAGGCAGTGTGCTGGCATCCCCAATACAGGCAGTGTGCAGGCATCCCCAATACAGGCAGTGTGCAGGTATCCCCAATACAGGCAGTGTGCAGGCATCCCAATACAGGGAGTGTGCGGGCATCCCAATACAGGCAGTGTGCGGGCATCCCCAATACAGGCAGTGTGCAGGCATCCCCAATACAGGCAGTGTGCAGGCATCCTCAATACAGGCAGTGTGCTGGCATCCCCAATACAGGCAGTGTGCGGGCATCCCCAATACAGGCAGTGTGCGGGCATCCCCAATACAGGCAGTGTGCGGACATCCCAATACAGGCAGTGTGCTGGCATCCCCAATACAGGCAGTGTGCTGGCATCCCCAATACAGGCAGTGTGCAGGCATCCCCAATACAGGCAGTGTGCGGACATCCCAATACAGGCAGTGTGCTGGCATGCCCAATACAGGCAGTGTGCAGGCATCCCCAATACAGGCAGTGTGCTGGCACCCCCAATACAGGCAGTGTGCAGGCATCCCCAATACAGGCAGTGTGCAGGCATCCCCAATACAGGCAGTGTGCAGGCATCCCCAATACAGGCAGTGTGCAGGCATCCCCAATACAGGCAGTGTGCTGGCACCCCCAATACAGGCAGTGTGCAGGCATCCCCAATACAGGCAGTGTGCTGGCATCCCCAATACAGGCAGTGTGCTGGCACCCCCAATACAGGCAGTGTGCTGGCACCCCCAATACAGGCAGTGTGCAGGCATCCCCAATACAGGCAGTGTGCTGGCATCCCCAATACAGGCAGTGTGCTGGCATCTCCAATACAGGCAGTGTGCGTGCATTCCAAATACAGGCAGTGTGCGGACATCCCAATACAGGCAGTGTGCAAGCATCCCCAATACAGGCAGTGTGCTGGCATCCCCAATACAGGCAGTGTGCAGGCATCCCCAATACAGGCAGTGTACTGGCATCCCCAATACAGGCAGTGTGCAGGTATCCCCAATATAGGCAGTGTGCAGGCATCCCCAATACAGGCAGTGTGCAGGCATCCCCAATACAGGCAGTGTGCTGGCACCCCCAATATAGGCTGTGTGCGGGCATCCCAATACAGGCAGTGTGCTGGCATCCCCAATACAGGCAGTGTGCGGACATCCCAATACAGGCAGTGTGCTGGCATCCCCAATACAGGCAGTGTGCAGGCATCCCCAATACAGGCAGTGTGCAGGCATTCCAAATACAGGCAGTGTGCTGGCACCCCCAATACAGGCAGTGTGCGGACATCCCAATACAGGCAGTGTGCTGGCATCCCCAATACAGGCAGTGTGCAGGCATCCCCAATACAGGCAGTGTGCTGGCATCCCCAATACAGGCAGTGTGCTGGCACCCCCAATATAGGCTGTGAGCGGGCATCCCAATACAGGCAGTGTGCTGGCATCCCCAATACAGGCAGTGTGCTGGCATCCCCAATACAGGCAGTGTGCTGGCATCCCCAATACAGACAGTGTGCAGGCATCCCCAATACAGGCAGTGTGCAGGCATTCCAAATACAGGCAGTGTGCTGGCACCCCCAATACAGGCAGTGTACTGGCATCCCCAATACAGGCAGTGTGCAGGCATCCCCAATATAGGCAGTGTGCAGGCATCCCCAATACAGGCAGTGTGCAGGCATCCCCAATACAGGCAGTGTGCTGGCACCCCCAATATAGGCTGTGTGCGGGCATCCCAATACAGGCAGTGTGCTGGCATCCCCAATACAGGCAGTGTGCGGACATCCCAATACAGGCAGTGAGCTGGCATCCCCAATACAGGCAGTGTGCAGGCATCCCCAATACAGGCAGTGTGCAGGCATTCCAAATACAGGCAGTGTGCTGGCACCCCCAATACAGGCAGTGTGCGGACATCCCCAATACAGGCAGTGTGCGGACATCCCCAATACAGGCAGTGTGCAGGCATCCCCAATACAGGCAGTGTGCTGGCATCCCCAATACAGGCAGTGTGCTGGCATCCCCAATACAGGCAGTGTGCTGGCATCCCCAATACAGGCAGTGTGTGGGCCTCCCCAATACAGGCAGTGTGCAGGCATCCCCAATACAGGCAGTGTGCAGGCATCCCCAATACAGGCAGTGTGCAGGCATCCTCAATACAGGTAGTGTGCAGGCATTCTCAATACAGGCAGTGTGCTGGCATCCCCAATACAGGCAGTGTGCGGACATCCCAATACAGGCAGTGTGCTGGCATCCCCAATACAGGCAGTGTGCTGGCATCCCCAATACAGGCAGTGTGCGGGCATCCCCAATACAGGCAGTGTGCTGGCATCCCCAATACAGGCAGTGTGCAGACATCCCAATACAGGCAGTGTGCTGGCATCCCCAATACAGGCAGTGTGCAGGCATCCCCTGTACAGGCAGTGTACAGGCATCCCCAATACAGTGTGCAGGCATCCCCAATACAGTGTGCATACATCCCCAATACAGTATGCAGGCATCCCCAATACAGTATGCAGGCATCCCCAGTGCAGTGTGCTGGCATCCCCAATACAGTGTGCAGGCATCCCCAATATAGTGTGCAGGCATCCCCAATGCAGTGTGCTGGCATCCCCAAAACAGTATGCAGGCATCCCCAATGCAGTGTGCTGGCATCCCCAATACAGTATGCAGGCATCCCCAATACAGTGTGCAGGCATCCCCAATGCAATGTGCTGGCATCCCCAATACAGTGTGCAGGCATCTCCAATGCAATGTGCTGGCATCCCCAATACAGTGTGCAGGCATCTCCAATGCAATGTGCAGGCATCCCCAATATAGTGTGCAGGCATCCCCAATGCAGTGTGCTGGCATCCCCAATACAGTATGCAGGCATCCCCAATACAGTGTGTAGGCATCCCCAATGCAGTGTGCTGGCATCCCCAATAGAGTGTGCAGGCATCCCCAATGCAATGTGCTGGCATCCCCAATACAGTGTGCAGGCATCCCCAATACAGTGTGCAGGCATCCCCAATGCAATGGGCTGGCATCCCCAATACAGTGTGCAGGCATCCCCAATACAGTGTGCAGGCATCCCCAATACAATGTGCATGTGCAGGCCTCCCCAATGTGCAGCTTAATAAAAAAAAAAAAGTACCTTCCCCTCCCCCGCATTCTTGCTGCTCCCCGCTCCAGGTTCAGAGCGGGCCAATTCCTGCCCAGGGGTGCATGGCCTGTGACTCCTGCCAGCGTCCAATGACGCTAGCAGGAGTCACAGGCCACGCTGAACCCCGACCAGAACGGGCTGCTGTGAACTTGTAACTGACTCTCGTTTCCCGCCGCCGCTTCCCACCGCCCCTGTAAGAGTACAAGAGGCCATGGGGAGCTGCAGTCAGCCGCAAGTTCACAGCGAGCTGATTCCGGCACGGGGTGGGCATGGCTTGTGACACGCCCACCCAGGGCGGGCTCGCTGTGAACGTGCAGCTGAATGCTGCTCCTCGCTGCCGCCCCCCTCTTGTACTCTTACAGGGGCGGTGGGAAGCGGAGGCGGGAAGCGGCAGTGAGCCGCAAGTCCGCAGCGGGCCCGTTCCAGCTTCTGGGTGGGCGTGGCCTGTGACACCTGCCAGCATGACGCTGGCAGGAGTCACAGGGCACGCCCTACCCTGGGGCCGGAACGAGATGGAGGAGGCAGACAGGCAGCAGCGACCACAGAGGCTGCGGGGGATCGACGGAATGTAAGTTTGTTTTTTTTTACATTCGCCCGTTAAAACGCACAGACATTTTCCCCCCAATTTTGGGGAAAATTAAGTGCGTCTTATAGGGCGAAAAATACGGTAAATGGTTCTTTTTTTCTACCCATAATGCTACTGTATGTAAGTGCAAATTGGATAAATAAAGGTGGAAGGGCAACAATGGTGTCCTGCACCCTGGAGATGTTTCCAAGCAAGGAGTGGTAGGGATGGGAGGTCTTACCCTGCAGGTACCTTAAACCGGACCTTCAGCATCATTTAATAAAAAGCCCAAACCCTTCGTAGCTGAGGTACAGTCTCATGCCCAGCCGTTCAGATATGCGGGATGCCTGAGCATGCCGTAGACTGCAGGGAGGCCGGGGGGTGTGTTGGCTCCCGGTTCTGTATGCTGGTGCTCGGTTCCAAACAGGACCATATGCCGTGCATTAATATGCATGGCATACATCGCCGATTGGATGAGAGCCCACACATGTGTTGTGGGAACTTCGGGAAGTTACTTTTATAGGGTGATGTGGAAATTTCAATCAGCAGGGCATCCCAAATCATGATTCCCCTATGGACAAGGACCAAAACCCGGGATAGTGAAAGAAGGAGTCTGGAACCCAACATTCCTAATGGTGGTTCTAGGTATATCAATCAGCCAACCTTAGAGCGGAACAAAACCCTAGAAATTGATTTTCCAGGGTTCTGTTCCGTGCCTGCCCCGCTGTGTGAAACCCCCCTGTTCACCCTGTAAAACTCACCTGTCCAGGGCATGTGCGGGTTCTCGTCCAACGAGAGCCGTCTGCTGTGACCAGGCATCTCTCATTGGGTTGAATTCAGAGCGGGAGCACGCACTGGGATAAGGGGGGTGTGGCAGCGCGTGCTCCTCCTCCTGCATATCTGAATGGCTGTGGCAGGAAGGTGCACACGACGTTGGGGATGCAGCAGACAATAAGAGCAACCTGCCGAATTACGTAGTCACAGGAGGTGGCTCTCATTGGACAAGAGCCTGCGCATGCGCCGTTGCAGCGTGGAGAGCTGAGTTTTTATGGGTGCTCTGGGGGGTTTCACACAGCATTCCCACCCCAGCCATTCAGATAGGCTGGGACAGGAGCGCGAACAAGGCCGGGGATTCAGGGGATGTGGCAGCATCTGTTCCCCATTCATTTCAATTAGAGCCCTTTTGCAAATGACATAGTCAAAACAAAAGGGCTCTGATTGGATGAGAGCCCACACATGGGCAATTGGAATAGTGAAAGGTGAGTTTTAGTGGGCTTTCTGGGGGTTTCACACAGTGGGGCATGCCAATTCAGTATGCTCCGGGGGCACAGAATGAAGCTCATGAAAGTCAAATTCATGGGTTTTGTTCCACATAAAACACACGTTTATCAGCTAGAGTAGCATAAAATGTAACGCCACTGGTTAGAGGCAGTCTGTCTCAGAAGAGGACTAAGGTGATAGTTGTCCTTTAAAGGTAGCTGATTGATGTACTCAGGGCCGCCATTAGAAATGTTGGGCCCCTTACAACCACAATGTCAGGGCCCCTCCACCCCTCTTATTCTGGATTTCATGGATTTCCATAGATTCGACAATGAGAAGCTGCTGCAGGCACTCAGAACAGCATGTATGTGCCCCAGCACTTATGCCAAAAAGGAAGATAGCCTTAATAGCTTCAGCAAACATACTTTTCATTAGATATTTTGGCAGAGCACCCAGGGCCAATTTCCTGCCCAAGAAAACAGAACAAGTGTGCAAACAGGTGAGAAGGGCTGTCACCTGGGCCCACAGCCAGACACGTGTTGTCCTGCTTGTGTGTCAGCAGCAGATCTTCATTGTCACTAGTAAATCCAGGGTGAAATAAGACCCCTTTCACATCTGCCTGGTTGTGTCACGTTGGGTTAGGAATACTCCAAAACCATGAAATCGGGGAGACAGTCCTGCCTTGAAGTCATTGGGAATCTGCACATCTATGCCCTGCATTGTGGCTCATATTGGGAATCACTGCATGCTGCATTTGGCACACAGCGTGATTACAAAGCTCTTCCAGGGATGCCTGTGGCCCATGCAAATGGACTCGTCTGCACCCCCTGGAGGGGGCTGCGAGTAATCGGTGGGGTTTTGGTGTGCTACCCGACCTTGCCAGCAGGTGGCATACCAGCCTCCTACCTTTGAACTGGTATATGGGGGCCTTTGAAGGTGTATCAATGAAATAAAACACCACACTAAAAATGTACTACATTCAATTTAACAGTACTTACTCACACATCTTCCTTCCTCTGTCCCCGCCGGGCAGTGACCTCTCAGCTGGTCCGCCAGTTCATTGTTCCCTCCTGGTCCAATGGGCAGGTTTTCTGATGCTGGCAGTAGCAGCTGTTGCAGCCACCCCTCCAGCATTTGTTGTTACCTCTACTGGGGTAAAGGGGTATTCCCCTTTATGTCAACCCCCTCCAGTGAAGAAAATAGCCACATGACGGGAGATTCCACTTAGGCCTTGTCTCTGGGGTATAAAAGCTTCTGTCCCCATCGGCTGGCAATACTCCTTGACAGATGCCAGCGAAATGGATAGGAAATTTGTGCCCCTCTGTTATTCAAATGCTGGTGGTAAGCTCTCCTCCACTAAGTCAGGTGCCACTCTTCTGCAGAGGACAGAAACTGAGGCACTGTGTCTAGTAGGGCTTTGACATTGCAGTTCTATGGGGCACAAACATTTCTAATGGGAAAGACTCTAATGGAGCCCCTTCTGTTCTGTTCTGATGGGAACCCTGATGCTGCCCTTCCCATGCCCCCATTGTCACATTGCTAAGAAGTGTGGGACTGGGAAATCTTGGGCCCACCAGTAGAAAGGACTCTTACTGACTTATTTTTAAGGCCCAAACACACAGACGCTGTGACAAACTGTAATGTGTGTGCACGTGGGATGCTACCAATTGACTGCAATGGAGGGGGCGTGTCAAGACCTGGCATGCCCCTCCATTGCCTGGACAAGGACTTTAATATTTAACTCTCTCCTCAATAGCATCTTTGTGGCTGTTAAATATATTTCCGTTTTATGGACGCTTTTTTATCTAGATTGCTCTCTGTTTGCATTGTAGTGTTTAGTCAATTTGTTTGTAATGACTACATTGGAAAGCACCATGTAACTTGCTGATCAGATGAAAATGAATAATAATATCTTTATATAATGTATTTCTATACTTATGTTAGGGTTATTTTAAAGGCTCTACATTTATTTTCTTGCCTGGGAGTGTGTATATGCCATGATTTATAAATAGAATGTCATTCATAATGACTCCACAGTGAACCTCTACAACAGATAAAACCTTTTGTCTTTAGTATTCCTTTGAAAAAATGAGAAGCTAGATTATGTTCCAGTGCAACACAAAACGTCTGATAACTAATCTCTCCATTTTCGCATGTAAATGCATAAGGATTATCTGTCACATTCTCATCACAGAAATTGTATAGCCTTTTAAAAAAAATGTTGCTAGTTTTCATCACTTTCCTCCTTTTCTTGTCAGTGGAGCCACATGAACCAAAGCACAGGAGTTACAGTGTGTTTGCAGGGAGCTCCATAGCGGCACTTTCCATGATTCCATGGGAATCTGTCAGCCAAGGACACCTGGCAACACACCAAAAAGCACAATTTAGAACTACTGATTTTTAGACATTTGTCCAAAAAACATTCCCCTCGCAGAAGAAATGCTCTCCTCACAATTCTTCTACTCAACTGTTTTGCATTTCCCATAAAGGGGTTGTTGATTCAGAACTCTTTTATGTGAGAAAGTAAATTCGCCAGCATGAATTCTGGCAGTCTTGGGTGATTCAAAACCGCTTCCAATATGATTTTCGTTTTGGCTTCCATCCAAGCCCTTATCCCCTTCGGTATGGGCTTGGGGGTCTTCCAGAAGTTGCATAGGCACCCCTGAAAGAACCATGCTCCCATACCAATAAGTACTGGGCTCTTTCGCACAGGTACCCAGCAAGTTACCCACCATGTTTGGCAGGTGCCATACCAGCCCCCTAAACCGGTGAACTGGTATAAGGGCCCCCTGCACCCTTACCAGTTCACCCCAAAGTGTATAAAAAGACACCACACAAACATCTTTAATGAACACTAGTCCTGTCTTCTTTCTTCCCACAACGCTCTCTCATGATCTTTGGGGTTCTTCCAGGCCATCTTGTTGGGGTGGGGCCTCAGGACTGACTTCCAGCGCTGCCCCCTTCTGCCATGCTCACTTGCCAGTGATTGACTGATCTCCGTGTCCGGGGAAGCCTCTTTTTATACTAAGAGGCAGGGTCTGCATGGAATCTTCCCCATGTCACTAATAATGTAACATGAGCCCATAGCAAAGGGCATAAGGGCTTGTAATTTGCAGGGATTTGGTGCCGCCTGGCATGGCTTCTGTGCTCTGCACAAGCCCTTATGCCTTAGTTGCCTTTTTTTTTTAAAGAAAAACATGTACAACTAAAAAAGTTAATTGTTAAAAGTATTGCCAGCATTAATTTTGTGAATAGAAAATTGTAAATAAAAACATAAAAAATCGGTCAGGCATGTTGTTAGATAAACATTTTTCTAATGAAAAATACCAAAATAATTAATGCCAGGTGTAATTTTAATGATTAAAAATGTTGCCATCTCCAGCAGCATAAATTTCTCCCAAGTGAAGCTGACTGCTTCTTGGCCAAATTTCTCTAAAAAAAAGGAATTTTGGAGGTCTCTGAATCAACCATAATGACAGCCATTGGCAACCAATCAGATTCACCAGGCAGGAGGGGATCAGAAGCCAGGTCTGCACGCACAGTGATGCCCATTGGTCATGTGGCAGACTGACAGCCTGTCCTGATGGAATGCAGATATGGTAAGTACAGGGTTGACCAGACTTGGGATGAGAAGCAGTGGGACATCTCTTATCAAAATGCAGGGGCACGCCAGTTGACTGTCTACCACTGAGATACCTGTCAGCAGTCGATGGTTAAAGCATTCTGGGAACCAGTAAGGAGTGTGTCCTCAGCAGAACGGCATTGTTAAACTTGACAAAATAGACTTTTGGCCTGAATAATTATTTTTATTGGGACTGGTTAGAGTGGGTATTCACAGGAGCATGGGGCGCGCCAGTGGCTCATGCCTCATTAAAGTGGACCAACACCCTTCTGTGATTGTCCCGCCGATCCGATCCCTCCCCGTGGGGCATCCAACATCGGGATGCCCTGCTGTGTGAAACCCCCCAGGACGCCCCATTCACCTTACCTGCAGCCCGATCCAACGGCGCATGCGTGGGCCGTGGCCACATCTCGCACTTCTCTCTAGCAGGGCACGCTCCCTGTTAGAGGGAAGCGCGAGATGCGGCCGCCAGCGTGCTCGGAGCCGCTGTGGTTGTACGTCGCTTGGACGCGCATACCACAGTGGCTCCAAGCACGCTGACTGGCCGTGCATGAGCTGTAGGAGCGGGGTGCCCCGCGGAAGTGGAACTGATCGCTGAATCCAAACCCCATCACAGCTGCCACAACTTGCCCTGTCTGGGGGCCAATATATGGAGTCGGGGTTGAGGGCAGGTCGGGTTCACAGAGTTCTGCCACGGCCTCTCTATTCACTGCAATGGAGGGCGTGGGCCAAGGCCTGACACGCCCCTGCCATTGTAGTGAATGTAAAGTGCGTGACCCCGTCCCTATGACTGATGGCGGGGGCAGGGACTCTGCAAGCGTCAGTGAATAGAGTTCAGGCCCCAGGGCAACTCAGGAAGCAAGTGATGCGATAGGGGCTTGGATCCAGCCATCAGGTGACTTACTGATCGCTGGACTAGCACCAATCAGAAGCTCAGGACAAAACCCCTTTGTTTTGTTTTTTTGTCTGTTAAATCATTTTAACCCCCCCAACAAGAATGCTTAGTGATACGAAGGGTTAACTCCCCTTATTGAGCATGGCTTTCTCAAACATTTCTTACCTCCTAGTCACCAGTCTGACCTCCATCTAACCTTAATTTTCTGTTGGCTGCTTGCTTGCCTTCTGTTGCTGGAGCTGCCATACCCTGCACTGTGCCCCAAGCCTGTTGCTGACCCGTGACTTGCCAGAGCATACCCCTGTGTCAAATCTGTTTTTCAACCCATCCCTTTTCTGACTATTGTATTTGTGTCAAGTCTGTTGCTGACCAATGCCTTGCCAGACCACATCTCTGTGCCAACCTGTGTCTTTTTTGACTTTTCTTGTACTGCTCATAGACAAATATGGACTACATTGTGATTGTGTTGCAGGGCAAATGCTGCATACAGTGTTTCCCAAAACACACCCCAATGTGTGAGGGGGTGCCTTGGTGTGGAAGGAACAGAGAAGAAGACTTCTACTAAGGGTGTGGAGGAGGCTGAGAGATAAGTGCCTGGACTCCAGTAAGGTATGGCTGCACCTGTTTGTAGACCCTAAAGTCCTGAGGAAGTGTTAAATCTTGCTGGGGGTGCTGTCCCCTGACATTAACTGGTCCTAATCTGTTAGCTGGTGTGACCAGTGGGGATATTGAAGTGGAAAAAATGGAAAAGCTCCCCCTTAGCATGCATTTTCCCTGCCTAATCTATTGCGAGTCAGTGCTCTTCTCAAGTTGGGGTGGATGGACCACCCGGACACTGTGATTAACTGTAAACTGTAATGTTGCCTACTGTAAACTGTAACTTTGCTTCATGGAAGTTACAGCCCTGATCTGTGAATGTAGCACCTGTTATGCTATGTTGCCAAGTCAATAAAGTAGAACCACCTTGTTTAAAGCGGACCTTCACTCTAAATAAGAGTCTATCTTATATGTTTCCCACACCCTGTACATACAGATTGCTCACATTAAAAATCATCCTACCTGCATCTACTGCATTTTATAAGCCTTTAAAGATGGCGGCTTATGGAAGCTGCCATTTTTGCAGGCAGCCTGCAAACAGGAAGTGCCTGCAAACAGGAAGTGACTGTGCTGCTCTGCATTCTGGGACTGCTGACCTTTCCCTGACCCCAGCTCTGCTCTGTCTGAGCAAAGCACAGCTATAACCCGCCCCCCTGTACCTTATCCCACTCTCCTCTCCTCAGTAAGTGTGATGCTTCTGAGTCAAGATGGCGGCGCCCGTATCCTAAATTCCCGAACAGAGTTGCAGCCCAGTGGGGGAAAGTATAATAAATTAGTGACTAAACATGTAAAATATATTAATTTTAGATGCTGAGGAATTGTTTTTTAAGAGTTTGGGCTTTTCATTAAATCATGGTGAAGGTCCGGTTTAAGCTGCAAGTGGGCTGTGTGTGCATTTATTGGCTTAATTGGTTGGATTACAATTACTGTGATTACTGCTGTTTAACCCCTACTATTTGGATTACGCGGCATATTTATGGTGCTCTAGAGCACCCAGAAACTCATGCAGAATGTTCCTGTAAGCAGTCACATCCTCATTGTCAGCTAGAGAATGCACTTCTAATGACTAGTCCATAATGGGGCATTGCACAATACTGTATTGAGAATGTCAGGAATGTATATGAGGGCAGTTATTAGCAGTAAAGCCACACAGGCCTAGATGTTTCCCACGTGGAGTTGACCGTAAAGCTTTTTCCTTCTCTTCTGTGCTACTTTCTTTTAACTACACAGCAGTCTCTTGGGGCTGGAGTTAATGGAGTTTTCTCATACTGGCATCCAGTCATTAAGGATTCCGATCAACACAGTGAGGAATGCCTATTTTAAGTGTCTACTTTAATGCTGTTGCTATTTTAATACTGAGCAATTCTAGGGTGCCTAATGTACACTGCATACCTTCAAATGTGTGAGCATACCGTATCTTCTGGTTGTTTTGTTTTTGCAAGGGTGCACAATGTTTGGGCTTTGTTATTAGTATTAAATGTTGTGTCTTGATTAGGGAAAAAAATAGTGTCTTACTTTATATGTATGTTCCACCAGATAAAATATTAAAGGCATACATATATTTTTGAAAATTGTAAAATGTCTGGTCTTTTTGCAATGCTGGATGCAGCCATCTTGCAGAGGTTGCACAGAGCGGCATCCCCTGCTCTGTTTGTGGCCCCACCCATTTAAATGGGAGAGCAACAGCACACACAGAGCTGGGGATGCATGTTCTCCTTCTACTAATCAAGATAGAGCATGCTCCCTTGCTGATTGAGGATAGGCGTCTGCACCAACAATGCTAAAGACTCAGAGAGGCCACAAGTTACAGACTGTGAAGACTTACAGAGGCCACAGGTTGCAGACTTTAATGACTTACAGAGGCCACAGGTCACATGTTAAAGTGGACCAAAACCCATATTTTTAACTAGCATCCCCTGAATTGCCCCCCCCCCCACGAATAGTAACTTTTTCCTATTTTTACAGCTCCTGCTTCACTCTAATCCCATATAATGGCGCCTGTTTTAGCTGTAAAGCTCCGCCTCCTCCATTCATTGCCACTGCTGTCATTGCCACATTTATGCAATGACTAATCATCTCCAATCCTACAGAGAAGGGGAACAAAAAAAAGTGTTCCAGGAGCGATTAGATAAGCAAAAATATGAATTTCTTGTTCTACACCCTAAGAAGACAGTATCGGCAGGGGCTTTGGTCAAATGTATTTCACACGTTCAGTGAGTTTTGGTCCGCTTTAACCCTTAAAGTGCCAGACTATGTTTCACTATTTTGCGCTACACATGTTCAACCTTGATTTTTGAAGGGATTTCCAGGGATTTCCCAGGAAAAGTATATATTGTTTTTTTCAGCAGAGTCTGGGCTTCAACATGAAATGTCTTGTATGGCCTTTTTTAGTGGATTCTCAATACTTTTGGGTAAAATATGTGCAAAAAATGTTATTGTGTGTGAAACCCCAATTTCTCCCGGTCACAGCGGTACCACATATGTATAGGTAGACACCCTTTCCTGCCCAGGAGACTCCCCCAAACTGAAACAGAGCTTTAGGAGATTTTCAGATAAAATACAACTGTGATATGCCCTATGCGCATCTTGCAGTTTTTCCAGAAAAACAACCCTTTTCATTTGAAATACCCCTCACAAACTATATATTCTCTGGAAGTACACACCTTAAGCTTTCTAGGCGTACCAGGCTTGTTTACGTGGGCATATTTTTCTGGAAGTAAACCCTCAATCAATTCTTTTGTTGCACAGAGTTTCCCTAAAAAAAGATTAAAAAGGAGGAATCAAAACAAAATTTCCCTAAAAAAAAACTATATGCAAACAAGAAAAACAAGTAAAATCTGAAAAAGCAACATCCCCGAACAGAACAATACCCAACATGCATAGCTAAGAGTTGGCAAACACCCCAAAGTAAAGCATGCGCATAACGGTACTTTTACTTGAAAATTTCAGCTCTGCAGACAAAGTGCGCACATTGCAATTTTTCAACCAAGACAACCCTTTACATTTAGAATTTCCCCCATAAATTGCTTGAAAGTACACATGTTAAGCTTTCTAAGTGTACCCAGCTTATTGTAGTGGGCTTATCTTTCTGGAAGTAATCCCTCAAAGAATTCTAAGGTTGCACAGGGTTTCCCTAAAAAAAAAAAATGTATAAAAAATATGTTTTACTAAAATATCAATATGCAAATAAGAAAAAACAAGCTAAATCTAAAAGCGCAAGGTCCCCCGAGCAGAACAATACCCAACATGTATAGGTGCTATTAACCCTTTTAATTGCCAGCCTACTTGAAGTTTTGTCACCCTCTGTTGACAGTTTATTTTTCCCCATTTTGCGCCATGTTTAACCGTGATTTTTGCCGTAATTTCCAGGAAAAATATATATATATTGTTTGCAGCAGAGTTTAGGCTTTAACCTAAAAATGTCTTGTTTGTAATTTGTAATTTTTCTACAGTTTTTTTAAATATTTTTGCGTAAAAAAAAATATATACCGTATTTTTCGCCATATAAGACGCACCTGCCTATAAGACGCGCCTAGGATTTGGGGTAGGAAAATTTGAAAAAAAATATTTTAAACCAAAAACGCACCATTACAGACAGTGTGGCATCCCCCTCTCCCCCCATTGTCAGTGTGGCATCCCCCTCTCCCCCCATTGTCAGTGTGGCATCCCCCTCTCCCCCCATTGTCAGTATGGCATCCCCCTCTCCCCCCATTGTCAGTATGGCATCCCCCTCTCCCCCCATTGTCAGTATGGCATCCCCGTCTCCCCCCATTGTCAGTGTGGCATCCCCCTCTCCCCCCATTGTCAGTGTGGGATCCCCCTCTCCCCCCATTGTCAGTATGGCATCCCCCTCTCCCCCCATTGTCAGTATGGCATCCCCCTCTCCCCCCATTGTCAGTGTGGCATCCCCCTCTCCCCCCATTGTCAGTGTGGCATCCCCCTCTCCCCCCATTGTCAGTGTGGCATCCCCCTCTCCCCCCATTGTCAGTGTGGCATCCTCCCTCCCCCCATTGTCAGTGTGGCATCCTCCCTTCCCCCATTGTCAGTGTGGCATCCCCCTCTCCCCCCATTGTCAGTGTGGCATCCCCCTCTCCCCGCATTGTCAGTATGGCATCCCCCTCTCCCCCCATTGTCAGTATGGCATCCCCCTCTCCCCCCATTGTCCGTGTGGCATTCTCCCTTCCCCCATTGTCAGTGTGGCATCCTCCCTCCCCCCATTGGTAGTCGGCATCCTCCCTCCCCCCATTGGTAGTCGGCATCCTCCGTCTCCCCATTGGTAGTCGGCATCCCCCTCTCCCCCCATTGTCAGTGTGGCATCCTCCCTTCCCCCATTGTCAGTGTGGCATCCCCCTCTCTCCCCATTGTCAGTGTGGCATCCCCCTCTCCCCCCATTGTCAGTATGGCATCCCCCTCTCCCCCCATTGTCAGTGTGGCATTCTCCCTTCCCCCATTGTCAGTGTGGCATCCTCCCTCCCCCCATTGGTAGTCGGCATCCTCCGTCCCCCCATTGGTAGTCGGCATCCTCCGTCCCCCCATTGGTAGTCGGCATCCCCCGTCCCCGGTATAATAAAAAAAAAAGTATAACTCACCTCTCCGCTGACAAGCGGCTGGCTCCGTGAATCGGGTGGGCGTGGCCTGCGCCGCATCAGCGTCGGCGCAGGCCACGCCCACCCGATTTACGGAGCCGCCCGTAAGAAGCAGCGGCGGGCTGTGTCCCGGCCCCGCCGCTGCGATCGCTGTCTTTTCGGGCAGCAATAGCAGCGGCAGGGCCGGGACACAGCCCGCCCGCTCCTCCATCTGCTGCCTCTTCCTTGCCACACGCAAACACCCAGGTCAGAGCAGCGGGTGGGCGTGGCCTGCACCGAGTCAGTGCAGGCCACGCCCACCTGCTGCGCTGACCTGGGTGCTCGCGTGTGACCTGACAGGAAGAGGCAGCAGATGGAGGAGCGGGCGGGCTGTGTCCCGGCCCCGCCGCTGCTATTGCTGCCTGAAAAGACAGCGATCGCAGCGGCGGGGCCGGGACACAGCCCGCCGCTCCTCTGGCCTTTCTCAGTGTGACGGGCAACGCGGGAGCGCCGGGAACGGGTGAGTTTTTTTTTTAATATATTTTTTTTTTTGTTACATTTTTTTTTTACATTCGCCCGATAAGACGCACGGACATTTTCCCCCCACTTTTGGGGAAAAATAAGTGCGTCTTATAGGGCGAAAAATACGGTATCTTTTTTAGACAACTGTCTCCTTTATTTTAAATAAAACATTTGTTTTATTAATGAATAGCATATTACATGTAAAAGCCCCATTTCTCCCGATAACAACTTGCCCAGGAAACTTCCAAACTGAAAAGAGCACTTTATAACATTTACAAATAAAATTGAACTACTATCCACACTATAAACATAAGGGGTTAATTAAAAAAAAAATTACATGGGGCGTTAAAAACCCTTAAAAATCCCCCCAAAAAATGATATGGGGCCCCCCTTACCCATCATAACCAGCCCGGGACCAGCTATGGGGGCTTGTAGGAACAGGGCGCAAGCCCACATAGCCATGGGCAGGGCCCTTCTGCCCCCCTTGGGCTTTGGGGAGGCAGGTAATTGGGGGTGCCGGGGGTTAATGGCAAGTCACCCGCTAGCCGCAGGTGACTTGCTAGCCCCCAGCCTTGGAGAAAAAATATTTTATTTATTATTTTTTTTAATACCTACCTCCCCATCCATCCCTGGGCACTGTGTGCCATGCTGATCACTCTGGCTTCTGCTCTCCTATTGGAAGCCTTTTATAGCTGCTGGGCGAAAGAACATAAGGGGTTAATTAAAAAAATGAAATAGGGTCCCCCCTCCCAGGGGGGGGAGACCCAATTTTTGGGGGTTTTGGGTTAAAAACCCTTAAAAATAAAAAAAATGACATGGGGTCCCCCTACCCAAAATAAACAGCCCGGGACCAGCTATGGGGGCTTGTAGGAACAGGGCTCAGGGGCCAGCTTTGGAGGCCTCCCGCCCTGCAGGCTACAAGCCCACATAGCCACGGGCCGGGCCCTTCTGCCCCCCCCCCGGGCTTTGGGGAGGCAGTAATTGGGGGTGCCGGGGGTTAATGGCAAGTCACCCGCTAACTGCAGGTGACTTGTCAGCCCCCAGCCTTGTGAACTGGTATAGGGATCTCATGGATCCCTTACCAGTTCACAAAGGGTTAAATGTAAAAATAAACACACAGACACATAATAAAAATATTCTTTTTTTTTTTTTTCTTTACTCACCTCCGATCCTCCTCTGTCCCCCCACGATCCCCGATGACAGCTGTCTGGTGCTTGGTGGAGGGGACTGGGGGGGCGAGGGATCACAGTTCTCTCCTCCTCCCAACCGCTCTCCCCCAAGCATCCAGCAAGACTGATAGTCTCGGGTGAGGGTCAGAGAAGCCGGCTGTCCGGTGATGCCACTGTGATGTCACCTGGCACCGCCCCCAAGGGGGCAGGGCTAGCAGCCGCGAACAAGGAAGTGAGGGAGAGGGCCCGGGGGGGGGGCTCTTCCGGTGAAGAGGAGACCCCCTCGGGAGGGATCGCGGCCACTATGTGAGACTTAGGTAGCCTTACAAAGGCCACAGGTTACAGACTGTGAAGACTTACACAGGTCACAGGTTACAGAATGTCAAGACTTACGCAGGTCACAGGTTATAGATTGTGAAGACTAACAACACATTTCAAATCGTGGAGACTGCAGTTGCGGGGCATAGAGTAAGTTCGATGAACATTGAATAAATCCTGTCACTCTTATGACCGTTTTGGGGCCATGCAGGGTACCCTTCTCAGGGATAACAGACAAACATGTTGCAAGTAATATGAACCAAGTGAAAGCACATTTAATTAATATGTTTTATGGACCTATTAAAAAAGGTTTGTCTGGGCAAAAAACAAAAAAATTCTAACCTTTTGTCCGCGAACTGCTCTAGCCCTATAAAACATACTGGGTCCTAAGATCAAGACTCATGGCATCCACAGTTGTCCACCATTTACTGGAAACATAAGGGAAAAGTGCCCGCCTCTGTGTCTGGAGCGTGCCCGCTCCAGTCTTATGCATGGATTCTGTATGGATCTGGATCTTGGATCTGCAGTGCCTTCACAAACCAGTGCAACCACCACCTTACCGGATACTATTGTAATGGTAAGCAGTGCAGCTGTTACTGACAAAAACTTAAATCAGACCAACAAAACAAAAAGTGCTCATATGCATCCCTCCCCAGGGCAATTTAGATTACTGCACATAAAAATTAATTTACCTTTTCCTTGCTCCTTCTGTAGAGAATTTTAGAAACAAAATGGCTTCTCATGCATCTGTAGGCCACCTGTAAACAGGAAGTGCTGCTAGGCTTCCTGCTACTGTTATATCAGTTGAATCCAGGCAGCAGCATGGGTAATATTCTGGGAATGGAAGCTTCAAAATGGCCACTACCTTTCTTTTCCAACTGTGCCAGGCTGTTGGTCCGGTTAAAAGTAATTTTTCAGTCATAAACAAAAAAAACGCTATGCTCACCTTAAAGGAGCACTATCGCGAAATTGTGTAATGTTAAAAATCCATATAAACACATTGGTTAATGAGAGGAGCGGTCACTTATATACCTGAACTGAATAAAACACCCGCCAAGCTTGTGGTTTATTATCACATGGTAGGAACAAAATCCAGGGGTCACAGGTTTAGTCTATGAGGGGTGACAGAGCCTGTCACCCCAGCTGTCCTTTTCCTTCCATTAATATAAAAGAAACAAGCCTGGCTTGATATTTCTTGATGCTGGGTATATAAGTGACCTGTCCTCCCGCCATCCTGCATTGGTCCATTTTTTCATGATAGTGCTCATTTAAGTCCCACGTAGCCCATAGCTGCTAGTCTGGGGCTGCTGTGCTTACCTCATTGTTAGATCCACATCCAGCGCTGCCCAGAAGATCACTACACTCCTCTCGCTCGTTATGGTCATCGTGTGGTCTCTTTCTGGGTCCCTCAGCCATGGCGATGCCCCAGCCATCAATCACGGTGATCTGCCATGCCCCCTGTACTGCAATGAAAGGGGGGGCATGGCAGCTCACCGTGACTAATGGCTGGGACGCTGCTGTGTCTGAGGGACCCAGGAAGAGACTGCATGACGAGCTAGGAGAGCACGGTGATTAGCTGGGTGGCGCTGGATGTGGATTTAACAATGAAGTAAGCCCTGCAGCCCTGTACTAGCAGCTATGGACTACGTGGGACCTAAGGTGATCATAGCACTTTTTTGTTTTTGGCTGGAAATTGTCTTTAAGTGGGTCATTAGCGGTTGCTTTAGCTTGGTGTTGGCAGTGTGAAATAATTGTTATATTATATAACATAAATGATCATGCATAGTTTTAGTCGTATTGTACTAAGGATCATATGATATTAGCTTGTTTCAGTAAGTCTTTCATACTGTCCAGGGGAAATCCTGTGTCCCTAGAATATGGCCAAAGCATAATGTCCACAACAACTGCCTGGCTAACAGATTCATGGCAAAGTGCTTGGATGCCGACGTGGTCTATGCATGTGCTGAGGGATCACATTTTATGGGAATCCTGGGGTATTTCACACAACAGTGCATCCCAAACTGGGATTCCCGGGGGACACAGAATTGGCTGGCTCAAGAGTCTTTTAGACTAAACAGGGTTTTGGTCCTTTTAACCGTTGTGTATTACCAGTAATGAAGTTTCATTTTAGAGCAAAATAGTTTTCTATTCGGAATTTGGCCACAGGGTGTCGCTAGTTGAGCACAGTCTTATTATCTGTTTATACAGATTACAGTATTTCTTGATGCGTGAAATGCATCAAGAGATGAACAAAGAATTTCATATGACTGGTTACACAATAAATTCTAAAGAACAGATACATTTCAATTACTATTGTGGATCTATAATGCTGAAAGGAATGAAAAGGGAAGTAACAAATTAACAGAAATTACAGTCACTATCTTTCACATCCACAGCCACAACTGCTTTCCAACAACCATCCTCTCTCTCTGACATAACATGTGCTGTTAGTGAGTGGATGTTAATAGTTTAACCGGACCAACACCCTTACAAGAAACCGTGCTCATTTGCCAGGGCAATTCAGATTGCTGCACATAATAATTAATTTACCTTTTTGTAACTCTTGCCATGTTTGCCCCCCCCCATGGCATTCTATGGATCTGCCAGTAGCCTGCAAATAGGAAGTACTGAGTACTGCTGGGTTTTCTGCTGCTGTGCATTGTGGGATATGTGAGTTAAATGTCAGTTAAATCCAGATATCAGCAAGGAAGCCTCCCAAGTGCTCTTAAATGGTCACAACCAGGAGAAAAATCGGTGACGCAACATTTCAACTTTGAGTAGATACAGAAGCAAATGTAAGTATCAACAATGATTTTGTATGATTCATGCATATAGGGGGCGAGTGAGTTATGGGGTGTTTTTCTTTTTTCAACAGTGCAAAGCTGTTGGTCTGGTTTTAAAGTGGACCAACACCCACGGGTGATCGGCCCGGGAATCTATAAGATTCCCGGGCCGATCACCCCCCACCCCGCGGGACATCCGAGATCGGGATGTCCCGCGGGGTGAAACCCCCCCAAACACCCCAACCCACCTACCTTACCGGCCGCCGCCGCCTCCCTCGCGCCCCTGTAGGCGTGCGCGCCTCCGTGCCGGCCGTCTGCGAATGGCCGGCGCGGGCGCGCGCGCGCGTCAAAAGTGACGCGAGGGAGGGGTCGGCGGTCGCCGCCGCTTAGACGTTCCAGATCTTCCCTTGTACGTCGGCGCTGGGAGCGGGGAGAGGTGAGTTTTTCGGGGGGTTAGGGGGGGTTTCACACAGCGGGGCACCCCGATCGGGGGTGCCCCACCGAAGTGGACCAAGACCCAGGATAGTCAAAATCCTGGGTGTTGGTCCACTTTAAATACCAACTGGTGGGCTATGTTGTGATGCCCAATGACATCCAGCTATGGAGTATTACTGTACCTACAGCTCTATTTAGTATTATTTAAACACAGCCAAAGCTCTGCTGATTCAGCCCTAAAGTCGAAAATAATCCAGGGCCAACCAATTCCCTGGCCCAGGGCATTCCAAATAGGGCTGTTTGAAATCCCTCAGTTTGCTTTGTTTACTTTCCTTGCCACCTTGCATGCATGTACCAGGATGGTATCCCTCCAGCTGAGGTGCACACCGGCATCAGGCCAGTCATTACCAGAGGGAAGAGACCACAGGGATGCTGGATGCTCGCAGCAATGTGTGTCAGGCTCTGCTTGCAAACCGAGTTTTATGCTGTTTATTTATATGCACGTCATAGGGTGATGTTCAAAATGCACATGGGATTGCCAGTGTGATGAGTAAACAAGACGAACCAAGGTTTCCACACAATAGGGGCATCCCAAATCGGGTTGCCGCTGACGGAAAGGAATAAAACCTAGCATATAATTCTGGGTTATGATCTATTTTAAAGTGAATATGTCACCAGGAAGGCTCAAGGGACTGTGAACATAATGGCAATGATCTATTTACTGCAGTACAGGGTAGAGGCTGTAGCAATTAAAGTAACAAAATGGGCTTAGCTTAGAATACATAATACAAGGTATTTACACATCTGAGGCTCAGTTTACACTGTTACCAAGCAGGATGAGGTGGGAGGAAGTTTCTTGCTTGGACGGGGCTTTAAACTGACCAGATGTCCCACTTTTTGGCAAGACTGTTTTACCAAATTAAGGAAGTCTGGTCAATTTTCAACTGGAGCCCTGCTCTCGCTTATAGGTAGTGAAATCTATATATTTGTTGAGCATTAGGTCAGTTTCCAACATAATTAACAGACTGGATATATCCAAGTAATGCTTTAGGTGCTTGTCTGGAGGCACGGCTACACCTATTTACATACAGTATTGTAGCATAGAATGCTGCGGATATTTGTTCCACAAAAGCCTGCAGATTGGCAACACCCCCAAACCACACCCATGTCACCCCCCCAAACCTCACCCATTAATGTGGTCAGTTTAAGTGTCCCACTTCGAGTCCCCCAAACAATGGTCAGTTAGTTAAAAAATGTCCACACAGCAACAGGTATGTTCCTACTGGAATCAATGGGTTTGCTCAGAGTCTTTACAGAAAAATTCTGAAAATGTGAGGTGGTGGGGACTAATTTGAATAAAATAGAAGCAGAAATTGAACTATGCATTAGGAGGTTTATATAGAAATTTGTGACGCAGGTACTTTCATTAAAAATACATGGATATTATTTAAAAACAAAATTCCTGACTTATGCTTATATTTGTATTGCAGAGAGCATGTTACACAGGTTTTCTATGCAATGAAATACCAGATAGCTGGAGCTAACAATGGCAAGACTAGGTAGACAAATAGGAGACAAATTGGGCTGAAAAAAGAAAAAGGTGAACCAGGGGCAAGGAAATTGCAGCTATCTCAAATGGGTTTAGCTGGGATGATTGTAGAGGCCATGTCATCTGACAAAATACTCCATCACTCATATAACCCTTACATAGCCAAAGGGTGTGTTGGGGCCATTTGCCAATTTTATGCAAATAGTGCTTGTCAAATTTCAACAAAATAAAAAAAAAGGTTTATTAAGTACAAGGTGCAAGGTGCAAAAGGTACACTATGTTGATGGAGTTAAGTACAAGTCTACCTAGAGTCCACTTTTTATTTCAGTGTTCAATTCTGGGCATGACTGTGATTGGCCAGGCGGGACACGTCGTCAGGACATTTATTTAGAGCCAGTGGCTGGAGTGAGGGTTACATAGGTAGTTTTTAAGAATGCTGTTGTCCTTGTCGGGACATTTATTTAGGGACAGTGACTGGAGTGAGGGTCATTGTAGTGAAGTATATCCTTGCTCAGACCATTTGGCTGTCTCTGCTGTTTAATATCAAGTAATAATGGAGTATACCCTTGCTCACACCACTTGGATGTCACAGCAGTTTAATATCAAATAATAGGGGAGTATACCCTTGCTCAGACCACTTGACTGCCACTGCTGTTTAATATCAAGTAATAGTGGAGTATACCCTTGCTCAAACCACTTGGCTGTCACTGCTGTTTAATATCAAGTAATAGTGGAGTATACCCTTGCTCAGACCACTTTTGTGTCACTGTAGTGTAATAACAATTGTTAATGAAGTAAACATTCGCTCAGGCCACGTCGAGTGCTTTTGACGTAGGGTCCCCCTTACCCAGCATTACCGACCCGGACCAGCTATGGGGGCTTGTAGAACAGGGCGCAGGGGCCAGCGTTGGTGGCCCCTGGCCCTGCAGGCTACTAGCCCACATAGCCACGTGGCCCGGGCCCTTCTGCCCTCCCTGGCCGTTGTGGAGGCAGGTAATGGGGGGCTGGGGGTTATGGCAAGTCACCCGCTTGCCGCAGGTGACCTGCCATACCCAGAGCCTTGTGAACTGGTATAAGGGGTCTTATGGACCCCTTACCAGTTCACAAAGGGTTAAGTAATAAAAAGACACAGACACAAAATTCTTTATTATTCTTTTTTCACTTATACTTACCTCCCATCCAGTGTCCCGCGCCGCTGCAGATGACAGTTGTCGGTAGTGATCGGAGCAGGGAGGCAGGGAGATCAGAGCCTCCCTGCCTGCCACCCTCCCTGCTCCGATCGCTATCAACAACTGACAGAACGGAGCTTGGGTGCCGGTAACCCGAGGAGCTGGATGACGTCATCAAGTGGGCGGGGCTAGGGGCGGTGCCAGCACCGACCGAAGAGGGTGGTGAGGGCCTGTTTCTGGGCCCTCACCTGAAGCGTGGAAAGCCCAGGGGGGGGGGATCAGAGCCCCCCTGGTGAAGAGAAGACCCGGGGAGAGCCATCGTGCTGCGAGGTGAGTAAATGACGTTTACTTTTTTTTTTTTTTCAGATGTCGGCGCCGGCGGGGCGGGGGGGGGGGCTATTCCGGGCCCCCTGCTGGAGACCAGAAGCCCGGAGGCGAAAATCTACTACTTGATTCTTGTACAGAATCGCTGGCACTTTCAAATGAGGGGTAAGGTAAGTCTGTATTTTACTTTTTTTTTTATGGGGCTCTAAAGTCAGCTACGTGAGAGTCACGTAGCTGGCACTAGAAGGGCTAAGCTGTGTAAAGTAATTAAAACAAAAGAGGACAGCAGGCAGCTACAAACAGATTTAGATAAATTGGAAGCATGGACAGTTAAATGGCAAATGAAGTTTAACACAGATAAATGTAAGGTTATGCACATGGGAAGGAGAAATCTGTATCATGATTACACACTAAATAAACAAACACTTGGTAAAACAACAATGGAAAAGGACCTAGGGGTTTTAGTTGACAATAAGCTCAACTGTAGTAATCAATGCCAGGCAGCTGCTACCAAAGCAAATAGGATCATGGGGTGCATCAGGAGGGGCATAGGTGCTCATGACCAGAGCATCATTTTACCCCTGTACAAGTCACTGGTCAGACCACATATGGAGTACTGTGTACAGTTCTGGGCACCTGTGCTTAAGAAGGACATATCAGAACTGGAGCGCGTTCAAAGAAGGGCAACAAAGTTAATAAAAGGAGTGCGGGTACCCTGAAAGATTGTCAAAGTTAGGTTTATTTAGTTTAGAAAAAAGACGATTGAGGGGTGATCTAATAACTATGTATAAATATATTCGAGGTCAATACAAAGATCTGTCCCACAATCTATTTATACCTCGGAGTGTAACTATAACCCGAGGGCATCCACTAAGGTTAGAGGAAAGGTGCTTTCTCCACCGACATAGGAGGGGATTCTTCTCTGTAAGAGCAGTGAAACTATGGAACTCTCTGCCAGAGGAGGTAGTTATGATGGATACAGTAAAAACTTTCAAAAGTGGTCTTGATGCCTTCCTGGCATGTAATAACATTTCCAGCTTTGGCTACTAGACCACTGGAAGAAGATCTATAGTGGCCGGGATGCCCTCCTTGCATGTAATAACATTTCCAGCTATGGCTACTAGACCACTGGAAGGAGTTAAACAGGCTGAACTGGATGGACTAAAGTCTTTATTTAGCCTTACATACTATGTTACTATGTTACTATGAGCTTAATCGCTTTTTGGCGGGGGCAGGGAGAGGGTTATTTTTAATTTTACTGGAAGGGGCTGGAGTGGCCCTTTAACCCTTCTCCAAAAGAGTTAAAACATTTCAGCTATAAAATAAAATAATAAATAATGAACTGCCTAAACTATATCCCTGTCACTAATCTATGCATTTTTCACTGGAATAATTATTTCCTGTAATTAAAGCCTACATGTTTCAAAAATGTGTAAGCAGGCAGAAGGACCGTAATTAGTATTTAAGCATATTAGCCTTGATTTATAGACACATTCGTCTGGACATCCGTAGCTGTCTGTGAAAGTTTTTGTGGGTGTTTGTAATTTTTTTAGGTTTTTTCCGCTGCATTTTCATTCGTACGTTCGTTCGAGCTCATGCGTATATGCGATTTCGATGAACGAAAGTAAATTGGATCCTTTGCGTTAGTTCTGATCATTTTCCCATTTAAATCTGATATTTTGCGCTCGTTCAGATAACTTACGTTATTGGTATGGGCTTGCGTCTCATTCAGAGAGCTGATTGCTGAGGGACCACCACCCTATAAAACCGTTTCATTTGCGATCCCCTTACGGGACCATTTTGACCTCGGATACCTTGCAATCACCATGTTTTGTGCCTTTGTGGAGGAACATCACCAACTCCAGCTAATGGGCATTGAATGTATCAGCAGGGCCGAGGCCAGATTGCAGCGGCGATGCATGCATATCGATCGCATGCATGACGTTGAGCTGTTCGAGCTCACCAGACTTAGTCGCGCTTCTCTCCATACGTTGTATAGTGAGCTGCGGCCATGGTTAGCCCGCACCACAAGGAAGGGGCAAGTAATTTCAGGTATGACCAAGATGCTTGGCTGCCTGCAATTTTTGGCAAACGGCTCCCTCCTTGTAAATTGTCCCTGTGAAATAGCTTACACTGTATATCTATTAATCCCTCCTTGTAAATTGTCCCTGTGAAATAGCTTACACTGTATATCTATTAATCCCTCCTTGTAAATTGTCCCTGTAAAATAGCTTACACTGTATATCTCTTAATCCCTTCTTGTAAATTGTCCCCGTGAAATAGCTTACACTGTATATCTCTTAATCCCTCCTTGTAAATTATCCCTGTGAAATAGCTTACACTGTATATCTCTTAATCCCTCCTTGTAAATTATCCCTGTGAAATAGCTTACACTGTATATCTATTAATCCCTCCTTGTAAATTGCCCCTGTGAAATGGCTTACACTGCATATCTATTAATCCCTCCTTGTAAATTGTCCCTGTGAAATAGCTTACACTGCATATCTATTAATCCCTCCTTATAAATTTTCCCTGTGAAATAGCTTACACTGTATATCTATTAATCCCTCCTTGTAAATTGTTCATGTGATACATTTGGCCGTCTTTAGCTTTATCAATTTTTTTCATGTCGGCCAAAGCCAAACATTTTCATGTGGACCGTAATTAGTCATTTTCAAGGTAATCTTTAGTTGATCCAACATACATATCCTTTTTTGGGCTAAAAAATACTCAGGTACTTAGTGTTATTTGTATCGCCCAACATGTTTTTGGGAGGGTGTTAGGTAAACTACTCAAACAGAAGCTTGGTGCTGAAAAGCCCAAGAGGCTCCAATAGCACGAGCAGAATGAGCGGTGACACGAAAAGGGGGAACCTTCCCCTTTGCCATATAGGCTCCAATGATAGCCTGACGTATCCACTTACTAAGGGAAGATTTGGCAGGAGCAAAACCCTTCTTGGGCCCAGAAGGCACAACAAAAAAGGCATCCGTCTTGCGGAAGGCCGAGGTAGTAACTAAATAATACTTAACACAACGAACTACATCCAAAGAATGTAAGACCCTTTCCTTGTCGTTACTAGGTTTAGGACACAAGGAAGGAAGAACTATATCCTGATTTAGGTGGAAAGCAGACACCACCTTAGGAAGGAAATCCGGTTTAAACGGAAAACAAACTTATCTCGATGCCTCTCAAAATAAGGGGCTTGAATAGACAAAGCCGCCAGTTCAGAAACTCGGCGGACAGAAGTAATAGCAACCAAAAAGGCAACCTTCTGAGTAAGAATAGGAAGAGGAATATCCTGCAATGGCTCAAAGGGAGCAGCTTGCATAGCCGAAAGCACCAAATTAAGATCCCAAACAGGAAGTAAAGGCTTTCTGGGAGGCCGCACATGCGCAACTCCTTGGTAAAAGGTCTTAACCAAAGGATGAAGAGCAAACGATCTTTGAAAGAAAATTGCCAAGGCAGAGACTTGCCCTTTCAAAGTACTAATCTGTAATCCCATATCCAGACCTCGTTGCAGATATTCCAGAATTCTAGGAATAGAAAATACTCTACAGGGCAAAGCCCTGGATTCACACCAATCAATATAGGACCTCCAAGTCCTGTAATAAATGACAGAGGAAGACTTCTTCCTAGCTCTAATAAGAGTCTGAATAACCACATCAGAAAGACCTTCTTCTTTCAAGATGGAGACTTCAACAGCCATGCCGTCAAAGCCAGCGTTTGTAAATTGGGGTAACAAAGTTGACCCTGAGTGATGAGATCTGGAAGAAGAGGCAGATGGACACGATCCACTGCCAGCCTTATGACGTCTGCGTACCACAGACGTCTTGGCCACCTTGGAGCCACCAGAATTGCTGGCACCTCCTCCAGTGCTAGCTTGCGCACCACCTTGCTGATCATGGAGAATGGGGGAAACAGATATAGGAACCCCAGATCCCTCCAGGCTAGAGACATGGCATCCGCTGCCACTGCCAGAGGATCCTAGGATAGAGACACAAAAGCTGGCAGCTTGTGATTGTGACGAGAAGCAAACAGGTCCAACCGTGGAGTCCCCCACTTGTGACAGAGGAACTGAAAGACCCTTGGATTGAGAGACCATTCTCCCTGGCGAGAACATCCCCTGCTCAGGGAGTCTGCCTCCACCTTCTCTATCCCCGGAATGTAAACTGCTGATATGCAGGGAACCTTGATCTCTGCCCACTGAAGGATCAGAGAAACTTCCCGGAGGGCACCCCAACTGCGAGTCCCTCCCTGGTGATTGATGTATGCAACAGCTGTTCGGTTGTCTGACCGAATCTGAACTGGCAGACCCTGTAAGAAATGGGTCAGTCGAAGTAGAACAAGACATATGGCCCGAAGCTCTAATACATTGATTGGAGAATGAGCCTCCTGAGTCCCCCACAATCCTTGGAACTGATGCTTCTTCCAGAAACCCCCCAGCCCACCAGGCTGGCATCCGTGGTAACCAGTCAGAAATGACCTCCCTTCTGGAGGTTGTGCGATATTAACCACCACTGAAGGGACTGCAAAACGTGGGGCGACAATAGACAAGTGTGATTCAATGATAGTGGGCACCTGTCCCACTTTGCCAAGAGGAAGAGCTGAAGCGTCCTTATGTGAAACTGGGCAAACGGGACTGCCTCGAATGCAGCTACCATCAATCCCACTAGTCTCATCCCTAGACGGATAGACTGACGAGGGTTGGACAAGAATAGACGAATCAAGTCCTGAATCAGAACCATCTTGAACTGAGAAAGAAAAACCTTTGCCTGAAATGTATCCAGAATCAGACCCAGGAAGGGAATTTCCCTGGACGGACAGAGAGAGGATTTGGGGTAACTTATTACCCATCCGAACCTTTCTAGCGTAGAGACCACCCTCCTGATAAACTATATGTCTAAATTCCGCACCACAATATTAAACTAAATTCTAATACCTGTGGCCGTGCGGTGGTGGAAGACTATTCCAATAGGAGTAGAACCAAAATATTGTAGTGGTGAGGCCAGCAATTCACCCAGTATAGCTTCACACCATCGCACCTCCTCCACAGTGTTTAATAAACAAATTAGATAATCATAATGAATTCATAAATAATTTATTAATAATTACCCACAAAAATCACTTGACAGACAATTAAAAAACATTTAAGACTAAACCGTACATTTCCCCAGGGCATCCCAGTTTATCCCAAATACCCATAACAATAATTCCTAAAGTGCCTAAGTGCAAATCTGTGCAAATACAACATTAATGATACAACATGTGGCAAGACAGAGAAGATAAAAACTGATCAAAAGGTATCAAAATACAACAAGCCAATTAACACACACACATCACCTGAGTGAGCAACTCTAATGTGTTCACAGGAATGCCCCAGTCAAGTAACGGTCCCCCAACGTGTTTCGTGGCCCCCCGCTCACAGGCCACTTTATCAAGGTTAGTGGAGGGTGCCCCATTACTGCCCTTATATATGAGACTCTTTTAATCATAGCAGGGCGCACGCGCGGGCGTGCAGCACGACCCCGGCCGGAAGCCGGCCACACGCACACAGGCAGCTACGTCCGTTGGTGTCAAAGCCCCGCCCCCCAGACCGTCCCCCCAGCCAGCCGCACACATAAGCATCACTAATAGTATGCGAGTTACGGCTGTAGGTGGGATGGAGGGGACGGAGTTCCTCCTACCATCAGCACGGGTCTCAGTGAATGTAACCGGCATTGTAGCAAGTGTTACAAATAATACAGTGTAATGGGGCAGTATCCACCACCGATATGAATACATACATGTTACATGAATACAATCCCAGACATAACATATATTGTATTAAAAGAATCATTTATTGAAAAAGTCTAAAATCATATATTATCCACAATAATTCCCCAATAATACATTTAAATGAATATATACACAGAATTCTAACTACATATAATTAAATAACCATAATTATAATGAATCCATACACATAATATGATGGGTAATGAGACACATGCTACAAATATCCCAGATCGGGGTGTCCATTCCCAAACATATTATTATCTCTTTAGAGGTCAACAGGTTAAACCCCAATTCAAAAGTTTTAGAAGGGGATTTTAATTAGATTTAAATAATCCAGAACTATACCAAAAGAGAGTGGAATGGGGTTATATATTAACGGGAAATATTTATATATATTTAAAAAAAAATTATATGATAATTAATCTATTAATCAAATTAAATAAATTCCTAATTCCAATAAATAAATAGATAAATAACCAAATACATAACTACATCCAAATTAAATTAAATTAAATTAAATCACTTTATTCTATCATTTGATTCCTTAATTTTAGCTTTAGTTAATAAAAATAAAAATTTAAATTTAAATTAAAAATTAGTTTTTATTATTATTATTATTATTATTCATTATTTTCCTTCACCACCTGGTCCCTCTCCCCCATATGGAATTCAACAAAATAAATTATAATAATATCATGTATGCAACAAACTAAGTAAGTAAATAAATAAATAATCAATCCATTAAACATAATTAAACCCACTGTAAATATAAAGAAAAAAAATGTTTTTATATTTATATTATAACAAATGAATAAATGTGTCATTGAATAAATAATAAATATTTAATAAATAATTAATAAATGAAAAAATATGTGTGTTGAAAATAATTAATCAAAAAGTATTATTAATTGGTGCCCATTGTAAATCCATAGAAAAATCTGTCCCCTCTCTATATAAAATAATTAACCCAGTGAAAGATTATAAATATAATATATATATATATATATATATAAACCAACACACCTCAACCAATAATACATTATTTAATTGGATAACCAAATAGTTAAATTAGAAAATTAAAAAATTAATTAATAATTTTTACTAAACCATAATACACCATATAATTCATCAAAATAAATAAATAAAAAAAGCAATTACTTATCCAATAAAATAATTAATCATTAAATACTTATTAAGTGAATGTAGTGAACTCAACTTCTATTTGTTGCATATATATATATATATAAGTACATTCATTTATTCAATTCCAGAAGATGTAATTCTTTAGGGAGTATTTCAATCTTCAATAATCCAAGTGGGGAAAGGAATAGTAGTTGGAACAAGACTCTAAAGATTCCCACTGATTTGTCTTTGTCACAAGCCTGCATATAGAACATCTTCCACAGGGATGACAGCCCGTTGGTGCATCTCTCTCCAACCAGGTCCTAGGTCGTGTAAAGTGACTTCTACAGAGTTGATCCTTAAGTTTGGGGGCCCTTTTAGCTGTCAATCTTGGTCTCAGGTTTTCTTTCCTTCTCATTTTTGGTGTTAGCATCTCCACCCGATCCTTATTCTTTATATTCTGGAAGGCTCTTGAGACCAATTTTCTTGGATAGCCTCGGTCCAGGAAACGTTGTGTAAGGTCCTTGGCCTGTATTTTAAATGGAATCTCTTCCGAGCAATTTCGTCTCAGTCTTGCAAACTGACCACGTGGAATCCCACCCCTAAGGTGTCTTGGGTGAAAGCTCTGGTAATGCAACAGGCCATTTACCGCTGTTTCCTTCCTATACAATGCCATGGAAATCCTTCCATTTTCCATATTCACCGTCCTGGTGTCCAACTCTGATTGTTCGAGGGAGGAGGCCGCAATAAGAAGATCGTCCAGGAAAGGCACAATGCGGATGCCCCTGGACCCTGAATATAGCCATCACTCTGGGTAAAGACTCATGGGGCCGAGGTAAGGCCGAATGGCAGGGCCACAAATTGATAATGCTGGTCTTCTACAGAGAACCTGAGAAATCTCTGGTGACCCGGAAAAATTGGAATGTGTAAATAAGCATCCTTGATGTCTATGGATGTCATGAAGTCCCCCTGACAGAGAACATTGATCGTTGATCGCAGAGACTCCATACTGAATTTTCTGAAACTGATAAATTGATTGGGTCTCCTTAGGTCTAGGATAGGCCGAACAGAGCCGTCCTTTTTGGGTACCGTGAATAGGTTGGAATAAAACCCCAAACCCCTTTCCGCTGGGGGCACTAGGCAGATGACAGCCATGTTTAACAGATACGCTACTGCTGCCCGCAGTCCCTGCGCAATTGCCGGATCTGACGTCATCCGGGACATGAAAAATCTGGGAGGAGGCCGGAACTCGAATTCCAGTTTGTAACCGGAAGAAACTACTTCCAGAACCCAATTGTCTGATACCTCCTGAACCCAGACCTGGAAGAAGAACCGCAGCCGTCCCCCCACCCATAAGGGTGAGGGTGTCCCTTCATTGTTGAGCAGGCTTAGTGGCAGATTTGGTTTTGGACCCCCAATTCTGACTTGGACGGCCACGTCCCTTTCCTCTATTCCATGCATTCCCTCTAGGGGCTGAAAAGGCCGATCCTCTACCGGATCTAGACCCCCGAAAGGAAGGGTTAAAAGAGGCCATTCCACGAAAGGAACAACGTTGTTTCTTGCGCTGAGGTAATTTACCTCCCTTAGTGACAAAATCCAATCTTTCTCCAAAGAGGCGCAATCCCACAAAAGGGAGCGCTATAAGTGATTTCTTGGCTACAATATCAGTACTACTTGGCTACAATATGGCGACTAACAAGGCAGAGGTTCTGCTGCACATGACCAGAGTGTCATCTAAGGCAGAAGGTACAAAGGATGAAAACATCTCACATCGCTTAAGAGCGGCGTACTCATCAGAGGCCGGATCAAGCCCTGAGTAATTCATTAGGTCTCTCACAACAGACCTAATAGCCACTGCCATGAGCGCTGAAGCACCAACAGGCAGCAAGGCCGAGCCCACACTGGAAAAAGCGTGGCACGCCATTTGATCAATACGCTTATCCTCTCCGTCTTTAAGTGTAGTGGAGTCAGGAGAATGCAACACAGAAGAATTGGATAAATTAAGCACAGGGGCATCCACCACAGGTGGTGATGACCAACGTTTAACAGTATCAGCTGGGAAGGGATACTTCTTGTCCCAGCCCAAGGGAATGCCAGGAAGCCGCGCAGGCTTCTCCATTCTTTAAGAATAATATCAAAAAATGCTTTTGATCTGGGATTTCTAAACGAGGTTTAGAGGCTCCAAAGAATTCCCCTTTTTAAGGAGGGACTACTTCAGGGGGAGTAATAACCAAAACCTAAAATAACTGAGCAAGAGCTTTTGGGGTATCCACAACACTTGCTTCACCCTGCTCAATCTCAGTACCAACAAATTGCTGTTCATCAGAAACATCTGATTCCTCATATAATTCTCCTTCTTCTAACTGAGAAGGATCAGACCAATCAAGCAATTCACAATTGTCTGACTCACTTGCCGGAGCGGCATGAGTCAAGTGCTTTCTTTTAGCTGAGGCCTTCTTAGGCACAGAGGTAGACATTAATCCTTCAAGATGAGCCAATCTGGCACATAAATCGGCATGCGACTCACCAACCATGACAATATCATTGGGGGTACGGACAAGACATGGCGGAGTAGGAGATGAGGCATTAGCCGCAGGCCCTGAAGCCTGGGCCTCAGTTTGCTGCATAATAGTTAATTGTGCACAAGGGACGCAAATAATTGCGTTATCCCCAACAAGGGATGCCCCACATCCAAAACATTGCCGAGTCTGTGCAGAGGGAATTGCATGTCCGTTATCCTGGGATGCCTCCATATGGTGTTTATTATTATAGTATAACTAATTATAGCCGCCAAGTATATATGGGATTTACGCAATTGCTACCCAGGATGCCCCTTTAAATAGTCCCAAGTGGGAGGATTGAAACACAAATGGACCCCCAAATAAGGCTTAAGGGCTTTTTTTTTTTATATATAAGGACCAGGAGAAACCCCTTTTTAAATAAGGAGTTTCCACCTACAGAGAAAACAAAAAAACTGTCGCCAAATGCACACAATATAAATAAATGACAGAAAAAAACTCCCTTCAGCCAAGCTGAAGGGTACTCACAGCCCATGCAATAAGCTCACATCATGAGGTAAGGCCACAGGGAAGCAGGAAACAGGAAGGAAACAGGAAGTCAAACAGAGCATATCAGGTGCTCTCTGAATAAAAGCATGCCTAAGCCCCGCCCACTTCCAGGATCACATGGGCAAAAATGGAGGGAAACTTCAAATCTGAACACAGCCAGAAACAAAGAGCTTTAATAGGTAAGCAAAAAATGCTGCCTAGACAGAGATAGGAAAATCTAAATAAAACATTTCCTATTAAATAGTATAGTAAAACATACATAATAAAAATAAGAAAAAAATACTTATTTTATATATCTCATTTTTTTTTTTGTGCATGGTGACAAATAAGCCCAGATAACGCCCCCCTTCCCCCCTCCTTTTTACCCAGCAGGGTTAAAGGGGAACTAAGAGGAGAGGATAGAAATGCACCCATAAGGCACAAGGGTATTATAAAGGGACAGGGGCATCCCATGCCGGGAACACCAACCCTGAAGCCGCCTACCCACATTTGGGTCTCACGGAGGAGTAATACTCCTGTATACACCAGAAGGTGTATGTATCTACCTTTGCCTGAACCACACAGCCAGGGCTGGGAGGCATACAATATAACCAAACAGGTTACACAAGAGTTTCAGACAGAAATAGAGAAAAAAAGGGGCCGGGAGCAAGCCCGGCTACCTGCAGCTTGAAGGAGAGTCATCTTCTGAATGCTTCGCCGACTGTAGAGACGAAAAGACTGAGGAATAGTGGGAGGAACCCAGTACTTATGGACCAGGAGGGGCTCCTTTTTTCCATGTTATCTCTGCAAGATCGCCCTCTACAGGCCGGGTTCCCAAGTGTCATGAATATCGGGAAGTGGGGGGTGTGACATACTAGGAATATATAAGATAGTCTCTTAGTCAGGGGGAACGACTGCTTGTCCCAAAAATTTTTTGTTGGATTGGGTAATTAAGTATTTCTAATTATTTCAGGGGATTCCGGCTATTAGCTTCTTCCCTGGCTGATGACGCCCGTCCTTCGGCCACAGAATGCAGCCCAGGACGCCTACAATCGGGCCCATCGAAAAATCCGGGCCATTGTGGAGAGGGCCTTTGGCCTCCTAAAAACTAGGTTCAGATGTTTGGACCATACCGGGGGGCACTCCAGTATCACCCCAACAAGGTGATTGATATAATACTGGCCTGCTGTGTGCTACACAACTTTGCCATAATGCAGCGTGTCCCCCGGTATGTGGATCTTCCCCCCCTCTCCACCCAGCCAAGAGCCTGATACCAATTACCGTGGCACACCTAGTGCCTCTGGGCAAGCTGTGAGGGCAAATTTGATTAGGACCCATTTTGCCTAATTTTGTTTTCCTGTTTTTGTTTGTTGTATGTATTTGTTGTTTTGGACTCTCATTTGCCTTTGTGAAGGCTTTGTTATTTTATTATTTGAAAATAGTGATGAATGATTTAATAACATTTTCAAACTTGATCTGAGCCTCATTCATTTTTTTCTCACATGTTTGTTTCAAAAAACCTTCAATAATCTCTAAATAACCCAAACATTATGCATCAACTAAGTCCACAACAGCTAAAGTCACATTCAATATATTTAATATAAATATGTCAATTATTAGTTGAAGGGCACTCGCAGACAACATATATATACATAGTAAAACAGAAATATACGTTGGTGCAGGCTCATGGCACCTAGCAATTGGTCACATCCAGGAGTTGTAAAGTAACGCACTCCAGGCCGAAGTTTCCGCGCCAAATAACATATACATACATAGGGAGCAACCATTTACATGCAAATCTTTGGCCAGTAATACATGGGGCCACATACACACCCTCTCCTGCTTGGCCACATTTGCCACAGGCACAGGTGGAAAGCAGCCATACCTATGCTACATCCACACCTGTAAGTCAGTGGCCCACCCAAACAATAACCCCCAGTCCAAATGCAAGTCCAGTCCAATGTTTGCCAGGGTTCAAGGTAGTAGTTTGCCAGCGCAGAATGTCCCCCAATCATGCCTAGAAACAGGATGAGCCAGACACAATTTCCTTAGGCCAAAGCCTGCAGCGTGGCAGCTTGAGCGACAGGTTCAGTGAGGCTTTATCTCAGGCATTGGCTAGTGGGGTATCTCAGCGCTCTAATGAGTTATATGGCCGAAAATCCAAATCATACAAGCAAAGCCATAAAAAAGGCAATGTTGGTAGCACTCACCAGACAGGTCAATACAGTGGGGATGTAGAGGAAAGATGTGGAGCAGATACAGGGCAAATAGCTGTTAACAGGGGCGGACTGGGGACAAAAAATGGCCCGGGAATTTTCTGGTCACACAGGCCCTGCTATACTGTGTCTGGCCCTTTTAATTGCATCCTAAAAGTCCTGCATTTAGCTATTTTGCGACAGTAATCGCAAGCATTGGAGCGTGTTAATCACTGTTCTAATTCAATCGCATGTGTGCTAGTGATTTAAATTGCTTGCACTTTGCAATCGCAGCACTGTACATATAGGTGTATATATATAAAAAAAAAAATATATATATATATATATAATATATATATATGTGCCACAGCCCTGTAATTTTGCTGCTATCAACTCCTCCTGGCCCCACTATGGGGACCAGGAAGCAGATTATGCTGAGCCATGGCTAGGAGTCATGAGGGGGCAAGGCTCTGATATTAACTGGATGGGATCCTGCATCAACAGATGACTGCTCAGTATATTCCCTACTCGCTGCAGACAGCTAAGAGGGTCCACTCGGGTACACTTTTACTTAAATATCTAACCCAAATTCTCTGTTTACCCCATTTCTCCTGTCATTACATTTCTTCTGCCAGCTCTTTTTCTTTCATTTCCCCTCCTTTGTTTTACCCAGGTTAAGAGGTGCCCTGTGTAAAACTTCAGGATGGCACCCAAACACACATATTCACACAAAATAACTACAGAGAAAGAGAGTAGATATGAAAAGATGTATTAAAGGGTACCAACCTTCGATACCCTTTCAGGTTTGCATGTCTAATTGGGATGCCTCACTAGTTTAAAAAAACAGTTTTTGGGCAGCTAACTTACCTCACTCCTGGGTCCCTAGTTGTGTTAGGTTGTATTCATATGCCCTCCAGCTGTATACACGCTGCCACTAACCTATGACAGCAGGGTGATCACATGCTGAATGGTGCTGAGGATGCCACACAATAATTTTTGGCTGTGGAATCAGCTGCCCCCAGAACTCTGACAAAAAAAGGTTGGTTAGAAGGGCTATTTGTTATTTTATAACCTAGCCGGGCATCCCAAATATGCCTAAAGCACCCTTAGAGAGTGGTTGACTGGTCCATATGGTATTGCCAGAATGGCGTAGGATATATAGCCGAGGTCAGGGTTTCATGGAAAACTGAAGGAAATGGGGATAATGTGAAAGAGATAAAAGGGAGGAGAGAAAATTGGAAAAAAATAAATGGCGTGAGCATGGCAAAGAGAGAGAGAGAGAAAGGAATGTAAAAAAAGAAAACAAACAAGGACATTTCATATGGAGAGACAAAAAAGAAAGAGGCAATGTGAATTGAAAGAAACAGTGAGGAAATGTGGAAAAGAGAAAATGTTGGAGGAAATATGGAAAAGTGAAGAGTGAAGGAATGTGGTAAAAAAAATGGGTGAAAAATACTAAAAGTGAGCAAGAGTGAGGGAATATGTAAAAGCGAAAGACATGGAGTATGCAAAGGGGAGGGAGGAGGTAGAGAATATGGGAAAAAAACAAAAGATGGGGGAAATATGAAAAAGAGAGAAAGATGTTGGGAATGTGGAGACGAGAGGGAGGAGGGGCAGAGTGCTGAGAATAGGAAGAGGCAAAACAGAATAAAACCTTGCAGTACATTTAAGTGTGCTTCAACATTACACAAACATTTAGTGGATGCTGCGTTTGTGACCACACGCCCTTAAAGTGGACCAAAACTGACCATGGCATCTAAGAGACTCCAGGGCTGGCTGATTTCCTCTCCCTGACCCTTATGAACTGGGGTGCCCTGCTGTGTGAAACTCTGCCATTCACCTGGAATTCTTACTGGTCCGATGAGCCCTCAAATCATGTGCGGCCAGCGGCAGCATCACTCACATCCTCTTTTTGCTGTGTGCGGCCATACCTGCCACAACTGAATGGCTATGCGTAGGCAGAATGGGTTTCACACAGCTGGGCATCCCAAACCAAGTTTTTCTGGTGATCCCATGACGCCTGCACAGAGAGCAACTGGCATCCCTGGCTGCCCCCTCACCAGCATGGCCTATCTAAATGGGCATCAGAGCCGTAAACAGCCAGAGGTGAGCAGCCAATGGGATGTCAGTCTGGATGACACATGCTCCATGGAAATGTGGAATAAGGTAAAACAAATCTGGCAGAACTGGGGGCTTCACAAAAGGGCTTATCCAAAATCAGGGGGCTTCAGTAAAGCACAAAACAATGTTCGTGCCCCATGCTGTTGTACGTTTTGGTAGACATCAGTGGCTAAATGGTTAATAAAACTTCTCTCTATCTCTCTCTCTCTCTCCTTGACTCCCACCTCATGCTGTGTCCCAGCAGCCTTTATCTTTCTCTTTCATGGTAAACAAGCAGCCGTAGGCCCCTCCATTCACATCCTCGATGAGCAGCACTGCTGGGAATGACGTCAGTTTCTCCCAGCCACCCCTGCGCTGCTGTCAGGCACTGAATGGCTGGGCCGACAGCTGTTGACTTACTATGAAGGATAAAGATACAGGCCGCCAGGACGCAGCCCGAGGTGCGATTTAGAAAGATAGAGAGACATTTTATTAATCATTGAGCTACTAATGTGCGGCCCCTGACTACCCTGCATGTTGCTGCCTGGCCGCTCAAAAAACACTGAACTCCAGCAGCCGGCATATTGACTGCTGCATCAGCATGACTTCACATTGTAGAAGTGTGGGGCAGGCGCGGCCCACCGGGATTTTGCCCGGTTCTCCCGATGGCCAGCACGCCCCTAGCTATTAAAATGGGTGTTGCCCATAAGACCCTGGTGGTGGGCCTTGGGGATGGCCCATCACCTGGGCATGTGTGGCATTCAGAATCTGCCACTGTTCCAACATGAGTCTATTGCTATTTCTAACTTCCTCGAGCATGCCTGTCAAATTATTAGTTAAGGTCGCCATGTGGCTGTTGCTCGTCCTAAATTCTGTCAGCAGAATTTGAATGTATCTAATTGTGCAGTAAGCTGCTCTGTGGTTCTTTGAGTCACCTGGCGAAAGAAACACCTCTCATGGTGCCACGCTGACTCCAGGATCGGCACGCGCCTCCCCTGGGAAACTGGTCGACGTTGCTGACTACATCTCCCAATTCCCCGGGTTTGAGCGCCTGCAGATGCTGGACGTCTAGGGCGAGCAAGAGTCGCAGATGTGCTCGGCAAATCCTCTGCAGAAGAGCTACCACTGGGGACTGTAGGCTCAGTCTCTGCATGCTGCCCATGATGGGCTGGCAGCATGCGTCCAGCTTCACTCTGCTGCAGAGGATTTGGTGCAGTAGCATGTTGGGGCCGTGGCAGATTATGTTCCAAGGGGGTCAGTTGTGAATGTCCCATCAAGGTGGCATCCTCCTCCATCTCCTGGATTTCCTCCATCAGTGTGTGGGTCTGTTGGGACATGTGCAAAAAAAAAGGTTCAGTTTGGTCCATCAATATCTTAGTTATGCTAATTAGTCATGTTCATTAACATGCATCAGCAGCTTCAGCAAAATACACTTACCATATATATCTGCTCCTGGCTCCTAGGCAGCACGGAAGTTGACGGCGTGGTCAAACTGGACAAGGCTTCCACACTTGCTGAGGGTTGATGCTGGGCTGTATTGTAAATAAAAAGGCACGTAAACACGCAAATATCCATTGATGACCTGTATTACTACATATGCTTCAATAAAATACGTGGGCAAGCAGGAATGACAACTCCCCCAACGGTCCAAGGTGACCTTCACTATGAATGTCATTATCTGTTATATGTATGACTCACCCTGTACATACACATTGGTCACCTTAAATAATACAAACATGCATTGTATTAGGGACCCACACTCAGCTTGCAAATAGCATTTGGCTTAGGAGTATGCTGGTGGGCATTCTTCCTATGTAGACCTTTCCCTGACCCCAGATCAAGTATTTGAGACCAAAGCACAGCTAAAACCCAAGTGGCCTAAAGACAAAGAAGGAAGTGTTGGATATGATTGAGTAGAATCACATAACAGGCAGTGCTTTGGTAATATTAAGACTTTAATAGTGACCATAAATACTGTCCAAGGTCATGTATGGGCTGGCAAATTTGAAAATGAACATTCCGCAGACATTACACACCCTGCTAAAACTGTAACCTCCCCTACAAGCCACTCCCTAGGGGCATGTGTTCGTATATGCCTGTGAGCCTCATTTTACACGTTTAAAACATTTCACGGAACGCGTGCGTGGCCGGACGCTGAAGAAGATGGCTGCTTCTTCCTAGTGCTCGGCACCTCAGAGCACAGAAGCCACCCCACAGCAGCTTCCTTTTCGCATAATCGGCCGACAGCTTAGCAGCGGATCTTACCCACCACCTGCCCCAGCCCACAGATGGGGAGAAGCGGGGCCAGGGGAAAGGAGAGGAGGACGGGCGGCGGGAGGAAGAGCGACGCAGGCCCCCGCCAGCCGGACATTATGGCGGAGCTCAGGCGCCAGGCCCAGGCCGCCCACCACTCCAGCGCCAGCCGAGACCCACAACGCGGCGGGCAGCTGAGCCCACCGGATCGGAGCACAGCCCGGGAGCCGGAGGTGGAGGTAGGAGTGGACACTGGCCCCGACCACGTGAGCGGGAGGCGGCAGTCCCCACCGCCGCAGCATCTATTCCGGCCGCACGGGGAGAGCCCTGATGCGCCCCTGTCACCGGGCCCACTGGAGCACCCTGCTGACCCGGGTATGAGCGGGGACTGGGGGGGGGACACGGACTTTCCGCTATTGCAGGGGCCCCTGCACCCTCAGGCTGCGTCCCTGGCCATACCCATGCAGCCCTCCCCCCCTCCTTCATGGCCGCAGCACGGCCTGCGACACCCGCAACACGTGGCTGACCCCTCACCCCCGCCACAAAGCGCACAGCCGAGGGGGAGCCCTGGAGGCGCCGGGCCCCCACACCCGACTACATCTATGCAGCCCTCCTCCCCTCCTCCACAGCCACAGCATGGCCCGCGGCATATGCAACCCACAGCCGATCCCCCGTCCACGCTACAGGGTGCACGGTCGGGGGGGAGCCTCGGAGACGTCGGATCCCCTCTTCTAAGCACACCTACGCGGCCTTCCCCTCCTCCTCCATGGCAGCAGCGCGGCATGCGACACCCGCAACCTGCAGCTGGTCCCCTGTTTTCGCCGCGGGATACACAGTCGGGGGGGAGCCCTGGAGGTGTCGGGCCCCCACACCTGAGCCCAGCGGACCCTGCCCGCGACGAGGACGGTGGCCTGCCCCTGTCCCTTCCTAGCAGCAGGGACGTTCCGCTGATTTTTGATGAGACCTCCAGGCCGGACAGCAGCGATCTCTCCCAGCCCTTGGCTGAAGACGCCCGGGGGGGGGACCAGCGGAGGGCACAGGGATCTCCATACCCAGCTAATCCTATTGTACGCGACGAACAGTTGCTGGCTAAATTTAAGCTGTTATTGCAACAAGAATTGGCCGCAGCAGTGTCCCAGCTTTCTACTAGCTTCGCCAACGACATCAGAGATCTGGGCGACCGGACCAACACGTTAGAGGAAAGAGTGGATGAAATAGTGACGGCCCTGGACTCCGGTGGGTCTGCCACCGCGGCCGTGCGAGAAGAGGTGTCCTTACTTCAACAAAAGCTGGAGGACCTGGAAAACAGATCCAGGAGAGAAAACGTCCGGATCCGGGGTCTCCCGGAGTCCATGGAGGATGTTCCCGCCGCGGTCACAGAGTTACTTCGGGAACTGCTCCCTTCTACGCCAGTCGAGCGCCTAGAACTGGATAGGGCCCATAGGGCCTTGGGTCCCAAAAGATCGGACGGTCGCCCTAGGGACATTGTCATCAGACCCACGTTTTATCGTACAAAGGAGGCTATCCTAGAAGCGTCCAGGGCGGGAACCAATCTCTCCTTTCGGAATCATGCCTATCAGATATTCCCAGATGTTGCCCCCCAGACGCTCCAGCGGCGACGGGAGATGAAACCGGGACTGGAGGTCTTGAAGTCGAACGGTATCAGGTACCGCTGGGGGTTCCCTTTTAGGCTGATGTTCTCCCATGGGGGCCGTCAGTGTACTGCGGGCTCCCTGGGTGAGCTTCAGGGCCTCATCCGGGAGCTCGGCATACCCTTGAGGGACCCGCTTGTGGCCACGCCGGATCGGGTGGCCCAACGGAGTTCCCAGCGCCAGCCGCTGCGGCCCATTTGGGAGAAGGTTCGCCCGCGGAGGAGACGGGACCGGGGAGCCGGCCGCGCGCCGCACTCTGATTCAGACCCAGGCTGAGGTCTTTTAGCGTCAGGATGGGTCGGAGCTGGTGAACTGCGCTTCGATCTCGATTTTAGATGGGCTCTGCTGAGCGAGTGCGGGGGCCGTGCGCCTGTTTCCCTGGGTCCCGCCTTCTCCCCCCCCCCCCTGAGTTACTTGAGTTACTTGTGTTTATATAGGTTATTTACTTGAAATTGCAATGTTACATGTTCATGCCAACGGGGTCTGCAGTGCATTTTTTTTTTTTTTTTCTCCAGATCGGCCTTCCGCGGTGGCGAAGGCTGGGGACCCTTCTGTCCGCTCGAGGGGGAATGAGTGCCTGCCTTGGGCCCTCGGGGTGCGGCGGGAGTACTGTAGAGTTAAGCGACTCACAGAGCGGCACGGATATTCCCCTTTTGGCTTGGGCTAGAAGGAGGGGCATGGGGGGGGCGGATTCCTTCCCCCCCTCTTGCCGGGCTGAACCAATAATGCTAACTGTTCTGGTTACTGTCGGGCTTTGTATCGGGGTGGCGGCCTGTGTCTCTGAGTACCACCCCCCACACTGAACGAGCTGTCCCGGACTGGGTTGCCTGCGCCCCCAGTGCCTGGACGGCTTCCTGCCTTGGCAGGAATCTTTTGGGTCTCTTTTGACCCAGAGGGTCTTTCTGGACCATGGTCCTTACTTTCTCTTTACCATGTGTATATAGTTTGCAATGTTATGCTTTCTTTTGTATGTTGTATCCCTTCCCTCGCTTCCCTCCCTCCTCCCTCCCCCCCTCGCAGCCAGCCTGCCTCTTATGTCCTCTCTTGTGAAAACCAGACCCAATGGTGGGACTGACAGTGAAATTAATCTCCCATAATGTCCAGGGATTTAACAGTCCTGCTAAAAGGAGCAAAGCCTTCCATTACTATAAATCATGTAAGGCGGACATACTGTTCCTCCAGGAAACCAGGTTCTCGACCCACTCTAGACCCAAATACCTAAGCAACCACTTTCCGATGTCCCACATGGCTTGCGCCAGAGAAAAGAAAAGGGGGGTCCTGGTGGCTTTTAGGAAAAATCTCCCCTTTATTTGTTCTAAAGAAATTATTGACCCGACCGGTAGGTATGTCTTGCTACAAGGGTCTCTTTACGATGTCGACTTGACCCTTGTGACATATTATGCTCCTAATTCCTTTCAAACACGCTTTTTTAAACACCTATTGACGGTAATCCGTAACAACACCAAAGGTGTCCTGCTAATGGGTGGCGACTCGAACATGGTACTAGACCCCAAGGCGGATAGATACCGGACGGGCCAAAGGGCGAGTGCGAGGGAGGAGCTGGACCCCCACTCCGCTACGTTTAGGGACCTTTTAGACACCTCTGGCCTGTGCGATGTTTGGAGGGAGAGGAACCCCACCTCTAGGGACTTCACGTTTTACTCTAATCCTCATGGCTCCTTCTGCAGGATCGATCACATTTTTGTCCCCCAATCTATCCTCCCAGCTATGGTCAACTCCAGAATCTACAGCTCGACTTGGTCGGACCATAGCCCGGTGATGGCGGTGGCGGATCTCCTGATCCCAACCAGGCGATCCTGTACTTGGAGACTCAATGACTCCCTCCTGTGCTCTCAAGATACCTGCTCGAGGATCCATGATGCCCTTAAAGATTATTTTGCATTAAATACAGGATCTGTCCGCTCCCCGATTACTCTTTGGGAGGCTCAAAAAGTGGTCATGCGTGGCAACATCATAGGCGTAGCTTCCCGTAAGAAACAAGAGCGGCATCAGCGTCAGAAGGAGTTAATGGCGCGCTACGAACAAGCTGAACTGCTCTGGAAGGAAACTCCAACCGCTAGGAACAAGAAAGCTGTAGATAAACTTAGGCTGGAGCTCAACGTGCTTTTGGATGACCAGGCCGAGAAAAGGCTTCGCTGGGCCAAGCAAAAATTCTATGCTAGGGGCAATAAGCCCGACACCATGATGGCCCGGAAGCTGCGTGCAGCCGAGTTGGATCGCCGGCAGCCAATAAAGCTCAAACTTCCACAGGGCATAATCACGGCCAACCCAGACAAGATTGTGGGGGCTTTCCGCGATTTTCTTTCAAACTTGTACTCGGCCTCCCCGAGAGCCGGCAATGCCGATCTCGAGAAATTCTTCGAGCGCGTTGAGCTGCCGCCTATTGCTCAGGACCATTTGGACCTGATGGATTCCCCCATTACCCCCCAGGAGATTCTCCTGGCCATTAAGGCCACTAAGACTTCTAAAACTCCGGGGCCAGACGGGTTTGGTGGTCTTTACTACAAGAAATTTGCCCCCCTCCTAGCCCCCCACTTGGCCAACCTCTTTAACGCTATGTGTGCGGAGTCATCCATGGGTCCGAGCGCCTTGCTGGCGGACATCTGTATGATACCCAAACCAGATAGGGACGGTCTGATAATTTCAAATTACAGGCCGATCTCTCTAATTAACACTGACGTGAAGTTGTTGGCCAAGGTACTGGCGGGCAGGTTGAACACATTCCTGGAAGGCATCATACATAGGGATCAAGTGGGCTTTGTTCCGACTCGGCAGGCTGGAGACAATATAAGAAGGGTGGTCCACCTGATTCACCACGCTCGGACAAGGAATATCCCGGCTTTTCTGTTGTCTCTAGACATCCAGAAGGCCTTTGACACCATTTCCTGGGATTACCTGCTCTGGGTCTTGCAGAGGTGGGGTTTTGGGCAGCGCTTCCTAGACTGGATAAGAGCCCTTTATAATGCCCCGTCGGCTCGTGTGCGCTATTTGGGTTGTAGCTCGGAGTCCTTCCACATTTATAGAGGTACTAGGCAGGGGTGTCCCCTCTCCCCGATCCTCTTTATAATGGCTCTAGAACCTCTGGGTATAGCGCTTAGGCAGAACCAGGATGTTAGGGGGCTAGAGGTCGCGGGAGTCCAGCACAAGGCTCTCTTCTTTGCTGACGATGCCATGCTGACACTTACACAACCAATTACTTCTCTTCCAAACCTATTTCAAATGCTAGACCACTTTGCCCGCATTTCTGGCCTGGCCATCAATAGTGACAAATCCAGAGCATTAAACGTGTCCCTGGCACCTGAGATGGTGACCCATATTAAATTGAATTTTCCCTTTCAGTGGTCAACGGAACCGCTCCCGTACCTGGGGGTCCGGATCCCGGGGAGGTATGAAGACCTCTATGGGGCTAACTATCCATCCTTATTTGGGTCCCTGGCGCGGCTCCTTGAGACCTGGATGCCTTATCCAATTTCCTGGCTGGGTCGGGTCAATGCAGTAAAGATGTCCATTCTCCCTAAGCTCCTATATTTCTTCAGAGTGTTGCCAGTCTCGATCCCCTCCTATAGATTGCGAGCAATGCAAAAAAAGATTTTAGCTTTTGTCTGGGCTGGAAGGCGCCCGCGAGTACCTAGACGTACGTTGCTTGGCCATAGGTCGTCGGGAGGGCTTGGAGTCCCTAACGTCAACCTGTATTATAAGGCGGCCCAGATAGCCCAATTGATTCCCATGCATTCCCCATCGAAGCCCCCCCTCTGGACTTTTCTGGAGCTCCCAAACGCCTCCCCGAACCCGGTGGATGGTCTTCTTTGGATGGACCCGGCAGTTAGACCTAAGACGCTTAGCCCTTTGATGAGGCACTCCCTCCTGGTGTGGGACTCAGTGAAATATTCAGCCTCCCTGATGTCCCCTCACGCTCCCCTAGCGCACCTTTGGGGCAATCCGGCGTTCCCCCCGGGCATGGATAATAGACCGGCCTTTAGGTGGTGGGAGGATCACGGCCTGCTTAGGGTGAGGGATCTCCTCTCGGAGGATGGCCTTATACCCTTTAGCATCTTAAGGGATAGGTACGCCGCTCCCCAGGGGGTCCTGTTTCAATATATGCAGCTAAAACACTGGCTGTCTCCCCTGGTCAGATTGGGGGTGCCCTTTCGGAGATGTACCCCTTTTGAGAGAGTTTGCGGGGAGGAGCCATTTAGTAGAGGGACGATATCCATGATATACTCTGCATTAAACGCCACGGGGGAGGGCACACATGTACATGTCAATAGGTGGGAACACGACTTGGGCCCGTGCACCCTGGGAAGAGGGTGGTCGGATATATGGAAAACCGCTTCCTCATGCTCCATAAACGTCCTGACGACCGAGACGGCCTATAAAGTTCTATATAGGTGGTATCTGGTACCGAGCCGCCTCGGTAGAATGTTCCCAGGACAAGCTAATACTTGCTTCAGAGGTTGTAATACAGAGGGCACTTTCCTCCATATTTGGTGGACGTGTCCCATGCTGATTCGCTTTTGGGCACAAGTCCACAAGATAGCTGGCAAACTATTTCGAACGTCCATAAGAGGAGACCCTTGGGTGGCCCTCCTCCATTGCAGGCCCCCCGAGCTATCCCGCAAGCAACATAAGCTATTTATATACTTGCTTCTGGCGGCTAAACAAACTATTGCTAGAGGGTGGAAAAAGCAAACTATACCACTGTCGGAGGTTTCGGCCAGGATGAATGGATTTCTTGTTAACGAGAGGCTTTCAAGCATACTGACCGATACCCAAGACAAGTTCCTTTCCATTTGGGAACCGTGGATGCAACATGCCTGGCCTGACATGCCAGCGGGTATATTGAGCTAGGTGATGGAGGCGGGTTGGTCTGCGAGGTCCCCCCCTATACCTACCCTTTCTTATTGTTGTTGTGTTTTTCCCTCTCCTTTCCCTGTTCGTTCTTTTATCTCTTTTACGACCTCTTCGCTGCTCGCGCGGTGGCCTGCCCCGCGCCGCCTCCCTGGGCCCCGGGGTGGGTGCGCCTTGCGGACGCTGGGCGGCCCGGCCCCGGGGTGCCGGGGGGCGGGGGGGGTGGGTTGCGGCGGGAGGGCGAATGCGTCTGCTGGTATGGCCTCCCAGACCTGGGAGACGGCGAGGAAAAGGAATTAAGGCAAACAGACGCTATATAGTTGATGGTTTATTGACATTGAGTTCTGATGCGGCAGTTCTGCTGTATTTAATTTACGGGATTGTTAAACGGAATTTGTTCCTATTTCCTTGTATTGCTGTAACCTTAAATGCTTCGTTATAATGGCCTCCCCTGCGTGGGATGGCTTTTGCACTATTCCTGGGCCGCTGGCGGCCGTGCCTGTATCGCTCTTCTTTTTCTTTCCTGTTCAAATAAAAATATTGAAACAAAAAAAAAAAAATAAAACATTTCACATACACACTAACATTACTAACCTGCAGGAATAGTAGGGATGTCCGTGTCCCATCGCCCCGAGTGGCCCTCTAATGCCACGGGATGTATCAGCCCCAGCACCATCTCCTCAGCTCTGGTAAACTGTAATTTTGTGGGGAAGCCTCCGCCCGTCTGTAAGCTGAAAAATATAGGTTTGCAAATTTAGGAAATTGTTGACAATACAAGAAGCAGAAGCAGACAAAAAAATGTTCTTTCTTCCGTGCTGCATACTTCAGGTCAGAAATTTTGCACTGGAGCTGCTCCACATCTTTAAGCTCCTCCTCCGCTGCATTGACCTGTCTGGTGAGCTCCTCCAAGATTTCATTTTTTCGCAATTTGCTTGTAGATTTGGATTTTCACCCATATAGCTCATCATAATGTAGGGTCAGCCCACTTGCCAATGCCAGAGTTTGGGCCTCACCAAACCTGCCACTCAACTGTTCCTCGCCGCAATGTCCGGCCTATTGCTTGCTGTTCCGGCTCATCTCTGGATGTAGGCAATTCGGGGGACATTCTGGGCTGGCTTGCTTGTGTGGAAATGTTGGACAGGTGGCTGGATAAAGAATGGACTGGACTTGGAAATGGACTTGGGGTCCTTGCCGGGGTGGCCACTGAACTTGCAGGCGACAATGTGACATATGGATAGTTGCTTGCCACCTGTGCCGGTGGCAAATGTGACCAAGGAGGAGAGGGTGTGCTTGAGGGTGTGGTGCTTTGGGCCTTGTGACTCTTTGTGCCCTTGCCACCTTGGGAGGTACTTGCACGTGGCTCTGGAAATGCTGGAAGTGCTTGGCCTTCTGGGCCTGTGGCTCTTGCTCTTTCCATGGCCATGGGTGTGTTTCCCATGTGGTTCTGGAGATGCTGAGCTGGCTGTGCTTGGCCTTCTGGGCCTGTGGCTTTTGCTCTTTCCATGGCCATGGGTGTGTTTCCCACGTAGCTGACTACATGCAGATCTGGCTGGGCTGGGGCTTCTGGCCCTGTGGCTCTTGCTCTTTCCATGGCCATGGGTGTGTTTCCCACGTGGCTCTGGAGATGCTGAGCTGGCTGGGCAGGGGCTTCTGGGCCCGTGGCCCTTGCTCTTTCCATGGCCATGGGTGTGTTTCCCACATGGCTCAGGAGATGCTGAGCTGGCTGGGCTGGGGCTTCTGGGCCTGTGGCTTTTATTGGCCTTGCCAGTGGAGATTTTTTCCGAATGGATGTGCTAGGCCGGGGAGGAGGGGATGGTGTTTTTGGGGGCTGGGGCTTCTCACCCTCTTAGTGGTCTTTTTTGCGGGCATACCTGCCTGCTTGGTTGCGGTCTTCTTCTTCGCCGCTGCCTCCTTTGCTTTGCTGGTTGTTTTGGGCTTAGCGGACTTGGTGGGTATTGTCTCCTTGGCCTGGCCACTGTGGCTGCGTGTTTCCTGCACCTTCGGCATTGGTATTTGTGACCGAGTGGTCGGGCGTGAAGAAGGCTCCTCAGGCCGCTGTGGCATTTTGCTGCTGGCCTCATTGCCTGGTTTGGCCTTCCCGACTGTTTTTTTAGCTGGCATTTTGAGACTCTCAAAAAGAATGAGCTGTGTGTCCAGGACCCTTTAAATACTAATGCCTGGGTATGACGCTTACACGTTCGCGTATGCTGAACCTGGAAACCGCTGGGGCACTACTTATCTGCTGCGGACAAGAAGAAAGATGGCGCCCACGATCTTCACTCGCCAACAAGAAGAGCTGATTATGCTCGTAAGTGTATTGTAATGACTTTGATTTGCTATCTAAATGCATGCCTAGGCCTTAAGGAAGTGCAGGAATAAACAGTTATGTGTAAAAGTTTGTAAAACTCTGTGTCACATTTGCGAACCAACTCACTAACATCTAGAAGGATAGTTTGAGGCTAGAAATGTGTCTGGGAATGTCATTTAGTCAACTGATCTAATTGTGACAGATATTTGTATGCAGTTTGATGTAAAAACTATGTTTATTTTGTGTTTTTTAGACGATGCTTCAGCGCAGTTACGACTACCTGCCCAACTCTTTTGAGAAGAGGACCATCGCCCTGGAGATCGTTTCCAGGATGCAGCACGAGACGGAGACCTTCACCCATACGCAGATCATGCAGCATTGGTCAGACCTGAAACTGCTCCACATGCCCCGGGTGCTGCGATTCATTTCCCAAGTAAGTACATAGAGATTGCATGCTAGATGTAACTAATACAGAAGGTAGGCCTTTATTTTTAAATGCTTTTCTTTTCTAGTCCTGGAAATGGAGTACCGAATACGACGCACCCGGAGACGCACAGGCCGGCCAGTGCTGCATGAATCTGCAGCACCAAGTGAAGGTAGTGGATCTCCAGGGCGATGGTTCTACCCCTCTGTAGGGGCCTCTGACCAGCCCCTGGACTTCTCAACAGAGGAGGGGCATCACGGTGTGGGCAGGGAGTCGTACCAAGCGACGAAGCCCTTAGCCTGGGTATGTGACTCTCAATGTAACCACAAACACATATATGCTATTTAAACAAAAGCCGATTCCCTTAATCTCTTTTTCTAGCTGAATATGTAGCGGGTGAAGGATCTGTGGAAGAGTGTGCAGCAGATCAGGCCCAGGAGGCACATAGAGAAGGTGGGTGATGTCACACATACATTCAAATTGTCATTTGCTTACTGTTGACTCAGACATTAGAAGTGACCCTATTTGACATGTCTCTGCAGCCTCAACTTCCCAGCAGTGGCAGGTCCCAGAACCCAGGGTGGTCCCGAAGTAAGTTGTAATGTCATTCTTTTGAGTATCTGGTACTTGACATGATCACCAAGATACTTAAAGCCATAGTCAATGGCATTAGCATAATGACATATGCCCTCTTCCTTAGATTAATTACTTAGCATAATGACATATGCCCTCTTCCTTAGATTAATTACTTAGCATAATGACATATGCCCTCTTCCTTAAATGAAATACTTAGCATAATGACATATGGCGTCATGAGTTAGCTTGCCACCTAAAAAACATTCCATCCACAGCTGAGAAACATGTATTTGCCAACAAATAATGTTTTTTTGTTTTTTATACAGGGACCACACGTGCCAGAGTGGCAGCAATGAGTGAAAGGGTCCTTCAGTTGGTGGCTGACATGCAGGAGCTGCGTGACTCGTTGGGGACCACAGAAGAAGACTAATGTTCTGGGTCCTGCCATTGCTTTGTATATAGTTTTGTATTTTAATCTTTTTAAAAATTTAAAAAATTTAAAAATGTTATATTTTCTTAAAATAAAAAGTTTATACATTTTACTGCAAACAATTTTACAAAAAGCCGTAAAAATGACATTTTGTATTAAAACAAAAAAAAACAAAAACTGTTTCAGTGTCATTTTATTTTCCAAATACATTAACACAAAACGAATGGGGCCAAGAAATATTTAGAGATGAAGATTCACATGACCGCAAAGTGATTTGGGTAAGTTTTAGTGGTGAGAAATCGAAGAAGAACATGACCACAAAGTGATTTGGGTACGTTTTAGGGGTGAGAAATGGAAGAAGAAGCTAACCACGAAGTGATTTGGGTAAGTTTTAGGGGTGAGAAATAGAAGAAGAACATGACCGCGAAGTGATTTGGGTAAGTTTTAGGGGTGAGAAATAGAAGAAGAAGCTAACCGTGAAGTGATTTAGCTAAGCATTGTAGCACAAGTGAGTGAACCAAATACGTAGGCGAGCACTTTAATGAGTTAAGTTTGTAGTGCGCAGGTGTAAACAGAATCTAACGGGAAACGTAAAGGATTCGTGGGAGGAGACGATGGAAAAAGGGCAAAAACGAAAGCCGACGTTGTAACATGAGAAAAAAAAACGGGAAAAGAAAGCTGGAAAATGACATTCTCGTTGGCATACGAACGGACGAAGACTTTACAGAAGGCTTGCAATGCATGCATAGAATCGCTCGTACACTCATATGAGAGCGGGAATATTTAAAAAAATAAACAGATCGACACAAAAACGAAAGTTTTTTTTTCTCTCTGAATCAACCCTATTGTTCATAACAAAGACTTTTCTGTTAATATGCCTTATTGTTTCAAAAGAATGTTAAAAAAATATATTATACCCAGCATGACTTTTATGGTGACTGTGTTTCTGTTTTTAATTCAAAAATCAAGGATGAAAAGAATAGTTGCTTACATTAATATAACCTATTACCACTGCTTACATGAATACTCTATAATAATGCCATAATTATGTAGGTTTTCTTGTATTCCTATTTAAAAGGGCTTACAGGGAAAATTAATATTATGCATAAAGAGAAATCAGTATGAATTCTGCTATGTAAGAGTAAGTATATGGACAAGCTTGATGCATTTATTCATGTTAAAAAAAGTAACTTACATTAAGATAAATGCAAATTATTTGAATGTTTCTGCCTGCAATGCTTTCCTTTATTGTATATATTGACACACATGTCTTATAGTGCTGCTGCTGTCTATTATGTGTCATCCATGGCAGATGCCCTCTATTTATCGCTAAGCCTAATATAGGGATGATTGTAAAGTACTGCGTAATATGATGGTGCTACGTAAGAATAATAATAATAATAATTATTATTATTAAGGAATATAGGGTGTAATGGGCCTGCATAATGGTTGGAAGTGAATCTGCATTATGGAGAAAGGGAGAGATGTTGGCCAATTAGGACAACTTAGAGAAGTGACAATGTACACATGGGTTTTCTAGGCATTCCAATCCTAAGGGGGGGGGGGGGGGTAGGAGGCTTGATTACTACACATGTTATCAACAAATCAGCCTTGATTCAGTAAAACTTTCCCCAAGATATATCATGGAAATAAGTGCCAGTCTATGCTGTATTTCAAAATAAGGCATGATTCAAAGAAAATATTTTATACTGTAAATGCATAAAAGTGCCCATATGTTCATAATTAACACCTAAAACTTTTACATTGGGGCAGTCAAAAAGATGCACTGACTGTAAAACTTTTACTGATGTTTTACTTAAAAAAAACAAATTAAATCATTTGGCACATTGCTTTAGTGCAAAGATGCTCAACCTCTTGAAGAGCTCGGGCCACTTAAACAATTTGGAAACTGGTCATGGACCACAATGAACAGGTTCAGAATTTCACATTTTTCATTTTGAATAGTATGACAAAGCTTTTCTACACCGATCAGGGTATCCACTGTCTCCACAAACTCCATTAAGCACACAAACTTGTATGTCCTTTCCCCACACCACCCCATTACCACATTTATATTTATACCCCAATACCCACATGCTAGCAATACACATGCTGATTGCCTTACCTCTCCAAATATATAGGTCCCATATTTTAGCACCTCCCTACTGCCAAATTGTAACCATATTTCAATTGGTCATCCCTTCCAAATGCCTGCCAATGCTAAACATAAAATTAAATATATAAAAAAACCTGTATCTTGTTATAGTGGTAGAGATTTCATCCAGGGGTTTTGTTGCACTATCAATATCATCATGTTCCTCCATGCCACTTCTGCCAATTCTATTTGGCAATGCACCCCTCCTTTACCACTTTGCAGCCACTTATCCTTACTGAGCCTCCATTTAACTATGTTTACACATCTGTTCATTTTACCCCTCTCACTTCAACCACAGCAGGTCAGGGGCCACCAGATGGCTCTGAGGGCCACGTGTGAGAGCATATGTGCTCCAGTGAAAGGCCTAAAGGTTCATAAAATGCAATAGGTGCAGGTAGGGTGATTTTTAATGTGGGCAAGCTGTATGTACAGGATGGGGGAAACATACAAGATAGGCTCTTATTCAGGGTTAAGGTCCGGTTTAACAATGTGCAACTTGAACACCAACAACTAAAACACAACATAAATACACTGTAAAGTTTGTCCCCTTTGTCCCCAGCAGTGATTCCTTGTAACTGTAAAGAAAAAACACTGACTAGGGTGAGAAAAATATAGCGCCAAAGACTTCAAGGAGGAAAAAAATCATAAATATGCTGGGGAGCCCTGGGATAAAAGCAGTCCAACAGGCACTGACATAGGCCAGCCAATACCTAAGTGCAACAATCAAAGCTAATTAGCAGCCGACACTCCAAAGCTGGTGCTATAGCCGCAAAAATGATGCTAAAAGGCACACATCATAAATAACGGCCAATATGATTGACAAGGCCTAATTCTTTCAACACCTGTCTTGTTCTCCAAGTCTTCTATTTGGGGTTAAAGAAAACAAAAAAGGAGGTTGGTCTGCTTTAACTCTTGGTTGTCAATTTTCAATAGATTAAACCGGACCAACACACAGTTGGAAAAAAACTCCCCCAAACTTACTTGCCCCCTCTGCACGCATGATACTAAAGCATTGTCAGCACTTACATTTGCTCCTGCATCCAATCAAATCTGAAACACCACCTCACTGGTTTTCTAGTGGTTGCAGCCATTTTGGAGCTTCCTTTCCCAGCATCGCAGCCATGCTGCTGCCCGAATTCAACTGACATAGAGGCCGATTCATTAATAGCGGCAGGTAGCGACAGTTGAGCGACTGTAGCAGTATTTTCACAGCACCCGCTAGTAGCCGCTGTGCTTGGCCATTGTTCGGTTGTTGATAGCGACTGAGTCAGTGTGCAGTAATGTTGAATACGGGACGACGAGTCACTTTTTGACAGGTTCCGCGCTGTATGGGTGCGCATGATAGCGACTGGTCAGAGCGACCGGCTCCCACCACATTCATCAAAAAATCACGCTCAAAAAATTCTCGCGCTGTGAAATGCATGTTTAAACCCCAGAGCGCTGGCGGCGATGTGTTAAAAGTAGTTTTTTAACCCCCAAACCAAAAAAAAACAAAATTTTGAAAAAATTTAGTAATATGAATACAATATCAGACCTGTAATATCAATTCTGCACAAATTATTATTATTTTTTTTTTTACCTTAAAAAGATTAACTAACATGGCAGAAGTGGTCACAGAATTTTTCACATTTAAAAAAAAAAAAAAAAAAAAAACATTAATAACAATTAATTATGAATATTTAAAGATTGTTCCATTGAAATGCATTGGAGAGCGCCAGGTAGCGAGAGGTCATACCTGTCGCTGTTCAAGGTCGGACGCTGGCGCTGTGGGCTGAGGCTGGAATAATGATGAATGAGTGGCTATCTGGCGCTATCTCAGTCGCTAAGCAGGATCGGCTTGATAAATGTGTGATTGTGGTGGGGAGCCGGCGTTCTCGTGGCGGTGCCCGTCATTACCGGTCGCTCACCAGTCGCTATTCCTTCATAAATAAGGGCCATAGCTGATAATGCACAGTAACAGGAAAGCCCAGCAGCACTTCCTGTTTGCAGACGGCTTGCAGATACATGAGCCACCAATTAGGGCCTTATTCATCAAGCGATAGCGCCAGGTAGTGTCTCACTCGCGCCAGGTAGCGCCAGCTATTGGCGGCTACCGACTCCAGAACGCCATGCTGCGAACACAATCACGCATTTATCACGCTAAATGAGGCTAGTAAAAATCCTATTTCCGCCACTTAGCTTGCACGTAGCGGATATTAGCTTCTTCCTAGTGCGCGGAGCGTTTTTTTTTTTCCCTGTCGCTTTCGTCATATCCAGTTCCGGTTTCCTCCTTTGCGTTTCCACCATCATGCACAGACGATGTGTGCTGCGCCTCCCCAGCTCCTCCTCTGATTCTGGCCCCCCCACCTCCCTCACCTCCCCCACCTAACCCCCCTCCACCCCTTCAGTTGGTGGCCGACATGCAGGAGCTGCGTGACTCGTTGGGGACCACAGAAGAAGACTAATGTTCTGGGTCCTGCCATTGCTTTGTATATAGTTTTGTATTTTAATCTTTTTAAAAATTTAAAAATGTTATATTTTCTTAAAATAAAAAGTTTATACATTTTACTGCAAACAATTTTACAAAAAGCCATAAAAATGGCATTTTGTATTAAAACAAAAAAAACAAAAACTGTTTCAGTGTCATTTTATTTTCCAAATACATTAACACAAAACGAATGGGGCCAAGAAATATTTAGAGATGAAGATTCACATGACCGCAAAGTGATTTGGGTAAGTTTTAGGGGTGAGAAATAGAAGAAGAACATGACCGCGAAGTGATTTGGGTAAGTTTTAGGGGTGAGAAATAGAAGAAGAAGCTAACCGCGAAGTGATTTAGCTAAGCATTGTAGCACAAGTGACTGAACCAAATACGTAGGCGAGCACTTTAATGAGTTAAGTTTGTAGTGCGCAGGCATAAGATCGTAAGGATTTTCATCTGGACGATTATTTCTTGTAAAATTTAAACAGAATCTAACGGGAAACGTAAAGGATTCGTGGGAGGGGACGATGGAAAAAGGGCAAAAACGAAAGCCGACGTTGTAACATGAGAAAAAAAAACGGGAAACGAAAGCTGGAAAATGACATTCTCGTTGGCATACGAATGGACGAAGACTTTACAGAAGGCTTGCAATGCATGCATAGAATCGCTCGTACACTCATATGAGAGCGGGAACATTTCAAAAAATAAACAGATCGACACAAAAACGAAAGTTTTTTTTTTCTCTCTGAATCAACCCTATTGTTCATAACAAAGACTTTTCTGTTAATATGCCTTATTGTTTCAAAAGAATGTTAAAAAATATATTATACCCAGCATGACTTTTATGGTGACTGTGTTTCTGTTTTTAATTCAAAAATCAAGGATGAAAAGAATAGTTGCTTACATTAATATGACCTATTACCACTGCTTACATGAATACTCTATAATAATGCCATAATTATGTAGGTTTTCTTGTATTCCTATTTAAAATGGCTTACAGGGAAAATTAATATTATGCATAAAGAGAAATCAGTATGAATTCTGCTATGTAAGAGTAAGTATATGGACAAGCTTGATGCATTTATTCATGTTAAAAAAAGTAACTTACATTAAGATAAATGCAAATTATTTGAATGTTTCTGCCTGCAATGCTTTCCTTTATTGTATATATTGACACACATGTCTTATAGTGCTGCTGCTGTCTATTATGTGTCATCCATGGCAGATGCCCTCTATTTATCGCTAAGCCTAATATAGGGATGATTGTAAAGTACTGCGTAATAAGATGGTGCTACGTAAGAAGAATTATTATTATTATTATTATTATTATTATTATTATTATTAAGGAATATAGAGTGTAATGGGCCTGCATAATGGTTGAAAGTGAATCTGCATTATGGAGAAAGGGAGAGATGTTGGCCAATTAGGACAACTTAGAGAAGTGACAATGTACACATGGGTTTTCTAGGCATTCCAATCCTAAGGGGGGGGGGGGGGTAGGAGGCTTGATTACTACACATGTTATCAACAAATCAGCCTTGATTCAGTAAAACTTTCCCCAAGATATATCATGGAAATAAGTGCCAGTCTATGCTGTATTTCAAAATAAGGCATGATTCAAAGAAAATATTTTATACTGTAAATGCATAAAAGTGCCCATATGTTCATAATTAACACCTAAAACTTTTACATTGGGGCAGTCAAAAAGATGCACTGACTGTAAAACTTTTACTGATGTTTTACTTAAAAAAAACAAATTAAATCATTTGGCACATTGCTTTAGTGCAAAGATGCTCAACCTCTTGAAGAGCTCGGGCCACTTAAACAATTTGGAAACTGGTCATGGACCACAATGAACAGGTTCAGAATTTCACATTTTTCATTTTGAATAGTATGACAAAGCTTTTCTACACCAATCAGGGTATCCACTGTCTCCACAAACTCCATTAAGCACACAAACTTGTATGTCCTTTCCCCACACCACCCCATTACCACATTTATATTTATACCCCAATACCCACATGCTAGCAATACACATGCTGATTGCCTTACCTCTCCAAATATATAGGTCCCATATTTTAGCACCTCCCTACTGCCAAATTGTAACCATATTTCAATTGGTCATCCCTTCCAAATGCCTGCCAATGCTAAACATAAAATTAAATATATAAAAAAACCTGTATCTTGTTATAGTGGTAGAGATTTCATCCAGGGGTTTTGTTGCACTATCAATATCATCATGTTCCTCCATGCCACTTCTGCCAATTCTATTTGGCAATGCACCCCTCCTTTACCACTTTGCAGCCACTTATCCTTACTGAGCCTCCATTTAACTATGTTTACACATCTGTTCATTTTACCCCTCTCACTTCAACCACAGCAGGTCAGGGGCCATCAGATGGCTCTGAGGGCCACGTGTGAGAGGCTGAGAGCATATGTGCTCCATTGAAAGGCCTAAAGGTTCATAAAATGCAATAGGTGCAGGTAGGGTGATTTTTAATGTGGGCATGCTGTATGTACAGGATGGGGGAAACATACAAGATAGGCTCTTATTCAGGGTTAAGGTCCGGTTTAACAATGTGCAACTTGAACACCAACAACTAAAACACAACATAAATACACTGTAAAGTTTGTCCCCTTTGTCCCCAGCAGTGATTCCTTGTAACTGTAAAGAAAAAACACTGACTAGGGCGAGAAAAATATAGCGCCAAAGACTTCAAGGAGGAAAAAAATCATAAATATGCAGGGGAGCCCTGGGATAAAAGCAGTCCAACAGGCACTGACATAGGCCAGCCAATACCTAAGTGCAACAATCAAAGCTAATTAGCAGCCGACACTCCAAAGCTGGTGCTATAGCCGCAAAAATGATGCTAAAAGGCACACATCATAAATAACGGCCAATATGATTGACAAGGCCTAGTTCTTTCAACACCTGTCTTGTTCTCCAAGTCTTCTATTTGGGGTTAAAGAAAACAAAAAAGGAGGTTGGTCTGCTTTAACTCTTGGTTGCCAATTTTCAATAGATTAAACCGGACCAACACACAGTTGGAAAAAAACTCCCCCAAACTTACTTGCCCCCTCTGCACGCATGATACTAAAGCATTGTCAGCACTTACATTTGCTCCTGCATCCAATCAAATCTGAAACACCACCTCACTGGTTTTCTAGTGGTTGCAGCCATTTTGGAGCTTCCTTTCCCAGCATCGCAGCCATGCTGCTGCCCGAATTCAACTGACATAGAGGCCGATTCATTAATAGCGGCAGGTAGCGACAGTTGAGCGACTGTAGCAGTATTTTCACAGCGCCCGCTAGTAGCCGCTATGCTTGGCCATTGTTCGGTTGTTGATAGCGACTGAGTCGGTGTGCAGTAATGTTGAATACGGGGCGACGAGTTGCTATTTGACAGGTTCCGCGCTGTATGGGTGCGCATGATAGCGACTGGTCAGAGCGACCGGCTCCCACCACATTCATCAAAAAATCACGCTCAAAAAATTCTCGTGCTGTGAAATGCATGTTTAAACCCCAGAGGCGATGTGTTAAAAGTAGTTTTTTAACCCCCAAACCAAAAAAAACAAAATTTTGAAAAAATTTAGTAATATGAATACAATAATATCAGACCTGTAATATCAATTCTGCACAAATTATTATTATTTTTTTTTTACCTTAAAAAGATTAACTAACATGGCAGAAGTGGTCACAGAATTTTTCACATTTAAAAAAAACAAAAAAAAAAACATTAATAACAATTAATTATGAATATTTAAAGATTGTTCCATTGAAATGCATTGGAGAGCGCCAGGTAGCGAGAGGTCATACCTGTCGCTGTTCAAGGTCGGACGCTGGCGCTGTGGGCTGAGGCTGGAATAATGATGAATGAGTGGCTATCTGGCGCTATCTCAGTTGCTAAGCAGGATCGGCTTGATAAATGTGTGATTGTGGTGGGGAGCCAGCGTTCTCGTGGCGGTGCCCGTCATTACCGGTCGCTCACCAGTCGCTACCTGTCGCTATTCCTTCATAAATAAGGGCCATAGCTGATAATGCACAGTAACAGGAAAGCCCAGCAGCACTTCCTGTTTGCAGACGGCTTGCAGATACATGAGCCACCAATTAGGGCCTTATTCATCAAGCGATAGCGCCAGGTAGTGTCTCACTCGCGCCAGGTAGCGCCAGCTATCAGCGGCTACCGACTCCAGAACGCCAGGCTGCAAACACAATCACGCATTTATCACGCTAAATGAGGCTAGCGCCGGCGAGAGCGTCAGCTAACTCGGGATTCATCATGTTGCTGACTTCAGCGAACAGCGCCGCTGCTAATCCCATCACAGCGCCAGGTATGACCTCTCGCTACCTGGCGCTACCTGGCGCTCTCCAATACATTTCAATGGCAGACACTGCAATGTTTTTTTTTAGTGGTTTTTGTGTTCTTGTCTTTGGCCAAAAATTAAACACATGTTGTTTAGGATATGTTTGATTAATCTGTCTTGTTTTTAATGATTTTTTGATGAAATATGTAATTTTTACACTGGAATGTTGTGAGTGAAATCTAAAATGCATCTCCACACACAAAACACATTAGCCTCAAATTAGCTTGCTTTCACAACACACATGGCTTGTAAAGCTACTTTTTAGTCACTCATGTTTGGCGCTCACGTTCGCTCATTGAAATTGTCAGCGCCCAAGCTATTCGGCAGCCCTGTCCTTGTTGAATCTGTGGTGGTCAGAGTTTGTGCAGTCGCTGTTGTAATTCGCTATGTGGCGGCGCTAGCGTCGCTGTGCTGCTCTGTGCCTTTCTGCCATTTTCCCTGAATTCACTTGCAGCGACCCCAGTCGTTCTTAATGAATACACTGTAGTTCTGAGCGTGCATGTCCACATTCTGCTGGATTTGTTCAGGCGTACAAGCTCATAACAACCCGTTAGAGATGAGCGAACTTTTGAAAAATTCGATTCGACTGATTCGCCGAATTTTCCGACAAAAATCGTTTCGACCCGAATAAATTCGCGACGAATCGCTATTAAAAACGGCTATTTCTGAGCCTCCTACAGCCTCAATAGGGTTGTAAACCATTCAGCCTTGCTGTAACACGCACAGGATGCGTGCTGGGTTTGTTAAATAATACTTTGAAGAAATATCACATGCAGATCAGAGGCATCGCTAATAGAATCGCAGAGCGGCACAATTGCAGAGAGTTGAAGTGGCATCACTATGAGGGGCAGAAGGAGCCCAAATATACACTGGAGTTGGCCTCAGGAGCCCAAAAATTGGATGAATCACACCCTGGAGTTGGCAGAAGTTGGCAGCAGCAGCAGGAGCCCAAATATACACTGGAGTTGGCTTCAGGAGCCCAAAAATTGGATGAATCACACCCTGGAGTTGGCAGAAGTTGGCAGCAGCAGGAGCAGGAGCCCAAATATACACTGGAGTTGGCCTCAGGAGCCCAAAAATTGGATGAATCACACCCTGGAGTTGGCAGAAGTTGGCAGCAGCAGCAGCAGGAGCCCAAATATACACTGGAGTTGGCCTCAGGAGCCCAAAAATTGGATGAATCACACCCTGGAGTTGGCAGAAGTTGGCAGCAGCAGCAGCAGGAGCCCAAATATACACTGGAGTTGGCCTCAGGAGCCCAAAAATTGGATGAATCACACCCTGGAGTTGGCAGGAGTTGACAGTAGTAGCAGCAGGAGCCCAAATATACACTGGAGTTGGCTTCAGGAGCCCAAAAATTGGATGAATCACACCCTGGAGTTGGCAGAAGTTGGCAGCAGCAGGAGCAGGAGCCCAAATATACACTGGAGTTGGCCTCAGGAGCCCAAAAATTGGATGAATCACACCCTGGAGTTGGCAGAAGTTGGCAGCAGCAGCAGCAGGAGCCCAAATATACACTGGAGTTGGCCTCAGGAGCCCAAAAATTGGATGAATCACACCCTGGAGTTGGCAGAAGTTGGCAGCAGCAGCAGCAGCAGGAGCCCAAATATACACTGGAGTTGGCCTCAGGAGCCCAAAAATTGGATGAATCACACCCTGGAGTTGGCAGAAGTTGGCAGTAGTAGCAGCAGGAGCCCAAATATACACTGGAGTTGGCTTCAGGAGCCCAAAAATTGGATGAATCACACCCTGGAGTTGGCAGAAGTTGGCAGTAGCAGCAGCAGGAGCCCAAATATACACTGGAGTTGGCCTCAGGAGCCCAAAAATTGGATGAATCACACCCTGGAGTTGGCAGAAGTTGGCAGTAGTAGCAGCAGGAGCCCAAATATACACTGGAGTTGGCTTCAGGAGCCCAAAAATTGGATGAATCACACCCTGGAGTTGGCAGAAGTTGGCAGTAGCAGCAGCAGGAGCCCAAATATACACTGGAGTTGGCTTCAGGAGCCCAAAAATTGGATGAATCACACCCTGGAGTTGGCAGGAGTTGACAGTAGCAGCAGCAGGAGCCCAAATATACACTGGAGTTGGCTTCAGGAGCCCAAAAATTGGATGAATCACACCCTGGAGTTGGCAGAAGTTGGCAGCAGCAGCAGCAGCAGCAGGAGCCCAAATATACACTGGAGTTGGCTTCAGGAGCCCAAAAATTGGATGAATCACACCCTGGAGTTGGCAGAAGTTGGCAGTAGCAGCAGCAGGAGCCCAAATATACACTGGAGTTGGCTTCAGGAGCCCAAAAATTGGATGAATCACACCCTGGAGTTGGCAGGAGTTGGCAGTAGCAGCAGCAGGAGCCCAAAAAATGGCCTAAAGACATAAATATGTTTTGCACCATTTGTAAAGTGTAAAACGTGGCACCATGCTGAATCTAGTCGCATGCATCAGGCATTGGTGGGTGGAAATCCTGGCTGATCCATCCCTGATTCATTTTGACAAAGGTGAGTCTCTCCACATTTTTAGTTGACAGACGAGTTCTCCTCGCCGTAACTATGGCCCCCGCCGCACTAAACACCCGCTCAGATGGCACGCTACTTGCCGGGCAGGACAGCTTTTCCAGGGCAAACTCTGCTAGTTGCGGCCACAAATCAAGTTTGGCTGCCCAGAAGTCCAGCGGATCCTCAAGGTGTGTTGGCATGGTCATGTCAAAGTATGACATGACCTGCTGGTTCAGGTCCTGCTCCAGGTCTTCCTGCTGCTCATGAGTAGCCTCACTATGCGGGTGTAGAAAGCTACTCATTAGCGACTGAAGACTGAGGCTGCTGCTGCTGATGGAGCTTCTGCTGCTGCTGCTGCCAACCCCCCCAGCGGCCATGGCAGTGGAAGGTGAGCGCAGAGGTCCCCTCGAGTCAGACCTGCGAGAGTATGGACCATGGCGCAGATAGGCATCGGCCAACTGCCTACGTAGAATGTCTTTGTAGTAGTTGAGTTTGTCCTCCCTCTCGGTGGGTTTAAAAAATGCCCCCATTTTGTGCCGGAAGCGAGGGTCCAATAAGGTGGACAGCCAGAAGTCATCCCGCCGACAGATGGAAACAATTCTGGGGTCACTACGCAAGCATGTGAGCATGCTTCGTGCCATTTGCGCAAGTGACTCGGATGGACTACCTGTCTCCATCTCCACTGCATACTGCCACGGTGTGCCCGGGTCCTCTGTCTCTCCTTCCTCAAAAACCTCTAGCTCCTCTGGCTGCTCCTGCTCCTCCTCTCCTGTCCGCTGACTAGATAAACCAGCCATTTCGCCAAGCCTAAACTGTGTTTCGCTGGGCAACTCCTCCTCCTCCTCTTCCTCCTCCTCCTCCTCCAGTTCAGCTCCAACGGGGTTCATGTGGCCGTAAGATGTAAACGCCATGTCTCCAGTGCCCTGACCAGCCATGGTTTCCAACATGTGCTGTAGTACATGAAGCAGTGGAATCACGTCGTTCATCCCGTAATCCTGCCGACTGACAAATAAAGTGGCTTCCTCAAAGGGCCTGAGCAAACGGCAGGTGTCACGTATGAGCTGCCACTGGTTGACATTGAAGTTACACAGGGGAGTCCCCCTATCTGCTTGGATCATCAGGAAATCCGTGATGGCTTTTCTCTGTTCATATAATCGGTCCAACATGTGAAGGGTGGAATTCCAACGGGTGGAAACATCGCAAATCAGACTATGTTGGGGGATACCATTCTGACGCTGTAGCTCAAGAAGGGTGTGTTTGGCGGTGTAGGAGTGGCTGAAGTGCATGCAAAGTTTCCGTGAAGTTGTTAGGATGTCCTGCAGATGGGGGGAACACTTCAGAAACCGCTTGACAACCAGATTGAAGACGTGAGCCATGCAGGGGGCATGGGTCAGGCTTCCTTGGCGCAGCGCAGACAAAATGTTCTTCCCATTGTCGGTAACCATGATTCCCATTTTAAGTTTTCTCGGAGTAAGCCATGTTTGGATTTCCTGATGAATACATTTAAGCAGTTCCTCCCCTGTGTGACTCCGTTCGCCAAGACAAACCATGTGAAGCACTGCGTGACACCTCCGTGCCCTGCACACATGGTAGACTGGAGGGGCACTGAGACTTGAGCCTACAGTGGAGGGTGAGGAGATGGCGGAGGATGAGGAGGCCGAGTCGCACGGTGTCACAGGCCCAATGGGCAGAGAGCGCGGAGGCCGAAGCGGCGTGACCTGTCCAAGTTGCTGCTGCAAAGGGACCACATTCACCCAGTGGGCCGTAAACGACATGTACTGCCCCTGACCGTAGTTACAGCTCCAGATGTCGGCGCTGCCATGTATTTTGCTACACACCGACAGGCTCAAGGACTGGCCCACCTTCTGTTCAACAAAAGTGTGCAGCGCTGGTACTGCCTTCTTGGCAAAGAAATGACGGCTTGGGACTCTCCACCTCGGCTCGGCACAAGCCATCAGTTCTCTGAAAGGTGCAGATTCCACCACCTGAAAAGGGAGCGACTGCAGCACCAGCAACTTGGACAGGAGCACATTCAGCTTCTGCGCCGTAGGATGAGTGGGCGCATACTGCTGTCTCTTGGACATGGCTTCGCTGATGGATTGCTGGCGGGATGCATGACTTGGAGGAGGAGGAGGAGGAGGAGCAGGAGCGACAGAGGATGGGTGTGACGCACAGCTGCCTTCGGCTGAGGTGCTGGAGCCTTGGCTGGCAGAAATTGGGAGCTCACTTGGTGAGGAAGCAGACTGGACCACCCCTTGGGAGCCTCGGTTCTCCCAGGTCGTTTTATGGTGACGCATCATATGTTGACGCAGGGCCGTGGTGCCAACATTTGGACCCTGGCCACGCTTCACCTTTTGCCTACATATCTTGCATGTGGCCATGTTACCCTCCTGCGGATGCCTCAGGAAAAACTGCCACACTGCCGAGTAGCTACTTTTCCCACCCCCTGGCCTCACTGATTCACTGCTGCTGTTGCCAACTCCAGGAACCCCTGCTCCACTACCTCCCGATAAGGTAGACTGCCGCACAGCAGGTGCTCTACCCCGGCCCCGGCCCCGGCCGGCTCCAGCCTTTGGAATTGTGCCCCCATGCTGACTGCTACCACCTTGCTGCCTCAGCTGCTGACTCCGGGGCAACCTGCGCCCCTCTTCTCCTGATGATGACGATGAAGCCCCTTCATCACCCGGCTCCCAAGTGCGATCGGCTTCATCGTCATCATCATCATCATCACCGGGTTGTGGCTGTACGTCACTGATGTTCGTGGATTCGTCAACAGTGTCTGGCGCAGGAGCTGGAACGCTCGCAGCACCCACGACACTGTCCACATCACTATTTGTCTGCCTAGCTAAAGAAGCCACCTCCATTTCTTGGCTGGGCAGTAGCTGCTGACTGTCCTCCTGTATCTGATCGTCCTCCTCACTAAAGAGTGGAGCTGAACCCAAAGCATAGGATACGTCGCTGGGGGAGGGAACGGCGTAGGACAGAGGCAATGGGAGGACAGGGACTGCTCTCGGGGCATGCCAACTCAGGGTTGTGTCAGAGGAACCTACCGACCCTAGACTGGGGGTCTCAGATGTAAGTTGTGATGATGTTGTTGATGAGCGCGTCAGCCAATCTACCACGGCAGATGCGTTACTGGTGGAGACCCGACCGCTAGCAGATACTGGCAGATTAGGTCTCTCAGCGTGACTCCTGCTGCTACTGGCCCCCAGTCTGATGCGAGCTCTGCCTGCGGAATCTTGGCCTCTGCCACTCCTCTTTTCACTTCCAGGCACTTGTCTGCCCGACATAGTCTAACTGGCGTGGTAGTAGGTGATATTTTAAGAACCCCCAGGCAGCAGTGGGTCTATATAAAACAGAATATAATGCACACCAAAAGTGAGCAGTAACACTCAGCCTCCAACAGGCCTGCTTAGTGTAAATAAGAGAGCTGCTTAGTGTAAATAAAGAGGGGTATGCTATGTTACAGAATGGGATGCCTCAACAGAAGTGCACCTGGCAGGCAGCAGTAAGCCTATGCCCAGCAAAAGTGTCTTATAATATAAATATAATAAGAGCAAATGCTTATATGGTCTTAAACAGAGGCTGCTTTAGTCACAGAATGGGATGCCCTGGGCAGGAATGGACCTGGCAGGGTCCAGTAGGGCTTTGGCCAGCAAAAGTGTCTTTATCAGGCTAATTTCAAATATGATAAGAGCAAATGCTTATATGGTCTTAAACAGAGGCTGCTGTAGTCACAGAATGGGATGCCCCGGGCAGGAATCGACCTGGCAGGGTCCAGTAGGGCTTTGGCCAGCAAAAGTGTCTTTATCAGGCCTGATTTCTATGAGAATAAGTGCAAATGTTTATTATGCTATTAAATAGAGGCTGCTTTAGTCACAGAATGGGATGCCAGTGCCACAAAAACCAGAGAGCATGCACAGCAAAAGTGTCTTTATCAGGCCTGATTTCTATGAGAATAAGTGCAAATGTTTATTATGCTATTAAATAGAGGCTGCTTTAGTCACAGAATGGGATGCCAGTGCCACAAAAACCAGAGAGCATGCACAGCAAAAGTGTCTTTATCAGGCCTGATTTCTATGAGAATAAGTGCAAATGTTTATTGTGCTATTAAATAGAGGCTGCTTTAGTCACAGAATGGGATGCCAGTGCCACAAAAACCAGAGAGCATGCACAGCAAAAGTGTCTTTATCAGGCCTGATTTCTATGAGAATAAGTGCAAATGTTTATTATGCTATTAAATAGAGGCTGCTTTAGTCACAGAATGGGATGCCAGTGCCACAAAAACCAGAGAGCATGCACAGCAAAAGTGTCTTTATCAGGCCTGATTTCTATGAGAATAAGTGCAAATGTTTATTATGCTATTAAATAGAGGCTGCTTTAGTCACAGAATGGGATGCCAGTGCCACAAAAACCAGAGAGCATGCACAGCAAAAGTGTCTTTATCAGGCCTGATTTCTATGAGAATAAGTGCAAATGTTTATTATGCTATTAAATAGAGGCTGCTTTAGTCACAGAATGGGATGCCAGTGCCACAAAAACCAGAGAGCATGCACAGCAAAAGTGTCTTTATCAGGCCTGATTTCTATGAGAATAAGTGCAAATGTTTATTATGCTATTAAATAGAGGCTGCTTTAGTCACAGAATGGGATGCCAGTGCCACAAAAACCAGAGAGCATGCACAGCAAAAGTGTCTTTATCAGGCCTGATTTCTATGAGAATAAGTGCAAATGTTTATTGTGCTATTAAATAGAGGCTGCTTTAGTCACAGAATGGGATGCCAGTGCCACAAAAACCAGAGAGCATGCACAGCAAAAGTGTCTTTATCAGGCCTGATTTCTATGAGAATAAGTGCAAATGTTTATTGTGCTATTAAATAGAGGCTGCTTTAGTCACAGAATGGGATGCCAGTGCCACAAAAACCAGAGAGCATGCACAGCAAAAGTGTCTTTATCAGGCCTGATTTCTATGAGAATAAGTGCAAATGTTTATTGTGCTATTAAATAGAGGCTGCTTTAGTCACAGAATGGGATGCCAGTGCCACAAAAACCAGAGAGCATGCACAGCAAAAGTGTCTTTATCAGGCCTGATTTCTATGAGAATAAGTGCAAATGTTTATTATGCTATTAAATAGAGGCTGCTTTAGTCACAGAATGGGATGCCAGTGCCACAAAAACCAGAGAGCATGCACAGCAAAAGTGTCTTTATCAGGCCTGATTTCTATGAGAATAAGTGCAAATGTTTATTATGCTATTAAATAGAGGCTGCTTTAGTCACAGAATGGGATGCCAGTGCCACAAAAACCAGAGAGCATGCACAGCAAAAGTGTCTTTATCAGGCCTGATTTCTATGAGAATAAGTGCAAATGTTTATTGTGCTATTAAATAGAGGCTGCTTTAGTCACAGAATGGGATGCCAGTGCCACAAAAACCAGAGAGCATGCACAGCAAAAGTGTCTTTATCAGGCCTGATTTCTATGAGAATAAGTGCAAATGTTTATTGTGCTATTAAATAGAGGCTGCTTTAGTCACAGAATGGGATGCCAGTGCCACAAAAACCAGAGAGCATGCACAGCAAAAGTGTCTTTATCAGGCCTGATTTCTATGAGAATAAGTGCAAATGTTTATTATGCTATTAAATAGAGGCTGCTTTAGTCACAGAATGGGATGCCAGTGCCACAAAAACCAGAGAGCATGCACAGCAAAAGTGTCTTTATCAGGCCTGATTTCTATGAGAATAAGTGCAAATGTTTATTATGCTATTAAATAGAGGCTGCTTTAGTCACAGAATGGGATGCCAGTGCCACAAAAACCAGAGAGCATGCACAGCAAAAGTGTCTTTATCAGGCCTGATTTCTATGAGAATAAGTGCAAATGTTTATTGTGCTATTAAATAGAGGCTGCTTTAGTCACAGAATGGGATGCCAGTGCCACAAAAACCAGAGAGCATGCACAGCAAAAGTGTCTTTATCAGGCCTGATTTCTATGAGAATAAGTGCAAATGTTTATTGTGCTATTAAATAGAGGCTGCTTTAGTCACAGAATGGGATGCCAGTGCCACAAAAACCAGAGAGCATGCACAGCAAAAGTGTCTTTATCAGGCCTGATTTCTATGAGAATAAGTGCAAATGTTTATTGTGCTATTAAATAGAGGCTGCTTTAGTCACAGAATGGGATGCCAGTGCCACAAAAACCAGAGAGCATGCACAGCAAAAGTGTCTTTATCAGGCCTGATTTCTATGAGAATAAGTGCAAATGTTTATTATGCTATTAAATAGAGGCTGCTTTAGTCACAGAATGGGATGCCAGTGCCACAAAAACCAGAGAGCATGCACAGCAAAAGTGTCTTTATCAGGCCTGATTTCTATGAGAATAAGTGCAAATGTTTATTATGCTATTAAATAGAGGCTGCTTTAGTCACAGAATGGGATGCCAGTGCCACAAAAACCAGAGAGCATGCACAGCAAAAGTGTCTTTATCAGGCCTGATTTCTATGAGAATAAGTGCAAATGTTTATTATGCTATTAAATAGAGGCTGCTTTAGTCACAGAATGGGATGCCAGTGCCACAAAAACCAGAGAGCATGCACAGCAAAAGTGTCTTTATCAGGCCTGATTTCTATGAGAATAAGTGCAAATGTTTATTATGCTATTAAATAGAGGCTGCTTTAGTCACAGAATGGGATGCCAGTGCCACAAAAACCAGAGAGCATGCACAGCAAAAGTGTCTTTATCAGGCCTGATTTCTATGAGAATAAGTGCAAATGTTTATTATGCTATTAAATAGAGGCTGCTTTAGTCACAGAATGGGATGCCAGTGCCACAAAAACCAGAGAGCATGCACAGCAAAAGTGTCTTTATCAGGCCTGAATTCTATGAGAATAAGTGCAAATGTTTATTGTGCTATTAAATAGAGGCTGCTTTAGTCACAGAATGGGATGCCAGTGCCACAAAAACCAGAGAGCATGCACAGCAAAAGTGTCTTTATCAGGCCTGATTTCTATGAGAATAAGTGCAAATGTTTATTATGCTATTAAATAGAGGCTGCTTTAGTCACAGAATGGGATGCCAGTGCCACAAAAACCAGAGAGCATGCACAGCAAAAGTGTCTTTATCAGGCCTGATTTCTATGAGAATAAGTGCAAATGTTTATTGTGCTATTAAATAGAGGCTGCTTTAGTCACAGAATGGGATGCCAGTGCCACAAAAACCAGAGAGCATGCACAGCAAAAGTGTCTTTATCAGGCCTGATTTCTATGAGAATAAGTGCAAATGTTTATTATGCTATTAAATAGAGGCTGCTTTAGTCACAGAATGGGATGCCAGTGCCACAAAAACCAGAGAGCATGCACAGCAAAAGTGTCTTTATCAGGCCTGATTTCTATGAGAATAAGTGCAAATGTTTATTGTGCTATTAAATAGAGGCTGCTTTAGTCACAGAATGGGATGCCAGTGCCACAAAAACCAGAGAGCATGCACAGCAAAAGTGTCTTTATCAGGCCTGATTTCTATGAGAATAAGTGCAAATGTTTATTATGCTATTAAATAGAGGCTGCTTTAGTCACAGAATGGGATGCCAGTGCCACAAAAACCAGAGAGCATGCACAGCAAAAGTGTCTTTATCAGGCCTGATTTCTATGAGAATAAGTGCAAATGTTTATTATGCTATTAAATAGAGGCTGCTTTAGTCACAGAATGGGATGCCAGTGCCACAAAAACCAGAGAGCATGCACAGCAAAAGTGTCTTTATCAGGCCTGATTTCTATGAGAATAAGTGCAAATGTTTATTATGCTATTAAATAGAGGCTGCTTTAGTCACAGAATGGGATGCCAGTGCCACAAAAACCAGAGAGCATGCACAGCAAAAGTGTCTTTATCAGGCCTGATTTCTATGAGAATAAGTGCAAATGTTTATTATGCTATTAAATAGAGGCTGCTTTAGTCACAGAATGGGATGCCAGTGCCACAAAAACCAGAGAGCATGCACAGCAAAAGTGTCTTTATCAGGCCTGATTTCTATGAGAATAAGTGCAAATGTTTATTGTGCTATTAAATAGAGGCTGCTTTAGTCACAGAATGGGATGCCAGTGCCACAAAAACCAGAGAGCATGCACAGCAAAAGTGTCTTTATCAGGCCTGATTTCTATGAGAATAAGTGCAAATGTTTATTGTGCTATTAAATAGAGGCTGCTTTAGTCACAGAATGGGATGCCAGTGCCACAAAAACCAGAGAGCATGCACAGCAAAAGTGTCTTTATCAGGCCTGATTTCTATGAGAATAAGTGCAAATGTTTATTATGCTATTAAATAGAGGCTGCTTTAGTCACAGAATGGGATGCCAGTGCCACAAAAACCAGAGAGCATGCACAGCAAAAGTGTCTTTATCAGGCCTGATTTCTATGAGAATAAGTGCAAATGTTTATTGTGCTATTAAATAGAGGCTGCTTTAGTCACAGAATGGGATGCCAGTGCCACAAAAACCAGAGAGCATGCACAGCAAAAGTGTCTTTATCAGGCCTGATTTCTATGAGAATAAGTGCAAATGTTTATTGTGCTATTAAATAGAGGCTGCTTTAGTCACAGAATGGGATGCCAGTGCCACAAAAACCAGAGAGCATGCACAGCAAAAGTGTCTTTATCAGGCCTGATTTCTATGAGAATAAGTGCAAATGTTTATTATGCTATTAAATAGAGGCTGCTTTAGTCACAGAATGGGATGCCAGTGCCACAAAAACCAGAGAGCATGCACAGCAAAAGTGTCTTTATCAGGCCTGATTTCTATGAGAATAAGTGCAAATGTTTATTGTGCTATTAAATAGAGGCTGCTTTAGTCACAGAATGGGATGCCAGTGCCACAAAAACCAGAGAGCATGCACAGCAAAAGTGTCTTTATCAGGCCTGATTTCTATGAGAATAAGTGCAAATGTTTATTATGCTATTAAATAGAGGCTGCTTTAGTCACAGAATGGGATGCCAGTGCCACAAAAACCAGAGAGCATGCACAGCAAAAGTGTCTTTATCAGGCCTGATTTCTATGAGAATAAGTGCAAATGTTTATTGTGCTATTAAATAGAGGCTGCTTTAGTCACAGAATGGGATGCCAGTGCCACAAAAACCAGAGAGCATGCACAGCAAAAGTGTCTTTATCAGGCCTGATTTCTATGAGAATAAGTGCAAATGTTTATTGTGCTATTAAATAGAGGCTGCTTTAGTCACAGAATGGGATGCCAGTGCCACAAAAACCAGAGAGCATGCACAGCAAAAGTGTCTTTATCAGGCCTGATTTCTATGAGAATAAGTGCAAATGTTTATTGTGCTATTAAATAGAGGCTGCTTTAGTCACAGAATGGGATGCCAGTGCCACAAAAACCAGAGAGCATGCACAGCAAAAGTGTCTTTATCAGGCCTGATTTCTATGAGAATAAGTGCAAATGTTTATTATGCTATTAAATAGAGGCTGCTTTAGTCACAGAATGGGATGCCAGTGCCACAAAAACCAGAGAGCATGCACAGCAAAAGTGTCTTTATCAGGCCTGATTTCTATGAGAATAAGTGCAAATGTTTATTATGCTATTAAATAGAGGCTGCTTTAGTCACAGAATGGGATGCCAGTGCCACAAAAACCAGAGAGCATGCACAGCAAAAGTGTCTTTATCAGGCCTGATTTCTATGAGAATAAGTGCAAATGTTTATTATGCTATTAAATAGAGGCTGCTTTAGTCACAGAATGGGATGCCAGTGCCACAAAAACCAGAGAGCATGCACAGCAAAAGTGTCTTTATCAGGCCTGATTTCTATGAGAATAAGTGCAAATGTTTATTATGCTATTAAATAGAGGCTGCTTTAGTCACAGAATGGGATGCCAGTGCCACAAAAACCAGAGAGCATGCACAGCAAAAGTGTCTTTATCAGGCCTGATTTCTATGAGAATAAGTGCAAATGTTTATTATGCTATTAAATAGAGGCTGCTTTAGTCACAGAATGGGATGCCTCACAGCAGACTTAAGATCAGTTCAGTATATATGCACAGTTAGTTACTATAAGCAGCCTGAAAACGCTAACAAAGGCTGGATGAAAAAAAAAAAATGTCCCTGTCAGCCAGCTCCGTTTTTCCTACCTTTCCCTGGCTTTCTGTCTGTCTCCTGCCTGTCTCCTGCCTGTCTCCTGCCTGTCTCCAGCCTGTCCCTGTCTGTCCCTGTCTGTCCCTGTCTCCAGCCTGTCTCCAGCCTGTCTAACTGCCTCAGCTACACAGCGTTCTGTCTGTCTGTCACGAATGCAATAGAGAAATGAGGAAAAGCAAGATGGCCGCCGTTAAATACCGCTGTGTGACGTCACCGGGCTTGCTGGCTGCTGATAGGCTGCATGTGACTGCCCCAGCTTGCACTGGCGCGGGATACATGTCCAGACATGTCCCGCCCGCCATCTTAGAATGCCTGTAATGTAAATGAATGGATGTTAAAGGAAAACTTCGAGTGATCGAATCGCGGGGAAATTCGGATTCGATCCGAATCGAATTTTTCCTGAAATTCGGATCGAATCCGGGTTCGTCCGGATCGATTCGCTCATCCCTACAACCCGTTATGCATTCTCCTGTGTGCAACATTATCATGTAGTTTGATAGTTTTATTGTGTTATTATTTTATTAAGGAATAACATTGTTATTTGTAAGCAACCAGCTCTGTTTTTGTTCTGACCTATGCATTACAGGATATTGAACACCCAGCTAAATCAAGCTAATAATTAATGGCTTCTTTGCCAATAGCTTGTTTTAATGCGTAAATATCATATTCCTGCCACTTAGCTTGCACGTAGCGGACATTAGCTGGTTCCTAATGCGCGGAGCGTGATTTTTTTTTCGCTTTCGTCATATCCAGTTCCGGTTTGCTCCTTTGCGTTTCCCAGCTAAATCTAGCTAATAATTAATGGCGTCTTGGCCAATAGCTTGTTGTAATGCGTAAAAATCCTATTTCTGCCACTTAGCTTGCACGTAGCGGATATTAGCTTCTTCCTAGTGCGCGGAGCGTTTTTTTTTTTCCCTGTCGCTTTCGTCATATCCAGTTCCGGTTTCCTCCTTTGCGTTTCCACCATCATGCACAGACGACGTGTGCTGCGCCTCCCCAGCTCCTCCTCTGACTCTGGCCCCCCCACCTCCCCCACCTCCCTCACCTCCCCCACCTAACCCCCCTCCACCCCCTCCCCCCCCGGGCCACAAAAACAAAAAAGGAAGAGGGTGGATAGCCGCGTAAACGGCCAGGTGGTGAAAGTGAGTATATTTCCCTTGGATGATATGTTTAATCTGTTCTCAGTATAAATGTTTAGGCCATTGGTCTGATAACCTTTTTTTTTCATTTGTCATAGGATTTCTGCATCCACCAATATGATTATGCCCGTGGGGGCAAGAAGCGGATAGCCCTGGAGGTGAAGGCCACAGTGTCCCGGCGCTTCAACACCAGCCTGAGTGTGTGCTCCATAATGCAGAAGTGGTCCGACTTTAAGCGCCGGGACCCTGAAGGCGTGTACCGCCTAGATGATGCGTACGCTTCAGGTAAGTGGAAGTTTATGCTATGTTTCATTTTTTAGGGAAATAATATTGTAAGCTGTGTCCCTTTTTGGTAGTAATTGTAATTTTTTTCATTCACCCCCTCAACACAGATAAGCGTCCTCCCCCGGGGAAACGTGGGAAGGGATTCCTCCCCCGAACGAGACAGGGGGACTCGGGGGAGTCATCGGGGGAGGGTCCCTCTCGCGGGTCCTATTTAGAGGACCCAGGGGAGGAAGGGGATGACGCCCCAGAGGAGTGTGCTGCTGGGGGGCTGTCAGGCTCGAGCCTCAGCTCCTCACACTCTGAGTCTGAGGAGTCTCACCAGACAAGGGGCCACTCTCAAGTGGGGAGTCCAAGTGGGGTGGAAGTAATGGACTCTCCCACACTCCCTGAAGGAGCAGGGAGTGAGAGGGAGGAGGGTGGCCCTTTGCCTGGGGGATCTTTGGATCAGAGTGTGAGGAGCCGAGGCTCCACGCCTCCTCCTCAGAGCCCTCCCTGGGCTTCAAGTGGCAGTTCATCCCCTGGTGAGTGCACATTTAGTCAGTGTTAGTCTGTGACAGGTCACATATGGCCATTTGTACTTAGCCCTTGCCATTCCTCTCTAATTTGCAGCGCATCATATAGGCGGCACCTCCAGGAGCTTTTGGCATTGCCTTCTCCACGGGCATAGTCATGGTAAGTGTTTGTTGTTATCCCTCACATTCCCTATGTTCTGACATTCCTTAAAGTGGACCCACACCCATTGTTGATTGGGCTTGGAATCTATAAGCTTCCCTGCCCAATCACCTCCCTCACCCAGGGCCCCCCCCAAAAGCCCACAAACTCATTACCTCATTGGGGGTGGCCGAAGCCACCGCCGCAGCCTCCTGCGTGCCCCTCTAGATGTGTGTGCGCCTGCGCTCTCCGTTTCAGAATGGCCTGCGCGTGCACACGCACTGGAGGAGTGACGTGCAGAAGGCAGCGGCGGCGGACGGTCTCTCGCTCAAATTGGTGTGCCCTGCCAAAGTGGACCAAAACACAGGATAGTATAAATCCTGGGTCTTGGTCCACTTTTAACATACACATGTTTCCTGCTCCATAGTACATGCTGGTTTGCTAATGTACATTAACATCACAAACCCCACTACAATGCAATCCAACTTGCAACCACCCCTATGTTTCAGCCCACACCATGATGGCGGCTAGCAAATGTGTTATTTTTGAAAGTTGTTCTGGCTAACACATGTTGCCCACTAGTAAGATTCTACAATCAAATGCAAATTAGTCCTTACCATTGCACTGTCAAGGTTATTGGCACATTATCTTTATGTGTCCATGTTGCAACCATAAATAATTTACATGAACTCATGGACCAGGAAATATGCTAATGTCGGACAACATGTGTGTAACCATGCAAGCATTTGTTTTGGCAGACTCCATAACCAGATGGCTGTCAAATAGTCAGGTGTCATTGTCACACTAATTTTGCTTTTCTCTTTTGCTTTCTCCTGACAGATGTGGCCACGCAGATGGAGTCGGTGTACATCACCACCACACCTCCTGGGACGGCCAGCAGCATGGGCCCCAGCCACAGCTGCGATGGTGAGTACATACCACTTCATATGCCTAAAGACTTGGTACCCCTATGTCTTATAGTAAATTCTAGAGACATTTACAATGTACCTATGTGTTTAATCAACACACATATAGGTTACATGTGTTTGTCCAACAATCCTACATGCATGTCTGCATGCTTGATTGTTGGCTCACATTGTGGTTTCTACCCAACAAAATTGGCCTGCTAAGGTGGAGACCTCTAAGATTCTTGGCCAAACAAGTTTACTCGTTAGGACTTAGGCCCTGATGGTTGGCTGTAAATAAACCAATAATTGTCCACACTGGGACTTAGACCTTATTTTAGTCCCAAGAGTTAAGAGTAAATGTATGCTTGGGATGTGGTGGCCACATTTAAGCCAGCCACTAGTACTCATATAATGGTAACACCTAAGGGCACAGTGGCCAACAATGTGATTGTGTGGCTCAGATCATTTTAGCCACTTACATTACATTGCTACATCTGTGTCTGTAGAGGTCACATTCTAGATTTGTAATATGCTTTTTTTCAACTCTCTACAGCTTGTGCAAACCAGCATCGCAGACTGTGGCGGTCGATCCGGCGTCTTTGCCTTATGCTGCTGGCCTTGAAGAGGCGTCGTTAGGGTGGGGGGGATGTTTAGAGCCGCTGTGCGGCCAAATGTTGGGCCTGTTGGCCGCCTTTAACATTAAAATTTTGGTATTTTTGTACTTACACTGTGTTGTGCCTTGTCTACCATAGTTTAAGTGTCTTCAAACCCATTATTTGTAAAATGTTGGTGTACCTTTGTAGCCATTTAATGTCTAAACCATAGGAAGATATGGTCACCAATGTGTGGCATACATTTTTGGCTACAGGTACATATCTAGATCTAGAGACTCATCCCTGACTGTGTTCTTACCTATGTCTTATGAAAAACACAAATTATAGGTGGTGTACTCAAATGTATTTTAAACAAAATCCAAACAATCAAATTAATATTCTTGGCTTGGGGGCCTGGGAGGTTGTGAGTCATTGCTAGGGGTGGTGTTGGGGGCCAACAGTGCAGTAAAAAAAATAGACTGCTGTTGTATGAGCTGTTGCGTCAACAACAAACTTTGTTCCTGGCGCTGTAAAGATCGCTCCATCAGATTGGACAGCCGATCCAGTTCCCTGTCGGTTTGCTGCTGGTGGCCTTGTTTGACGTCCTGGAGCTCGCGCTGCAGGCCCTTCAATTTGTTGCCGACACATCAGCACCTGATTTTCCAACGCCGCAATGCGGTCAGTATTTCCATCACGCGGCTGTTGGCGACTGTAGTCCTCCAGCATCCGGACCCCTAGCTCATAAATGTCGGCCCTTATCGGTGCCACACCTCCTCTTGCTCTGGGTTCAGGCTAAAAAAAACAAAAAAAAAAGATTTTAGTTAAGCTGAAACAATGCAGCTAGGCCCCTCCAAATCAGTTCCCCAAAGTGTAACAATCCAACTTACCCTTGCTTGAGCTTCTGTAGCTTGGCCACATGGCACTTGAGAAGAGGTCCCAGGTTGGGGTTCTGGTCCCGCCTCCTGCAAAAACATCAAATACATAAAATGTGACATGTTGGTTCATGGACTACCCACCAACATGTCAATGTGGTTATTGTTCCTCTAAATCAGCCATGTTACCTCCGTGTCGTCCGGCCGAAGTAGGTCCGGGGTCTGGCTGCCAGAGAGGGGCAAATCCACATCTGAGAGATCGGGCAAGTTGGCATATGCTAAACAGGAATGTCAGGTTACTAGGTCAGTGGACCAAAATCAAATGTAAGATGGATATACTATCGAGGCCATACCTCCACAAAGTGGAAGATTACACACTAGCCAAAAGGGATCTGGTCAACTCAGATTGCTAACATGTATGTAAGAGGAAGATGAGCCAATAATTGGGTTAAAAACAAAAAGACACATTACTCAAATTACACATACCCGCAATCTCCCAGATGTCTGGAGTTGGGCCCTCACTCGAGCTTTGCCCTTGAAAATACATGTTTAAACACAAGTTGGCCTACTAAATTTACCAAAAACTTGTTCAAAAATCCCTACTAGATAATCGTGCCAAACCAACTTACCCTCATCTCTGGCAGCCTCAACGTGAAGGGCCCTTTCCGGACAGCCACTTCCGAGATTCCGGCCAACTAAAATACACAATTAATGTCTCTAAATATTCAGAACACTACTCGGGTGAATGTTTGTCTTTCAATATACCCAACAAATGCATTGCAATCACTCAAAAAACTATACTAATGACCCTGGGGATGGCAAATCCACTCCAAATAGGCATCTTCAAGTTGACATAGCAAACATGTAGATTATTAGACTAACCAAATAGAACCAGTGTAACATAAACAGCATAAAGGATACATTTTTTTAGGCAATACACACCAACAGGGTCCTGTTGACCTGCAACATCGGAAGTGGGGTCCAAAGATGAACCAGTCACTTGGCCTACAAAGAAAAAAGAGGAATGAAAGACATGCACTTGTGTTAAAGCGGATAAAGCAAGGTTGACACATGCACTTACCAGCATCCAAAGAGTAGCTTGGCTCCTGAGGAGATGCTGGTGCCAATGGCGGTGCAGCTAGGCAAAAGCAAAGAAAACATTTAGCCATTGGTAATGTGCGGCACTAAATAAACCATGCATTTAGGTGTGTGTGAGCAGCTCAATTACTAATATTCCCTAATCACGGCCAGTGTGGCTTACACATGTATATGCAGATATATGGCCACACATCTCTGGCTTCCAACATAGCTACACATGTTAGGGCCTTGTTAGTTAGTTGCAGAGAGGGGTAAAGTGGACGTGTAAATAGTCCGCAGGCACATATTATTATTCATCAACAGTGGTCAAATCTATTGTTTGAGGTGCTCACACACCCATTTTGGCCCAAAATAACCAGCCCCTAAATTAGTGAAAAATACCTTCAATGGCAGACTGGGTTAGGCTGGAGGTTGTTTGAAGGGCAGGAGTTGGGGTGTCCACCTCCCCCGACTCATGGACATCACCATGTACACCTATGCAGAAAGCAACAGACAGCAAAGTAAAACATTTATGAGGTATAATGTACTACTTCACATGTCCTACTGTTAGTTGGGCAGAAAGAGAAAAGGCAAATCACATAAATTAACATTAGCAGAAAAACAGATTCTGAAAATATGTACCTTCAGTCCAACCTGTGGTGTCATCCCCAGCATCCACACCCTGCAGCCGAGCAAGTGGAATTTTGGCCTTCAGCATCTCCTCATATGGCCTGTAGGTACTCTTTGGACCCTGGATGGTCCCACTCTCGACCTCAAGATCATGATTCATCTTTTGCATAAGGGCCCTTCTCAAAGTGTAGAAGCGTTTCCTGCAGGATGGGCCACTACGTGGGTGTTGAGCACTGCTAGTAAGCTCAACACCAATGGCATCCCACAATTTGCTCCTTTCTTGTTTGCCTATAGACTTGCTTTGGGAGCCAAATATCAGCTCCCATTTTGCAAGGTTCAGGCGCACAAGAGTATTATTCTCAGCCAAATTAAATTCTGGCTCCCTCTTGGCAACTGGGCGCTTAGCCTGGGGTGCTGCATCACCTTCAGGCTGGGCCCTTTTCCTTAAGGGAGGTCTGCGCACAGCACCCACCACACTCCTACTTGAGCCAGCTGTGGCCGGCAGATGCCCAGAATTTGGCTCCATCCTGTAGCTGCACACACACACCAATACACAACCAACAAGCACGCATGCAGACTACAGAATGGTATCACCGTTTTTTGGTTTGGCCAGGTTTTATGTGCTCTAACAGCCAATCACAAACAGGTCCACTTAATTGATTCACACATACTGGCCAGGTGCTTGTAGCCAAAGCTCCACTGCAGTGATTGAAGCATGTGTGGTAGTTAATTAACTAAGAATTTTCAGCCATGTCCGTTAATGCACGCAAGTTTCGGCTCACGTACGCTAGTAGCGCTACTAGCGTGCGCGTGCGCACTCCGTTTCACGCACACCTGGGTCAGCTAATTGGAGACAGGAAATAGCAGAGCAACGCAAAAGGCGGCAAAGAGGACCTGTCCTTTTTCTCAGTGAAGTATAAATGCCTGGATTTGGCAACCTTCTGGTATTGTTAGACTGTGGCAAAGGCTGTGGTGTGGTGGTGTGGTGCTTTGGTCCCTTAGCTCATTTGAGTGTCTGGCTGGGTTTTGTCCTCACTCTCTGTGGCTTGTTGGGTGATTTCTGACATCAGTGCTGTTTCTTTAGGAGCTTGATTTTGTTGGCATATGCAAATATTGTGGAGCATACAGCAAGTGAGGCTTGATTTTGGGGCCTTTTGTGGGCTGTGCAGCAACTCCCCTCTTGGTTGTGCCTAACTTAGAAAGCTGACTTTCAGCAGTCTGGTGGGTCAGACCACTATACTTCTGGTTTTGTGGTGAGCTGCATTGTAGTGAGTGTGTGAGTAGTGTGCTTGCTTGTGTGTGTGGTGTGTTTGTGGTTTTGGTTTTTGTTTTGCTTCTTTTGTATATCTGTTGAGTGTGAGATGGATAAGAGGGTGATGTATGGGTTATCCCTTTCGCTGCCAGCCTACCTGGAGTTTTTGTCACCCTTGGTGCCAAACCGTTTTGCACTATTTTGCGCTCCCCATGTTCAAATGTGATTTTTGAAGGGATTTCCAGGGATTTCCCAGGTAAATGATATATTGTTTTTTTCAGCAGAGTCTGGGCTTTAACATGAAATGTCTTGTTTGTAATTTTTTAGGGGTATTCTCAATATTTTTGGGTGAAATATGTGAAAAAAAAAATAAAAAAAAATACATTTTTACAATTTGTAGTTTTTTTTGTAATAAAAAATGTAAGTTTTTCAATAAAATCTTATTGCGTGTGAAATCCCAATTTCTCCCGGTTACAGCGATACCACATATGTATAGGTAGACACCCTTTTCTGCCCAGGAGACTCCCCCAAACTGAAATAGCGCTTTAGGGAATTTTCAGATAAAATACAACTATGCAATGCAATATGTGCACCTTGCAGTTCTTCCAGAAAAACAACCCTTTACATTTGAAATACCCCCAACAAACTATATATTCTCTGGAAGTACACACCTCAAGCTTTCTAGGCGTACCAGGCTTGTTGATGTGCCCATAGTTTTCTGGAAGTAATCCCTCATTGTATTCTTTGGTTGCAAAGAGTTTCCCTAAAAAAAGGATAAAAAAGCAGAATCAAAGCCACATTTTCCTAAAAAACTATGTGCAAACAAGAAAAAACAAGTTTAGTCTGAAAAAGCAACATCCCCCGAACAGAACGATACCCAACATGCATTGCTACTGTCAAGGGAAGAGTCGGCAAACACCCCAAAGTAAAGCATGTGCGTAACAGTGATTTTACTTGAAAATTTCAGCTCTGCAGACAATGTGCGCACCTTGCGATTTTTCAACCAAAACAACCCTTTACATTTGGAATATCCCCCATAAACCATATATTACCTGAAAGTACACATGTTAAGCTTTCTAAGCGTACCCAACTTGTTGTAGTGGGCTCATCTTTCTGGAATTAATCCCTCAAAGAATTCTTTGGTTGCGCAGGGTTTCCCTAAAAAATGTATAAAAAAGCTGAATAAAAAACACCTTTTCCTAAAATATAAATATGCAAACCAGAAAAAAACAAGCTAAGTCTGAAAGCGCAAGGTCCCCCGAACAGAACAATACCCAACATGCATAGCTACCTTTAACCATTTTAATTGCCAGCCTACTTGAGATTTTGTCACCCTCTGTTGACAGGTCATTTTTCCCCGTTTTGCGCCATGTTTTGCGCCATTTTTGCTGGAATTTTCAGGAAAATTATACATATATTTTCTGCAGCAGAGTTTAGGCTTTAACAAGAAATGTCTTGTTTGTAAATTTTATTTTGTTTTTATTATTTAATATTATTAAGTAAAAAATAAATAAATAAATAAAAAATTTTTTAGAAAATTGACTCCTTTATTTCAAATAAAAAATGTATTTTATTAAGGAAAACCGTATTGCATGTGAAAGCCCCATTTCTACCGATTAGAACGGTACCACATATTTATCGGTAGCCCCCCGTTCCTGCCCAGGAGACCCCCCTAACTGAAACAAGTACTTTATAACATTTACAAATAAAATACAAATACCATCCACACTACAAAGGGTTAAATCGAGAAAAAAAATTACATAGGGTCCCCCTTCCTGGGGGGGGGGGACCCCATTTTTTGGGGGGATTTTTAAGGGTTAAAAACCCTTAAAAATCCCCCAAAAAATTGACATGGGGTCCCCCTTACCCAAAGTAACCAGCCCGGGACCAGCTATGCAGGGCTTGTAGAAACAGGGCACAGGGGCCAGCTTTTGTGGCCCCTGGCCCTGCAGGCTACAAGCCCGCATAGCCCGTGGGCCCGGGCTCTTCTGCCCCCCCCTGGGCTTTGGGGAGGCAGGTAATGGGGGTGCCAGGGGTTAATGGCAAGTCACCCGCTAGTCACAGGTGACTTGCCACCTCCCCCAGCCTTGTGAACTGGTATAGGAGTCATGGACCCCTTACCAGTTCACAAGGGGTTAAATGTAAAAAAACACAGACACACAAAAGAGAAAAAAATATTTTATAAATTTTTTTTTTACACTGTACTCACCTCCCATCCATCCTGGAGCACTGTGTCCCTCGGCGATCACTGGCTTCTGCTCACCTGCTGGAAGCCTTTTATAGCTGCTGGATGACAGAACACAAAGTTTATTAAAAAAAAAATGACATAGGGTCCCCCCTCCCAGGGGGGCGGACCCCATTTTTTTTTGGAATTTTAAGGGTTAAAAACCCTTAAAAATCCAAAAAAAAAATGAAATGGGGTCCCCCTTACCCATCATTACCAGCCCGGGACCAGCTATGGGGGCTTGTAGGCACAGAGTGGGGGGGCCAGCTTTTGCGGCCCCCCCACCCTGCAGCCTACGAGCCCACATAGCTTGTGTGGGCCCGGGCTCTTCTGCCCCCCCCTGGGCTTTGGGGAGGCAGGTAATTGGGGGTGCCGGGGGTTAATGGCAAGTCACCCGCTGCGGCAAGCGGGTGACATGCCAGCCCCCAGCCTTGTGAACTGGTATAAGGGGTCTCATGGACCCCTTACCAGTTCACAAGGGGTTAAATGTTAAATAAAAACACACAGAGACATAAGATATAAAAGATCTTTATTTATTTATTTTTTTACTTTACTCACCTCCGATCCTGTGTCCCCCGGCGATCTCCGCTGACAGCCTGCTCGTGTGTTTGAAGGAGAGAGCCTGGGGAGGAGGGGGGGGCGATCTCAGCCCTCTCCTCCTCCCCATCTGCCCTCCTCCAGGCACACGAGCAGACTGATTGTCTGTCTCACGTCCCGGCATTAAGAGGGCTGCTGGTGACATCATAACATGTCACCTGGCCCCGCCCCCCAGGGGGCGGGGCTAGCAGACCCGTTCCAGGAAGTGGGGGGGGAGGGCAATTTCTGCCCTCTCCTCGCCACCGAAGAGGCTGGGGGGGGCGATCGGAGGCCCCCCCAGTGAAGAGGACACCCATCGGGAGACAGCGCGGCCTCAGGTAAGGAAATGTCATTTTTTTTTTTTTTTTTTTTTTACATTTAGCAGCTGCTGCTGCCGAAGCGGGGGGGGGGGCCTATTCCGGGGGCTCTCCTGGAGCCATCCGACCCCCCACGGGGGATCGGATGGCACCAAATTAAAGGGGAGACCCGGCCGGATCCAACGAGGGGTCAGGTGAGTATTTTTGATTTATATTTTTTTTACTGTCAGGGGGGAAAGTCAAGCCCGTAGATTCTACGTGCTTGGCACTTAAGTGGAGTGGAAGCAAGCACGTAGAATCTACGGGCTTGGCACTGAAAGGGTTATGGGTGCAGGGATGTGTGAGAATGCTGGAAGAGCAGGAGGCCAGGGAGGAGGGGGCTGTGAGGCTTAGGGCACCCCGATCCTTTGGAATCCGCCTTTCAGTGTGGGATTTAAGTGACGAGCAGATCAGGAGCCGCTTCCGTCTGAATCGTGCTGCACTACAGTCCCTATATGATCAGATTAAGCACAAAATCGAGCCATCGACCAAACGCACCAGATCCATTCCAGGCATAGTACGCCTATGTGCCAGTCTTAACATTTTGGCACGAGGGACCTTCCAGGCAACCTCTGCCCTCCTCAGCGGGATCAGCCAGGCTACAATGAGCCGCATATTTATACAGGTAGTACTGGCTATTTGTGACCTGATCCCTATTTACATCCAGTTTCCTGAGGATGAGGATGAGGTTGCCAAAATAAAACATGCATTCTATCGCATGGGAGGGATCCCGAATGTGCTAGGGTGCGTTGATGGTACACATATCCCTTTCCGCCCTCCCCGTGCACAGGAGCTGGATTATCGGAACCGTAAGCAGTTCCACTCGATGAATGTCATGGTCGTCTGTGACCATGACATAAAGCTGCGGGCCATGAGATCTGGCTTCCCCGGCTCATGCCATGATTCTTACGTCCTGCAGCGGTCAGTCCTGTGCAGGAAGTTTGAAAACAACGAAATGCCAGCTGGCTGGCTACTGGGTAAATAATTAACCATGTCAAAGTATTTAGCCTAAAATATGTGGCCTAGTAAGCTGTTTGTTTACAAATGAAACCCAAAACATTTCCTAGTACTAATTGCTGTCTCTCTCATTGTGTTTTTTCTACAGTGGATAAGGGATATGGGCAGAGAACGCGGGTGATGACTCCGGTCAGAAACCCACAGACCTCTGCCCAAGAACGCTACAATGCAGCACATCGCAAAACCCGAAGCATTGTGGAACGAACCATCGGACTGCTGAAAGCACGCATTCTGTGTTTGGCACGGCCAGGAGGAGAGATGCTGTACAGTCCACAAAAGGTCTCCAAGATAATCCTTGCATGCTGTGTGCTCCACAATCTCTGTATATGCCACAGAATCCAAGCCCCTGAAGAAACAGCACTGGTGCCCGAAATCCCCAACTTGCCCGCAGAAACGAGTGAGGACACCCAGACTGGCTTTGAGCTAAGGGAAAGCATGATCTCTTCGTTTTTTGCAGTAAGCTAACTACCCTTCACTCTAATCCAAGTACTGCACTACAGGGGAACTATTTGTTGTCTCCAATCCAAATTTGTCACAAACTACTATAAGGGGTGTGTAACATGACCCAAACCCAGTATAAGGGGGGTGTAAGATGACCCAAACCCACTATAAGGGGGGTGTAAGATGACCCAAGCCCACTATAAGGGGGTGTAAGATGACCCCAAACCACTATAAGGGGGTGTAAGATGACCCAAAACCACTATAAGGGGGTGTAAGATGAGCCAAAACCACTATAAGGGGGTGTAAGATGAGCCAAAACCACTATAAGGGGGTGTAAGATGAGCCAAACCCACTATAAGGGGGGTGTAAGATGACCCAAAACCACTATAAGGGGGTGTAATATGAGCCAAACCCACTATAAGGGGGTGTAAGATCACCCAAACCCACTATAATGGGGTGTAAGATGACCCCAAACCACTATAAGGGGGTGTAAGATGAGCCAAAACCACTATAAGGGGGTGTAAGATGACCCAAACCCACTATAAGGGGGTGTAAGATGACCCAAAACCACTATAAGGGGGTGTAAGATGACCCAAACCCACTATAAGGGGGTAAAGATGACCCAAACCCAGTATAGGGGGGTGGAAGATGACCCAAACCCACTATAAGGGGGTGTAAGATGAGCCAAACCCACTATAAGGGGGGTGTAAGATGACCCAAACCCACTATAAGGGGGGGGGGGGGAATTTGACCAACATAACAATTAGGGTTGTTGTGCAAGTTTGGCCAAACTGTTACCCAAAAAAATAAACAAAAAACAATAACTGCGAAAAAGCAAAATTATATCTAAATACTAACTGCACTTTTTATTCTTTTTCAGACACCAAGATAAAAATCCAGTGGATTCAGATTTTATCTTTTCCCACCAAAACATAAAAAAAATAAATACTAATTCACCAAAGAAACATGTTGCAATGTGTTTACTTCTGAAGGTACTAACATTGATTTCAAGCCAACAGCAAACCAAAGTGCAGGCGCTGTGTTGAATAGCGTGTGTCCAAATGACAGCGCCTCAAAAGCTGATCTGAAACGGATATTCACCAATGTAGGCATTGTTCCCAACAACGCCAGGTAGCGACTGAGGAGGCCTGCTATAGCGAATCGCTGCCGCTAGCGGCGCTCATAGCGCCATACTTCAGGCGCTCATCTGTCGCTACCTGGCGCTATTACTGAATCGGCCTCTTAGTTTCTAAATGTACCACAGCAGAAGTTAGAAAAAGGTAAATTAATTTTTATGTGTAGCAATCTAAAATGCCCTGGGTAGGGAGGCATATGTGCACTGTTTGTTGTGTTGGTCTGGTTTAAGTCATTTTTGATTGTTGGTTTTGCTTTAGTTCTTCTTAATAAGCAGTGAGCGGAGGGAAGTTCAACATTCTTTTGCTCTATAGCTGTTTCTTTAAACCTTTCTGTAAGACCATACTTCCTTTTTGATGGCATAATTTATAGAATCACTTAATAGCTAATTTAGTCATCTCTCGTCCTCTGGAATTATTGCTTTCACCATGCAAGGTCTGTAAGTCTGCCATGTTAGATGGTACATAGAATGCAAGTGACAGTCAGCGTAAACAAATATGAGCATTCAGCATTCATGTCCCTCTTAATGTATGTTTACTGTGGCTTCTGTCTCCCTGTTGTTGTTTTGGGGGAATTGCTGCCATTAGCTTTGCGGATGACATGCTACCCCTCTAACCTGTTGTTGGCCAGAGGATCACTACCAGTCCCTTTGGAGCATGTTGGGAAGCAGTGAGACAGAGCAGGCCCAAGCACAAGGTTGAAAGCAGAGGCAGCAAAATGCTGGGTCCTGCAAGAAAGTCTTTGTCTCCCTGACACTGTGGAGGAACGTCCAATGCTGCTGCACCTGATGAAGTCACACCAAAAATACCGAAAATATATAGGGTATGGGCACCATTCTGAGGCTATGTGGTGCAGCTTGTAGGAGAGTTGGCTCAGGAACGCAGCCATCATGCAGCTCTGCACACATGCACAGTCCTAAAGGCTTGTTTGATTTTAGGTCAGTTTTTAGGTAGTAACTGACAGCACCATGAGTTAGTAACAAGGGTGCACTTACTAATGCAGGGATGCAAGGCCTCTGTTAGTTTTGCACAGATATTGGCCTAACTCAACTGCGGCAAAGTCCACCTCAGTAAACAAAGTATCAAAAGTTAATAGAAAAAATATTGTTTATTGTTGCGGCTTTACTGACTCAATAAACCAGAGCTTGGTTTGTACAAAATTCTCCACACTTCCGAAAATAACCTCTATCGAACTCCCTGACTAGATTTCCCTGACTAAAGCATCACATGGTGCTGGGATTCAAGGCTTGAGCAGCCCTTTAAGGAAACTCTCCTTTAGAGAAAATGATGGCTTACATACCAATAAACATGCGTATAAGATGGCAGAAATACATGCAATATAAACAATATATATATATATATATATACTGTATATCTCTCTCTATATATATATAGGGATGTGTTGTGTTTCCCGGACATCTGCCCTTCTTCAAGATGGTGGAGGGACAGACTCTGCTTGTGAGGTTATCAGCTGGTGATTTCCAAATGATGCCTTGGTGCAGAGTCTATAAAAGGGGGCTGGACCCTTGTTCTAGGTCTTTCTCCCCTGCCTTGTGTGGAGAGCCCGGTATCATGACATATGAGAATTCACCTAAAGGGAAATGGACTTTTACTTCATAACTGTTCTACTGTATTGGAAGCTGGAGTAATATCTATATACTTTTCTGAACTCCTCCTTTTGCAGCTCTTTATTGGTTTTTCCCCTATTCCTGAGAAAACAATGATGTAAACTCTTTATTAAAAGATATTGCCAGTCGACATTTCCCCTGTGTTCATCAGGTTTGACTGGCTGGAGGCACTGAACTAGAAATAAAGCTCATCCTGTTCTACCCAAATCATCAGCGGAGGCTCAGTTTCTTCTGTAATCACACAGATAGCACCATACTTTCTACTAGAAAGGGATTACTCAGTAAACCCCCTCCCCCAAGAAAATGACATACTACATGGATATATTCCCCCCAGTCCCCAGAAATGTGACTTGAGAAATTAATGTGATGTGACATGTGTGCTAATAATGAGATTTAAGATCTTGTATACATGGAAAAATATAGAGTCTGCTATAGTAATATAGGTTATAGGTTACATGCACTGACAAGCTCTATAGCTTGCAGGCATCGGAATTAGAAACACTGTTCAGGGGATTGAATGCCTTATCTACGTAAAGACATATATGTTTTTAAAATACCGCTGTTAGGAAAATATAGATATAATTTCTAGTTATGACCTGCTCATGTCTGTGAACAAAAGACATAATTTCAATGCAAGCATCAACCAGGTTTGTTAAAGCAGAACAAAACCCGGGATTTTGACTTTCCCGATTTAGGATGCCCCACTATGTAAAACCACCCCAGATCAACCATCTAAATTCACCTTTCCCCGGTCCTACGGTGCATGTGCAGGGTCTCGTGCAATCAGAGCCATTTGCCGTGCATTTTTAACGCTCGCCAAACATTTCTGTTTGCGGCAGTAGGGAGCAAAAGGGGTTGCATCCACAGCAGTGTGCGCTTCGTCCCCAGTCTTTTATATTTCAGGGCCAGCTGTGTTGGGTTTTGTCCCACTATAAGTCACCCAATGGGGGGGGGGCTCCACTTGAAGGAGCTCATTTATACAGTTCACAGGGCTGCACTGACTGGAGAATTTCAAAGAAATTCCACAAACATACTGGCTCCATTACTATAGTGGAATTATTTAGACATCATAACACATGCGTACATGGATCTCCTGTCATCCCTGGACACTCAGGGGCTCGAATCCAGAGATCTCAGACTAAAAGTCATATAACACTTCAATGGTCTTATAACATAATTCATATTAGTTTTTAGGAGTTTTATCTGTGAGATGCCAGCGGTCCATCCCTTGGGGAGGAGGGAGTGCCCCACCTTAGTATAAAGGTATGAAGAACCAAGGCTCTTTTGTATTTCTTGTGCTAGTCACGTGTGATGTGTGGAGGGGGGGACCAGGATCCAACTCTACATGCCCCATGTGACTGTCTGCAATTAGGTAACTGACATACATACACTGACATACATAACTCTGGCAGTAAGTTGTTCTTCTGACCTGTATCTGTATCTAGTTTGTCTATTGCACAAGATTGAATATATAATTTAATCTTGGGCTATTCTGTTATCTTGATCCCGAACCCACTTGTCCGTGCTTCATGGTTATACTATACTCTACAGAGGCTGGCTTCCAGCCCGATATAACCTCTGCTGTGTCAAACTAGTGCTGCTGGCACTCCTATGGGGCTGGCCGGGCTATATTCCCTGGTGGTAGTGAAAGGCCCCCCAGCCTTTCAGGATCTTGAATGGCCTGTAGCAAGGAACTGTACGTTGTGAACTTGGTGTTGAAGTGACATCAGCAGACGAGGTTTGGATCCCTCACAACTGGTATATTATTTTGCACATTTATAACTATACATTAGAAATCTTCTTCCTGGGCAGAAAGTCAGACAGGAAGAATTGAATAGAAAATAGATGTAAATGAGGAAAATATATGAGGCACCATGAGGAAAAGGGAGGGGAAAAAGAAATGAAATCTATATATTTGCTTCTATAGAAATTTGGTATGGTAGAGTGATAAAGAAATAAAATCTAAGATAAACTAAAATGAACATTTTTCTATTTATTTAGAGTAACAGATTTATGTATAAGATATAAAAATTATAAACATTTTATTCCTTCCTTCTTTTGCTTATATGTAGTAACACAGATATTTAGATTGAACAAAGACCTTAGCCTCGATTCAGAGACACATTCGTCCGGACTTCGTAGCTGTCTGTGAAAGTTTTGGTGGGTGTTTGTCATTTTTTTGCTTTTTTTCGTCCATTTTCTACTCGCACGAACGTTCGGGAATGCGCTTCCGATGAACGGAAGCAAATCGGAACATTTCCGTTAGTTCGGATCATTTTCCAAACAAAATCGGAAATTTTCCGTTCGTTCAGAAAACTTCCGTTGCTGGGATGGGTTTCTGTCTGATTCAGAGAGCTGATTTCCGACGGATCACCACCCTATAAATCCGTTTCATTTCCGATCCACTTACGAGACCTTTGAGGGCTCGGATAGCTATTGTTGAACATGTTTTGCGGCTATGTGGAGGAGTCTGCGGGCCTTTAGCACCAAGGCAGTGCATGTATCAGCATGGCCGATGCCATAAATTGTATAGCAATGCATACCTGAATCAATACATTTCATGTATATGTATGCGGACGGAAACTTTACAGAAGGTTTTCAATGCATGCATAAAATCGCTCGTACGCTCATACGAGAACGGAAACATTTCACAAAAAAAAACATATCGGAACTAAAAACGGAAGTGTTTTTTGTCTCTGTGAATCGAGGCTCTTGTCCTTCAATGTAAAAATGATGCCTAATTGTATCAGAGGAAGCAAAACAACAAAAGGCTGTCCTGTTAGTTTTATGATAGATTTCCACTCACCTGTATGGATCACAGAGATCAATGTCCATTGACATTTTTTCTCCAATAAATCTTAAAGTGTACCAAAACCTGTGATTTCACTATTCCTGCTTTTGGTCCGTCCCCCTGGGGCACCCCGCTGTGTGAAACCCCCAGATTGTTCACTTTTCTTACATTTCCTCGTGCCCACAGCTCGTGCAGAATGGGCTGTGGCATCACTCACATACTTTTCTAGGTGTACTTTTCTACGTGGCCAAGCACAGCTCCTCCATCCCGTCTGGACAAGAAGTGCATTCTTGTCGTGGGCTCGAGGAAAGGTAAGAACAGTGGGCGATCTGGGGTGGAGAAGGTTTCACACAATGGGGCATCCCAAACCAGGGTTCCATGGGGGGATGGACCAAAACCCAGGATAGTGAAAAGGGGGAGTGGAAAGGTGATAGAGGGTGTGTATATTCCTCCCATGTACTGTGCAACTACACTTTGTAATAAGGGGCTCCAAGCACTGCATTAAAGAGGGGGAAAAAACTGTGGGTTTGTACGTCTGGCACCAGCATACATACTCACCTAACCATTCATCCCACTTCCTTCTTTCCTGACTCCGTGCACGTGCGGCCAGGGCTACACCACCTATGAGGCAGGCCATCCCCTGGAATGGCAGATAGGGGAGAAGTGGAGGGGCAGGTCTTGGAGAGCCTTGCAGTTTATGAAAGTGAGGCTGAGGATGAGAAGTAGGTGTGGGGACATGGAGCAGTGCGTGCTGGTGGTGGTTCTATGGTTCCTATGCCTCTGGCGCCATTCACAACCCCTCGCTCTTTGCCACACCCCAGTGTGACATGGGGTACAGATCAGGCATGAGCCGCTTGGAGGTTTAGGAAGTGCAGCCCCAAGCGGGAATGTAGCAGAAGACTGGGTTAGTTTTCTTAGTTTTGCATCAGGCAGGAGAGTGGCTAGGCTCACCCTTGCACAAGCACAACTTTCACCCTGCGTGCACCTACCATCGCGTCCCTCACTGCCGCGCGCACAGCGCACCTCTTTCTGTTAACCACAGAAACCAGCCGATGAGTGTTCACTGGGGGAAGGGGGAGATGTGATCCTGCTGCTTGGAAGCCTATGCGGCTCAAGGTACAAGTGGATGCAGATGTGGGGGGGAAATCCATGGTTTAGGTTGCCTTCAGACTTGCACAAGTTTTCTTTCTGCTTTGTTTATACTGTACTGCTGTACCTGATTTGTCTGAATACGTTTTGCTGCCTGTCTGTACATTGGCAATAAATGCTCTGAGCTTTAGACTTCATGAGTTTCTGTCTCATTAACTTCAGTGTAGCTCTAAACACTGAATCGCACATATGGTGTTTCCAATGTGAGCATATTCCTCAAAGAGACAGTACTCTTAAAGTGACGGCGCTCATACAGACTGTTTACTTTTAAAAAAATAATAGATGAACTAGTGAAGCAGTTGGTGCAGACGACTGTCAGTCTTCAGCAGGTCCATGCCACTCAACAAGCCAGTGCACTGCAGGGTCAGATGCATGAGGAATCATGAAGGTGCAGCCTAATCATTTGCCGGTTAGTGGACATCAAGCAGCAGCAAATGAGCTAAACTCTGCAGCAGCAGATACAGACCTTGGCTGGGAAATGTGAAGTGTCACAAGCGTCTCAACCTGCTGCAGTTGGTACAGACTGCCTTGAGGAAGATGATGACATCTGAGGTTTTCCTAGGTATTGATGGGTATTAAGGATTGCGGATGGATAAAAGCTAGTGGGCTGATGCACTATCCCCCTTCCTAACTTGGCAAAAACTGAAAGTTTTACTTTGATCTGAGAGTGGACGTTGACCTGAAAGTCTATGCCCAGGTGAAATCTTAGCCTGGCTGGGCATTACCAGGTGCGAAGAGTTTTTACCTGGGGTTTTAACCCAGAAAAGCCAGCCAGGTCACAACTGTATATCCTCTTCCACCTCACTAACTAGTGGCTGCAGCTGGAACAGATCTCTTTAGCCCAAGTGGTGAAGGGTGTTTTTTGGGACCGATTCATTCATGCAGTGCTACATTGGATATACTAACCCAAAAAGTGTGGAAGAGCCTGTGTCCATTGTGGAATGATATACTGCTACTGAGGAGTATCTACATGAATTAATTCCCAATGGAGTGATCCCTAAGAACAAAAGAAAATTGTTTGTAGGTAAGACTTTTTTCTAAACAGAGAGGAACTCGGTGGGAAGTCTCCAAGTCCACATAGGGACACTGCTCCAAAAACCAGGAGCCAAGTCATCTGTTAAAATGTTTAGTACCTTGGTATAGCATCTCCATATCGATGGTCTGGTGCAATAGCTCAAAAGAATCTTAAAGATTAACATTAACTCTAAAAAAAATGGTGTTGATAAGGATGGGAAGGACTGTGTCTGTATTTTGCCTTATTTGATGTTCACTTTTTGGGAGGCTTCTACCCACAAGGGCTCTAAGATATGATAACAAGAACTAAGATTACAATGACTCTTAGACACACAAATGTGTCATTGAAATTATAGCTAGTGTGCACTAAAACTCTGCCAAGGTTGGAATTTGTGACTGAGTAATAAGTTAAAATGTATGTTTCTAGCCAAATGTCAGAAGCCATATGAGATTCATGAAAGAGAAAATTAAGTACATCATAGGGTTTATCATCCATGGATGAGAAATATTCTAAATCATTTTAGCTACCACCTAAAACCCTGTTGGCAGCACAAGTTCAAGAAGTTTAAATCATTTCTCCAGAAAAACAGAGGTCTTTTCTAATATGCCCAACTGAACCAGTCTCATAGAACATGACATGGTAACTGAGCTGGGCCTAAGTCATATTAAATGCCAGAAGCCCAAAGATAGGCAATTTCACTGGAGGTGGAAAAATGGATGTCTTTAAGAGTTATAGAAAGGTCACAAAGGGGTTGGTCAAGCCCAATCATTCTGATACTTAAGCTAGATGGTACTGAGAGATTTTGCAAATGATTTCAGGAGGTTAAATAAAACATCTAAGTGAATGCCTATCCCACGCCTAGGATTGGTTGAAATATTAAGTCCTGCCAGATTTATAACTACACTTGACCTTACTAAAGGCTACTGACAGATACTACTCACTAAGGTAGCTAAGGATAAACACTTATTCCACGTCTGAAGATCATTTTCATTACATTGTTCTACCATTTGGATTACACGGGTCCAGCTACTTTTTAGAACATATCTGGCAACCCTCACAAAGCCTCCGTCTTAGAGGACACTCAGGCTCAGCGGGGATGCTATTGGCTGGTCCTGGGCTGTTAGGGATGGTAAAATCCTAAGCTGAATTGGTGCAGGCCACGCCCACCTGCTGCCCTGACCTGGGTGCTCGCATATGCCCAGGAAGAAGCAGCAGATGGAGGAGCAGTGGGAGCGCTGTCTCTGGCCCCGCCGATGTCATCGCTGCCGGTAAAAGACAGCGATCGCAGCGGCGGGTCCGGGACAGAGCCCGCCGCTGCTTCTTACGACCAGCTCCGTGAATGGGGTGGGCGTGGCCTGTGCCGACGCTGACGCGGCACAGGCCACGCCCACCCCATCCACGGAGCCGACCACTCAGTGGAGCGGTTTCAGTGGAGAGGTGAGTTTAACTTTTTTTTTTTTTTTTACTTAAGCCGACTGGGGGGAAAGGGGGGGGTGCCACACAGCCTATGGGAATTGGGGGGAGGGGGGATGCCACACAGCCTATGGGAATTGGGGGGAGGGGGGATGCCACACAGCCTATGGGAGTTGGGGGGAGGGGGGATGCCACACAGCCTATGGGAATTGGGGGGAGGGGGATGCCACACAGCCTATACAAATGGGGGGAGAGGGGATGCCACACAGCCTATACAAAGGGGGGGAGAGGGGATGCCACACAACCTATACAAATGGGGGGAGAGGGGATGCCACACAGCCTATGGGGGGAGAGGGGGGTGCCACACAGCCTATACTAATGGGGGGAGAGGGGATGCCACACAGCCTATGGGGGGAGAGGGGGATGCCACACAGCCTATACAAATGGGGGGAGAGGGGGATGCCATACAGCCTATGGGGGGAGAGGGGGGTGCCACACAGCCTATGGGGGGGAGAGGGGGTTGCCACACAGCCTATACAAATGGGGGGAGGGAGGATGCCACACAGCCTATGGGCGGAGAGGGGGATGCCACACAGCCTATACTAATGGGGGAGGGGGATGCCACACAGCCAATGGGAATGGGGGGGCACACTGCCTATATGGAGAATAGGAGGGGGGAATGCCACACTGCTTATGATAATGGGGTGTACACTGCCTATATGGGAATGGGAGGGAGGAGAATGCCACACTGCCTATATAGGGAATGGGAGGCGGATGCCACACTGGGTATACGGGGAATGAGATGGGGGCATCCCACACGGCCAATGGGAAAGGGGAATGCCACACTGTCTGTAATGGTGCGTTTTTGGTTAAAACATTTTTTTTCTTATTTTTCTCCCCCAAATCCTAGGTGCGTCTTATGGTCAGGTGTGTCTTATAGGGCGAAAAATACGGTATTATAATGTACAAGCAAAGGGATGCTTTTCATAATAGAGAAGAGGGTGTTATCAATGGGCCTTTATAGAAAATCTATATTGGTAAATATTATGGAAGTTTCAGAACAAAATCAGGCAAAGTTCTTTTTATCTTTTTGGGACCACATGAGAGAGTCATATTCTAGCGGTCTCGCAGAGTTAAATGGGTCGAGTTTGTTTCAGACAAGAACTAAGATTACAAGTGGACTTGAAAGGAATCTTAGGTTTGATTCAGAGCTCTGAACTAAAAACTCAGATGGGTGTAACAGTTTCCTTGCCAGCTTGCCATGATTCAAAGCACACTTCCGAGAATTTACAACTGTGACAGTTTAGTGTTGTAGTTTTCAAAGTTTTCATTAATAAAATCCATGCTGCTATAGCCTTCATGATTTTTATCAATACAAATGAAAGGCAGCAATATATATATTTTTACTATAGTAATTTAAAAAAAAATGTGCCCCACCCCCCAAAAACCAACAAGCCCAGTCACCATGCATAAGGGCTGGTAACCAAGGGCTCAGAGGCTGCACTAGCCACCTCCTGGCCCTGAAGTTTACCAGCCCCTATGCTCATTGGTATGGGTTGGGGGTCTTGAAAAAGAACCCAAAGCCAGTTACATAACATTGCAAACTTGGCTGGCTCTGAATCCATGCCCTTGGGTATATAACTGATCAGGGGAATGACAGCAGAGGACAGTAGGAGAAGAGAATTGCTCTTGAGAGGGACAGTGGCGACAGGCCAGAGAGAGCATTGGTCCTAATGAAGCAACTGCTACTGATGTCTTGCCATAACTAACTGTGGTTGTTTAGCAGTTTTGTTACAGGGTGTTTCATAAAGGTTTAAATTGTATTTCTGTTTTTTTCTTCCCAATATCAATTTAGGAGGTCAGTTTGTCTACATAATTTGTCCAGAGCCAAGCAGGAGCATTAAATATACATAAATATATATATACCGGTATATATGTGTGTCCTTATTTTAGTTAATTGTTTACAAGGGAGAAAACATTAAACTGATGAGATCAGGCTACTGAGCACTGGAACATAAGGGGAACAGCACACAAATACTAAATTTTGCCAGTGTTCATACCAGAATGAACCTAATGTTAGCATGACATTTGCTATTGGGTAAATGATCCAATAATCTTATCCATTTGTATCCTACTGAATTATGATCCTATCTATTGCCAAAGGGTCAGACAAAATACTCTCCATTCTTGCCACAGTTTTTATAAATTATCTCCTACTAACATGCATTTACCATTACAAAAATCTCTGGAGGCGACAATCATTTTTTACCACAAGAACTTTAAATCTGTGGAATAGCCTCTTACAGAAGCATCAACAGCTTACAACTTCAAAAAAGGATTCAATGCTTTTCTGGCAGAAAGTAACAGTTACTAGTAAAAAAAAAAATAGCTATTCCCAACCACGAGCCTTGGTTGAACTTGATGGACATATGTCTTTTTTCAACCGTACTATCTATGTAACGATTCCGAACTATAAAAATGGCAAATTACAGCAGCCATTGCAGGATGAAGTGGTGTAACGGCCGGAGGGTTCCTACACAGGAACTCTCCGCCGGGGGACGCAGGGGCAGAGAGTGGTCAGAGCCAACTACACAATGACACAATAATTTCAGAAAAGGGGTTTTATTAGTAAAGGGAAACAGAAATCTCTTAATATCAGAATAAGCAAGGCATATGGACATAAGGTAAACTAGGATAAAATAAATAACTAAACACAGGGATTCCTCGAGGTGCAGATGCACTCACCACAGAACACATAGACAAAGATCCAGATCAAGGAGTAACCGGCAAGGACTGAGACATAGAATCAAAGATAATCCAGGCAAGGAAAACCCATAGGTCTGAGGACAGACAAAATACTGCTACCCCAGGTGGAGGGCAGGAAGCTTGATATAGCCATCCACCAGGTGCAGCCCATTATGGGGAAAGGAGTGCAACCATGGCTAGTCTGACCCCTGGTGGAGGGGACTGGAATATTCAGGGATCGTAACAAGTGGTATTTATTAAAAAAAAGCTCTACAGTTAATCTTCATCTGACTCTTTTTCTGAACATACAGTACAGTTCGCACTGTTATTGAGCAGTAGTGAATGAATAACATAACTGTTTTAAAAGATGTGGAGGGTCACCCAAGTGGAGAGGCTGAGTTTTGAGAGCTTGTGACAAAAATAATATTCCTACCACAGAAAAAATTGTGTACCTCCAGTGGCGTAACTAAATGTGAAGGGGCCTGGTGCGAACACTAAATGACTACATTTCAAGGATCATACAGTAACAATTTTAATTATGGTGATTCTTTTCTTTAAATAATAGCAAGTGACCACTATATGATAAAAAAGATGGCGGAGCAACAATGATGGGTGCAGGAGTCAGTACTGTGCATACCCGGGCAGCTGCCAGGGCCCCTGCACCTTGGGCGGGGGGGGGGGGGGAAACTCATGCCCTCTACCCTGGGCAGTCCCTATGCATGAAGCCAGGGGCAAACTGATAGAACCTTTCTTTCTGTCAATCCTTCTGTTCTTTGTTTCTTTCTTTAATCAGTTTGTTCTGCCATTCCTTTTCTTCTTTTTTTCTATAATTTTTTATAGAAAAAAGTAGAAGCCTTGACCGGGCATTATCCATCAACATTATAAGCTATGCCATAACATCCCATCCAAATAAGTCCAAAATTAGAAATACTACCCATGTATATGTGCATGAACTACAAAAAAAAAGTACAGTAAAGACTCTGGTACCCTTGAGGACCCTTGATCTCATCCCATAGCCAGATACTAAGATAACAGTAAATATATAAATGAACAGATAGAAAATAATCCCAACCAAAACCAAAAATGTCTGGAATCAGAAGAAGGCTTAATGTAACCGTTACTCATCCTAACTTCCTGAAATTACCCCCTCCGGAAACTACTCCATGGCTCCCATATCCTCTCAAAAACCATGGCCCAATTGGAGACCACACTATGCTGGTGTCCATTAACCCATATCCAATCCACTTTAAGAAATAACGTTCTCCAGGATACCAGAGGTTGCTTCCATGCTCTTTCCACTGCAATCTTGACAGCAAGACAAATGTAAAAGATGAGCTGTGGCTTATGTTCAGGTATACCAACCACTCTATCACCAAAAAGCAAGGTTCTTTGGGCGCTCTAGATCCAGTCACCCTATTTATCAAAGCAAAAACTATGTCCCAAAACCTACTTTAGGGCAAAACCATCATACATGCATATAGTCTCTGACCCCGCCACAACCCCAGAAGCATAGGGGAGAATCATTAGGGTATGCCTTATTTAGTCCATATGGGACAAGGTACCACCGAAGGGGCAACCATTTCATTTACTTCCACTAATGAAGTGTTGAGAGAACCCCTCATTATCCTCATGTATCATATACGGGAGTGTTCTGCCTTGCGTAGTGAGAAGAGCATATACAGTGGTAATACCCCTGGGGGCCCTTGGACTGTAGTGGCCACCTATAATCTCTAATCTTTGATTTCACAAAGTTCAAGATTTCCATGCCCCCCGGAAGTGTTCCTCTGGAGGCATTCCAAAATTTGCCTGAAATCCCTCTAATTTCTTGATCCCATCCGGAGTGATAAAGTCCTCTATGCGATACAAACCCTTGGATGTCCAACAGCTAAAGCGCTGTCATGGATTTCTCAATGGGCGTTACGATTATGTCTGGAATTTTGTACCAAAAGCGTTACCATTTTTTTGTATGGAAATTTGGTGTTATGTATTGTAGGCCTGCAATTCTTAGTAATTACTTACTTAAACCTGACCATAGAAGACTCTAGTAGACCTCTCAGATGTGATAAAGTTAGAAATCATGAATTATAATCTAATAAATAATATAATTTTATTCAATAATGTAATAAATAACTACATTTGTCAAACAAAGAAAATTCAGTAAAAATCCTGGGTGTGGTAAGTTTTGAAACATGGGACTGCACATAGACCGACGTCACAATCAAGGCAATGGAACCTGGTTTCCTTTCTGATTTTTTTTCCATTGCCATCTCGCTTTGAGCAGCAAACTACGCACATCCTTGTAGGTGCTGCCTTTTTTGCGGTTGGCGGGATGTAATCCATAAAGTGACAACCAGTCAGGCGTTCTGGGTTGACAACGTCAACAACACGACGTCCAGATCTGTTCATGGCCACTGATGGCGTTTGGTAGTTCACAAAAATCCGCTCCGCCATCTTCCAGATAAAGTCAGGATGAACAAGAGGCTTGTCACTCTTTCCTCTATGCAGTGTATAGGCATTCCAGAGGCATTGTTCCAGGAGATGCCTGAAGATTTTTTTGTAATTTTTTTTTGTTGTTTCCGCATAGCCGGATAAAATGTCATCGCCTGATCGGCTCTATCGACTCCTCCCATGGTGTTGTTGTAGTCAATCACAAGTTGTGGCTTCATGATATCTTTCCCACCTCTTGTGTGGACCATAACAGTGGAGGTGTTATGCACTGTACTCATTAGGCACACGTCTTTTTTGTCACGCCAACGCATTGCCATCATCTTTCCTTTCTGCCAGGAAACCATTTCTCCTGTTTTCAGTTTTTTCTTGACAAACATAGATGGCAGGTCACGTTGGTTGGCCCTAACGGTTCCATATCCATCAGTCTTGTGTTTTAGCAGAAACTCGTACAGCTCAGGCGATGTGTAAAAGTTGTCCGTTGTCACACAATACCCCTGATTCAGCAATGGCTCAAGCAGTGTGAGGACTGATGACGTTGCCATCCCATAGCCGCTGTACCTGGGGTTGAATTGTGTTCCTTTACCGGTGTGACGGAATTCCATATATAGCCAGTGGCAGACTCGCAGAGCATATAGGATTTTATTCCAAACCGTGCTCTCTTGGATGCGATGTATTGAATCCAGCTGAGGCGTCCCCTGTAAGCCATCAGACTTTCATCAATGCTGATGTCTCTATCTGGCACATAGGACTGCTGGAAATTTTTTTTATGATCATTTGGTATACTTCCCAGATCTTCTTGAGTTTTGGCGCTGGATGTGTGGCTTCGTCAAATTCCTCATTGTTGGTGAAGTGCAAATTCTTCATTATGAGGGAAAATCGGCACTCGGACATGATGGTGCCAAAAAATGGGGTTGCCAGCAATTTATTGGTAGTCCAGTACCATTTCTGCAGGGGTTTCCCCACCACCCCAGAAAGAAATATTAGCCCCAGGAACTTCCAGATGTCCTCTTTAGTCACCGGTTCCCATTTTCTGTTCCTGGAAAACTTGCTATGCAGAGTTACGGATTGCTGCTTGTTGTAGCGATTTGTCTCCGTGACAATCTTTTCAATGATGTCATCTGTGAGAAATAATTTTAGGTACGCCAAAGGATCATTGTGCTCAACGTCTACCTTCATCCCAGGTGATCCAGTAAACGGAAATCTTGGCGGCGGTACCTCATCCATACCGCAATCAATTGGGCACCAAGTGCGCACATCACTGAGCTCGGGTGCAGAATCGTCGCTGTCGCCACTTCTCTGGTCAGTGTCAGAGTCAGATGACGAATCTTGCCACGAATCGCTATCGCTCATTTCTGCGAGGGGCTCTGTGTCGCTGCCGCTGTCACTTATCTGGTCCAAAACCACTTTGGAGATGCTAAAGTGACGCTTTGATGCCATGGTAAAAGATTTATTTTATGGGCAGAAAAAGGGCAGGCAGGGCAGTGTAGGATGATCAAAGGGCAAATATGAGGTGTTACAGTGTCAAATCTGAGGTGATACAGTGTAATCACACAGGATTTCACTGTATCACTTGACTTTGTGTGTGTGTTTCACTTTCACATTTGAATCTGCCGCCCAGTTCCGCCCCCATGAGCCTCTGCGGCTCATGGAGACGGAACCAGGAAGTCAGAGGGACGCATCTGCTGGGGCTCTCACCGGCGATCACAGCGGGGACATCGCTGGATCGCAAGGAAAAGGTAAGGAGACTCCGCTGCCAGACTCTGCTCCTCTGCCTAATCTACCCCGAGCGTGACTCGGGGTTACCGCTACTTGCAGTGAAAATTAACCACGAGTCACGCTCGGGAACACCGCCAGGGAGGTTAAAGAGTGACCAGAAATTCGAGAACTGTGAGACAGAGAGACTATGAATATGCAGCAAACTGTGTTTAATTGTGACAACTTGTGTACAACACACACATCAAACAAGCTGCTGTACATATATATACACGTGGAGTCAAAGTACATACATACAAGACATAAGTTCAGATTCAGATTCCAAAGACAAAAGTCAGAGGAGAAGGTTCAGGAGACAGATTTAATGCTGATGCCCTAAAGCCATGTGTGGATCAGCTTATGTAGGCCAGGTAGTCCAGAAACTATGCAGAACAGCACCATCTGCTGGTCAAGCTGCATACAGCAGAGAAACGTCCCAGAAAGGAGCAGCTGAAAGCTAAGGAGGAACTCCAGGCATGACAAACGCTGCTTTACTAACCCTGGGGGAAATTCTGAGTTACCCAAAACAGAAGCTTCTGGTGAATGCCCAGAGGATAGACCACCTTTTTTTTTTTTTTTTTTTTACAAATCCTTTCTCACAGCCCTAAAGGAGGACATAAAATACACAGTCTCATTTTACTAGGGACCCACATCCATAATTTTGGGGTTAAAGATGGGCAAGCTAATTTTTCTTCCCTCACCCACCAAGGAACATTGACTTTGGAATGGATGCCTACTAATTGGGACATTTGAGCAGCCACAAAATGTTTCTTGAAGTCTGGAACTCCGAGGCCCCTATTTGAAGTGGGGAGAAACATAAAGGTCGATTCACAGCCTCTTTTTTCTTCACTTACACATGAAAAAGCATGTGTATTTTTTGTGAATTTTTGTCAGCCATTTGTGAGTTTCTCGAGTTTTTTTTTTCTTCGTATTAGTGTTTTTGTGGTTATGTGTAAGCCTTTTTGTTAGCGTCTCTAATGTGTAATTGCTTCATATTGTTTTCACATTCATGTGTAAAATTTGGGATAAGTGAGGGCTTCCACATGATTCAGAGCCCAGATTTAGTGTGTGAGAGAGTGTTTAACATTGGAAATGTCTGTCTACACTTACGGGCACTTTTTGTTGGTGAGTTTGTGCTTTCGAGGTGTGTGAGAAAACAGAATGGAGTTCTTAAGGCTGTCACCTTCTTTTAAACACCCCCCAAAATAAACAGTTTTAAATAATTTTGCTAAAATCTTTACCTATTTTTTGATTAGGTTTTTTTTTTAATATTAAATAATGATTTGATCATAAAATTGATGAAAAAAAAAAAACCCTATTTATACACAAGCAAAAAAAAAAAACACATAGTTCATAGTCCGAAACGCGTTGGCGTTGGGGCCCTTCATGCATTTTCTACTATGTGCTTTAAACCTGCTGAATCATTGCTTTTAAAATTAAGAAAATAAACATTTGAAGAATGTTATCATCAATCGCTGGCTGGCTACATTTTCTCTTAATAATTAGTAATGTTGTGTTGAATTTAATTTAATATTATAAACAATAAGAGAAACGTTTACATTATATCCATGTTGGCATCCCAAATATTCAACTAGGAAGAAATAGAGAAGAATGCATGGCAAGCATGAAAGTGGTTAAGGTATGCTTTAGGAATAAAAAAGAAGAAAGCATGAAAGTGGTTAAGATATGCTTTAGGAAGAAGTAAAGAAGAATGTATGGCAAGCATGGCATGCTAAGTAGTTTGGAACAGAAGAGAATTGGCACAGCAATAAGTAAGTAATGGGCTAGCAGTGCCAGGGTATGTGAAACAGTTAAAAAAAGAGGTTTGCATATGTGTACAAGCCGCCAAAAAAGCCAGCATCTGTCTGTAAGTTTAACAAAAAGATTACGGAATTTAGGTGCTAAATGAAGGGTAAAAACTGGATTTTTCAGATGGGAACGAGGAGGATCTCACCTGACACTCAAACATTTCATGGCAAAATATGTTAAAATATGCTAGAAAAACTCTACGAGACGAGTATTTCATATCAACGTATGTGTCTGTGAAATAGCCTTTGAGAACAGTACTCACAGCATTCGCAATGGCTTACACGGCTATGGAAATAGTATGAGACAGTCCCGATGGAGGCTCTGAATCATGTGAACGCTCCAATACTGAACAAAAGCCATGTGTAATGTTGACACCAACAGACAAAAACAAAAGGGATTTTAAAAGGCTGTGAATCGACATCATAGTCTGCCTATTTATTCTCTTGCCGTTAACTCCCCAAATAAAATTCAGCATAATAAATTGTAGAATCCTTAAATTCTGTCTGGAAATACTAAATGGTAGGGGTCTAAAAAAATATAAAATCCTTGGCAGGAAGGTAATTTTTTTGTTGGAATCCGTCCCAACCTGGACAAATTTATGCGGCTCCGTTCCCTTAAATCCTTATAATGTTTAACAGACAGGGGTTTATAACTGACAACATACAGAGTCTCATGAGAAGCAGCCTTTAATTTGAATTTAAATCTTTGCTGCAGCTGGGTGACCAGCGGGCCCAGAAGACTAATATTAAGAGCTTCAGATTTTCAGCACTTATTCATCATTTAATCGTAGACCCTAAATTCCATGTGGTTAAGGGTTCAGAGATTAATGCAAGAAGATGGTCTGTGCCCCCACTCCTAATGTTTTTGATATCATGGCCAAAGGCCATGAGAGGCCATGAGTGGTAATAAGGGGCAACCCTACCTTGTTCCCCTACAGATAGTAAAAGTCATGGAACTGAGACCCCCTACACAAACCTTTGCTTGCAAATTGTAATATAAGGCTCTAACAATTTGTTGAAAATCTAGGCGAGACCCTTGTTTATCCAAAGCATAAAATAAGAAGTCCCAGACGAGGGTGTCTAACTCCTTATGAAGAACAAGGCAAAGCAACATACAATGTCTCATACTCCGAAGTGGCTGCAGAAAGTAAATTGATAGCTCTCCTAATTTGATCAGGGGCCTGTCTACCTGGTGTGAACCCCACATGATCTAGGTGGATCTAGTTGCCCAAAAAAGTATTCATCCTGTTAGCTAAAATTTTGGTCCTCAACTTCATGTCCAAGCAAATGAGCGATATTGGTCAATAATTATTACAGAGATCCTTTCCTGTAAGGTAAAACAGCGATAAGTGACATATTTAAATCTGGAACAAAAAGTTGACCATCCCTTATCGCATTAAATAAGCCATGAAGCAGACGCACCAAAATTTAGCTTAACGTTTTATAATTTAGGCTGGTAAGATCATCTGGGTCGGGGGTCCTACTTACCTTTAGCTCTTTAATAGCAGATTGGATCTCGGCCGCAGAAAACACAGACCTCCCTGTGGTGATACAATCATTTAGGGATAGCAATGTTTTTTGAAAAATCTATCTGCTGCTGCTGCCTGAAAGGAAGTTGGGGATTCATATAATTTGTTGTAAAAAGCTAGAAACTCTGCAATCACCTTCTCAGGGTTCCATGTCAGGTCTCCTGAAACCAATCTAAGAGAGGAAATCATTGCCAGTTTATTTCTGGGTGACTCTGGGCCAAATTGGTCCCAGTTTTGACCCCTTATTTATAAAACTTAAATTCCCCCCATTTTCCCTAATAAGGATTTATTTGGTCTTTGTTTATGTTCCCTGTGAAGTTCTGCCAACCAAGATTCCTTTGTTTGGATTGACTCTGTACAATGCTTTTTAATCCTACTGGCTATTTGAATAAGAACCCTCGTTGCCACAGCTTTATGAGCCACCAAATTTACCAAAGGGGAGGTATAGACAGCGTTACAGCTTTTTAACTCCTGCAATTTACTCTGGACCTCATCACAAATCTCCTTTTTAGTCAACGGTGATTAGTTAAATCTCAATCTAGTGAGATCATGCTTTCACTATACTCATCCAGCACAGGCTATTGCTGCTGGTCTGGTCTGAGTGTTGAGAGATGGTCTGAGCGGTGTTGAGAGACGCTGCGGCAAAGGCTAAACTAGTTGACCAATGGCTACCTAAAAGAACAATACTCAATCTGATATATAATAATATGGTGGTAAAACTAATACAACACAACATACCTAACTGAAATATATAGCTCTGCATGCATGCTAGTACAGAATTACCTATTAGGTAAGTCTCAGGGCCAAAAATACATAAGCAATGTAGATGTAGAGGTGTATAATTCAAAAGAATCCATTATTTATACTGTACAACTGAACACCATTAATAATATAGACCTAATGAATAAAGCCTTCATGTTGCCAAATAATAATGAGACAAATGGAAATAAAATCATTGAAACAAAAAATCAATCAATCATAGTCACATGACACAGTGCCATGGGTAGTCTACAGTGCAAGGGCCACAGGGCACATATAGCGTCTCTCTGCAGCCGCTCAAGTGGCGCTACGAGTCGCTAGTGATAAATTGGCTTCCACATGTTATGTGAACATGAAAATACTAAAGTCTAAGCAATAATTAAAATGCATATCTAACCACACACATCAAGCAGAGCTGGAGGCCACCTATGACATTGAACTGTTGGATTCTGGGAACAACATTTCACTGTTACTTTTGGAACTCTTGGAAAGCTGGAGCACTGAAATGTTCAGTAATGTATGCAAGTATTTGATAAACAGGCCTCTGGCAACAATTGTCATGACTGGCAGAATTTATAATTTGAACACAAATCTCAAAATGTAGCTGTCAGAAAAAATTATGTTATGTAAATGAGGGAAAATGGCCCTTGTGGGGAAATTTAGGTTTAAGAGAAATGTAAACTATTCATGTAATTATCAGAAGCAAAGTTTCTGTTGGGTTAACTACACATGGGACTACAGGTTAACTACACTGGAGAACTACGTGAACTGTCATGATGAGCATGACAGCGAAGGAACCAGAATATATAAAGACAAAGTCTCTTCTTACAGCCATCCTTTCACAAGTCTTATATTGTGAATAGTCTACAGGATCAGTTCTAACAAAAGTTTCCCAGCTGGTGAAGTACAGTGCTAAGGGGTTGACCACGTTAAAGTGATTCAGCAGGCAATGCATCCATTGTGTAAGGTTTTTTCAAAGAGATTCTTTTGTTGCTGAGATATACAGTTTAAAAGTTTTACTTTCACTGGCTCTTTCTCACACAAAGAGAGCACACAGTGCACGGGCCATGCAGAGCAGGTGGAATGTAATGATCTGCTTGTGCACAAGCTGAGAGGGAGCTGGAGGGAGGGTGGAAGATGCTGCTGACCACGTATGCACGTGGGCTCAATGGATAGGTAAGGAGAGTGGGTAACTGCTGGGTTTCACAAACAGAGGCATCCCAAACAGGAATACCCCAGGGGTGGTTGTCTTGTATCTGGTGTTTTATGGATGTTAGATCCAATTATGGTACACTTTAATATTCATTTCTCTACCATAAGCCATCTCCAATGGTGTTACTGAGAATTTGGAAGTACATCCAACTGGCCTTACAACCACAGACCATGAGTAACCACACCAGCCCAGGACCTGGGGTAGGATTAATCAAGTTTTTTCACTGTACAGAATAGATGGCAGACTGTGTATGGCGTTGTTTGGGTGAGAGGTTTGCTGATCAACATTTTTAATCAAGTGTCCCATGGTGGTGATGGTGTTATGGTATGGGCAGGTGTATGTTATGGACAATTTGTATTTGTGCATTTAAATAAATACACATTGATACCACTGTTGTGTCATTCATCCACAGCCATCACCTCATGTTGCAGCATGCTAATGCATGACCCCATGTTGCATGAATCTGTACACAATTCCTCAAAGCTAGAACTTGATAGCTCTGGATTGGCGAATACGACATTGTGTTCCAGTTCCAGTGTGCCAATATCCAGCAACTTTGCACAGCCATTGAAGCAGAGTGGACCAACATTTCACAGGATACAGTCAACAACCTTTTCAATTCTAAGCGAAGGAGATGTGTTAGCCTGAGGCAAATGGTGGTCACGCTGGTACTGACTGAGTCTAAGATACCATAGAGCACACTGAAGTGTTTTAGAAAAAACCCATGTTAAAATTCAATGCAAAAAAAGAACATTTTTGTAACACATCAAGAAAACGCATGACTCGTCACCAACTGCAATTCTTTTACAGATCAAACAGGTCAACAATCGTGTTTTCCTTCATATTTTCACACCAATAAGTTCATCTAACCAGAATAATTCAGTCCAGTCACTGACCTCACCTCCTTTACAAGCTCTCCACCAGCTGCAAGGACTGTCCTGGGACCATGGAACTTGCCACAGCCCCAATGCCTCACTCCAAACAACTCAGTACATGGGAGGCTCATTGCGGCTTCAATGTACATAAGCTCGGACTGGTCCCAGTGGCTCCGTTGACGGCCTTCATCACCAAACCTGAACTGTCTATAGCTTATTTGTGATATCCCAAGTGCACAAATATAGAGAATACAGTCTGGCATAATGTTTCTGTACATGGGCCCTGAATGTGAGCCGGTAATACTTGCATCTAAGTTTGGGGTGGACACACAGAGTCACTTCTACCTGTGGGCCCCAGGAATCCCATTCTGAGACATTGAATGCACATGTTGATTTGCTGATTTACTACCTAACAATGTACCAACACACATGCAGGCCCGTCTGCTACCAAACTACACAATATGCACAGTTAGAAAGCAAGCCCACCTAATTCTTTATGACCTGATTAAATGCGTCTTGTCTCAATAGTTACCCTACATACGACACCTACAGGACTATTCCCTGGCTTCCTTTAATATAAGGTCTCTGATTTAGCTGTCCCCCGGATAATTGCTGAAGTTAAAACAACCAGACATCCATAGAGGCATTTGTGTCATTGCTTAAAGTGGACCAAAACCCAGCTTGATCAGCCCTAATCTATAAGATTTCCGGGCCGATCGTGTCATGGATTTCTCATCATCTGAGAAATTCCAATAGTAGTAAATGACCAGAATTAGACTGAGAGACAGAGGCGGATATGCGGCAAACCATGTTTAATAATTACAAACCAAGCTGCTATATACATATATACACATAGATTGCTGTGAAATAAGAAACATACGTGCTTAGGAGTCCAAAGAAAAGTCCAACAATGGCTAAGGCTAAGGCTGGAGTCCTGGGTCCAGCGTTCAGGTATCAGAGTTCCAGGGTCCGGGTTCAAAGACAGAAACAAATGCTGATCTGCTGAGACCATGTGTTGATCAGCTTATATAGGCCAGGTAATCACAGGTGCAAGATGATTCCCAGGAAGTCTGCAGAACAGCACCATCTGCTGGTGAAGCAGCATATAGCAGGGGAACTCAAGCTGTGGAGGAACTCCAGACCTGACAGATTGATTCCCTTCCCCTGGGGCATCCAAATCCCCCCAGATCACTTACCTTCGATCCCGGTCCAACGGTGCATGCGTGAGCCGCGGCCGTATCCCACTATCCCTCTAGCATTTGTGAATTGCTGGCGCTTGCATGCTCCCTGTTAGAGGGAAGTGGGGGATGCATGTTCAGAGCCGCTGGCCTTAGACGCCGTCTTAGATGGTGTGATGTCAGCGGCTCAAAGCTTGCCGATTCTACGAGCAGGACCGGGAAGAGGTGTGTTTCTTTGGGCGATCTGGGGGGTTTTACACAGTGGGGCACCCCCCACTTCAAACATTTTATCATAGACAATTTTCCTGATAAAAACTGTCAAAAGAGTTGGAATGCGTTGAGAGAAGCTGACTTACACATGTACGTTTTTTCCGAGAACAACTCAGGGAAACAATTTCATGTATTTTTAACATGCATTGAATTATATATTTTGCAGCACTGTACCAGTTACATTATTTGACTTACCTTGGGATATGTCTGATATGAAGTAAAATCAAGCAAAACTTTTGTATGTACCAGTAAAACTAGCCAAATCTTTACCTCAATCCTTAGACTTTGGTTCTTTTATTCCTATTTCTCCAGTAACCTATTTCTCCAGTAACCTGTTTGCTTAATAATTTTAAGCAAAAGAAGCATGAAAAGTAGCCCCCAGCCCAACCATTTGTACACTTATGAAAAGATAACAGTGCTTAATAAAAAAGAAGTAGTCATGTCAAGTCAGATGCGAATGCCAACAAAATGATGCAAAATGTCACACAAAGCTTACATCATAAATCAGTCTTTACATTTCTTGGTAGTACAATATCCAGCTATTTAAAATGGGAGGATTGCCTAGTGCTCCTCTTTCACCATGGTTTGAGGGCGCCTCTAGAAATGATAGATAAAGACTTCAAAGGAACATCAAAATAACACAAGCAAATATAGGTCTCATGTCAGTAATCAAACACCTCCTGGGCAATGATTTATTTTGGCTTCTCCCTTCAGGGCTCTGTTGCAGAGGTTCCTGCCTGAAATACCAGCTGATTTCTTCCCATGGCCAAGTTTCTTGCCATGGTCATATACACCATAAACAAACATCTGACATCTCACTGCTAGTCTTCTGGAGATATTTCTCTGTTGCCCCCCCCCCCACCTGTAATTTCCCAGGCACTCTCTAGCCATGGTGATTTCATTGTATTTTTATCATGCACAGTAGTACTTGGTGAATAAAAATTATTCTGATACTGATATGAATACTATTCAATACTTTGTGCAAATATCAGAACGCACTTTGCTACTAAACCAACTGGTTGGCTCAAGAGACATTCATTACAATGGAGAAGATCACCCCTATAGAAGTGACTTGGTACTTTTAAAACCTGTCACCCATGGCTTTCATTTCTACCAGTAGAAAAGAAATACACACGTTTGTCTGGAATTGTATTCAGTTGTGGTGTAAAAGTAACGCCTATACTTACTATCTATGGATTCTGAATATTAGAAAATGTCATAATCCTTTAAAGAGGATCAACACCTGCCAAATTTGGATGCCCCGCTTTGTAAACTCCATCACTTTTCCAAAGGACCCTGGCCACTGAGCTCAGTGCAGAAAAGGAATTCTGAATGGAATGAGCACCACTGATTGGCAGAGTGGCCCACACATGTGCAGTGGAAAGGAGGTAAAGGTGAGTTTGCGATTGGTCCCAGGGGATACACACAGCGGGGCATCCCAAATTACAACTCTGTCCTCTGTCAGAGAGGAACAAACCCAAAAAAAGTAAAAAAAGTCCTTGGGTGGTGTTCCTCTTTAAGCATAGTGTATGTCTATCACAGTTTTTTTCATTAAATGTTATATACCTCCCCAGTTTAATGAATAACACATAGAGTGCTGTTAATACAGAGTAGAATAAACATTTCTACAAAAAAAAAAAAAAAACAATTGAACCCTATCTGGAGAACTAGACTTTATCGTGTATTGGAAAGACTATCAAAATACCACATTTTAATATCTTACCCTATTAGTAATACATAATTATTAGTAATAATAATTTACCACCAAGGGAAAATAAGCCTGTTGATTTTGGAGATATGTAGATTAGTATATTTGTGGGTTGTGTCATAATAAAAAAATTAAACCATCATTCAGAGACCTCTTGCGATGCATTCTGGGTAAAACATCAACCTTCTTCTCCTATTTATCCGTTAAATGGGTTCAACAACTTGCCAGTTCTCCTAAAATCCATAGTATGATTAGCTGCAGAAAGAGATAGATGCCTGTATATAGATACATCCCAGAGCAGGGCAGAATTCCTGTAGGGCTTTGTAGAAGGATCAATTCATACTAACATCTCTATCTCCTAAGGATCAATTGCTAATATCAGCATGTTTGGGGGGTAGACAGCTGCACTGAGATACTACTAACTGTGCTCCCTGGGATTTGAGAGATGTGAGGCAGCGTCCTGGAAAAAAGATTTGTGTAGGTAATAAAGCACTGCGACTTGAAAATAGTATTGCAACTGTATCCCCTGGATATAAATGAGTGCACAGATCTAGGACTGTACTTGTGCTATAATGAATGTAAAGGAACAATTGATCATATTGCCATGGAATCATTGAGACACCTTAAAACATGTAACAGTCATCTGATAAGGAATAGGAACAAACAAAACACATCTGTGCCACCATAAATCTATATTTCTCCCATATTTAATAATGCTTCCCATGGCCTCTGACATTGTATATTCTGCTTACCATTGTTCATTGTGAAGATCACAAATATCTTCCTGAAATACAAAAAAATGCCGCATTTTTTTAATTCTAGACATTGGTATGTTGGTTTACTATACAACTACCCGTATATTAATAATGATTGAATATGAACAATGTAAGAATTACCCTTTACCCTACAGACACATTTTTCACATGAATTAGTCATAAAAATGCAGGCAAAGCATGAAGTACAGGAAAGCACCATGTTAATTGATTTACCAGCCTTTTTATAATATTATTGGGTAAATCTTTGCAAATATCAAGTTGTAGGTTGAGAATAATTAGCTCCATGGCCATAAAGGTTAACGTGATATTCATTTGTAAGAAAACCCAGCCATGCTCCCTCACTCCACAGTGGGATTTGGTAAGTTCTGTCTTAAAATCCTATCCTGGAATAAACTGTAACCTCTGGTAAGGGAATCAGTTATCTTTACAGGTGAGGGAGTACGTAGGTTGCACTGTGAATATTATAGTACATGATCACGTGCCCCTGTGAGGAAGAGGAAGTCACTCTCCTCTTCCTGTCCCTTGGCACCTCCCCTCACAGTCCCATCCACCAAGCCTGGGCTTCAACAGGACCTTCCCACTTATTGACATGCATACAGTGCTCCTGTCCCCTATGTTGATCACCCCCGCCTCCCCTGTATATGCCCACACATGCTGTACTCATGATGTAAAAGCGTAACATTCCTTACTCCCGGGGGAAGCTGTCCATGCTTACCAAGAGGGAAAAGTGAAATAAGAAGAACAGCTAAAAAAGTAAGACATCTCTGAACTGGAAGTTTTATTTTTTAAAAGTAAAACGTGGTCAGTATGTGCTATCTAGATATGACGTTTTTGTAGGCTGCCTGGATAGTACACTTTAGTGTGTACTGTAATCAGTGTGTGCTGTTCAGGGGCTAGAAAATTCTGTCCTTGTGACCAAAACTAAAAAACACAAGCCCTTCACCAGCTACTGTAGGTTAAACTAACAACAGTCTCTTCTAAAAGCACCAGTCCAGACTCACAGGAAATACAAGATCATGACAGTACTAGGGTTTACACCTTTTAGTACAATCTCAATTGTTGGCATCAAGTTGTCATTAACAGTTGGAAACATGATGCAGGCCATGTCTGGACAAACGAAGCAGGGCACACATTAGACATACAGTAGGATGAGTTGGAAAGACTATCAAAATACCACATTTTAATATCTTACCCTAATTATTAGTAATAATAATTTACCACCAAGGGAAAATAAGCCTGTTGATTTTGGAGATATGTAGATTAGTATATTTGTGGGTTGTGTCATAATAAAAAAATTAAACCATCATTCAGAGACCTCTTGCGATGCATTCTGGGTAAAACATCAACCTTCTTCTCCTATTTATCCGTTAAATGGGTTCAACAACTTGCCAGTTCTCCTAAAATCCATAGTATGATTAGCTGCAGAAAGAGATAGATGCCTGTATATAGATACATCCCAGAGCAGGGCAGAATTCCTGTAGGGCTTTGTAGAAGGATCAATTCATACTAACATCTCTATCTCCTAAGGATCAATTGCTAATATCAGCATGCTTGGGGGGTAGACAGCTGCACTGAAATACTACTAACTGTGCTCCCTGGGATTTGAGAGATGTGAGGCAGCGTCCTGGAAAAAAGATTTGTGTCCCTTGGTTGCTGTGTAGGTAATAAAGCACTGCGACTTGAAAATAGTATTGCAACTGTATCCCCTGGATATAAATGAGTGCACAGATCTAGGACTGTACTTGTGCTATAATGAATGTAAAGGAACAATTGATCATATTGCCATGGAATCATTGAGACACCTTAAAACATGTAACAGTCATCTGATAAGGAATAGGAACGAACAAAACACATCTGTGCCACCATAAATCTATATTTCTCCCATATTTAATAATGCTTCCCATGGCCTCTGACATTGTATATTCTGCTTACCATTGTTCATTGTGAAGATCACAAATATCTTCCTGAAATACAATAAAATGCTGCATTTATTTTATTCTAGACATTGCTATGTTGGTTTACTATACAACTACCCGTATATTAATAATGATTGAATATGAACAATGTAAGAATTACCCTTTACCCTACAGACACATTTTTCACATGAATTAGTCATATAAATGCAGGCAAAGCATGAAGTACAGGAAAGCACCATGTTAATTGATTTACCAGCCTTTTTATAATATTATTGGGTAAATCTTTGCAAATATCAAGTTGTAGGTTGAGAATAATTAGCTCCATCGCCATACAGGTTAACGTGGTATTCATTTGTAAGAAAACCCAGCCATGCTCCCTCACTCCACAGTGGGATTTGGTAAGTTCTGTCTTAAAATCCTATCCTGGAATAAACTGTAACCTCTGGTAAGGCAATCAGTTATCTTTACAGGTGAGGGAGTAGGTAGGTTGCGCTGTGAATATTATAGTACATGATACCCCTGGTACTGTTAGGAGGAGGAAGTCACTCTCCTCTTCCTGTCCCTTGGCACCTCCCCTCACAGTCCCATCCATCAAGCCTGGGCTTCAACAGGACCTTCCCATTTATTGACATGCATACAGTGCTCCTGTCCCCTCTGTCGATCACCCCCGCCTCCCCTGTATATGCCCACACATGCTGTACTCATGATGTAAAAGCGTAACATTCCTTACTCTGGGGAAGCTGTCCATGCTTACCAAGAGGGAAAAGTGAAATAAGAATAGCTAAAAAAGTAAGACATCTCTGAATTGGAAGTTTTATTTTTTAAAAGTAAAACGTGGTCAATATGTGCTATCTACATATGACGTTTTTGTAGGCTGCCTGGATAGTACACTTTAGTGTGTACTGTAATCAGTGTGTGCTGTTCAGGGGCTAGAAATTCTGTCCTTGTGACCAAAACCAAAAAACACAAGCCCTTCACCAGCTACTGTAGGTTAAACTAACAACAGTCTCTTCTAAAAGCACCAGTCCAGACTCACAGGAAATACAAGATCATGGCAGTACTAGGGTTTACACCTTTTAGTACAATCTCAATTGTTGGCATCAAGTTGTCATTAACAGTTGGAAACATGATGCAGGCCATGTCTGGACAAATAAAGCAGGGCACACATTAGACCAGTAGTCCTCAAACTTCCTCCTCAAGGGCCAAGACAGGCCAGGTTTTGCAGCTCTCCACGCTACTCCACAGGTGAATTAACTGGTGCTCAGACAGAGCTATAGCCCTAATTATTATCTGTGCATCAGCATAGAGAGCTGCAAAACCTGGCCTGTCTCGGCCCTTGAGGAGGAAGTTTGAGGACTACTGCATTAGACATACAGTAGGATGTGGGGCATTACTGGACACAGGTTGCAGGGTATGGCTGGGCACATGATATGGGACATAGAATGAGGGGTATATTTTGACACAGGGTGCATGGCCTGGCTGGGCACAAGGCTTAACTTGACACAGGCTGTAGGACATGCCTTGTACAGAATCTAGGGCATTGGTGGACACAGAATTCAGGGCGCAGTTGAACATCAGGAGCAGGGCCTGCTTGGACATAGGATATATGGCACAGCTGGGCACAGGATGCAGATTACGACTAAACACAGGGTATAGCTCATGGCTGGCTAAAGGATGCAGGGCACAATGATTTACCATACCCAATGGCGTAATAGTGTTGTGAGCTGCAAACTCCCTGTGTCATCAGTTTTCACAAAGCTATGGCATGCATCTAATAAATCCCTGGTGTACCTATGACTGCCATTGAAGCAGGATGTGTGTGTCTTCCTGACATTGGGATTTACATATATGAAAAGAGTTTTTGACTCATGAAGGCTATTTTTAACCCTTTCGCTGCCAGCCCACCTGGAGATTGTGTCACGCTCTGTTGCCAGAGCATTTTTTACAATTTTGAGCTACACATGTTTAACTGTAATTTTTGAAGGGATTTTCTGGGACTTCCCATAAAAATTACATATTGTTTTTTTCAGCACAATCTGGGCTTTAACATCATATCTCTTGTTTATCAATTTTGTAGTTTTATCCTAATTATTTTGGGCAAAATATGTGACAGAAAATAAAATATACACACGTTTTTACATTTTGCAGTGTTTTTTTTTAATCGAAAATAAAGGTTTTTCAATAAAAACATATTGAGGGTAAAAGCCCCATTTCTCCCGGTTACAACGGTACCACACATGTATTAGTAGACACCCTTTCCTGCCCAGGAGACCCCAGAAACTGCAAAGAGCGCTAGAGGAGATTTTCAGATAAAAAACAAATACTTTGCGCTCCTCGCAGTTTTTCAAAAAATACAACCCTTTACATTTGAAATACCCCCCACAAACTATATATTTTTGGAAAGTGCACAATTCAAGGTTTCTAAAAATACTAGGCTTGTTGACGTGGGTGTATGCGATCGGACTCTATTGATTGGCAGAATCTCTGCTTCCAAAGGATTTCCCTAAAAAAATAAGCAAAAAGCAGATTGTAAAACATTTTTTCCTATAAAAACAATAAGCAAGCAAGAACTAACGCAGTAAATCTGAAAGCACAACGTCTGCTGAAAAAAACAATACCCCACATGCATAGGTACTTTGAAGGGTAGAGTTGCCAAACACCCCAAAGTCAAGCATGCGTTTGAGGGTAATTTTACTTGCAAAAATCAGCAGCGCACACAAAGTGCGCACCTTGCAGTTTCTCCAAATTTACAACCCTTTACATTTGAAATACCCCCCACAAACTATATATTTTTGGAAAGTACATACCTCAAGCTTTCTAAGCCTACTGGGCTTGTTGGCGTCGGTTCATTTCTTCGGACTATATTGATTGGCAGAACGTCTGGTTTCAAAGGTTTACCCTAAAAAAATAAGCAAAAAGCAGATTGTAAAACATTTTTTACTATAAAAACAATAAGCAAGCACGAACTAACGCAGTAAATCTGAAAGCACAAGGTCTGCTGAAAAAAACAATACCCCACATGCATAGGTACTTTGAAGGGTAGAGTTGCCAAACACCCCAAAGTCAAGCATGCGTTTGAGGGTAATTTTACTTGCAAAAATCAGCAGCGCACACAAAGTGCGCACCTTGCAGTTTCTCCAAATTTACAACCCTTTACATTTGAAATACCCCCCACAAACTATATATTTTTGGAAAGTACATACCTCAAGCTTTCTAAGCCTACTGGGCTTGTTGGCGTCGGTTCATTTCTTCGGACTATATTGATTGGCAGAACGTCTGGTTTCAAAGGTTTACCCTAAAAAAATAAGCAAAAAGCAGATTGTAAAACATTTTTTACTATAAAAACAATAAGCAAGCACGAACTAACGCAGTAAATCTGAAAGCACAAGGTCTGCTGAAAAAAACAATACCCCACATGCATAGGTACTTTGAAGGGTAGAGTTGCCAAACACCCCAAAGTCAAGCATGCGTTTGAGGGTAATTTTACTTGCAAAAATCAGCAGCGCACACAAAGTGCGCACCTTGCAGTTTCTCCAAATTTACAACCCTTTACATTTGAAATACCCCCCACAAACTATATATTTTTGGAAAGTACATACCTCAAGCTTTCTAAGCCTACTGGGCTTGTTGGCGTCGGTTCATTTCTTCGGACTATATTGATTGGCAGAACGTCTGGTTTCAAAGGTTTACCCTAAAAAAATAAGCAAAAAGCAGATTGTAAAACATTTTTTACTATAAAAACAATAAGCAAGCACGAACTAACGCAGTAAATCTGAAAGCACAAGGTCTGCTGAAAAAAACAATACCCCACATGCATAGGTACTTTGAAGGGTAGAGTTGCCAAACACCCCAAAGTCAAGCATGCGTTTGAGGGTAATTTTACTTGCAAAAATCAGCAGCGCACACAAAGTGCGCACCTTGCAGTTTCTCCAAATTTACAACCCTTTACATTTGAAATACCCCCCACAAACTATATATTTTTGGAAAGTACATACCTCAAGCTTTCTAAGCCTACTGGGCTTGTTGGCGTCGGTTCATTTCTTCGGACTATATTGATTGGCAGAACGTCTGGTTTCAAAGGTTTACCCTAAAAAAATAAGCAAAAAGCAGATTGTAAAACATTTTTTACTATAAAAACAATAAGCAAGCACGAACTAACGCAGTAAATCTGAAAGCACAAGGTCTGCTGAAAAAAACAATACCCCACATGCATAGGTACTTTGAAGGGTAGAGTTGCCAAACACCCCAAAGTCAAGCATGCGTTTGAGGGTAATTTTACTTGCAAAAATCAGCAGCGCACACAAAGTGCGCACCTTGCAGTTTCTCCAAATTTACAACCCTTTACATTTGAAATACCCCCCACAAACTATATATTTTTGGAAAGTACATACCTCAAGCTTTCTAAGCCTACTGGGCTTGTTGGCGTCGGTTCATTTCTTCGGACTATATTGATTGGCAGAACGTCTGGTTTCAAAGGTTTACCCTAAAAAAATAAGCAAAAAGCAGATTGTAAAACATTTTTTACTATAAAAACAATAAGCAAGCACGAACTAACGCAGTAAATCTGAAAGCACAAGGTCTGCTGAAAAAAACAATACCCCACATGCATAGGTACTTTGAAGGGTAGAGTTGCCAAACACCCCAAAGTCAAGCATGCGTTTGAGGGTAATTTTACTTGCAAAAATCAGCAGCGCACACAAAGTGCGCACCTTGCAGTTTCTCCAAATTTACAACCCTTTACATTTGAAATACCCCCCACAAACTATATATTTTTGGAAAGTACATACCTCAAGCTTTCTAAGCCTACTGGGCTTGTTGGCGTCGGTTCATTTCTTCGGACTATATTGATTGGCAGAACGTCTGGTTTCAAAGGTTTACCCTAAAAAAATAAGCAAAAAGCAGATTGTAAAACATTTTTTACTATAAAAACAATAAGCAAGCACGAACTAACGCAGTAAATCTGAAAGCACAAGGTCTGCTGAAAAAAACAATACCCCACATGCATAGGTACTTTGAAGGGTAGAGTTGCCAAACACCCCAAAGTCAAGCATGCGTTTGAGGGTAATTTTACTTGCAAAAATCAGCAGCGCACACAAAGTGCGCACCTTGCAGTTTCTCCAAATTTACAACCCTTTACATTTGAAATACCCCCCACAAACTATATATTTTTGGAAAGTACATACCTCAAGCTTTCTAAGCCTACTGGGCTTGTTGGCGTCGGTTCATTTCTTCGGACTATATTGATTGGCAGAACGTCTGGTTTCAAAGGTTTACCCTAAAAAAATAAGCAAAAAGCAGATTGTAAAACATTTTTTACTATAAAAACAATAAGCAAGCACGAACTAACGCAGTAAATCTGAAAGCACAAGGTCTGCTGAAAAAAACAATACCCCACATGCATAGGTACTTTGAAGGGTAGAGTTGCCAAACACCCCAAAGTCAAGCATGCGTTTGAGGGTAATTTTACTTGCAAAAATCAGCAGCGCACACAAAGTGCGCACCTTGCAGTTTCTCCAAATTTACAACCCTTTACATTTGAAATACCCCCCACAAACTATATATTTTTGGAAAGTACATACCTCAAGCTTTCTAAGCCTACTGGGCTTGTTGGCGTCGGTTCATTTCTTCGGACTATATTGATTGTATACTCTTTACTGCAGCCGTGACATCAGATTATAGGATATAGCTGAGGAATCCCATTATAAGATCAGTGCAGTGATCAATGACCAATATCAGGAATCAAGAACCTGAAATTGGTCACATTTTATCATCACATGCCATAAGTAACCAGCTGCTCCTGCTCCACCATTTCCCATCGGAACAGCAAAAACAAACAAAAAGAAAATAATATAATGGGAACACAAGATACCTAAATCCTAAAAGGGGCCTACCTACCAAAAAAAAAAAATGCATTGCTCAATAATTTAGTTGAGTATGGTATACCTCAAAACAATCTTCGAGGCATAACCCGGGTTGGCTGGGACAGGTCGGGCAATAATATCGCACATCTCTTCTAATGCCACGCTTCCTACAAACCCTACAAGCTCTCTGGGGATACCGCTTTTTACCAACTTCGGGAAGCAACTTTATAAAGTGCTTCCCTACTAATCTGGCCTGGTTGTCATTGGTAGCCAGATCTGGTGCTTCCGCAGTATCCCCAAACAACAAAGCAGGGAGTAACTGCTGCTGGTATTTTATGTACGATAAATTGGAGCCTGGCACTGCTGCCTTGAAGGCAACAAAGCTGTTGTAAGTTGCCATTTGGACCAAATGGATGGCAACTTTAGTGTACCAGGCTCGAGTTTTTCGGGTGGCGTTGTAATAAGTTAATATTTGGTCCGTTTTATCAACGCCACCCATGAATTTATTATAATCGGTTATGCAACGTGGCTTTTGGGAAGGGGCTCGGGGACCACGTTGCCTTACATTCACAACTGACTCATCGTGGAGTGTTGTCAGAAGGAATACATGTTTTTTGCCCATGTATTTCATGGCCAGGACCTCATCGCTTCTTAGAGCATAAGACTCCCCCCTTTTTAATTTTTTTTCAAGTAGTGGCCTGGGCAACCCTTTGCGTTTACGGTTGATGGTGCCGCAGGCCGGGGTATCCAACCAATAAAGGGCGCGAAATAAGGGGATGCTGGTATAGAAGTTGTCCACATATAAGTGGTAACCTTTACCCAACAATGGAGTCATGAGGTCCCAAACGATCTTTCCACTTATTGACAAATCAGGGGGACAACCAGGGGGGTCCAGATAGGTGTCCTTTCCCTCATAGATTCGAAAATATTTGATGTAGCCGGTCACACTATCGCATAATTGGTAAAATTTAATCCCGTAGCGGGCACGCTTGCTAGGGATATATTGCCGAAAAACAATGCGCCCTTTGAAAAGCAGTAGTGACTCGTCAATTGATAATTTTTGGCCGGGGGTGTACACTACTGCGAAGCGATCTGACAGGCTGTTGAGCAGGGGCCGTAATTTATGCAGCCTGTCGTGACCGGGCTCACCACGGGGAATAGCAGTGGAATTGTCGTTAAAATGCAGAAACCGCAGTAAAATTTGGTAGCGGTTTCTGGACATTACGGCCGGAAATAATGGAGTTGCCAATATGGTTTGGGTATCCCAGTAGGACGAAATACTAAATTTTTTTAAGATACCCATTGCTAGAGTGAGCCCCCAAAATTTCTTTATCTCACTCAAATTTGTGGGATGCCATGCCTGAGCTCGGGCGTGCCTCTGCAGGGGGTTTTGCGCTAAGACCTGCTCGGCATAGAGATTGGTATAGAAGACCATATCCAGTAGGATGGCTTCTGTGAGGAACAATTTGAAAAAGTCAATGACACCAAAATTTGTGGTGTCTACATTGACCCCGGGGACCGAATCAAAAGGGGGAATTTCGGGGGAAAAATTATTAGGAGGCCTCCACGCAGACGCTCCTTCACCAGCTGCAGCACTCGATGCCTCACCCTGCACTACACTCGCCTGAAGCGTGGCCTCACTTTGTGCGGTACTATCCCTTCTAAGGTGGCTACTACTGGCAGCACTGCGCGGCTGTGTGTCCTCAGTAGAGTATACACTGTCTGACTCGCTATCTGATGGGAAGAACTCGGACCCTGACTCACTAAAATCTTCCGAGTCAGACGCCATCAGGTAAGCCGCAGCTTCCTGTGCAGTGTACCGCTTACCAGCCATACCCCAATGCAAACAAAAATCTAAAAAAAAAATTAAACTAAAGGCTAAAACTAAAGGCTAAAACTAAGCTAAAACTAAAGGCTAAAACTAAAGGCTAAAACTAAAGGCTAAAACTAAAGGCTAAAACTAAAGACAAATTACAAAAAAATACAATACAATAAAACAAAGCAAAAAAACAGACAAAAATTTAACAAAAAAATACAATACAATAAAACAAAGCAAAAAAATGACAAAAATAGAAATAAAAGAGTATAGTTACAACCCGATGAGAAGTGGTGGAGTCAGGAGCAGCAGGTCACGGGATCCCAGCTAGGCTCCCAAAAGGAGGGGCGGGGGCTAGGCTCCCAAAAGGAGTGGCGGGGGATAGGCTCCCAAAAGGAGGGGCGGGGGATAGGCTCCCAAAAGGAGGGGCGGGGGATAGGCTCCCAAAAGGAGGGGCGGGGGATAGGCTCCCAAAAGGAGGGGCGGGGGATAGGCTCCCAAAAGGAGGGGCGGGGGATAGGCTCCCAAAAGGAGGGGCGGGGGATAGGCTCCCAAAAGGAGGGGCGGGGGATAGGCTCCCAAAAGGAGGGGCGGGGGCTAGGCTCCCAAAAGGAGGGGCGGAGGCTACGGTCCTAAATGAGCAAACGAATGGTCCAAATAACGAAACCAAGGCAGTAGCTCAGCGAACAACCTAAGAGAAAAAGTTAAGATTAGGACGCATGCATGGACAACAGCCGCACTATGCTATACCTAGAGCGGTGGTAAGGTAAGTTTTACTGGCAATCGAGGGGATTCACTCTGACCACCGGCACACGCACGCACCCACCCACCGGCAGATCTCTGACCGCCGGCACCCACGCACGCACGCTCGCAGATCTGACCGCCGGCACGCGCGCGCGACCCCAGATCTGACCGCCGGCACACGCGCGACCCCAGATCTGACCGCCGGCACACGCGCGCACACACACGCGCGACCCCAGATCTGACCGCCGACACGCGCGACCCCAGATCTGACCGCCGGCACGCACAGATCTGACCGCCGGCACGCACAGATCTGACCCCAGACCTGACCGCCGGCACGCACAGATCTGACCCCAGACCTGACCGCCGGCACGCACAGATCTGACCCCAGATCTGACCGCCGGCACGCACAGATCTGACCCCAGACCTGACCGCCGGCACGCACAGATCTGACCCCAGACCTGACCGCCGGCACGCACAGATCTGACCCCAGACCTGACCGCCGGCACGCACAGATCTGACCCCAGACCTGACCGCCGGCACGCACAGATCTGACCCCAGATCTGACCGCCGGCACGCACAGATCTGACCCCAGATCTGACCGCCGGCACGCACAGATCTGACCCCAGATCTGACCGCCGGCACGCACAGATCTGACCCCAGATCTGACCGCCGGCACGCACAGATCTGACCCCAGATCTGACCGCCGGCACGCACAGATCTGACCCCAGATCTGACCGCCGGCACGCACAGATCTGACCCCAGATCTGACCGCCGGCACGCACAGATCTGACCCCAGATCTGACCGCCGGCACGCACAGATCTGACCCCAGATCTGACCGCCGGCACGCACAGATCTGACCCCAGATCTGACCGCCGGCACGCACAGATCTGACCCCAGATCTGACCGCCGGCACGCACAGATCTGACCCCAGATCTGACCGCCGGCACGCACAGATCTGACCCCAGATCTGACCGCCGGCACGCACAGATCTGACCCCAGATCTGACCGCCGGCACGCACAGATCTGACCCCAGATCTGACCGCCGGCACGCACAGATCTGACCCCAGATCTGACCGCCGGCACGCACAGATCTGACCCCAGATCTGACCGCCGGCACGGACAGATCTGACCCCAGATCTGACCGCCGGCACACACACAGATAACAACCCCCCCCCCCACACACAGATCACAAACCCCCCCCCCACACACAGATCAGAACCCCCCCCACACACAGATCAGAACCCCCCCCCACACACAGATCACACCCCCCCCCCACACACACAGATCACAACCCCCCCCCCCCCACACAGATCACAACCCCCCCCACACAGATCACAACCCCCCCCCACACAGATCACAACCCCCCACACACAGATCACAACCCCCCACACACAGATCACAACCCCCCACACACACAGATCACCCCCCCCCACAGATCACACCCCCCCCCCCACAGATCACAACCCCCCCCACAGATCACAACCCCCCCCCACAGATCACAACCCCCCCCACAGATCACAACCCCCCCACAGATCACAACCCCCCCACAGATCACAACCCCCCCCACAGATCACAACCCCCCCACAGATCACAACACCCTCCACCCCCCCCCCCACAGATCGCAACCCCCCCCCCCCCCGGATGGCGGCGGCGCACTACAAGTGACAGCGGACACCCACCACAACGTCCCCCCCCCCCCGGATGGCGGCGGCGCACTACAAGTGACAGCGGACACCCACCACAACGTCCCCCCCCCCCCCCCGGATGGCGGCGATGGCGGCGATGGCAACAGAATGGAAGATCATCGATACCTACGGCCACCCACCCACTCGCCAGCCCCCCCCACACACCCCACTTACCTCAGAATCACCGATGGAAGACAACAGCATTAGACCGAATGCTGTTATATAGGGGAGGCGCCGGCTGATGACAGCAGCCATGCGCCTCCCTTCCTATTGGTCCAGCGCCGATCTGCTGACTGGGGTGAGGTAAGGGTCACCTCCACATGAACTCGGATGTCTTCTCTTCAATCCAGCGCTGGAACGGATGTCTTCTGCAGCTCCAGATCGCCACAAGGTAAGTAAGTGTCAAGCACGTAACACCTACGTGCTTGGCACTTAACGCCCAGCCAAGCCAGCACGTAGGTGTTACGGGCTTGGCAACTAAAGGGTTAAAGGAAAATTTAGTACATAAGTCGGGGACTGTATGTGTACAAGTATTGATTGAAAGATTAACGTTAAAGTGCTCAGCTGCTGCTCTATGTGGAGAGCTTTTGTATACTATAAAGTCAAAGCATATCTAGTTACTTTCAAGTGAACTTTGCCTTTTAGGTCACATATTGTTACAAAATTTTGGATGTAAGTTTTAGTATTCCTCTTTTTATAAAGAAAGCCCACTATCACTGGCTTTTTTAATTGTTTGGTTACATTAAATTGAGACTGATGTTTGATACTGTACATAAAAAGGTAGTGTACTATGTACTATTTGTTATTTTTGTGATAATTCTGTAAATCCGTTTAAAAATATGCAGCTAAATGAAAATGCAATGCCCAGCTAATATCAGGCAATTTACCTGAATGAATCACCCCTTCCTTCATTCTTCTATTGATCAAAATGAAAATCTATAGGTCTACAAGCCAATATGTCTTCATTTTAGAGTGAACCTGGCCTGAACTTTTAGGCAAGCAGAGAGGTTTTCACACAACTGTTCTAATATGCTTTTTGATTTAACCCTATAACCGCCAGCCTACCTGGAGATTTTGTTACGCTTTGTTGCCAGACCATTTTTCACTATTTTGCACTATGCATGTTCAACTGATTTCCAGGGATTTCCCAGAAAAAATTATAAATTGTTTTTTTCAGCAGAGTCTGGGATTTAACATGAAATGTCTTGTTTTTCATTTTTTAAGTGTATTCTTAATATTTTGGGGTGAGATATGTGCAAAAAAAGGAAAAAAATCTATTTTTTACAATTTGTAGTGTTTTTTTGTAATAAAAAATGTAAGTTTGTCAATAAAATCTTACTGCGTGTGAAATCCCAATTTCTCCCGGTTACAACGGTACCACATATGTATCGGTAGCCCCCCAAACTGAAAAAAACACTTTATAACATGTAAAAATAAAATACAACTACAATCCACACTATAAAGGGTTAAATCAAGAAAAAAATTGGCGTGGGGTTCCCCTTCCCGGGGGGGAGGTAACCCCCATTTTTTTTTTATTTTAAGGGTTAAAAACCCTTACAAATTCCCATAAAAAATGACATGGGGTTCCCCCTATCCAGCATAACCAGCCCGGGGATCAGCTATGCAGGGCTTGTAGAACAAGGCGCAAGGGCCAGCTTCGGTGGCCCCCCGCCTTGCCAAGTACAAGCCCGCACCGCCTAAATCAGCCCGGGCCCTTCTGCCCCCCCCCTGGGCTTCGGGGAGGCAGGTAATAGGGGGGCCGGGGTTAATGGCAAGTCACCCGCTAGCCGCAGGTGACTTGACAGCCCCCCAGCCTTGTGAACTGGTATAGGGGTTTCATGGACTCCTTACAAGTTCACAATGGGTTAAAGTGGACCAACACCCAGGGCTAATCGGTCCGGGAATCTACAAGATTCCTGGACCGTTCTATTCCCTCCCCCGGGGCATCCAAAATCGGGATGCCCCTCTATGTGAAACCCCCCGGAAACACTCGCTACCACTTACTTGAATCCCGGTCCTACGGCGCATGCGCAGGCCGCATCCCCACTATCCCTCTAGCAGGGCGCATGCCCGCGCTGGCTATTTATGAATGGCATGCGCGGGTACACTCTCTGTTAGAGGGAAGTGGGGGATGCGGCCGCCAGCGCGCTCAGAGTGGCTGAGCTTAGACGTCTCTTAGACTTCCATAACTCAGCTGCTCTGAGCGCGCTGATTGGGTGAGTTATTGTGGGTGATCGGGGGTGTTTCACACAGCGGGGCATCCCCGATTGGGATGCCCCGGGGGGAAAGCACCAATACCCAGGATAGTCAAAATCCTGGGTGTTGGTCCACTTTAAATGTAAAAAAAAAAAACACCACACCACAAAATGCTGGAAGCATTTATTACCAGTTGGGCAGGACATAAGGGGTTAATTAAAAAAAATTGGCATAGGGTCCCCCCTCCCGCGGGGGGGGGGGGGGCATTTTTTGGGGGGGAATTTTAAGGGTTAAAAACACTTAAAAATCCCCCCCAAAAAATAACGTAGGGTCCCCCCTACCCAGCGCTACCGACCCGGCCCAGCTATGGGGGCTTGTAGAACAGGGCGCAGGGCCCCTGGCCCTGCAGGCTACTAGCCCGCATAGCTACTTAGTGGTCCGGGCCCTTCTGCCCCCCCCTGGCCTTTGGGGAGGCAGGTAATGGGGGGCTGTGGGTTAATGGCAAGTCACCCGCTAGCCAGACTTGCCAGACTTAGAGCCTTGTGAACTGGTATAGGGGTCTCATAGACCCCTTACCAGCTCACAAAGGGTTAACTGTAAAAAAAAGACCACACAAAATTATTTTATTTAAAAAAAAAAAAAATTTTTACTGTACTTACCTCCGATTGTAAGCTCTTGTCCCTCGCCGCTGTGCTGACAGATGCCGGTGATCGGCATCCAGAGAAGGGGGAGGCAGGAGATCAGAGGATCTCCTGCCACCTCCTTCCCCGGGCACCGATCACTGGCATCTGACAACTGAGAGCACTGAAGCCGGTGATCGGGGCCGGGATGACTTCATTAGCGGCAAGATGGCGGCCGCCATCGAGGAGGAAAGGGGAGAGAGCATCCCGGGCTCTCTCCTGAAGATCGGTAAGTCCTGAGGGGGGATCGGAGGCCCCCCAGGTGAAGAGGATGGTCGGCGGGAGCCAGCTCACATGCAGGTAAGTAAATGTCATTTTTATTTTTTAATTTTTTTACAGGAAAGCCAGTGGGCACCCTATTCCAGGCCCTCCCCTGCAGCCGCAGGAGGTCCGACGGACGATCGGAGCCCACCATCTTAAAGAGGAGACCCGGCCAAATCAAACAAGGGGTCAGGTAAGTGACTTTTTTTTTTACTTTTTATGCTATTAGTGGGGAAAGTCAGGCACGTAAAATTTACGTGGCTGGTGGTTAACGGTTGGAGAGGCAGCCACGTAAATTTTACGTGGCTGGCAACAGAAGGGTTAAAACTATAACAATCATAATGCAGTGTTTTATAATCATAATGCACATTTCGTGTTAGATAATAACTGGTGTTTTATTACACATATTAATTATAATCATGCTGTTGTAACTGGGAAGGAGGAATTTAAAAGAAACAAGCAGAATACCACTCCATGATTTTGTAAGCATATTTTTGTGTTTAGCTGAATCTGTTATTTAACAGTATTGCGCTATGTTATCTTATTTTGTTTGTTTTATGAGCTGCAAGCTAATATTAAATTAAAAGTTTTAAACAAGCCATTGGCTGAATTTTTTATGAAAGAATATATTTGTAAGGAGAATAGAGATATATATATGCCAAACATTTTATTGGATTGAGCTGCAGTTCCCGCTGTTTGTTACAAAAAAAGCAGTAACGATCTGCTATAAACAAACAACAAACAATTTATTTCAGCATAGCCCATAGGGTACTGTTATTTTCACACAGAAAAATCCTTCCCTAACTGGAAAATGATGTATTTCACCGGGAAAAAATGCCCTATTGCAGGTACAGGTAATTATTGGGAAAATTTGAACAAAAATGATCTCTTGCACTTTTCTGTGTGTCAAACTGGACCTGAACTGTCGGTTGATAATGAGACATGTGACTGCACAGTCACAATTCACCAGGGGGAATGCAGTGAAAGGTTCAATTTAGGTGGTTCTCTGGGTGCAGTTGCAACAGACTCTTGGGGTCTCTTCCAGTCACAAGGTCCTCTGAGATGAGCCAGTCCACCATATGTAATTGATTCCTCAGTAAGAAGAGCCATGCAAGAAAATGTCCCAATCTTTGCTGTGTCAAATGATCTGTGGACTACAGTGGTTACATCCGAAATGTAGGAGGTAATCTGACACAGGAACTTGACCTCCCTATATATTAAATTGTTGCTTTAGTAAAAATTTGGATGGGGCATGGTTAGCCACAAGGGAAGTATAGTGAATATGTGTGTTTTGCTTTTAGCTTAAAAAAGCCCTTCCACTTAGTGGAGTCCATTAAAAAAGGAGATAAAGTAAGTATAGTGTTAGGAGATGTCTGCATGCTTTTTTGTTTAAAAGGGCTACATTTATGTCAATTGTACTTAAGGTTTTCTCTTTACTTTTCATTTTAAACTAAATTAAAAATGAAATGTATGTTAAAAGCCAGAAAAGGCTAAATCCATAGTAAATATCACTCACCTAATTGCCCCTACCCTTTCCATGCTCTTTATATTCCCACTCAACATTTCTCTTTCCTGTTGTTCTTCGGCATCAGCTTTAAATGTCAGACCGTTAAAAAGCCAAGAAAGTAGCTTGATGATAATTACTTACTAAATCTACCTCAAACCTGGTGAATTCTATGAATGCAATTGTGGGACAAAATCTGTCTTTATCCAGGAAAGAAAACAAAAGAAGCTATACGCACCTTTTGTGCTCTGCAGCTCTTGCTCTTCTACGGCCCAGCACCCTATTGTAATGAATAGGGTGAGCATGTGAAGGGGAGCAACCACTGACTCAAAGTCTACAAGGGCTGGTGGTCTTCCATTTTACAGGGAATTCCGATTTGGGATGAGCTGCTGTATGAGATCTCCCAGATCTCATGTAAAATCATCACTTGAGCTTTGGCCCCTCTTTTTGCCTTGGGCCACCTTTCTAGGGTGTAGGCCAAATGCGAAATCTATTGCAGAACTAAAAAGAGTGCTCAGGTGGATTCACCCACCAATTATGAAAGTATTTAAACATGTAGATGTAAATGACAGCTGCATACTTACCACGTGGTTCGTGGGTGCCAGGTTCGCGGAGGTGTCGCAGTAAATTCAAAGTGTCAAATAACCAAATGTGAGTGAGGTCGCTGATATCAACAGCGACCATATATATGGGTCTGATGTTTATAGCCCATCCCCTCTATCAGTACTAAATTGTGACCGGGTTCCCAATTCTCAACTGATCTGAATGCCTACTAATTCTAAACATACAATTAAATATAGAAAAAAAACTCTTAGCTTGTCTTAATTCTCATATCTTGTTATAATGCTAAATAATTCACCCAGGGGTGGTGTTGTCACCATGTTCCTCCAAGTCACCACTGCCACCTCTGTTTGTGCAATGTGCCCCTCCTATGTCTATGTCCTATGTTCTATGTATCCCTCCCACTTTCCCCACAGCAGATCAGGGGCCGCTACATATGGCCGTGAGGGACACTTGTGCTCTATGCTATTTACTGAAGATCATTGGTGGGTCATGTCTGTTGTGTGGGTGTCATTCGATGTGGCTGTTGTTTTTAGGGTTATTGTCCAAGGGACATGCAAAGGTATTTCAATTGTTTATGGCTGCACATGGCAAATGTTCTCTTTTTTAAAATGAAGCAATAGTGCCAGAGTAATTCTAAAATAAAATTTTACCTAATGTTCCTTATGTTCTTCATGTCCTCTGCGCTGTGGCATGGCTGAGTGATGTAAACACGCATGTGCATTGCATTGGAGAGAGCTGGGATTGACAGTGTAGAGAGCTAATTTCTAGCCTATCACTAAGAGGCCGATTCATTAATAGCGCCAGGTAGCGACAGATGAGCGCCAGTAGCGTGATTTTCACAGCGCCAGCTAGTATTCGCTGTGCTTGGCCGGGGTTTGCTTGTTGTCAGCGACTCAGTCGGTGTGCGGTAATGTTGAATACGGGGTTAGGGGTCGCTGTTTCACAGGTTCAGCGTTGTATGGGTGCGCGTGACAGCGAATGGCCAGAGCGAACGGCTTGCTGCAGATTCATTAAAAAATCACGCTCAAAAATTTCTCGCGCTGTGAATTCCTTGTTTAAACCCCAGAGCGCTGGCGGCGATGTGTATAAAGTAGTTTTTAACCCCCAAGCAACCTTTTTTTTTATATGGAAACATTTTTCTAAACATTTTGTAATATCAATACATTAATATCAGACCTGTAATATCAATTCTGCCCAATATTTTTTTTTTTTTTTACTTTAAAAAAATTCCTAACATTGCAGAAGTGGTCACAGAATTTTTGACATTAAAAAAAAAACAAACAATGTACATTTACAGTTTGGAGGACAGGAGGACTAAGGCTGCTTTCCTGATACAGTACCCATCACCTATATGTTTTTTCCATCGGCCGACGGGAACATTGTTATCTGGTGATGAGACCTGCTCCATTCACTTTGCTCTGGACAGAGAGCTGACATGCTGGTTTTTTTCTTCAAAATTGTGAGTGTGATTCTTAATACTTATTTGTAATAAACGAGCTTTTTAAACGTCATTGCACTAGATTTGCAATATTTTTATCTTCCTCTATATGCGAATTATGATCCATTGCCATATCATTTCCTGAGAACTTATGACTGAAACGTCTATTCCTGGGGATCTAAGTGGATGTGGATTCTTTCTCTAAATCGGTGATTCAGCAGCACGGGGAGGAGATTCAGATTATCAATCATGTTGGCTTTTTTATGATGTCTTTCTGGTAAGGATATGCACATTTGGGTGTGATGCACATAGAAGAGCAATAATAAGCACCTTGTGGGAAGTGGATGATAATAAGGAAAAAAACTTTTTTCACAGAATATTGTTTATTTGATATTATATTTATTTTTATTGGACTATGATACACTTTGGACATTTTCTTATTCACCAAAGAGTTAGTGAACTATTGGTATAATCAGTTAGCTCTGTGTTTATTTTTGTCACAATTAATTATTATTATTTAAAGATTGCTCCATTGAAATGCATTGGACCACGCCAGGGAGCGCCAGGTCATACCTGTCGCTGTGATGGGATTAGCAGCGGCGCTGTTCGTTGCAGTCGGCTACATGATGAATCCCGCGCTAGCTGACGCTCTCGCCGGCGCTAGCCTCATTTAGCGTGATAAATGCGTCATTGTGACCGCCGCCGGGCGTACTTGATTCGGTAGCCGCCGATAGCTGGCGGTACCTGGCGCTCGTCAGACACTACCTGGCGCCAGCCCTTGATAAATAAGGGCCTAAGCATGGGGTTGTTCACTTGACACAAGCCTCAGAAGAGAGTGTTCAGAAGTAGAGGGAGGGAGTGTTCACTGGGAGTTATTAAGAAATACAAAGCAGGTTTAATGAAGGATGCAATAGAAGAGCAGAAAGCAGGCTAATTTAACCATTTGCATGAAATGTCCCTTTAATCATAGACATTTACTAACTGTCTCTGCTCTCTTGGGGGAAAGGTAGGTGTTCAAGAAGCCAGGACAGGCAACTGCGCCAAAGACTACTTCTACCGAACAATCATCAAACGATACTGTATAGTACAGGGCAAGATAAATACACCTTTCAAATGTTTAGTGTTCTTTAAGGTGGATGTAAAATACACATATAGTTCCCCTCCCCGACAGCTTAAAAACTGACATTATTAGGACCACTTTAAAGTGGACCAAAATCCAGGATTTTTACTATATTGGGTTTTGGTTCTTGCCCCGGGGCACCCTGATCGGGAGTGCCCTGCTGTGTGAAACCCCCCAGGTCGCATGATCGACTCTCATCCAATCAGCGTGATCGCATCCGCTCAAGCCCCTTCATTCAGGAGTTTGTCTAATACAAGCGGATCAGTGCGCTCTGGCGGCTGCATCCCCCGCTACCCTCTAACGGGGAACATGCTTATGCCGGCCATTTTCAAATGCCTGGCGCAGGCTTGTAATCTGGAAAAGGGATAGCGGTGATGCAGCTGCTGCTCACGCATACGCTGTTGGACCAGAATGAAGGTACGTTTTTGGATGACCTGTCACACAGCGGGGCATGCCGATTCTGGATGCCCGGGGGGAGGGAATCCAGCGGCCTTGGATTCTTTCAGGGCCCTTGGGGCGTAGAATTTGGTCCTCTTTAAGGGTTAGCAGTACTCTCAGGATCACAGGAATAGTGACGTTTACTCGTTAGTTGAAAAGTTTTGTTATTACTACACCATATGACATTATTTCCTGTGGCCAGGACAAATTGTGTTTTTTTAATCCTAGTTTCCCTGTTCCAATATCACAGTGCTTCATATAGCCAATTATTAATGCAGCCAAAGCAGAGTACATTAATCCCAGTAACCTTAACCTTTTTAGAGTGTTCTAGTGTAGTGCACAAGCACCTAATTAAAATGAGCACCTATATGTTTTATAACTATGATGAATCCTCTTGCAAATTCAAATGCTAATGCTAGTCTCAAAAAATCATTGTAATTGACTCTTCAAGTGATTGCATGAGAATGGCTTCTATGTCATTTTATTATCTGTTTGAAATATCAGGTCACTCTTTACGAAGGTTACATTTGCTCACATCTGTTGCGGAGTGTTTTTCCAGCATTGAATTGCATTTCTTTGGGATAATACAATGTTAATATATACAAAATGCTGTACATTCAGATGCAAACATAACATGAATTTGATCTGGCAAAAGGGGCAGTGAGAAAAGGAGGAATATGTACAGACTTACATATTGGCAGGCTGATTCATTTCTAGCGCCAGGTTACGGCATCTGTACAGCGGCTCTAAGAGCGACCGCTAGTGGTCGCTCTGATCGGCGGTGAGTCGCTATTACAGAGCGCCTCAGTGGCTGTAGTTACATTGCCGGCATTGTGTGAGTCGCTATAACACCAGTACAGCGCTATATGGGAGCGAACGGTAGCGACTGGCCAGTGTGAGCGACTCAAACCATATTTATCAAAAAAACAGCCTCACACAGCGCTGGCGTTCAAAGTTATGTAGCCCAGAGCGCCAGAAGCTGTGTGATTAAAGTCCGGTTTTGAACACATATCCACTAGTAACAAAGCGAAAACATATGGAATTACATTGTTATTACATTGTGACATTAACACTTTAATACCAGACCTGTAATGACAATTCTGCATAAAAAAATCAAAAAAGTATTTAAATAGGCCAAGAGAGGTCACACAATGATTTCATACAAAGCAAAACAAAAGTATTAAAAGGAAACCCTGTTTAAAGAGAAGAAAAGTAACATCCATTGAAATGTATGGGAGAGCAACAGGTAGCGACAGGTAATACCAGGCACTCTGAAAGTCAGAGCGCCGCCAGGATCTGCTGAGCCGTCTGTGATGATGAATCGGCCGCTACGTGTCGCTGTAAGAATCAGACCAGAATCGCCTTCATAAATGTGGTACTGCTGCTACCCGTCGCTACCTATCGCTTACAAGGCACTACCTGTCGCTATCCCTTGATGAATAAAGCCCTTAATTAACACCAAACTCCAAGTAATGACTATTTACGGTACATTCCCTGCTTACAGCGTCCAGTAAGTAAAGTTTTTACCTATTAGGCATAGAATGGCAAGTCATTTATAATTGAGACTTAATGGCATCACTGGTTTTAAAACATTAACACAGCATGTGGTCCCCCCTTCCCAGCAAAACCAGCCCAGGCAACAGCATAGGGGCCCCCAGCCCTGAAGTCTACCAGCCCCCATAGCCCACACAGACATTGGGCTCTTCTGCACCCCAAGTCATTGGGGATGCAGATAATGGGGCAGGGGGCTTTTTGCAAGCCACCCACTTGCGGACAGGTGACTTGCTGGCCCCTCCTTCCTTTGAACTGGTATAGCTATTTAACTATATATATTTAATACCTACCTCCTTTCATAGGTGGATGCTGTCCCACACTGCCTGATTGCTGCTGTCTGACAGCCGGAAGTGAGGCAGAGGATTGGTGTTCTCTGGCCTGCATTTGGCTTCCGTCGATTACTCTGGGCATCACCCCTCACTTTTGATGCAGGTAGAAGGCTATCATATTGGTGGCGTTAGCTGACAGCACACTCTCTGGCATAAATCTGTCAGAAGCTGCATGTTGGGCAGAGAATCTCTGTCCCGCTGAAGACCCCTGCCAGGGGTTTGGAGGCACAACGGGGGATGAGAAGACCCCTGGCGCTGCATCCTGGACAGAGGTGTTTTTTTTGGGGGGGGGGGGCATTAAACTGGTAACTTGTAATCATCCAATCATGGACTTTAGCCAGAAGTCCGTGTTGGAGTTCGGCATCCGGCCTGAACATGGAAAAGCTGGTTGATGAGCTACTCAGCTCATCAACCTGCTTCACCTAAAGGATGCAGCAGCCAAAGCTACTGTAAACTTAAGCCCGGTGATTCACTTCCTGTCAGCGGAGGTGCCATTTGAAATGGTCCACTGCCGGGGCCACATAAAAAAGGCTGCCACTACCCATGAGTGAGGACACTCCTAGTGCCAGCACTGCCAGCTGGAAGTAGGAGTGTTCTCACTCAGCCCAAAAAATTAAACTCACACTGCTTGCGCTGCTGGCTGGGCTGCCAGAAGATGGAGGAGTGGCAAGCAGGTAGAGTAACTGATCCCTGACCACTGTCCCTGCTACCTGCCACATTTCCAGCGTGGCACGCACACATGCCACCACCCAGCTCTGTGCAGCGGTTGGGCATGGCCTGCGCCATGCTTCCCTTGAGGCACAGATGCAGGCCATGCACACCCGCTGCACAGAGCCGGCGTTGACATGTGTGCACGAGCCGCGCCACACCGTGAAGCAGCGGTGCTGGGGACAGCCTGCAGAGATCACTGTGTAAGTTTCCTTTTTTCGGGGGGTAATTCCCACTTATATGCGAAAAATATGATAACTTAATTTCAAGGGTTTAATTGGCGTCAACATGGTTTCTTAATTAAATATTGGATTTACAAGCCTGTACACTGGTAAGGTTTCTGTGAATGTGAAGCCACTTGCGGCAAAAATTAATTGTCATCCTATTTCCCAGAAGCTCATTTCATAACATGTAAAAACACAGATATCTGACATTAGTTTTTCTCTGCAACAATGATTCTGTTCCTGGTCTTTATCATTGTCCTGATTATGTTGTGTTTATTTAAGAAGCTTAATTATATGCGAGTATTGTCTATAAAAATATTTAACGTTAACCTAAGCACAAATATGTTCTTCTGACCACAGATATGGTGCTCCACCCTTTTCATTCTAATAGTATTGACAGACTAGAAATCAGAGAACAGCTTATTTTAGTAGAGGTTGGGGTGAAGAAGTTCTCAAAGTAACCTAGCTAAGTTCCCTTGTCACTTTTGGGGCAATTTCTTTTTATTTTTTTAAAACCTTAACATTCAACTCTAAGGCCTTGATTCAGTAAGAGTTGAAAAATTACCTTGGTAGTAAAAATTTCAAGCATGATAATTTCAATGTTGCTGTTTCACCAACTAGTAAGACAATTAAAAGAAATGGCACTTTTTACTAAAGTGTAGAAAGGTATAACCGTTAACTACTTTTCCTAGGCGTAAAAAGTGTAATTGACTTTTTTTCTCTTCCTAGCTGATGATTCAGCAACAGTGATATTCCCCTTTTTCCATCTAAAATATTTGTTTTTACTACCAAGAGAATTGTGGCCTAAGTCTTAATCTATTTTTGAGCTCACGGCTCATACCCCCTAACTATATATAATCCTTGAAGGTAACCCTGAAAGTGGACCCTAAATTAAAGTCTGTGCCTAACACACATTCTCAATAGTGATACTCCCTGACCAGGTTTCACCTTCAAAATTACCATTACTTTGGAGATAGAGAAAGTTGCTGATCATTCTTCTGAGATGGTGGGGTGCATACAGTGCTTTGTTGCTGGTGCACGGGGTCAGCAGTGTGGGTCTGGTGCTCCTCTTAGAGGTTATGCCAAGCAACCAGCGGCAGCTATCAAATCATGCTTATGCATCTACAGTGCACTGCTGTGAAATGGAGGAGAGGCACAAAAGACTTTTAACCTTCTCCCAATTCATATGACCCCCAAGAACTCATGAAACTCCAGAAATCATAAATACATGAAGCATAGTACAACAATATCACAGTACAACAGGATGTATGCCCTAAAACACTTAACACACAGCTTAAGCCCTTATTTATGAAGGAATAGCGACAGGTAGCGACTGGTGAGCGGCCAGTAATGACGGGCCCTGCCACGAGAACGCCGGCTCCCCACCACAATCACACATTTATCAAGCCAATCCTGCTTAGCGACTGAGATTGCGCCATATAGCGACTCATCCATCATTATTCCAGCCTCAGCCCACAGCGCCAGCATCCGACCTTGAACAGCGACAGGTATGACCTCTCGCTACCTGGCGCGCTCCAATGCATTTCAATGGAACAATCTTTAAATATTAATAATTAATTGTTATTAATGTTTTTTATTTATTTTTTATTTTAAATGTGAAAATTTCTGTGACCACTTCTGCCATTTTAGATTTTTTTTAAGGGAAAAAAAAAAATTGTACAGAATTGATATTACAGGTCTGATATTAATGTATTCATATTACTAAATTATTTAAAAAAACTTTTTTTTTTTGGTTTCCAAAAATATGGTGGTTTGGGGGTTAAAAAACTACTTTGTTGTATTTTTCATTTTTCTACGTATTGGTGCCTCTGTTGATTGTTCGTATGAAAGAGAAAATTCTTGTGTTTTCCCATGTTGCCACCAACTCCTGGAAGAAAAGGAGGATATGTAAAAGATGGACAAATGTAGACACCTGTATGTTATAATATTTTAGAGACCAAAATAATTTGTCTGCCACTGAATTTTGGGAGGATCACATAATTGTTTTTTTTACATTACATCTAGATAAATTATCGAACAAAATAATCAGTAAATGCTAATGTCAAATAAGTAATGACATTTTCAGGGTGAATTTGCAGTATTCATATGTTTTGAATTTAAATAGCTGAATATTTTATTTTTAATGATCTTTGCAATACACCATGCTATATGTGATGAAGATCAGATACATGTGATGTGCAGTATGGATACATTTGTGAAGTAATCTAGTGTACTTAGCGAAGAGAAGAAAAGAAGATTGGGGGTCTGGGATAGACGTGTTGTACAGCTTTGTTTCTCAATCAGCTAAGTGCAGATTCTCCTTTTTACTTTGCAGCACACTAATTCCCACAAAGAACTCTATAAACATTCCTAGGAAACTCAAAGCTTTTATAAGATTACAAAAATTGAAATTTTAGGTTTCTTCAGAAATATCTTCTTTTGTAGCTAAAGTACATGCTTGGAATCAATAACTTTGCTGAAAACTCTCTTGCTATTGATTTCATGAAGTATTCATGCTTCGGAACAAAATAAGTTAATAAGGTGAATAAAATAGTGTGAAGTATAACAGACTAAGGCATAAAAATTGTCCCAGGACAAAGATGGTGCCTCTGCAATCTGTGTCACACCTTAGATGAATGGCCAACCATACATAGACCCCCCCCCCCCCAGTGTTTTGCACCCTTCGCTTGGCAATGTCAAGCACACGTTTATTATTTACTAGGCATACGCTGGCACAATGCTCACTACACACAGCATGCCATTTCTCTGTTTTTTTTATCTATCTAACTTTTTCCATGGTTTTGGGAACATAGTAGAAGCAAAAACGTGGTGCATTAGATTGTAGAAGCAGATTTTGTTTATGGATTAAAAAAAAAAAAAACTTCTTTGAAAATAAAGGATGCTCAACCTCTTGATGAGTGTGAGCCACATAAATAATATGGAACCTAGTCACGAGCCACAATGAACAGATTAAGATTTTTTTCATTTGGAATAGCACAATGAAGATTTTTTACAACAATCAGGATACCTACTGTCTCCACTAACTCCAATCTTATGTCCTGCTGCTACACCCCTACATTCAGATGTAACAAGCCCTACATGCTAGCAGTACAAATGATGATTGGCTTACCTCTCTGAATAAATGGGTCCGTTATGTATAGCCCCCCCCCTTCAGTCCAACATCTTAACCATGTTCCCAATACTGACGCTGTGTGTGTGTGGTGTGGAGCGCCGAGAGTCGGTCGCACTTACCTGGCGCTACCTTTTGCTCCCTGCAGCGCTGTGCTGGTGTTAGAGCACCCAACATACATCACATTCATCAATGCGGGCCAGGTTACTAGAGCGGCTGAGGCACTCTGTTACAGTGCCTGGTACCCGCGTCTACTAGCGGTCGCTCTAAGCACCGCTATACAGACGCTCATCTGCCGATACCTGGCGTTAGTAGTGAATCAGCCTCCATGCATGAATTTATACTGCTGTGTGTTTTAAAAACAGCAAACTAGTGCATGCAAGTGCGTACCATGATAATGCGTACCATTTAAAACAATGCAGTGCTGCAGACTTTGTATATCAGGTCCATGATGTTTAGCAAGTCAACACCAAAACTGGAAGCATAGATTGTGGGTTTTGTTTGTCTCAGATAATTATTTTGGAGGCTTATGTCCTATTTTCAAACATGAATTAATTATTCACCTCTGCAGCTAATTTACAAGCAATGGAAATAGTTTGGAAACATCCCTAAAGGATTGCTATGAGAACCATTACTAATTAGACCTAATTGATTACAAACAGAGCGGCATGTCATAGCTCAAGAGATGCTGAATTTGTGTATTGTAATATTGTTAGGAGCCAATTTTACATTAGTATACATCAGTACTTATTAAGATGAACACAAAGCCAAAAAAAGACTTGAGATCAGCTGAAAGCCCTCTAACTGGGGCACACCGATTTGGGATGGCCCTCCATTTACAAATAATTAGGCCCTTATTTTAGAAGGGATAGCGTCAGGTAGTGGCCGGTTAATGAGAGGTAGCGACAGGTAGCGACTGGTGAACGGCGGACACGGCACGCAATTACACATTTATCAAGCAGAATCTGTTTAGCGACTGGGATAGCGCCATGTAGCATCTGATTCATCATTTTCACAGCCCCAGCGAACAGCGCCAGCGTTCAGCCTTGCATAGCGCCAGGTATGACCTCTCGCTACCTGTCGCTCCCCCATACATTTCAATGGACGATCCTTTTCTTCTCTTTAAACGTTTTTTTTTTTTTTCAAAAAAATCACAAATAATTCTGTGACCTCTTCTGCCATTAAAATAGCAGTTTTTTCATAATTTTTTAATTTTTTAAATATTTCCTCAGAAATGACATTACAGGTCTGGCATTAAAGTGTTCATGTTACAATGTTGTTACAATGTAATTCCATATGTTTTCGCTTTGTTACTAGTTGATAGATGCTGGAAAACACACTTTAAACACACCGCCTCCTGCGCTCTGGGCTTCAAACAAATATTTTTCAGCGCCAGAGATTTGTGAGGCTGTTTTTTTGCTGAATATGGTGTGAGTCGGTCGCTATGAGCAGTCGCTAACATGTGCTCCCATACAGCGCTGTACTGGTCAAATAGCGAAGCCTCACAATGTATTCAACATTACTGAACAGCGACTGAGTCGCTATAAAGTAGCGACTCACGGCCAAGCACTGCGACTACTAGCGGGCGCTCTGAAAATGCCTGCTACAGACTCATCTGTCGCTACCTGCCGCTAATGATGAATCAGCCTCTTAGGCCCTTATTTAACAAGGGATAGCGACAGGTAGCGCCTGGTGAGCGACCGGTAATGACGGGCACCGCCATGAGAACGCCGGCTCCCCACCACAATCACACATTTCTCAAGCCGATCCTGCTTACCGACTGAGATAGCGCCATATAGCCACTCATTCATCATTATTCCAGCCTCAGCCCACAGCGACAGCGTCCGATCTTGAACAGCGACAGGTATGACCTCTCGCTACCTGGCGCTCTGGCATAATTAATTCATATTAATGTTTTTTTTTTTTTTTTAAATGTGAAAAATTCTGTGACCACTTCTGCCAAGTTAGATTTTTTTTTTAAGGTAAAAAAAAACAAAAAACTTTGTGCAGAATTGATATTACAGGTCTGATATTAATGTATTCATATTACAAAATGTTATTAAAAACTTGTTTTTTTTTGGTTTCGAAAAATATGGCTGTTTGGGGGTTAAAAAACGACTTTTAACCCATCGCCGCCGAGCGCTCTGGGGTTTAAACATGCATTTCACAGCGCGAGAATTTTTTTGAAGGTGATTTGTTAATGAATATGGTGGGAGCCAGTCGCTATGGCCAGTCGTTATCATGCGCTCCCATACAGCTCGGAACCTGTCAAATAGCGACTCGTCACCCCGTATTCAACATTACTGCACACCGACTGAGTCACTGTCAACAACCGAACAACGGCCAAGCACAGCGTCTACTAGCGGGCGCTGTGAAAATACTGCTACAGTCGCTCAACTGTCGCTACCTGTTAATGAATCGCCTCATAGTCTACAAACAGGCTTCAACTCTCCTGTGCAATGCTGCAGGTAAGAACAACTACTGTAACCCCCCCCCCTCTGCACCTAATGTGATCCTATATCCTGGAAATTAACTTTATGTTGTCACCTTCTATCCTCAGCCCTGTGCCCCAACACAGAGTGTGTTTCTTATTTTTACTAATGCCTTTGCACAATATTCATAACAGCACAAACAAGTTAGCCATATTGCAGCCATGCCACCTGATGCTTTCCAGCTATTATATACATCACTGGAAAAGGGTAAGCAGCACTCATATAGTCTTCATTAGGGGCTCCAGCCTTAGGTTACCTTAGTGGCAGGTGTAATTTAAGCATAAAGAAGTACATCATCATGATAGAGTATTCTGATTCTGATTCTTACTTAAAAACATTAAAACAGTATAGATGTATCATGAGATTTAAAGCAAGATGAAAGATGGTATGAATATGAGCCCTTACACTGATTAGCTCTGCAAGGGCCATTCAGATATTGCCACAACAATAGCCACAGAATGTTATTGCTATCTCTATGCATCTGAGCACAAATCTAGGCCATCACAGATATAACAAACTAAGCAATGTTGTGAAAATCAGTTCTTTTAAGTTTATATTCTCCACGCTAGATTAATCTTCTGAAGAGAAATGAAATGGAATTGATAACATGGGAGAGTAAAAAGTGCCTTGGATATATGAGCACTGACAGTAAGGTGTTAGTAAGTCCCCAGGGTTCTGACCTGCTAGTGTTGCATTGCATTGACTGACATGTCCTTAGAAAGAAAAAAGAGATGATGACAATTTGGGAAAAAATACATTACTAAAAGCTTGGTACACTGCTAGTAATCTTTTTCAGAGTATACCGTTCCCTAAAAAAGAAGATTATGTGCTTGATTGTGCCTCCTTAGGTTACAGGTGCCCAGGTATTGTGACCCTTTCATCAATCAATCACTGTAGTAACTAGGCCATGACTGCTATAGTGAGGAAAACTAGGAGGGGTTTCATTTTCTGGCATAAGGTCCACTTTAAATATCAAATAAAACACATTAATGTTATTTTATTACAATTTAATGTTTCAGCATATGTTACTTGTGAATACTTGGCTCACAAGCCTACAAAGCATTAGGTGCAATAGTAGGTTATCTTACAACCCTAAGTAGAGTAACTGAGCTTTTCTTTTCACTTTGAACTAGTAAAACCCCAGGGTATGCTAAATCAAAGCGTCACCTAGAATTTGCTGTGTAGCTTCTGCTACATGTTCAGCATCAAACATGGGAGCATAACAACCATAACATTTAATCTTTCTTTTCTTCACAGACAAATCTTTTAGCAGCCATAGGATCAATAAAAATACAGTTCATTTTTTTTTCATACATACAGAAGACCTTTTATGCAATTGCTATATGCCATAGAGGGAGGAAAACCAGGAAATTTACTAATAGAGAGTTGTTGTATGTATATCAAACACATTGAGGATCGTTTATTAACATTTAGAGAGGTCCTCTGCACATTTTTAGAGCATCTTTTACCTCAATGGGGTTATGAGATGATTGGTTTTTTAATGGGATAAATATTTTCTTATACAAATTTGCAAATTACAGCCCCAATCAGATATTAAAACAAACAAACAGCCTTGCACATTAAAAACTCAGAGGAGTATGTGTGAGTCATGGTGGTCGCATGATTCAGGAGCTCTGCACCCCATGGGCATGAAAGCATTATACTGTGACCCGAGACAAATTATTAACACCTTGCACAGCAGCATCAGGACATTTAACCTTCTTTTCTGAGGTAAACTAAGTGCCCATGTCAAATATCCCACTGCTACAATGGCGACAGTGTGTGGGGACATTACGATTGTTGGCCTGTGAGAGAAAGCCGCAGAACAGTTAGTCAGCTCAAAACAACAGCCCAAATCTGAACTTGATAGATATGATAGATATGAACAGGAGGTTATGATCAATAAAAAAGACAAACTAGAAAGAAACAGGAGAGACGCAATAGGTGGGAGATTATACAGATGGAAGCATCACGGAAATGGACGTAAACCTTGTTTGGATCGCTCCCCTGGCCATCGACCTGCACCACAGGCCGATAAATTGAATAGGCCAGCATATGAGTGGAGACATAGGACTCCCTCTCAAACTTCCTTTACATCTAGCAGATCTTCTGATATTCTTCAGCTGATCTGTCTTTTTTAGAACAGGGACATACAGGAAAACCAGAAGGGGGCTCCACAAGAGGAGAGGAAATAGGAAGAGACAGGGAAATGGAGTACAGGGAGCATCATCGCCTACGCCCAAGGGACAACAAACGCAGACAGCAGGAAGAAGTACTTGTGAAGGGATTGAACTTCTCCCCAACCTGCATGATCAATAAGTTCGACACAATAAAGGACTTTTACCTCTTCTGTAGGAAACTTTCTCTGAAGTATCACTTTTCTAACCCCACCCAGAGTGCACAAGTCATAGCCTGGGATGAACAAGAACAACAAGCGCTACAAGATTTAACTTCACTTCTGGAAGAACAAGAATCGCTGGGAGCGGAACTGAATAGCTTGAGAAGACCTTCCACCTTTACACCACCCTGGATTCCGGCTCTCCAAGCCTTTTTCGATACGGTGAGTAGAGATATCAGGAGCCTTGTACCAAAAGCCTCCAGTAAGAATCTTACAAGGGACGAATGGGAAGCTTTACAGACCCTACAAAACTCTCATGAGTATATTATTAAGGAATCAGATAAAGGGGGGAACATAGTTGTTCTCCCACGAGAGTACTATATGGGAGAAATAACAAAACAGTTAAGTGATACAAATACGTATCAGAAGCTCCCCAAAAAATCCCTTAACAACATACAAGGAGGATTTTGATTCTCTAATTATGCGGGCACTTGCAAATGGAGTAATTAATTAAACACTTTCACAATTTTTAAAGGTCGACGCTCCACGGATTCCAACATTTTACACTCTGCCCAAAGTGCATAAGAACTTGAGGAAACCACCTGGATGACCCATTGTCTCTGGAGTTGGGAGTTTGACTGAACATGCCTGTACGTATATTGACAAGGTACTACAACCTCACGTAACAACATTAAATTCTTACATTCGCGACACAACGGACATACTAAATCGCTTAAATTCACTACAGGTCCCCGAGGGAACTATTTTGGTGGCAAGTGACGTTGAGTCACTGTACACAAATATCTTCCACTCCATGGCAATTCAGTCAGCTAAATATTTTTTGAGCATGGAGTCGATTGACAGGAGGTCCACACATGAATTTGTGATGGATCTCATGTCTTTTGTACTCATGCATAATTTTTTCACCTTTGACAACAAATTCGATAGACAAATACGTGGAGTAGCAATGGGTGCGAGGTGTGCACCATCAATCGCCAACCTCTTTTTGGGTTGGTGGGAGAGAGAGGTGGTCTGGGGGGATGCCATGAACCTGTACCAGCCCCATATTCTGGGCTGGTACAGGTTCATAGATGATATCCTATTCCTGTGGCAGGGACCCCCAGAGATGTGTAATAAATGTATTATGGAATTGAACGATAATTCGTACAATATCCATTTGACCTACACACGGTCTCCGAGCAAGATTGAATTCCTCGACCTGAGTTTACAGTTGGAAACTGATGGCTCCATTTCCACCTGTCTCTATAGAAAGCCAAAGGCCACGAACAGTGTCCTACACTACAAAAGCTTCCATCAGACAAAACTAAAGGAGGACATACCAGTTGGACAGTTCCTCAGGATAAGGCGGAACTGTTCTGGAGATACAAAGTTCACTGAAGAGGCCACTGCCATGAAGAAATGCTTCCAACAAAGGGGTTATCCTCGTCGGACAATCAACAAAGCAGTACAGCGAGCCATAACTACACCAAGAGAAGAATTACTCTGTTACAAATACAAGAAAAAGGAGGAAACTGAGGTAAGATTTATCTCAATGTTCAATAATGATTGGCAGAGTGTAAGAACAATATTACAAAAACACTGGCCAATTTTAGAGGCGGACCCAACTCTAGCACAACATATCACTAAGGGTCCGTTGATGACAGCTAGACGGGCACCGAGCCTTAGGGATCGACTATGCCATAGTCACTACACCAGACCACCAAATTGGCTGGCTACTAACAAGGATATGATGGGCTGTAGACCCTGTGGGAGGTGCAGCATATGCCCAATGGTTGTAAAAACATCTGTTATTAACCCTTTAAATGCCAAGCACGTAGTTTCTACGTGGTTGCTTCTCCTACCGTTAAGTGCCAAGCACGTAGAAACTACGTGCCTGGCATTTCCCCCAAACAGTTAAAAAATAGAAAAAAAAAATCACTTACCTCCGGTATCCCTGTGAAGCCTGGGGTCCCCTCTTCCTTGGGGGGGCATCCGATCGCCCCCCCGTCGTCCTCCGTCTTCGGGGGGGGGCCCGAAACCAGCCGCCCCCCCCCCCCCGTTTCCAGCGCTGATCGCCGCTGTAAAAAAAAAATAAAAAATAAAACTGTCATTTACTCACCTCCGCGCCCGAGCCTTCTGTCCGGGTCTCCTCTTCACCAGGGGGGGGTCCGATCCCCCCCCTGGGCTGCGCAGTCTTCAGGTGAGGACCCTCTTCCGGGTCCTCACCTCTTGTAATGGCGGCGACGGCCGCCGCCGCTTAGCCCCGCCCATTGTGGGAGGAGCGGGATGACGTCATCCCGCTCCTCCTATACCCCCTCCGAGCTCCGGCATCTGTCAGATGCCGGTGGTGATCGGAGCAGAGCGGGTGTCAGGTGAGGAGGCTCCGATCGGAGCCCCCTCGCCTGTCACCCGCCCTGCGCCGATCACCACCGGCATCTGTCAGTGAAGTGACAGCGGCGAGGGACAGCGGCGAGGGACGTCGGATCGGAGGTGAGTATTGTGTAAAAAAGAAAAATAAAGATTTTTTTTTCTTTGTGTCAGTGTCATTTTTTTTACTATTAACCCCTTGTGAACTGGTAAGGGGTCCATGACCCCTATACCAGTTCACAAGGCTGGGGAGATGGCAAGCCACCTGCGCTAGCGGGTGGCTTGCCATTAACCCCTGGCACCCCCATTACCTGCCTCCCCAAAGGCCAGGGGGGGGCAGAAGAGCCCGGACCCACATGGGCTATGTGGGCTCGTAGGCTGCAGGGTGGGGGGGCCACATAAGCTGGCCCCCCCACTCTGTGCCTACAAGCCCCCATAGCTGGTCCCGGGCTGGTTACTGTGGGTAAGGGGGACCCCACGTCAATTTTTTTTTTGATTTTTAAGGGTTTTTAACCCTTAAAAATAAAAAAAAAATGGGGTCCGCCCCCCCTGGGAGGGGGGACCCTATGTCATTTTTTTTTTTGATTAACCCTTTGTAATCTGTCATCCAGCAGCTATAAAAGGCTTCTAGCAAGTGAGCAGAAGCCAGTGATCGCCGAGGGACAGAGTGCTCCAGGATGGATGGGAGGTGAGTACAGTGTAAAAAAAAAAAAAAAAAATTAATAAAATATTTTTTTCTTTATGTGTGTCTGTGTCATTATTTACTTTTAACCCCTTGTGAACTGGTAAGGGGTCCATGACCCCTATACCAGTTCACAAGGCTGGGGGGATGGCAAGCCACCTGCGCTAGCGGGTGGCTTGCCATTAACCCCCGGCACCCCCATTACCTGCCTCCCCAAAGGCCAGGGGGGGGCAGAAGAGCCCGGGCCCACATGGGCTATGTGGGCTCGTAGGCTGCAGGGTGGGGGGGCCACAAAAGCTGGCCCCCCCACTCTGTGCCTACAAGCCCCCATAGCTGGTCCCGGGCTGGTTGCTTTGGGTAAGGGGGACCCCACGTCAATTTTTTTTTTGATTTTTAAGGGTTTTTAACCCTTAAAAATCAAAACAAAAATGGGGTCTCCCTCCCCTGGGAGGGGGGACCCTATGTCATTTTTTTTCCCGATTTAACCCTTTGTAGTGGGGATGGTTTTTGTATTTTTTTTGTGAATGTTATAAAATACTTGTTTCAGTTAGGGGGGGTCTCCTGGGCAGGAACGGGGGGCTACCGATAAATATGTGGTACCGTTCTAATCGGTAGAAATGGGGCTTTCACATGCAATATGATTTTCCTTAATAAAATACATTTTTTATTTAAAATAAAGGAGTCAATTTTCTAAAAAAATTTTTTTATTTATTTATTTTTTTTTTCACTTAATAATATTGTAAAAAAAAAAAAAAAAATTACAAACAAGACATTTCATGTTAAAGTCTAAACTCTGCTGCAAAAAATATATATATAATTTTTCTGAAAGTTACAGCAAAAATGGCGCAAAACATGTCGCAAAACATGACGCAAAATGGGGAAAATGGCCTGTCAACAGAGGGTGACAAAATCTCAAGTAGGCTGGCAATTAAAAGGGTTAATAGTACCTATGCATGTTGGGTATTGTTCTGTTCGGGGGACCTTGCGCTTTCAGACTTAGCTTGTTTTTTCTGGTTTGCATATTTATATTTTAGGAAAAGGTGTTTTTTATTCAGCTTTTTTATAAATTTTTTAGGGAAACCCTGCGCAACCAAAGAATTCTTTGAGGAATTAATTCCAGAAAGATGAGCCCACTACAACAAGCTGGGTACCCTTAAAAAGCTTAACGTGTGTACTTTCAGGGAATATATGGTTTATGGGGGATATTCCAAATGTAAAGGGTTGTTTTGGTTGAAAAATCGCAAGGTGCGCACTTTGTCTGCAGAGCTGAAATTTTCAAGTAAAATTACCGTTATGCGCATGCTTTACTTTGGGGTGTTTGGCAACTCTTCCCTTGACAGAACCTATGCATGTTGGGTGTTGTTCTGTTCGGGGGATGTTGCGTTTTCAGATTAAACTTGTTTTTTCTTGTTTGTATATAGTTTTTTTAGGAAAATGTGGCTTTGATTCTGCTTTTTTATCCTTTTTTTAGGGAAACTCTTTGCAACCAAAGATTACGTTGAGGGATTACTTCCAGAAAACTATGGCCACATCCACAAGCTTGGTACGCCTAGAAAGCCTGAGGTGTGTACTTCCAGAGAATATATAGTTTGTTGGGGGTATTTCAAATGTAAAGGGTTGTTTTTCTGGAAAAACCGCAAGGTGCGCATATTGCATAGCATAGTTGTATTTTATCTGAAAATCTCCTAAAGCGCTGTTTCAGTTTGGGGGAGTCTCCTGGGCAGGAAAGGGTGTCTACCAATACATATGTGGTACCGCTGTAACCGGGAGAAATTGGGGTTTCACACGCAATAAGATTTTATTGACAAACTTACATTTTTTATTCCAAAAAAACTACAATATGTAAAAATTTTATTTATTTATTTTTTTTTTGCACATATTTCACCCAAAAATATTAAGAATACACCTAACAAATGACAAACAAGACATTTCATGTTAAAGCCCAGACTCTGCTGAAAAAAACAATATATCATTTTCCTGGGAAATCCCTGGAAATCCCTTCAAAAATCACATTTGAACATGGGGAGCGCAAAATAGTGCAAAATGGTCTGGCAACAGAGTGTGACAAAAACTCCAGGTAGGCTGGCACTTAAAGGGTTAAAGATCTAGACGCAGGGAGAGACATTAAAATCAGGGGACTTTTTAACTGTCGATTGGAGGGAGTTATTTATGTTATTAAATGTACTTGACCCGGATTCAGAAACACCTGTCTACCATTCGACTGGCTGCGAGAGATGCTGGGGAAGACAAAACTCTGACACCAGTGGCAGCCCATTTTTTGAAGGAACATGGGGGCAACACTGGCCATTTATGGGTCATGTTCATTGACCAGGTCAATATGGGCATTAGAGGAGGCAATCGCAAAAAGAGATTACAACAAAAAGAGACTCAATGGATCTAAAACACCAGGGGGCTTGATTGAGGATTTTTCTTTTCACCCATTTTTAGGGCGGGAATAACATATTGTGTATATATATATATATATATATATATATATATATATATATATATTTAATATAGGGCCACATTTTTCTTTTGGCAATATTTGAGGTGATTAGACAGTTTAGTGTGTGACATGATGGTTTAATGGCACATTGTGGCGGGTTTAGGTTGGGATAGGATTTATCACTAATTTGTGGTTTGTTGTTCTGTTTGGGAGTATAGATGTATGCACATGCACACATTTTAGTATGAATTTTGGCAATAATTTTGGTTTTATTTTTATTTTTCTTTTCACTATATTTCTCAAATACGTCGGATTAATTTCCCTGCCTCTTTGCCCCTATAGATCCACAGTCTACTTTGAAGTGTTGCTTCTAGGCCATCATTGACCCATAATTGACCTCACCTTCGTCCGATTCAGCACCCGGACGAGTGATGAGAGTCTCTGGAACCATTATCTATCTGTTACCTGGCTTCCGGGACCTCAACCTGTGGAGTTATGGCCTGCTTTGAGGAACTCTCTCCAGATTTGCATGGACCTTCCTCCCGGTCAACCTAATAGTTGGGTGGACTATGATATCATCTGGGACCATATTGGGTTCTGGGGTCCAGTTTATGGGCAGATCCATCATCCTTTTGCTACACCAAGAGAACACCACTCTTCTACAAATTGTATTGAATCTGAAAGGATGATAAATGATTTCACAGCAATTTGATGTAGTAAACTCCCTATTTGAGTATGTAATTATGCATTTGATTTTCTCTTTTCTTCCCCACTATGTTGCCATTACTTATATTTCCTTCTAGGCCAACTACTGATGCAATATGGTGATTTATGGATTTGTTTAGTAAAATCTGGCATTATGTTGTATAAATCAGTCACTCTTATGTATACTTGATGTTTTTCACATGTCTTCTTGTTTGTAATTGTAGACATTTGATTCATCCCCCGCCCCCTGAAACTCACCTTCCATGATCCGCAGCGCTGAATTTTACAGTGTTGCAGGGTGGATGGGAGGCTGATGGTGTATGGTGCGTGTGGTCGCCCAGGCCCTCCTACTGCAGGGGAGTGGTCACGGGCGGCGGTGCGCCCGAGTGAGGGCACCACGCAACACTTCCTGTTGGCATGCGTTCCACTGGGCGGGGATGACGGGGCCTCTGACGCGTGACCCCTGCGGCGGAAGCACACCGCCGGACGGGGCGCGCGCTGGATGTGGCGGCGTCCCCGCTCATTGGAACAGCAGTTATGCAGGTGGGTTCAAAATGAGTGAGGGGGGCAGCAGTGACCTATTCACTGCGCCACACAACGCGTCGGTGGCGGGTCGCTGTTGGAGGTCCCAAGCTCCAGTTATTCGGTGATGTAATTTAATTCTCTAATATTCATGGTATTGGTATACTGATAGGCTAACACTGTTTGGATGTTCATTCTAAGAATGTTTCTTTCTTTTTGCTCATGTCAAGTTTAAGCACATATTGATATAATTCTATATCACACGAAGCACACATGTACTTTAATTGTATTAATTAAGATTCCCTTTGGGATATTGAGATAAACTTTAGGGATAAGAATTATTTTGGCTTTTCCTCTAGCACAATTGTTTAATTAATATTTTATAGCCTCTCAGATTTACAATAGGTGATTTACGGTTTTACATTTATAATATGAACTATTTACTCCGAGAGAGCTGCTAATGGGATAATCCTCCATCCAGTTTTTTTATATATGTAGATATGTTTTTTATCCTAGATGTCCTAGATGTTGTTTGTGAAGATCTTTTAAGAATTACTCAATAAACGTGATTTTTTCACAAAAGAATATTTTTGGTGTGCGGCGGATTGTTAGGGCTAATTGGGCTAGTCTAGGGCCCGTTTGTTTGGAATATCTGTAACGTTGTTTTCCCCTACCTTGCCAGCACCCCTCCTCATTTTGTCATCTTTTAGCTGTGCATACCCAATTGTCCCCAAAACAACAGCCCAAACAATAACTGAGTAATATTTTACCAGAGAAGTAATCTTTTTGACTCAGAAGCTTTAATGTCAGCAGTTTCTATAGCTTCATCTAGTGACAGATATCCTGCTGTTTTTACTCAGTCACAGGAGGCGATTCTTCGACTCCATTAAAGCAGAGAATAAGAAACGGGGAGGCTGATTCATCATTAGCGGCAGGTAGCGACAGATGAGCGTTTGTAGCAGGCATTTTCAGAGCGCCCGCTAGTAGTCACTGTGCTCAGCCGTGGGTCGCTAGTTCATAGCGACTCAGTCGCTGTGCAGTAATGTTAAATACATTGTGAGGAGTCGCTATTTGACCAGTACAGCGCTGTATGGGTGCGCATGTTAGCGACTGGTCATAGCGACCGACTCACACCATATTCAGCAAAAAAACAGCCTCCCAAATCTCTGGCGCTGAAAAATGCTTGTTTGAAGCCCAGAGCGCAGGAGGCGGTGTGTTTAAAGTGTGTTTTTCAGCATCTATCAACTAGTAACAAAGCGAAAACATATGGAATTACATTGTAGCAACATTGTAACATGAACACTTTAATGGCAGACCTGTAATGTCATTTCTGAAGAAATATATAAAAAATTGTGAAAAAAACAGTGCCAGAAGAGGTCATAGAATTATTTGTGATTTTTTGGAAGAAAAAAAAAAATACCCCGTTTAAAGAGAAGAAAAGGTTCGTCCATTGAAATGTATGGGAGAGCGACAGGTAGCGAGAGGTCATAACTGGCGCTGTGCAAGGCTGAACACCGGCACTGTTCGCCGAGACTGTGAAAATGATGAATCAGACGCTACATGGCGCTATCCCAGTCGCTAAACAGATTCTGCTTGATAAATGTGTAATTGCGTGCTGTGTCCGGCGTTCACCAGTCGCTACCTGTCGCTACCTCTCATTAACCAGCCACTACCTGACGCTATCCCTTCTTAAATAAGGGCCTAAGATAACAAAATCTTAAACTGACTGCTGATTTGAAAAAGATCAAGAAAATAGGTCTATAAGATATAATTTTAGAGTGTGCGACCTTCCTGAATCCATCACAGATCTAGATTTGTTAGTTCACACATCTGCACTGCATTGAGCAATGCATTAAAAAAGTATTGCAGACACCTTTTTCAGTGCTACATTGTAACAGTACAGTTCAGCGTATGTGTAACGCAGTGTTCCTGCATTGCAAATGCATTTCTAATGCAACAAAATTGCAGCGTTTGTTTTGATACAATATCCCTATGGCTTGCTCTTAACACAACTGATAGGAACCTTATAGTTTATGGTTAAGTACTATAGAAATGGTAGTGTTGTATATATTTGAGGAAATATCTTATTAAATCAATAGACTTTATTTGTCTTAATGGTTAATATTTTTTTCAGGAATGTCTGTGAGGTGGAAATGCGGCCAGGGGAAGGCTTGATTCACGGGGGGGGGGGGGGGGTGTTAGTTATTATGTGTTAGTGCGGGGGGGGGGGGGGGTTGAGTGACTCGATTCGACTCAAATCTAATTTTTAAACAACCTTTTCGGAGGGGATTCCAACCTTGCTCTTAATGTAGTCAGAGACAAAACATATAAAAGTTTGGCCGCACAGCGTCCCATATCTAAAGCCAATGTAAAATTTGCTAAGCTCATACACTTTCAGGATCTTATAGATACTTGGTGAAAGATGGACTCTAACTCTAAAGACACCATTTTGTCTCAGGCTTACTATACTTTTCCTAGGATTGACCATATTTCTAGAAGATCTAGATTACCTCCCAATGTATTGTCTTGTTATATAAAGGAAGTCTCTTGGGTTGATCATTCCCCGGTGGTTGTGGACTTTATTGATATTAAGCCATGCTCTTCGAGATGGAGACTAAATGAATTCTTATTAAGTGGTCCTTAAATAGTTACTGATCTGGAAAAACATCGGTAGAATAAAGGTTTAAGCACATTTATTCCACTGCAGCACACTGATTTATATTTTCGAATGGCAGCCCAACCCTTCCTGTTTCAACTTTGTCCTGTCTTGTGTGCTTTGAAACTTTTTTGCCTAGTAATAAATCTTTTGAAATTGTACCTTATTTGGGTGTGCTTTACTATATTTCGCTTTTCTATATAGCTGGCATTCACCGGCTATTGTTTCTTTCATTATGGTTAGAGATGAGCGAACTTTTGAAAAGTTCGATTCGGCCGATTCAGCGAATTTCACAAAGAAATTCGGGTTCGGCCGAATCGAACTTTTACGAAGTTGCCCATCAAAAATGCCGGCATGGTGGGAGCGGGCCGGTTGGTTCCGCTGTCAGCGGGTAAAGCCGCGTCATCTGATGACGCGCCCTCAGATGAAAGCTGAGAGCGGCGCCGGCCTCCACGCTCCGGACCTGCAGGTAAGTGTTTGCTTTTTTTTTAAATGCCGGCATGGTGGGAGCGGGCCGGCCGGTTCCGCTGACAGCAGAGCCGGCCGGCCCGCTCCCACCATGCCGGCATTTTTTTTTTTTTAATTTCAGGAAAAATTAGATCGGCACGAACCACAAAATATTGGGGTTCGTGGCGAATCGAATATTTCCTGAAATTCGGAGCGAGTTCCGGTTCGTCCGAACCGGTTCGCTCATCTCTAATTATGGTTTAAGATTAGCACCCCTCGCTCTCTGCTGTGCAATTATTTATTTCTATAATGGTGGACACAGAAATGTCTCTATAGAATTGCAGTCCCCATGTGGATTACTGAGTATGACAATTTTTAGAGACAAATTTCAACTTCCTTTAAAAGAAGAATACACATATAGACAGAGCAATTATGAAATCTTTTGGGTGATTAAAGACCTAAGGTGGTAAAGTATTGGAACCAAGCATTTGGTATTATAAGCAAGGTTACAGGGAAATGGGTAGAAATATCACCATTGGTTTCCTTATTAACCCTTCTATTGCCAGCCAGGTAACATTTACTTGGCTGCCTCTCTGACTGTTAAACACCAGCCACGTAAATTTTGCCTAACTTTCCCCGCTGCTAGTGGCCAAAACAATTAAAAAAGCCCCCCAAGCTCTTCTGGCTTCAGGAGAGGGCCTGGAATAGGACCCAGTCGCTTCAGCCGCCACCGTTATTTCCTGTGGGATGGGCAGATGACGTCACCCTGCTGACGTCATCCCGCTCCAGGCCTGACAGTTGTCATATGTGGCAATCACTGGCAAGAGAGGTGGAGGGCCGTGAGATGCTCTGATCCCCTTGATTCTCCCTCCTCCAGCGATCACTGCATCTGTCATCGAGACTGGCGAGGAACAGAGGGACTGACAATCGGAGGTGAGTAAAGATTTTTTTTATTTATTTATTAAGTCATGTTCTCTATGTGTGGTGATTTTTTTACTCTCTGGGTCTGGCAAGAGGTCAGAGAGCTGCGCAGTAGAAAGGGATAAGACGGAGACGTAGTTGAGATTCAAGCAATTGGTCAATAACAAAGTTCAGGAAATCACAAAGCCAAAACACTATTACAGGCACTGACACATTGAAGTGGTGATCCCTTTATAGGACTGAAACCGACCGGATTGAACAGGGAGGCAGTGACTGTGATTGGTGCACTTTGGATCTGTGGGTTGATTGGTGTACTTAGAAACCTCTGGGCTGATTGCCCCATCTGAACTTTAAAGGCGCACCGCCCAGAACTGGACCTCCTAGATTTGGCTCCTTTTAACAGCGGCCGCGCTGTGTGCAGCACCACAGAAGGACATAAGCTGACTGTGCTCGCGCACGAGCACGAGCCGGATGACAGTGGGCGAGGGAGGAGGGCGCGCCCGGTTCCCGCTGGAGCCAGCGCCTAAGGCGGAAGCGGATGCCGGCCAGGAGAAGCCCCGGCCAGCCGCCTAAGGACATCGCGGGCACGGATTGAAGGTAAGTCATTTATGACAGCGACTACAATAAGCTGGGTACGCCTAGAAAGCTTAACGTGTGTACTTTCAGGGAATATGGTTTGTGGGGGTGTATTCCAAATGTAAAGGTTTTTTTTGGTTGAAAAAATACAAGGTGCACACATTGGGGTTTATTCATCAAGGGATAGCAGCAGGCAGTCCCTCATCAGGCAGCGCCTGGTGAACGCTGGGTGCTGTACGCAATACCACATTTATAAAGGTGATTCTGGTGAGCAACTCTAACAGCGCTATGTAGCGTACGATTCATCATTACAGGCAGCTCAGCGTATAGCGCTGGAGCTCTAGCTTCCAGAGAGCCAGGTATTACCTGTCGCTACCTATCGCTCTCCCATACATTTCAATGGACGTTCCTTTTTTCCGGTTTAAACAGGGTTTTTTGTTTTTAATTTTTTTCTCTCTCAAATAATTGTGTCACGCTTCCTGGCTTAGAAAGCGTCATTTTTGAAAACTTTTGTTACAACAATGTAATTCCATGTGTTTTTGCTTTGTTACTGGTGGATATGTGTTCAAAAAAAGAGTTTAATCACACAGTGTCTGGCGCTCTGTGCTATAGTGACCAGATTCAGAGCGCCTGCGCTGTGTGAGTCTGTTTTTCTGTTGAATATGGTGTAAGACGCTGAGAGTTGGTTACAATGAGCTGGCGCTACCTTTCGCTCCTTGCAACTGTTGTACTGGTGTTGGAAAGCCCAACGCGCATCTTATTCATCAATGCCGGCCAGGTTACTACAGCTGAGGAGCTCTGTTACAGCGCCGATAGCCGATCACAGTGTATACCAGAGGTCGCTCTTAGTGCCTCTGTACAGATGCTCATCTGCCGATACCTGGCGCTGGTAATGAATCAGCCTGTTTGCATGCAGAGCTGAAATTTTCAAGCAAAAGTAGCGTTCCGCACATGCTTTACCTTGGGGTGTTTGGAAACTCTTCCTTTGACAGTACCTGTATATGTTGGGTATTGTTCTGTTCAGGGGACCTTGGTTTTTCAGATTTAACTTGTTTTTTCTTGTTTTCATATTATTTTTTTAAGGAAAATGTGGCTTTGATTCTGCTTTTTTATTCTTTTTTAGGGAAACCCTTTGCAACCAAAGAATTAATTGAGCGATTACTTCCAAAAAACTGAACCCACATCAACAAACCTAGTATGCCTAGAAAGCTTGAGGTGTGTACTTCCAGAGAATTTATAGTTTGATTGGGTATTTCAAATGTAAAGGTTGTTTTTTTTTTAAACTGCAAGGTGCGCATAGCATAGTTGTATTTTATATGAAGGAAAGGGTGTCTACCAATACATTCGGTACCGTTGTAACCGGGAGAAAAGGGGCTTTTACATGCAATAAGATTTCGTTTAAAAACTTACATTTTTATTACCAAAAAGCACTACAAATTGTAAAAAACTGTTCTTTTTTATTTCATTTTTTGGAACATATTTCACCACAAAATATTGATAATGCAAACAAATGTCAAACAAGACATTTCATGTTAAAGGCCAGACTGAGAAAAGCTTATATTTTCATTTTTTTTCCTGTTACCTTTTCTGCAATTCATACAATGTATATTCTAATGTTATCTTTAGAAACTCAAGAAAATTAATTAAATATAAAAAAAAAATCCCTTTTACCATCTGCATGCATGATACTGAATCATTGTCAGCACTTACATTTGCTTCTGTATCCACTCAAAGTTGAAGCACTGCATCACCAATTTACTCATGGTCACGAGGCTTCTTAAATATTAAAGTTTAAATGACATGTCATTTCATTACTTATGTAGCTTGTACCATATGCCAAAAGATTACCGGTAGCCAAAGTCCCAGTCTCAGCAGCATGGCCGGCCATTGGGTTGTGCGGGGTGTGCAGTCTCTTTTCTATAATACCCCATCTCTTTCTTTTTTGCAAAATTCTATAAATCTCTTTTACCTGTTTCTGTTTTATTTCAAGATTCTCTTATAATTTATACATTTCCTCCATCTTTCTTTTGTCACCCTCCAGCAGTCTGCCTCTCATTTAAGTTTCTTGACATGTTCCTCCTTTTTTACCTTCCCCACCATCTCTCTTTTCCTGTTTCCCTTTCTTACTTCCTCTCCCTATTTTTTCTCCTTTCTCTTCTTTCTTTTTTTCTTTCTCTCTCTCTCTGACTCTTAATTTTCCTTTTTTCTCTTACTCACTCACTCTTTCTTTCTATTGCATTACTATTTTTTTCCTCTCTGTTTCTGGCATTATTTCACTTTCTTGCTTTTGCTCTTTTTCTCTTCCACGCTCCCTTTCTCACATTCCTCCCATCTTGTCACATTCCTGCAACTTCATTCTCTCTCTCTCACTTTTTATGTCATACTATCTTTTTTTATCTTTTCTTCTCCAATAGCTGTTCCACTTACCCTCCATCATCTCTCTTCACTTTCTCTTCATATTAGCATTCCCTTTTCCTTATCTCCATGTCTTTTCCATATGTCTTCTTATTTCGCTCTTGTTTACCTTCAATATATATTTTTTTGTTAGTCTGGGGGGGTGCCCTCCTGAAATCTTGCACATGACGACGCTTACACTAACGCTGGCCCTGCTCAGCAGACCATATTGTAAGTAATACCATGATACCGATTTTAAGGCTTTCTGTACATCTAAAGCCAATAGCATACCTTTTATAGGAGAAATCCCATCCCCATTGGACATAATGGACCAGATGATTTCAATAGTTATTCTGATCTGGTCAGGGCTATGCCGGCTGCGTGTAGAACCTACATGATTAATATGTATGAGAGGAACAACATATTCAACCTTTTCACTACGACCATAGTAAAAAACGTAAAGCTTTTATTAATAAAATAAATAGATCTGGGATTGGAAGTGTCCTTACTAGGCTTTAGATAAATCCTCTAAATTTGTTTCTATTTTCTAATGCTATTCAACCACTCCCAAGTTTGTATTTGCCTCCAGCCATTCAGATATGGGGGTGCGTGCACCACATAGAGGGGTGCTGCCAGAGGCCTGCACATGTGCTGTAGGGCAATCCTGGGGGGCAGGCTACTAGGGTTTGGTCCACTTTAATAGCATATTGGCATTCATTCTGAGGATATCTATTTCATCTCAAATCCTGCTGAGAGTTACTTTTGTGCTGCATACTAAGGGCTTCTATTTTAGAATTCCTATGCTGAATATCTTTTAATAATTGCTTTATTATTTGCTCTGACTGAGCAGGCATAGAGTGAATATATGCAGATTTGATAGGAACAGTCTAGCAGTGTGTAATGAAGAAGGGGTGAGAAGTATTGTTTTTTTTTATCGCCTGAAGCCAGCTTGTCCCCTAGAGTGATAAGAAAGAAACTTTTGGGAGCCTAATTACGTATCACCTTGGCTGATGGTACATACAAGAAACAAGGTGTTCTTTCTATAAAGAAAATGTGGGTGTAATATTAACAGCACTGAATAAATGTGAATTTAATTTATATGCTCAGTAATTCAAAAATAATGATCAAAGCAAAGACATACTGACTGCTTTTCAAGTTTCTATGGCCCCCTTTAAGGCACAGCAGATGATTACACCCGTGCCAGTGTCGTCTGATCAATCAAAACCGTTTTATTCTGCCAAGTTCTGTATATATACATACATTACATACATACAGAAGTGGTAACAGAAATATTCACATTAAAAAAAAAAAAAAAATTATTAACAATTAATTATTAATATTTAAAGATTGTTCCATTGAAATGCATTGGAGAGCTCCAGGTAGCGAGAGGTCATACCTGTCACTGTCCAAGGTCGGACGCTGGCGCTGTGGGCTGAGGCTGGAATAATGATGAATGATTCGCTATCTGGCGCTATCTCAGTCGCTAAGCAGGATCGGCTTGATAAATGTGTGATTGTGGAGGGGAGCCGGCGTTCTCGTGGCGGTGACCGTCATTACCGTTCGCTCACCAGTCGCTACCTGCCGCTATCCCTTGTTAAATAAGGGCCTAAGACATTTTTTAGAGTTTTATAAAACTGCTTCTTATTTCACTATTCTACTTCTCAATGTGACTTAAACTTGTCCTTGTCAGAGATGCTAGGGTTGGTTGAAGTTTTGTACTTACCTACTATCAATCCTCTACCTCTGAATTTCTTATTACGAACAGTGCCGGTTTCTGCTGGCACCTTCCACCATTACCAAAATAGTAAACCTAGGTGAGTCGATCAATTAACAAACAAGCAACTGGCTAGCATTTATAATTAATGAAAGACTACTCGCCGCCGCAGCCCAGGAATGATATAGTATAAGCTCCCCCATGCCCTTGCAACAATACTCTTTGTTGTGGCAAATTAGCTACGCTTATATCCAAATGGCACTCGGTCCTTGTTTTCCCTTCCTTCTTAAAACAGAAATTCTAGGCGTGGATGTATTCAACACTAATTTATTTTAAATGAATGGTACTTTATTTTAAATGAAGCGGAGCATCTTTATTAATCCACTTTCCTATGCTTATCACTTTGGTAATGATGGAAGGTGCCAGTGGAAACTGACACAGCCGTAATAAGAAATTCAAAGGTGGAAGATTAATAGTTGGTGAGTGCAAAACTTCATCCCCAACCAACTTTAGCATCTCTGACAAGGATTTAAATCACAGTATGAAATGTAATACTGAAGTAAGAAGCAGTTTTACAATGCTACAATGCTAAAAAAAATTCCATCGTTTAAGCGTGCCTCAAACACAACAGAAGAGAGTGGCTGTTTGAAACATCTCCATTAGTTTGTTTATAAAGGCCCTTATTTAAGAAGGGATAGCGTCAGGTAGTGGCTGGTTAATGAGAGGTGGCGACAGGTAGCGACTGGTGAGCGCCAGACACGGCACGCAATTACACATTTATCAAGCAGAATCTGTTTAGCGACTGGGATAGCGCCATGTAGCGTCTGATTCATCATTTTCACAGCCTCAGCGAACAGCGCCAGCGTTCAGCCTTGCACAGCACCAGGTATGACCTCTCGCTACCTGACGCTCTCCCATACATTTCAATGGACAATCCTTTTCTTCTCTTTAAACTGTTTTTTTTTTTTTTTTTTTTAAAACACAAATTATTCTGTGACCTCTTCTGGCATTGAAATAGCAGTTTTTTCATAATTTTTTCATTTTTTTATATATTTCCTCAGAAATGACATTACAGGTCTGGCATTAAAGTGTTCATGTTACAATGTTGTTACAATGTAATTCCATATGTTTTCGCTTTGTTACTAGTTGATAGATGCTTGAAAACAGACTTTAAACACACCGCCTCCTGTGCTCTGGGCTTCAAACAAATATTTTTCAGCGCCAGAGATTTGTGAGGCTGTTTTTTTGCTGAATATGGTGTGAGTCGGTCGCTATGAGCAGTCGCTAACATGCGCTCCCATACAGCGCTGTGCTGGTCAAATTGCGACTCCTCACAACGTATTCAACATTACTGAACAGCGACTGAGTCGCTATAAAGTAGCGACTCACGGCCGAGCACAGTGACTACTAGCGGGCGCCCTGAAAATGCCTGCTACAGACGCTCATCTGTCGCTACCTGCCGCTAATGATGAATCAGCCTCATAGTTTCTTGGTAAATGATATAATCCCTTTATAGTGGCACAGCTCCATTAAAACTGTGCACTTCCTATTTAATAAATATTTGTAGATAATAACTTGTCATGAACTTGCAGTAATCAAACCGGGGATCTAATTTACTATATACAAAATCAGTATGGTTAACCCTTTAACCGCCAGCCTACCTTGAGATTTTGTCACCCTTTATTGCCAGACCATTTTGCACTATTTTGCGCTCCCCATGTTCAACTGTAATTTTTGAAGAGATTTCCAGGGATTTCCCAGGAAAGTGATGTATTGTTTTTTTTCAGCAGAGCCTGGGCTTTAACAAGAAATGTCTTGTTTGTCATTTTCTACGTGTATTCTCAATATTTTTGGGTGAAAATTGTGCAAAAAAAAACAACAACTATTTTTTATAATTTGTAGTTTTTTTTGTAATAAAAAATGTAAGTTTGTCAATAAAATCTTATTGCGTGTGAAACCCCAATTTCTCCCGGTTACAGCGGTACCACATATATATTGGTAGACACTCTTTCCTGCCCAGGAGACTCCCCCAAACTGAAACAACGCTTTAGGAGATTTTCAGATAAAATACAACTATGCTATGCAATATGCGCACCTTGCAGTTTTTCAAGAAAAACAACCCTTTACATTTTAAATACCCCCCACGAACTATATATTCCCTAGAAGTATACACCTCAGGCTTTCTAGGCGTACCAGGCTTGTTGACATGGGTGCAGTTTTCTGGAAGTAATCCCTCAATGTATTCTTTGGTTGCACAGGGTTTCCCTAAAAATGGATAAAAAAGCAGAATCAAAACCACATTTTCCTAAAAAAAACTATATGCAAACATGAAAAAAACTGAAAATCTGAAAAAGCAACATCCTCCAAACAGAACGATACCCAACATGCATAGGTTCTGTCAAGGAAAGAGTTGCCAAACACACCAAAGTAAAGCATGCGCATAACGGTAATTTTACTTCAAAATTTCAGCTCTGCAGACAAAGTGCGCACCTTGTGCTTTTTCTACCAAAACAACACTTTACATTTGGAATACCCCCCATAAACCATATATTCCCTGAAAGTACACATGTTAAGCTTTCTAAGCGTACCCAGCTTGTTGTAGTGGGCTCATCTTTCTGGAAGTAATATCTCGAAGAATTCTTAGGTTTCACAGGGTTTCACAAAAAAATGTATAAAAAAGCAGAATAAAAAACACCTTTTCCTAAAATATCTATATGCAAATAAGAAAAAAACAGCTAAATCTGAAAGCGCAAGGTCCCCCGAGCAGAACAATACCCAACTTGCATAGGTACCTGTAACCTTTTAACTGCCAGCCTACTTGAGATTTTGTCACCCTCTGCTGACAGGATATTTTTCACCATTTTGCATGATGTTTAACTGTGATTTTTGCAGGAATTTTCAAGAAAATGGCATATTTTCTTTTTGTGGCAGAGTTTAGGCTTTAACATGAAATGTCTTGTTTGTATTTTTTCTACTTTTTTGATATATTTTTAGGTAAATAAGTAAAAAAAATAAAATATATATATATTTTTTAAATTGTCTCTTTTATTTTAACAAAAACATTAATTTTATTAAAGAAAATCATATTGCATGTGAAAGCCCCATTTCTCCCAATTACAATGATACCACATATGTATCGGTAGCCCCCTGTTCCTGTCCAGGCGATCCCCTAAACTGAAAAGAGCACTGTATAACATTTACAAATAAAATACAACTACTATCCACATAATAAAGGGTTAAATAAAAAAAAAATTGGTGTGGGGTCCCCCTTCACAGGGGGGGGGACACCATTTCTTGGGGGAATTTTAAGGGTTTGTGGGGAGGCAGGTAATGGGGGGTCTCGGGGTTAATGGCAAGTTACCCACTAGCCACAGGTGACTTGCCAGACCCAGAGCCTTGTGAACTGGTATAGGGGTCTCATAGATCCCTTACCAGTTCACAAAGGGTTAAAAGTAAAAACAAACACACAGAGACACACTTTAACATTTTTTTTTTCATTATTTTTTTTTATACTTACCTCCCATCCATCCCTGTGTCCCAAGCTAATCACTTAGGCTTCTGCTCCCCTGCTGCTGCTGGAAGCCTTTTATACCTACTGGGTTACAGGTAACATAGGGTTAATTAAAAGAAAATGACATATGGCCTGATGCAGAGCCTCCCCAGAACTGACCTTATATTGTTCCGTTTTTTCTATGGCCCATTTTCATTCCGTTTGTCTCGGGGTCCGTTTATGTGTCTTCATTCGGGAAGTGTTTTTTCCCCTCTCGGGTGCTTTCCGTGTGGTCCTGGGTTCCGTTGCCGTTCACACGGACGATCCGTTTTCCAAACGTACCTTCTTGCCATCTGTTTCCGTTTTCACCCCGATTCCGATTGTTTTTCCATGTATACTTACATTTCCATGGATTTCCTGTGGACAATCTGTGTCCACGCAAGCGCACATCCCTAGTCCTCCCTCAAGCTTCCCTCTACTATCCTTCTTCTTCTTCTTCTTCCTCCTCCCTGTGTTTAATGGTTACCTTATTCTGTTCTCCTTTTTTTTCTTCTTCTTCCCTGTGTTTAATGCTTACCTTAATGTCTTCTTCTCCTTCTTCTTTTTTTTTCTTCTTCTTCCCTGTGTTTAATGCTTACCTGAATCTCTTCTCCTTATTCTTCTTTTTCTTCTTCCCTGTGTTTAATGCTTACCTTAATCTCTTCTCCTTCTTCTTCTTTTTCTCCTTCCCCGTGTTTAATGCTTACCTTAATCTCTTCTCCTTCTTCTTTTTCTTCTTCTTCTTACCTGTGTTTAATGCTTACCTGCATCTCTTCTCCTTCTTCTTTTTCTTCTTCCTATTCCTTGTCCCATATACTTACCTTTTGGGACATGTAACTGTATGATTATGTTGTGAGAACGTACAGTGCCTGGAAAGAGAACACACCACACATTTTTTTGTTTTTTGTTTTTTTTTTACTAAAAGTTTTTTGTGTAAAATTAAAAAAAAAAAATCTAAAAAAACAAATTGCCATCATCCACCCAGGAGGCTCTTCTTTTTATTCATTTGGGCCCTTGTCTTTGATCTGTGAATGAAAAACATCATCAGTTTTGCCTTGTAAGTATTTTGCTTATCTAGGGTTTTTGGTTTGGTCAATTTTTAGGGTTAATTTTTCCCTAAGTTATTACATTAATGTTTTGTTGTTTTGGGCCGGAGTTTAAACTACATGTATGATATATTTTTTAAACTTACAAGGCTTGGGGCCAACAGGGCGTCTGGGGTGCAGCCTCCTCCCTGGGTCCACCATCTCGTCCTGCTGTGAAGCTGTTTGGATCCAAAACACAAGGATATTATTGACTGTTTGTGCCTCCTGAATGTCAGATTAGGTTAGGCTTCTATGCATCAAATCACTCACCTTCCCCAGGCACCTCTTGAGGTTGGGCTGCTTCCTCAACTATCCTTTGGGATGGTCCTGCGACGTCATCATCTAAAAATAACAATAGTGCACATTAGTATATGTCTTTATTGCATGTATCCGGACATATGTAGGTTTGAGAGTCTTACCGGAGTCAGGTTGGAGCTGTGGCTGGTTTGACTCCCTGCCGTGCGACTCCCCCCCATGTATACTGAGGTCCATTGGCTCCTCATACTCACTGGCAGAGGAGGGGGTGGGCGTTGGCACTGGTGTGGCACCACCTATACTTTCCCCAGTACCTCCCAACACTGGGCTTCGGGTTCTGGTCCGGGTGGGGCGGAAACGCAAATTCCATTCATGCGCTGCAATATAAACACAATCATAAACACAGGCCCAGGCAAGGGCAGTGTGTTTATTGCATGTCATGTACCAAGACTTACCTGGAAAGTGCTTTGCAAAGTACCGCCTCACCCGGGTCCTATGCCTCCTCTTCAAATCTGACCAGTGTTGGGCGATCTGGGTAAAGGTATAGGTGGTTCCAGTATTCCTGGCAATTGCCTCCACCACCACCAGTGCCAACGTCCTCTTCTCGAACTCGCACGGCAGGAAATCATAACGGTTCCTCAGCATAATCTGTATAAAAAAACACAATGGCAGAGCATTAGTGACACAAATAGATGACACAGTCTCATGCACTATCTAAAGCCAGTTTCGGACACTCCTTCCTACTCACATGGGCCAACTTAGTCTATCTACCTCTAGGCTAGTCTGCTGCTGCGCACGTTTAAAACTAAGCTGGTCTAGTAGTTTACTTAAACAAGTCAGTTGGTCCTCACTAATCTAAGCCTGCCATTGCTATTTTTTGTTTAGCGGCTTGTGCGCGCACATAAATGCACGCTCGCCTACTCACATCCATTATAATCTTGTCCTGCTCCTCTGTGTAGATCGCTGGCGACATTTTTCTGGATCTTCCGGGTATGGTTCTGACGTTCCCCCGCGGTGACGTGCGTGCGCGCGCGCACGCAGCCACACACGCTGCAGAACACGCCCACACAGAAAAACTATTTAAAGGTCAATGCACTCAGCTCTGTGTTGATTACCATATCACTATGGCCAGACCAAAAGGGAGCCGTAAGACCCCCAAAAGCCCAGAGGCACGTACTAGCCGCACAGATAGACCTCACCAAAAACGACACAAGAGCAGGCACAAGAGCCGGGAGGGACATGCACATACTCAAAGGGTGGATAAGCCAGACACACAGGCTGCTTCCAAAAAACGCAGGAGCAATGAGCCCTTGCCACATTCGCCACCACCTGCTAAATCAGCCATGCCTCACAAGAGACACAAATCTTTTTCAACTCAGCCTCCAACTCCTCCACGCACAAAGCATGCGGCAAAAACCAAACACACCACCAAGGGGAAGCGTAGGTCCAAAACCACTAGCCCACCCAAGCCAACCACCCCTCCTCCTCAACACTCTGTGTCCCCAAGTACCACAACCACAGAATCAATAGAGAGCTCCATATGTGACAGCTCAACAGGCACCCAGCCATTATCACATACCACCACCCACACTCCATCACACTCACCCATCAGCCCAAGAAACCTAAACTACTCCCCAGACAGCCAGCCATCAATCTCCTCTGCTGCCGGGGACACCACACACCCATGTGGGCGCCAGCTGCGCCGTGGCTCACTTACAGCCCGTTTTTGTGATGTCCAAAGCATGGCTGTAGCCACTGCTGTTTGTGAGCACTATGATGCCCTATTTGGGCGTTATTCTAAATCCACCACAAAGCAGGCCAAGCAGGAGATTTGGGATAAGATTTGCTGGCAAGTTAATAGTGTTGGTTCTGTGAAAAAATTTGGGGACCTGAAATATTATGGTAAAAAAAAAATGGACATGCGTCGCCAGCAGAGGTAAAGTCCATTTAGAGTGTAAATGCATGTATAGGCTGCTTTGTAACAGTATGTAACACTTATTAGGTGTGCTTTAATCTTTCCCAGCCTGCAGACAGGGGGTGGGATCCCTAATAAAATCATCGGACACCAGCAGAAGAACATGTGTTTACATATATTCACCCGGCAACCCTTCAGGGCCTGCCAGGGGGCCAAGACACAGACAGCAATGTCAGGTCTGGAGGTGATTATGTTTTTACATTGAGCCTTTTAAATGGGTACTCAAACAGTTTTAGACTCCATAATACACACTGGCCTTTGCTTAAACACTAAAAGTACCTTCTCTCGTCCCAGAACAAACTCAAGACACGCCACAAGGCTAAACTACCACTGGCTTGTCCCGGAGGACCATGCAACAACTGCCTTCAGTCCACACAAACCAACCTGAGTGTTTGGATGAGGTAAGTCAATGGTCCACTGTGTAGACTTATGAAATTGCACTTGCATCCATTTAATGTAAAATAGTGGACTCAATACCTGCTACATTTCTTGGCAAAACCTACCCAGTCCACCAATTATAGAAGACATTCGTGATTTGGAGGAGGACGACACAATTCAGATGCTGCCAAAGCCAACCAAACCAGTGGGCGAACATCAGACCCAACAGGCCCAGCAACTTCAGCCCATGGTGTCCACTAACCCAACCCTGTGGCACCAACCTCTTCTGCCGTCCGCACAACAGACTCTGCACCAAGCCAGCCACCAGCAGCCACTCAATCTGGAGCAGAACCACCCACCCGTGCCAGTGGCAAAACACATCCAAGGCGACATATCAGCCAGAGGAGACAGCTGCAGATCATGGAGGAAGCCTGGCACCAGGAGAATGTTGAATTTTCTGCACACAGAGATTTAATGAAACTGTGTGTACCCAAATCACTTTGATGTCTACCCAATTAGAGGTTTTAAACCAAAATGTCTCTGGCTTGCTGCAAGAAACCAGACAACTAACTAGGCATATGGGTGAAATGGTCAACCAATGGCAGCTCATTAATCAGAGCCTTGCACATATTGCCACAAACATTCACCCACACCAGCCATCAACTGCCACCTCATACTCTTCATACCACTAAATGGATGTGTTTATGTATTTGACCCCACGTTAAGCTTTACAGAATACAACAAAAAAGTTTGTAACTTAATTTTTTCGGGATCACCAAAAATTAAACAAAAAAAAAAAAGGAATGTTATTTAAGAAAAAACATTGTCCACAAGTTGTGAACGGATCGCCTGTGCTGTGCCACTTTGGGATCCGGAGTAGGGAGGTGTGACTTCTTCCGAAATCTGTAAAGTGGCTTCAGGCAGGTCAATGTATCTTGATACCCGGCTTTGTATGGTCAGGTTGTGCATGACCCCACACGCAATTATTGTTTTGATGACCTTGGCGGGCTCATACAGCAGGCCAACCCCAGTCTGGTCCAGAAAGCGGAAGCACATCTTCATCAAGCCAAAGGCCCGTTCCACCACTGAGCGAGTCGTCCTATGTGCAGTGTTATACTGCTCCTGGGCCTGCGAGGATGGGTGGAGGTTGGGGGTGAGTAACCAGGGGAGCAATGGATAGCCAGAATCACCTGCCAAAAAAGATACAAAAAATAAGCAGACACCATAATACCAAAAAAAAATGACAAATGGGCCCCTTTGCCACATATGTAGTGGCAGGCCCCATAACCAGCCGAGACAGAGAAACCTAAACAACAAACATCTAAAGTGTATCTAAACAAGTACCATCATGCTACTAAGGAAGAGCCACAAGTACCTTACATGCTACTTCCAAATACGGCATGTTAGGTTACTTTAAACTGCTAAGAACAGGGAACAAAAGACAGAGGCCTAAGGGGAAGAGGCTCAATAATGTGCTGTTTAGCATTCCAGCATTAGTAAACAGGGACAATAGGTGAGCTGTGCAGTGTCAGTGCAAAGCACAGTTCTGATGAGGCAACATGCACATCCACCCAGCACACTCCTGTACAATGACTCTGGGATGTAACATAGCTAAGAGGGCCAGGACAGAAAGGTATAGTGGCGAATCACAAACAAAGCCATAGGAGGAAATACTGGTAAGTAAGTGAAGGTTAACTTCTACTGTTTCATTGGAGTCTATATCAGATTAGTGGGGTACAGGCACAGACCAATCAGAAAAATCATGCTGGACGGCAACAGCTATTTTGAAACCCATACGTTGGCATGTCGGCTATATTATAAAAGCCCCACTTAACCGCATTCCTGGCTTCCGCTGTGTCAGGGAAAAATATATATTTTGGTGCCAGGGTAGCCATGCCATCCAAAAACTTGGTAAGGCTGCGGCTCAGCGTAGACTGGGACATCCCCACGGAGAAGGCACCCAGTCTCTGGAACGAGCCGTTTGCCAAAAACTGCAGGCAACCAACCAATTTGGTCATACCTGCAATTGCATGCCCCTTCCTTGTGGTGCGGGCTAAACATGGCCGCAGCTGCCTATACAAGTCCTGGAGAGAAACACGAATAGCTCAAGGTCATGCATGCCATCGATGTCCAGATGTGTGCGGTGCAGCCTGGTTTCTGCCATGCTCAAAAGAACCAGGCCGCGTAGCTGACGCCTTTGATGCTCATGCACAGCAGAATGCATTCCAAAGTCACGGAGCACAAATACGGCTGCTAAGACTGCCCGTAAGTGAAGCGTCGACACCCTCGTTAAATTGGACTGGTTTCAATCGGAAATCAAGGCTCTGAATCAATAAAAAAACGGACCAATCAACGGCCAGTCCGTTTTCACGGAGTTCAGCCTCTTGCAAGCCGACAATCGGAAAGGCGCCTGAACAAACACCTGAGCGCATACACGCACACAAAAAACAACGTAGCACCCTTTCCTGACCCGATCACAGCACAAAACCAACGGGAAAACGTACGGGATTGCTGAACCGGGAGGCTCTGCATCAGGCCAATAGGGTCCCCCCTCCCGGGGAGGGGGACCCCGTTTTTTTTCCCGGAAATTTTAAGGGTTAAAACCCTTAAAAATCCCCCCAAAAATGGGATGATGTCCCCCCTACCCTGCATAACCAGCCTGTGACCAGCTATGGGGGCTTGTTGAACAGGGCGCAGGGGCCAGCTTTAGTGGCCCTTGGCCCTGCAGGCTACAAGCTGGCATAGCCTAGGGCCACGGCTCTACTCACCTCCGATCTGCATCTCCTGTGTCCCACGGCGATCTGATGTCAGTGATGGCTGAACAGAAGAGGGGTGAGGCAGACGATCGGGGGATCGCCTACCTCCCTCCTCCTCTGCCCAGCCTTCACCGGCACCTGACAGCTGAACCTGACGTCATCGGCCCCGCCCCCGAAGGTCCCGCGGAAGAGCGGGGGGGTGATCGGAGCCCCCCCCCCCCCCCATGAAGAGGAGAGCCGAGCTGGCGGGCACGAAGGTAAGTAAATGTCATTTTTTTTTTTTTTTACAGGCAATCCCGGTGGCTGCTGAAATGGGGGGGCACCCTATTTTGGGCACTCCCCTGCAGCCGAAGGAGCCCCAATGGGTGATCGGAGCCCCTCTGACTGAAGAGGAGACCCGGCCGGATCGAACGAGGGGTCAGGTAAGTGACTTTTTTTTTAACTTTTTCTGCTATTAGTGGGGAAACTCAGGCACGTAAAATTTACATGGCTGGCGGTTAACTGCAGGGGAGGCAGCCTCGTAAATTTTACGTGACTGGCGTTTAAAGGGTTAATAAATGGTACAAAGGTCATGTACCAAGGAGATTCTCAATTTTAATTGAGAAATGGTTCAGTAGGCGAATAGCTTGAGGTGCTCCAGATGGGAGCAGCATGAAGAATTAGTGTCCTGAAATGTCCAGAAATTAATAGTAAAATATAATAATAATGGATATATTTTCAGCCTTGGGTTTGATCCTGAATGCATAGTAATTCTTGAAGAATAGTAAGGTAGAACCAATGATACTCTATGTATTCCTATTTACCGCTTATCCTTCCTCGAAAACCTCCTTCCTCCTTCCTCAAATTGAGTCAACCATGTAGTCTATTCATTCCTTTAACTTCTGTAAGTTTTGTCCTATTGGGGGTACCAACACTAGGTCTTTTTACTAACTCCCCATGACCTGTAATGTCAAATTTCAATGGCATTTTTGAAAGTGTATTTATGTTTATGGTAACAGATGTGTGTTTAATGGAAGCATTTTTCACATCTTGCAATCCTTTGCTATTGACAACTGTACACCAAGTACAGCAAGTACAACAGTGGGGAGAAGGGGTATGTGTAATATAGAATGTTTTGAATTTAAATCATTTTGCACTGATGGAGTTGCACACTGGTGGTAATTTGATATGTTAATGAGATTGCCCACTCGGGGTGTGCTCTCCGGCTACTATATAATAATTGTAAATGCATTGGAGATATTGTCATGAAACGCATAGACATACGTGTATTTTACTGGGGGATTTATGTCTGCACCATGCTTTTTTACTATTGAATTGGAATAAAGGTCTTTGGATTTTAATGAGGAAACACTTTTGGCTGGCAATACTTTGTGTTGTGCAAAGACAATTCTCACTTAATGCAAAGGGAGTCTGATTAACTATTCTGTTGAGCACAATCAATTTGCACCAGACTTCTGGTTTACACATACTAGGCTGTAGTGGGGCTTAAATTAGTTACATTTCACCCACCATTTAAACTGTAAAGTTAGTAAGGATTTTTTATTAACTCTAGTAATATAGTAAATGGTTATGTGCATGCAATCTCAAGTCTAAGGATTTACACAAGGAGTGGACACCAGATCTCACAATTGCACAGTCAGAAGATAGGCTTTGCTTTAGACCATGAAAAAAAACAAAATTTGGAATTTCATTTTGCCTGTAAAAATGGGCCCAAATAAAATAAACAGATAATTTATATACGAGCAACAGAAAAAAACTGAAAACTCTATGCGCCTCTAACTGCGCCATGTAGCGTCACATGTATTAATCCAGGTGGCTCAGCGTATAGTGCCGGTGCTCTAGGCTCAGGAGCGCCATGTAGTACCTGTCGCTCTGTAGCGCTCTCTCCCATACATTTCAATGGGGCTTAGTTGTGTATAAATAGCAGGTTTGCCAATTATATATATATATATATATATTTTTTTTTTGCTCAGATCATTGTGTGACCTCTCCTGGCTGCATTTTGGACTTTTTATATTTTTATGCAGAATTGTATTTACAGGTCTGGCACTAAAGTGTTATTGTGCCAGTGTTAAAACAATGTCATTCCATGTGTTTTCGCTTTGTTACTGGTGTATATGTGTTCAAAAACAGACTTTAATCACACAGCGTCTGGCGCTCTTTGCTATAGCCCCCAGCTTTAGAGCGCCGACACTGTGTGTGTGTAGTGTTTTGTTAAATATGGTGTGGAGCGCCAAGTGCCGGATGCACTGAGCTGGCGCTACCTCTTGCTCACTGCAGCACTATACTGTTGTTACAATGCCCAACACACATCATATTTATCAATGCGGGCCAGGTTACTAGTGCGACCATGGTGCTCTGTTACAGCGCCTGGTACCCGCTTACAATGTCTACTAGCGGTCGCTCTAAGCGCCGCTATACAGACGCTCATCTTGCAATACCTGCCGTTAGTAGTGAATCAGCCTCCACGCATCATCAAGTTGTCTATGGCTCTTTCAGTTCCTGAGGCTAGAGATTTGTTGGACACAAACCCAGTTATGGAATCCGACCCCCTATTTGCATCCCAGGACCATTCCACTTTATTTCCTTTAAGCCAGAGGATAAAGTGTCCCATAGCTAATTTCTCCCAGATGTGGATCTATTTTATTATCCCCTAATTACAGAACAGCAAGCCACTTATGGAAATACACATGTTAGGCTAAATATAGTGGACTAAAAAAGACAGAAAAACAAGGTAAAGAGAATATAAATTATTTCCATACAGACCAAGAATAACAGGATTATGCATGATTCTAAGCAGGTAGCTGGAGCTATGCAAACCATCTTTATGACTTTTTGCTATTCCAACCGAGCAGGCAATGCTTTAATAAAGCTTATAATATTTACATAGCCAATATACCCTACTTGTGGGCACATTTCAGGCTGGTGTCACCCCAGTGCTATCACCACACAGATGCTTTGAAAGCCCTGGCTAGTAACCTATGGGCACTCTCACATTCGTGTTTGGAGATCGTGGTCCCTATTATGCAGCGATATCTAACATTCATGTTTGGTGATAGTGGCCTCTTGGCCACGATTATGCAGCAATATAGCTTGCACTCACACTCCATTAAATAGTGAAATAGTGCAAATGCGCTAGTGTGAAACTAGCCTCAGACATTTAGCTCTCGTCATCGCAAGACTGGAACCCGATGGCTGTATAGGGGGTGAGACTTGAACGGGCTATATCTGACAAGCAAGCCACCTTTTTCAGATACCCTTAAAGTGGATCGAAACCCAGGATTTTGACTATTCTGGGTTTTGGTCCTCTCCCCGGGGGGCACCCCAATCGGGAAAACCCCCAGGACGCCCAGATCAGCTCACCTCTTCTCGGTCCCACAGAGGTGAGCTGGTCTGGGTGTCTTGGGGGGGTTCACACAGCGGGGCACCTCCGATCGGCGTGCCCCCGGGGAAAGGACCAAAACCCAGCATAGTCAAAACCCTGGGTTTTGGTCCACTTTAAAGACAACACTCCTAGGTGTTGTTTATTTCTTGGTTCTCTCCAATTTGGGATTCCCCAGTGTGGGAAATCCTACAGATCTTTGAAGAAACTCACTTTTTTGGTGTTCCCATGGCAAATACGGCAGACCTGTGGTAAATCAGCATAGAGCGCCTCCGGCCACATCCCTGTTCCCCTCTAGCTGGAGAACGAACCAGCACCAGCCATTCACAAATACCTGGCGCTGGTACGCACCCAGCAAAGAGTATATTGGAGATGCGGCTATGGCCCATGGGTGCACTCTTGGATTACGGTTAGGTGAGATTGCTCAGCAATCTGGTGGGTTTCACACAGTGGAGCATCCCAAATTGGGATGCCCCAGATATAGGGAATTGGCTGTCTCTGGAGTTTTTTAGGTCCAGTATTCCTCTTTAATTGGACAATGTAGGCAAAGAAAAAAAGAGTACGCTTACCTTCCAGTCCACATACTCGAAAACCTTGTAGCCTTGCTAGCCTTGCTAGCTGTAGCACTCGCTTTGGAGCTCTCAGCCCTGAAACTGAGAGAGCGAATTCCCACCTGCACCTGACATGCAGTGGATGTTTACATGATTCCCCCCCCCCCCCCCCACAGCCAGGCAATGAGGGAGCCTGATCCCTCATGGCAGGCAGCAAGGATGTGCACCAAGGTTGGCCCTAGATAACAGTGCTGAGACCTGATGGCTCCAGCTATTGAGTCACGAGCAAAGAGATAAGTGTCGTTTTTCTAGACATGGAATTTAATATAGATGTCCAAAAGAGACTGAGGAGGCACCTGTTAATGTGTGAAATGTAATGAGCACTTTCTTAAAACAGAAAGTATTTACATATCACATACATACCATTAATAACAGGACTACTCTAAAAATGATAGAAGCAAAATCCTTTTTATACCCCCATAATAATAGGTATTAATAGTTAATAATACACTTTATTGTCATTGTTGCAACACATTGCATATTCAGTAGGGTGTAGGCAAGTAATTTATCTACATAGGCGCTTATTTATGAAGGAATAGCGACAGGTAGCGACTGGTGAGCGGCCGGTAATGACGGGCCCCGCCACGAGAACGCCGGCTCCCCATCACAATCACACATTTATCAAGCCAATCCTGCTTAGCGACTGAGATAGCGCCAGATAGCCACCCATTCATCATTATTCCAGCCTCAGCCCACAGCGCCAGCGTCCGACCTTGAACAGCGACAGGTATGACCTCTCGTTACCTGGCGCGCTCCAATGCATTTCAATGGAACAATCTTTAAATATTAATAATTAATTGTTATTAATGTTTTTTTTTTTTTAAATGTGAAAAATTCTGTGACCACTTCTGCCGTTTTAGATAATTTTTTTAATGGAAAAAAAAAATGTACAGAATTGATATTACAGGTTTGATATTAATTTATTCATATTACTAAATTATTTAAAATACTTTTTTTTTTTTTGGTTTCCAAAAATATGGTGGTTTAGGGGTTAAAAACAGCGCTTGAATTTTTTGAGCCAGATTTTTTGATGAATATGGTGGAAGCCGGTTGCTCTGACCAGTCGCTATCATGCGCACCCATACATCGCGGAACCTGTCAAATAGCGTCTCGTAACCTTGTATTGAACATTACGCCACACTGACTGAGTCGCTGTCAACAACCGAACAACGGCCAAGCACAGCGACTACTAGCGGGCGCTGTGAAAATACTGCTACAGTCGCTCAACTGTCGCTACATGTCGCTATTATTAAATCAGCCTCTTAGTTTACAGCTATTTGTGATTGGTAACGGTAAGTAAAGGGTGGTCACCCTTTGCTGGTAGGCAGTAGCTTTAGGGTGGGGAGGAAGGCCAGGAAGAATTTCTTTATTCAGTAGTCACATATTAATTTTGAATTGTTTTCAGTGACTCCAATTTCTGTAACAGTTATTACATGAACAGCATGTATTGCATGTAGCAATCAGATTCTTCTGTCTTCTATCGCAAGCTTCTTCGGCCAATGTTCTATTGAATCTATTTTATAATTATATCTATAATTGTATCTATAAAAAATCTTGTGCACAAATTTTGTTTAGTTCAATGAATCACAGTGCATGTAATAATGTTCCCCAGCAGAAAAAAGGAAAATAAAGTTTCAATTCGGACTTACAAATGTATTGGAAGCAAGGTTGTTACTTCACACCACCTCTGTAATGTGTGGGGCACACTACCTGGAGGCTTTAGCTTACTCACCCGGATTTCAAGAATAGTCTATAGAGGACCAAACATTCTTGTTTATCACTGGAATTTCTTTATTTAAGATTAGAGTTCTTAATTTAATAATGGTGTTATTCACACAGAGAATCAACTAACGGGACATGATTATAGGTAGATCAATTTGGCTCTGATACTCTGTCTTGATCCATTTCATAATTTCATTTAGTAGCTGGCATAGAAAATTGGAGCATGCTAAACTCCCACTGCATGCTAGAGACGAGCACTGATCAAAGATACAGATTAGTACGCTACACTGGGACAATGCTCTCGTCCAATCAGCTGTAAGAGCTAGCAGATGATGCTTCCCATTCAACCTTGATATAGTAGCAAGTCTGGATTCCACACATTTTGCTGGTAAAGACTGGAAGGGGAAAAGCTCATGGTAACAGCTGCCTGCTTCCTGTCAGCATCACGCCTGCAGAAGAATAAATTCAGACTATATAGCAGGATGCCACTGCTATAGCCAAGTCCTCCTCTGACTGTTAAGATGTAGGGCAGGCTTTCTACATTACCATTAGCTAAACACTGGAACTAGCAATATAACCTGCTGTGCAGACTTTGCTGGCTTGAAGAGCGCTTCATCTAAGCTTATACTCGCAAGTAAGTAAAAACATAAATCACACATGCTGTTATTACTACTTACTATCTTTATATACTGTATATATATATATATATATATATATATATATATATATATATATATAGACAGAGAGAGAGAGAGATGGATGGATGGATGTCAGTTTCTTGGCTGCACAATGTAATACTCACTAGTGTATTAAAAAGTTGTGGTCAGCAAAGCAGCTGTGAGGCACTGCAGAGGGTTCCTGGATGATGGAAACTCATCTCAGTTCAGCAGTGTTCTCACACAACAAAAGCATTTTCTTTTGCGACTACTCTTATTGTACTGTTCCCCATATGTTCAGATGACCTTCTCTCTTGCTCCTGGTACACTTACTTTTAAATTTGTAATGTTTTACCTCGAATTTCATATTGTATGCCTGTAGGGTCCTCTCTTTTATTTTTGCTGTACAACACAACGTGTTCCTTGTGTTGCACAAATATATGATAGTGTTAATGGTAGTGGTGATTTTTGACTGTTTGTGCTCCTCTGTACTTTGATAAACATCATATAATGTAGCATTGTATAAATTCATAGTAATATTTGTATGGCTAACAATAAGTGTAGTAGATATTAAAAAAGGGGCATGTATGTTGGGATATAGACCTCTAGCACGTAAGGCTACCTCCAGCATTTATTTGCACACCTTTATGTTTTATTTTCCACCGTAATAATATGGCTTTTTGTAAAGTGTATATAATTCTAAAGTGTGTATAACTGTAAACTAAAAGTATATCTTCAAGGTGCTGCGATTATTTGGCATTTTTTTCTTATGTTAGCAAATCTGTGCTTTATGGAAGCAGTTTTCACTACCTGAAATCTGTTGCCACTGACAACTGTACAACAAGATCTTTAGAAGAGAGTCCCGTACAAACAGATTACACACTATAAAGTATACTTTCAGAAATGCCATTGAAATGGGACCTTCCTTTTAAGCACACGCTTTTATGACCCATTTTTATAGATCGATTTGTGAACGCAAAATTGCTAAATTGACCACAATCAGATGGGAATAGATCTGTGGAAATGCCCTCTGCAATTAATGGACGGTTAATTATTTGTTCATGAAAATGGGCCATTAGCTTTATGATATGGGAGCAGCACAACAACTGGGGAGAAATCATTTTAAACCTTGGTGAAATCTTTAGATGTAAGGCTATTTTAAAGGACACCTGTTGCTAAAATACAGTATAAATAATGGAATTGAAGACTTTTTCTAATATACACCGTGATAAAAAAAATTAGATTTTTTGAGACATGGAATGTAGTTAATGCCCAAAATGATGCACTAGAGGTAATATCTCTAGAACATAGTTCAGGCAACGACTGAACCTAAGCTTTATCTACATGGTATATTTCAGTTGTATGAAAACAGAGAAGCTGACTGTCTGCTTTCTCTGCGTTATAGCCTATGGGGTCTATGAACTAGGGGAGTTTCTCACTGCCAGGCATCCCATATCTGAAGAGTTTCTGCCTATCCTAAAGTTTTTAGACATTTGGTCCAGTTTTGGTCTACTTTAAGTAGCTCTGACACTTTGACTGAAAGTAAGATGACTTTCAAATAGCAGTCAAAACAAAATAACAGTTATCTATACTTACCGTCTAAGGGTAAAACAGTTATAATCTTTTTAGGGAAAGTAGACTTTCTTTTTCGGTACATTCAAGAAAATTGTTATTAGGAATTTGTTATTGCCAGTTAAACAATGTAATGAAAAATAAATAAATAATATAAAAAAATAAATAAAAACAATATAAAATATATGTAACATTTTACCAAATAAAATAAGAAGAGCTGATGCCAAGAGCTGTGCGGAGATGCTGGTATAGGAGGGGCTAGAAGAATACCCAACACACATTAAATTCAACTGGGCCTCAATGTGTGCTCTGCTGCCCCATGTGACCACCAGCATCCAATGGGGTCTGCCATCTCATTCTCTAAAGAACAGGTTCCTTCACAATTTTCAGGCATTTTTCTGGGCACTATCAAATGCAGAGGCATCCTAAATTAGAATGCCATGGAAGAGATACAGTGGCCCTGAGTGTTGTCTGGTGTTTAAGTCTGATTTAAACAATAAGTAAACTATAGGAAACTAGTAGTGAAAAACTCAAATCAGTGTAAGACTTGAATGCATTACAAGGAAGGCAAGGTTCATATTTTCCTTAGACATGAATGTATGATATATTCAGCAGTCTGGGCTAGAAGTATTTCAGAACTTATCAATGGCAATTATCCAAACTAGAGCCTCCTTCTGCCTGGTACCAAGTGCATGTGGTGCCAGTATTGTATAGAATTATAAATACATTTCCCACAGTTACCAGTGCCAGAAAGTAATCTGTTATAACAGGAGCTTTTCTAAGGTCATCTATACACAGCTGAAGCAGTGGTGTTCTAACACATGATCCCTTATCACTTGAAGGGGGTCCAGAAGTTGTTATACTGGAACCTCTATTCCTCCTACAAGCAGCCATTTGTGTTTCATTCGGAATGATGACCGTGTGTGTGTGTGGTGGGGGGGAAGTTATGATACCACCACATGATACTAGGAGCTTCAGAATGTAGCAGATGTGGTAATAAATTCACACCTCGTTTTAGAATTAAGAAGATATGTAACATTTTATTTATTTATTTTTTAAATGGGATTCCAACTAACGATATGGCAATGCAGGATAGCACACTTGTTCAACAAAACATAGTAATAGGAAGCACTTGATAATTTTGTTTGCATACCCGTGGTGCATAACTCCTATTAGCATCAGCTTGGGTATTGTATTAGTAGTAATTAGTACATAGTTGTGGGTGAAGTCCCCATATGCTTTCAGTTGGGAAATCTTCTAGCAAAAAAGTCGGTCATCTTGCAACTAGAATTGCTGTCCGTTTGGATCGAGGGCAGATCCTGCATGAGCACCTTCACCTGGAACATAAAATATGTTGGTTGAATGTTTTAATCTTTCATTTTAAAGTCTCTGCAAACATTTAGATAAAAAAAGCTTTTTCTCCTCTTCTGGCGAAGTCCGACATCCATGTGCACTCCAAAGCTTTGTACAGGGGGGTTGTACTGAGGAAGTGCTTGGCATGCAGTTGCATACATACAGTGGGGACAGGGAGGACAGCTGCTAGCGGGCCCACCACAGAATGAGCCTGGTGCAAGCTTCCCTCCCCCTTCCATTGCTTTGTCCCTCTCTGCTGCCATTACCGACACTTTCTGTGGGCCCTGGGCGACAGTCGGGACTCAAACATTAAGCATGGGGAGCCTAGGGCGGTTTGGGGGAGGGGTGTGATGGGGAGGGCGGGTGCACCATTTAGCGAGAGCTCTGGGTGGACTGCCGAGGAGCATCCTTGCCTCCTTCCTCTTCAGTCACAGCAGGGGGGCGAGACAGGTAGCAGACTGATGCTGGACTTCCTGCACATTGTAAAGGTAATGGTTGCTGGCATTGCTGCTCCAGGGCCCAGAAAAGAGCAAGGAAGGGGGAGGGGGCGTGAGGGAATCATGGGCTTATTATTTAGATACAGGAACTGAGCAATTCAGAAGCCTAGAGAGGTTGTAGTGGAGTGCAGTTTGGTTGGGGGGGGGGGCAAGGCGTGAGGAGGTTACATGCCCACTGCCACCTTGCTTTTAGCCAATTGATTATTTGCCTGTCGGTCATCCCCATGTTGGAAAGCTTGGGATCCACCATAATACTTTGATTATTCACCAACAGTCACAGGCATCAAAGCAGCCACTGTGATGATCAGAATGATCAGGCTTATCTGATTAATGTGGACCGAAACCCACGCCTTCAGTATGCCCTGCTGTGTGCCCCATACATTAATTTTGTTTCCCAGTCCACTGGCGCATGCACGAACGGCCATGCATGCACGTAGGACCGGGAAGAGGTGAGTTGGCATTGGCAATCTGGGGGATTCACACAGCAGGGCACCCTCGATCAGGGTGCCCCGGTGGAAAGGACCAAAACCCAGGATAGTCGAAATCCTGGGTTTTGGTCCACTTTAAAGTTCAATCAAACTGCCCAATGTCACCACATGCGTGTCACAGATCTGACCGTCAATGATCGACACCCAATCCATGACACATAAAACATCTGCCACCACATGTGTTCCACAGTACACAAACCTATTTATCAAAGCAACAATAGGAATAAAGGATATGGGACACCAGGCAGAAATTATACAGAGCTAAACTCAGTATTAGGTGTATGGGATCAATTCAGGAAACCTGTGTGCTTTCTTTCTAATATACAGTAGCAGAGATGTAGCTCAGGGCTTGAGGGAGAATTCAGTATAATTAGAGACAATGGCCTTGATTCAATAAGAGTTAAAAAAGCTATGGTAGTAAAAAAAATCTTTTTATGAGAAAAAAGCCTGAGAATGTCACTGTTACTGAATTCTCAGGCTTTTTGGAATTCTCAGACTTTTTTTGTCATAAGGTGAATTTTTTACAACGATGAGATTTTTTTTCAACTCTTATTGAATAAAGGCCATTAGCATAATTAAGCATTCTGTGCCAGTTAGCATATTTCGTTTTTTTATTTTGCTGTTATCATTTTGTGAGCAGTGAGCATGTATTAAATAGCACAGCAAGGCAAACTGTCTGTTCTTGAATAATCATCTTGCATTAGAGCACTAGTTTTATACCTTTAGGCCAGCCTGTGTCATTGCCCTTTCATGCACCTACAGTGTGGACCCTTGTTGGATTTAACAGCACCATTGTGCGTCACTCTGTTCCACCAACTTCTTGCCGCTACATTCCATATTTGCTCATTTTTAACAAGCGGTGGAGGTTGTCGGGGGATCTTATAGGAACTGTTTGCTTTAATATCACTAAATGAAAATACTGTTGTGATAAAAGTGTGGCAATCTTTGCAGGGCATTTAATTCAATTTTTAGCTGTTGGGCTTAGGTTTGATGAACTTATTGGTGTGAAAATCAGGAGAAAAAAAGGGATTGTAAAAGAATAGCAGTTGGCTACATCTTGCATTTGCATTTGCAATCTTGAAAGGTTACACAAACAATTTCCTTTTCTTTTTGCATTTCATTTTAAAATGTTTCCATTATAAAACACTTCAATATTCTTCCTGCCTTGTTCTCTATGGTATCTTAGGATTTAGCACCACTTATGACTGGTGTAGCTTGTACAACAGCTCTGCACTGCGCAAAAGGCATACATCACAAATTCATCTGCATAAAGCATTCTTTTTGGTGCTTACTTTCACACACATCTTAAATTAGGCATATTTGACGTGACAAAGTGGTCAAACCACTTGGACTAGAGATACACCTCGCACCATATTGGATTGATTTTCTTAATTCTTAAAATTTGCGTTTGCTGATGCCTTTGTCTCTAACACATTGCTGAATGTAGAAGCTGCCCTCCTAGGAACACTATTCCTGCTATACTCCTTAATATACAGGGGGTGTGCAGTAGGACGCACGCTGCTGCAACTCACCTGGAGTGTACTCACTCATGGGAGCCGGCGGGCATCTTTTTTTAGCCCCAGCTGTGGCTGATTTCAAACCTGCTGCTGCTGACAGAAAGAGGATTGCAGGCTGAGGTGAGTTACAGTAGCTTCCTGCTGCTACAACCTTAGATGAAGCAGATTAATCGGGTGCTTAGCAGCCTATCAACCAGCTTTTCCGTGTTCTGTCCAGACTTCTGGCTGAAGTCTGTGTTTGGGCACCCAAACTTGCAAAGTTCAGTACAAACCCAAACTTTGTGGTTTGGGTTCGACCATCACTACTCATAACCATCTCTGAAATAACCTAGTTCTTGACGATATTAGATCCACACCAGGCATGATCTTCTGGGAAAGACAAGGAAAATTCACATCATTTCTGATGATATTTTGATGTCACTTGACAAATTAGGCTCCTTTTAGCCTAAGCGATGATTACAGAACCCTGAAAATGATGCAGGCAAGGCTTTTTGGAGGCATTTCCAAATCTCCGCAATTGCTTCGATCTGAATGGAGCCTTAGAAGTGACCTTCAACCTATTTCCAAAATATTTCTTCTTATTCTTACAGCTTAGACACACCTTGAATACTCAGTTGGCTTCATATAGATTGCCGTTAATGGGGAGCCCCAATGAAAATATTAGATCAGTAAACCATTTGAAGCCTGTGTCCTGCATGTCAAACATCCTTCTAAACTGCCTTGAGTCCCCCTTGACCAAAGTTATAGAGAAATGGCTTGTTGAACATCCGCAACTGGATGAAGATCCCCAGTCAGATACACACCACAGTAATTAGGCCAAGGGATCGTTTTATCCACTAAATGGATCCCTCGGTTCTATCTCATGCCAGCAAGGGGATAGCCATTTTGGACTTGTATATTTGCACTAGGTGTAGAAGAGCTGGAAGCTCTTGAGGCCATATGGTGTGGTCAGGTCAGTAAAAAACTCTGGATCCATTACTGCATAGATTAAAAGCATTATAGGGTTGATTCGGAGCCCCTGTCTCATCATTTTTTGGTGTGAAAATTTCTGTTCTCGTCTATTTTTCCACCTCATCTGATTCAGCAAAGCCTTATTACTGCAAGAATGTTTATGTTAAATGTTTTTTCTTTTTTTGTGTGATTTTTTGTTTGGTAGTAATACCTCCAAAAATGTTGAGAAAGGGGCTCTGAATCAACCCTTATGTCTGGTTGGAATAGTTGGGTCTCTTGTGGAAAACAACTCAAGGAAGGCCCTTTTGCATCTGTTATGAGGACATTTATACTGTTTCACTGGGAGGCCCCAACCCTTCCACCAGAACAAACATGGAAGGGGTTAATAAACCAAAACCTAGCACTGTATAAAATGATTTATGCAGCTATGAGTATCCCTGATACATTTTCATGTGCATTGGGGGGGGGGGGGGGGGGCTTGGAGTCAAAACATAAACTCTTTGACTGATATAGAACTGGGATTGTTAGATTGTTGCGGTATTGTCTTGTTATTGATCATTTATAAATAAATCATAAAGAAATATCAGATGACTAAGTGTCTTCAAGGATTTAGTGCAGCTGCCTTAATTAAGATATACCAAGGCCTGGATGAATGAGAACATTTACAAACTTCAACGTTACAAGGTCGATAATTACCTTAGCAGTTTCAACTAAATTAGAATTTTTTTCTCTGAGTGTATTAAGTAGTATTTTACACCTCCAGGTTGACACATGTTCCGTAGTTTAATTTAGTATTTCACGTATGATTATACTTATATAGTTAAAGCTTCTCCACTTCCAAGTGTTGTGATCCTGTTAATGCAATTACCCTTTAAAATCTTTTATATCATAAGCTTCTTTCTGGCTGTAGATCTAAAAATCTTATGTTATTTCTTCTAAGATTATTCTGAATAATTATTTTCCCTGACATTATTTCCTATTCTCTATCAGTAATCCTGCTTGATTCTAATTGCTAGTTACCTTTAAGCTTTTGCCAGATTTACTGATGCATTGGGGGTAGAGTCAATCAGTTAAAGTTAGGGATTATTAGCTTTATCTTGGTTAGTGCAATCATGCACATTATTTATGAACGTATTTACATTTTGAGGCCCTCACATGAGGAGAGGAGGATTATGAAGATCAGTATGTTCTATATTTACTACATATTACCTTTAGCAGCCTTGCAAGAAGAGAAGCAATTGATTGAATTGAGAAAAGTGGTTCTTTTGAAAATTAGTGAGACATAGGTTAAAATCCACTCATAATACTGGAAATGGTATAAAAAAAGCAAAAGCTAAAAGCATGAATGCATTTAGGAAGTATTTTGTATTTCAAATATGTAGCTAGTTCTGTAACTAGTACAAGGAGAACCTATGTATCCTCCCCCCAAAAACATTCCCCCCATAGATACTTTCCCCTAATAAGCCAGATTTGGGCTTAGAATGGATAAACAAAATACCTGCTCAGTGCTAGGCACCCAACCTCCTACCAAGAACTGATCACTGTAGGCTCCACTTCCAGCTTCTAGCTACAGCAAGGAACATGTGTGGCTTATGAGTTGGCAAATCACTGTAGCAGCAGGACCACTGATTCTGCAATGACTGAGTGATTAACAAGTCACAATGGTTCCTTGTCTTAGGTTGTGATGTCTGTAGCAAGTACATGAATGACTTTTCTGATAAGGATTTGTGTGCAACCAACATTATAGGCAACCACTGTCCCTGTTCATGCATTAGCTTCCTCCCACCTTATTACCCTTGGCATCAGAGCAAAACAAGTAATTTCAAAGCATCTCAAAATCTCTAATCACATGTAAATGCTGTACCTTATGTATTCTAACCAAAGCCCCTTACTTCAAATTTTTTGAGGCCTTGGCTGAGCTGGAAAGGGCATGTTATGACACAGCTTTACCAATAATGTACACAAACTGCAATAGTCAGAGACAGCTCAGGGACCACTGTGACTTGCCAGGATTGCTCACACTGAGAGCACTAAAGGACAGAATGACCACTTTTTGTGTGGTCCTGGAGAAATAAAAGGATGGGAAAATTTGGAGCCCTGCTATGGCTTTTACCTGACACTGTAGGAAATGGTGGAAAGGCACATGGGACAGGCATCAGGTAAAATGTTTGCTGCCTTATGATTGCTATTGGGTTTACAATCTCTTTAAGAGAGGTATAGGTATTGTAATCCTTGCTATCAACCACTGCTGCTTTTGCCCTCTGATTGCTGAATTGGGGAGGGAGGACTAGCTGATTCTGGGTGATTAGAGACAGGCACCAATTGTTTATGTTAGCTAAATCAATGTTGCTTAAGGTCCCTGTCCATTCACATGCAAACTTTCATCCACCTTATCCCCCTTGGGAACAGTGTATAATTAGCAATTTCAAAGCATCTCAAAATCTCAGATTATATGTAAATAGCCTATGTGCTCTAATTAAAGAGTCATAAGAATTTTCTGCTGTGGTCAAATACGGCAACGGGACCACTGTGCCTTGCCCTGCTTGCTCACTTTGAGAGCACAAAGAGACAGAGGGACTGTTGTCCTGGAGGAATAGAATGAAATTTAGGCGAGCCTTGAAAGCCTGCTACTGACTCTTTTTTTATACATTTTAAATTTATAGACATTTTTATAACTTTCTCCAAAGTATAATAGTATAAGGATAGTACAGTAATAATGGGTACATTCACAAATATTTTGAAAGCCAGAACAAAGCTACACATATTTAAGATTAGAACATGCAGTTCCAGAAGAATTGAAAAGGTTCTTAGTTGACCACTTTGGACCTGTTTAGGTGGTGCAATTCAGTATGGTTGATGTGATCAGTAACAAACAAAACTCCTTTTTAAGAAAGAGCATCTTGCTATTTTCTGCAATTTCCATCAAGGAGGGAATTAAAGTATAGACAATGTTGTGTTTTAGAAAACTAGTGGAACCAGGTCGTCCAGAAACACCCATGTCTATCATAGAGTGTGAGTGTTAGAGCCTCGAATCTCATGATTTCGCTCACCTTTTTCACCCATATTGCCGTAGAGGGAGGAGTCTTGCTATGCCAGTGGAGTGGAACACAAGCTTTAGCCACATTCAATAGGTGCTTTAATTATGATTTATTGTACTTACATGTTAGGGTCTCAGACAGGTGGAGAAGGCAGTGGGCGTGGTTGCATGGTACCTTCGAACCTAACAGGTTTTAGGTGGTCTGCCTGACAGTGTTCCAGAAGTGCTTAATTTTAGTGCATGTCAAAAAAGTGAACCATATCCCCCTTCTCTGCTCCCCACCACCAGCATTTTGAGGGAACTACTTATTGAGTGTTTTTGGAACTCTGTACCACCTTGTCAAGCTCTTATAAGTGCACTCCTGATACTTGGTAGACATGGAGGTTTTATGTGAGAGCTGTAGGAACTTGTTGCACTGGTTTCGGTTTTAAGTGATATTTTTAGGTCTCATTCCCATTTCGTCAAAAGAGTACGGGTGTCTGTGTCTTGAGGGTATATCAGAGTCTTGTAAATTATAGAGAGACCATGTTTTACTGGATGTCAATCTAAGGATTATTTCTCAATAGGTGTCAATTGTCTATGTAGCGTGACATAGAAAAAGTGTAATCTGAAGTTTCTGCCAGGCTGACCAGTTGGGGATGTTCTTGGATTCTGTGAGGTGGTCTAAAGTAGCCCACTCACCCGGCTGTAGGAAATGTTCTACTCTCAAAGCCCCTGCTTTGATCCATACCTTTGTCTTTAAGTTGTTAAGCACTGTGGTGAATTTAGGATTGCTCAGTACTGGATATTGGAGGGATGGCAAGGGAGACATCCCAACATGCAGGAGGTATTGCTGGCAGGAGCCGAGGGTTTGGTCAATTGTTGGGTGTTTCATGATATGTCGTACCTCTGGCTTAGCCAACGAGGGGGCAGGAGAAAGTGGGAAGTCTACAAAACCCTGTTCCAGACTTACCCAGTGTTTATGCCCTTTGTTCAGGCACCAATCCATAGCTCTGCTTATGTGATAGCATAGTATAACATCGGGTCCAGGGGGCCTACCCCTCCACAGTCTTTAGTCTTAGTAAAGTAATTTATGCTCAATAATCCCCTCTTAGGGTGTAGAACTAGAAATGGATATTTTCGCTTTATGAATTGTCCTGGAACACTGATTTTTTGCTTTCCATCTCTATAAGATGGCAAAGAATCAGTCATTACATTGGTGTGGCAATGACATCATAGCCACACACAACAGTGACAATGAATCAAGCAGGTGGAGCTTCAGAGCTAAAAAAGAAGCCATTATCAGGAATTAGAGTGTAGTCACTAGTTCTACTAGTTGGTGCGAATTGAGTGTTTTACTTATCCTTTTTAATTTAGTGTATGAGATATGAGAGAAACCCATGGAGTAGTCTATGAGTGGTTTAAGAGCCACATTGAAATTCCCTCCAACTATCAGCCCCCTTTTGTAAATGCTGCAGCCTTGTCTAGATTTTCCTCTAAAAAGGTGATCTGCACCACATTCGGTATGTATAAGTTTACAAATGTGTATGTAAATCATACCATTTAGGAAAATCCATCTGCCCTCTTCACCTGCCCACACGTTAATCAGCTCCCATGGGATGGAACTTGAAACCAGGATGCTAATGCCTCTGGACTTCTGGGGAGATGCCATGGTATGCATTCAGGAACAACCTGCCCCCCAAAGGTAGAAGGATTAGCGGCTCTGAAATGGGTTTCTTGGAGGAAGGCGACCTAGGCCTTCATCCCCTTTAGATTGTTTAACATGAGGGACCGCTTTTGTGGCCCTTAACATTGAGAGACAAAAGATTCATGTCAGCCATCTTGAGGGAGTGGGGAAGAAATAAGAGACAAATGAACGTTTTTGCTGGTAAAGACTGGAAGGGGAAAAGCTCATGGTAACAGCTGCCTGCTTCCTGTCAGCATCATGCCTGCAGAAGAATAAATTCAGACTATATAGCAGGATGCCACTGCTATAGCCAAGTCATCCTCTGACTGTTAAGGTGTAGGGCAGGCTTTCTACATTACCATTAGCTAAACACTGGAACTAGCATTATAACCTGCTGTGCAGACTTTGCTGGCTTGAAGAGCGCTTCATCTAAGCTTATACTCGCAAGTAAGTAAAAACATAAATCACACATGCTGTTATTACTACTTACTATCTTTATATACTGTATATATATATATATATATAGACAGAGAGAGAGAGAGAGAGAGAGAGAGAGAGAGATGGATGGATGGATGTCAGTTCCTTGGCTGCACAATGTAATACTCACTAGTGTATTAAAAAGTTGTGGTCAGCAAAGCAGCTGTGAGGCACTGCAGAGGGTTCCTGGATGATGGAAACTCATCTCAGTTCAGCAGTGTTCTCACACAACAAAAGCATTTTCTTTTGCTACTACTCTTATTGTACTGTTCCCCATATGTTCAGATGACCTTCTCTCTTGCTCCTGGTACACTTACCTTTAAATTTGTAATGTTTTACCTCGAATTCCATATTGTATGCCTGCAGGGTCCTCTCTTTTATTTTTGCTGTACAACACAACGTGTTCCTTGTGTTGCACAAATATATGATAGTGTTAATGGTAGTGGTGATTTTTGACTGTTTGTGCTCCTCTGTACTTTGATAAACATCATATAATGTAGCATTGTATAAATTCATAGTAATATTTGTATGGCTAACAATAAGTGTAGTAGATATTAAAAAAGGGCCATGTATGGTGGGATATAGACCTCTAGCACGTAAGGCTACCTCCAGCGTTTATTTGCACACCTTTATGTTTTATTTTCCACCGTAATAATATGACGTAATATTTAACCTTTTCTCAATTATGTGTCTTCAGCTAGACTTCTGGGTCTTTAATGCCCTTAAAAGCAAAGTCCGCTTTTGATGGCTTTTTGTAAAGTGTATATAATTCTAAAGTGTGTATAACTGTAAACTAAAAGTATATCTTCAAGGTGGTGTGATTAGTTGACATTTTTTTCTTATGTTAGCAAATCTGTGCTTTATGGAAGCAGTTTTCACTACCTGAAATCTGTTGCCACTGACAACTGTACAACAAGATCTTTAGTAGTGAGTCCCGTACAAACAGCTTACACACTATAAAGTATACTTTCAGAAATGCCATTGAAATGGGACCTTCCTTTTAAGCACACTCTTTTATGACCCATTTTTATAGATCGATTTGTGAATGCAAAATTGCTAAATTGACCACAATCAGATGGGAATAGATCTGTGGAAATGCCCTCTACAATTAATGGACGGTTAATTATTTGTTCATGAAAATGGGCCATTAGCTTTATGATATGGGAGAAGCACAACAACTGGGGAGAAATAATTTTAAACCTTGGTGAAATCTTTAGATGTAAGGCTATTTTAAAGGACACCTGTTGCTTTGTCCCCCTCTGCTGCCATTACCGACACTTTCTGTGGGCCCTGGGCGACAGTCGGGACTCGAACATTAAGCATGGGGGGCCTAGGGCGGTTTGGGGGAGGGATGTGATGGGGAGGGCGGGTGCACCATTTAGCGAGAGCCCTGGGTGGACTGCCGAGGAGCATCCTTGCCTCCTTCCTCTTCAGTCACAGCAGGGGGGCGAGACAGGTAGCAGACTGATGCTGGACTTCCTGCACATTGTAAAGGTAATGGTTGCTGGCATTGCTGCTCCAGGGCCCAGAAAAAAGCAAGGAAGCGGGAGGAGGCATGAGGGAATCATGGGCTTATTATTTAGGTACAGGAACTGAGCAATTCAGAAGCCTAGAGAGGTTGTAGTGGAGTGCAGTTTGGTTGGGGGGGGCAAGGCCTGAGGAGGTTACATGCCCACTGCCACCTTGCTTTTAGCCAATTGATTATTTGGCTGTCGGTCATCCACATGTTGGAAAGCTTGGGATCCACCATAGTACTTACATTTCCCTTTGATCCTACAGCCAATGTGCATTTGCTTCTGGCATCCCAACATCCATTAAGCAGCTGTGCAAATCCCAAATCAGAATGCCCCGGGATAGTGACTTGGTATAAAAAAAACACATAATAATCTACTCCTTTATCAGTACTATTATTGCTACTGACTGGCAAATGTATCATCTTTGGATCTCTATTTTTGACTTGGCATCCCCCTTGCTGGCATCTTAACTGACTGGAGCAGCCCCGGGAACAGCGCAGTGCTGGCTAAATTGCCAGGTTGATGTGTGGACTGGCCATAGGGAGACCCGGAAGAATTCTCGGAGGGCCGTGCTGCTTTGGGACAGGTTGAGCTGGTGCTTCTAACACCCCTATCTAATCCCAGCCACATTGTCTTCTCCCCCCCCCAGCCATCCTGTACCAGACCTCATTGTATCCCTATAGTCAAGCCTACCCCATGTTCTGCCCCTATTGCCTCAATATCATGGTAGTAGGAGAGCATACCCACCCCAAAAATCAGGCAGAAATACTCGCTAGGTCCACATTTCAGGGCCAGTCTTGTGCTCTACTTGATTGCTGGAAGCCAGTGGTGTTCAGCAAATCTGATTATTCACCAACAGTCACAGACATCAAAGCAGCCACTGTGATGGTCAGAATGATCAGGCTTATCTGATTAATGCGAACCGAAACCCACGCCCTTCAGGATGCCCTGCTGTGTTTCCCGGTCCACTGGCGCATGCACGAGCGGCCATGCATGCACGTAGGACCGGGAAGAGGTGAGTTGGCATCGGCGATCTGGGGGTTTCACACAGCAGGACACCCTCGATCAAGGTGCCCCGGTGGAAAAGTTCAAACTGCCCAATGTCACCACATGCGTGTCACAGATCTGACCGCCAATGACCGACACCCAATCCATGACACATAAAACAGCTGCCACCACATGTGTTCCACAGTACACAAACCAATTTATCAAAGTAACAATAGGAATAAAGGGTATGGGACACCAGGCAGAAATTATACAGAGCTAAACTCTGTATTAGGTGTATGGGATAACTTCAGGAAACCTGTGTGCTTTCTTTCTAATATACAGTAGCAGAGATGTAGCTCAGGGTTTGAGGGAGAATTCAATAAAATTAGAGACAATTGGCTTGATGCAGAGCCTCCCCGTTCAGCTATCCCGTGCATTTTCCCGTTGGTTTTGGCCTTTGATCGGGTCAGGAAAGGGTGCTACGTTGATTTTAGTGTGCGTTTATGCGCTCAGGTGTGCGCTCAGCCGCCTTTCCGATTGTCGGCTCGCACGAGGCTGTTTCCCGGGAAAACGGACGCCTCGTTCATTGGTCCGTTTTTTTCAGTGATGCAGAGCCTTGATTTCCGATTGAAATCAGCCTAATAAAACAGGGCCGCCGAGCCTTCACTTACGGCAAGTCTGACCAGCCGTATTGGAGCTCCGTGCTATTTGGGAATGCATTCCTCTGTGGGCCAACATCAAAGGCGTCAGCTACGCCGTCTGGTAGTTCTGAGTATGGCAGAAACCAGGCTGCAGCGCACGCCTTTGGACATCGATGGCATGAGTGACGTTGACCTATTCGAGCTCACCCGCCTTAACCGTGTTTCTCTCCATGCCTTGTATAGCGAGCTGCGGCCATGGTTAGCCCCCACCACAAGAAAGGGGCATGCAATTGCAGGTATGACCAAATTGGTTGGCTGCCTGCAATTTTTGGCGAACGGCTCGTTCCAGAGACTGGGTGCCTTCTCCCTGGGGATGTCCCAGTCTACGCTGAGCCGCAGCCTAACCAAGTTTTTGGATGGCATGGCTACCCTGGCACAGAATTACATTTTTTCCCCTCAAACAGGGGAAGCCTGGAATGCGGTTAAGTTGGGCTTTTATAACATAGCCGACATGCCCAACGTCCTTGGTGCAATCGATTGCACACATGTCTCGCTCATCCCCCCTGCGGACCAGGAATATCTGTTCAGGTATGTGGTTTGGGTCTGCTTTTTTTCTGGTTATCACACATTTTTTATGGCTCACACTAATTACACTTGTGTTTTGCTTGGTGCAGGAACAGGAAGATGGGCCATTCCATCAATGTTCAGGCAGTGGCGGGCCCTGATCTTCAATTTTTCAGTCTGTTTGCTGGCTTTCCTGGGTCCACGCATGATGCGCACATTTTGAGGAACTCCAGCCTCTATCAACGGTTTCAATCTGGAGATATTTCTGGAGGATGGTTACTGGGTATGTGTCTTAAAGTTGTATTTCTTGGCCCCCAGGTTTGAATGTGGATTTGCCACTACCCCACTAATCTGTGAGACCTTTCCTGGAAACTTGAAAAGGTTTTTGGTTTAATTAATGGGTGAAAGTATTCTCCACTATTGGCTTATGTTCTGGCCCTCTTATCTCAGTAGCATTACGCAGACATTTTTAAGGAGTGTACAGGTTGCATGTGTTTGTAGGCTCAGTAAAAATGTCAATTCCTCCCACCATACCTAGCTCACCTATTTGTCCCTGTGTACTAATGTTTCTATGCACACCTAAACCTTTTTTTAGGCATCCACCTTATGTTTGTCTTTTGTATTTTTGCAGGTGACTCAGGCTATCCCTTGTTACCATGGCTGCTCACACCCATCCTGCACCCATCTTCCCAGGCACAGGAGCGCTACAACACAGCCCATAGGAGGTCTCGCTCTGTGGTGGAACGTGCCTTTGGGTTGTGGAAGATGCGTTTCCGATGTCTGGATCACAGTGGGGGTTCTCTTCAGTATCAGCCTGGCAAGGTTATCAAAATAATTATTGCTTGTGGGGTCCTGCACAACCTTGCCATTAGAAGCAGGATTGCTCGATATACTGACCTGGGTGCAGAACCTTTCCCTATTTCTGACGAGCAGACCCCTCCTTACACTGGTACACCAAGTGGGCCAGCACACACAATCCGTGCTGACCTTGTGGCCAATGTATTTTCTTGAAACCACCCCCTGTCTGCAGGCTGGGGAAGATTAAATCACACCTAATAAGTGTTACATGCTGGTCACAAAGCGACTCTAAATGCATTTGGGCTTTACCTCTGCTGCCGGCGCATGTCCATTTTTGGCCAACTATATGATTTCAGGTCCACAACTGTCCGCTTGATTTGTTCAGTATCTCGATGGACAGAACACCATAATGTACCCAAACAGCATTGGCAACAGCCATGCTTTGTGCTTAGCAAAAACGGCCTGTTAGGGACCCACGGCGTGGTTATCGCCCACATGGGTGTGTGTTGTCCCCTGCATCACTTGAAATAGATGGTTGGCTATCTGGGGAGTTGTGTGTGGTTTTTGGGCCGGTGGTTGAGAATGGGTTAATGTCTCCTTGCTCCTGCGTTTTGGGGAATGTGCCTGTGTCTGTGGAGTCCCCACCGTTTTAGTTGGTGCATGTTCTACATGTGTCTTGTGCCTGCTTTTGTGTTTTATTTAGGATGAGGCATGTGTGCGGCTGGCTCTTTGTGCTCCCTTTAGGTCTGCCCATATTGATATGGTATCCCACACCAAGCGGAGTGCCTTGAACTTTAAATATTTTTACAACTGCGGTTGCGCGCCTGCGCGCACGCACGCACGTCACCGCGGGGGAACGTCAGAGCTAGAATTTGAAAAAGAAGCCAAGATGTCCCCCGCCGTCTTTACAACGGAGCAGGACGAGCTCATCATGGATGTGAGTATGCGAGCGAGCGAGCGTGCGTTTGTGTGCGCGCACACATTCCTTGTAATAAAAAAAGAAAAAAAACGCAAGAATAGTCTGAAACAACTTAGTTTGTCACCTTACAGACCAGCCCACCTTAGTTTAACCCATGTACGCAGCTACAAACTAGCCTACATGCAGATAGCAGAACTAGGGCAATGTGAGGCAGCAAGAGGTTAATAAAGTGAATTGATTTAGGCCAGGAAACTTGTTAATGTATTTTGTGGATTAATGGTGTGTCCTTGTCTCTTTTTCTAACAGATGATGCTGAGGAATCGCTACGACTTCCTGCCGTCTGATTATGCCAAACGGACGTTGGCCCTGGAGGTGGTGGAGGCGATAGAACGCCGAACCCAAACCACCTATACCTTCACCCAGATCGCCCAACACTGGTCTGATTTAAAAAGAAGGCATAAGCCCCGGGTGAGGCGGTACTTCAACCAACATTTTCCATGTAAGTGTAGAAAATGTAAATGCACCTATAACCCTGGCATCGCCTGGGCGTGGTTTAATGATTGTGTTTGTATTTCAGGCCATGAATGGAAACTACGGTTCCGCCCCACCCGGACCAGGACACGCAGCCCAGTGTTGGGCGAAACAGGTGAAGGTGTAGGTGGCCCACCGCCAGGGTCAACGGCCACTCCCTCCTCTGTAAGTGACTCGGAGGAGCCGCTGGACCTCAGCATGCAGGGGAGGGGGGGATCTGACGGCAGGGAGTCGACCATAACAGAGCCTCAACCGGACTCCGGTAAGGGAAATATAGTTAGATATGTGGAAATACATGCATTAAATACAGATACTCATGTGCACTATTGTTGTAGATTCAGACGTCGCTGGAACATCCCAAGTGATGAGTGAGGAAGGGGGCGAGGAGGAAGAGGTTGCTGGGGAAGGTGAGTAGATTGATACCTAGAAGCCTAACTTAATATTCTATTCATGAAAGAACAACAGTCTCTAATATCAGTGTGTTTGTCATCCATACAGATTCACAACAGCAACAGAGGGAGGCTGAAGGGAGACTCCGCCCCCGACGCAATGTGCGGCCCAAACCTTGTAAGTGGTGTTTATTTAAACTAAAGAAAATGAGCAAACAATTACATTTGAAAACTAAAATTCAGAAACATTTCCAAATTAATTTAAAAAAAAAAAGCACTTAAAGCGGACCTTAACTCTGAATAAGAGTCTATCTTAAATATTTCCCACAACCCTGTACATACAGATTGTCCACCTTGCAAATCATCTTACCAACCTTTTCCAGAGCACAGCTCTGCTCTGTGTGAGCAAAGCACAGCTATAACCCACCCCCTGTACCTTATCCCACTCTCCTCTCCTCAGTAAGTGTGATGCTTCAGAGTCAAGATGGCGGTGCACGTATCCTAAATTCCTGAACTGAGTTGCAGCCCAGTGGGGGAAATAATAATAATTAATTGAATAAAAACTTACTATATATTATTTTAAGATGCGGAATCTTTTAAAAATAGTTTGTGCTATTCATGAAATCACGCAGAAGGTCCGGTTGGATATGGGCCCCAAAAAAACCACGCCCAACCAAACCAAAAAAACAATGCTAAACTAATGTTGTTTTTCATTCACAGATCAAAGAAGACATCCCGAAGACCCCGAGGCATAATTTAAAAAAAAAAATGTAAATATTGGTTAATGTTTTACCCCCGCCCCCAAAAAAACCTTAAAAAATAACAACAAAACTAAAAAAACCTTTGAATAATAAAAAAAATTAACATATTTTGAGAGTTGGCTTTCCTGCAAAAGTACAATCACACAACATCAGCACACATTTCCATGACACCAAAGGGTTAGATATGGAACAATAATTCAGAAAAACGCACAAACAATTATGGTATGCATTAAGGACAAGGAAGAAGGAACAAGCAAGGAGATTAAGGTATGCATTAAGGACAAGGAAGAAGGAACAAGCAAGGAGATTAAGGTATGCATTAAGGACAAGGAAGAAGGAACAAGCAAGGAGATTAAGGTATGCATTAAGGACAAGGAAGAAGGATCTACTAGATGATTAAGGTATGCATTAAGGACAAGGAAACACCCACAAAAAAAGAAAAAAAAAAAAAAGATTTGTGTCAAATTTGCATTTGTGGCCATATGCATATTCCAAGGGAGTTTGAGGGATGTGCGCTTGCGTGTAGCCATGGAGATGTAAGTATACTTGCTCAAACCACCAAAATGGAAGGTCAAATACGACGGAAACCAAGCAGGTACGTTCAAAAAGGCAGGAAAAATCAGGGAAAAACGGGCCGCCCGTGTGAACGTGAACGGGAGCCACGATCAAATTGAAGGCACCGAGAGAGCAAAAAAAGCTTTCCGAGTAAAGTGAAATTGACGGATCAGTTAGGGAGCCATTCCGACGGAGGCTCTGCATCACATTTGAGCCACGGTTCAAACGGGAGCCCCGGACAATCGGAAGGTTTTAAGGGCAGTTCAGAGGAGGCTCTGCATCAGGCCCAATGGCCTAGATTCAATAAGAGTTAAAAAAGCTATGGTAGTAAAAAAAATCTTTTTATGAGAAAAAAGCCTGATAATTTCACTGTTACTGAATTCTCAGGCTTTTTGGAATTCTCAGACTTTTTTTCTCATAAGGTGAATTTTTTACTACGATGAGATTTTTTTTTTAAACTCTTACTGAATAAAGGCCATATTAGCATAATTAAGCATTCTGTGCCAATTAGCATATTTCTTTTTTTTATTTTTCGCACTAAATGAAAATACTGTTGTGATAAAAGTGTGGCAAACTTTACAGGGCATTTAATTCCATTTTTAGTTGTTGGGCTTAGGTTCAATGAACTTATTGGTGTGAAAATCAGGAGAAAAAAAGGGATTGTAAAAGAATAACAGTTGGCTACATCTTGCATTTGCAATCTTGAAAGGTTACACAAACGATTTCCTTTTCTTTTTGCATTTCATTTTAAAATGTTTTCATTATAAAACACTTCAATATTCTTCCTGCCTTGTTCTCTATGGTAGCTTAGGATTTAGCACCACTTATGACTGGTGTAGCTTGTACAACAGCTCTGGCATACATCACAAATTCATCTGTATAAAGCATTCTTTTTGGTGCTTACTGTCACACACATCTTAAATTAGGCATATTTGACGTGACACAGTGGTCAAACCACCTGTTTATGGTTAAGGACTAGATACACCTGGCACCATATTGGATTGATTTTCTTAATTCTTAAAATTTTCGATTGCTGATGCCTTTGTCTCTAACACGTTGCTGAATGTAGAAGCTGCCCTCCTAGGAACACTATTCCTGCTATACTCCTTAATATACAGGGGGTGTGCAGTAGGACGCACGCTGCTTCAACTCACCTGGAGTGTACTCACTCATAGGAGCCAGCGGGCATCTTTTTTTAGCCCCAGCTGGGGCTGATTTAAAACCTGCTGCTGCTGACAGAAAGAGGATTGCAGGCTGAGGTGAGTTACAGTAGCTTCCTGCTGCTACAACCTTAGATGAAGCAGATTAATCGGGTGCTTAGCAGCCTATCAACCAGCTTTTCCGTGTTCTGTCCAGACTTCTGGCTGAAGTTTGTGTTTGGGCACCCAAACTTGCAAAGTTCGGTACAAATCCAAACTTTGTGGTTTGGGTTCGACTACTCATAACCATCTCTGAAATAACCTAGTTCTTGACGATATTAGATCCACACCAGACATGATCTTCTGGGAAAGACAAGGAAAATTCACATAATTTCTGATGATATTTTGATGTCACTTGACAACTTAGGCTCCTTTTAGCCTAAGCGACGATTGCAGAACCCTGAAAATTATGCAGGCAAGGCTTTTTGGAGGCATTTCCAAGTCTCCGCAATTGCTTCGATCTGAATGGAGCCTTAGAAATGACCTTCAACCTATTTCCAAAATATTTCTTCTTATTCCTACAGCTTAGACACACCTTGAATACTCAGTTTGCTTCATATAGATTGCCATTAATATGGGGGAGCCCCAATGAAAATATTAGATCAGTAAACCATTTGAAGCCTGTGTCCTGCATGTCAAACATTCTTCTAAACTGCCTTGAGTCCCCCTTGACCAAAGTTATAGAGAAATGGCTTGTTGAACATCCGCAACTGGATGAAGATCCCCAGTCAGATACACACCACAGTAATTAAGCCAAGGGATCGTATCCACTAAATGGATCCCTCGGTTCTATCTCATGCCAGCAAGGGGATAGGCATTTTGGGCTTAGTAAGCCAAAACCTAGCACCGTATAAAATGATTTATGCAGCTATGAGTATCCCTGATAAATCTTCATGTTTATGGGGGGGGGGGGGGCTTGGAGTCAAAACATAAACTCTTTGACTGATATAGAACCCCCACCAACAACAAACTAGCCTGTGATGTTCTTCCTCTCCGCTTTATTGTACCTAATCTATTGTGTGTTGAACCTAGCCAAGCTGTGAGATATGAATTATGTATATGAGTAATGTCTTTGGTCTCTGGGATTGTTAGATTATTGCGGTATTATCTTGTTATATGATCATTTATAAATAAATCATAAAGAAATATCAGATGACTAAGTGTCTTCAAGGATTTAGTCCAGCTGCCTTAATTAAGATATACCAAGGCCTGGATGAATGAGAACATTTACAAACTTCAACGTTACAAGGTCGATAATTACCTTAGCAGTTTCAACTAAATTAGATTTTTTTTCTCTGAGTGTAGTAAGTAGTATTTTAAACCTCCAGGTTGACACATGTTCCATAGTTTAATTTAGTATTTCACGTATGATTATACTTATATGGTTAAAGCTTCTCCACTTCCAAGTGTTGTGATCCTGTTAATGTAATTATCCTTTAAAATCTTTTATATCATAAGCTTCTTTCTGGTCGTAGATCTAAAAATCTTATGTTATTTCTTCTAAGATTATTCTGAATAATTGTTTTCCCTGACATTATTTCCTATTCTCTATCAGTAATCCTGCTTGATTCTAATTGCTAGTTACCTTTAAGCTTTTGTCAGATTAGGGATTAGGGATTTTTAGCTTTATCTTGGTTAGTGCAATTATGCACATTATTTATGAACGTATTTACATCTTGAGGCCCTCACATAAGGAGAGGAGGATTATGAATATCAGTATGTGTGTTCTACATTTACTACATATTACCCTTAGGTCCGTGTGCAACCTTGCAAGAAGATAAACAATTGATTGAATTGAGAAAAGTGGTTCTTTTGAAAATTAGTGAGACATAGGTTAAAATCCACTCATAATACTGGAAATGGTATAAAAAAAGCAAAAGCTAAAAACATGAATGCATTTTGGAAGTATTTTGTATTTCAAATATGTAGCTAGTTATGTAACTAGTACAAGGAGAACCTATATATCCTCCCCCCAAAAACATTCCCCCCATAGATACTTACCCCTAATAAGCCAGATTTGGGCTTAGAATGGATAAACAAAATACCTGCTCAGTGCTAGGCACCCAACCTCCTACCAAGAACTGATCACTGTAGGCTCCACTTCCAGCTTCTAGCTACAGCAAGGAACATGTGTGGCTTATGAGTTGGCAAATCACTGTAGCAGCAGGGCCACTGATTCTGCAATGACTGAGTGATTAACAAGTCACAAATCTTCCTTGTCTTAGGTTGTGATGTCTGTAGCAAGTGCATGAATGACTTTTCTGATAAGGCTTTGTGTGTAACCACCATTATAGGCAACCACTGTCCCTGTTCATGCATTAGCTTATTCCCCTTGGCATCAGAGCAAAACAAGTCATTTCAAAGCATCTCAAAATCTCTAATCACATGTAAATGCTGTACCTTATATATTCTAACCAAAGCCCCTTTCTTCACAATTTCTGGGCCTTGGCTGAACTGGAAAGGGCATGTTATGACACAGCTTTACCAATAATGTACACAAACTGCTACAGTCAGAGACAGCTCAGGGACCACTGTGACTTGCCAGGATCGCTCACACTGAGAGCACTAAAGGACAGAATGACTTTTAGAGCAATTTTTGTGTGCCCTTGGAGGAATAAAAGGATGGCACAATTTGCAGCCCTGCTATGGCTTTTACCTGGCACTACAGGAAATGGAGGAGAGGCACATGGGACAGGCATTTGGTAAAATGTTTGCTGCCTTATGATTGCTATTGGGTTTACAATCCCTTTAAGACAAGTGTAGGTATTGTAATCCTTGCTATCAACCACTGCTGCTTTTGCCCTCTGATTGCTGAATTGGGGAGGGAGGACTAACTGATTCTGGGTGATTAGAGACAGACACCAATTGTTTAAATCAAATTTGCTGAATGTCTCTGTCCAGTCACATGCAAAATTTCTTCCACATTATCCCCCTTTGGGAACAGTGTATAATTAGCTATTTCAAAGCATATCCAAATCTCAGATTATGTAAATAGCTTATGTATTCTAATTATAGAGTCATAAGAATGCACTGCTGTGGTCACAGCAAAGGGACCACTGTGGCTTGCCCTGCTTGCTTACTTTGAGAGCACAAAAAGACAGAGGGGCTGTGGTCCTGGAGGAATGGAATTGAAGTTTAGGCGAACCTTGAAACCCTGCTACTGACTTTTTCTTTAAAGTGGACCAACACCCAGGATTTTGACTATCCTGGGTTTTGGTCCACTTCCCCGGGGCACCCTGATCGGGTGTGCCCTGCTATGTGAAACCCCCAGATTTCCAGTTAAAACTCACCTCACCCCGCTCCTACGGCACATGTGCGGCCGCTCGTCCAATCAGCGCGCTCGGAGCCGCTGTGGTATGCCCGTCGATGAGACGTCTTACCACAGCGGCTCCGAGCATGCTGGCGGTCGCATCTCGTGCTTCCCTCTAACAGGGAGCGCGTCTGTGCGGGCCATTCACAAATGGCCAGCGCGGGCACTCGCCCTGCTAGAGAGAAGCGTGAGATGCAACCGCGGCCCGCGCAGGTAAGGTTAGCGGGCGACCTGGGGAGTTTAACACAGCGGGGCATCCTGATTTTGGATGCCCCGTGGGGAGGGATCGGATCAGCCCGGGAATCTTATAGATTCCCGGGCCGATCAGGCAGGGTGTTGGTCCACTTTAATACATTCTTTATTTATAGAAGTTTTTATAAAGTATCATAGTATAAGGATAGTACAGTGCAGTAAAGGGTACCTTCCCAAATATTGTATAACGAAAGCAAGAACAAGGCTACACATATTTACGATTAGAACATGCATTTCAAGAGGAATTGAAAAGGTTCTTAGCTGACCACTTTGGACCTGTTTAGGCGGTGCAATTCAGAATGGTTGATGTGGTCGTGGAAACATTTATCAGTAACCAACAAAACCTTTTCAAGAAAGAGCATCTTGCTATTTTCTGGAATTTCTGTCGGTGTGTTTAGAGTTGTGTTTTAGAAAACTAGTGGAACCAGGTCATCCAGAAACACCCATGTCTATCATGGAGGGTGAGCTTTAGATCCTCAAATCCTCGAATGATTTTGCTCACCCTTTTCACCCATATTGCCAGAGAGGGAGGATTCTTGCTATGCCAGTGGAGTGGACCACAAGCTTTAGCCACATTCAATAGGTGCTTTTATAATGATTTCTTGTACTTACTTGTTGGGGTCTCAGACAGGTGGAGAAGGCAGTGGGCGTGGTTGCATTGTACCTCCGAACCTAACAGGTTTTAAGTGGTCTGTCTGACAGTGTTCCAGAAGTGCTTAATCTTAGTGCATGACCAAAAAAGTGAACCATATCCCCCTTCTCTGCTCCCCACCACCAGCATTTTGAGGGAACCACTTATTGAGTGTTGTTGGCACTCTGTACCAGCTTGTCAAGCTCAAGCGTGATACTTGGTAGACATGGAGGTTTTATGTGAGAGCTGTAGGAACTTGTTGCACTGTTTTTGGTTTTCAGTGATATTTTTAGGTCTCGTTCCCATTTTGTCAGAAGAGTACGGGTGTCTGTCTCTTGAGGGGATATCAGAGTCTTGTAATTATAGAGAGACCATGTTTTACTGGATGTCAGTCTAAGCATATTTTTTTCAATAGGTGCCAATTGTCTATGTAGCGGGAAGATAGAAAAAGTGTAATCTGAAGTTTCTGCCAGACTGACCAGTTGGGGATGTTCTTGGGTTCTGTGATGTGGTCTAAAGTAGCCCACTCACCCGGCTGTAGGAAATGTTCTACTCTCAAAGCCCCTGCTTTGATTCATATCTTTGTCTTTAAGTTGTTAAGCACTGGGGTGAATTTAGGATTGCTCAGTACTGTATGGCAAGGGAGACATCCTAACATGCAGGAGGTATTGCTGGCAGGAGCTGAGGGTTGGGCCAATTGTTGGGTGTTTCATGATATGTTGTACCTCAGGCTTAGCCAACCAAGGGGCAGGAGAAAGTGGGATGTCTACAAAACCCTGTTCCATAGCTTTGCTTATGTGATAGCAGGTCCAGGAGGCCTACTCCACCACAATCTTTAGACCTAGTTTATGAAGTGTCCTGGAACACTGGACAGAGAAAGATGGCAGAGAATCAGTCCTTACATTGTGTGGCAATAACATCATAGCCACACACAACAGTGACAATGAATCTAGCAGGTGGAGCTTTAGAGCTAAAAAAGAAACCATTATCTGGGATTAGAGTGTAGTCACTAGTTCTACTAGTTGGTGCGAATTGAGTGTTTTACTAATCCTTTTTAATTTAGTGTAGAGAGAAACCCATGGATGAGTCTATGAGTGGTTTAAGATCCAGATTGAAATTCGCTCCAACTATCAGCCCCCTTCTGTAAAGGCCGCAGCCTTGTCTAGATTTTCCTCTAAAAAGATCTGCCCCACATTCGGTATGTATGTTAACAAATGTGTGTGTAGATCATACCCTTTAGGAAAATCCATCTGCCCTCTTCTCCCGCTCACACATTAATCAGGTCCCATGGGATGGAACTTAAAACCAGGATGCTAATGCCTCTGGACTTCTGGGGAGACGCCATGGTATGCATTCAGGAACGACCTGCCCCCCGAAGGTAGAAGGATTAGCGTCTCTGAAATGGGTTTCTTGGAGGAAGGCAACCTAGGCCTTCATCCCCCTTAGATTGTGTAAAATGAGGGACCGCTTTTGGGGCCCTTAACATTGAGAGACAAAAGATTAATGTCAGCCATCTCGAGGAAGTGGGGAAGAAATTAGAGACAAATGAACGTTAACCAGAACAAACTAAATTTCTAAAATGAAATGCCTGGAAAACTGTCACAGCTCCCAGAGCAGGCCTACTTGGGAAAAAGTATCTTTTTACGGTAGGAGCAGGTCAGTTCCCCCACTTCAACGCCGAACTCTATGTGCATAAAATATGAGGCAAAAAACAACAGTAAACAATATGAGAAAACAGTTAAAGCATGAGTAGACTCAGACTGTGCTCGCTAACTGTGGTAAATTTGGAAACAGGTATAGCTGACAGCTCCCTCAGTTTGCATTGCTGCTGACTCTGCAAAGGTAGTGGAGGACATAATGTTGGCGATGCAATGGGACAGAGCCCAGGGTTTGATGGAGAAACCTCTTCCCCCAGCAAATGGAGATGGAGTGCACCCACCTGATGAGGCTGTGTCCAATGGGTGTAGGCAGACTGGGGGCCCCAGGTCTTTAGAGAGCCCCTGGCTGTTGCTAGGATTGCCAACTGGCCATTATCTCACCAGAAGGGTCATTTTTGTTGGTGGCCTTCCGTACCAAAATAAGATGCCATCTGTTTTTCAGTTGACAGAATGCTGCTGACAGTGTCCTCACTCATGGGGGCAGCCATCTTACTGGAGCCCCTGCAGTAGCCCATGTTATGCAGCAGTGCCTGGGAAAAGGATAGAGGTGAGGGAAAACACCTGGGTGGGAGGTGAGATTTGGGTCACCACTAGGACATTTTCATTATCCTTGGTTTTGTTCCATATCGGTGGGGCATCCTGATTTTGGATGACCCTCCGCATGAAACTGTTGGAAATCGACATGATTTTCACCTAACTGCCTCTCCTCTAATCAGCTGTCTCAGCCACTCATATGAATGAACGGCTAAACCAGATGACTGGAGTTCAGCTGTGTGTGCCAATGACTGGTTACATGGTTGGAGAACAGCAGGGACTGTACACATAGAGAAGCTGTCTAGGACCTGGACATGTGGGACAGGCACTGGGCATAGTGTTAGAATGCATTAGAACTTGCTAATTCCTGTAGGCAAGTGTGAGGCTGCCTGTCAGCTGATGTAGTCATCAAAGGCCTATAGAGATCTGGGGGATCAAGGCTGCTGCTTTGGCACTGAGACAGCTGAGAGGTGCTGGGCAGCTGAGAGGAGGAGACTGGGCTTGAGGAGAAGAATGCACGTTCTTTACTACCTGAGGCGCCAAGCATCAGACAGGGAGTTTGCCTGCTCCATGGAGCGACCCGAGGAGAATTCATTGCCGTGTGCCTGCTGAGGCAGCGAAGAGGAGGGCGACCGTTGGGGCGAGTAGGACTGTGATCTGCTGCTATCAGTCAGACACCATCTTGACTGGAGAAGCGCTGGCTGCGTGGGGTGAGCTGACCGGCTAGGAAAGTGTCGGCGGGCGTTGTCTGTGTGTCCCGTTACTGCGGTGCTTGTTCCTGCTCCTGGTCATGCTTCTAACCAGATGACCAGCTTGCTACCTTATTATTGCTGCCTGGACTGTTCATTTACTTTTAGTTTTTTTCAAAATACACGATATTCACTTTAATATTGCTTAATATTAATCTTGCTTAGTCTTTTATTTTACAAAGAGCTAATGACTTGTTTCCTAAAACTCATATGCTTGACAATCTGAAACACCTTCTATAACATGCATTATGGTGAAAATTGCCTAATATCAAAAAATCTGCAGATACAAGCTAGATGGTGAGAGGACAGTTCATTATAAGTAAGTCTTACTCTTGCTCTTTAAGGAGTTTTGATACTATACTATACTATAATAGTAAATGTATAATAAATGTCTTCTTTCCTTACATCATACAAAAGTTACTACTGTGTTTAATGATTGTGCACATAACTGAAAAGCTTTATAGATTGCATAGAAAACGAGAGAGTATTAGCTATAACAAACTTATTTGACACATTGTTCTTTCAAAAATAACTTATACTAAAAACTGTAGAAAGAAAAACTAATCAGAAAGGTCTGGTGTATTATTTTATTTTATCATTATCTCTCTACTTTAAAATGCTGTATTATGTCTGACAATAGATTTCACAATATAGGAGTATTTATGTGTGTTTTATCTTTATCATCTGATTTACCGCCTTTGGTAAATGAATAGTATTAGTTTTTTATGTGCAAATAATAGGCTCGATTCAGAGGCACATTCGTCTGGACTTCCGTAGCTGTCTTTGAAAGTTTTTGTGGGTGTTTGTCATTTTTGGGGTTTTTTCGTCCATTTTTCATTCGTACGAACGTTCGGGCAAATGCGTATATGCGCTTTCGATGAACGAAAGCAAATCGGAACATTTGCATTCGTTTGGATCATTTTCCCAACCAAATCTGATATTTTTCGTTCGTTCAGATAACTTACGTTATTGCTATGGGCTTGCATCTCATTCAGAGAGCTGATTGCCGACAGACCACCACCTTATAAACCTGTTCCCTTTGCGATCCCCTTACGGGACCATTTTGACCTCGAGACTAGCAGCTATGGACGACTCTAGTGCTTATGAGGAGCATGAGGATCTGCAGCTCATGGGCTGAGACCAGATTGCACTGGCGGCGACGCATGCACATCGATGGCATGCATGACGTTGAGCTGTTCGAGCTCTCCAGACTTAATCGCGCTTCCCTAAATAAGTTGTATAGTGAGCTGCGGCCATGGTTAGCCCGCACCACAAGGAAGGGGCAAGCAATTTCAGGTATGACCAAGATGCTTGGCTGCCTGCAATTTTTGGCAAATGGCTCATTCCAGAGGCTGGGTGCCCTCCCCGTGGGGATCTCCCAGCCTACGCTGAGCCGCGCGCTATCCAAGTTTTTGGAAGGCATGGCTACCATTTCTCGGAAATATATTTGTTTTCCTGACGACATGGTAGCCAGGAACGCGATTAAGCTGGCATTTTGTAAATATGCCCTCCTTGTAATTATTCCCTCCTTGTAATTATTCCCTCCTTGTAATTATGCCCTCCTTGTAATTATTCCCTCCTTGTAATTATTCCCTCCTTGTAATTATGCCCTCCTTGTAATTATGCCCTCCTTGGAATTATTCCCTCCTTGGAATTAGGCCCTCCTTGTAATTATGCCCTCCTTGTAAAGAGTGAAACAATGGACCGTATTTAGTTTCTCAAAAATGTAACGTGTTCTAAAGGGAAACATTTTAATGTGTACACTTCAAAGCTAATCTTTACAAACATACATATCCTTTTTTGTGTAGCAAATACTAATGTACTTGATTAGTGTTATTTGTATTGGCCCACAGGTTTGGCTTCGGGTGTGATTAGTTAGTGTTTCACTAGTTTGCCTTGCCTTGATAATTTTTTTTTTTTTTTGTTTCCCAGGAACCGCAAAATGGGTCACTCAATGAATGTCCAAGCAGTGGTGGCCCCGGACATGCGGTTCCTTAGTGTCCTCGCCAGGTTCCCAGGCTCATCACATGATGCCTACATTCTTCGAAGATCTGGATTGTATGGTCGGTTTGAGTCTGGGGAATTTTCCGGTGGATGGCTCCTTGGTAAGTTGACGCCAATAACGTCCTTTTTTTATATGTATGGCTATGAATTTAGTTTGTGTTCCATGTATGAAACTATGCCTATTTGTACACCTTGTTTACATGTGAAACACAACCTTAGCCATTACATGTTTCAAACAACAAAGCCTTGCCAAATGTTGGTTCTGAATTTGCAAATTTTAAACTTTGAATTTATAATAAATTAATCATTACTCTTCCCCACGCTCGGCTGAAATTATGTTCTTAACTTTAGGATAGGGTCTGCGCCATCTTAGCTTAGATGCATTACACTTACTGAGTAGAGGAGAGCGGGATAAAGTGCAGGGGCCGGGTTAGAGCTTTTTTTGCCTCAGACAAAGCAGCTACGGGGTTCTGAACATCCAAGAATGTTGAGCAGCACAGTCCTAAACCAATACCTGGTAGCAGTCTGTTAGCAGTCTGCCTGATTGGCCATCATCCGCCATTTTTGATGTTTAAATTGTCCCAGCATCCTTTAGATGGTGTTAGGGTTTATTTTGGCCTGCGCAATCTGTATCAGGGTATTGCTCAAATGTAACATAGGCTCTTAGTGATGGGGAAGGACCGTTTTTTTGTCTCAATTTAGGGATTAATGTGTAAATGATGCTATTCTTTTTGAATTTTTTCAGGTGATTCAGGCTATCCACCGCTTCCCTGGCTGTTGACGCCCATCCTCCGGCCCCAGAATGCAGCTGAGGAGGCATATAATAGGGCGCACAGGAAGACCAGGGCTGTGGTGGAGAGGGCGTTTGGCCTATTGAAGACCCGCTTCCGATGCTTGGACCATACCGGGGGAGCACTTCATTATGCAGTGTTGCATAATTTTGCTATATTGCAGCGTGTCCCCTGGTATGTGGAATTGCCCCCTCTCCACCCACCGATGACCCAAAGGAGGACTATCGTGACCCACCGAGTGTAAGTCTAATTTAATAGACACACATTGTTCTTAATTTGGTGTTCCTTTGTTTGTTTTGTCCCTTTATTGTTTGTTATTTGTGTTTTTTGACCTTTGTGTTTGTATGTTTGTTTCTTACTTTTACAAACAGTAACGTATTAATTACAAACAACCTCACACCTGATTTTAGACTCATGTTTTTTTTGTGTTCCCAATTTGTTAGTGCAAACTTTAAGTCATCTATATTCACTAAAAACCTAAAGGCATAAACTTAGTCAACAACAGATTAAGTAAAAATGTATGGTGTTTATTTGAAAAGCAAACATTGGAGTTGATGGTCACTCCCATAGCTCATGAAAATACATGGTCAAACCACAAATGTAATTTTTGGCAAATCATGCCACATAGCAATTGGCCACAGGCAGGAGTTTCAAAGTAAGGCACTCCTGTCAAAAGTTTGATACAAATTTCAAAAACAAAACCATATGTGACAAGCATTGCCATGTCCAGATTTTTATGAAAACAAATAGGCCCACAGACACACCCTCTCCTGCTTGGCCACATTTGCCACAGGCACAGGTGTAAAGCAGCCAAACCTATGCCACATCTACACCTGTTACTCAGTGGGCCACCCAAATAAGAACCCCCAGTCCCAATCCAAGCCCAGTTCAATCTCAGCCAGGGGTCAAGGTAGTAGTTTGCCAGGCCAGAATGTCCACCAATCATGCCTACAAACAGGAGGAGCCAGAACCAATGTAATTTGCCACAAGCCTGCAGCGCAACAGCTTGAGTGGCAGGTTCATAGAGGTTTCACCTCCGGCATTGGCTAGTGGGCTACCTCAGCACTCTAATGAGCTATATGGGCGCAAATCCAAAGCAAACAAGCAAAGCCATCCCAAAAGGGTATATTGGTAGGGCTCACCAGACAGGTCAATACAGTGGGGATGTAGAGCAAAGATGTGGAGCAGATACAGGCCAAATAGGACTTAAAATGGGGGATGCCCATAAAACCCAGGTTGGGGCCCTTGGAGGTGGGCCCTCACCTGGGCCTGTGTGGCATTCAGAATCTGCAACTGTTCCAACATGTTTCTATTGGAAGTTCGAAATTCAGCCATCATGGCACTGAGATTGTTAGTTAAGGTGGCCATGTGGCTGTTGCTATTTCGAACTTCCTCAAGCATGGCACTGTAATAATTGGATAAGGTGGCCATGTGGCTGTTGTTGGACCTAAATTCAGTCAGCATGGAGTTTAGGGTGTTATTTAATGTCTCTAATTGCCCGTGAAGATGCTCGTGGTTTCGTTGATTTTGGAGACAAAATAGCCGCTTCTCATGGTGCCATGCTGACTCCATCATCGGCACGCCCCTCCCCTGGGAAACTGGGCGACGTAGTCGACTACGCCTCCCAATTCCCCGGGTTGTGGGGCGTGCAGATGATGTGCCTCTAGGTCCACCAACAGCCACAGGTCTGCTTGGCAAATCCTCAGCAGCAGAGCTACCACTGGGGACTGTCAGCTCTCTGCATGCTGCCCACGATGGGCTGGCAGCATGCAGCCAGCTTCACTCTGCTGCTGAGGATTTGGTGTAGAAACATGTTGGGACAGTTGCAGATTCTGTCCCAGGGGGAGCTGTTCAGAAGGTCCAATGAAGGGTCCATCCTCCTCCAGCTCCTGGATTTCCTCCATCAGTGTGTGGGTCTGTTGGGACATGTAAATGAAAAAGGTTCAGTTTGGGGAATACATATGTAATTCAGCAAAAAGAAACATGGCAAGGCACATGCATAAGCAACATCAGAAAAAGACACTCACCGGCAGCACGGAAGTTGACGGCATGGTAAAACTGGCTGAGGATTCCCCACTAGCTGGGGGACGATGCTGGGCTGCATTGTGGAAAAGAAGGCATGTTAACACACAACTAGGCATTGCTGATGTGCAATAACACATATGGTTCACTAAAACACGGGGCCACACATGAATGGCAACTCCCCCAATGACCAATTGACTATGAATGCCATTATCTGTTAGATATATTAGTCAACAAGTACATACACATTGGTCTCTTTAACCAAAATAAACATGCATGTACTGGCTTTTCTAAGGCTTCACACATCCCTAAAAGCCCATTATGGGACCACACTCAGCTTGCAAATAGCATTTGCCATCAGATTATGCTGGTTGCCATTCTTTCTAGGTCAAACTTTCAAGCACCCCAGATCAAGTCTTTCTGAGCAAAGCACAGCTCAAACCCAAATGGCCTACAGATAAAGATGGAAGTGTTGGATGTAATTGACTCTAAATACATAACAGGCAGTCCTTTGCCAGTTTGTAAGCTGAAAAAGATAGTTGGACACATTTAGCTAAATGGTGCCAATACAAGACGAAGACAAATCCACAAAGTATATATGTACCTGTAATGACGCCGTTTATTTTCTTTCTTCCGTGCTGCATACTTGAGGTCCGATATTTTCCTTTGAATCTGCTCCACATCTTTGAGCTCTTCCCCCGCTGCATTGGCCTGTCTGGTGAGCTCCTCCAAAATTTCGGCTTTGCGCTGCTTGCTTGTAGCTTTGGATCTGCGCCCATATAGCTCATCATAATACAAGGTGAGGCCACTAGCCAATGCCAGAGTTTGGGCCTCACCAAACCTGCCACTCAACTGGCCTCTGCGCAATGTGCGCCCTGTTGGTTGTGGTTCTGGCTCCTCAATGTTTGACGGAAAATCAGGGGACATTCTGGCCTGGCTGTGTGGGTGTGAAATTACGGACTGCTGGCTGGCTGCAGATTGAACCAGACTTGGAAAGGGACTGGGTGAGCGTGGATAGGTGGCCACTGAAGTCGCAGGTGTAGATGTGGCATATTCAGAGTGCCTTGACACCTGTGCCGGTGGAGAATGTGGCAGAGGAGGAAGTCGTGCTTGGGGCCCTGTGGCTCTGTGGGCCCTTAGAAGACCCATGCCCCTTGGAGGTAGCCGGCCGGTCCAGGGGTGACCCAGAGCTTTGGCTTCTGGGCCGGTGCCTTGCCCTCTTGGCTGAGGATTTGGACACCCGTACGGGTGGGGATGGCGACCTAGGGCTTTTTGGGCGATGCCTTGCCCTCTTGCCATGAGCCTTGTGGCCACATGCGGGTGGTGGGGATGCAGAGCTGGGGCTGCTTGGGCTTCTGGGCCTTGTTTGTCTTTGGCTCTTTGAAGTTTTTTCACAACGTGCGGGTGGTGGTGATGGAGAGGTAGAGCTGCTGGGGCTTCTTTTCCGGTGTCTCCTTTTTGTAGCCTTGCCATGGTAGCCAGGTGGATGGGGTGATGGTGACCTGGGGGGGCTGGGACTTCACACCCTCTTGGTCCCTATTTTCCCCTCCGTTGGGGTTTGCTTTCTGGCCTGTGGCTTCCTTTTTCCCGCTGGCTTCTTTTTTTTGGTGGTTGTGGTGGGTGCCTTTGGCTGTGCAATGCGGGTTGGCCGCAGCTTCGTTTTTGGCATCTGTGACCGAGTAGTTGGGCCTGCAGCAGGCTTCTGCTGCTTGGATGCCTGCTTGCTGCTGACCTCCTTTGCTGCTTTAGGTTTGGATTTTTTTGGTGCCATTACTCATGGACTCTTAAAGAGAATGAGCTGTATGTCCAGGACCCTTTAAATAAGATTGGCGGGGTCTGACGCTTACGCGTATGGACGTGCGTACGGGCGTGCGGAACCCGGAAACCGCAGGGGCATTACTTATCTGCTGCAGACAAGAGGCAAGATGGGGTCCACAATCTTCACCCGCCAACAAGAAGAGATCATCATGCTTGTAAGTGTCTTTTAATGCCTTCTGCCATCTAAATGCATGCCTAGCCCTTAAGGAAGCGCAGGAAAAAAACGGTTTGTTTTCAAAGTGTTTTAAACTCTGTGCCAAACCAACGCGAGGGCCCACACGTGCGAAACAACACTGAGGCCAGCTTCAAGGATTGGATTTGCCTAGAATTGTGTCTGTTAATGTCATTTAGTCCAAAGATCGATTGGTGACAGATATTTGTATGCAGTTTTAACTACATCCTATGTTTCTGTTGTGTTTTGTAGACCATGCTGGAGCGCAGGTACGACTACCTGCCCAACTCTTTTGAGAAGTGCACCGTCACCCTGGAGATCATTGGGAAAATCCAACAGCAGACCGACACCACCTTCACCCACACTCAGATCATGCAGCATTGGTCGGACCTGAAACGGTTGCACATGCCCCGGGTGCGGCGGTTTTTCGGAATCCATTTCCCTAGTAAGTACATAGCAGTTGCATGCAAGATGTAACTCATGCAGAAGGTAGGCATTTATTTATAATTGTTTTTCTTTTCTAGTGTTGGAAATGGATTATCGAATCCGCCGCACCCGGAGGCACACAGGCCGACCAGTGCTGCAAGAATCGTCAGCTGGAAGTGAAGGTGGTGGATCTCCAGGGTGACGGTCCTACCCCTCCTTTCCACAGAGGAGGGGAGGCACGGCGTGGGCAGGCAGTTGTACCCAGCGATGCAGGCGGGAGCCTCTGGTATGTGACTCTTGATGTAACTGCACACACATATACATGCTATTTCCACCAAAGCTGATTCCCTTCATCTGTTTTTCTAGATGCTTCTGGAGCGGGTGAAGATGTGGAGGATGCAGCAGATCTCCCCTAAGAGGCACAGGGAGAAGGTGAGTGATGTGACACACACAGTGAAATTGACATTTGATTACTGTTGACTAAGACATTATAAGTGACCCTATTTGCCATGTCTCGACAGCCTCTACTTCACAACAGTGGCAGGGCCCAGGACGTAGGGTTGTCCCCAACGAGGCATCCGTCGGCCACCAACCAAGTAAGTTGTAATTTCATTCTTTGCAGTATGTGGTAATTGACATGATCACCCAGATACATCAAGCCATAGTCAATGGCATTAGCAGAATGACCTGTGCCCACTTCCTTGGATTAATGACTTAGCAGAATGACATGTGCCCACTTCCATAAAATAATGACTTAGCAGAATGACCTGTGCCCACTTCCTTAGATAAATTACTTAGCAGAATGACCTGTGCCCACTTCCTTAGATTAATGACTTAGCAGAATGACATGTGCTCACTTCCTTAGATTAATTACTTTGCAGAATGACCTGTGCCCACTTCCTTAGATTAATTACTTAGCAGAATGACATATGTCATCATGATTTAATTTGCCAACTAACAAACATTCCATCCACAGGTGAGAAACATGTATTTGTCTCAAACTAATGTATTTTTTCTAATTTTATCCAGGGACCACACGTGCAAGAGTGGAAGCAATGAACAGAAGGGTCCTTGAGTTGGTGGCCGATATGCAGCAGCTGGTTGACTCGTTGGGGACAACAGAAGAAGACTAGTGTCTTGGGTCCTGTCACTGTATTTTGTCCTTGTAAATAGTTTGTAAGTTTTAATGTTTTTAAAGTTTTAAATGTTTTTTAAAGTTCAAATTTTATTTTTAAAAAAGTCAATCAAAATGGCCTTCTAATATATATAAAAAAAAAAAAAAACATAAAAAAAGTTTCAGTGTCATTTTTTTGCACAAATACATTAACAACAAACGAAGGCTAAAATACATATTTAGAGATGAAGATTCAGATGACCGGGAAGTGATTTGTGTAAGTTTTAGGGGCCTAAAATGGAAGAAGAACCTTACCGGGAAGTGATTTGTGTAAGTTTTAGGGGCCTAAAATGGAAGAAGAACCTAACCGCGAAGTGGTTTGGGTAAGTTTTAGGGGCCTAAAATGGAAGAAGAACCTAACCGCGAAGTGATTTGGGTAAGTTTTAGGGGCCTAAAATGGAAGAAGAACCTAACCGTGAAGTGGTTTGGGTAAGTTTTAGGGGCCTAAAATGGAAGAAGAACCTAACCGCAAAGTGATTTGGGTAAGTTTTAGGGGCCTAAAATGGAAGAAGAACCTAACTACGAAGTGATTTGGGTAAGTTTTAGAGGCCTAAAATGGAAGAAGAACCTAACCGTGAAGTGATTTGGGTAAGTTTTAAGGTCCAAAAGGGAAGATGGAGGATAGTGCTAAGTGGTTGGGGTGAGCTTTAAGGGTCCAAAAGGGAAGATGGAGGATAGTGCTAAGTGGTTGGGGTGAGCTTTAAGGGTCCAAAAGGGAAGATGGAGGATAGTGCTAAGTGGTTGGGGTGAGCTTTAAGGGTCCAAAAGGGAAGAGGGAGGATAGCGCTAAGTGGTTTATCTAAACATTGTAGTAGAAGTGAGGGTGGCAAATATGTAGTCAAGCACTTTAATGAGTTAAGTTTGTAATGCGCAGGCGCAAGATCGTAAGTATTTACGTCTGGACGATTATTTATTGAGTAAGGAAATCCGAATCTATCGGGAAACGTAAAGGATTCGTGGGAGGAGACGATGGAAAAAGGGCAAAATCGAAATCCGACGTTGGAACATGAGAAAATGAAACAGAAAAGTCACGCTGGAAATTGACATCCTTGTACTCATACTCTGGCATACAAACGGATGGAAACTTTACTGAAGGTTAGCAATGCATGCATAGAATTGCTCGCACACTCATACGAGAGCGGGAACATTTGAAAAAAATACGAAAACGGCACAAAAACGAAAGTCTTTTTTTGTCTCTCTGAATCGAGCCTATTGTTCTAGGAACAAATCCAACCTTCCTCATTAGGTTATACTTTTGTGGAAGCCATTCAGTGTGATTTAGAAAAGAACTGGATGTGCCAGTATTCTGTTTCCCAGTGTCTGACTTCCTGTAAAGTTTAAAGTTGCGCCATCCGGTTGCCAGCATGCATCAAGGAACCACGATTTATGTTACAGTGAACCTGGAGGTGGTAAAAGACCTCTCTAACCAGAACATGCACTAAAGAAAGGTTTTCTCCCAGTGTTGTAGGCATTAGTACTCTCGGGATTTCAGACAACGCATGACTGCACTTTTTTTTAAAAGCAGATTCTGCAGCACATTTAGTTTAGTTTTTACACTATGTGAACTTTCAGAACTGTGACAAGCAGGGATTTGAAGGGAAAGCCACTTTTTGTGATGCAACTTTTAGAAAGAGCATTTCCTTTAGAATGCTATTTAATTTGACAAGCTATATTTGGTTATGTAGTTCACATATAACAATGTTTCAAATTTTAGCATCTCACATATGCCTTTTCAGCACAGGTCTGTTTCCTGCCCTGCCAGGAGGGAATGGTTTAGTTTTACCCTGTATTTGTGCAAGGTATAAGGTTCTTAGCAGCGGCCATAGTTGCAACATTTTGTGTATACAGGGATTACTCTCTTCTTAGATCTTCGTAGATCTTGGTGTACATACCTTGTGTACAGTTGCCAATAGCAACAGATTGCTTCCATTAAACACACATTTGTTAACATAAGAAAAAAATGCAAGATAAGCATGAGGACATCCTCAAGGCACACAATAATATAAACTTTCAAAAATGTACTTTAACCCTTTAAATGCCAAGCATGTAGATTCTTGCTTTTCCTACCGTTAAGTGCCAAGCCTGTAGAATCCATGTTCTTGTCATTCTTCAGAAAAATGCTCACCTGCATCCTGGATCCAGTGATTTCCTCTTCCCAAGGTGACACTTAGTAGTAAGTTTAGCAGTTACGGGCCGTTCAATGAAAATGCTAAAATGTTCAAAGAGGTGGAGACAAAAGGGAAGTATAGCAAGTGGTGAGTATTTGGCAGAATGTACCCTGTGGAGGTCGTACATGTAATATAACAATGTATACTATTGCCCTTATTCATCAAGCGATAGCGCCAGGTAGTGTCTGACGAGCGCCAGGTAGCGGCAGCTAACGGCGACTACCGACTCAAGTACGCCCGCGGCGGTCACAATGACGCATTTATCAAGCAAAATGAGGCTAGCGCCGGCGAGAGCGACGGCTAGCGCGGCATTCATCATGAAGCCGGCTGGACCGAACAGCGCCGCTGCAAATTCCCTCACAGCGCCAGGTATGAGCTGTCGCTCCCTGGCGATGTCCAATGCATTTCAATGGAGCAATCTATAATAATTCATGATTAATTGGTAATAATTTTTTTTTAAATTTTTTTAATGTCAAAAAATCGGAGAACACTTCTGCAATGTTAGGATTTATTTTTAAGTCAAAAAAAAAAAAAAAAAAAAATGTGCAGAATTGATCTAACAGGTCTGAGATTAATGTATTCATATAACAAAATGATTCTAAAAACATGTATAATGTTACATTCAAAAAATATGGTTGTTTAGGGGTTAAAAACTAGTTAATACAGATCGGCGCCAGCGCTCTGGGGTTTAAACAAGGAATGGACAGCGACAGCACATTCGGAGCGTGATTTGTTGATGAATATGAAGCTAGCCGTTCGCTCTGGCCATTCGTTGTCAGGCGCTCACATACAACGCTGGACCTGTGAAACAGCGACCCCCCAGCCAGTATTCAACATTACCGCACACCGACTGAGTCGCTGTCATCAAGCTAATGCCGGCCAAGCACAGCGAATACTGGCTGGCGCTGAAAAAATCACGCTACAGTCGCTCATCTGTCGCTACCTGGCGCTATTGATGAATCGGCCTCCCCATATTTTTATATAAACCAGGCTAAATGGTTGTCTGAAGAGGTGAGTTTGGAGGGCACTTGTGAAAGCATGGAGTGTTGGGCAGTGTTGAATTGAGCAGGGGAGGGCATTCCAGAGAAGTGTAGAGACAATGTGAGAGGAGGTGACCAGGGTGGAGAACAGGACAGGACAGGCCCGTTGTTCGGTTGTTGACAGCGACTCAGTCGGTGTGGCGTAATGTTGAATACAACATTACGAGTCGCTATTTGACAGGTTCCGCGATGTATGGGTGCGCATGATAGCGACTGGTCAGAGCGACCGGCTTCCACCATATTCATCGAAAAATCACGCTCAAAAAATTCAAGCGCTGTGAAATGCATGTTTAAACCCCAGAGCGCTGGAGGCGATGGGTTAAAATTAGTTTTTTAACCCCCAAACCACCATATTTTTGGAAACCAAAAAAATAAAGTTTTTTAAAATAATTTAGTAATATGAATACATTAATATCAGACCTGCAATATCAATTCTGTACAATTGTTTTTCCCCTAAAATGGCAGAAGTGGTCACAGAATTTTTCACATTTAAAAAAAAAAAAACATTAATAACAATTAATTAATATTTAAAGATTGTTCCATTGAAATGCATTGGAGCGCGCCAGGTAGCGAGAGGTCATACCTGTCGCTGTTCAAGGTCGGACGCTGGCGCTGTGGGCTGAGGCTGGAATAATGATGAATGAGTGGCTATATGGCGCTATCTCAGTCGCTAAGCAGGATTGCCTTGATAAATGTGTGATTGTGGTGGGGAGCCGGCGTTCTCGTGGCGGGGTTCGTCATTACCGGCCGCTCACCAGTCGCTACCTGTCGCTATTCCTTCATAAATAAGGGCCTTAGTCTGTTCTTAAATGGAAGCCATTCTCAACCTTAGAATGATCAGCATTGTTTATGTTGACGCTGTAAACATGCAAAAAATGAAACATTTTGGTAAGAACAAAAAAAGCGAATAAATGCATTTATTTTAGCACTAGCCATTATTTTGCCATAGTTAAGACATTCTGATTTCCAGCTGATAGAGACAGTTGTGCTCAGCAAAGCGTACTCAGGTCTGTCATGTTTAATCCAAGCGCACGCATCACATCTGTCACTTACATTTCAGAAAGACATATTTTAGAATCCAAAAACATTACATATAGCCCCTTATATTTGATAATAATCTTCATGTGACCTTCATGGGCTACACTGTAATAATATAGGGAAAGTGAAGCTTTCTAACTACCAATGTTGTTTTACTATTGCTATTAGTGTTATGTAATACATGATAATAATACATATTGTTATGCACTATTTGATGTCTCATGGGTACTTTGTGCTGACCTAAGTATATCTCAGTATCCATCAAAAGGGGGCCGATGGCTCAGCTTTTAAATGCATCCACAGAGCTTTAAATGCGTTGCGAGCCGCGATACATGCCTGCAACTGCAGACCGCAGCTGGTAAAAAGAAAAAAAATCGTGTGAGCATCACGTGCGCCATTTGCCATGCCCAACGACTGTGCTGTGCCTCATTTGAACGGCAAGGTAATGTTTTTTTTTCTTTTCTGCTTGCTATTTTGTTTACTGGGTTAGGTGGCCCCATTGCCGTACACCTGCTGGGGGCTCCTTAATGGCATATGGATGGGAGTCCTGTTTCTGTTCACCTGATGGGGTCCCATTATGGAAAAAGGATGGGGGGCCCAGTTTTGCACACCTGAGGGGGGCCTGCCTTATGGAACAAGGATGGGGGCCCAGTTCCGCACACCTGATGGGGCCCCCGTAATGAAACACGGATGGGGGCTCTATTTCTGCACACCATATGGGGGCCCCCTTAATGGCACATGGATGGGGCGCCCATTTCCCCACACATAATGGGGTCCTTGTAATGGCACATGGATGGGGCCCCATTTCCGCTCACCTGCTGGGGCCTCCGTAATGGTATACTGATGGGGGCCCATTTGTGCACACCTGATGTAGCCCCCTTAACGGCACATGGATGGGGGACCCATTTCTGCTCACCTGATGGGGTCCTGTAATGGCACATGAATGGGGGTTCCATTTGTGTACACCTGATGGGGCTGCCTTAACCCTTCAAAGTGACAACCTCCTATCCAGCACGTCGGCAGAAACAGTGTGTTAACTGTCTGCCCCATGCTAGATATGCGGTCCAAAGAGGGGGTTTCCAGAGTTCCTGGACCAATGATGGCGAGGGAGTGTGCGGGGGGCTAGGGTGGAGTGTTGGACATGCAAGGCATGCTCGTTTACTTACCTAGCCCCCCTTGCTTCCATGCTGCAGCCTGTTTCCTGCCCCCTGTCCTGATCCAGCCCATTGGCCTCGGCCACATCTCCAGCCGTCAGCAGCAGAGCATTGATCGGGACAGGAAGGAAGGCACCTGTCATCCGGCGGCTCATCCATCTTGCTGTGCGGGCTGCTCATCTTCAATACAGTTCACCTCCTGCTCGCCCCGCACACCCCACTAAGATAGCAGCCAGGGATGTCACCAGTCGCAATGTCGCCCTCCAAGATAAGATGCCCGTTGCAATGTTGCTTGCTGAGATGCCTGGCCACCGCAATGTCACCCATCCAGAGCGGCACGCTCTGCGTGCTCGCTGTCACTCGGCTCTCATTGGCGCCAAAGACAGCTAAGCCACCTGGATGGCTAAGCAGCTGAGAGGTGCAGAAGGGAGCTGAGCGGCGCCGCCAGCCACATCCCCCACCCTCCTTGCAGCCCTGGTGTGCCTGCTCCAGCCATTCAGAAAGGCCGGGTGCGTGCAGGTGAGCGGAGATGCAGCTGGAGCGAACAGATGTGGCGAGGGCCCCAGGAGAAGTAAAATTGGTGATCGAGGGGGTTCACACAGCGGGGGGCATCCTAAATTGGCATTGTGGAACCTGGATGGCATTGGTCTCTTTTAGACTCCAGGGCCTTTGATGTTCTTCTTTAATGGCACATGAATGGGGGCCCCATTTCTACTCACCTGATAGGGCCCTGTAATGGCACATGGATGGGGGCCCATTTCTGCAGATGTGATGGGGCCCCCATAATGGCACATGTATAGGAGGCCATTTCCACACACATGATAGAGTCCCTGTAATGGCACATGGATGGGGGCCCTATTTCTGCTCACCTGATGGGGCCCTGTAATGGCACATGGATGAGTGGTCCCATTTACATATACGATAGGGCCCTTTTAATGGCACATCGATGGGGTGCCCATTTGTGTACACATGATGGGGCCCACAAAGGTTTAAAAAATGAAAGGCCAAATAGGTCAGGATAAGATCCAGTCTCTGGCATTCAGTTTTAAATACATATTCATTATTCACCACAAATAGTTAATAGACCTGTCTGCCAATTTTTCTTGCGGAGAACAGAAAAGACATTTTTAGGAGGTCGTATGTGCTAATAGAGATTAGAGGCAAATGAAATGAGCGACTAATAGTGGCATGTACAAGAGACCAGGTATGACCATAACATCGTGCATCAAGCCTCCAGACATGTAATACATGTTATATAATATAAAACGTCTAATAAGCATCAACTGTCCCTGAAGCACAGGCTTATTGTTTGAGTGGTTTACACTAGATCAGGGGTGTCAGGCTCATTTGCACCGAGGGCCACATCAGCATAATGTTTGCCAGTTAATAACAAACACAAAAGGAAATGCAAACATAACTATTTAAATGTGTCTTAATCAGGTTATTTGCCAGGGACAGATACAGAATGACTTTGCAGAATTTGCTGAATTATTTTGCACAGGACAGCCCCATAATCATCCCCCCTAATTTTCAGAAGCTATAAATATCCCCTGCAGTAGCTGTTACCCTCTGTTGTGCCAGTAAGATTGGGTGGGTGATGGTTGCACAGAGGCAATGAGCAGTTGCAGACACTACTTTCTTTTCCCTACAATGTTACAAGGACGTGCACAGATGCTTTAATAGATCTGGGGCAGGACTGGAACATCACCCGGTGCCTCCACACTCAGGCATGATGACGTGTTGCAAGTGTCAGAAGCCTTGGATTGAACGGCCTGGTTAGAGGTGGTGCTGGCCAGAAGCCATCATTGGGAAACCTGTCAGGGGGCCACATAAAAAGGCTTGGAGGGCCGCATTTGGCCCCCGGGACTTGCGTTTGACATGTGCACTAGATGATAAATGTTGCTTTGTTTGATACAAGGCCACCAGTTATATAAAGATGCTCACGAAAGGAGAGTTACTGTTTTATCTCCAGGCTTAAGGTGTTCACACTTTCTCCGGTAAACAAAAATCAGCTGGAATCTTCTGAATGAGGGAATGTCACTGGCTGGTTGATGCTGAATATGAGGCATGCTTGGGATATGATTTCTCTCATAAAAGACCTTAGCCTGAGATTTCTGGTACATGATTGTGTTAAGGGACGGCAGGGTTTTAAAATGTTTTATCAGTAAGTTGGCTTTTAGTAAAATCTAGTATATGACATAATATATTCATTATTTGTATCTGAATGACAGATACCATCCATCATATTAAAAAAAAATGTTAAGTGCATATTTTATTTTATTTTATTCTAAAATGTGTTTATTGGTGTTGATGTTATGTAAGACCAGGGCAAGAGAATCTCAATAGACTTCTTTGTCGTCATGTCATGTCACCCTTCAGCTCCCCCGCCACTGATTTGTCCTTTTCTGATCCCGTCCTCACTGCTTTTTCCACTGCCATAGATGGCCCACTACTTCTTGCCACCTTATTTGCTGCCGCTGATTGTCCTCTGTTGCCTTCTCAACTGCCACCAATTGCCCTTCTGTCCTTACTGCTTTCTTCACTGACAATCATACAAGACAATAAATTCCTGCCTATCCTGCTGCCAATCTAGTGGTCTTCACCACTACCTCTACTGTGGCTGAAAGGTCCACCGCTGTGGGCGATTCTCGTCTGGTCTATGTTAATATCTAGGCTGCCACCAATTGCCCTTCTGTCCTTACTGCTTTCTTCACTGACAATCATACAAGACAATAAATTCCTGCCTATCCTGCTGCCAATCTAGTGGTCTTCACCACTATCTCTACTGTGGCTGAAAGGTCCAACGCTGTGGGCGATTCTCTTCTGGTCTATTTTAATATCTAGGCTGCCACCAATTACCATTCCCTTCCAGCATCTCCATTGTCAATGATCATTCTCGGGACCTGAGCAGTGAGCAGATCTGCACATGTGGCGCCCAATTTAGCAGTCTGGTGCATGGGGCCCACTAGAAAATTATGCTGTGGCCCAGTCCAAGCCTGAAGATGTCAGGGGCCCTGACACTTGCCCAGGTCTGACCAGTGCTGATCAAGGGCCAGTGTAAGACTGCTGATTTAAGTGGTTCCATTTAGCTAAGTAATGTCTTTTAAATGCGTGGACCAAACCACATGAGCCTTGAAATTTACATTTCCCAAATTTCCCCACCGATGTTCCTTAGCATTTACTCCCAGGAACCCCGAGAATGCAATGCCTTTTTTGTGGCTATGATGTGATCAAAATATACTTTGGTAATTGTGTGGTCCAAGATCCTGTACATGCGCACACCCGGCTATGCGCAGTGCTTATAATGGTCCTTTGTAAGACTCCTGATGAAAGTGGTTCCCTTTAGTTAACTAGAGTATTTTTTATAAAAATAGCTAGTTAAAGAGGACCAAAATCCCCTGACCCTTTAAATGTCACACATTTCCCAGCCAATGAACTAACAGTAGAACTAACATCTTCTGTTGTTCCTTATTATTTGCCTTCAGAATCCCAAGAACACAATCCCCATTTTTGCAGCTTTGATGTCATCAAAATATACTCTGGTACTCTGATCTGAGATGCCGCATGTGTGCACTGTGCAGACTCCAGCTATCACTTATAACCACAGAATGAAGGGGCAGACAGGAGCAATTGCATAGAGGTAGTGTTAAATGTTACAGTGTGCACCGGACCCGATGATATTTGTAGCATTGGTCACCGGGGGGGGGGGGGGGGGGCTTCAACCGTGATCTAAACAGATGCTGTGAAAGATCTAAAAAAAACGTTCTAAAAAGGTACACCTCAGCCTTGCACAGTTGAGAAAAAACTCCCCTAAACTCACTTGTCCCATCTGCATGCATGATACTGAATCATTGTCAGCACAATGTTTTCATTGCATTCAGCACTCCTGCATTCACACCAAGCTAAAACGCGGATTGACCGATTTTCTCCTGGTCACAGCCATCTTGGTCACCCAGACTGGGCTTAACAAACATACACCACAATGCAAATCATAAGGAAACCTGCAGGCCAAAGGATGCCATTGAGGGGGGAATGTAGACCATGGCAGGAGGGAAAAAAAGAAAAACAATTTTTATGTGAAACAATCCGACTTGCAATATACTCTTTATGATTTGGCCTTTTGATGATATTTATATTTAGCACATTCATGTTCAGTGTTCATTCCCGAAAACCAACTTTAATCCCTATAAACCTTATTAGTACTCAGATTCAGCTACCCGCTGAACCAAAATATACCATATTGACTGCATCAAGCAATACCATGTGAGATAGGAGAGAACATTTGGGCCAATTCGGGTCAGGGGTTCATTATCATTCCCAAATGTTTGTCATCAGTTGCCAATTATCTCAAGTAGAATCTAGGTGTCAGGGATTTCTCAGCGGGGAAATCCCAATTGTAAAAAGTTACCAGAAATTGAGACAGAGACAGAAATGGCTAAGGGGAAACCTTGTTTAATAGTGAAAAACAGTGATAACCACACATCAAACACACTACAATCAAACTGCTGTACAGATTACAAGGGGAACATATAACACATGTGTAAGGAAACTGTACATATATACAGGTGAAAACAACACGCTCAGGCTGTACATACACAAGATGGAGTCCGGAAACAAGCATGCATAGGGATCAAAGGAAAGTCCAAATTCCAAGGTGGAAACACGGCTGAGATAGGGGGAGCAAAACACAAGAGCTGAGGCAGGAGTCCTGGGTGCAGGGTTCAGATTTCAGGGTACCTGGGATCTAGGTACAGCGTTCTGGGATCAAGATGACAAAACAATGCTAATCCACTGCCTGAATGAACTGATCAGCTTAAATTGGCTGAGAAGTCACAGGTGCTGGCTGATTACCAGCACCTCTGCAGGACAGAGCCATCTCCTGGTGGATCAGCATATTGCAGGGGAAGGTTCCAGAGAAAGAGCCAGCCAGAAGCAATATTAACCAGCGGCACACTTTGAAGCTTAAGGAGGAACTCCAACCCTGATACTAGGTATATGGGATGTCCGTCACCAAAAATGTGTTAAAAGCCAAAAAACAGCAATTTAAAGTGCTTTTGAAGCAATTGTATACCTAGAAGGTATTGTAGGCTTGTATTAAGTTCAGGTGGCAGAAGATCAGGTTGGTCTCACCAAGGACCACCTGTTAGAATCTCATATACCACCAGTGGTAGCATACTACTGGTTGGAAACCCCTAGTCTAGACTGAATCTCAAACTCTGCTGACTTCTCAGATCAGACTACTCAGTAGTATGAGCGGACATTTACTACCATAGGTAAAGTGGAGTACTTCAATATTATTTACTTTATTTTCTCAAAAAGGTTGCACACAGGATGATGTTAAATAAAACAGAAAGAGCAAGAAACCACTAGACTTAATGTATCACTTGTTTCATGTCACATATTCATCAAGCTGCTTTTTTTCAGACTGTAAAGTGCTGCAATAATTCCCAGGGATCCGATCCCAAGTGTGGAAAATCTCCTTTAGCTGACTGTTACATTTGTGTAACATAGTGTGCTCTAATGTGTTCTTACAATGCCTGTAATGCCTAGTATACCCAACAAACATTGTAAGGCTGTATCTGATAAAGCCATAGCCCAATGGCTATAGTTCTGATGGAACTACTCCATTAAAATGCTCAGTTTAAAGGATAACTGTAAAGGCAAATAAGCACTGGTTTTTGCCAGGTGTGCCACATTTACCAAATGAAATGTGCCATGTTCACCTGACTGTATGTACTGTGCCCACGTGAGCTGAATTTACCACTAGTCCAGCAAACACCATTGGAATAAATGTTTGTTGTGCCAAGATTGGCTTTTTAGTTGATTTTTACATTGATACCTGATAATTTAAGCTTTATAGTTATTTTAGTAGCATTCAAAACACAACTAATGAAACTGTACTTTATTTAACTGTATACAAATTTTTTATAACTTTTTACATTTATAAGGTTTTTCAAACAACCAAGACACTCCTGAGACACCACACATATATTCTGAGACCCATAAACTGCTGACATGAGCTGTAAAAGTGTAAAGAAATTCTTTAATATCCATAACCAAATTAGACGCAGCAGCTCGTCCAGCCAGTGAAACCCAACAAAATTGTAGCAAAGTCCAATCTCCCTATCTTCACTGCTACAATTATAGCTCTGTTTGCTTGTATTATACTGTAGCTCAGTTTGCGCTATGTTTCCAAGTTGCAGCACACACTTTAAGAAAAGCCTTTATGTATTTCTAATCAGCTAACATAAGGACTAAATTAGTGACAAAATAATAATTAGGGAGCAAGGTAGTGGATAGTTAGGGGGCAATTTTAAGCCCAAGTTGGGATAACCCAGGGGAAGGAAATTCAATGAACAAAAATCTTTTTTCAGGTCAGCTTTAAGTGTAGGACATTACATCAGTTTTCATACGACACAATAAATAGTAACTATAGTCAGTCCTACAAAAAGCAGAATGAACTTTGCACCATTATCCCATTGGAATAATTACATTATGTAGAAGGGGTGACAGGCAGAGCTGAAATCAGCAACAGGTAAACCTAAGGAGTGAGTGGCCCACCAGAGGGGCAGGGAGCGTTGGTAGTGGATGCTCGCATAAGGGGTGTATAGTTGTACTATACCAAGTTTGTTATAACACACCACAAAGGGACCCACTGAGATTTCATCCCCCTTGGGCCCACATACAGAAATCTAGAGCCGACCCTGAAGACAAGAACTGAGTTTTGACTTGATATCATGAAAAGAGAAAACAAAGAGACACATACTGTAATCTCCAGAGCCCAGTTACCTAATTCAAGAACACTTGCCTCTTTTTTCATTTGTACACCTGTCCCTAAGGAAAGCTCTGGTCTGCATTTCTGAACACATCAAGCATTAGTAATGAACGTGACGTCTTCTTTTACAATTTAAACGATTGCTGTAACATGGTTCAGTGGATAAAGAGAACATACTCGTTGCGCATTACAGCTGCTTGATGGCAGAGACATGACTGCACCTGGAATTGCAACAGGAAGACACTTTTCTGTTTTATTAAACATTAAAGGAGCACTATCGCGAAAAATGGGCCCAATAATAAAAATCCATATAAATATCCTAGATGGTGAGTTGAGGGGTGACTTATACACGGCATCAGGAAATGTCCTGCCAGGCTTGTTTTTTTGTTTTAATGGAAGAAAGAGGAAATCACAGGCGACAGGTTCTGTGAAGTGGCAGGGACAGTGCGAGCGGCAGACACAGCTGCCTCCGCCACTCATACTGTCCCTGACACTTCTCCACGGCGCCAGCACGCAGAGAGACCCAGACTATACAGTGGTTTGCGTGGCTGACGCTCGAGCATCGGCCGTGCCCACCACTATATTAAGCCGTGTGTCTGTGTGTGAAGACGGCGGTGACAGCGGGAAGGATTCAACGTTGAGTTTACTTTTTTTCTTTTGTTTACTTTTCCTATGGGGAATGCAAAGAGGGGGAATGCCACACTACCTATATGGGAATGCGGGGTGGGGGGGGGGAAGATGCCCACTACCTATATGGGAATGGGGAGGGATGCCACACTGCCTATATGGGAATGCGGGGTGGGGGGGGGGAAGATGCCACACTACCTATATGGGAATGGGAAGGGATGCCCACTACCTATATGGGAATGGGGAGGGATGCCACACTGCCTATATGGGAATGGGGAATGGGATGCCACACTACCTATATGGGAATGGGAAGGGATGCCCACTACCTATATGGGAATGGGGAGGGATGCCACACTGCCTATATGGGAATGGGGAATGGGATGCCACACTACCTATATGGAAATGGGGAGGGATGCCACACTGCCTATGGGATGGGGGCATCCCACACTGCCTATGGGAATGAGATGTGTGCATGCCGCACTGCCTATGGTATGGTATGGAGAATGATTTAGCTTTACTGGATAAATGGTCAACACTGTGGAAACTGTAGTTTAATGTCTCTAAATGTAAAATCATGCACTTGGGTAGAAGGAATCCCTGCTCTGAGTACCTCTGAGTACCGTATGGGCAGTATTGTGTTAGCCAGGACCTCGGAGGAGAGAGATTTAGGGGTACTGATTACTGATAGCTGCAAGATGAGTGGACAGTGTAGCCAGGCAGTGGGAAAAGCAAGCAGGATGCTCGGCTGCATAGATCGAGGCATCACCAGTAGCAAGTGGGAGGTTGTGATGCCGCTGTATAGAGCCCTGGTGAGGCCACAGCTAGAATACTGTGTGCAGTTCTGGAGACCTTACCTGCAAAAAGACATTATTCAAATAGAACGGGCAACAAAAATGGTGGAAGGACTTAACCTTAAAACTTCTCATGAGAGACAGAACTTAATTGTACTGGAGGACAGAAGGGAGAGAGGGGACATGATGGAGACCTTTAAATATGTGAAAGGATTGAATAAGGTTCAGGAGGGAAGTGTTTTTAAGAAGAAACTTAATGATAGAACAAGGGGGCACAACCGTGAGCATGTAGCTCAACACAACATTGTGTACCTGGCTGTACCACACTATTTACTTATTCCACGTCCTCTAAAATAGCACCAGACAAACAAAACACCAAAATAAAATAATAACAGTGGATCTGGTCTTGCCAATGTTAAAGGAGCACTATCACGATATTAAAAACTCATATAAACTCGTTGGCTAATGAGAGGAGGGGTCACTTATACAAACTCCTGCCTTACTTGTGTTTTTTTTCCCCTGGTAGGAATAAAATCCAGGGGTGCCAGTTTTAGTGTATCGCTGATGTCCTCTTCCTTCCATAAATAAAAATAAAAAACAAGCCATCCTGGATATTTCTTGATGCTGGGTGTATAAGTGACTGTTCCCTCCACCTTTCCAAGGGGGGGGGGGGTTATGACTTTATATTTGTTGCACATTAATCTCTAATACTTCTATTAGATATCTATATTTTAATACTGCAAACATCAATAATCACATTATTCACATATAATCACAAAACATCATATAACATCCAATGCTGTATGACAATAATTAGCTTTCCTCCCAACACCCCCCCCCCTCCCACACACACACACACACACACACACACACACACACACACACACACACACAAATACACACCTGATGGCATCAGGTTTTGCGGACTGGTAATTTACATTGCTCGACTATAATATTGTAGTTGTGCAACTTTGTGTGTGTTGGTTAATTTCCCACACAGGTTATATGAGCAATCATATTACTAGGAGACAGTGCTAGATGTTATATGGAGGTTTTTCGCAATCGCCTAATTTGTATCAAATTGATGTGCCCAGCCAGCCGCTGGGCAATGCTACTCCCTCGGCGGCCATGCCCACTCTACAATTTTGAGATCGCCAATTGGGTGATCTCAAGATTGCTAGATGATGTAGGCAAGCTGGTTGACCATGTCCCCGGCTTTTGATTCGAGTGCGCACACTCCCACGGCCAGTAATTCAGATAGGCTGGGCAAGAGAGGGCCCACAGCTTCAGGGAAGCCGGGGATGCAGTGGCTGGCAATCGCAGCGTCGCTGCAACCCCCCTCTGTGGATAGGTGAGTTTACCACCGATAGGGTGCCCAGGGGGCTGCTAGTAGATGAAAACCCTTGCACCGTGGCCCTGAAGTCTTTTAAATTCCACGGCCGTAGTGCAACTTTAACACAGGGGATTATATTATTAATCTAATTTAGCCTATATGTCAATATTAAGTGAATTGGATTTTAAAACTTTGAGTTTCATGCAAACCTCATGTAATAAGGTGAAATGATATAGAGAAAGCACGTGCCATGTCATCAGCTCAAACAATTGTATAGAAACCTTTAAAATCAAGTTTACCTTGTTTGATGTGAATGCTGACAGCACTGAATGCTGACATAAGCCTCACTATTCCTTAAAGTGGATCAAAACTAGGCATCTATAAGAGTCAAATACACAGTCTCTAAGTCTAGTTGAATACCCAGCCCTCGGTGTGTGAAACCCCATAGAAAGGTCACCTTGCCAACGATCCTTTGGCCCATGTGCAGCTGGTGGCAGCATATTCCGCGTCCGCTGTAACTATATGGGATGCAAGGGCTGCCAACGCAGATCGCAGAGAAGCTAAACTCCCATTAAGCCAAATCATGATTCTCCAGGGGGACAGACCAGTACCCAGGATAGTAAAAAAATGTTGTCCACTTTAACTAGACTTTAGCTAAGCACAGACTGGCTGCTCATTTGCTAGCACAGTAAATCAGACTCAGTTCCTTTCCTTCACTTTTAGGGCCTATTCAACGCTAAGAGTTTCTAGTTTCTAGTCTACTGTATTTAAAAGCAGACCTTAACTTTCACAAATTATAACCCTGAGTTTTTCCAAGATCCCACAATTACTTGCTGACCTGCAGTGGAAATGTGAGCGACTAAAATTCTGCTAAGCATGAGATATGATCTACCGTATTTGCCGGCGTATAAGACGACTTTCTGCCCCTGAAAAACATGCTTCCAAGTGGTGGGGTCGTCTTATACGCCGGGTGCACGGGTGACCAGGGGCGTATTTGCCGCAATTTGGGACTCCTCCACCAGCAGCGCCGCTCGCTCGCCCTCCCTCCCAATCATCTATAATTAGGTCGCGGGCACTTGCGCGCGTGTTCCCCGCTGCGCCGATCGGCACCCTGCTGCCCATCACCCCCCCCCATCACCTGCCAAGGGGCTCTCACGTGCGTGCCCGGGGTCTCCATGCTGATCTCGGAAGCCGCCTGCCCTTACCGCCTCCCCTCCAATCAGCTGCTTCGGTGCCCGCCCCCTCCAGGAAGCAATGCCAGCGCGGGACTAGAGAGAGGCAGTTAGGCTCCGCCCACCTGCTGATTCAAACTCGTGACCAGGGCTGATTCAGACTCGTGACTGCAGCAGAGACCTGAGGACCGCGGAGGAAAAGGTAAGGAGGGAATATAAATATATTTTGTTAAATATTTTTTAAAAATGCATATTAGATGATGATTTTGTCATGAGAGTGTGTGTGTGTACAGAAACCATGAAAACATTTTTTTCCCAGTTTGGCCGTGGGGCTCCAGCACGCATACCCGCATGGCCAGCTGGCGTCCTTCCCCAGGGGCATCCCGCATGGGTGCCGATCAAACTCCTCAGTGCCACCCCCCCCCCATCATCTGTGATTTGGTCGCAGGCACCGAGCGTGCACTGTCCATGATTGTAGAAACCAGGGGCGGTGTTGCTGGTGGAGGAGTTTGCCCCTGGGGAAGGATGCCAGCTGGCCAGATTTACTTGTTGGTCGCGGTGCATGCACGCGGGAGCCCCATGGCCAAACTGGGGAGGCGGCCGTCCATGACTGCAGAAACCAAGAAAACATTTTTTGTCCGGTTCGGCTGTGGGGCTCCCGCGCGCATGCCTGTGTGGGTGCACTTGCCCCGCGATCAACAAGTAAATCTGGCCGGCTTACCCAGGGGCATCCCGATTTGGAATGTCCGGGGGGGAAGATCAGAGGCCAGCCCCCACAATACTCAAAGACACTCACCTCTTCCAGGTCCAATGGTGCATGCGCAGGCTCTGGTCCAATGAGAGCGGCCACTGTCACTGTGTAATTGGGCAGGTGGCTCGCATTAGAACTAATGGGGATCCCAGCCTGTTGAGTTACGCAGTGACGGTGAGCGGCTTTCATTGGACCAGAGCCCGCGCATGCACCATTGAAGCCAGGTAAGGTAAGTGTTTACTGGACTTTCTGGGGGGTTATACACAGCGGGGTATCCTGAACTGGGATGCCCGCTGTGTAACCCCTCCCCCCCAGAAGCCCCGCTAAAAATGTAAACTAAAGCAAATCTGATGTTCTTTCACGTTTTATTTGGTGTGTGGAAGGTGTGCGGAAGAGGGAGTAGTCTTATACGGCGAGTATATAACAAACTCTATATTTTGAGTGGAAATGTTGGGGGGGTCGTCTTATACGCCGGCAAATACGGTATGTCATATTTTAAGATTAGTCTCAGCCACCACAGTGCAAATCATATTCAAAACCAATCCTGGGTTTTGAGCTGTGCCCCAGAGGCATCAAAATTTAAATTTGGAATGCTCCACTGTTGCTTGTTGGTATTCTTATCTCGGCAGTTATCCACAGAAAACTGAATGTAAAGCTAGTCGCTGGCTGGTTCCCTTTGACTGTGCGTATGCCATTCATAGTAGTCTGTCGCAAGGGATACCGCTGAATCGCATGAAAGCTAAGAATGCTGCTAAATCAGGGGATATCACACGGGGGGGCATACAAAATTGGGATACCCCGCGGGCAGGGGCCAGGTAATAGACTGGCCGAAAAGTCTAATATACTCCAGGGATGGGTTTGGACCTCTTTTTTGGTCTAAAGGGTTGGATAGAGGATACAGGCCTTGCTCTCACCTGTACTCGTAAACAGACCTATCCTTTCCATCTCCCACCAGGTTCAGGGAAATGTTTGAGATGGTACCCTTGTCCATTTCGTCATTGTAAACAAAGGTCAGACTTGTCCTATTTTCATAACTACGCTATGTTTACTGCATTTACTGTACCAAACAACATGTGCCATCTTCATCTGATGATGCTGTGTTTGCTCTATTCACTTCTAGTTCAGCATGGTTGGGCGAATGGTGCCAAACACTTTTTCAATTCTCCAGCTAACCCCATTCGATTAAATGATTTTGTTTGGCTTCTCCAAAAAACAAGACACTCGCGAGACACCACACATATATTCTGAGATCCATGCCATGCTAATATAAGCTGTAAAGTGTGTTTTCAATAAGATTTCTTTCATTTTTGAAACCAGATCTGCCACAGCATTTCTCCACCTCCACTCTTCCAGCCGATGAATTGCAGCGAAACCCAGAAAAATGGCAGCAAATAGTCTGCTCTCACTACATCCACCGCTACAATTATAGCTCTGTTTGCTAGAATTATTGCTCATTTCACAGCTATGTTGTAGCGCACATTACTGTTTGCTTTACAAAGGCACTTTTTTTCCTTTTAAGCCACATTTGTAGAGGCCTTTTTATCTTATTTTCCCACATCCCTTAGACCTGAAACTGCTTTTAGGACAATTACCATGATACCATGATTACCATTGACAAAACAAAGTGTGCAAAGCTGCATATTAGTTTATATACAGTATATTTGGTCAAATTTATGTTATTATTCCTTATTCCATAGATCCCTTTACTTTAGACATAGGTGAAATGTAAAAAGCCAGATTTACGCCTGTTACATTCTGCTCCGTTAACAAGATAATATCACAGGAGTCTCGCTGTGCCTGGAGCCACAGATTTATCCCAATTATATGCTTGGTGCCATAAAGTTATGAATACCATTAATCTTTTAAATGTTAAAATACTTCTTTTGTATAGGTCAACCTGCTCATAGAACACCTAGTAAAAAGCAATTATCTAGACAGAACTGTAATGGTAACATGTATGGCCATTGTGCTTTATGACATAATGCTAATAAATAAGTCTTTAATGAGGGTGTAATAGAAAGTTTAGATTTATGTGACATGATACATCTTAAGGTTAACAGGTAACAAAAGCATTCTTGCATATCTGCTGTGCTGAACCAAATGCATGGGGACACGCAACATGGCTGTGGGAATTGGCTTCCAGTTAGACACACAAACTTCAGTGAGATCATAGTTTTGTTCCACATAGAAAGAACCCATTTTCGACCATTTTCTCACATGTCTAGTTTTTCCCATCTTTCCTTAGATCTCAAGTTTTGGTTTACTTAAGTTAATAGACGTCTATTGCCTAATAGAAGAAATGGTACCCCAACATTTTGAACTAAATGTACCCCTGCTACAAAGAGGGTTAAATCACTCCTGCTGATTCTAGGAATTGGCCATGGTGGTTTTAGACTCAGCCACAGAAACCAAGGCTTGACATTAAAGTCATTCTGCAGGCAGCCAAACCCCCCCACTATATTCACCTTTTATCTCCCACAGGTGATCTCTGATAGTCCAGTGGTCAGACACTTACCAGATCGCCCAATCACAGTCCAACGCTACCCACACAGCTGCCACTATCGTCTAGCTGTTCATGTTCATTCAACGCCCAATGGACCACCCCACGACATACTTTACAGCCACTATGCCATAAATGGGGGCTGGCGATGGCGCAGGGTGAGCCATCAGGTGTTGACTTGAGCAGCTTGAAGATGACGGCGGTGGAGGGGCTGCGGATGGCGTGGGACTGGATCATATGAGCTGCTAAATTTCTGAGCGCCAGACTATCAGTAACCGCCAGTGGGGGATTAAAGGTGAGTACAGCATTATTTATTTGACTGCCTGCTGTTCTTATATGAGGCCTCTATTGAGAAACTCAAATGGTCAATGTGGTTAGGACACAATTTCACACCAGCTTCTTGGCTGGTAAGTGAATCCCGTAGGTGCTGTAGGTAGGTCAGTGTAACTGTGAGCAGGGCATCTTCTTTCAGTTGGAGATTCGGGCCAGGGATAGTACAAGCAGATAAAGCAGCCAACTACCTACAGTTGACCAGCCTGTACTGAGGTAAAGTCTAGGTAAAGTCCAGTCTGTACAGACTTCCATGCCCTGGCCCCCTCCCTTGATGCGGAGGCAGGAGGGAGGGGGGGGGGTTAGAAAATCCTTGTTCCAAGTCCAGCCCTTCAAGGGCCGCAGGGAGGCTGTACAGACTAGACCTCTGCTTTAAGGAATAGTGAGACTTAGGTCATAGTTAATACCGCACAACCCTCATCACAATATATAATGTCATAAATGTATCTAAGATTGCTTAAGCTGATTACATGGCATGTGCTCTCTTTATATCAATTTAGCATATGACGCTCACATAAGGCTCAGAAAATTGTTTATAAAAAATGTATTTAAACCGGACTTTCAGCATCATTTTATGAAAAGCCGAAACACTTAAAAAAACGATTCCCCAGCATCTAAAATTAATATATTTTCTGTTTTTTTAGTCACTCACTTTTTATTCTTACCCCTGCTGGGCTGCAACTCTGTTCAGCACTCTAGGATACGGGCGCCGCCATCTTGATTCAGAAGCATCACATACAGAGGAGAGGAGAGTGGACAAAAGTGCAGGGGGCAGGGTTATAGCTGTGTTTTGCACAGACAGAGCAAAGTCGGGAAAAGGGTGGGGTCGGGAAAAGGACAGCAGTCCCAGGATGCAGAACGGCACAGTCAGAAGACGCCTCCTGTTTGCAAGCAGCCTGAGACTCCATGTGCTGCCATCTTGGATGTTTAAAGGATCAGAAAATGCAATAGATGCAGGTAGGATGATTTTTAATGTGAACAATCTGTATGTACAGGGTAGGGGAAACATAAAATAGGCACTAATTCAGGGTAAAGGTCCGGTTTAATCATTACATAGATCAAATTAGATCAAATATGCAGGGGTTTAGATCTTTATATTGCCCTGCAACCAAATATATTGACTGTATAATGAAATTCCAGCCCATTGTGTGTGTTAAAATACATGGGTTTATTATAGCTGTGTGGTGCTGTGTCTGCTGAGTTGGCCAGTGAATACCCATATTTTAAAAGTTTTAAAGACCCAAATTTAAAGGTTCAAAAATAAATGAAGCAGAGATGACTGAAAGCAGCACCCATCACAGCCAGCATGGGGAGAGCAGAAAGCAGGATAAATGACCCTTTTGTCTGGAATGTCCCTTTAAGGAGTCAGGCTCACTTGCACTCCTAATAAGTCAAGCACAACAAATAAAAGTAGGGCCTTACATGTATACAGTGACATTTCAGGACATGTATATTATAGCCCATAGTGCACACAATAGGCTTGATTCAGTGCCTAGCATGTCAGCTAGTGAAGCAGGCTTTTCTCAATGCTGGTGAGAAATGTCCAGCACTGAATCAAGCCTAATGTGTACATATGTGACTGCTTTGTAGGGTTTGTCATTAGGAATACTACATTAGTATGCTAGAATTGTATATACAGAGGCGACAAAGCTCAGAGAGACATATATTGGGATGTACTATCCTTCCTGCTGTGACTGTTACATAAAGATAAAAAGCCTGTTAGCTCCTTGCTGAGATGTCTATTGTGTTACAATATTTAAGCCAAACCACAATTCATTTATCTTAATTGCTTCTATTGTAGTGATCAATTCTAGAGCAGTCATGAGCCTTTTATTGGAATTCAGATAGCTTAAATTGCAATGTGATGTGCGCATTGCACTGTGGGATGGGAAAGGCTATCTAAAGATTGTCTCCTCTTTAAGCATCTGAATATATTTTTAGAGTTATACATATATAATGAAATGATGTTAAAGTTTATAGATTGACATATATTGCGGGGATACAGCACTAGAAAACTCACTATTACAGGGACACATACAGGCATTTTGTGCATCATTTACCAAACTGTTTTACTTTACAGTGTAAAAGAAGAATTTACTATTGCAGTACTGGTTGTGAGGGTACAGCAACACAGGTTGGCATGCAGAACAGGTTTTAGCTCACATAGGGATCACTGTTTCCATAGGATACAATGGACATGTTACACAGCATTTCATTTCAACTTTTTCTTACCCAAATTGTGTCAGTGGAGCATCAGTAAGGTGGGTCGACTTATGCGTGTGTCTAGAGAGCGCTGAACAATGGCGTGCAGGGGGCACAGAGCAAGTGTAATTTAACTGCTTCCTGCCCGTCTGCCCACTGGTTCTCTATTGTCTGATACGCCTACCTCACACTGTGTGTGTGTGTGTGTGTGTGTGTGTGTGTGTGTGTGTGTGTGTGTGTGTGGGGGGGGTCTGCACGCTACCTGTTATGAAGTGATTGGGGGGGAGATTCTGCACACTGCCTTTTATAGTGTATTTGGGGGGGGGGGGGTTGTACACGCTCCATGTTATTGGGGGGGGCATTGAGGGGACTTTGCATGCTGCCTGTTATTGGGTTCTGGGGGGGTGCATACTACCTGTCAGGGCCGGATTAAGTGCGGTGGAGGCCCCTGGGCACAAAATCTGATGGAGGCCCCAGACACAGTATTTTTTTTTTCCTTTAAAATAATAGTCCAGCCAAGTAACTGATTGGTGGTTGTCTGGCACCCGCCTACTTACTGGATCATCAGATCGAGTCCCTTGTGTCACCATTGTGCGGGTGTGTGCTGCTCGGGAACTCCTGCTTTGCCATTCTGGACGGGGGTAGTATATTCTCTCAGCTGGTCCAGCAGAAAACAGTTCCCTGCATCACTGTAGTGTTGCTGACGGCGGCTTTGCTGCTCTAGACTCTGGCCCTTATTTTACAAGGGATAGCGACAGGTAACGCCTGGTGAGCGACCGGTAATGACGGGCACGAGAACGCCGGCTCCCCACCACAATCACACATTTATCAAGCCGATCCTGCTTAGCGACTGAGATAGCGCCAGATAGCGACTCATTCATCATTATTCCAGCCTCCGCGACAGGTATCACCTCTCGCTACCTGGCGCTCCCCAATGCATTTCAATGGAACAATCTTTAAATATTCATAATTAATTCATAATAATGTTTTTTTTTTTTTTTTTTTTTTTAAATGTGAAAAATTCTGTGACCACTTCTGCCATGTTAGATATTTTTTTTTAAGGTAAAAAAAAAAAAACTTTGTGCAGAATTGATATTACAGGTCTGATATTAATGTATTCATATTACAAAATGTAATTAAAAACTTGTTTTTTTTTTGGTTTCCAAAAATATGGTTGTTTGGGGGTTAAAAAACTACTTTTAACCCATCGCCGCCAGCGCTCTGGGGTTTAAACATGCATTTCACAGCGTGAGAATTTTTGGAGCGTGAGAGCCGGTCGTTCTGACCAGTCGCTATCATGCGCTCCCATACAGCGCGGAACCTGTCAAATAGCGACTCATCACCCCGTACACCGAGTCGCTATCAACAACTGAACAACGGCCAAGCACAGCGACTACTAGCGGGCGCTGTGAAAATACTGCTACAGTCGCTCAACTGTCGCTACCTGCCGCTATTAATGAATCGGCCTCCCCATGTCCTGCCCTGTGGTGGCTTTGTCTGCAGGTTTGCAAAAACAAAACTGGTTCGCCAGGCTCGTGAGATCCCCCACTGCCTCCAATAGATTTGTTGCTGCGCCCTGCAGGCTGTCAGACCAAAAACTAAAAAGCCTCCTTTTCAGGGCAAGGGGTGGAGGCCCCGGGACGTGTGCCCCTTGTACCTCCTCATAATCCGGCCTTGGTACCTGTTATTAACACACATTTAAATAAGCCTACCAAGTATATATAAATAAACTGTGTAATCTGATAAGAGAGTGGGTTCTTTTTCCTTCCCTCGCTATATTCCTCTTTCTGTCTAGACTGGTAATAGCTGTTTTAGCTTTTACGGTATTTTTAGCTTTTACGGTATTTTGTATATAGCTTTTGATGTGCACTCCAAAAAATAACAACAAAATGTATTAAAGTGACTTCATGTACTTTTATTCCAAGCATGTACATCTAGCAACAGAGAATGAAGAAGAAATAGCTCTAGTGAGGGAAGTTTATGTTTGGAAACTGAATAAACTGAATTCATCAAGCAGAAAGTCCATTGAGTTCATAAGGACTACAAGTGGCCAGCACAGATTATGGGCTTCCTGTGTCAGTCCATGGATCCACTGTTGTGGTTGTTGGCAGCCGAACCCTATTGGTTGCCAATGGAGTGGTGAACATGCAAATGGAGCTGCCCTGAACACTGGAATTAAGAACAGTGAGTATTTTGCCCAATAATCCTAGGGCATGTCCAGTAGACAACCTTTTCAAATAGCGATGCTCAGGGAATCAGGAGTAAAATAACTGACCTATAGTATGTTTTGACCTCAGGTCCGCATTAAAGGAAACGACAGTGTTCAATTACATTTTTAAAGGTGTCCATTATTGGGTCCCAAAATGATGTAATCAAGATGCTGAGCTTATCTCTTATTTACTTCTTTTTTGTTTGCAACTCTTTCTACATTATAAAAGTAATGGTTTTCTCTAGCAACAATGGGTTTACAACTGTATGCAAATTGGTATGTTTGGTGTATGGAGCAAAGACTTTCAGTGCGATAAAAGTCTAATTAGCTGAGGCAGAGATGATACTCCACATTCATTCACTCAGAGGTTTAACTCCTCTTGCTCTAATTCAGTCTCTTCAGAGGGGATCACAATTGTGTGTTGAAGTAAATAAAGGGTTACTGGCAGCATTCTCACCTGGGGAGCAATGTCTCTCATTAATGCTGCCTGATTTTTTAAGGCCTTCTTTGTGTGTGGGGGGGGGGGGGGGTCTCACTCTTGCAGTGGAAGGCTTCTGGGATTTGTAGTCAACAGAAATACTGAAGATCTTTACTCAAAGCCAAAACCCAAGGCAGCATAGAGCCACAGAAATGTAAAAGGAGGCAGCATTATTATAAGTAAATCACACAGTCTCCTGTTTATTCTACATTACAGAAAAAGAAAACAGTAAGGCAGGACACTTTACTTTCAGTAACGTAAACATTTTTACTAGATACATATGTATAATAACATTATTACAAAGTCTCCTTTTTTAAAAGGACACTCATTTCTAAAGTAAATGTGACTGCCCCTTTTCTACCCCCTCCATACTCCAACACCGTGAGGGGGTTAAAAAAAGTGAATGCACCCAGCCAATAACTCACAGTTTTTTTATATTAGCAAATGTGTGTTTTATTGAAGATATTACACTACCTCCAATCTGTTGTCTCTTGGCAAAGTGGATTCTACCTCTAAAGCAGAACAAAACTCATATTGGGATACCCTGCTGTGTAAAACACCCCCGGGGCACCGCAAAACTCACATGCTTCCTGGTGTCCTCAGTTCAACATCCAGCAGCGCATCTTCAGGCTGTGAGTGTGCTCCTGCTCCCGGCCATTAAGATAGTGTAAACAATTTAATACTCCTTAATAGCTCGTCAAACTTATGTAAACAATTTACTCTAATATCTCCTTGAAGGGCTCCCCCAAATTATGTAATAACTAAAATATTAATAATATTATATATATTTATCCTGTCTGGCTTGACTAAAATAGGCAAACACATATACAAATATTATCAATATCTGGCCAATGATAACACAATGGATACACGCAAAAGACTGTAGGTTCTTTCGACTTCCGGTATATGCGAAGGACACTGAGACAAATGGTAAATAAAGAGATATATTAACAAGATGAAAACAGTATTATTGGTGAACCAATAAAACCAGGAACCGCGCTTCTAACAATATATAAAGTGAATATTTTAACACTCAGAAAAAATTTGCTCAACGTGATAAAGTCCTTATCTCAAAAAAGACCCAATAAAGTATATAACAAAAGAAAACACAGAGCATAAATAAATAAATAGACCACAATATCTAAGAAAAAAGCATAGAAGAAAGTCCAAATGCTGGAAAAATGTTGAAAAAAAGTGTAAAGACTGAAATATCCCACGGTGCATGCACTTCACATGTACATGTGCAAAATGATCCACCACCAAACGTGCAAACTCTTACCGACTTCCAAGCATATATAGAGCCTCCAAAACCTGGTTCACAGCGTTGTTATCACCAATCGAACCCAATGCAGGTTATGCGCTAATCAAGCATGCCAATTGCAAACTCCTCAGACTCCTCCTCATACACAAAGCACTTCCAGATGGTATGCACACAATAAACGCTGTTCCCACAATTCTTCTGTATCAGTTGTCACAGTTATCAGGTACAACTCAGATGATGGTAATGTATGGATTATAAAAACAGAAAACCAAAAATAGTGTAATTCTGCAAGACTAGTCTACTTTAATAAAATCCAAAGATGCACTCACATAATAAATGAACAAGATCAGCATTAAAAGCACAAAGCCGGTCTCACCAACGCTGGAATCAGACGCCTGCCGACTCCTTCCCAAATATCTGGCAATAATAGTCCAAACGTGAAAAGTTCAAAAAGATAAAAAAGATAAAAAACAATCCTGGATCCACCGCTCGCCACCGCCGACGCGTTTCGTCGCCGCAAAGCGACTTTAACTAGGCTGGTGGTGCGGCAGAGCGGTGGAGCTTATATGCAAGAAAAAGATTGAAAAGTCCGGTCACGTGACTCCAGTCACATGTTGAAGGTCCTTCAATTCCCTGGCAAAATGTGATAAAAACGTGTAGGCGGAATGCAGCACAAATAACTGCAAGTGGCCATTAAAACTCACAAAAAGTTAAAAGAACTGTTGTAATTAATTCTAGTGGCTCCATTAGGGAGCATTCTCATCTCAGTCCATTTTTCAGAACGCCCATCTAGGACCTGCGGCTTCGCTGCTTGACAAACAAGCACGTGAGCCCAGCAGCCAATGGGGGAATGGCCAATCAGAGGCCAGCTTCCCCGGTTGCATAGCAACAACGGAGCACAACTACGTGTAATCAAAGCTTATGGCGAGCTCATCAATCACGCTGGCAGCACAACACTGCCAGCGCAAAGAAACAAACAACACCACTGCCAGCGCAGAGGAAAGGACAGCAATAAAGCCTAATCAGAGCCACTCCATTAAACCCTGGCTGCACTGAGCTAACAGCGCAACCCTGTCATATACATGCCAGTTTTGGTCACAATCGGAGGCTTATATGATCAAAACTTCAATGTCTAAAAACAGTAAACAACACTCTATGGGGAACCAACTTAACAGATTGCACTCCAAACTATACCAGAATGTCCTACTGTGCCTCCTATCATTCACATCAATAGCGCTGGCAAGAAACTATCAGTACAAAAGTGTGTCTAACCTTAAAGTCAGAACAATTATTAAAAGTATTATCTGTTAGCCTCAATAATTTTGCACATGTACATGTGAAGTGCATGCACCGTGGGATATTTCAGTCTTTACACTTTTTTTCAACATTTTTCCAGCATTTGGACTTTCTTCTATGCTTTTTTCTTAGATATTGTGGTCTATTTATTTATTTATGCTCTGTGTTTTCTTTTGTTATATACTTTATTGGGTCTTTTTTGAGATAAGGACTTTATCACGTTGAGCAAATTTTTTCTGAGTGTTAAAATATTCACTTTATATATTGTTAGAAGCGCGGTTCCTGGTTTTATTGGTTCACCAATAATACTGTTTTCATCTTGTTAATTTATCTCTAAGGTACCTGCAGCTCAATTTATTCACTGTTTATCACAAAATGGATGTCTTTTCTTTTTGTAATGTGAACAAAGTTGATTTTGGGGCTCTTTCCAATTGTAACCCGTCCACACCCATAGCCCCATGTTTAGTCTCTGATTTCAGGGAGTTGCACAAGATTCTCAATAGGAAATTGAGACTTAAATGGGACATAGCCAGTTTGGAGTATTATATTTCAAAACGAATGGTCCCTCAACAATTGAGATGGACTTTGAAAATTTATGATGGCGATGATTCACCTGAGTCTGCAAACGATTGGTTTGAATTTTTCAATAATTGTGGAGTGTCTTTGTTGGAAAAACTAGTGTCTAAAAAGAAAGCACTATATCTCAATTTGGAAGCTCAGGTGAATGCATTGAAAGAAAAACTGCTGCCCATCAGTGCCTCCGATGAGTTTCTAAAGAAGTCAGAGGAGCTAGTAGATAAATTAGAGAAGGAAGAATCTCAGATCAGGATAAAAAAACAAAAGAAACTCATCCGTGACCAAATAGATTATCAGGAAGGCAAGGTGTTTAAATGGCAAAGTAGTAGTAACACAGGGACCACTGAACAGGAGCCCCATAACCCTTTGACCAGTTTGAATGAAAAGTGGTATGAACCTATGCAGCGTAACAAGTGGATCAGGAAACGGAGTGATAGGTGGGTTTCGCCTTCCTCACATAATTCCCCGAGAAGGGCAAGAATGTATGGAAAAGATAGGGACAACTGGAGGCGACCATATAGACACCCTTATAATGGTCGAACATCAGCTGCCAGGAACTATTCTGAGAGGGAAGAAGCCTTTAGGCCTGGTCTCAGAAATAGGGAAACACGTCCCCCTATACAAAATCTGTATAATAACAGATATTTACCATTAGCGGAAAGAGTTCCACCAACTCCAACTACCCCTTTTCATTTCAATCGAGGGAACTCACCCCCTTTAAGGGTCAGGACACCACCTATGGAGGGAATAGGACTACCCGGGGGGAGAGGGAATGGAACCCTAAAGAGAAAAGCCACACAAAACGAGGCAAACGAGGGGGAAAGAAACACCAGGCGGCCGAGACACCTTTAGGTGAGGGAATCTTTAATCTAAGTAGTATTACCCTTAGTCCAAATGAATTAAAACTGTTGGACAAAGGTTTGAAATATGCCCCTCCCAAACCGTTTGATAAATTTGAGGCTTTTGTTGATGTACAGAAATTTGTTCGGAAACTAAGTGTTAAAAGATTTTTTCTGAACAAAGCAGAATCTAATGAGATGGGGGCATCCATTGAAACTACCGGAGGAGTCATACCCTTTCAACACTCAGACTTGAGAAATAAATCTCTGTTTAACCCACCCGGTCCAACGAACCCCCAAATAGAGGCCTTTAAAAATGTAGTGCTTAGAGATTTGAGAACCATGAGAGTAAAGAAAAAAACGTGGTCTGTCAACACTACTGATGCAATTAAGCATTTGGAATCAAAAAAAGAAGTAGTTATTAAGCCAGCTGATAAAGGGGGGGGGCTGGTAATACTTAACAAAGTTGACTACATTGCAGAGATTAATAGATTGTTGGCAGATACAGACACCTACCTTCCTTTGAAGAGAGATCCTACACTGGAGTATAAACAAGAACTTCTCACATTGTTAAAATCGGGATTGGATGTGGGTATACTTACTCGAAAAGAATTTGAATATTTGAACCCTGGAACCCCCAGAATCCCTACATTATACATTTTACCCAAAATTCATAAGAGTCTGACAAGACCCCCAGGTAGGCCCATAGTAAGTGGGATTGGGTCTATTACCTGCCGATTGGGTGAATACATTGATAGTTTTTTACAGAATATAGTTGTGTCCCTTCCTTCTTACTTGAAGGATTCATCACAAGTTCTGGATATTTGCAACCGTTTGGAAGTTAAAGAGGAGTCATTTTTGGTTACTGCGGATGTGACTTCCTTATATACAGTAATACCTCATGAGAAAGGTGTTGCAGCAGTACAACATTACCTTGTCTCCAAATCTTCCTTGCCGAATGAACAGGTTGATTTTCTAATTAAATGTCTTATCTTCGCCCTGGAACGAAACTATTTCTGGTTTGATAATAACTTTTATCTCCAGAGGAAAGGAGTTGCCATGGGCGCAAAATTTGCGCCCAGTATGGCTAACCTTTATGTTGGATGGTGGGAGGAGCAATTTATTTACCATCAGACCCCACCGCAACTGCGTTGTTGGCATCGCTACATTGATGATGTCCTTTTCATCTGGGAGGGCCCTTGTGAGGATCTAAATATATTTTGCCATGAAATCAACCAGAATTCATTTAACCTTGAATTTACAGCAGAGGTCAGTCCTGTAGCAGTTAATTTTTTAGATCTAGTTATTAAAAAGGAAGCTCAGAAATTAGTTACTCTCACTCACTTCAAAAGTACTGATCGGAATGGGTATGTACCCTTTGGGAGCTGTCACCATCCCAATTGGTTACAAGCAATACCAAGGGGACAGTTTACTCGTTTAAGACGTAATTGTACCCATCTTGAAGATTACGATAAACAGTCAGCAATGCTTAAGCGAAGGTTCACGGATAAAGGGTATGATATAAAAACAATTAGTGAACAGAGAGGATTAATTCGTAACTGTCCTAGATCATCCCTCCTTCATAAAAGTAAGGATGTTACAGTAACAGCTGGAACTAAGATAGGGAATGAAGTTCCTTTTGTCACTGGATTTAATACCCAATATAAAGAACTCCGGTCTTTATTAAGTAAACATTGGCATATTTTAAAAACTGACACTATACTAGGCCCAATTCTACCTGAACGCCCGAGAGTGATTTTTAAACGGGCTCCTAATCTGAGAGACCGTTTGGTAAAAAGTTATGTCGATCCACCACAGACTAGACCGGTAGGCAAGGATTTGCCTGTTGGTTTCTATAGATGTGGTGCTTGTGCAGGGTGTAAGGGCTGCATTGTTTTAGATAAACCCACAACTTCTTTTCAAAATTTTAAAACAGGAAGGGCATTCAAAATTTCTAAATTTATCTCCTGTTGGTCCAAAGGAGTAATCTATTTAATTTGGTGCCCTTGTCAATTATTGTATGTAGGGCGCACAACTCGGGAGCTCAGGATTCGCATCCGTGAGCATATATACAATGTCAAACGTGGTTACGAATCCCATAGTCTTTCGGCACATTTTAAAAAATTCCATAACTGTGACCCCACCTGTATGTCATTTTTGGGAATTGATTTTGTTGAGCCCAATTGGCGGGGGTCTGATGTAGTTAAGGATATTTCAAAAAAGGAGGGCTGGTGGATTTTTACATTAGATACCTTACACCCAGCCGGCCTAAATATAGATTTTGACTTAAACTGTTTTATTTCATCCTGAGTAAATTGTTGTTGTATTGTTCATTATTTTTTTTGTACTTCGCCGACGCTGGAATCAGACGCTCACTAAAGGTTTTTCCCCCCTTTTTTATCAATTGTTGGGTGGCTCTATAAGGGAGGCTACTTTAATTTTATTTTTGCCATTTATCTCTTATAAATCTAGGTACTGACTATATATTGTCCTGGCAAGGCCCAATAATTGTCCCCCTTTTTTATGCTGCTGTTGCTGGGTTGCCTTATTATTGAGGCTAACAGATAATACTTTTAATAATTGTTCTGACTTTAAGGTTAGACACACTTTTGTACTGATAGTTTCTTGCCAGCGCTATTGATGTGAATGATAGGAGGCACAGTAGGACATTCTGGTATAGTTTGGAGTGCAATCTGTTAAGTTGGTTCCCCATAGAGTGTGGTTTACTGTTTTTAGACATTGAAGTTTTGACCATATAAGCCTCCGATTGTGACCAAAACTGGCATGTATATGACAGGGTTGCGCTGTTAGCTCAGTGCAGCCAGGGTTTAATGGAGTGGCTCTGATTAGGCTTTATTGCTGTCCTTTCCTCTGCGCTGGCAGTGGTGTTGTTTGTTTCTTTGCGCTGGCAGTGTTGTGCTGCCAGCGTGATTGATGAGCTCGCCATAAGCTTTGATTACACGTAGTTGTGCTCCGTTGTTGCTATGCAACCGGGGAAGCTGGCCTCTGATTGGCCATTCCCCCATTGGCTGCTGGGCTCACGTGCTTGTTTGTCAAGCAGCGAAGCCGCAGGTCCTAGATGGGCGTTCTGAAAAATGGACTGAGATGAGAATGCTCCCTAATGGAGCCACTAGAATTAATTACAACAGTTCTTTTAACTTTTTGTGAGTTTTAATGGCCACTTGCAGTTATTTGTGCTGCATTCCGCCTACACGTTTTTATCACATTTTGCCAGGGAATTGAAGGACCTTCAACATGTGACTGGAGTCACGTGACCGGACTTTTCAATCTTTTTCTTGCATATAAGCTCCACCGCTCTGCCGCGCCACCAGCCTAGTTAAAGTCGCTTTGCGGCGACGAAACGCGTCGGCGGTGGCGAGCGGTGGATCCAGGATTGTTTTTTATCTTTTTTATCTTTTTGAACTTTTCACGTTTGGACTATTATTGCCAGATATTTGGGAAGGAGTCGGCAGGCGTCTGATTCCAGCGTTGGTGAGACCGGCTTTGTGCTTTTAATGCTGATCTTGTTCATTTATTATGTGAGTGCATCTTTGGATTTTATTAAAGTAGACTAGTCTTGCAGAATTACACTATTTTTGGTTTTCTATTTTTATAATCCATACATTACCATCATCTGAGTTGTACCTGATAACTGTGACAACTGATACAGAAGAATTGTGGGAACAGCGTTTATTGTGTGCATACCATCTGGAAGTGCTTTGTGTATGAGGAGGAGTCTGAGGAGTTTGCAATTGGCATGCTTGATTAGCGCATAACCTGCATTGGGTTCGATTGGTGATAACAACGCTGTGAACCAGGTTTTGGAGGCTCTATATATGCTTGGAAGTCGGTAAGAGTTTGCACGTTTGGTGGTGGATCATTTTGCACATGTACATGTGAAGTGCATGCACCGTGGGATATTTCAGTCTTTACACTTTTTTTCAACATTTTTCCAGCATTTGGACTTTCTTCTATGCTTTTTTCTTAGATATTGTGGTCTATTTATTTATTTATGCTCTGTGTTTTCTTTTGTTAAATAAAGAGATATATTGTAGGTAAAATAACAATGCAACCTGACAACAAAATACAACACACAATCAGAGTTAAATAATTGCCATACATATATACAGAGATTAAGGCAACATTAAAAACATTACCCTCCTGAAACGGGCACCCACAAGCAGACCTTTCAGCTGGCAGCCTTCATTCCTCCTTTTTCTTTTCTCTCTCCTCAGGACTATCGCCGGGCCCTTCTCATGTGCTCGCAGTCTCTCCCTCTTGCCTTCCTCCCCCAGCTGATTCTCTCCCCCAGATATATATCCAATATCCCCTTTGATCAATGCTCTTCTTCTTTGATCTATTATGACCCTAGTCATAGGTTTTACCTTCTCCTAATCTGGCTTCTCTACCTTGTCTCCACCTGCTTTGTTTGGATTTTATTGCTTTATTGTCTCAGAATGCTAATACTATCTACTTTGCATAGAGCTCCTGCCCTAGGCCTGCTCTGCTGGTATTCTAAACAGCTTCCCACTGATGTCATGCCATTAACTATTTTGCTGTATATCCCTTTATTTATTAAATGACCAAAATTAGTAACAATATAAATTTTCCATAAAGGCTCATTATTTACAATAGGCTGGGAGCGGGGGCGGTTGCTCCTGCGGAGCTATATATATATAGATTCTGAAATAAACAGCACAGCTAATACTGGTTGCAGGTTTCCAGAATTTGCTAGACAGGAGCCACATCTTGCTGGATTATATAACAAGATCAAAGCTTGACCTGCAGGCTTCAATCATATGAGAGGGCTGAAAATGATCCTGCCAAGCAGTGGGATGATACAAGCCTCATTACCGCTTGTGGTGCCCAGATGATAGACACAACACTATACAGTATATACCATGCATGGTTTGAGTCCAATCAGTAAATCTCTACAACTAAAGGGTAATTCTACTTTCAATGGCATTATTAAAGTTTCCATTGTTGTGCTCATTCAACTGGTAGTCCATAGTTTTAAGTCAAGACCATTAAAATCTCTGGAATCATGGAAACAGCATGACGATAAGTTAATCATAGGTCTTGGGGCACAATCCTCACAAACATGATTATTTTGCATTCCAAAAGAGGAAAACAATAAGTTTCCATTAAGTAGTTCTGGCTGAACCCGGCTAAACCAGAAAATAGGAAAAACAAAAAAGATTATACCAAGGTTTCTGCTTCACTAAAATATTAACATTTATTCATTAAAATACAAATGATAGGTAACTGAACAAGAATGTGCAACTGTGGGTAACCACAGAGTGAGGGCCTCAGAACTCTTGATGTGTCACTAAGGGCCTATTAGTTCTTATTAAATTGGACCTTCAGCATCATGTAATAAAAAACTAATCCCCAGCATTTAAAATTAATATATTTAAGGTTTTATTCACTTACTTATTATTCTTTCCCCCACTGGGCTTCGACTCTGATAAGGACTCTAGAATACAGGCGCTGCCATCTTGCCTCAGAGGCATCACATACTGAGCAGAGGAGAGGGGGCAAAAAAGCTAGGGACGGGTTATAGATGTGCTTTGCACAGACAGAACAGAGCTGGGGTCAGGAAAAGGACAGCAATCCCAGAATGCAGATCGACACAGTCAGAAGACCCTTCCTGTCTGCAGGCAGCCTGAGACTCCATGTGCCACCATCTTGGATGTTTAAAGGCTCAGAAAATGTAGTACATACAGGTAGGATGATTTTTAATGTGGGCAACCTGTATGTACAGGGTGGGGGAAACATATAAGATAGGCTTTTATTCAGGGTGAGGCCCAGTTTAAAGGGCGCCATACTATTCCAAACCATCCCTTTGATTGCCTGGTCACACATACATCTCTCACACAAATAATTGCCATAATAGTTTGTACAAGCTGTAATTAAAGAAAAAAACGTTTTTTCGCTTGTGTTTTTAGATCCTGTCATATAACCAAGCTGACTGAACATATCCCATGCTGCCCCAGATTCATGCCTTATCATATCTGCAATGATGTCTGCCTTAACCTCAAACTGGACAGTAAACAACAGCTTTGAAGCACCTATATACTTTGACAATGCGGTGGCTGACACCCAAGATTACACATTATCTAGAACAGGGCACACCGTGGTGGCAATCTTCCTCGGATTCATCCTCGTCTTTGGATTCTTGAATAATTTTATTGTCCTGGTGCTCTTCTGCAAGTTCAAGACGCTAAGAACTCCTGTTAATATGATGCTGCTCAATATAAGTGTCAGTGACATGCTAGTCTGTGTGTCTGGGACAACGCTGAGCTTCACATCCAGCATTCAAGGAGAATGGATTGGTGGAGAGCACGGCTGTCAGTGGTACGGATTTGTTAACTCCTGTTTTGGTAAGAGGATTATTTTATTAACAATAATAAATTATTGACATTAAAACTGTAAAGTCAAAGCATATTTGTCTTACCTTCCAGACACTCGACCTAACAGCAGCCTACAGGGAATTGAAAAAAAAACATTAAAACAAACTTCTGCAAATGTATTTCAATTGCCTATAAGTCGCTGTTGTTCCCAAGAAAAATACGGATTTGGGATGCACCAATGTGTAAAACCCCTCCGATCACTATAACAAGTACCTTTCCAGTGATCCCATGCAAAATAGCATGTTATCTAACCAGTTATCTAACCAAGGTTTTTTCTTTAACAAAAATGTGTCCATGGTTTTGTGCCTATAACAATAGGTCAAATGCCTACTTGAATAAAAAAATAAATTTCAACTAATTCAAAACAGTTTTACAGCACTTATACAGTGGCACACAGGGGGTCATGCTAAATATTTGGTGAAGCCAATGTAACCTCCAGCGTGCATTGCAGTGTGGATTGCAACCTGCATTTCAGTGAGCTTTTTAGGGATAACACCCAAAAATGTGCAAAAAAAGAAGCCGAATTTATTATTTTTTTTTTGCGAGTGCTAGATGAGCGTCTCTTGTGAAATGTTCTCAGCGCCCAAACTGCTGATCTGTCTGGAGATTCAAGGCACACCGCGCGTGTTGCAATCCCCGTTTTTTAATTTTTGGGGGGCTGGCACAAAAAAAAACACCGGGAATAGCATCGGGGACACGTGAAAGGCATGACACAGGTGTTGCATGGCCCAAATCATAAGTTTGCAGCGCAACACAAAAGTTTCAAAAATGCATCCAAAATAATTTCCAAACATCCCAAGGATCCCATGGCACATGCACCAGCCCCCCACCCCAAAAATAAACAAAAGTGGCCCAAAAAATTATAACCATCCCAGCCCATTGAAATGTATGGCATAAGGCCACACAGTTCAGGAAGAGCACATGGTCTTATCTGGCGCTGTAAGGGCACTCATTCCATCACCGGTGCTGTTGATAGATGGAACACTACCTGGCACTACCACAGGCGCTTTATATTTTTGACTTGATAAATACAGCTTTTGCACTGGGACCTGACATTCACCTGAAATTCATCTAGCACTGTGTGGCACTTCATGGCACTAGCGCTTCTTAAATAAACCCCAAGTCTTTGTCCTACATTTTCCCCAATAAAATCACCTGTGCATGTGATAGCCCATGTTACAGTTTAGATACATTATTATTCCAGTGATGTAAGTATATATTTTTAAAGCTTGGAAATAACATCACCCTATTGGCTATGCAAAAGATTTTACCAATTTATCTGCATGGCCCATAGGATTCTGTTGTTTCCAAACTTAAAAAGAAATATCCTTATGTTACTGGAAAAATTATGTACCCAACCTGTAAAAATGCCCCATCACAGGCCATCACAGGTTCAGGTCATTTGGGGGAAAAAAGGGAGAAAAAATTTTTTTTGCACTTTTTGTGTCTAAAAACTAATAAGCTCATTGAATTGCAGGTTGCAATCCACACCACAATGCATACTGCAAGTAACACTGGCTTCACCAAATATTTAGCATGACCCTCAATCAAAGCTAGTTAGCAGTGTTCCGCACAGAGACTACTAGGGCTAGTGTAGTACACAACGCAGCGCCAGATAAGATGGGAATTCAAAAATTATGCTAAAAGGCGCACATCATAAAAAGGCCCTTAGTCTAGATAAGTAGATTCTAACCCATTTTACACTAGGATTGGATGAACTTGGTTTATTAGTGTCATTTAGGGATTTATTTAAAAAACGCTAGTACCACGTAGTGCCAGATAAACGTCAGCGTATCTATCAAGTCAAAAAAACACAGCACCTCTGATAGTGCCAGGTAGTGTCCCATCCAACATCATTTTTACAATTCGTCCTTGAAATATAGTATGCCTAATGTTGCACTGTATGCATTTAAAAACTATTACTACAAAATTACTCAAGAAAAATAACTTAATTTGAGAAAAGACAATAATATGACATTTATTTTTACTTATAACTAGTGTTGCTGAGGCTAGTTCTTTGCTTAGCCTGAGAGCCGTTTGGATGGGCTGAAATATTCAAGATTCATCAGTCAATATAGGGATAATTCTGGATGTATTTTTGAGCACATATGTGCAATTTTGGCTGCTGTAGGAATACTGCAGTCATTTGATAATAAAGTGGAAACATGTCTACAGTGGTTTGTGTGTTAGCAGGAGCAGAAGGAGTAATCTGGACAAGAGGACACTCCATTTTGTAAACATGGATTTTTTTGTAAAAAGATTGTAGTTGATTCCAAATACCGTGGCATGATTCACTATTTAGGTCTTCAAGTCCAGTATATTACTCTTTACACCCCCCCCCCCCCCTTTAAGATATATTACATATTACTTTGTAATATATTTAGATATATTACATTTTATACATTTAGGTTCTGCAATATGTCAAAAGTCCTTCACCTCAACTGTTCCATAAACCTGCTGTTGCATGTATGCTGGGAAGGATTCTGTATTTTGAGGCCCTGTGGTGTCAGGTTTTACTTTTCACATTTGGTCAAGAACATGTGCTGTCAAGTATAAGTTTCCCAAGGTGCCTTCTGAGTTCTTCAGGTACTCTCCTTCCCAAACAAGGCTAGATGCCCATTCTTAAACCTGACCTTCACCTTGAAAAAGAGCTTGTATGTTTCTCCCACCCCGTACAGATTGCTCACATTAAAAATCATCCTACCTGCACCTAATGCATTTTTGAGCCTTTTAACATCCAAAATGGTGGCCTCTTAAAATCAGGAGTCTCAGGCTCTCTGCAGACAGGCAGTGTCTTCTGACTATGCCGCTCTGCATTCTGGGATTGCTGTCCTTTTCCTGAACCCAGCACAAAGCACAGCTATAACCTGCCCCCTCTGTGCTTTTCACCCCTCTGCTCTTCTTAACATGTGATGCTTCTGAGGCATGATGGTGGCGCCCCTGTCCTAGAGCCCTGAGCAGGGTTGCAGCCCATTTGGGGGAAATAATAATAAGTAAGCAACTAAAAATGTGAAATATATACATTTTAGATACTGGGGAATAGTTTTTTTTAAGGGTTTGGGTTTTTCATTAAATGATGCTGAAGGGCCGGTTTAAATGATGAAAAACAAGGATTAAACAGGTTCTTTCACTGATTAAATGTAGCTTAAGCACAAGTGCATTTAATTATCCAAGCTTTATTAATTAGATGTGTAAGTAATTAAATGAAGCATGCTAGGGAGCAATACACAAATTCACAGTGTTGAATTACCTGGGCCTCATGCCTGATCTCTGCAATACAGAGTAAATACAAGTATCAGACTGCACACAGGAACATACACTAGAAAGGTTCTGGTAAACACACTAAAATATAGCAAAAACCTAGGTTCACAAAATAGACTGCCACACATACTGTAGTATATACAGCAAACAATCTTTTATAGCCTTGACTGGAGGAAAGACTCACTGCTTTCCCTCTTTACCTTACCCCCCTCGGCCCACAGTTACCCAAAATAAGGGCACCAAACCTAAGTGATTGGGAATTATATTTTACTAAATATATTGGCAACAACACTAACAAGCAAAGAATTAACATACCAAAAAATATCCCCTCAGATTTGAGCGGCCTAAACCTTTTAACTGTTAACACTATTTAGGCCCCCGAGCAAATTAACACTTTAAACTCCAAGCCTGTAGATTCTACCTGCTTGCCCCTCCTGTAAGTAACTGCCAAGCACGTAGAATCTATGTTCTTTACATTTTTCTGAGCTAGTGAGAAAAAGCGCTCACCTCTGGCCTGGATCCAGCACTCCCCCGGGGGTCATCCCTGGAGCAAAGAATGCCCATTCCCAGTGCCTGTTGGAATCTCAATGTTTAAATTTTATGGTCCTGGCTTTTTCTTTCTAAATACAAAAGGAAATTGCATTAGGGGCACTCTAAAAAACATGACATAGCTTTCAAAAGGTCATCCAAAAATAATCCCAACCAGCCCAGGGATCCTGTGGCACATGCACCAGCCCCCCCAAAAATGCTCAAATAACCATCCCAGCCCATTGAAATGTATGGGATAAGGCCACACAGTGCAGGGTGAGCGCCTAGTCCTATCTGGCACTGTAGGGAACTCAGTTCTGGCACTTATCCCATCGCTGGTGCTGTTCATAGATGGGACACTACCTGGCACAATCAGAGGCGCTGTGGACTTTTGACTTGATAAAAACACATTCACCTGACACTCATCTGGCACTACGTGGCACTAGCGTCTTAAATAAACCCCTTTGTATTTTTTTCTTCTTTATTACATCAGTAGACATCTGTAACCTTAAAATCAGAGTTTAAACCTTATGGGTTTGGTGCTTAAAGGAGCACTATCACAAGTTTTTCATGGGGACTTTAACAATTAAATGGTACTTTGAATGTAGGTAAGTGGTGGAGTAAGAAATACAAGTGTAGATAAAAAGTACATCTAAGTTGTGCAGCTCTAGAGTTGCAGCTGATGTAAATATCGGCTGGGGAGCGTCCCCTGGAACAATCTAACTGCTCAGTGTGGAGATGTGTGGCGCAGCATTGTGGAGAGGGCAGAGAAGGGGGGGGGGATGTGCAGAGGGGAGGAGAGTTTTAGTCCATGTTGATGTCGATTTATGCTGATAATTGGTGACTGCCTCCCTATGTCCTCGCTATTCAGTGCTAGGCAGTGTCCAGCATCAGGAGGAGACTGTGCTGTTTTTTGTTGAGAGTAGTGAGGACATAACGAGGCAGTCAGCTATTCAGTGCTGGCAGCTGTCCAACATAAAGAAATTGCAACATTGCCTCAGCTTTAGAAGGTCATATAGCTGAAACAGTGAACAGGTTCCAGTGAACCATTTAGCTCGATGGTTAGTGTGCTGATCTATGGCACAGAGAGCCATGAGTTCATATCCCACTTCAAATAATTTTTTTGTTTAGTTTAATTCAGGATTTTTGTGTTTACATCCTGTTTTTCTTGCTCTAAACATTTTTTATTTTGACAGTTTTTCATGTTACCTCTGCTGCAGTATCTTTCGGTTTACCATTTTCCCTTTCATATACTTTACAACACATTTTTCCATGTATTCTTTCTTTCAGCTTTGTGTGTTTTGAGCAAAGCACAACCCAGGATTTTCACTATCAGGAGTTTCGTTTTGTGCCTGACCTGGGATGCCTCGCTATGTGAAATCCCCCAGTTTGCCTGTCAAAACGTACCTTTCCCTGTCCCATGGCGCATGCATGGGCTCTCCTCCAATCAGCACTGTTTGCTTGGCTGGCTCTGTTTACATGCAGAGCTTGGCAATCGAGAGCCTGAGCGGCAACATCCCTGGCCATCCAGCCTATCTAAATGACTATCTGTGGGAGCGCGCCTCAGCCCAGAGATGCTGAGGATGCAGCTACAGCTATTTACATTGCCATTGGAGCCAGGAAAAAGGTGGGTTCTGTGGTGACCTGGGTGGCGTTTCACACAGTGGGGCATCCTGATTTAGGGGAAGGCCAGTGGCAGGCCAGTGGCCGGCGCTGGAGTCTTTTAAACATCAGGGTTGGCCACTCAGGGTTTTGTTCCACTTTAATACCTTTATATATACCTGCAGTCATTCAAAGCAGAATTTCATTTGTTTTCAGTCAGTTTATTTTGTAGAGATTTTACATATTTGAGTCACCTGGTGATCTCATAACAAAGGCAGCACCTCACACACACAGCTGTTACCGCAGAGTACAGCGCCTGCCTGTGAGGAAAGCTGTTGCTAGGAGACCAGTGGGCAAAATGATGCGGCTCACTGAATAAAACCCAGCAGATCCCCCCATTCAGCAAATGGAATGACCCATTGTCATTATACAATTTAAAACTAAGGCATACATTTTTACCTTTTTCTATTGCCACATTATTTATACACATGTTAGAAGCTATTGTGCGGCTATTTTATTATTTATCTTTTTAATGCAAATTTCCGCGATAGTGCTCCTTTAAAAAGTAACCGTTTGCACCCTATATGCATGGTATGGCATGGCTTAGATGAATTGGCTTTCTTGATCACAAAAGAGGAAGTTCAAGCTTTTTGCAATCCCCAAGCTACCCCTCCCCCTGTGCTAAGCCCTACTTGAGCATTAAAACAATAAAACATGTCACCTGATCACCGCAATCCTCCCTACCTATGGTAAATGCAACTGATACTGTTAGCAATCAGTTTTGCATTGTTCATATCCACATGCCTCTATAAAAGAGGCAATATTCAGGTCAATTAGCCCAAAACCAGAAGTCTAAAATGCAGCACTATTAAGTATGTAAGACAAAAAGCTGACCTAAACTTTAGTTCACAGAAACAACAAATTAAACTAACCTACCGTCCTTCATTAGAAGGATAATCACCTTTTCGTAGAGTTCTATTTGAGATTAGACAGGAAACAGTTGCATGTGTGTGGAACATCACCTCCTCTCTCTTCTATCTGCAATACCACAGTGTGACCTGTAACTAAAGGGGGCATCCCAAATTGACATGCTCCAGGGCCGATTGTTAAAAAGGACCTAAATCATGGTCTGAATTCAGGCATTTTATTGTTAAGCAACATAGGGCATAATAAATTTGGAAGAATTTCTTGCACTTTTATATTGGGTTGCAGTCTACAAATTAGGTTAACAGACATTTCCTGTGTTCTGGCTATAGAATTTAATGGCCAAATAACAGAGTTTCCAAAGAATGTGCTAGGCCATCTGCCTATGGATTGCAAGGCAGCATCTGCCATAATACTCTAGACACACTTGCCCACACAGTTTAATTTACATGTGATAGTAAGCTGCATAATCACATGCCAAAGAGATTCTCTGCAGACGTAACACAGCTGAAGCTTATACAATTCCTAATCCATTTGTGCTCTATAAAACACAAAATGCAATGAAGAATAATATGACTAAACAACCCCCAAAGAACAGACAAAATAATTTCTTACCTTTTTCAACTGCTTTGAGAAATGTACCTGTAGACATCTTGAATCTGATTCACCAAGTGTGCCAAAAGTAAACTTTGAGGAATATCGTCTCCCCCCCAAAAAAAACAACCATAGGGACACCTAAATATCCCACTTTGCTGATATTATGGGGAAGACTGTCCCACCGAATGCAAGGATGCTGGATGTCTGCTTGGTTTACAACTATGCTGGCTCTTTGGCTGGATGGCAGTAGTGGAATGAATAGATGAGCTAAATATTAGTCCAATCACCAACATCTTTTATGGAGTGACGATCCCTGGAGACAGTAACAGGGTTACACCTACTCACACATGAGTAGCATAGCATACTATGGATATTTGATCCTCAAAAAGCCACACTATAATCCCCACCACACCCATCACCGAAAACTGGTTTAAGCTGTCGCATTTTGTGGCCCCCATAAAATGGTCAGCTTAGCCAACACTGGAAGATTAAGTAGCCAGTTAGCTGCCTTGAAGTAAAGCCTAGTTCAGGCACAGTGAGGCTTAGGTCAGCACACAGTGCACAAGAGACAGAACATAGTGAATACAAAGTAACATATTAAACAATGTAATTTGTGATTTTAAAGATCCTTCCTATGTCATTTCACCTTAGTACACAAGGTTAATATGTTTGTAGTGCGCCACCCCACCACCTCTGCACAGACTGACCTGGCATTGGCCTGTGTCCTTGTTTCCCCCTCCAGGTACTATACACAGCACTAGCAACATTTCCAAGTTCCACTTTAGAAGTGCTGCCTGTCTTTTCCCCAACAGGGGAAAAAAGCTGCACTGCATATGTGCATCAAGGAGAAGACAAGAGAACAACTTAAACACTCCACCATTCACTCACCCTGATGTATAAAACCATTTGCAGACAGCTAGTCTTGATTGGGTCCTCTCGTGGGTCTATATCGGTGGGCACACTGTTTTGCTGGAGGGGATTGACTGGGGGGCCTGGGTTGCACAGTCTGGTTTGTTTATTTGTTTATTTTTTAAGATTTATTTTGCAATATATAGCTTTATACATTACTTGGTTGGCAGATGTGCATGTACTATTTGCTACAGTCATTTTATGCTCGATTTGCTACATTACAGGAAATGGAGGGGGTATATTGTTATTTGTATATATCTTGTTGTATATATTAAAATGTAATACCGTTTTTATTGGTAAAGCTTCAAGTCTGAGAAAGAATTGCTGTTTGAACTTGTATGTAAGGCACTTCTGCCTGCAATCCATGGAAGATGGAAATATGCATTCTATGCATGTCCCTTGTGTGGCTGGCTACTGCTAAAATGGGTATTAGCAGTGGATGCTCAAGAGTATGCCAGAGCTGACCAGGCCAGATGTGTGCTATCAGAATTGGAGCTGACATTGGAAGAATAAGGAAGACTATGGGTTGCAGGATACAGGACTGCAAGCAATAGAGCCATTGGTCATTTTATGCTGTGTTGTCTACATAAATCCTTTAACCTCCCTGGCGGTGTTCCCGAGCATGACTCAGGGTTAATTTTTGCTGCGGTAACTCGGTAACCTCGAGTCACGCTCGGGGTAGATTAGGCAGAGGAGCAGTCTCCTTACCTTTTCCCTGCGATCCAGCGATGTCCCCGCTGTGATCGCAGGTGAGAGCCCCGGCAGATGCGTCCATCTGACTTCCTGGTTCCGTCTCTGTGAGCCGCAGAGGCTCATGGGGGCGGAACTGGGCGGCAGATTTAAACGTCATGGTAACGCTTTGTGCACAAAATTGCACATATAATCAGAACGCCAGGGAGGTTAAGCACCATCCACAAAATGACCAGACCAGACATTATCTGATAACGCACTTTGCAAATAACACATGGCAAGTTTGTGGCATCTAGCTCTCAAAACCCGAACATGATATTTACCAAAGACCAGGTGGTGACTTGGCAAACATGCTGAATGCTGGGCTGGTGTGCAAAAGACTAAGAGAGGCCAATGGGACTGGAAGAAACAGCTGAGCAGACAAGCTAAACTTTGCCTTTGTAGAAATAGGTTAACCTGGAAAACCAACCAACAAATTCAACTGCTGCTTTAGATGATGCTAGTCAATTTTGAGGAGCATCAATCTTGCAAAATGATGCATACAAAATAAAAAGTAATGTGCAATTGACTGTTGGTGGTTGATCAGCCTTTACTGAAATCAAAATGGGCCCACCATTATTATTGTTTATTTATAAAGAGCCATCATCTGCCGTGACACTGTACAGAGTAGTAATTAAAGACAGGGTAATATACCTGTAATATGAGCCAAGCTTTACAGAAATCAATACACATTGATACTGGAATAACCTAGGGATGAAGGTTCTGCCCTAGCGAGCTTACAATCTAAAGTGTAAGGGGTAGAAATGAGAGGTTGGATCACAAGTATTATGTACTAAGCATGACATGGTGGCAAGTGGTTCAAAGTGAGCTTTGAGGACACGTTTGAAGGCATGAGCAGGGGCGGGCTGGCCATAGGGCAAACCGGGCAAAATCCCGGTAGGCCGGCACCAGGAAAGGCCGCTGTCACACATGAGCACATACACACAGGAGTGCACAGGGGCGTAGCTAAGGGGGGCAGGCGGGGAACGTGGCCGCGGCGCTGGGGGGGGCGCAAATAGAGGGTGTCTCAGGCACGGGTGTTGGTGCTGGGGAAGCCCCCAGAGAGAGGAAGCAGTAGCCGCTGATCGGCACGTGGGGGAGGAGAGGCGGAGGGAGAGCTGTGAGCATACGAGCATAAGCCCCGCCCCCAAGGCTCAGACTTCCTCCTCAGCCGAGGTACCTTGCAAAGCACAGCACTGCTATGGAGAGTGAGGAGGTCTGTAGCAGACTGACAGTGCCATGAAAAGAGCAGCAGAGACACCCCCAGCCGCCCTGTCTGCCCCTGCTGAGCTTTTCTTTATTTTCGGCATCCCTGTCCTGCCTATGTGCTCTGCCCCCTCCCCTGGCTCTCTGGCTGCACAGGGGAGAGGAGGGGTCACACAGGAAACGTGGAGGTGTGTTGCTGCTTCACTCTGGACCAGGAGCAGCCTGAGAGCAGATCCCAGCCAGAAGGAAAGAAGAAAGCCATCAAAGGTCAGGCTGCTTGAAACTCCAGGAACGGGGGTCGACATATGCTATAGACTGAAGAGAGTAAAAAAAAAAAAAAAAAAAAATGTCCAGTGTTGTTTGAGGGAGGAGGAGTATTGTGTTTTTGGTGCAGAGGGTAAGGGAGACTTCTGAGGCATTGTTATGGTTTAGCTGTTTGTTGTCAAGGCAACCCGAAAGCACAAATGACTTCTGATCCACATAACCTAACTCTTGGGGTGCATCCTGATTTGGGATCGATTTAAGTTATGTGGATCAATAATAATGTGTGCCTTTTGGTCTGCTTTAATGAGAAAGTAAGGTCACAACATAATTTACTTCCACAGTTCTCCACAGCATTAGAACATCCTGATTTGGGATGCTCCACTATGCCCCATATGATGAGCAGCTGATACTGACCCCATTCTGCTTCCCTTGCAGGCTGCTTGCCAGCAATCATTTAGGTCCGCTTGTCTGGTGAACCTGAAATGTCTGTCTTGCTAGACGGGAATATGCAGCGGAGCATCTGAAATCAGGACGCCGCCATGCTGCACAGGTAACAGGAAGTAAAGTCCTCTTTGACTTTATTTCCTCTTTAAAATGTTGCCTGGGATTTTGCTCCCTGGGTTTTGTCCCACTTCCTAGTGGCATACTGATTTGGGGTGCCCACTTTGTGAAACCCCTCAGTTCACCTGATACCTTGATCCAGCAATCCTGCGCATGCATGGGCCCCTCAGTGGCATCCATGGTCATGGCAGGCTCTAATGGTTGCCAGCGGGAGCGGACATGGTGGCAGGTGCTGCAGCAATAAAAAGGTGAGTATCAGGCGAATCAGGGGAATTTCACAAAGTGGGCATCCCAACTCAGGATGCCACACGAAGAGGGACACCAAAGAGGGTGGAATCTGCTTTAACTATGATAATTACTTTTAGGTTCTTTTAGGGAATATGCTCACACTGTTTATTCATTTTATATTCTAAGGGCACAGGAAGGCACATGGATAGCAGGGCCCTGGTGTGGACATTAAATGGGGCCCTGTCAATGCTCATAGAGTTTTCTGTCTTTTAAATTAATCGGAAACAGCTAAACAAAAACTAAAGACTGAAACAGCAGAGACAAATGCTGCTTCCTTTATCTAAATGATGCCTAATAAGCACAAATATGATAAATAAGGAGGAGACGCAACAATGATGGGGCCCCTCTGACCTTCTGGGCCTGGTGCCGTTGCACTCCCTATAGTTATGTCCCTGGTGGGGACATTGTGGTACTGTGATGCAGGGATACTAATCTGCCATTGTGGACAGAGAATTGACTGCACACTGCAGCACCAAACACACTGCATAACTACATCTCATGCCGCCTATGCGCCTGACTTTGCAGAAATACTTACCTTTTCTTTTAGTCACTCTTCATGTTAACTGGAGGGGGTAGGTAAGTGTTATTTAGGACCTGGTGCTTTTTAGATTGCCTCCACTCTATCTTTAAAAAGATCCTCCAGTCTTCCCTAACAACCCTTTCCCACCCACTCAATTACCCTGAGCAATTTTGAGTAAAATACTTACCTGTACTGAGGGATGCCCCCACCCACTGGCTGTACTGAGGGATGCCCCCACTGGCCATACTGAGGGATGCCCCCAGTGACTGTACTGAGTGATGCCCCCAGTGACTGTACTGAGTGATGCCCCCAGTGGCTGTACTGAGGGATGCCCCCAGTGACTGTACTGAGGGATGCCCCCAGTGGCTGTACTGAGGGATGCCCCCAGTGGCTGTACTGAGGGATGCCCCCAGTGACTGTACTGAGGGATGCCCCCAGTGGCTGTACTGAGGGATGCCCCCAGTGGATGTACTGAGGGATGCCCCCAGTGGCTGTACTGAGGGATGCCCCCAGTGGCTGTACTGAGGGATGCCCCCAGTGACTGTACTGAGGGATGCCCCCAGTGACTGTACTGAGGGATGCCCCCAGTGGATGTACTGAGGGATGCCCCCCAGTGGCTGTAATGGGAGATGCCACTCATGGCCTGTAATGGAGTGATCGTGCACGCTGTCTGTAACAGGGGATTTTATCACACCATTTGGTTCAGAATATTTTCTTAATTTTTTTTGTCCTCTAAACCCTGGGTGCATGTTGTGGAACGAAAAATAAGGTGTTTATGTAATGTGACAAGATACTATGCTGGGCCAGAAGCAGTACAGCAGGGCCGGTGTGCCCCAAAAAGTCCCGGGCCGTTTTTTAGCCCCAGTCCGCCCCTGGGCATGAGGGCTTGATGATTTGTATGAGAAAGGGCAATGCAGAGGAGTGGAGCAGTATATGTGAAGTCCTGCAGATAAGAGTGTGAAAATGTCATCAAGGTTGAAGACAGGTTGAGGACTTGGGCAGCGAGGCTTTGTGAAGGTTGATATTATAAGCGATAAAATGCTGGAAGGCACAAAAAGAGCGTTGATGATTAAAGTGCAAGTCTAGTCTCTTTCTAACTCCCCCACACTGTCTCCCTCTTATAGTCCTCAGGGCGTTCTCAGGGCTCCAAATATTAGTGTAGTGAAATCTCTACAACACAAGATAAAAATAATTCCTTGTGTGTACATGTATATACTTGATTATTCAGAGCTCTAACCCATACTGAAAAAACAGTAATAATATATCACTGGTGCAGCGTTCTTTTTTTATACCTCTGGCTAATTACCTCCTGTCACTTTAGTTGGCTGGAAAATGTCCCTATCATGTCACAGGCTCCCAATCCCCTTGCATGCCACAAGTCCCCAATCCCCCTGCATGCCACAGGCCCCCAATCCCCCTGCATGCCACAGGCCCCCAATCCCCCTGCATGCCACAGGCCCCCAATCCCCCTGCATGCCACAGGCCCCCAATCCCCTTGCATGCCACAGGCCCCCAATCCCCTTGCATGCCACAGGCCCCCAATCCCCCTGCATGCCACAGGCCCCCAATCCCCTTGCATGCCACAGGCCCCCAATCCCCCTGCATGCCACAGGCCCCCAATCCCCCTGCATGCCACAGGCCCCCAATCCCCTTGCATGCCACAGGCCCCCAATCCCCTTGCATGCCACAGGCCCCCAATCCCCCTGCATGCCACAGGCCCCCAATCCCCTTGCATGCCACAGGCCCCCAATCCCCCTGCATGCCACAGGCCCCCAATCCCCTTGCATGCCACAGGCCCCCAATCCCCCTGCATGCCACAGGCCCCCAATCCCCTTGCATGCCACAGGCCCCCAATCCCCCTGCATGCCACAGGCCCCCAATCCCCTTGCATGCCACAGGCCCCCAATCCCCTTGCATGCCACAGGCCCCCAATCCCCCTGCATGCCACAGGCCCCCAATCCCCTTGCATGCCACAGTTTCCCAATCCCCCTGCATGCCACAGGCCCCCAATCCCCCTGCATGCCACAGGCCCCCAATCCCCTTGCATGCCACAGTTTCCCAATCCCCCTGCATGCCACAGTTCCCCAATCCCCTTGCATGCCACAGGCCCCCAATCCCCTTGCATGCCACAGGCCCCCAATCCCCTTGCATGCCACAGTTCCCCAATCCCCTTGCATGCCACAGGCCCCCAATCCCCTTGCATGCCACAGGCCCCCAATCCCCCTGCATGCCACAGGCCCCCAATCCCCTTGCATGCCACAGGCCCCCAATCCCCCTGCATGCCACAGGCTCCCAATCCCCTTGCATGCCACAGGCCCCCAATCCCCCAGCATGCCACAGGCCCCCAATCCCCCTGCATGCCACAGGCCCCCAATCCCCCTGCATGCCACAGGCCCCCAATCCCCCTGCATGCCACAGGCCCCCAATCCCCTTGCATGCCACAGGCCCCCAATCCCCCTGCATGCCACAGGCCCCCAATCCCCTTGCATGCCACAGGCCCCCAATCCCCTTGCATGCCACAGGCCCCCAATCCCCCTGCATGCCACAGGCCCCCAATCCCCTTGCATGCCACAGGCCCCCAATCCCCCTGCATGCCACAGGCCCCCAATCCCCTTGCATGCCACAGGCCCCCAATCTGCCTGCATGAAACACTTGCCCTGGGGGCAACCAGTGGTGAAAGAAATCCTTTTTGTGAATATGCATTTGGAGCCCTGAAACGGCGTTTATGCTCCTGTATGGAGAATGAAAGGGTCCCTCTGTATGGAACCTTTTTTTCATGGGATTGCATTTACTTTTAAATATAGTATGTATGTAGAAAAACAACAAATGCAAATGCAAAAATATACTTTAATGTTCCTGGATAGGTAGAGGACCTGTATGTCTCTGATAGAGCAATTATCTCTTTGTAGTTTACAAATAAGATCTATGATGGGGAACACTTAGCACGCACAGTTAGTGCTGCATTCACACCTCTGCCTCTTTTTGCATCCTGGACGCTGTAAATCACTTTCCTATTATTATCTATGGCTTACATGGTGCAGAACATCACTGCTAATGAATTACAGGCAAAGCCAGTTCACACGTTCTATGCTTACAGATTACTGTGTCGTGTCCCACAGAGTTCAGTTTAATTTATTGTTAGTCAACATTGAACCCGAGGTGCTTGTTTCAGCTTTCATTAAGGTTTAAAACATGGGAGCCAGATGGAGAAGATTTTTGTTTTCTATCTAGATAATCACTTTAAAGTGGAACAATCACCAGGATTTACAATATCCTGGTTATTGGTCCATTTTCCTGGGGACATACTGATTTTGGATGCCATGCTTTTTGTGAAATCCCCCAGATCGCCCTCAAAATTTACATTTTTCCTAGTCACAAAGTCATTTTTTTATTTTGAATAGCATGACTTACCATATTATCACACAAACTCTATTAAAGAGAATGTTTTACATTCTTATGTCCTTCCTCCCCACCTCCCCTATTACCGCATTCATACCAATACACATGCTTAATGCCTTAGTTCTTCCTTATATCAGTCCTTCCTTCCTGATGGCCCATTTCCACAGAACAATTTGTGAATAAATAATTGCTAAAGCAAATGCATCAAGATGATAAATATTCAGTGGAAATGCCCGCCACGATTTAGCGATCAACGATGTGGTCGAGTGCCCTGACTGTCATAAGAATCAATTTTATTACATTACAATCAGCATGAGCAACCAGAAATTGACTACAAATAGGACTATTCAAGTATATTATTTGGCCTGTGGACCAGGTTTTGTGCATGTCTGGTCTACAGCATATTTTAAAACCTTTTACAGCTATGAAACAGCTGTATGTAAAAGGTCGTAACAATTTATATGCGTTCAGTCTTGGCCCAGTTGCTGCTTTTAATTTGGGTTTTTTAAACATAGAAACATAGAAGGTTGACGGCAGAAGGAGACCATACGGTCCATCTAGTCTGCCCTTATGTGTATACTGTATGTACTCTTTATCTTAGGATAGATGTGTGCTTATCCCAGGCATGTTTAAATTCAGTGACTGTTGATTTTTCAACTACCTCTGCTGGAAGTTTGTTCCAAGCATCTACTACTCTTTCTGTAAAATAATATTTTCTAACATTGCTCCTGATCTTTCCCCCGACTAGCTTCAGGTTGTTCCCCCTTGTTCTATAATTTTCAAGTTTCTTCTTAAAAACACTTCCCTCCTTAACCGTATTCAATCCTTTCACATATTTAACTCAATCATGTCTCCGCTCTCCCTTCTTTCCTCCAGACTGTACAAATTAAGTCCTTTAAATCTCTCCTGATAAGTTTTAAAGTGGACCAACACCCAGGATTTTGACTATCCTGGGTCTTGGTCCACTTCGGTGGGGCACCCCCGATCGGGGTGCCCCGCTGTGTGAAACCCCCCCGAACCCCCCGAACTCACCTCTCCCCGCGCCGACGGACAAGCCGCGGACAAGCGGCTCCTCCGCCGCCGCCTCCCGCGTGTCCCTCTTGACGCGCGCGTGCCCGCGCCGGCCATTCACAGACGGCCGGCGCGGGAGCGTGCACGTCTAGAGGGGTGCGAGGGAGGCGGCGGCGGCTGGCCGCCGCCGAAACTAAGGTAAGGAGTTTGGGGTGTTTGGGGGGTTTATAGATTCCCGGGCCGATCACCGGTGGGTGTTGGTCCACTTTAAGTTTAAGTCCTTCCACTATTTTTGTTGCCCGCCTTTGGACACGTTCTATTTGAATAATGTCTTTTTGCAGGTAAGGTCTCCAGAACTACACACAGTATTCTAGATGTGGCCTCACCAGAACTCTATACAGTGGCAACACAACCTCCCTCTTCCTACTGGTGATGCCTCGAGCTATGCAGCCGAGCATCCTGCTTGCTTTTCCCACTGCCTGGCTACACTGTCCACTCATCTTGCAGCTATCAGTAATCAGTACCCCTAAATCTATCTCCTCCGAGGTCCTGGCTAACACAGTGCTGCCCATACGGTACTCAGAGCAGGGATTCCTTCTACCCAAGTGCATGATTTTACATTTAGAGACATTAAGCTCTAGTTTCCACAGTTTTGACCATCTATCCAGTAAAGCTAAATCATTTTCCATGTTGTAGACACCTCCAGGAGTGTCCACCCTATTACTAACCTGTGTATCATCAGCAAACAGGTAAACTTTTCCTACCAAGCCTTCTCCTATGTCACTTGCACACATATTAAAAAGAATGGGGCCCAGGACAGAGCCTTGCGGCACACCACTTGTAACTCGCCTTTGTTCAGATTGTGCGCCATTAACAACAACTTTCTGATACCGATCCTTCAGCCAACTGGAAATCCACTTAACTATCCAGGGATTGAGTCCTACCTTCAATAACTTATCTATGAGCTCCTTATGTGGTACAGTGTCAAAGGCTTTGCTAAAATCCAGATAGGTGATATCCACAGCACCACCTTCATCTTTAGTGTCATTGTCAAAGAAATCAATAAGATTGGTCTGACATGATCTGCTGTCAGTAAAGCCGAGCTGTTTTGGGTCCAACAGGTCATTAATTTTTAGGTGGGAAATTATCTGTTTTTTTTAAAAGCGTTTCTATTAATTTGACCACTATAAATGTTAAACTAACTGGCCTGTAATTACTGGCTTCTTCTCTACTTATGGATTGGTACGACAATCATCTGGAACCTCACCAGTTGAAATGGAATGGTTAAGTAAATCAGTCAGAGGGGCTGCAATCACAAACCTAAGTTCCCTTAGAACTCTGGGGTGGATTCCATCTGGACCCATCGCCTTACTTACCTTTAGATGTGCCAGCTCGGATAGGACATCAGCCTCCAGAAACTCCGGAGCTGTGCCCTCCCAGCGGGATGCTGTGCTATGGCCATGCCTGCTACTATCTGAAAATACCGAACAAAAGTAGCTATTCAGATGGTCAGCCACAGCCTTATCTCCGTCAATATATTTATTTTCCCTATTTCTAATTTTTGAGACTGCATTGTTTTTCTTCTTTCTGTCACCAATATATTGGAAAAAAAGGTTTCATCTCCCCTCTTCACAGATTTGGCCATTTCTTCTTCCTTTTGCCCTTCAGCAGCCCTTTAGAAGCAGCTCAGTTTTGCTTCCCTCTGTTTAATTTTATACTCATCTCTGTCAGCTACACTTCCACTTACATTACACTTCTTATAGGCAGACTTCTTATCTTTTGATAGTGCTGACTTCCCTAGTAAACCATAATGGTTTCTTCTTCCTTTTATTCTTGCTAGTTTGTTTCACATATTTCACTTTACTTTTCAATAATCATAGCAAACCCAGATTACATTTATTGTGTACGGTGCGCCACTTCATTCTTTTATAAAAGTTTTTTTCAATGCGGTTTCATTGTATACATTTTTCTAGAGTAAAACATTGCTGTTTTAATGGATCATATGTATATAAATATTTATTTAGACATTGGGGCTGATTCAGAGCCTCTCTAGCATGCATTCCTGCCAGGGGAATGACGTCAAAGGACCGTATTTGGCCTCTTTTGCAGGAGATTACGGTATGCATATGCCAATCCGAGTGTTTGCTGTATAAATACGGCCCAAGGCATCCACAATTCTGATCCCTGATTTGTGCATTTTTGGACCAATGAAAGACGTAGTTTTCTGGTTAAAACTTGAACCATCTTTTTGCTAGGCGGAATACTTGAACAGCCTCTTTTTGCTAGTGCAATCGCAAGTTGGGCTACTCTCTTAACATCCAATGCGTCGTGGGGCCGGATGTTTGCTTCTTCAGTATTTTGGCTGGCTTCCCTGCCTCCTCCCACAATGCAGTGGAGTTCCAGTTTATACACCCGTTTTGAGTGGCGAGCTGACTGGCGGTTGGCTTGTGAGTAAGTCTGTTTATTGCTGGAGTGAATCTGCATGTTTATTGTTTATGCTGCATTTGCAATGTGTTTTTCATTTCTGTTATTTTTTTTTTTTAATTGGTCCAAGTTTATTGTGTTTGCCAATTGGTCTCCCTGCCCCCCATCACTTCAACTGTGCTCATGCCCCTCTTTAATTGTCCGGTGAGCTATCAGGGTAATGAGTTACATGCTTTACAAAACCATATTATCTTTTGTAGCTGGGGATTTTAGCTGAGGAGTGCTAGCTGGGGAGTTCTGGCTGCAGATCAAGCCCACCCAGCGGCAAGGGGGTCGACCAATGGGGCCAGCTGAAGAGGAGGGTGTGTTGGGTTTGGAGTCACTCACAGTTCCTACACAATACCAATACCAAAAAAAACACAGGTTGCGCTGCATGTGAAGTCTAATAACATGTTTGATAATATACAAACAACAGCCCCCTATTGTGTTGCTGAGTGTGAGTGCTGGGTGCATCGGAGTCAAATCAAGATAGACATTTGTGGTGTAACAGAATCTGGCTTTAAAGAAGGTCACCTTGCATGGTGGATAACATAGACAGGAATAAAAAGTCATAGAGATCACCTCAATGTACAGAAAACACAATATGCTGAAGAGAATGTACAACAGAAACTACACATAGTTATGTGTAACAGCGCCATCTACTGTCATAAATGTAAACTGCATTGGAAGGCGGGTTAACTCACAATGACCTCACTAGTCAGATTACTTCTACCACATAATACATTTTATAAATATTCATTCTTCAATTCTAGCTGGATTAGTTTTAATGTGTTGTTATTGTGTCAAATTCCTCCAACGCGTTTCACGTAATTGGCTTCTTTAGCCTATTTGCATCATATGGAGTCTATCTCTGCAGATACAGAAAAAAAGGTCCTCAGTATTCAAATGTTGTTCTTAATAAGTCTTTTTGTTATCCTGCAATGCAGGAAATGCGAGTGGGGAGCTGAGGCATGGTGGAGGTAGTGCTGGTTTTAAGATGACTAAAAAGTCTCTTAAGAACAACACTTGAATACTGAGAAGGTGTTTTTCTGCATCTTTCTGACTCCATATGATGCGAAGGCAAAGATCATAGCGTGAAAGAATTGAGAACATTATAATCCCTAAAACTTAAAGAGATATGAAATTGTAACAAAGCAGGATTGAAGTGCTCCCCGAGGAAGCCAGTTGGGTGAAATGTGTTGGAGGAATCTGATTAAAGCCTAACTAAACCAGCTAGAATTGAAGAATGACTATTTATGTAATGTATCATGTGGAAAAAGGTGCAATATATCTGACTAGAGAGGTCATTGTGGTTTATCCCACCTTCCAATGAAATTAATTCATACCCATATGGTCAGAGGTTGACCCCTCCCATAACAAATAAAGGGTATCCCCTAGGGTGGAGTTAGTAATTTGTAAGGAAGGATGGAATCTTCTTTCTAAGTTTGATAAATGTAAACTGCATTAACCAAGCAATATAGATGCAAATCACATACTCGGCTATGCTGTAAGCTGTTGCACAATATGCACAACATATTGGCCATTGATGGACTTCAGGACAGCTATGTTTTCTCAATCTTAAGATAGGGAGTCTTGCCATTTTTTTTTAAATTCAGTCGCACAAGCAGCGTTCAGCCTGGGTCTAATTTATTACTAGCGCCGCATAAGTAGCAGTGTTGGGTGCTCTGGTTGAAGCAGTGCCAGTTTACAGGGCATTGTAGGTCAATAACCCATAGAGCACAATGGAAATAATATTACACACATTTTGTTTTACAAAACTTGCATTGTGACTTGTATTTAATGAAAATGCAGGACCTAGATGTCACCAAATGTCATTTTTTTCATTGTAAAATCATATTTCATGGCTTCTTTTGTATAACAATGTGTAATTTGGACAACAACTAAAAAGTAGCCTAAAAGTAAATGTTTCCCCCTTTGTCCCCAGCAATGATATTTTGTAACTGTAATGATGCAAGGCTGACCAGCACCAGAAAAATACAGTGCCAATCATTTCAGTTTGCCAAAAGGAACTAATACTCTGTGCTGTGGGGTACAAAGTGGCGCTAACTTGCGCTGTTATAATCGACATTCGTGTCCAGCAGTTGCTGACACAGGCTGGCCAATAGCTAATGCAACAAAGCAAATTAGTTTGCAGCATTGGGCTCTGTGACTTCTAGTGTCATTGTAGTCAATGCTTCAAAACTGGTGCTATAGCCACCAGAGAGATGCTAAACAGCGCACATCATAAATAAGGCCTCAAGGGGTCTGTCTCATTGCAACACCAAATCAGGTACAGGAGATTGTTGTTTGCATTTCTGAACTCATTATGCAGGTAACTAAAAGGAATTAAAGAACCAAGTCTCTTCAAATCCTTTGGTTCACCCCCATTACCCTTTGCAAGTGATTCACAGAACTGTATAAAATTAAATGGTTTACTTAACTATAACAAATTAATTTTTGAATTGTAACAATTACTTTTAACAAAACGGATTTTTCTCATCTCGACAACTGTGAGCATATGGCTTTAGTTCTAAGTTGTATTAGTATCCAAGGGTTGAAAATATTGGGTAAATTCTGCATCACATGTAACCAGTGTACTATGCTGGTTTGGAGTTAAGAGTACACTTGCCTTTGAGTTTCTACCTAGATTTCCACTTTGTACTTCAAAGTGCACTTTTTACTTCTTGTGCTAAATTGCCCCCCCCCCCATGGAATTGTTTATTATGCCTATAGATCCCTACACTTTACCTAAACCTAATAAGATGTACCCTATATAGTGACACGCGGTTGGAGAACAAGTAAATATTGCCTCTGTGTCAATCCTTAACTTTGAGTCACTGAATTCAATAATGTTTGGTCTGCCCCATCCTGCACGCCGGTTAGAGGTGGTGCTGCCCGGAAGCCACCACTTGGAAACCTGTCAGGGGGTCACATGAAAAGGCTTGGAGGGCTGCATTTGGCCTCCGGGCCTTGAGTTTGACACATGGAGTAAAACGGAAGGGAGAAAGGTTATTATGACATTTGTTTTTTCTGCCTGTACAGTGCCTTTGCATTATTCAAAAGCGGTATTAATGCTCAAACATCGGAAAGATAAAATAATATTATAATAGATTATTATTAAGGTATGAAACATTCAGGCTGTCATATGGAACCCTTCACAAGGCACAGTATGAGTGCACAATCTCCTGCTTTCAACAATCAAAGCCTTGTCTTTTCATCAAGAGAAGCTCTGTTGCCCCAGGGGACATTGTAGGAGTCAGGGATCATAGAGCCTTAACAACAGCAGCAACTGTAGGCAGATAAGTATATGTAAAGGTACATACTGTATTTTCACTAAGGCTGTCAGTTCTGATCACTTAAATGCCCCTAAGTGAAGCTTTAGTTTTGGATAGGTAATTATATAGGTTTAAACGTGAGTCATTTCATTTATGCGTGCTCATCTATAAAATGTAACACAAGCATAATGCATTAGCTCTTTACAATAGAGGAATAGAACAATTTAACACTGCTTGGGTTTTACAGTCTGTGATTTTAATTTTATGTTCTTGTTTTATTCCTGTTTTTACTATTGCCTGTTAACCATTTTTGAATATGCGCTATCTCCATGGCTGAGCAATGTCATGCTGTGGTTGTTTGGCCTCATACAATTAGGTTTAATCCTCTTTCTTGGATGAAATGTTATGCTGGTAAAATACTCCCTTTGCAAAACCTCAAAGATGTCTAATCTAATGAAAAATGAGCTATAAGTATTTTAATGTAGCAGTTTAATTTGCTTTCTCACTCACCAGTCATGCATGACACATGGCTGCTATGCTATCTAGTTAGACTGCAAAACACTATCTGATTTATTATGAATTTAACTTAAAGGAGCTCTATTGCGAAATTGTGTAATATTAAAAATGCATATAAACATGTCGGCTAATGAGAGGAGGGATCCCTTATACACCCATACTGAGACTGCCACCAAACTTATGGTTTTCTTATACTGGTAGGAATAAATTCCAGGGGTGATTTTCTGATTTTCTCTTCATTCCAATAAAATAGAAAAACAAGCGTGGCTGGATATTTCTTGATGTCTGTATAAGTGACCTCTCCTCCCGCCATCCTGCATATTTATATAGATTTTTATCATTGTGCCATTTTGTTCACGATAGTGCTCCATTAATATTGCGATAATCGTCTTATACTTAAGATTATAACTGTCATTTTGTGCTAATAAATAATCATTAAGTTGACTGAAAGTCCATTAACAACCAAGGTTATGTAGAATTGTAACAGCGATATTGATTGTGGTACAGTCCGAGCTATAATGAATGCAAGCTAACACGATGTGATGATTAACTAAGCTAGTTTTAGAAGGCTGTTGGGGTTCAAAACAGAGATGTGGTATAGAATGCAGATTCTGTTAAGATTTCACTCACAGTTGTCCTTTATAAAACGTATATATTCATGAGCACCCACTGCACTAAAAAATCAGTACGTTCCTCTCAAAACCTACACCAGCAAAGACCCGGTTCTGTGGTGGCCAACATCTCCAAGATAAATAGCAGACCTCATAACCTGTCCTGATTGGTTGCTCAATGTATTGCGACAAAGCCTGCTGAATTTTCACCAAATCAAAACAACTGTATCAATATTATGGTAAAATTTAACCATGGCTAAATGTGACCTGTGATTCTAAATATATGGAATGTATGTGAATGTTGAACCAGATAAAATGCAGTTGCTAATTGTGGGGTGGGAAGGAAATGTGTCTAGTTCTTTGACCTGCCAGAAGTAGAACCAGGGTGTTATTTGCTTTGTAAATAGTAGACACAAAGGATTGAACCCGGCGCTGTCCAAATACCCTTGAGCGATTTCCCTGTTGAAGACCTGCTGAACTTTAGTCTTAGGACCCATTCACACCAAGGCAATTGCGGGGTGATTGCACTTTCTAACCATCGCCTTGCAATTACTAAAAATGCAGATAATGGCCTTGATTCAATAAAGGTAGAAAAAAATTCTCATGGTAGTAAAAGATTAAATTCATGAGAAAAAAAGCCTGAGAATGTCACTGTTGCTGAATCACCAGATAAGAAAACAATGAAAGTCAATGGCACTTTTTTACTCCTAAGAAAAGTAGAGAACTATTTACTCCCTTCTACACTGTAGTAAAAGCTGCCATTGACTTTCATTGTCTTTTTATCTACTGATTCAGTAACAGTGACATTCTCAGGCTTTTTTCTCATGAATTGAATTTTTTACTACTATGAGAATTTTTTTCTACCTTTTTTGAATCGAGGCCAAGTAAATGGAGTCTTTGACATATGCAATTGAGCTTTTCCTTCACTTAGAATCAACCTTTCCTACAGCAGCTCTACAGAATCGCTTTTTAAAGCGCTTTTTTAGGAAGCTGATACACAGTGCTTTTGCACTTGCTCTTTTCTGTATATATCCAGGACCCAATCATATCCCTTGAGTCCTTGAGGTAGGATGGCGTTTTTTACAACTGAGGGTTGCAAATAAGATTCTATGTACTCACCACAATCGGTCTGTCTGGCGGGTTGGTTTTGTTCTTATGTATCTTGGATAAATGATATAAGGTCAGTACCCGAGTACACGAGTTTGGAGATTTAGATTTAGTTATGTTCTTTCTTATTCAATATTCCTAATCTTTTGTCCCTATCTAGAAGGTCCTGAAGCTTCAAACGATAGCTATTTGTAGGATCCTATTTTAGCTTCTCATAAGTGGCAGCATCTGACAGAAGATTGTTGGTTTCTTTGATATACATATTTTTTTTAAGGACAACCAGTCCTCCCTCCTTGTCTGCAGGTTTAATAACAATGTTCTTTTTACTCTTAATCAATTTCAATATTTGCCTTACTTCTTTTGTTTATTGTTCATTGGACATATTTTTTTAGTTTTCAATGTTTTGAGATCCCCAATCACAAATTCCTTAAAAACATTTATTGTACCACCTGTCGTTTGGGGGTTAAAGATGGAACTATTTTTAAGTGTGCTGTGTTGGAATGGAGAAGGGCAGTCAGCATTATCCCTATATTGTAGGTCATTCTCATTTTCAGTTTCTTTTATCTTCATTACTTCTGATGATTGTTCCTCTTTAATCTTTTCTGCAAATTTTTTTTTTTAATATTCAGTTTTCTTGTTGAATTTTAGAACATCCACAAATGCTTCTAACTAGTTTAATCCAGTTGGTGGTGTGCATTTAATTCTCTGAGAGTACTGTTGTGGAAAGATTGACTATCCCACTAGTTTTGGGATTGGTCAGAAATCGTGTGCTCTTTTCTTTCTTGCGTTGCATACCATGTCCTGCTCTTCTTCCTCTTGTTCTAGTTTTTTCTTTATGGCGGTTGGTCCTGCCTCTAAAAACGTTAATGTTGACTGTGTCTCATCATGCTCATAGTTGAACTTCTGGAGCCTGATGGTAAATAGTCTTTCTTTATGTGATCTTGAATCTCTTTTCTAGAGTGCTCTGATGTTTTGATGTGTCTTGAAGAAGAGCCTCTGTGGTGGCCCCGGTTTCTTGCTTATTACTCCTGTGCCTAGGTGGAGAGTATTTCCCAGGTCTTTGTATATGCTGATCTGGAGTAATTGATCTATCATAGAAATATCTGATGTTGCGGTCTTTAAATGAAGGATAGTCATCCTTTTTGATGTAGCAGGTTCTTGTTGGAGATCTATATTGTTCCTTATTCCGTTTGTACCAGTTATCAAAGCGAGATATAACTAGTCTTGCATACGTGTGTCTACTCCAAACTTTCCAATCTGGATTGGTTCTGTGGTAATTTTGCCTACTATTTTGTTTGAAATTCATGTGGCCACCTTCTTCTCTATTCCTCCTTTGGGGGCACTTTAGATGAGTAGGATTAGGTGTTTGCAAACCATTTTTGCGGAGTTCCAGTTGTTGCTGCCATTTATAAACACGGTTAGTACATTGGTCTTCTAAATCCCTATGAAGCGTCCTCTGCTTTTTACTCTTTGCTCCTTCTCAAATTTAATTAATCTGTTTTTAATAGATATTACATGTCCCTGGTACTCGATTTGGTCTTTCCATGAAGCTAAATTGGTTTGGAGTTCCTCTATCTTAGTCACCACGTTGTCCAATTTCTGCTTTTCCTCTTTATAATCAGCTTCATAAGCTTGATGCTACATTGGGTGAAAAATCCTACCACTCCTCAATATTGTTTACTCCCTCTTCTAGGTCTCTCTCAGGTGTTACCTCCTATCTCAGACATATACAGATATATAATTCCAATGTACTGATGTAATTTCTCTCATATCATTCTCATCCTCACAAATTAAATTAGGTTTGCTAAATTCCACTCTGATTTGTGAAATATCGATCATACTAGCAGCTGCCACCTTAAGGCCAATACTTTTAAAGAGAAATGTAAATAGTTCGGTTAGCGCTTGGTATGTATGATTTTGTAGCTGCGACCTGGTCAGGTGGCCAACCTGTGGATAGGATTAAATAGGTCAATAAGAATGGACTGAGCCCACAGAAAGGTTATAAAACACCCTCTGCTTTCAATATACAGTATGTTATATAGGCTGTAAACAATATGAAAACTTTTCAAACAGTTTCAATCAATCAGATAATATGTCTCCTTCTAGTGTTAAAAATTGTTATTATCAAAAAGGCACTTACCTGCCTGGCCTGGAGGTAAAAACATGACCTGGGCCACTGATTTGATCTGCTGAAAACGTGCCTTTAGACGTGCATGGCTTTGTCACTGACAGGAGTATAGGCTGTCTGTTAGTTATCCAGGTCAGGTTTTCACCTATTGAAAGCAGATGGAAGTGGATCATTATCATTGATCGCAATTCCCACCTACTCTCAGACATTCAGCGCACCTGTGTGAGTGTTTTATAACCTTCATGTGGGCTCAGTCCATTATTATTGACCTACTTAATCCTTAACTATCCACAGTTTGGCCACCTGACCAGGTTGCAGCTACAAAATCATACATACCAAGCGCTGCCCAAAATGTAAATTTCTTTTGAAGACAATCTCAGCCTGCAGCATATCACTCTCACCACCATGATCCACCTTTATGTACAAGTTATTTATTTTATTTTATTTTGTAGGAAATAGAACAGTCTTGGGCACATGCGTTAGAGACCACCCATTATGAATATGTAAAGCACACAGTGTGCTTACATCACGTTGCTGTTGCCAGACTCACTTTTTTTCCTAATTTTTTTTATGCATATCCAATGCTCTAATACTTTTAAAGATTAATTAGGAGCTACAGGGTCTTTTTAAAAATGGATTGAAGTTTGGGTCAGTGCAATGTGTAGCCCAAGACAATGGTACAACAATTGGGCTTGCCTTTAGTATAACTTTAAATTTCCTTTTAGAAGTTGTGGGTTATGGATCACATTGTTTTCGAATTACATGTTTGTCTTGACTTTTTTTTCAGACTTCTAGGACCAGTGTGGCATCCAAGTAATTCCATATTTGTTTCTGTCATGGTAAAAATAAGGATTTCAATTTATTTCCAGGTAACCAAGGACAGGAGACATGGCAACTTTTTTTACTATAGTGGTGACTAGAGATGAGCGAATCGATTCGGACGAACCCAAATTCATTCCGAATTTCAGGAAAAATTCGATTCTGAACAAATACGAATTTCCCAGCGATTTTATCGATCAAAGTTTTCCTGTAAACTCCATTTATTTCAATTACAGCCATTGTAAAATGGTGGATGCACATGTCCAGAAATGTCCCCTGGGGCAAGTTATCATGGGAAGGTCACATGCAGCCTATCAGCAGCCAGGAAGCCCGGTGACGTCACAGTGCTATATAAACGGCAGCCATCTTGCTTGTGCGCATTTCAGCCTTGCATTGCAGACAGAATGGAGGTTGCTGCAGACAGGGAGAGACTAACAGACAGGCAGGGAGAGTCAGGGAGACCCACAGAGACCAATACAGTGCCAGGGAGAGCCAGGGAAAGATAGGGAAAAATCGGGAACGATCCAGGCAGGGACAGCAGAGAAAGTGACAGGGAAACTTTTTTTTTATTTTCACTTCACTTAATTTCACTTAATTCACTTAATTTTCAGATCAGTTTCAAATTGCTTTTTTTGTGCTGTAAATATTCCTGGCCACTGTACATCCCATCTTGGCAGTGGCATATTTAACCCTATCTGTTACACACAAGCATTTCTTATAACTCGATTAGTTTTAATTTTTTTTGTATGCTGTAAAAACCCCAGCCCACATGGGCATACTATTTCAGCACATTTCACCCTATCTGTTATACTAAATCAGCTTCTAAAGGCTCTGTTTTATTAATATATTGCATTTTGAATTGGTTTTATGCATCCTGTAAAAACACCAGGCCGCAGGGTGCCCGAAACCAGCACATTTCACCCTATCTGTTATACTAAAGCAGCTTCTAAAGGCTCTGTTTTATTAATATATTGCATTTTGAATTGGTTTTGTGCGTCCTGTAAAAACACCAGGCCGCCGGGTATCCCAAACCGTCACATTTCACCCTATCTGTTATACTAAATCAGCTTCTACAGGCTCTGTTTTATTAATATATTGCATTTTGAATTGTTTTTTTGCGCCCTGTAAAAACACCAGGCCGCAGGGTATCCCAAACTGGCACATTTCACCCTATCTGTTATACTAAAGCAGCTTCTACAGGCTCTGTTTTATTAATATATTGCATTTTGAATTGGTTTTGTGCGTCCTGTAAAAACACCAGGCCGCAGGGTATCCTAAACCGGCACATTTCACTTTATCTGTTATACTAAAGCAGCTTCTACAGGCTCTGTTTTATAAATATATTGCATTTTAAATTGGTTTTGTGCGTCCTGTAAAAACACCAGGCCGCAGGGTATCCCAAACTGGCACATTTCACCCTATCTGTTATACTAAAGCAGCTTCTACAGGCTCTGTTTAATTAATATATTGCATTTTGATTTGGTTTTGTGCGTCCTGTAAAAACACCAGGCCGCATGGGCATCCCAAACCAGCACATTCCACTCTATCTGTTATACTAAGTCAGCTTCTAAAGGCTCTGTTTTATTAATATAGATTAATATAGACAACAGGGATGCCAGCTCGTTACCAGGAAATACAGCTCTCCACTCAGGCAAGGCTGGAGTGCTCACCTCGAAAGTTGGTAGTGTCCAAAAGCCATGGAAAAGCCAGCCACATAGTAGTAGAGCAAATTTAAAAATCCATTTATTTCAAACTGGTTAAAAGTCCATCACAGTGGTATAGATAAGAGCAGCATATAGGGTATCCTTACACGTCAACGCGTTTCGGGTTCTCACCCTTAATCATGACAAAGGATAGGTTGTAGGACATACATTTAAATACAATGTTTAACAATGATATAATTGTATAATATCATACATCTGTGGATGAGAGAAACACACTGGCTAACCTTAATTACGTCGCCTCCTTCAACTTCAATGACCATGCAGTAAGCGTGCGCCGGGAGATCATATCCTAGGCTGCACCTGATACTAAATAATGACGTCGCCAATGAAGAAGGAGGAGGCTGGCGTGAGCGAGACACGTAAATCCAAACTACATTGTATCAAACTGCTGGCAACGCTTATCACCATAATAGAGGCCATTACTGGCAGAATGTAACAAGTGTATATAACCGCGGTGTGTTACAGACAGATGACAGATACAGTGTTGATAGCATTTAAAAACAGCCGCATCGCTCACGCCACGATACTATAAAGAAAAAGGATCAGTATTCCAATCAAAAATGTTAATGTTTTATTAATATATTGCATTTTGAATTGGTTTTGTGTGTCCTTTAAAAACACCAGGCCGCAGGGTATCCCAAACCGGCACATTTCACCCTATCTGTTATACTAAAGCAGCTTCTAAAGGCTCTGTTTTATTAATATATTACATTTTGAATTGGTTTTGTGCGTCCTGTAAAAACACCAGGCCGCAGGGTATCCCAAACTAGCACATTTCACCCTATCTGTTATACTAAATCAGCTTCTAAAGGCTCTGTTTTATTAATATATTGCATTTTCAATTGTTTTTTTGCGTCTTGTAAAAACACCAGCCCGCAGGGTATCCCATATTGCCAATTTTCATAGTATCTGGTGCAGAGAAGCAGTATCTCACTTTATTTAGCCTCTGCTTTTTAAAGTAAACACATTCTTTTAAGTGCCTATTGCGCATTTCAAATACATAAAAATGTCAGGCAGACAAGTGCCAGGATGTTCAAAGAGGAGTGGCAGAGGCCAAGATTCTGCAGGCAGAGGTCGCAGCAGACTAGGGGTGAGTGGCAGCAGGAGTCACGGTGAGAGACCTCATCTGCCAGTATCTGCTAGCGGTCGTGTCTCCACCAGTAATGCATCTGCCGTGGTAGATTGGTTAATGCGGTCATCCACATCATCACAAGTTACATCTGACACCCCCAGTCTAGCGTCGGTAGGTTCCTCTGACACAACCCTGAGTTGGCATGGCCCGAGAGCAGTCCCTGTCCTCCCATTGCCTCTGTCCTATGAGGTTCCCTCCCCCCAGCGACGTATCCTATGCTTTGGGCTCAGCTCCACTCTTTAGTGAGGAGGACGATTAGATAGAGGACAGTCAGCAGCTACTGCCCAGCCAAGAATTGGAGGTGGCTTCCTTCGCTAGGCAGACAAATAATGATGTGGAGAGTGGCGTGAGTGTTGTTGCGAGCGTTCCAGCTCCTGCGCCAGACACTGTTGAGGAAACAGAGAACATCGTGACGTGCAGCCACAACTCGGTGATGATGATGATGATGATGAAGCCGATCGCACTTGGGAGCTGGGTGCAGAAGGGGCTTAATCCTCATCTTCAGGAGAAGAGGGGCTCAGGTTGCCCCGGAGTCAGCAGCTGAGGCAGCAAGGTGTTAGCAGCATCGTTGGCAGTCAGCATGGGGGCAGAATTGTAAAGCCTGGAGCCAAACGGGGCCGGGGTAGAGCACCTGCTGCACGGCAGGCTACCTTCTCGGGAGGTAGTGGAGCAGGGGCTCCTGGAGTTGACGGCAGTTGCAGTGAATCAGTGCGGGCTGTTGGTGGGAAAACAGCTACTCGGCAGTGTGGCAGTTTTTCATCAAGCATCTGCAGGAGGGTAACATGGCCACATGCTAGATGTGTAGGCAGAAGGTGAAGCGTGGCCAAGGCCCAAATGTTGGCACCACGGCCCTGCGTCAACATATGCTGCGTCACCATAAAGTGACCTGGGAGAACCGAGGCTCCGAAGAGGTGGTCCAGGCTGCTTCCTCACCAAGTGGCACGCCGCTCCCAATTTCTACCAGCCAAGGCTCCAGCACCTCAGCCGAAGTTGCATAAAGTTACTCCATTAATACAATAATTTTTCAATTGTGGCATTTAGTAAAGAAATAAGAAAAGGTCTACCCATGTGAACTATGCTACTTAAGCAATGATAAAGTAAGGTGGAAAGGGGGCGTATCCCACACATATTAAATCACGATCTATGTGAATTCAATTAAATATAAAGGATGATAGGTAAATCAGCCTCCTCCCTGGCTACTTATGTACATTTGTGTACAAATATATATATATATCTTACCCTATATTGTTATTATACTGGTATCATGATATTTCAATGCGTTTTAGCCGTTTGAAGACATTAATGTTTCCTGTTTGTGATTGATTAATATATAAATGAAGGTAGATTTATTACTATGACATGATTTAATATGTTGAGATATGTGGATTTTAACGTATAATATAATGCAGATGTTCATATATTAATGCATCATGAGTCTGTATGGGCTCTTTAAGCCCTCTTCATTTGTGTTTGTCGAATGGGACGCAATTATGTCATATTTTTGATTACCCCTTCAGTTTTCTGCCGCTGACGTGGCTGTTCACCTGTTTACACTTCCGCCCTCAGCCGGCTTCTCCATGGTTAGTGGTTTTGCCCTTTATCTACGCAATTTCCGGTTTGGTGCTCAGCGAACTAGTTTGCCGTCCCGCTGAGAGAGGGGTATCCATACAGAGCCCGACTGGGACCACGGGCAGGCTGGCTGATGGACGGTCTGTTCTTAACTTTATTAGGTGTACCTCATCAGGTGAGTTTCTATTCACTTATACATTATTGATTAATTGTAATCCAGGCGGACCAGGGGGTGTGGCATTAATTGCGTCTGTGTTTAAATATGGTTTACGAGAACGCGGCAATATGCCATGAGTAAGGGCTGAATGCCCGAAACGCGTAGGTAACAGCCTTGTTCTCTTATGCTTTTATGCTGCTTTTGTGGAATATGGATGGAATTTTAAGAATTTTCTAAATAAACATGGATCAGGAATCCTTTTAAAGATGGACACTGGCTGGCTTCATGTTACTTTCTGCAAGTTGGATGTGAGCTGAGCACTCATTGCCGTGCTGTGTCCATGCTTCTTGGCACCTGTGGATTTTGATTTACAACGGCGGAGCTGATCTCTTGTGTTGAATCTCAGCTGTGCGTCATACCCATCCTCTGTCGCTCCAGATGCTCCTGCTCCTCCTCCTCCTCCAAGTCATGCATCCCACCAGCAATCCATCAATGAAGCCATGTCCAAGAGAAAGCAGTATGCGCCCACTCATCCTACGGTGCAGAAGCTGAATGTGCTCCTGTCCAAGTTGCTGGTGCTGCAGTCGCTCCCTTTTTAGGTGGTGAACTCTGCACCTTTCAGAGAACTGATGGCTTGTGCCGAGCCGAGGTGGAGAGTCCCAAGCCGTCATTTCTTTGCCAAGAAGGCAGTACCAGCGCTGCACACTTTTGTTGAACAGAAGGTGGGCCAGTCCTTGAGCCTGTCGGTGTGTAGTAAAGTGCATGGCAGCACCGACGTCTGGAACTGTAATTAGGGACAGTACATGTCGTTTACGGCCCACTGGGTGAATGTGGCCCCTTTGCAGCAGCAGCAACTTGGACAGGTCATGCCGCTTCTGCCTCCGCGCTCCCTGGCCGTTGTGCCTGTGACACTGTGTGACTCGGCCACCTCATCCTTCTCCATCTCCTCACCCTCCACTGTAGGCTCAAGTCTCAGTGCCCCTCAAGCCTACCATGTGTGCAGGGCATGGAGGTGTCACGCTGTGCTTCACATGGTTTGTCTTGGCGAACGGAGTCACACAGGGGAGGAACTGCTTAAATTTATTTATCAAGAAATCCAAACATGGCCTACTCCAAGAAAACTGAAAATGGGAACCATGGTTACCGACAATGGGAAGAACATTTTGTCCTTGCTGCGACAAGGAAGGCTGACCCATGCATGGCTCACGTCTTCAATCTGGTTGTGAAGCGGTTTCTGAAGTCTTCCCCCCATCTGCAAGACATCCTAACAACCTCAAGGAAACTTTACATGCACTTCAGCCACTCGTACACCACCAAGCACACCCTTCTTGAGCTACAGTGTCAGAACGCTAGCCCCCAACATAGTCTGCTTTGTGATGTTTCCACAAGTTGGAATTCCACCCTGCATATGTTGGACAGACAATACGAACAGAGAAAAGCCATCATGGATTTCTTGATGATTCAAGCGGATAGGGGGACTCCCCTGTGTAACTTCAATGTCAACCAGTGGCAGCTCATACGTGACACCTGCCGTTTGCTCAGGCCCTTTGAGGAAGCCACTTTATTTGTGAGTCTCCAGGATTACGGGATGAACGACAGGATTCCACTACTTCATGTACAACAGCACATGTTGGAAACCATGGCTGGTCAGGGCACTGGAGACATGGCGTCTACATCTTATGCCCACATGAACCCCGTTGGAGCTGAACTGGAGGAGGAGGAGTGGTACAGTGCACAGTTTAGGCTTGGCGAAATGGCTGGTTTATCTAGTCAGCGGACAGGAGAGGAGGAGCAGGAGCAGCCAGAGGAGCTAGAGGGTTGTGAGGAAGGCAAGACAGAGGACCCAGACACACCATGGCAGTATGCAGTGGAGATTGAGACAGGTAGTCCTTCCGAGTCACTTGCGCAAATGGCAGGAAGCATGCTCATGTGCTTGTGTAGCGACCCCAGAATTGTTTCCATTTGTCAGCTGGATGACTTCTGGCTCTCCACCTTATTGGACCCTCGCTTCCGGCACAAAATGGGGGCATTTTTTAAACCCACCGAGAGGGAGGACAAACTGACCTACTACAAAGACATTCTACATAGTCAGTTGGCAGATGCCTATCTGCGCCATGGTCCATACTCTCACAGGTCTGACTCGGGGGGACCTCTGTGCTCACCTTCCACTGCCCTGGCTGCTGGGGGGGTTGGCAGGAGCAGCAGCAGCAGCTCCATCAGCAGCAGCCTCAGTCTTCAGTCGCTAATGAGTAGCTTTCTACACCCGCATAGTGAGTCTACTCATGAGCAGCAGGAAGACCTGGAGCAGGACCTGAACCAGCAGGTCATGTCATACCTTGACATGACCATGCCAACACACCTTGAGGATTCGCTGGACTTCTGGGCAGCCAAACTTGACTTGTGGCCGCAGCTAGCTGAGTTTGCCCTGGAAAAGCTGTCCTGCCTGGCAAGTAGCGTGCCACTTGAGCCGGTGTTTAGTGCACCTTTGTGAAAATGAACCAGGGATGTATCAGCCAGGATTTCCACCCACCAATGGCTGATGCATGCGACTAGATTCAGCATGGTGCCACGTTTTACACTTTCCAAATGGTGCAAAACATATTTATGTCTTTAGGCCAATTTTTGGGCTCCTGCGGATGCCGACTTCAGGGTGTGCCTTTCAGCCAAATTTTGGCCTCCTGCTGCTGCCAACTGCAGTGTGTCTTTAGGCCAATTTTTGGGTTCCTGCTGCCAACTCCAGTGTCTCTTTCAAGCTATGTTTGGGCTCCCGCTGCTGCTTGCAACTCCAGGGTGTCATTCAGCCAATTTTTGGGCTCCTGCTGATGCCAACTTCAGGGTGTGCCTTTCAGCCAAATTGTGGCCTCCTGCGGCTGCTGCTGTCAACTGCAGTGTGTCTTTAGGCCAATTTTTGGGTTCCTGCTGCCAACTCCAGTGTCTCTTTCAAGCTATGTTTGGGCTCCTGCTGCTGCTTGCAACTCCAGGGTGTCATTCAGCCAATTTTTGGGCTCCTGCTGCCAACTCCAGTGTCTCTTTCAAGCTATGTTTGGGCTGCTGCAGCTGCTTGCAACTCCAGGGTGTCATTCAGACAATTTTTGGGCTCCTGCTGCCAACTCCAGTGGGTCTTTCAAGCTAGGTTTGGGCTCCTTGCTGCTGCTGCTTGCAACTCCAGGGTGTCACTCAGCCATTTTTTCGGGCTCCTGCTGCCAACTCCAGTGCCTCTTTCAAGCTATGTTTGGGCTCCTGCTGCTGCTGCTTGCAACTCCAGGGTGTCATTCAGCCAATTTTTGGGCTCCTTCTGCCAACTCCAATGTGTCTTTCAAGCTATGTTTGGGCTGCTGCTGCTGCTTGCAACTCCAGGGTGTCATTCAGTCAATTTTTGGGCTCCTGCTGCCAACTCCAGTGTCTCTTTCAAGCTATGTTTGGGCTCCTGCTGCTGCTGCTGCTGCTTGCAACTCCAGGGTGTTATTCAGCCAATTTTTGGGCTCCTGCTGCCAACTCCAGTGTCTCTTTCAAGCTATGTTTGGGCTGCTGCTGCTGCTGCTTGCAACTCCAGGGTGTCATTCAACACATTTTTGGGCTCCTGCTGCCAACTCCAATGTCTCTTTCAAGCTATGTTTGGGCTCCTGCTGCTGCTGCTGCTTGCAACACCAGGGTGTCATTCAGCCAATTTTTGGGCTCCTGCTGCCAACTCCAGTGTCTCTTTCAAGCTATGTTTGGGCTGCTGCTGCTTGCAACTCCAGGGTGTCATTCAGCCAATTTTTGGGCTCCTGCTGCCAACTCCAGTGTCTCTTTCAAGCTATGTTTGGGCTCCTGTTGCTGCTGGTTGCAACTCCATGGTGTCATTCAGCCAATTTTTCGGGGCTCCTGCTGCCAACTCCAGTGTCTCTTTCAAACTATGTTTGGGCTCCTGCTGCTGCTGCTGCTTGCAACTCCAGGGTGTCATTCAGCCAATTTTTGGGCTCCTGCTGCCAACTCCAGGATGTCTTTCAGCCAATATTTGGGCTCCTGCTGCTGCCAGCTCCAGGGTGTGTTTTTCAGCCAATATAGGGGCCCCTCATAGTGATGCCACCTCAACTCTCTGCAATTGTGCCGCTCTGCGATTCTAATAGCGATGCCTCTGATCTGCATGTCATAATTATTTACAGTAATATTTCACTAACTAGGCAAGCATCCTATGTGTGTTACAGCAAGGCAGAATGGTTTACAACCCTATTGAGGCTCTAGGAATTTCAGAAATAGCCGTTTTTAATAGCGATTTGTCGCTAATAAATTCGGACCGAAACAAATTGTGTTGGAAAATTCGGCGAATCAGCCGAAACAAATTTTTCAAAAGTTCGCTCATCCCTAGTGGTGACAGCACAAAACCCCCCTACCAGTTTCTAAACTTTTCACACTCATGCAAAACAGAATCTTGTTACCATCTGCCTACTTTCTGTTTTCGATATTTCTTTTTATACCTATGGGGGGCATGGTGCACAAAGGTTTGTGTCTCACATACTGTGGTAGGTGACATGTAGACAGGAACTCACTGTGGATAGTCTTGGGTCTGCTGAAGTGGTGCAAGCTGAAAGGAGGTGAAAACTGCTTTGAGGTGAAAACAGGTAGATCTTTATTGAATTTTCCAGGATTATTGCTGCATACAGGTGGTAAAATATATAGACTGGAGAACAGCCTGTCCTTTGTTTCTCCCTACTGTAGGTGTACTGCTGGACTTTTGCACTCTGACCTAGGTTCCTTAAGTGGTCCAAAACACTTTTGTGTTACCGGTCCCCAGTTTTCATCTCTAATTTCCATTAGCTTCATTGCTATGCACACTTTATGTGTCCACCAGGCATGTTTGTGAGCTCAAGCACCTACAGCAAAAGGTCAGCTCTGCTGCTTACTGTTTTAAGTAATGGCTATTTTGCATCATACACTTAATTCCAACAGACATTTAAGTCTACAGGGTGCACAAAGCACGCACAGCAAAGAAGCAGGGGCTATGCTAAACATGCACCAAGGTATAGAGGACTGAGGTGAGTATGTGATGATTCCACAGCGTTTCTTATAGTGGGTCATCTTTGTAGATTGTAGGACCAGGTTTGGTCCATTGTAAGTCAGGGTAGTTGTGTAAAGGTTAAGCAATTTACCTTCTCTATAGGTAACAGACAAGAGAAGAGGGAGCGGTGGAGGGTGTCTTCCCTACATGTCCTGACACTGGCTTGACACTCCCAACCCATGTATGGAGTGAACAAGTAGCAGTTCACTACACTGCAATACAGAACAAGAACTCTATGATGATACTAAGAAGGCCTTGGCTTGTACCAGTAACTGTAGGGTATTCATACCTAAAAAACTATAAGAATTCTAGGAACTATAAATTAGGGATGCAGGTACCTGCTAACTCCATGCTACATCTTCTCATACCTTTCCCAGAGTCTCACCAGATTTCGCAGTGGAATTTGCAGCATAATAACAAGAAATTAGCAATGACAGCCCAAGTTTTCTGAGAGGCATACTGGGTGTAAATGTACAGATTGACATCAGTCATGTAGTCAGTGTCTTTTTCTCTCATGAAATGTTTGCTTTTCCTAGACAGACTTACTATCATCAGTGCGCTTGTATAAGTCTTGTGGCATAATGAGCATGTTGAGCGTGTTCCTTAAAGGCAAACATTCAAGCATTTAAAAGATCTGACATTTACGTGAAAACACTATTATCCTCATTTAATTGAAAATAACCTGGAACTGGTAGCTGTCAATTTTCATACACAGGTTCAAAATGAGCAAAAATACATGTTGCTATAGAAACCACTGGCACATTTTATAGATGAGAAAATAATTTTGGATTGCCATGCACCTAACATTTAATTTAAAAAAATAATGCTGGATACTTGACAGGTACAGAAATCCCACCTAAGAAGCAAAACTTGAAAATATAGAAAAGCAATGCATACTATATGAGCCAGATCTGGTTTTGAAGCCCAGTGGCCAGGTCCCTGTCCCCAGTAACCATCCTTTGGTACTCCAAAAATCTGAATACAAGTACTTTGGCTCTCGCTACCCTGTGAACTGGGATAGGGGTCCCTTAGACCCCTTACTAGTTCATAAACTGTTACAAAAAAAAAAAAAAACAACTCCCATTTTCCTCCTTTTGTCCCCCTACTTGTTGCCCTTCTCTGTTCAGGTCCACTGGGTCGGGGGTTCCCTCATGATCTGGTGGTCGCTTCTGATGCAAAGAAGAGGCCCACCAATTAATGCTAGGCTGCCGGGGAAGTAACCTTTTATACCACAGAGGTGGAACCATTTGACTAATTACTAATTAATGAATAGAGGAGAGGGGAATTGGGGAGGATTTCCTGGGGTATCTGCCTCCATGTCCCTCTCCTCCAGTGACGTCAATTGTATTACCAGAGTAGACTGACTTGCTTCTATGTGACTCCAAAGACCATAAAACATGATTGGAGAAGCAAGATCATGAGATAGTATGGTTTTATCAGCTAGTATTCGATATTCACCAGCAAAATATCAGACAATGGTGGTAGCAAATATTGGAAAAGGTAACTCACTCTCAAGCCGCAGTGAAAGATATTAAATTGTCATGAACTTAATGTCTTGAAGAAAACAGCATTGGTCAGCACTTCCATAAAAGCGCCCTTTTATTCAATCCGATTAAAAGCAGAAAGATGACATTACAGGGATAAAATCAAACATGTTTTGCGCTTCAGCATCCTTTTTCAAATACTTATTTTTTTTGTTTTCTTCAAGACAATGGGGGTAGCAGCCTGCTGCTTGCTGATGAATGTCTGTGGTAGTAATTTTGTCTGTGTGCATGGCCTGGCATATGTACCCTTTTCTACTGGCTATCATGACCATCAAATTGTGACTGATTGTGCTCTGTGATGCTATTTTAACAAATGTTGAATTTACCTGTTATTTCTGCATCGTTCAAAAATGAGGCACCAATTAGGCAATAGTATTGGTGCTGTTAATATCTTACTGGCTAATACATGGAATAGGATACTTGATTATAAAAAACTAAAGCCTACACAAGTTTGGCATGTAACCCCCCTCCCCAACACACACACAATTATTTTTGGTAATTTTAGCGTAGTGTATGGAATGCATGGCTGGTGTCAGCACTAGGTATACCCAGGCAAGTGTCTGGGCCCTGACATCTTTAAGAGCTACAGGATGATTATCCTGGTGGCTTCACCCACCTGACCAGTGAACTGGGTGTCCCATGGGCAGACCTGCTCATAGCTGATCTCAGGGCCCAATGAGAAAGTGGCAAGGAATGAAGGGCTATTAGTGGCAGCTCAGAAGGTGGACCATAGGATGATCAACTGCAGCAGCAGACTCTTCAGCCAAAGTATAAAAGGCAGTGTGGACCAGAAGACAAGTGGCAGAAACTCTTAAGTGGCAGTGAAGAATGCAAAAAGGACCAAAGGACAATCAGCAGCAGAAAAGCAGGGGACAAGGACGATCAATGGAAGTGGAGAGGTAGTGAGGACTGGAGGAAGATTAACAGCAGAGGACCCATCTGTGGTAGTGGAGCTGAAGGCTGACTTGATGTGGTAGTTGTAGTACCAGGACACAAGACATAGGCCATAGACTTTAATTGAGAAGCAGGTAGGAAGAGTTAATAGCTAGAGCCTGGAAGAAGGATAGGTCAGGATAGCTAGGACAGCTATAGGTTGAAGGGATTTAGTGAGAACTAACCAACGCATGTTTGGCAAGTTTGTGAACATGTACCTGAAAGGTTCTGGAAGCCAGCTAGATATGAGGGAGTGAGAGCCTGTAGATATTATTCTGATAGATAGTGTTCTATACGTCTGGTGGAGCAGTGAGTGAGAACAGCACCTTTCAGTAATACCTTGATCCAGCTAGTAAGCAATGGCTACCTGTGGGAATCTACTGGAGGAAGTCCTGGTTGTCCAAAGACAAGAAGTAAGTCCACCTGGCAAATACTTAGCTGTAGAGGGGACAAGAACTGGCTGAAGATGTTGAAGATGTGTAACTGCTACCTTGCCAACTGTGTTTGAAAACCTAAAACAGTTTCAATTGGCTATTCACATAGCTGGAAGCATCATAGTAATTGGATCCTGCATTCTCTTAGCTATTAGCTAGCATTCATAGGTCGTCATCATCATATTGGCCACTATATGGCAGTACAGGCCAAATGACTGTTTTTAACATCTATCACAAATCCCTACTTTTTGCAGACTGGAGGAAAAATGGGAAAAGGTGGAGTGAGATACATACCTTCTCCCTAAACAGCGCAGAGCTGGACTACCTATCCTTTTCACAAGGTCCCCCACAACCCCCCTTGGAGTTTGCTTTCCCCTTCCCCTCACAAGCCTGCAATAATCAAAGTTTGCTTGTCTGTTGGAGAACAGAACTGCATTCTTAAAATAATTGATCATAATAGTCTTGCATATAAATGGCACCTGAGGTCATTGATGTGTTAAAAGTATTTAAGGCTAGTTTCCCAAGACAAGGAATAAAACAACAACTTATGAAGCCTAATATTAAAAAGACAACTACAAGTGTGATTACTAGGATGGCTATCACTTTGGACCAGGTTCCGATCCATTGTCCAAGCTATGATATAAAATTTCCTGAGTTCTCAACCATTTCCTCCGATAACTCAGAGTCCTTTCAATGCCTTGGTGATGATTCCATTGGGGGCAGTGTGATGACTCGGCTGTTACATTGAATGGCTTTGTGTGATAATTTCCTGTAAATGATATGCAGTATCAATTACTAGGTGCAATTTGCAACATTAAAATCTGTTTGACATGCATATTTATTTATACTGTCCTTAAAGCTAGGTTTTGTCTTTCAAATCTATGATGTCATATTAGAGGGAATGGTGTCTTGTTCGCTAAGAGAGAGGGTCTGCTCATTACACAAACACACACAGTCCAAAATCTCTTTGGGAGGGAGATGCTGCAGCGTGTACACATATCGCTCAAGAAAGATTTTAGATTAGTTAACTATTAGTAGAGGGCTGTTACTAAAGTTATTTTTCTGTAAAGTCAGTAACTGCAATTTTCTAATACCATTAAACTTTAAATTAGCTGGAATTTGTTTGGATCCAGACTAAATAATATGTATACCTTCCTGTAAAGTGTTCCACCATTTAATCATATTCCTCATTCAGATTGTCTTAATCTGATGTTAAATTTTAATATCCTGTTAGCTATGCATCTTACTTTCTCAGCAGCATTTCTATCCATTATTATAAAACTACCTTCCAGTTTCCTTATTCATGTTAGTCTTTTGTGCTTTCATTTATTTTAAGAATTGTTAGCATTTGTGGAATTAAAACATTCCTCATTAGTAGAGTTCATAGCAATTGTCCAGTACTGTGGAAATCCCATTTACTCCTAAAATCATCTATATGGCAATGGTGATTGTTTATTTAATCGAATCCGATCTAACCAAAATCAGATCTATCAGCACATTAATCCTCCCTGTGTCCCTCATCGTGTACCTACAACTCAATGAAGCTCTGGTGAAATTCGCACAGGATACTAAATAATAACTTCACCTTTTTTTATAACAATAAAAATAAAATGACTAGCTTAGGACAATGTAACTATATTCATTCCTATACTAAGTACCATTAACTTCCTTGGTATTTCAACCTAATTTCAATTAAATTGTGACTATAAATTGTGACTGTGGTAGAGAGGGGTTATCATGCTGATAATGTCCATATTTGCTATAACACCTCCCATTGCCATGAGGTCCACCCCCCCTCTTGCATTCGGGTTGGGCTAAGTAGCCATGCTTACTCTAGGTTTTTGGTTAAGCTCTGCTTCCATGCCTTTTGCAACTTGCAAAAGAATGGAAGTAGTATCATCACCATCACAGCCCCCACAGAAGAAGCAATGATTTGAGAAAATGTATCCCCTGCTCGGCACTGCAACAAACGGTCCAAATCCCTGCAGAAACAAGAAAAAGCATTTCTAATCTTTGCCATCTCCCAACAAAACGGCATAGGTAATTCCTCTGGGTTAGAGATTCTACTCATTATAGCGAGCATCTGACTAGGGGACTAAGAGTGATATTGGGGCTCAGCAGGGCCATCATTTGCCCCCCTAAGGGGTCTAATTTCGAGGAATTTGGTGTTGGTCATAAAAAATTTGGTCTAGATAACATAGCTGCTGATAATTTTATTGGGGACAATATATCTCTTCGTTCATAACAGAAAACAGACAGTTTTGCGCTTTTCTGTGATTGTGGTCCACTTAGGTCTGAATAAGGGGTGCAGACTGAACTGTGGCACTGCCTGGCAGCACAGGAGTGACTATAGCGGGCACAGTTTTATTGTTTTGGGATATATATTTGGGAAGAATTGTGTGTGGATATGATATAATCATATAAAGCAATGTGTTAGATTCTTAGAAGCCGCACACAGAGGCATAACTCCAGACATTCATGATTCCTTTGTCCACAACTCCATTCCCATCCTCCAAAATGTGTGCTCTACTTTCAAAGCATTTTGGGCGCAGGGGAAGTAGGTTGCAAAGGAATGTTACGCACGATGTGGGGAATTCCTGTTTGACCGGATATTGCAGCAGTGGGAGGGACAGCACACATGATGGTGGGGGCAGCTTCCCTCAAAGCTGGAAGATGTGGCATTAAGCCACCATTTCCTTTGTCCTAACATACCCTGTCAGAAATCTTTAAGGTAGTAACTTTTTCATACAAAATTGAATTACCATTATTCTCAATCTCTCTCAATTTTACATCACTAACTCAGCAGCTACCTACCACCATCATTCAGCTTGCAATGATTATTATCTTTCAGCCATCTCTTTTTTATCGCAAAGTTTATTTCCAAAACATCTCATTTAATCTTCCACCCGGTGGCATTCCCACAGCCTGCATAGATAATTTAATTTTTTTTTAACTGCATCTTTTCCTTCTCTGTTTTCCATTACCCGAGAAGCAGTTACAAAATGTCCTACATTAGAGTTACCCATTTCTTTAAATCTTAGCAGGACTTAAACCCACACAATTTAAAACACTCAGCTCTCTGTAAACAAGGCTGACACCAAGCTTCTAGCCATTTCTCTCAGTTGCACACATGCTGAACGTACTCAGCTATCAGCACTGACTAGCTTATGGGTTATCCACTCATACAGACAACTTAATTCCCCCATAATTATGCAGTTTTGAATATTTCTACACAACAGATGCCACCTTTACTTATGCAGTTCTGAATAATTCTACACAACAGATGCCACCTTTACCTATGCAGTTCTGAACATTACTACACAACAGATGCCACCTTTACTTATGACGTTCTGAATACTTCTACACAACAGATGCCACCTTTACTTATGCAGTTCTAAATACTTCTACACAACAGATGCCACCTTTACTTATGACGTTCTGAATACTTCTACACAATAGATGCCACCTTTACTTATGCTGTTCTGAACATTACTACACAACAGATGCCACCTTTACTTATGCAGTTCTGAATACTTCTACACAACAGATGCCACCTTTACTTATGTAGTTCTGAATACTTCTACACAACAGATGCCACCTTTACTTATGCAGTTCTGAATACTTCTACACAACAGATGCCACCTTTACCTATGACGTTCTGAATACTTCTACACAACAGATGCCACCTTTACCTATGGCGTTCTGAATACTTCTACACAATAGATGCCACCTTTACTTATGCTGTTCTAAATACTTCTATACAACAGATGCCACCTTTACTTATGACGTTCTGAATACTTCTATACAATAGATGCCACCTTTACTTATGCTGTTCTGAATACTTCTATACAACAGATGCCACCTTTACTTATGACGTTCTGAATACTTCTACACAATAGATGCCACCTTTACTTATGCTGTTCTGAATACTTCTACACATCAGATGCCACCTTTACTTATGCAGTTCTGAATAATTCTACACATCAGATGCCACCTTTACTTATGCAGTTCTGAATACTTCTACACAACAGATGCCACCTTTACTTATGTAGTTCTGAATTCTTCTATACAATAGATGCCACCTTTACTTATGCAGTTCTGAATACTTCTACACAACAGATGCCACCTTTACTTATGTAGTTCTGAATACTTCTATACAATAGATGCCACCTTTACTTATGCTGTTCTGAATACTTCTACACATCAGATGCCACCTTTACTTATGCAGTTCTTAATACTTCTACACAACAGATGCCACCTTTACTTATGCAGTTCTGAATACTTCTACACAACAGATGCCACCTTTACTTATGACATTCTGAATACTTCTACACAATAGATGCCACCTTTACTTATGCTGTTCTGAATACTTCTACACAACAGATGCCACCTTTACTTATGACATTCTGAATACTTCTACACAACAGATGCCACCTTTACTTATGTAGTTCTGAATACTTCTACACAACAGATGCCACCTTTACTTATGACATTCTGAATACTTCTACACAATAGATGCCACCTTTACTTATGCTGTTCTGAATACTTCTACACATCAGATGCCACCTTTACTTATGCAGCTCTGAATACTTCTATACAACAGATGCCACCTTTACTTATGCAGTTCTTAATACTTCTACACAACAGATGCCACCTTTACTTATGCTGTTCTGAATACTTCTATACAACAGATGCCACCTTTACTTATGCTGTTCTGAATACTTCTACACAACAATGCCACCTTTACTTATGACATTCTGAATACTTCTACACAACAGATGCCACCTTTACTTATGTAGTTCTGAATACTTCTACACAACAGATGCCACCTTTACTTATGACATTCTGAATACTTCTACACAATAGATGCCACCTTTACTTATGCAGTTCTTAACACTTCTACACAACAGATGCCACCTTTACTTATGCAGCTCTGAATACTTCTATACAACAGATGCCACCTTTACTTATGCAGTTCTGAATACTTCTACACAACAGATGCCACCTTTACTTATGCAGTTCTGAATACTTCTACACAACAGATGCCACCTTTACTTATGACGTTCTGAATACTTCTACACATCAGATGCCACCTTTACTTATGCAGTTCTGAATACTTCTACACAACAGATGCCACCTTTACTTATGCAGTTCTGAATACTTCTACACAATAGATGCCACCTTTACTTATGACGTTCTGAATACTTCTACACAATAGATGCCACCTTTACTTATGCTGTTCTGAATACTTCTACACAATAGATGCCACCTTTACTTATGCAGTTCTGAATACTTCTACACAACAGATGCCACCTTTACTTATGACGTTCTGAATACTTCTACACAACAGATGCCACCTTTACTTATGTAGTTCTGAATACTTCTACACAACAGATGCCACCTTTACTTATGCAGTTCTGAATACTTCTATACAATAGATGCCACCTTTACTTATGCTGTTCTGAATACTTCTACACATCAGATGCCACCTTTACTTATGCAGTTCTTAATACTTCTACACAACAGATGCCACCTTTACTTATGTAGTTCTGAATACTTCTACACAACAGATGCCACCTTTACTTATGACGTTCTGAATACTTCTACACAACAGATGCCACCTTTACTTATGCAGTTCTAAATACTTCTATACAACAGATGCCACCTTTACTTATGCAGTTCTGAATACTTCTACACAACAGATGCCACCTTTACTTATGCAGTTCTAAATACTTCTATACAACAGATGCCACCTTTACTTATGCAGTTCTGAATACTTCTACACAACAGATGCCACCTTTACTTATGCAGTTCTGAATACTTCTACACAACAGATGCCACCTTTACTTATGCAGTTCTAAATACTTCTATACAACAGATGCCACCTTTACTTATGCAGTTCTGAATACTTCTACACAACAGATGCCACCTTTACTTATGCAGTTCTGAATACTTCTATACAATAGATGCCACCTTTACTTATGCAGTTCTGAATACTTCTACACAACAGATGCCACCTTTACTTATGCAGTTCTGAATACTTCTATACAACAGATGCCACCTTTACTTATGACGTTCTGAATACTTCTACACAACAGATGCCACCTTTACTTATGCTGTTCTGAATACTTCTACACATCAGATGCCACCTTTACTTATGCAGTTCTTAATACTTCTACACAACAGATGCCACCTTTACTTATGTAGTTCTGAATACTTCTACACAACCGATGCCACCTTTACTTATGCAGTTCTGAATACTTCTACACATCAGATGCCACCTTTACTTATGCAGTTCTTAATACTTCTACACAACAGATGCCACCTTTACTTATGCTGTTCTGAATACTTCTACACAACAGATGCCACCTTTACTTATGACGTTCTGAATACTTCTATACAATAGATGCCACCTTTACTTATGCAGTTCTGAATACTTCTATACAACAGATGCCACCTTTACTTATGCAGTTTTGAATACTTCTATACAATAGATGCCACCTTTACTTATGCAGTTCTGAATACTTCTATACAATAGATGCCACCTTTACTTATGCAGTTCTGAATACTTCTATACAACAGATGCCACCTTTACTTATGCAGTTTTGAATACTTCTATACAATAGATGCCACCTTTACTTATGCAGTTCTGAATACTTCTACACAATAGATGCCACCTTTACTTATGCAGTTCTGAATACTTCTATACAACAGATGCCACCTTTACTTATGCAGTTCTGAATACTTCTACACACCAGATGCCACCTTTACCTTTGCAGTTCTGAATACTTCTACACAACAGATGCCACCTTTACTTATGTAGTTCAGAATACTTCTACACAACAGATGCCACCTTTACTTATGCAGTTCTGAATACTTCTACACAATAGATGCCACCTTTACTTATGCAGTTCTGAATACTTCTATACAACAGATGCCACCTTTACTTATGCAGTTCTGAATACTTCTACACAACAGATGCCACCTTTACTTATGCAGTTCTGAATACTTCTACACAACAGATGCCACCTTTACTTATGCAGTTCTGAATACTTCTACACAACAGATGCCACCTTTACTTATGACGTTCTGAATACTTCTACACATCAGATGCCACCTTTACTTATGCTGTTCTGAATACTTATACACAACAGATGCCACCTTTACTTATGCAGTTCTGAATACTTCTACACAACAGATGCCACCTTTACTTATGCAGTTCTGAATACTTCTACACAACAGATGCCACCTTTACTTATGCAGTTCTGAATACTTCTACACAACAGATGCCACCTTTACTTATGCAGTTCTGAATACTTCTATACAACAGATGCCACCTTTACTTATGCAGTTCTGAATACTTCTACACAACAGATGCCACCTTTACTTATGCAGTTCTGAATACTTCTACACAATAGATGCCACCTTTACTTATGCAGTTCTGAATACTTCTATACAACAGATGCCACCTTTACTTATGCAGTTCTGAATACTTCTACACAACAGATGCCACCTTTACTTATGTAGTTCAGAATACTTCTACACAACAGATGCCACCTTTACTTATGCAGTTCTGAATACTTCTACACAATAGATGCCACCTTTACTTATGCAGTTCTGAATACTTCTATACAACAGATGCCACCTTTACTTATGCAGTTCTGCATATTTCTACACAACAGATGCCACCTTTACTTATGCAGTTCTAAATACTTCTACACAACAGATGCCACCTTTACTTATGCAGTTCTGAATACTTCTACACAATAGATGCCACCTTTACTTAGCAGTTCTGAATACTTCTACACAACAGATGCCACCTTTACTTATGCAGTTCTGAATACTTCTACACAACAGATGCCACCTTTACTTATGACGTTCTGAATACTTCTACACATCAGATGCCACCTTTACTTATGACGTTCTGAATACTTCTACACATCAGATGCCACCTTTACTTATGCAGTTCTGAATACTTCTATACAACAGATGCCACCTTTACTTATGCAGTTCTGAATACTTCTACAAACCAGATGCCACCTTTACCTTTGCAGTTCTGAATACTTCTACACAACAGATGCCACCTTTACTTATGTAGTTCAGAATACTTCTACACAACAGATGCCACCTTTACTTATGCAGTTCTGAATACTTCTACACAATAGATGCCACCTTTACTTATGCAGTTCTGAATACTTCTATACAACAGATGCCACCTTTACTTATGCAGTTCTGCATATTTCTACACAACAGATGCCACCTTTACTTATGCAGTTCTGAATACTTCTACACAACAGATGCCACCTTTACTTATGCAGTTCTGAATACTTCTACACAATAGATGCCACCTTTATTTATGCTGTTCTGAATACTTCTACACAACAGATGCCACCTTTACTTATGACGTTCTGAATACTTCTACACAACAGATGCCACCTTTACTTATGCAGTTCTGAATACTTCTACACAATAGATGGCACCTTTACTTATGCAGTTCTGAATACTTCTACACAACAGATGCCACCTTTACTTATGCAGTTCTGAATACTTCTACACAACAGATGCCACCTTTACTTATGACGTTCTGAATACTTCTACACATCAGATGCCACCTTTACTTATGACGTTCTGAATACTTCTACACATCAGATGCCACCTTTACTTATGACGTTCTGAATACTTCTACACATCAGATGCCACCTTTACTTATGCTGTTCTGAATACTTCTACACAACAGATGCCACCTTTACTTATGCAGTTCTGAATACTTCTACACAACAGATGCCACCTTTACTTATGCAGTTCTGAATACTTCTACACAACAGATGCCACCTTTACTTATGCTGTTCTGAATACTTCTACACATCAGATGCCACCTTTACTTATGCAGTTCTGAATACTTCTACACAACAGATGCCACCTTTACTTATGCAGTTCTGAATACTTCTACACAACAGATGCCACCTTTACTTATGACATTCTGAATACTTCTACACAATAGATGCCACCTTTACTTATGCTGTTCTGAATACTTCTACACATCAGATGCCACCTTTACTTATGCAGTTCTTAACACTTCTACACAACAGATGCCACCTTTACTTATGCAGTTCTGAATACTTCTATACAACAGATGCCACCTTTACTTATGCAGTTCTGAATACTTCTACACAACAGATGCCACCTTTACTTATGCAGTTCTGAATACTTCTACACAACAGATGCCACCTTTACTTATGACGTTCTGAATACTTCTACACATCAGATGCCACCTTTACTTATGCAGTTCTGAATACTTCTACACAACAGATGCCACCTTTACTTATGCAGTTCTGAATACTTCTACACAACAGATGCCACCTTTACTTATGCAGTTCTAAATACTTCTACACAATAGATGCCACCTTTACTTATGCAGTTCTGAATACTTCTACACAACAGATGCCACCTTTACTTATGACGTTCTGAATACTTCTACACAACAGATGCCACCTTTACTTATGTAGTTCTGAATACTTCTACACAACAGATGCCACCTTTACTTATGCAGTTCTGAATACTTCTATACAATAGATGCCACCTTTACTTATGCTGTTCTGAATACTTCTACACATCAGATGCCACCTTTACTTATGCAGTTCTTAATACTTCTACACAACAGATGCCACCTTTACTTATGTAGTTCTGAATACTTCTACACAACAGATGCCACCTTTACTTATGACGTTCTGAATACTTCTACACAACAGATGCCACCTTTACTTATGCAGTTCTAAATACTTCTATACAACAGATGCCACCTTTACTTATGCAGTTCTGAATACTTCTACACAACAGATGCCACCTTTACTTATGCAGTTCTGAATACTTCTATACAACAGATGCCACCTTTACTTATGCAGTTCTGAATACTTCTACACAACAGATGCCACCTTTACTTATGCAGTTCTAAATACTTCTATACAACAGATGCCACCTTTACTTATGCAGTTCTGAATACTTCTACACAACAGATGCCACCTTTACTTATGCAGTTCTGAATACTTCTACACAACAGATGCCACCTTTACCTATGCAGTTCTGAATACTTCTACACAATAGATGCCACCTTTACTCATGCAGTTCTGAATACTTCTATACAATAGATGCCACCTTTACTTATGACGTTCTGAATACTTCTACACAACAGATGCCACCTTTACTTATGCAGTTCTGAATACTTCTATACAATAGATGCCACCTTTACTTATGACGTTCTGAATACTTCTACACAACAGATGCCACCTTTACTTATGCTGTTCTGAATACTTCTACACATCAGATGCCACCTTTACTTATGCAGTTCTTAATACTTCTACACAACAGATGCCACCTTTACTTATGTAGTTCTGAATACTTCTACACAACCGATGCCACCTTTACTTATGCTGTTCTGAATACTTCTACACATCAGATGCCACCTTTACTTATGCAGTTCTGAATACTTCTACACAACAGATGCCACCTTTACTTATGCAGTTCTGAATACTTCTACACAACAGATGCCACCTTTACCTATGCAGTTCTGAATACTTCTACACAATAGATGCCACCTTTACTTATGCAGTTCTGAATACTTCTATACAATAGATGCCACCTTTACTTATGACGTTCTGAATACTTCTACACAACAGATGCCACCTTTACTTATGCAGTTCTGAATACTTCTATACAATAGATGCCACCTTTACTTATGACGTTCTGAATACTTCTACACAACAGATGCCACCTTTACTTATGCTGTTCTGAATACTTCTACACATCAGATGCCACCTTTACTTATGCAGTTCTTAATACTTCTACACAACAGATGCCACCTTTACTTATGTAGTTCTGAATACTTCTACACAACCGATGCCACCTTTACTTATGCAGTTCTGAATACTTCTATACAATAGATGCCACCTTTACTTATGACGTTCTGAATACTTCTACACAACAGATGCCACCTTTACTTATGCTGTTCTGAATACTTCTACACATCAGATGCCACCTTTACTTATGCAGTTCTTAATACTTCTACACAACAGATGCCACCTTTACTTATGCAGTTCTTAATACTTCTACACAACAGATGCCACCTTTACTTATGCTGTTCTGAATACTTCTACACAACAGATGCCACCTTTACTTATGACGTTCTGAATACTTCTATACAACAGATGCCACCTTTACTTATGCAGTTTTGAATACTTCTATACAATAGATGCCACCTTTACTTATGCAGTTCTGAATACTTCTACACAATAGATGCCACCTTTACTTATGCAGTTCTGAATACTTCTACACAACAGATGCCACCTTTACTTATGTAGTTCAGAATACTTCTACACAACAGATGCCACCTTTACTTATGCAGTTCTGAATACTTCTACACAATAGATGCCACCTTTACTTATGCAGTTCTGAATACTTCTATACAACAGATGCCACCTTTACTTATGCAGTTCTGAATACTTCTACACAACAGATGCCACCTTTACTTATGCAGTTCTGAATACTTCTACACAACAGATGCCACCTTTACTTATGCAGTTCTGAATACTTCTATACAACAGATGCCACCTTTACTTATGCAGTTCTGAATACTTCTACACAACAGATGCCACCTTTACTTATGCAGTTCTGAATACTTCTACACAACAGATGCCACCTTTACTTATGACGTTCTGAATACTTCTACACAATAGATGCAACCTTTACTTATGCAGTTCTGAATACTTCTACACAACAGATGCCACCTTTACTTATGTAGTTCTGAATACTTCTACACAACAGATGCCACCTTTACTTATGCAGTTCTGAATACTTCTATACAATAGATGCCACCTTTACTTATGCTGTTCTGAATACTTCTACACATCAGATGCCACCTTTACTTATGCAGTTCTTAATACTTCTACACAACAGATGCCACCTTTACTTATGTAGTTCTGAATACTTCTACACAACAGATGCCACCTTTACTTATGACGTTCTGAATACTTCTACACAACAGATGCCACCTTTACTTATGCAGTTCTAAATACTTCTATACAACAGATGCCACCTTTACTTATGCAGTTCTGAATACTTCTACACAACAGATGCCACCTTTACTTATGCAGTTCTGAATACTTCTATACAACAGATGCCACCTTTACTTATGCAGTTCTAAATACTTCTATACAACAGATGCCACCTTTACTTATGCAGTTCTGAATACTTCTACACAACAGATGCCACCTTTACTTATGCAGTTCTGAATACTTCTACACAACAGATGCCACCTTTACTTATGCAGTTCTAAATACTTCTATACAACAGATGCCACCTTTACTTATGCAGTTCTGAATACTTCTACACAACAGATGCCACCTTTACTTATGCAGTTCTGAATACTTCTACACAACAGATGCCACCTTTACTTATGCAGTTCTGAATACTTCTACACAATAGATGCCACCTTTACTTATGCAGTTCTGAATACTTCTATACAATAGATGCCACCTTTACTTATGACGTTCTGAATACTTCTACACAACAGATGCCACCTTTACTTATGCTGTTCTGAATACTTCTACACATCAGATGCCACCTTTACTTATGCAGTTCTTAATACTTCTACACAACAGATGCCACCTTTACTTATGTAGTTCGGAATACTTCTACACAACCGATGCCACCTTTACTTATGCTGTTCTGAATACTTCTACACATCAGATGCCACCTTTACTTATGCAGTTCTTAATACTTCTACACAACAGATGCCACCTTTACTTATGCTGTTCTGAATACTTCTACACAACAGATGCCACCTTTACTTATGACGTTCTGAATACTTCTATACAATAGATGCCACCTTTACTTATGCAGTTCTGAATACTTCTATACAACAGATGCCACCTTTACTTATGCAGTTTTGAATACTTCTATACAATAGATGCCACCTTTACTTATGCAGTTCTGAATACTTCTACACAATAGATGCCACCTTTACTTATGCAGTTCTGAATACTTCTATACAACAGATGCCACCTTTACTTATGCAGTTCTGAATACTTCTACACACCAGATGCCACCTTTACCTTTGCAGTTCTGAATACTTCTACACAACAGATGCCACCTTTACTTATGTAGTTCAGAATACTTCTACACAACAGATGCCACCTTTACTTATGCAGTTCTGAATACTTCTACACAATAGATGCCACCTTTACTTATGCAGTTCTGAATACTTCTATACAACAGATGCCACCTTTACTTATGCAGTTCTGAATACTTCTACACAACAGATGCCACCTTTACTTATGCAGTTCTGAATACTTCTACACAACAGATGCCACCTTTACTTATGCAGTTCTGAATACTTCTACACAACAGATGCCACCTTTACTTATGACGTTCTGAATACTTCTACACATCAGATGCCACCTTTACTTATGCTGTTCTGAATACTTCTACACAACAGATGCCACCTTTACTTATGCAGTTCTGAATACTTCTACACAACAGATGCCACCTTTACTTATGCAGTTCTGAATACTTCTACACAACAGATGCCACCTTTACTTATGCAGTTCTGAATACTTCTACACACCAGATGCCATCTTTACTTATGCAGTTCTGAATACTTCTACACAACAGATGCCAGCTTTACTTATGCAGTTCTGAATACTTCTACACAACAGATGCCACCTTTACTTATGCAGTTCTGAATACTTCTACACAACAGATGCCACCTTTACTTATGCAGTTCTGAATACTTCTACACAATAGATGCCACCTTTACTTATGCAGTTCTGAATACTTCTATACAACAGATGCCACCTTTACTTATGCAGTTCTGAATACTTCTACACACCAGATGCCATCTTTACTTATGCAGTTCTGAATACTTCTACACAACAGATGCCACCTTTACTTATGCAGTTCTGAATACTTCTACACAATAGATGCCACCTTTACTTATGCAGTTCTGAATACTTCTACACACCAGATGCCATCTTTACTTATGCAGTTCTGAATACTTCTACACAACAGATGCCACCTTTACTTATGCAGTTCTGAATACTTCTATACAACAGATGCCACCTTTACTTATGCAGTTCTGAATACTTCTACACAACAGATGCCACCTTTACTTATGCAGTTCTGAATACTTCTACACAATAGATGCCACCTTTACTTATGCAGTTCTGAATACTTCTACACAACAGATGCCACCTTTACTTATGACGTTCTGAATACTTCTACACATCAGATGCCACCTTTACTTATGCTGTTCTGAATACTTCTACACAACAGATGCCACCTTTACTTAGCAGTTCTGAATACTTCTACACAACAGATGCCACCTTTACTTATGCAGTTCTGAATACTTCTACACAACAGATGCCACCTTTACTTATGACGTTCTGAATACTTCTACACATCAGATGCCACCTTTACTTATGCTGTTCTGAATACTTCTACACAACAGATGCCACCTTTACTTATGCAGTTCTGAATACTTCTACACAACAGATGCCACCTTTACTTATGCAGTTCTGAATACTTCTACACACCAGATGCCACCTTTACTTATGCAGTTCTGAATACTTCTACACAACAGATGCCAGCTTTACTTATGCAGTTCTGAATACTTCTATACAACAGATGCCACCTTTACTTATGCAGTTCTGAATACTTCTACACAACAGATGCCACCTTTACTTATGCAGTTCTGAATACTTCTACACACCAGATGCCACCTTTACTTATGCAGTTCTGAATACTTCTATACAACAGATGCCACCTTTACTTATGCTGTTCTGAATACTTCTATACAACAGATGCCATCTTTACTTATGCAGTTCTGAATACTTCTACACAACAGATGCCACCTTTACTTATGCAGTTCTGAATACTTCTACACAACAGATGCCACCTTTACTTATGCAGTTCTGAATACTTCTACACAACAGATGCCACCTTTACTTATGCAGTTCTGAATACTTCTACACATCAGATGCCACCTTTACCTTTGCAGTTCTGAATACTTCTACACAACAGATGCCACCTTTACTTATGTAGTTCTGAATACTTCTACACAATAGATGCCACCTTTACTTATGCAGTTCTGAATACTTCTATACAACAGATGCCACCTTTACTTATGCAGTTCTGAATACTTCTACACAACAGATGCCACCTTTACTTATGCAGTTCTGAATACTTCTACACAACAGATGCCACCTTTACTTATGCAGTTCTGAATACTTCTACACAATAGATGCCACCTTTACTTATGCAGTTCTGAATACTTCTATACAATAGATGCCACCTTTACTTATGACCTTCTGAATACTTCTACACAACAGATGCCACCTTTACTTATGCTGTTCTGAATACTTCTACACATCAGATGCCACCTTTACTTATGCAGTTCTTAATACTTCTACACAACAGATGCCACCTTTACTTATGTAGTTCTGAATACTTCTACACAACCGATGCCACCTTTACTTATGCTGTTCTGAATACTTCTACACATCAGATGCCACCTTTACTTATGCAGTTCTTAATACTTCTACACAACAGATGCCACCTTTACTTATGCTGTTCTGAATACTTCTACACAACAGATGCCACCTTTACTTATGACGTTCTGAATACTTCTATACAATAGATGCCACCTTTACTTATGCAGTTCTGAATACTTCTATACAACAGATGCCACCTTTACTTATGCAGTTTTGAATACTTCTATACAATAGATGCCACCTTTACTTATGCAGTTCTGAATACTTCTACACAATAGATGCCACCTTTACTTATGCAGTTCTGAATACTTCTATACAACAGATGCCACCTTTACTTATGCAGTTCTGAATACTTCTACACACCAGATGCCACCTTTACCTTTGCAGTTCTGAATACTTCTACACAACAGATGCCACCTTTACTTATGTAGTTCAGAATACTTCTACACAACAGATGCCACCTTTACTTATGCAGTTCTGAATACTTCTACACAATAGATGCCACCTTTACTTATGCAGTTCTGAATACTTCTATACAACAGATGCCACCTTTACTTATGCAGTTCTGAATACTTCTACACAACAGATGCCACCTTTACTTATGCAGTTCTGAATACTTCTACACAACAGATGCCACCTTTACTTATGCAGTTCTGAATACTTCTACACAACAGATGCCACCTTTACTTATGACGTTCTGAATACTTCTACACATCAGATGCCACCTTTACTTATGCTGTTCTGAATACTTCTACACAACAGATGCCACCTTTACTTATGCTGTTCTGAATACTTCTACACAACAGATGCCACCTTTACTTATGCAGTTCTGAATACTTCTACACAACAGATGCCACCTTTACTTATGCAGTTCTGAATACTTCTACACAACAGATGCCACCTTTACTTATGCAGTTCTGAATACTTCTACACAACAGATGCCAGCTTTACTTATGCAGTTCTGAATACTTCTATACAACAGATGCCACCTTTACTTATGCAGTTCTGAATACTTCTACACAACAGATGCCACCTTTACTTATGCAGTTCTGAATACTTCTACACACCAGATGCCACCTTTACTTATGCAGTTCTGAATACTTCTACACAACAGATGCCACCTTTACTTATGCAGTTCTGAATACTTCTATACAACAGATGCCCCCTTTACTTATGCTGTTCTGAATACTTCTACACACCAGATGCCACCTTTACTTATGCAGTTCTGAATACTTCTATACAACAGATGCCACCTTTACTTATGCTGTTCTGAATACTTCTATACAACAGATGCCATCTTTACTTATGCAGTTCTGAATACTTCTACACAACAGATGCCACCTTTACTTATGCAGTTCTGAATACTTCTACACAACAGATGCCACCTTTACTTATGCAGTTCTGAATACTTCTACACAACAGATGCCACCTTTACTTATGCAGTTCTGAATACTTCTACACATCAGATGCCACCTTTACCTTTGCAGTTCTGAATACTTCTACACAACAGATGCCACCTTTACTTATGTAGTTCTGAATACTTCTACACAATAGATGCCACCTTTACTTATGCAGTTCTGAATACTTCTATACAACAGATGCCACCTTTACTTATGCAGTTCTGAATACTTCTACACAACAGATGCCACCTTTACTTATGCAGTTCTGAATACTTCTACACAACAGATGCCACCTTTACTTATGCAGTTCTGAATACTTCTACACAACAGATGCCGCCTTTACTTATGACGTTCTGAATACTTCTACACATCAGATGCCACCTTTACTTATGCTGTTCTGAATACTTCTACACAACAGATGCCACCTTTACTTATGCAGTTCTGAATACTTCTACACAACAGATGCCACCTTTACTTATGCAGTTCTGAATACTTCTACACAACAGATGCCACCTTTACTTATGCAGTTCTGAATACTTCTACACAACAGATGCCACCTTTACTTATGCAGTTCTAAATACTTCTACACAACAGATGCCACCTTTACTTATGCAGTTCTGAATACTTCTACACACCAGATGCCACCTTTACTTATGCAGTTCTGAATACTTCTACACAACAGATGCCACCTTTACTTATGCAGTTCTGAATACTTCTACACAATAGATGCCACCTTTACTTATGCAGTTCTGAATACTTCTATACAACAGATGCCACCTTTACTTATGCAGTTCTGAATACTTCTACACAACAGATGCCACCTTTACTTATGCAGTTCTGAATACTTCTACACAACAGATGCCAGCTTTACTCATGCAATTCTGAATACTTCTATACAACAGATGCCACCTTTACTTATGCAGTTCTGAATACTTCTACACAACAGATGCCACCTTTACTTATGCAGTTCTGAATACTTCTACACAACAGATGCCACCTTTACTTATGCAGTTCTGAATACTTCTACACACCAGATGCCACCTTTACTTATGCAGTTCCGAATACTTCTACACAACAGATGCCACCTTTACTTATGCAGTTCTGAATACTTCTATACAACAGATGCCACCTTTACTTATGCTGTTCTGAATACTTCTACACACCAGATGCCACCTTTACTTATGCAGTTCTGAATACTTCTATACAACAGATGCCACCTTTACTTATGCTGTTCTAAATACTTCTATACAACAGATGCCATCTTTACTTATGCAGTTCTGAATACTTCTACACAACAGATGCCACCTTTACTTATGCAGTTCTGAATACTTCTACACAACAGATGCCACCTTTACCTATGACGTTCTGAATACTTCTACACAACAGATGCCACCTTTACTTATGACGTTCTGAATACTTCTACACAACAGATGCCACCTTTACTTATGACGTTCTAAATACTTCTACACAACAGATGCCACCTTTACTTATGCAGTTCTGACTACTTCTATACAATAGATGCCACCTTTACTTATGCAGTTCTGAATACTTCTACACAACAGATGCCACCTTTTACTTATGTAGTTCTGAATACTTCTACACACCAGATGCCACCTTTACTTATGCAGTTCTGAATACTTCTATACAATAGATGCCACCTTTACTTATGCAGTTCTGAATACTTCTACACAACAGATGCCACCTTTACTTATGCAGTTCTGAATACTTCTACACAACAGATGCCACCTTTACTTATGCAGTTCTGAATACTTCTACACAACAGATGCCAGCTTTACTTATGCAGTTCTGAATACTTCTACACAACAGATGCCACCTTTACCTATGACGTTCTGAATACTTCTACACAACAGATGCCACCTTTACTTATGACGTTCTGAATACTTCTACACAACAGATGCCACCTTTACTTATGACGTTCTAAATACTTCTACACAACAGATGCCACCTTTACTTATGCAGTTCTGACTACTTCTATACAATAGATGCCAGCTTTACTTATGCAGTTCTGAATACTTCTACACAACAGATGCCACCTTTACTTATGCAGTTCTGAATACTTCTACACAACAGATGCCACCTTTACTTATGCAGTTCTGAATACTTCTACACAACAGATGCCACTTTTACTTATGCAGTTCTGAATACTTCTACACAACAGATGCCAGCTTTACTTATGACGTTCTAAATACTTCTACACAACAGATGCCACCTTTACTTATGCAGTTTAGAATACTTCTACACAACAGATGCACCTTTACTTATGCAGTTCTGACTACTTCTACACAACAGATGCCACCTTTACTTATGCAGTTCTGAATAATATACACTTTTTTACACAATACAAATACACCCAGCACAAAGAGGGATAGGGTTTTTTTTATATTCAGATCATCCACAATTGAACCCTTAATAATAATACAATCTGTTCAACAATCAGAAAGAAACCAAACAGGAGATCAGAAGGGATTAATAAGAAAATAAAGCTTTCTTATCTTTAATGCTTCAGTATTTTTATTCTGTTTAAATTCCCTTTTGAAGCTTATATCTGCATTAGTCCAACAAGCGCTATTCAGTCTTGATCTGCCCACCTTACCCAGGGATGCCACTATTGTTATGGCAATTCTTTCGTATCAGGTATGACATACAGGAAGGGGGATTTTCCAACACAAGTTAAAATAGTTTCAATTGGCTGGGCGTGTCATAGTAATTTGGTCCTGCATTCTCTCAGCTATTAGCTAGCATTCACAGATAGTATCAGTTAAGCATTTCATTCCCATATTGCCTACTATATGGCAGTATATGCCAAATTATAGTATCTAGCATACTCCCCAAAACCCCCTTGCCCTATCTGCATGCAAGATACTGAATCATTGTCAGCACTTAAATTTGCTCCTGCATCCACTTCAAGCTGAAACACTGCCTTTAGGACCTTCTCAGCATCCTAGCCATGCTGCTGCTTGAAATCAACTGACATAAGTGACAATGTACAATAACAGGAACCCAGCAGCTTGTCCTGTTTGCAGGCAGGCTGCAGCTCCAGGAGGCACCATTTTGTATGCAGTGTTTCATTGCAAAAGGAGCCAAGGGCCCACATAAACCTGGAGCCAGCTCTGACTAAATGGTAGGAAAAGGTGTCACAGTAATGCCTGTTCACTATAGTTCTGCATATATATATATAATATATATATATATATATATATATATATATATATATATATATATATATATATAAAACGTATTTCTTGTTACATAAGATGTTGTTGGGAGAAATGCCCCTGAAAAAAAACTGGTATTCCTGCGGCTTCTGCTGCAGCTCAGGCTTTCTCCCTTCACTTCGGTGGGTGGGCATGGCCTACGTGCAGGGGTGTGTCTATGTGTGTGTGGGCATGCAATCACAGGTACAGTCTGTAAATAGGCCATGCCCAACAGCCAAGCAAGGAATTTAGCTGCTGGGAGCCTATAGGTAAGCCATTGTGTTTGTGTCTGTGTGTGTCTTTGTGCATGTGTGTCTGTGTGTGTGTCTTTGTCTTTGTACATGTGCGTGTGTGTGCATGTGTGCGTGTTACTGTATATGTGTGTGGAGAGAGCTGGGCATTGGAGGACCGGCAGGCAGCAAGTCTAAGTTTTTCTGCTATCTGCCTCCTGGTCCTCCATTGCACTTTCTCCTCACACACGTGATTAGGGAGGGGATGCTGCACGCTGGCTGTAAGGAGGGATGCTGCTCACTGGCTGTAATGAGGGATTTGGCACACTGGCTGTAATGGGGGATGCCGAACACTGGCTTTAATAGGAATGCTGCACACTGCCTGTAATGAGGCGACGCCGCACATTGTTTATAATGCTGCTCACTGGCTGTAATGAGGGATGCTGCTCACTGGCTGTAACGAGATATGCCGCTCTTTGACTGTAATGGGGGATGCCTCAAACTGCCTGTAATAGGGGAATGCTGCACACTGCTTGTAATGTGCGATGCTGCTCACTGGCTGTAATGAGGAATGCTGCTCACTGGCTGTGATGAGATACACCGCTCACTGCCTGTAATGTGGTGATTCGGAGGGGGGATATTAGCACAACATTTTGTTCAGAATATTTTTCTAGATTTCCTTATTAGCCTCCTATGAAACCTGGGTGCATCTTATGATCAGATGCGTCTTATGGGGTAAAAATATGGTATATATATATATATATATATATATATATATATATATATATATTCTGCAATAAAACGTCTCTCCTATTGAAGGAGGTGCATCTGCTACGGCATTTGGAGCTCTTCCAGAAAAAGTTGAGTAAGACTCTAATGCAGAGTTCACTGATGATGTGAGGGGGGTAGGTGAGGGTAGTTTACTGTGCCTTTAAACCAAGACCCTCCCAGGCCCAGAGAAGTGTAGGTCTCCTTTAAATTTATAATGTCTTTAGTCACCTAAATTTTATACACTTAATAAATCAGTTGACAGTTGTTTTTGAACTGAAAATGTATAAATACTAGATTGGTAACAAACAATGGACTTGAAAAATGATGTTTTATTGCGTTCCACAATCAATAGCAGCATGATGCAACAAGTAGTTTGGAGGGCAAATGATTTAACGTCTTACAATGACTGTCCTTATTATTACTTTCACTGCATAGTGAATTCATATACTGTCATTTTTATGCCTTAAAGTTATACTAAAGACAAGCCTGATTGTTGTCAAAATTATTATTAAGGTTGTCGCTACAAAGAAGTAAAAATAAGCGGTCAAATGTAAGTGGTTCAAGTTACCAGCCAGGGTGTGCCCACTCACTGCACACTGCCAAGGCAATTCTTTATCAAAGAATGGCTGTATATTATGAACACACAGACAACAAGACTATGCTTCATATGTAGCTTTTAATACTCGAATGTAACAAATAGTGCAAAAATTTCTCACAAAAAGCATACATAGGCATAATACATAGGGAAAAGGCCAGTGTTGACCGCTAGATGGTGCTGTACCACAGGTATAAGGAGCTGGGATCCTGGCAATAAGTAAATAGTACAGTAAAAAGTTAAACCTGACTTCTCAGTAGCAGTGAACTGGGTATATACCATGCATAAAGGCCAGAATGTCAATATCAACAGGCTTTTAAACAATGCATTAGTCTCAGAGGTAAAGGTCGACAAGTAATCAAAAATATCAGTACATCAGTCAGTTTAGCAAACAAGCAATATACCTTGTGGAATGACAATATAACCCTCAATGTTTTGATTTGTTATAAAAGGAGAGTAAAGCAGTACTATGGCTGCTCATAAGCAGCCTTAAAGTGGACCAACACCCAGGATTTTGACTATCCTGGGTTTTGGTCCACTTCGGCGGGGCACCCTGATCGGGGGTGCCCCGCTGTGTGAAACCCCCCAGAAACCCCAAAAAACTCACCTCTCAACGCTCCCACGTGAACACCGCAGCCAATCCCCGCCAACGTCCAGGCGGGGATCAGAAACGTCCAAGCTGCTTCCGCCGCCGCCGCCTCCCGCGCGTCACTCTCGGCGCGCGCGCGCCCCCGCCGGCCGGGAGGCGGCGGCGGATCAGGTAAGATGTTTTTGGGGTTTCTGGGGGGTTTCACCCCGCGGGACATCCCGATCTCGGATGTCCCGCGGGGTGGGAGGTGATCGGCCCGGGAATCTTATAGATTTCCTGGCCGATCACCCCTGGGTGTTGGTCCACTTTAAATAGTGTCTTAGAACATGCAGGCTCCAGCAAAGATGGCATCAGCAGGGGTGTACGTCGTACTGCTCGATCCCAGTCATCCCAAATCTGGGAGGCAGATTAGCCAATCAGTAAGGGAATGATGCACAGAGTCTTGTAGTCAACGCTGTTTGAGGGCAATAAAGATCAGAGGCACAGCAGAAAGTATTTGTGTCAGTCCTGTCCACCAAAAAGATGGCCGCTGCCGGCTTGGAGATGAAAGGTATGAAGTCAAGATGGCCGCCACACTCATATCCTGTGTAGTCCATATAGTGAGTTATAGATAACTATTTAAATGGTGGCCGCCACTGCAAGAGATGGGAACGGCCGGAGCATGGTGTTGTATGAAGTGGTGCTGAGGAGATACTCCTCATTAATGATCCCCTGCTGCATAGCTGAATGATGTCCAATATACATGTTATTGCTGTATAAAACTCTAGATCTGCTGTATAGCCAGAAGAAAGCCCAAAAAGTGGGGATGCCTATTAATGCTGGAGGTGCTGGAGTAAACAGCATTTGGAGCGAAAGCAAGATCTGTAAGAGATATATAATAAAGGGAGCAAAAAGTGATGGGATGGATAAAAATAGAACAAACTAGCGGATACTAAAAAAGAGGATGTGTTTCAGTAATGTGAAAGGCAGCCACTTAATTGCATATTAGTTTTTGAAGTCACCACCCCGTTGTAGATTCCTGACTACTTCTATAACTAGAAATCTCAGTTGACTTATTTGGTGTCCTTGTTTCAGAAAATGTCTGGCCACTGGGGATTCATATCTGGCATGTCTGATATCAGATCGATGTTCGCTTATGTGAGTTCTAATTTCCCTTTTGGTTTTGCCAACATATTCCTTTCTGCAAGGGCATTTCAAAAGATATATGACATTTTGTGTGGAACAGTTGGCAAACTCTCTAAGGGTATACTGTTTACCTGGCATTAGATGTGAGAATTTCCTTTTTTTTGTAAATCAATGAGCCAGTTGGTTGAAACAGTCCTGTTAATCTATGTAAAATTGGCCATCACTTGAGAGTGGGCGACGATAGGAGGGTCTTTAAAGTCTTGGGCTAGTTTGGGATCACTGCTTATGACTGACCAGTGTTTGTGGACAATATGATGTAAAGCTGCATATATATATATATATATATATATATATATATATATATATATATATTGGCTGTGAGGAAGGGCCTTGATTTAAAAAAAGATGGATGAAAACTGTTAGCATGAAGAAAAGTTACCCCGTCAGTGGGGTTTTTTAGACATCAGTTGAAATATGGCCCTGAGACAGTGATACCTGTACATCCAAAAAATGTATTTCAGAGAAACTATTTCAATGAGAAGGAAATGGTCGGAAAACACTGGTTCAGAAGCTCATTAAAAGTAATTAAGGAATCGACAGGACCCTTCTAAATCATGAAGACATTGTCAATATACCTTAGCCATGTCAAGATGTTGTTACAGTAGTATTGACTAGGGTACTCATATGTAGCCTCGAAATTGGCCATGAATATGTTGGCATAGCTGGGTGCCATGTTGGACCCCATGTCAGTCCCTTGGGCTTGGAAATTGGATTGATGATTAAAAGAGAAGTAATTTTTGTGAAGGATTAGGTGTAATATTTCAAGTAAAAATGTCTGCATGCTATGTGATATTTTCGTTTCCTTAAGTGCTTGTTCTATGACCATAATGCCTTCACTGTGAGGTGTGGAGGTATAAAGGCTGGAGACATCCATGGTTACCAGAATGCAATCATTTGTAAAAGTGCCAAAGGCTGACAATCTATTGAGAAAATCTGTCCTGTCCTGAAGATAAGAAGCTGTTAAAACCATCAAGGGTTGTAAAACTTGATCAAGAAAAAAGGGCTAGTGGCTGAAACATGTATTCAGAGCCTGCCACAATTGGGTGACCTGGTGGGTTTTGTAATCTTTTATGGATTTTCGTCAAACAATAAAACTATGGGACTAGTGGAAAATCAGTCATGAGAAATGTCTTAGTTTTTTCATCAATAGTGGATCCATCACTGATTGTTGTGTCTATTACAGTTTTTATCTCAAGTGTAGGGTCATAGGGAATGGCTGTGTACACAGTATTGTCATTCGGTTGTGACAGGATCTCATTCTGGTAGTCAATAGTGTTCATGACCACAATAGTTCCCCCTTTATCTGCTGGCTTAATCATAATGTTAGGGTTTTTGCTCAGTGATTCCAGCGCTTTTCTTTCCTTTAGACTAAAATTATTAGTTTTTGTTTAGTTTTTATTTTAGAGAAATCCCTTTCAACTAGGTTGATAAAAGTTTCAATAGCATTGGAGGTGGGGGTAAGGGTCCATTTACTTTTTGATTTATACATAGTGAAATCAATCCCTGGTAAATTAGGACTGGAATTAAAGGTCTGAGAGGGATGATAGATAACAAATAATTGAATCCTGATATTACGAAAGAAGTTCTGAATGTTGATTACTGTGCTGCTGTCATCCAGCTGCGCCTGTTGTACTAACTGGGTGCTGGTTGCTGATTGTTTCGCATTTGGTAATTTCCTGTGGCCTCTCCTAGTTTTCTTTGTCTTTTTGGCCTGTAGAATTTCTGGTGCTGCTCTAATCACTAGAAGAGGAGGAGCTACCAGTGTCACTAACAGTTGTTAGACATGTAGTGTTTGTAAAGGGAGGTCTACGCCTGCATAGCTCACGTCAAGTATTGATGTAATACTCTAGTGCAGCTTTGCAGGTGTCTAGATATGTTTTAAAATCATCAGGAGTGAGATTATATTCTAACAGAGATTTCAAGAACTTCACTGTATCATTAATAGTGGATAATGAGTGTCTGAATCCCCTTAACCTCCCTGGCGTTGTGAAATAGACAAATGCAATGGCAACGAAAGCGTTACCATTGCATTTGTCTCTGACACACGGCTCCGCCCCCATGAGCCTCTGCGGCTCACAGAGACGGAACCCGGAAGCGGAGACGGACGCCGCAGCCACGGCTCTCACCTGCGATCACGGCGGAGACATCGCTGGATCGCAGGGAGAAGGTAAGGAGCCGCCCGCTCTTGCTCCCAGATCGATCCCGAGCGTGACTCGGGGTTACCGCCACTTACAGCGCAAATTAACCCCGAGTCACGCTCGGGATCGCCGCCAAGGGGGTTAATGGTAAGTGCCATCTAATCAATGCTGCATTTATTTAATATTATTTGACAATCATCAAGGAATTCCTTGTTTTGTTAGCAAAAAGGTAGGTTTAGTTGGAAGCCTATAGGAATCCTTTTGATTTAAGATATTGAATTAAGGTGTTGGAATGCAGTTGATATTGGATGGACTTTTTAGAAACAGATTCAAATTGTTTTTTGTGGAGGAAAGGTCTAGTACAATGGGACTTTCTGCCCTAGAGTATTGTGCAATTATGTCATCCACCTCTTGTTGGCTAAAAGCCAAGGTATCTGCTTGTTTCTGAGTTAGCGTGTTGATGTCTTCAAAATACATATATATATATATATATATATATATATATATATATATATTCAGGATGCAGACAAACTATTCAGTAGATAAAACATAGACAAAATTATTATCAAGGTTGTCGTTGCACACCAATTCAGAAAAAAAATAAGTAAAAATAAGTGAGTGGTTTAAGTTACCATCCAAGGTGTGCCCACTCACTGCACACCACGAAGGTCTTTTTGGGGGACAGGACTGACACAAATACTCTCTGCTGTGCCTCTGATCTTTATTTGAGTCATACCACGGCGACTACATGACCCTATGCGTCATTCCCTTACTGGTTGGCTAATCTGCCTCCCACCACAGTGTGATTGAGCAGCACGACCGCTGGTGACATCATTACCTGGCGCCACAATGTGCACCCCTGCTGACGCCATCTTTGCTGGAGCCTGCATGTCCTGGGACACTATTTAAGGCTGCCTGAGAGCAGCCACGGTACCGCTTTACCCCCTGACAAAGGTTTATAACAAAACGAAACGTTGAGGGTTATATTGTCATTCCACCAGGTATACTGCTTGTTTGCTAAACTGATTAATGTACTGATATTGATGATTACTTGTCAACATATACTTCTGAGACTTATGCATTATATAACTGGCCTTAATACAGTTGGGTATAACTTTTTACTGTACTATTTACTTATTGCCAGAATCCCAGATCCTTATACCTGTGGTACAGCACCATCTAGCGTTCAACACTGGCATTTTCTCAGTGTATTATGTCTATGTATGCTTTTCATGAGCTTTTTTTCACTATTTGTTACACTTGAGTAACAAATTGTATGAAGCATGGGGACCGATTCAGAGCCTGCCCGTGAATGCTCATCTTTTGATCTTGGTAACTGGGAAATTACAAACGCTCGTATCATTCACAGTCTTGTTCCGAGAAAATTTCATCCATGTGTAAGCAGCCGTATTTACTTTGTGTACGCATACGGTTTAGCTGAGCATCTACGGAATTTGCAGCCAAAGTAGTCTCAGAAGCAGAGTTTTACCTGTTTTTTTTACCAGGCCCACCACGGACCAACCAATGGTCATGACACCGGGGCACTATGTGGACTCCAGCACAGTCCCCAATGTGGGCCCTACTGCCGGCCCCTCAGCGGAGCCAAAAGCTGAGCAGCGTTGCCACAGTCAGGCCTGCTCTTTTCCTGGCCAGTAGCAGGGAATCCATCCATGAGATAGACCATAGTGGCTCCCCCTTCAGCCAAGCCATCACCCAGCAGGCCACAGCATCGACCACTCACACTGAGCACAAACTAACGAGGGGCAAGTAGAGTGGTCGATTTAATGATGCTCAGCTGCAGGTTCCACTGCATGGTGTTGCCAAAAATTATGGTTGATTGGCTGGTGGGTTCTCACTGCGTTTGTGAATAAGCTGATCATTTCTACTAGTAAGCTTTTGATGGCCCATGACTGTCTGCTTTTCTTGTCCCAGTTCTGATTATTTTCCTGTGGCCTCTCTGTAGTGATAACCTCCCCAAGTCATCTCTGGATAATAGATACCATAAAAGACTTAGCAGGACAAAATCTACACACCAAAAATTGATTTCAAAACAAAGCTTTATTTGAAACGCATGGTCCAGAGTAACACATTAAGATGGGCTAAAAAACACTACTCAAATCTTGATTGATCCCTGAAAATATTTACTGTAGTGTCCATACAGCTTCTTGGGTATTCTCGTTCTACAATTCGTGGGCACCAGTCATTTCATGTTTTAATTTGAAATTATAGTAATAGGGTCTGGTTGGGAATGTCTAATCACTTCCAGCATAATCCAGGAAGCATTTACAAGGAATCTTTGGGCAGTGTATGATCATGGTCATCAAAAGAGTGATTTCTCACTGTTCCTGTCCAAAATAACAAAACGCCTATAGTCACCTTCCCTTTTCCACAGCAGTCACTTCAGGGTTCGATGCCTAAAACTTGTACAGAGGAAGCATGATGAGGCATGGCCCATCTGCTACAGTAAATGCACCTTCCATTCACTGTAAGTGTGCCAGGGGCAAAATCTCATCCCCTAGTGTGCATGAAAACCGGTGGGCAGATGCCAGGAACCACTCAATGGGTACTAGGGCAGCAGTGCCATATCCTTGGGGAATGCAGACTCCGGAATGCACCGGGTGATGCCTGAAAGCACCACTGCTGCTACTTGGTAAAAGAGGTAAGTTTTGTAAGCTGGTAGAACCCAGTTGGTAGAGCTACTGAAAACCAAGACTAACCAGGTCCCCTACAAGGTGTCCAGTGGCCACTGGTTGCCCCCTGCACTGGAGGATAGACTGTGCTGCGGAAACATTCAGGTCATCTTGGCAAGGGGGCCAGGGCATGGTAACTGAAAAACAGACAAAGTACTGGGTCAAGGGAAGGCAGCTGTTCCCTGAGTGGGAATTCAGGCCAAAGTCAGGAGGCAGGCAGCAGGGGTTTGTGAGTGGGCATTCAGGCCAAGGTCAGAGGGCAGACAGAGCATGTTCAAAGATCAAAAGAGAAGTCAAGGTCAGTCCAAACAATGGGTCCAAAGGGAAATCCAACGCAGAGATTGAGAAGGATGAGCCGGTTCATAACATTTGAGATTCAGGAACATGGTCACAGGAACAGAGATACAGGAGCATCTGAAGACAAACCAACACATCCTGTCTGCCTGCAGCCTGCGCACTTTTCCCTGCACAATTTTTTAGATAAACCCACATTGCCTGTGGGTATTTCATTGGGTATGCGGATTTCTTTGCAAATTTTTTTTCTGAGAAGGAAGGGTCACTAAAGAGATTTTTATATTTATTGTTATTAAACCTAACAAAAAACAATTTTCCTTTATTTTGCAGGTATTGTGTCCCTCATCTCACTGGCGATCCTGTCCTATGAACGTTACACCACCCTGACCTTATACAACAAAGGGGGACCTAAGTTTACAAAAGCATTACTTGCTGTGGCCAGCTCTTGGATCTATTCTCTTATATGGACAGTACCACCTCTCCTTGGATGGAGCAGATATGGGAAAGAAGGAGCAGGGACCAGCTGTTCTGTACGCTGGACATCTGAGTCTACAGAGTCGGTGTCTTATATCATCTGCCTTTTTATCTTCTGCTTGGTCATACCGATTCTGGTAATGGTATACTGTTATAGCAGACTACTTTTTGCTGTGAAACAGGTAAGAAAATATCAATGTTTTGTTTAACTGTTAATGTTAAAGAACATCCACAGGGACAAGGCCTTGGTGGGGAGGGGGTTTGCTTGTTTTCTATCTTGAAGGAATTACTCACCACTTAGGGTGTAGGACTGAAAATGGACATTTTCATCTACCGAATTGTTTTTGGTGTCCCTCTCCGCAGGCTCCTACTTCATTATTGTTTGCCTCTCTGTAGCCCTTGAGGTGTACCATGGGAGTTCATGCAATTCCAGTCCCTTTTCCAGATCCCGAGCATCTACCATGGCTTGACCTTGAGGAGACTGGGTGGGGTGCCTTAGCCGGGAAATGCCTGTGAGATATCTGCAGTGCCAATGTGAGATGGCAGGTGATCAGGCATTACATAGGTGCAGCAATGACATCACTGCTACTCACAACAGCACACAACACAATAATGACTCAAAGATCATGATTCAAAGAAGAAGCAACATTACAGGCTTTTAAAACACCTTTCAATCCAGGAAGGTATGAAGTATCCAATGAAAATGTAAAACTTAAAATGTACTTTATAAATCAAACAAAATAAGTTGTCACATTGCTCTAGTGTAGTGTTCCCCAAGCCTCTCCTCGAGAGCCACCAACAGGTTATGTTTTGTGGATCTCCACACAGATACACAGGTAGAGCAATTAGTGCTACAGAGCTGCTATGTGAAGATCCACAGAACATTACCTGTTGAAGGCTCCTGATGAGAGGGTTGGGGAACATTGAGTTTTAGGTGCAAATCCTAATCTAATTTACACCCTTACTGAATCACCCTTTATTTTAACGTATGCCTTTTAAAAAAAAAAAAGCATGAAAAAGTTTTTATATTCATGAGATGTTTTAAAGTGGACCAATAACTGGCTGGCCAGCTGAATAGGTGCCACTGAGGCATCCCTACTGTGTGGACCACCACCAGATGGGTCGTAAATTCCTTACCTCGCTGCAATCGTGGGCCGAGGGTGCATCCCCGGCTTCCCTGCTGCTGTGTGCACTCCAGCGCCTAGGCATTCGGTTAGGCCCGGCATGGGGGGAGGGGGGCTGCTCTCCGCAAAACAATGGCTTTATGCCTTGCAATAGTATGCACAGCATAAAGCATTGATTTGACAAGAGTCTGCACATAAGCCATGGGAATGACGGAAGGGTGAGTTGAGTGGGCTATCTGGGGGGTTTCACACAGAGGGGAATCCCAAATGAGGATGCCCCAGGGACAAGGACCAATCACTAGAACAATGAAAATCGTGATGATTGGTCCACTTCAAGGCGCTGTTGGACCGGAAAAGAAGGTAAGTATATGGACAAACTGGGGGGTTTCACACAGCAGGGCATTCCGATTGTGGATGCCCTTGGGGGAGGGAATTGATAGGCCCAGGAATCTTATAGATTCCCGGGCTAATTGCCATAGGTTTGGTCCACTTAAAGGATGATTGAATACATATACTCCTGCTCTAGCAAATATTAATCCAAATACATACTCAGCCTGAACAGAAAGAAACAGAAATCTTATTTCTGCTTATGCTGTAAATCACATGGTGTGTGATTATTGTCATGATTATTGTCATGAGTTATTCCTATATCATATCTTGGATCACAGGCTGTCAGTTTTTTTTGTATAATTTGGAATACTCTGCCACCTAGCGGAAAATCAGCCAATATAAAACGTTTTTTGTTATAGCAAATAGTGTGTTCAATCTAAAATTTAAATTTAATTAAAAAATATAACAGATTATGATAAATTATTACATTCCTGTTTTTACTAGGTTGGAAAGATAAGAAAATCTACAGCTCGGAAAAGAGAATATCATGTTTTATTCATGGTGATCACCACAGTCATTTGTTACCTGATTTGCTGGCTTCCTTATGGGGTGGTGGCTCTGTTGGCCACCTTTGGGCCACAGGGAGTGGTCACTCCAGTTGCCAGTGTGATACCTTCAATATTGGCCAAAAGCAGCACAGTGATCAATCCTCTCATCTACATTCTAATGAATAAGCAGGTAAGTTATTTTAGTATTGTCTGAGTATTATAAGTAAATGTGATGGGACCCTGGTGCGAACATTAAATGGGGCCCTTCACCGCTCACACAGTAAACTTTTTTCTGTCTTTTAACTCAACTGGATGCGGCTAGACAACTTAAAATGGAAACAGCAGATACGAATGGTGCTTGCTTTCTCTAAATGAAGTGAGCACAAATATGGTAAATAAGGTGGAGGAGCAACAATGATGGGGCACCCTGGCTATCTGAGCTCTTATAGTTACGTCCTTGATTATTCTAATCAGGAGAGCCATCCAGGCAGGACATGAGGTGCTAGTATGAGCAGCTGCCACGGGCAATTGGCCATGTGCTGCCATTAATAATGTGTGAACCTCTCCCAGCCCCTGCAGCATACTCAATCCTATTAAGTTATATTTCGGGGATCACATGGCCTTCAAAATGCAAAATTCATCAGGGGCATTCCTGCTCTGTGCAGCTGGTGGCAGTGGCGTGCAGAGCAGAGGGAGCGGAGATGCCAATGCAGAGTGGAGTGCTCTGCTCAATGCTGTCTGTGACTGCCACACAGTCCTGGAAATATGTCCATATTCTACATAAGCCGGGGGTCTCCCTAGCAAAATGGTCCACTTTAAGCACTTTCAGCTGTGCACCCCATTATTATCGGTGGGTGAGAGAGCTGGTTTCTATTGCTGCTATTCAATCTATTAAATGCAATCTTAAAGTCTGAAAAAGAGTACCATTTAGTTTCCTGGCTGCAGCATTAAAATTAAAAATAAGCCATAAAATGGGTGAATATTTTTTTATTTTATGCTAAGTTTCTGAGGTGACAGAGAATATTGTCCCTCAAAAGCCCACAAATAGCCATGCCCCACTCATCCCAGTGACACTTTGAGCCCCCCCCCCAAAAAAAGATCATTCTAGAGCTGTGTTATTGGATCATAGAGTTATATAAAGGGGCTCTTGGGCAGTAAGAATGGGCCGTAGGTAAATAAGAACATAAAGATGAACAAACCGATTAGTCTTTTCAGGCAAAATCAATTTGGCATGAATATGAATTTGTTGACATGACTTCTGGTGCACCATTTCTGGTCCGGCATCATGATTGGCGCTGAGCTCTGTTCTTCAGTGTTCATGTTGCGCTCCACCTTCTCCCCCAATCAGCTGGCTTCATCTGTCATTACTTTTGCCTTATTTGTTGAAGACTGGGGAGGCGTCATTGCTACCGTCATAGCAGGTGGTGTTAAGGACCCCCGGTCTGCAGGAGAACGAATTGGACTACTTAAAGTGGACCAACACCCAGGATTTTGACTATCCTGGGTTTTGGTCCACTTCGGTGGGGCACCCCGATCGGGGGTGCCCCGCTGTGTGAAACCCCCCAGAAAGGCCCGAAAACTCACCTCACCCCGCTCCCACGTGACCGCTGCAGCCAATCCCCGCCGACGGACAAGCGAGAGGCAGCGCCAGACAAGCAGAGCGCGTCCGCTGCCGCCTCCCGCGCGCCCTGCTAGAGGGATGAGCGGGAGGCGCTGGTGGCGGACGTGCATGCGCCGCTGGAACGTGGAAGAGGTAGGATTGGGGGCTTCCTGGGGGGTTTCACGATTTCGGATGCCCTGCGGGGAGGGATCTGATCGGCTCGGGAATCTTATAGATTCCCGGGCCCATCCCCCCTGGGTGTTGGTCCGCTTTAAAGGAGCACTAACACGACATTGTATTAATTTCCATAAAAATCCATATGAACATGTTGGCTAATGAGAGGAGGGGTCACTTATACAGCCAAACTGAATAAAACTCCCGCCAAGCGTGTGCTTTATTCTCTCATAGCAGGAATAAAATCCAGGGGTGACAGGTTTAGTCTATCAGGGGTGAAAGATGTCCTTTTTCTTCCATTAAAAGAAAGAAAAACAAGCCTGGCTTGATATTTCTTGATGCCGGGTGTATAAGTGACCCCTCCCCCTGCCATCCAGCAGATTTATATGGATTTTTATCATTGGGCCATTTTTCGTGATAGTGCTCCTTCAAGATAAAGCCTGTTTTATATGGTGCAGGTGAGTTTGTTTTTGAATTTATTTTAGCGATTCGTTAAAGTTCTATTCAGACAAACCTGAATTTCTTGGGGAAATTCTGCAAATTGTACAAATCTACAGTAATTTTTATGAAATTCTCTCATCTCTATAACAGCAATCACAGCTAACAAATGCCACAGATTACCAAGAGAAAATTATTATGGCTTGTCCTGACATTAGAAATAAGAGAAAATAGGAGCAGCATGGAAATGAGGTGCATCTGGGTAAAGAAAGGGACACCAACGCAAAATTAAATAATATTAGAATACTTTAGCATCCCAAAACACTTCTTTAAATGATGTTCAAAGTATGTTTTTTTGTTTAATTCATTTATTGCTTCCTCCTCTTCCTGTTTAATTTCGATAGATGTAATGTCAACTTTTTAAAAACTATTTTGTTTAGATAAAAAAACAGTGTCACACTGACACCTGGTGGAAGTGTTTAGTACTAAGGGCCTGATTTATCAAGCACTGTCTGCTAGAGTGGTTCTCAACTGTTTTAGGCCAAGTATCCCCTAGAAACTCCTGGTAACCCTTAGCAACAAGAAATTCAAGCCAAGCAAGCCCAAACAACCCCAAGAGGATAACTTATAAATGTTTCCAAAATAAGTAGGACACGGGCCTTGTAATAATTTTAAAGTAAGAAGAAAAAATGTATTACTGCTAAAAAATTATATACCAAACCCTTCGGGCCCACCATGCTGGTGCACCCCTGAACATCTCTGCGTACCCCTTCAAGGTGCGGCATGTACCCCCTGTGGTACGTGTACTGCAAGTTGAGAAACACTTTCACCACATTAGTCCACCACAGTACTGCAAAATTTGAGAAATATGTTTTTCGTCACGTTAGTAAATGTGATTGTGCAGTGCAGCGACATGCGCCTATGTAAAAAAAATAATAATGATATTTTCCATCACTCTAATTTGTATCACTATGGCAGCTAGTGCTTGATAAATCAGGCCCTGGGTGCATGAAAAAGCCATCGTATGTCTTTTTAATCTAAAGAACAAATTAGCTGATGTGAATTGGAAGCAATATTTTAGTTATAGGTGAAGGAAACCTCTGCTTTCCTGAATCCCATTGAGCACCTGTGTCAAAATCTAATATTATTATTATACTGATTTGTTATACTGCACCATCTTCTTCTATTGCTCTGTACAAAGAAGTAATTACAGACAAGGTAAAGTATATAATTAGAACACAGACTATTACAGACAAGTTCGCAGTGAATGCTATTAAAATAGGATACAATAGGAGAAAGACAGACCTGACCTTATGGGCTCAGAGTTTAAAGCACAGGGGTGGAGACAAAGGGGAAGGATCACAAGTGTTAGGTATTGAGTTTGGTGGCATGTGCCCTATGGCAGGTTACCTAAAGGGACTGTAAACCTAATTGCAATAATAAGGCAGCAAGCAGTTCACCCGCTGCCTGTTCCACATGCTTCTCCTCTATTGCCTGGAGCACTGGGTAGAAGCAGTAAGAGGCTTCCAAAGTTTGCTCTCATTTTAATTCAGTTTCTCCAGGGCCACATAAAAAGTAGATTAACAGCCACTCTGTCCGTGGGAGCCACCACCCAGAAACTGAGGCACAGAAAATGCTATTCGAGATTTTGAGCTGCTTTCAAATGGCTCATTTTAAACTAACTGAATAAAGACATGTCAAAGACAATGGTTAAGTGCAGGGCGAGCATAAACACTGCTCAGGACAAAATATTGCCTACAGACACTCAATTTAATAGAAAAAATTGTGGCACAGAACATATATACATAAATACACACACAATCTGCAAGGCTAGGTAAAAAAAGCAATTGCTGTTCTTAAAAAAGCAAACTGAAGGGCCCCTGCCAGGTTCTACCTGGGCACCACTCATCCCTCCACACACAGTCCATACATACAAGCTGGCCAGCCTTAAATCAGAGGGACAGCTGTCTACTATGTTTTTAAAAAAACATAAATCATTAGTTATAAAACAACTTAAACGACACTGGGACGTATGTAGTATTGAAAACTATATCCAACATAAAATCATACCTAGAGGCCTAAGGGAACGTATTGTTCCAGCTGAGCACCTGAGAACCGATAGATTTCATGCAAAATGGCAAAGAGAATGCATAGAGCATGGCATAAGCTTGATGAGCCTGATTATTGAGGAAAAACAGACTCAACTGTGTGAACTTGATGAGGACATCAAGGAAACGTGTAGTAAATTAGACACTCATTGTGATGATCCTGAATTCTCAAAATTAAATGAATTGGTGAAAATTGGTGGAAGAATATTCTTAGAATTTAGACCAAGAAATAGGCCTTTTCCCCGACAGAGACAATGGAGAGAGGTATCAAGTGACTTATCTGGAGCTGAAGCAGAAGTGTCAGATGAAAGCCCCCGATCACGTCGGGCTGTGTCTTTTTTAGATCAACACATAAAAAGAGGGGAAGAAGGAGAAAGTGTAGCAAACAGAGTGAAATCCCTAAGGGGGATTCGCAAGATCAAGCCAGTAGGCCCCCCACCTTAGCTAACCCCATGGCTGTGAGGGCAGATGAGGGACTTAATGTGATAAATTTGTCTAAGTTCAATATCCTGGAGCATCATAGGTCAGTTCTTTCAAAAGGTTTATCTTTTTCCCCTTGTGCCGGGAGTGACAAATTCCTACTATACAAGGATACTGCACTATACTAGCGCAAGGTCCTCTTTAGGACCATGTTTAATAACAAAAAGGTTGATACAGGTCCACAGCCCTCTGATAATCTTGGGTCGAGCCCGGACGTAAATTTGTCCAAGACAGTACATATGATGCCTCATGAGATTGATCAGGAAATGTTATCACCCAATGAGGAGATACCTGACCTCATACCGAATTTGAGTCACTTGAAGTGCCCATCCAAGAATTTTCCCCCATTAAAGCGGACCTTCACTCTAAATAAGAGTCTATCTTATATGTTTCCCACACCCTGTACATACAGATTGCTCACATTAAATATCATCCTACCTGCATCTACTGCATTTTATAAGCCTTTAAACATCCAAGATGGCGGCTTATGGAAGCTGCCATTTTTGCAGGCAGCCTGCAAACAGGAAGTGCCTGCAAACAGGAAGTGACTGTGCTGCTCTGCATTCTGGGACTGCTGACTTTCCCTGACCCCAGCTCTGCTCTGTCTGAGCAAAGCACAGCTATAACCCGCCCCCCTGTATCTTATCCCACTCTCCTCTCCTCAGTAAGTGTGATGCTTCTGAGTCAAGATGGCGGCGCCCGTATCCTAAATTCCCGAACAGAGTTGCAGCCCAGTGGGGGAAAGAATAATGAGTTAGTGACTAAAAACGTAAAATATATTAATTTTAGATGCTGGGGAACCGTTTTTTAAGAGTTTGGGCTTTTCATTAAATCAGGGTGAAGGTCCGGTTTAAGTTTGAATAAGCACCTGTCGTTGTTCTTACAGTTGGTGGAACGGGATCTGGGAAAGAAGGAATAGGGTTCATATGGTAGCCAGGACAATCTTACGAATTGGAAAGAAGAGCTTTAAAAGGGCTAGAGACAGTCCATAATATCATAATACGATCCAGTGACAAAGGGGGAAACGTAGTCCTGATGGACGAGGAATACTATGCGAAGGAAATAGAGAACCAATTGCAAGATACTAGTACGTATTGCCGTATCGAGAGGAACTCTTTCCCAGGAGTAGTAGATAGACTGAATGAGAAACTATACTGGGCCAGAGAGGAGAACTTATTGACACACTAAGTCTTTGATTTCCTACGTGTACAGGGTTACAATATTCCAGTGTTATATACAATCCCGAAAATACATAACAAATTTGCTGCACTGCCGGGGAGGCCCATTGCGTCGGGGAATGGTGGTCCCCTGGAAGGGATTGCCCAGTTCATTGATGAAAACTTGAAACCGTTAGTACGGCTCTTGCCATCTTACGTGTTGGACAGTAGTGACCTTTTGGGAAAACTACAAAATGTACGCATTGAGGAAGATTGGCTATTGGCCAGTGTTGATGTGGAGAGCCTTTACACCTCCATCCCCCACACAGTGGGCCTCCAGGCGGTTGATGAGACTCTGCAGGCATTAGGCCTGGGTGATGCAGCATATAACGAATTTATTGTTGAATTGCTGGAATTTGTACTCCTTAACAATTACTTTCGGTTCAATGCAGTGTTCTATCATCAGATTCGCGGTACGTCCATGGGGGCGGCCTGTGCCCCATCCTACTCCTGCCTACACCTGGGGTGGTGGGAGAGCCTCAAGGTGTTTGGGCAGGCGTCATTTGGGGCACATGTCGCCCTCTGGCTGCATTACATCGATGACGTTCTCCTGATTTGGAAAGGTACCGCATTACAATTAGAGCAATTTGTTTCTGCATTGAACCAAAATCAACGGAATATCCATCTCACCTACAAATTTAGCCTCGATTCCATCGAGTTCTTGGGCCTGAGGATTTCGAAGGGAGTGGGCAGGTTGGTCATGACCACTTTCCGGAAGCCCATGGCGGGGAATACACTCCTCCACTTCTCTAGTCACCACCCGGGCCCCCTGAGGCATGGGATCCCCTTGGGACAGTTCTTGCGCATTAGGATGAACTGTAGCACCAAGGGGGGCTACGTCCAGGAGGCCCGGGAGCTCACTTTGCGTTTTAGAGAAAGAGGCTATCCCCATCGCCTGTTTCGAACGTGTTTTCGCAAGGCGCTGGATTTTCGAGACCTTGTTGTCGAGGTCGGGGGCCTAAGGGGGGAGGTGGTGACCAACCTGTCCGCTTGGTTACAAAATACAGCGCACACTGGGAGAAATTCCGGAATATACTACAGTCTCACTGGCATGTTCTGATGTTGGACCCTGTAATAGCAAAACACGTATGACTCAGATCTTTACTAACTGCAAAAGGGGCCTGTAATATCCGTAACCTTTTGGTTTGGAGTGAGTACATGCCCTATAGAAAGGTGGCGAAAACCAAACTCACAGGAACTTTTAGATGTGGACACTGTCAAATATGTCCCTATATGTCAAAGACAACCTGTTTTTCAGGTCCAAGGTGTAGCAGCAAAACGATCGTAGGTGACGGGTCACCGGACCACGCCCCCTCCTACGTAGCCCTGCACATCCTGGCCGCAGACATGCAGCGTGACGTGTTGTGAACAAAGTGAGCCACGGCGCCCCGCATCCAAGGCAGATAACTTGTGGAGCATCGAAGGTGGTGAGATCACATCTAAACGGTCGAGTGTCAGCAGCTGAGTTGGGTCTGACGCTCCCGTGTATCATTTACAATGCTATGACCGCCGCAGCGATGCCACTCATGTGAGCCTGCTATATCTATTTAAACGGATGGAACTTTTTTGTGTGCGGGTGAGGCTTTGCACAGCGGATACATTGGTTGAGTTCCTTTGACATACATTTGGGACATTATCGCCAAGTGCTGCACTCCCCGGATACACGCTGCTAAAACATAGTGGACAGCTGTCCCTCTGATTTAAGGCTGGCCAGCTTGTATGTATGGACTGTCTGTGGAGGGATGAGTGGTGTCCAGGTAGAACCTGGCAGGGGCCCAGTTTGCTTTTTTACCTAGCTCTGCAGATTGTGTGTGTATTTATGTATATATGTTCTGTGCCACAATTTTTTCTATAAAATTGAGTGTCTGTAGGCAATATTTTGTCCTGAGCAGTGTAGTGTTTATGCCCGCCCTGCACATAACCATTGTCTTTATTCACTTAGTTTAGGTTAGCAGGGAGCCCGGATTGAGGGCAGCGCATGACATTGATACTAAAGGATACTCCCAAGTTTTTTTTTATTTATTTCATTTTAAACTAATCCCACGGGGGAAATGGGGTAGGAAGAGGTTAGTGTGTGCCAAACCAAAACCCAGGAAACCCAACTCTGAGGTCTAAAAATTCTGCACCTGGCCCGCACATGTGCCTTAGATTTGTAGAAGATTTAAAATTACAAACTGACTGCGGGGTTTCACGCAGTGGAACAGCCCTAATTTGGATGCCCATGGGACAAGCAAATTGGCTGTCCCTAGTCTTTGAGACTTTAGGTGGCAGTTGAAATAGTTTTGGGTCCTTTTTAAAATGCTGATATTGTATTTTGAGTGCTGATGTGGTGGAGCCATCTCTGTCTTGCATTTAAATATTTTTGTACCATTTTCTTTATAAATAAAATGTAGTTATCCACACACACTCGTCTGTAACTAGCTACTAATTCAGTAGACTACAGAAAAAGACTAAAATATTTGGAACATAAGCGGAGCACAAAAATAGGTGCAATGAAGTGTATGCCAAATGTATTTTCTCTTTTTAAACCTATCTGTATAGTATTTCTTTTTCTCCTGTCATGTTTTTCACATTTGTAGCATATATAAAATAATTGCGTTTTTTTTTTTTCTTTTTTTTTACTAATGAACAACCTTTTTTGTCAGAAGTGTATGTTTTGCGGGCTCCAGTCTGAGCCATTTCAAAAACATCCAATAACTATGGATTGGCTATATCAGAGCACACTGGATCCCCCTATGTATGTATGCACTAAGAAACCAGCACACTCCAACACACTTGCACCTACCCTGGCCAAGATAGTGGCATTTAAAAGGGTGCACTGCTGAAATTTTAATAAATCCAGCTCTTGAGGATAGGTACATTTTTATACACCAAAGCAGTAGTACTTGGTGGGCGGGGATAGATTTACCCTGGGGTGTTTGACCTGCAGTGCGAGCAGAGCGTGCCTGCCCCCTCCTCTCATCACAGCTCCCTCAGTTCGACTGACCGATTTCTTATGACCTCCGGCTGTGCGCTGCCTGCAGTTTGAAGGGCCAATGAGCCCTAAGTATTCAGTTCCTTAATAACGTTATTGGGCAATCTGCCCACAATCTGCCCACAGTTTAGCCAATCAGACCGAGTGCTCCCCTGACCAATCCCCTTCACCTTATACTATATAAGCACACCCATGTCACTTGTTCACTGCCCATGATGCTGGGTGTGATATTGTCTGAGATTCTCGTTTAATTCTGTTGCCGACCTTGTATTGCTTGACCATCCCGTGATTGCCACCTGGACCGACCCCTGCTTGTATTCTGACCGCGAATCTGTTTCATCCTTTGTGCTGTGTACCCATGACCTCCAGACCTGACCCCTGGCTCGACCTCGACTCTTCTCTTGTCCTTTCCCTGGTCTAGTAAGTACTGATTAGCCGTGTATGACCCCAGGAGCTGGCAGGAGCATAATGACTTCTGTCTCAGGTAGTACAAGTGTGACTGAGCACAAAAGAACGGGTGTTCGTATGATTCGGACAAACCCAGATTAAGTGGTGGAGGATGTCATGTTGGGGTGTCCCCGTGAAAAACTGCTCCATACGATGATCACCCACTTTAAACTTGCTTAATCAAATAATAAGCATGACCCCCATAATGCTTGGCATAACCCTGACACAAGCCTCAGTCTAGCATTGCATCAGTCATCAGTGTTGGTAGGCGATAAATTGTTCACCTGTAGGAGCCAGTGCAGCCTGTAAACATTGGACAACCATTCAGTGATGTTAACTTGTAAGAGGGCCTACAAAGGTTACCTGGGACTGATGGGGGTGGTTTAGGCCTGAGTTTTCTGTGCTTATAGGAGCCCAGGCTGAGCAGAACAATGAGCTGAACAATATAGGGTTATATTAGATGTTTCATACAGTTCTAGATACATAGGAGCGAGCATTTAGTTATCTAAGTATTCTAACTGGATTGCTACACATATTTGAAGTATTTAAGACTCGCATGACCAATCTGTGTGGACTTAGCGCCTCTTAAACTATTTTGAGTGCCATTACATCTAATCATGCATCACTTTAGAAATCCGTCATAGAAAATGCTTCCCCATTACACTGAAGATTAGCTACTGTAATGTTAATCACCACCTCCTACAGAATTCAATAATGGTTAACATCCGTTCCAATCTGGTGCTTTAAGTACTATGAGTGACCCATTAATATAATATGGGTCACTAATATCTTCTAGGAAAATTAGATCATTTTAAATCATTATCCTCTGTAGGCTTGTACTTTGTATAAATATATCTAAATCTAAAGACTTGAGTAAATTTGACCTAAGAGCTTTGACTGTGTTAATCGGCCTACTGCCCAGCTTCAGCCATTGTGGTATAGTGTAGGAAGGGTTAGAATAAATGTAATATTTCCTTAACTTTCTGTTAACCCATTGTAGAGATACAGCCACAATTCCTGTATGAGTTGATTAATCAGGAAGGTAATTTAAAGGGGACCAAAACCTGGTATTTTGGCTCATCTGGGTTTGGTTCCACTTCACAGTAGCATCCAAAATTGCCTATTTATTACCTACCTCCTGATTCCCTCAAAGGGGTGCACCTATAACAAGGGTATGTGAGGCAGCTGCCTCCAGTGGCACTGTGGGGGGCAAAAAATGGTGGACTATTTGTTATTTTTTTAATTTTCTTCACTCATTATCGATTAAGTGGTTCAGCTAAGGTCAGGTGCAGTCTTTACAGTCAATCAGTGGTGGCTTAGCTCCACCCCCACAGCTCTATTAAGGAGTGGAGCAGCATGTTCTGGGGGGCGCGCCTTTCTGTAGTTCGCCTCATCTTTGCTCACCTCTACTCCCACAGCACATGTCTGTTGGTCCTTTGAGACCTGGAGCGAGTCATCTGACTAAGGGATGCCCTGCATTGCATACCAGCTGTGAAAGCCCATTGCCTGTTACTCACCTACTTCTGTGTTCCCATGTTGCTTTGCGACCTACACGACTTGCCACCAGCCAATGAAGTTTGTGGGGTGGGCTTGTACATTCCCTGTTTACCAGTGGCTGGCAAGAGAGATTGAGAAACGGAGGTATTAGGGTTGGGGATCATGTCTGCCCTGCTAGTATGCAATTTGCTAGTATGCAATGTGTCTCAATTGGATGCCCCCTGCTGCATGTCTCAGAAGACCAACAATCATTATGACTGTTGGTCCACTTTAAAGCAGTTCTTTAATATGGTAGCCCAGTCTTGCAATTACCCCCCTCCACCCTTCCGCCCCTCCCTGGTGCGGGGGGAGGAGGTTACAAGAATGGTGTTGTTTTTTTTTCTTGCAACCCCATCACCCTGCCTCAGCTCCAGGGGAGTGAAGCAGGGTGGGGTGGGGGGATTGCAGGACTGGACTTCCCCTTTAAGATTGGAGGGTTAAGTAGTTTTAATGATCCTTGATCCTTCTTGATACCCCAGTTAGTAAATCCAATTTGTCATATGTATGCATAAAAATGATGAGTCACAAGACCTCCATTACAAATAAAACCAAATAGTTTATTTACATAAAATAGTCTACACATTGTGCATACATAAAAAAATGTACAAAACCAAAATAGAAAAAGTGTTAAAATGTGTACAAACTGTTCAAAAATGACAATTCCAGAAAACTTTTTAAATAACATTTTATCTAATGGACATAATCCAAAAAGATAAAAACAAGTTTTGTTACCAAAAACCATCAAAGCTAGTAAAAATGAGCCTGGCTCGTAAAACAGTAAGAATACAAAAATGTCCGGTACAATTTATGAGTGATCCTACAACTTAGGATGACGAGATACAATAGGTTTGTCTGTAACAAAACATTATCTCAGATGAACATTATTTTACTCTAACCACTGTAAATGACATTATAACTGGGCCCAGGCGACAACCAGGCTGGGCTTTTTGTAGCGCCAAGTTCTACTAATCTTAAGTATAGCCGACATAACAATCATCTAAACTATCTGTATGTAAACGAAACCATAGATCCCTGTGGAAATCTGTGATTTCTAAAGTGATATTTTAAATTTGAACCAAGACCAATATCCCGCCTTTTATTTTACATGTGTTACTTATGTGTCGATTCAGCACTAGGTGTAAAATGCACACATTGGAGCAAAAAGTGTCATTCACGTTTATTGTCTCACTAGGGATTGAGTACCGCTGTACTTCTATTTTTCACCATAAGTGGGCTTTTTACCCTAAAGTGTACTTTTAACACCCGGAGCTATATCAACCCCTTAGTTTTCAAACTTTGGGTGTAAAAAATGGTCTTCTCATTCCCATTACCTGTATTGCCAATGACTAGCAATACATTTTTTTGGCTGGACATCAGTGATCAATGCTAATTTACATCTGGTGAATTAGAAGATTTTTTAATTGATTTTAAATGTACTAATTATTCCTGTGTCAATAATAGGTCTAGGGGATGACATATGAGAAAATAAATGGTAAGAATAGTTACGTGTTTTTGATCCCCAAGGAAATATTCTTTGGAACTGGATGCTCCAGTCAACAAAAATGCAGTGATATTCTTAAAGAGGATCAAAAACTTATTTTCAGTATCCCGAGTTTTGGTCTGTACATTTGGGACTGGATTGGGTATACCCCAGTGCGTTAAACCTCGCTTGATATACATACCTCGCCAATGTTCTCATGGCACAGACATCGCTTTGCTTCAATCAGCTTCTTTGGCCTTGGCAGCGGCACCCTCTGCATCCCTCTATGACTGTGTGCGGCCATGATGCTATTCAGTTAGAGCAAGTGCAGGCCAACACTGACGTAGAAGGATGCAAGAGATGCCAAGGCTGGTCTCACATGCCCAGTGGGTTCCAGTGCAAGGTAAGTATATCAGGTGACTGATGGGGTTTCACACTAATCGGGATGCCCCAGGGGGTGGGTATTTAGCATCTTAAAGAAGCTATGTCTGGTTTTGGTCAAATTTAAGATCAAAGCCATACATTTTAGCTCAGTAGCATTTTTAAGCCCTGTGCCTTTACCAAGCGTAAGTGCAAGGAGATGCTCAGTTTCATGCTGTTACCTTTTTAATCTCCCATTAGTACTTGATAAAGCCCAGTTTAAATGCCTTCTAAATTTAAAAAACTATAACAATGACCAGTATCATCAAATGGGAGCACAGTGTACCGCTGCCAAAACGTAGCAGAAGAGGCAGCTTAAATTGTAAGTGTACTGAGTTTAATGCACCATGTTATAGCATCAAATAAAAGCCAACTTTTATTATCAACATATAAAGCAGTGACCATATGGTCACTTGAGTCAGGTTTAAAATGAATACAAATACAAAAAAAAACCTTTCTAGGTCTTTATCTCCTAATATTACAGTCTTTCCAATGCAAAATTTGCATCATCTGAGACAATTTTATACCCCAGAATAGCCGCAAAAACTGTACATACAGTAGTGTGGTCTCTTGCCCACATGTTCTCCTCAATAGAGTAATTCAAACACTAAAATGGCATGCGTTATTTGAAAAAGCAGCTCATCTACAGCTAAATATGTCATTGGACTATTTCCATCACAAGCTAATTTTGGTGTAAATACATTCTAAACACAAAGAAAGTCAAGTATAGCTGCGGTCAGAGACAAGATCATGAATACAGTTGCCTAACAGCTCCTGGATAGACTATTAACAACTGAAGAAGCATCTCTTAACAAGTTAACAAGCTCACGTCTAATTGGAAATGTGCTAAATAGACGCTGTGCAAAGTAACAAAAATGTGCAGGTGCGGCACGTAAATAAAAGGTATGTCTTTCAGTTAACACATACCATTTTGTTTTAATCAACTCAAATTGTTATTAACTCTATGAATAACTTTTTTTACTGTACATACAACAGGTTTATCTTCATATAATAGTTTATGTCTAGCCTAACAACTCCTTTACTATGCACTGTATGTACTGCCCTCATCCATACTTTTTCTCTTTTTAGGAAAGTTGTTACAATCCCTTGCTTGTCAGGCAGCTTATATATTGCCGCCCATGTCAGGGACCATCTAGAAGAAGAAAGCTACAGAGTCATGCTAGGAATCTGTCATAGAAAAAAGAAACATATTGGCCAGCCAATAGTGTGGGAATAAGACAAAGCTCCTACTCGAAGTAAATGTTACATTGGAGGTCATGCTAAAGATTTAGTGAACAAAAATTGTTCTAATTTTTCCTAATAAAAAATAACATGCACATGTGATGGTGCATTTTTAAAGGTGAGGTGCATCATTTTTCCAATGGAGTAAGAATCATGTTTTGAATGTTTGGAAACAACAGCACCCTATGGGCTGAGCTATGTTATTTTTTTCTGCATACCCCATAGGGTGCTGTTGTTTCCAAACTTTTAAACAATTACACTTCCTTCATTGGAAAAATGATGTATCTCACCTTAAAATGCCTTATCACACGTGCAGGTGATTTTTTCAGGGAAAATTGAAACACATTTTTTATTGCACTTTTGGTGTGTGTTGAAATTAAAAAGCCATGCAGGCGACAATTCACATCCAAATGTGCACCCAGGGTTGAAAATCTTTAGCATGACCCTCACTATTTTATGTTTGACTCTTTGTCAGCGTAAATCAACATAATGCAATGCGCAGGCATCCACTATATGGACAAACCTATTTGGATACCCCATCCTAAATCATTAGATGTTCTCTCTTTTTGGATTAAAGAAAACTTCCCATTTTTAGGGTAGGCTTTCTACAAGATTTTAGAGTATGTCTGCTAAAATATTTGCCCATTTATCCCGCAGAGGTTTTTTTTAGGTCAGACATTAATGTAGGAGAGGACCTGGTTTGTATGCTAGTTCCTTATAAAGGATTTTCGATTGGGCCTATGTAAGACCAATCCCTCTATGCTAAAGTCTCCAAACCACATACTTTGCCATGTTCACTGGAGCACAGTCATGGTATAGCAGAAAAGGGCCTTCTCCAAATTGCTCCCACCAAGTTGGAACACATACAATTGTCCAAAATGTCTTGGTATGCCGAGGAATTACATTTTCCTTCATTCATTCAAAACTAAAGAGCTTTTTATACAGCTGATACAAGGCAATCAGGCAGGTAAAGTTCTCCTGGCAATTGACAAACTCCGACTTGTTCATCAGGCTGCCAGATAGAAAAGCATGATTCAGGCATTTGCTGTAAGGATTTCATGCAGTTAGACATGTAAGTCCATTCAATGAAGCTTGCAGGTTTGATTCCTAAACAATTTACAGTTGATCTCTAAGTTGATCATGGAGCATTGATGCGGGGGGGCATTTCACAAAGTGACTTGTCATAGTAATATATATTACTATAACTTGCCATGGTAACATAATCTTTTATATCCTAGTCTTTTTAGTAATGGCTGACCACATAGCTAGGTTCTTGGTTTTATAAATATGTGTTAATGGGGTTGAATTAATGCATCCATATAGTGTATGTTAAAAAGAAGAAAAAATACCATTTTGTGATTACTCACCTGTAAAATGGGTATTATATGTATGTCTCACACCCTGCTTCGGAAATATTAATTACACGTGGGTTATGGTCCAGTAGAGGGCGAACTTCTGCAGAGATGACTAGAAAAAGAAGCCCCTCCCGGTCCATTAATACCCCTCCCACACATTCCCCAGTATAAGAAAGCAGTAAGGGGACCAGGAAGAGCCAATAAAATCTAAGAGAAAAAAGTTTCACCATATAGAGGGTCCAAGATACAACTGGGTGGGACGAAGCAGGGTGTGAGGCATACTTTTAATACCCATTTTACCGGTGAGTTATCACAAAATGGTATTATTCCAATTATATCTTACACCCTGCTTCAGAAATATTAATTACACGTGGGACATCCAATAGCAGTGTCCAAAAAGGGTGGGGATCCCAACAGGCAATAGTGCACAAATTAAACCACTGCAGCTTGCAGAACTTTGCGGCCAAAAACAGCATCCGCTGAGGCCCGCACATCAACCTTATAAATCTTGGAAAAAGTATGAACAGAAGACCTTACAAACTTGTTCAACAGAGGCCTGGTGCTGAAAGACCCAAGAAGCCCCAACAGCACGAGTAGAATGAGCAGTGATCTGGAAAGGGGGATCTCTCCCCTTGGCAGAATAGGCCCTAATAACGGCCTGACAAATCAATTTACTAATGGTAGACTTGACGGGCGCCAACCCTTCTTGGGCCTGGAGGGCACCACAAAAAAGGCGTCCGTCTTCCGGAATGGTGAAGTAGCCACCAGATAGTACTTTACACATCTAACGACATCCAGAGAGTGCAAGGCCCTCTCCTTGTCATCGCTAGGTCCACCTCCGGCCTCCCCCACCTGCGACAGAGGGATAGAAATACCTTGTTGCTGAGGAAGATTTCTTCCTAGCCCTGACAAGAGTCTGGACAACGGCTTCAGACAAACCCTTTTCCTTTAAGATGAAGGTTTCAGCATCCACGCCGTCAAAGCCAGCGTTTGTAAATTGGGGTAACAAAGCTGACCTTGTGTGATCAGATCCGGAACCAGAAGCAGCCTGAATTGATCGATCGCCAGCCAGACGACGTCTGCGAACCACACCTGTCTTGGCCACCTTGGGGCCACCAGGATTGCTGGCACACCCTCTTGAACCAGCTTGTGTACTGATGTGATTGATGTAAGCGACCGCTGTCCGATTGTCGGAGCGAACCTGAACTGGTAAGCCCTGAAGGTGATGTGTCAGGTGCAACAGCACCAACCGAACCGCCCTCAGCTCCAAAATGTTGATGGGGATATGGGCCTCCTGAGGACCCCACAGCCCCTGGAACTGATGTTCCCTCCAGAAGCCTTCCCAGCCTGACAGACTGGCATCCGTGGTAACCGTCTCCCAACAGGGCGCAAGAAAGGACCTGCCCCCCGGGAAATTCCTCTGGTCCATCCACCACTGGAAGGACCGCCGGACAAGAGGGGACAGAACACAAGTCTGATCCAGGGACAGAGGACATTTGTCCCAAACCGATAGAAGATGGAGCTGAAGGGGTCTCATGTGAAACTGAGCAAATGGCACTGCCGCAAAGCAAGCCACCATCAAACCTTCAGACAAACCCTTTTCCTTTAAGATGAAGGTTTCAGCAGCCACACCGTCAAAGCCAGCATTTGTAAATTGGGGTAACAAAGCTGACCTTGTGTGATCAGATCCGGAACCAGAGGCAGCCTGAATTGATCGACCGCCAGCCGGACGACGTCTGCGAACCACACCTGTCTTGGCCACCTTGGGGCCACCAGGATTGCTGGCACACCCTCTTGAACCAGCTTGCGTACCACCTTGCCCACCATGGGAAAGGGAGGAAACAGATACAGGAGACCGAGCTCCCACCAGGACAGAGACATGGCATCCACTGCCAGAGCCAGAGGGTCCTGAGACAGAGACACAAATGCCGGAAGCTTGTGATTCTGATGAGAGGCAAACAGGTCCACCTCCGGCCTCCCCCACCTGCGACAGAGGGATAGAAATACCTTGTTGCTGAGGGACCATTCCCCCCAGCGAGAGGTCCCCCTGCTCAGGGAGCCCGCTTCCAGGTTCTTCACCCCTGGAATGTAGACTGCCGAGATGCACGGAACATTGCTCTCGGCCCACCCTTCCAGTCCCTCCTTGGTGATTGATGTAAGCGACCGCTGTCCGATTGTCGGAGCGAACCTGAAATGGTAAGCCCTGAAGGTGATGTGTCAGGTGCGACAGCACCAACCAAACCGCCCTCAGCTCCAAAATGTTGATGGGGATATGGGCCTCCTGAGGACCCCACAGCCCCTGGAACTGATGTTCTCTCCAGAAGCCTCCCCAGCCTGACAGACTGGCATCTGTGGTGACCGTCTCCCAACAGGGCGCAAGAAAGGACCTGCCCCCCGGGAAATTCCTCTGGTCCATCCACCACTGGAAGGACCGCCGGACAAGAGGGGACAGAACACAAGTCTGATCCAGGGACAGAGGACATTTGTCCCAAACCGATAGAAGATGGAGCTGAAGGGGTCTCATGTGAAATGGCACTGCCGCGAAGCAAGCCACCATCAAACCTACCAGCCTAATGCATTGCCTGATGGACGGACGAGGGCTGGACAGAAGAAAACGAATAAGAGCTTGAAGAACATCCACCTTCGGCTGGGGTAGGAACACCCTGGTCTGAATGGTCATGCCCAGGAATGAAGCCACCCTTGACGGGGATAGAGAGGACTTGGGGTAATTGATTACCCACCCGAACCTCTCCAGCGTCGTCACCACTGTTCTGGTGTCCAGTTCCGCCTGGTGGAGAGAGGATGACGTAATGAGAAGGTCGTCCAGGCAAGGCAAGATACGAATGCCCCGGACTCTGAGAAGGGCCATCACGCCCGCCAAAACATCCTGGGCGCCGAAGTCAGCCCGAAGGGAAGAGCCACAAACTGGAAGTGCTGGTTGTCTACCTCGAACCTGAAGAACCCTTGGTGTCCCGGGAAGACCGGCACATGAAGGTAAGCGTCCTTGATATCTATTGAGGTCATAAAATTCCCCGGACGCAGCGATTCGACAGCAGAGCGCAGAGTCTCCATGCGAAATTTTTTGGTTCTGATGAACCGGTTGAGATTTTCAAGTCCAAAATGGGTCTTACGGAACCATATTTTTTGGGCACCGTAAAGAGGTTGGAATAGTAACCCAGACCTCTCTCTGTAGGGGGAAACGGACAAACTACCCCCATATCCCAAAGGTTTTGCACCGCCCGAAAAAGGCCCTGTGCCGCCCGTGGGTCCGAAGGAACCCGGGACCTGAGAAATCTGGGAGGAGGCCGCCATGCAAACTCCAGCTTGTACCCAGAAGAAATTACCTCCCGGATCCAGACGTCTGTGACCTCTAGGTTCCGGACCTGAGCAAAGAGCCGCAGCCGTCCCCCCACCCGCAAGGGTGAGGTCGCCCCTTCATTGCTGAGCAGGCTTGGCAATGGATTTGGGTTTAGTACCCCAGGAAGTCCCGGGTTGGGCACGTCCTCTGCCCCTACCCCAGGCATCTCCTCGGAATGCAGTGAAATACATTCCCCTGCTTGACCGAGAGCCACAAAAGGAAGGGTTGAATGAGCCCGAACCCCGAAAGGGCCGGCGCTGCTTCTTGCGTTGAGGCAACTTACCCCCTCTGGCAACAGAGTCTAAACGATCACCAAACAGGCGCAGACCCACAAAGGGAAGACCTGTGAGCGCCTTCTTAGCGGCGTTATCGGCCGCCCACTGGCGCAACCAGACCGACCGGCGTATAGCAACCTGCAATGCTGAGGTCCTGCTACACATACGGACAGTATCATCCAAGGCTGATAAGACAAAAGCAATGAACATCTCACAATGAGTCAAGGCTGTAAACTCCTCACTGCAAGGATCCAAAAGGCCCCTAATTAGAGCTCTAGTAGCCACGGCTGTGAGCGCAGAAGCACAAACCGGGCGCAAGGCCGAACCCACACAAGCAAAGGCATGTGAAGCCAATTGATCGAGACGTCGGTCCTCACCATCCTTCAAGGTAGTGGAATCCTGGGTATGCACGACTGAAGTATTGGACAATCCCAGGACGGGCGCGTCGACCTCTGGGGGTGGCGACCAAAGTTTCACCACATCAACAGGAAAGGGATACTTCCTATCCCACCCGTGAGGGATACCAGGGAGCCGACTAGGCTTTTCCCATTCCTTAAGGATCATATTGTTAAAGTGCTTTTGATCCGGGAACTCCAAACGAGGTTTGGCGGTCCCAAAAAATTCCCCCCGTTGCGGAGGGGCCTCCGCAGGAGGGGAAATGGCAAGTACCTCAAAAATTTGAGTAAGGAGCCTATGGGTGTCGACAGTATCCCCGCGCTCTGAGCCGGCATCAGCGCCAGGATACTACCGATCCTCATATGAATCAGAGTCTGGGAACAGTTCCCCTTCCTCCAGCGGGGAACAATCAGACAAGTCAAATGGTTCAAAATCAGCATAATCAAAGGCCGGCACCGCGGGCACCAAGTGCCGTCTCTTAGCTGGGGCCTTCCTGGCCGCAGAGCTAGCAATCAGTCTCTCAATGTTGGCCAGTCTTGCGCATACATCAGATTGCGACTCCCCACTGGTGACAACGTCACTTGGGGTCATATCCAGGCGTGGGGTGTAGGTGATGAGGCCAGCGGGGCTGAACCGGCCGCACGGGGCCCGGCTTGCCGCGAAAAAGCCTGCTGTGCACATGGTACACAAATCTGTACATTGTCGCCCAAAAGGGATGCCCCACATACCATGCACGACCGGGGTTGTTGGCCCGAAGGGACCCCGAGTCCAGTATCCTGGGGAGCCTCCATATGGTGATTTTAAGGTAGTCGCAATGACCAATGGGAATTACGCTATAAGCTACATTTCCGTTAGTGGGAGGATTTACGCAAGACAGTTGGAACCCCTAGTTTTTGATCAAAGGGCCACAGTACCGGGAGAAACCCCAATTTTAGGTTGTCCCACCTGTAAGATACAATAAGGGACCCCAATAAGTACAAAGGCATACACAGGGGTCATGCATAAACATACATATAACACCTAAACATATATATATATATATATATATATATATATATATATACACAAAAGACATTCAAGCTGCGCTGTCCTCTCCTACAGCCCCAGCAGCACCCAATACACAGTAATAACAATAATAAAGGAAAAAGAGGACGCAAGGGGCACTCACAGCTCCAAGGAAGATGGCGACCTCCACCCGATCAGGGGAACAGAGAGGGAGAAAACGGGGGTGGGCCACCGCAGAGTGCACCAAGCGCCTGGTCCCGCCCCCTCCAGAACGGGCAATCAACAAAGCCACCACGCTCCCCAGCCAATAATGCCGAGAGCCGGCAAAGCAGAAAAGAGGAAAGGGGGGGGGCGCTACGGGCACGCAGAGCGCCAGGCCCCGCCCCCCTCCCCAGGCAAGAGAACCAGTCGTGCTCCCCAGCCAAAATGGCTGCGGAGCCGACCATGGGACCACCGGCCCGCCGCCGCCGAGGGTAGAAGGAATAAAAGTGTAAACCGCGCTGGCTGAAGTAACAAGGCACACATACACGCACAAACTGTGACAAGGCTGATAAAAATATATATATATATCCCATAAAAACTAAACCAGGAAGGGATGGAACCCCCCCCTACTAACCAGGAAAGAAGGAGGTTAGGGAAAGCCAATAGCTAAATTTAAATATGTAGCGAGGGCTGCAGAACGGACAGGGCATCCCATGTCAGGATCACCAAACCTGACGACCGCCTACCCTTTGGTGGGGGATTTGCGGTGGAGCATGGCTCCTAGTCAAAAAACACCTCTAAAGGTGTGACCTACCCTCACCCGGACCCTGCAGGTATTAATGGACCGGGAGGGGCTTCTTTTTCTAGTCATCTCTGCAGAAGTTCGCCATCTACTGGACCATAACCCACGTGCAATTAATATTTCCTAAGCAGGGTGTGAGACATACTTGGAATAAGAAAATTCCAAACAGCGCTCCTGTAAATGATATTAGTATTACTCTAATTTTGACACTAGCTGTCAAAGCAAGCTACATTAAACAAATGTATTCCTCCTTTCTTGACCCATCCTCTATTCTATATGGAAGATAAACAATACTCCATACAAAAATGCAATACTGTACATTGTAAAAACATACATGATATAAAAGGAATGTGTCTAAATGATATATTCATTAACAGTGTTGCTATTAAGTGAATATACCTTTTATTTGATTTGGATGCAGTTTGGCCATACTTGTCCAGATGCTCAGGATTTGACCTACACTTAGACTCTGAACACTATTAAAGAGGGGTAATTTTGGCGGTGGTTGTGCCCGGTTGTTGTAAAGCACCTAAAGCAGTCAAATACCCCCAAATATATGTGCTGTGGCAAGGATGTCACTTGAAGGAGAGGGGTTTTACTGGCACTGAAAAGTCCAGTTTGTAAAAAAAATCCAAAGTGGCACACAGTCACCATTAGTAAAGTATAGTACCTATTAGTATTGAGAGCCATAAAATACATAAGTGTATTTTAAAAACACTGAATGGTTGTAAGACATACTCATATGGGACACTGGTCCCCTGAACACAGTACAATGATTATAGGGCTGAATTCAGCACCATGAGAATTCTTGTTTCTCACTTTTTTGTAAGAAAAAAATGTATGATTTTTTTTTCTTTAGTGCAGTTCAGCACCATTTCAGCCTTGTGAAGTATTGAAAAATTTGCACAACTGAAAATGTTGCTGAATTGCTCTAAGGAATAAAATATTTTTAAGTTTTTTTTTCTCATGAAAAAAATGTTCACAGTTCTGAATCAGCCCTAATATGTTTATTTTTTGAGTGCCATTAAATAAATGTGTGCGTTGTAATAAAGCTTTGTAATATGTACTAAAATGGGACATCAACCCATTACAATGAATTATTTGTTGCCCTAATATGACGCAGTTACTCTAATAACTGGTTCCTAAGCTTTAAGGACACACTAACAATGCCTGTCTATGAAAGACTGATGTCTTTGTTTTTCGATTTGTATTTCTACAATAAAATAAAAATGCATTTAGAAGCCCCTTACATTGACATTAACTCAAAGTTCAAATAAAAACAAAACTCATTAGTATTTGAAAGTCTATCAAACTTAGAACTGAAATACAAATCTCTCCTCTACAAAAGAGATTAGTTAGTTGAGGGGATCTTATATAAAACAAACTTTTTATGTGTGTATCTTAAGGTGGAGTGCACAGGTATTCATTAACGTTTAGTCAATTACCTCATAACTGTTTTCCAAGTAAGAGTCATATGTTTCAAAAGTTTAAAAACAAGCCCCATAGACAATAAATCAATATGTGTCCGTCAGCTATGGAACATTAGGTCAAACATCATGGAAGATTGGCCGATGCAAGCACACGTAAAACTGACAGCTTTTCAATAACTTGGCACTAAATGGATCCATGGGAAGCAGCTCTTTCATTTCCACACTAGAAGTTTGATTTTCTTTTCCAACTTTTGTGGCTTTCGCCGTCTATTGTGAGGCTAGTCTAATTCTGATAGATCAGTAATAAATACTTAATGGCTTAGACATTTCTATATCCATTAATCGATAAATGTTTTAAAACCAGTGCTTCGCAATGGTGTTTGAGGTGTCCTCTTCAAGTATTATTACAGAGTTACCCAGTAGCAGATTATTGCACATTAAATCCAACAAGGAGAGCAGGCCCCTATGTAATGTGGTCATTTGCAGGGCAATGCAGGGTGCTGAATCCAGGCAGAGTGACCTTCCCTTTTCGGAGAAGATTATCTTCTGTTCCTTGGTTTATCCTTTGAATAAGCATTTTCTCGTAGAGAAGAGGATGGTATGCTCCTAGGGTACATGCTGCATCGTAATAATGTTCATGGTAATGGCACAGGTCTGTTTGTCTGTAGGAAGGGATGTACTCATACACATGTACTTCTCTGCATAGGGACATCATTATAAGGATACCTAAAACACATGCAAAAAAATATGTAATTTATTAGTTTTCTGACAGCATTATTATAACTACAGCATTTTCCCAGTAAAAGTGTAATAAGCATTTAATACCTGTTTCTCACCCACCGGAGTCAGTTGCACTGGTGAATAATAATAGAGGGCACTTAGGGATTTGCCTAAGTAATCAATAATACAGTCTAATCACTGTAGAGTAAAGTTCAGGTACAGCTGTGGGGCCACTATGGCTAACCATGCTCGCTGACAGCACCAGGACACAGAGGGGCTGTTGGACCACTTTTTTGTGTGTTTTTGGAGGAAAACAATTGAATAGGGTGCACACTTTGAAACCCTGCTATGGCAGTAGATATAGAGAAGAGATACCTGGGCCAAATATCACGAGAGCTGTTAGCTGCCTTATTATTGCCTTTGGCTATATGATGCCGTTAAGTAACTACCGGTACTTTAATCTTCTAGCACTTTAAGCAGAATTTGTGCATATTATGATACATTTCAATTACAGGTTATTCAGTTATAAATGGTTTACCAGGCACATACCAAATTATATTTAATTATAATTTTAAACTTTGTTCAATGGGTTTCTCCAGGCTAAGTGTGATATCAAACCATTTTTCTTTACCTCCCATGCTCCTGCGTTACTGTATAGGGCTGTTGTTGCTATACTCATAGCCTCTTTTTGAAGCCCCCCACTTTTTTTTAGTAAAACCACCTTTTGCGAGACTGAAATTCAGACTAAACCCCCACCACATCACACTGTGTGGAGGTGGCAACCCTTCCTCTGCTTGCCTCTTTCTGTTAGTCCAGTGCACATGTCACTACCAGCAAAAAAAAAATGTCTATTATTATACAATCGTTTCCTACCTAATGTGTGGGTCCGATTTTTGACAGGCTCAGGGGAGGCATCCAGATCAATGCCCCTGCAACCGCCTGAAATCCTTACCTTCACCTTGATCCTCGGCCAAAATGCAGCCCCACATTTGGCCGCTGGTGGTCGCATGGGTTGCATTCGGCCCACGTGACCACTGGTAGTCTGATTGCAGGGCTACTTTTCGGCCGAAGATCAATGTGAGAGTAAGGAATGTGGGGGGGGGGGGGGGGGTCCACTCTTCTGAGAAAGCAGCTTAGAAGATATCAGCAGTTTGGAGTAAGAAAAGTATGCAATTAGGCTTGAAAGATTTTAATAAAATCTCTACTAGACATACAAAATATTTTTCGCCCCATAAGACGCACCTGCCCATAAAATGCACCCATAGTTTAGAAGAGGAAAACAAGAAAAAATAATTTCACTAAATGGTGTGTTAAAATACCCCCTCCCAATCACCCCATTAATGCCAGAGGGCAGCATTCCCCATTATAGCCATTGGGCATCATGTCTCATTAGAACCAGTGGGCAGCATGCCCCATTACAGCCAGTGTGCGACATCTCCAGGGGGGGGGGGAAGTTGCACTCTGCCACCCACCCACCTTACCAGCAGCTGGCCTCCTGCTCACCACAGCGCAGATGCAGTCAGACAGATGGAGTGGAAGCCAGTCTTCATATGGGCCACGCCCACCCATGACCAGAAGCCAGCACTAGCTCCGGGAACATATTCGTTGTGGCATGGGAGTGCCAGGAATGTACTTTTTTTTTTTTGGGTGTAAGACAAGTGTGCAATATAGAGGGAAAATACTTATTGTTCTGTCCTTCATATTCTATCCTGGTGTGTATGTATATATATATATATATATATATATATATATATATATATCAATCGTATGTATCAGTTGTTAACAACTTTCTTTTTTTCCACAGTTCTACAAATGTTTTCTTTTACTTTTCCACTGCAAACCTTCATCGCCTATTTACGGGAAGTCCTCATGCCAGTCGAATGTAACAGTCATTCAACTCAACCAAAGACTAAACAGCACCGTGAGTGCCACAAAAACAAAGCTGATACCAGGAAATGCAGAAAAGGCCCCGTGTCTACCGAATCATGACAAAGAAAGTGTATCTGGTGCACTGCCACAAATCTCAAAATAAAAACTCTGTTCCCTACATCATACAATTGAACAGAACTTTCAACCAAAGAAGTAAAAGCTATTTATTGTAGTAATATTGTTAAAACCACTTAGACTCCAGTCTCTACCCTTAAACAGCCCCCACCCATCCGGATACCTACCTATGAGTTAAGCCTGATTTATATACTTTCTAAACAAAAAGAACCTAAGGTTAGTGTAAAATATGCTATAAGATGTCTTGCAGTCCCCAATGGGAGAATGACCATCACTTTATGACCTGCATGTCACTAGAACTAAAGTGAATCAAAATGGAGGCTACAATGGTTTTTCCTTGCTCAATGTTTCAACAATGTAAAAAAATGAATATATTTAGATCACTCCAGTTGTGTCATAGAATGCAAACCCCTGACTGCTGTGCTAACCCTGCCCTCATTTTCAGTATTAAAAAGGAAATACGTTTTCCTTAATATTTGCATCCCCGAATCACTGCTGACATTTTGTGTGTGATATTGTAAACATGGTGGTAACTGACAAGTTTCCTCATAATAGTGTTATACTATGAAAAATGTATTAGCACCAATCTACACATTTATTTTCATTGTTGTCCACATATTGTTTTCACGTGGCATCATTATTATTAGTCTGAGCTCTCTGGTTCACAATAAAATCATTATTACCCCCTCTGGTTTGCAAAGGGCAATGCGATATTATGTTCTCAAATTAAAGGTTTCCACATTAAATCTGATTGTTCTAATGTCTGTGGGGGGTTTTACTTATCAAGGTCAAGGTATCTATAGCAATATATTAAGACAAATGCAATTTCAGTTTTTTAAATTTTTCTAGCTCCTCTGTATGGAGCTCCATATCAGCAATACAAAACATCACTTCCTGAGTCCCCATTTACCATTCTCACCACATCCAGTGCTAGGTCTGATCGCTACTCCAAATAGTGTGTGCTGTGTCTTCCAGTCTTCAACTACACAGAAACCTTGGTACTGGATCCAGTTAAGTAGCCATAATGGAATGCTGGAGAGTTGTTGCAAAGGGAGGGCAGTCTCTATGTTCTCATTGGCATAGTACAGGGTACACAGTGCGTGCAGGTCAATGGCTAATAAGCAGTTGAATAACAAAAATGTATCTTGCCCGATGCCCTATGTAGACAGATACACTTTTGCTGAATGTTTCAGCAGCTTGTTGTGTGGGATTTGGGGAAACATAGTAGTAGTAATGATACTACAAACACATTGCAGTAGATCACCTTTTACCTTGCACAGTATATCTATTGTTTATGGAGTACACTTTATCTGGGTTTAAACTTACAATATTGTTTTATGTTTTGCTGTTAAGTGTTTTGAATTGTATGAGTTATATAAAATTGTGGCCTTTTAGTAAGGTATATGAGTTTTATATGTACTTGTATTGTTGGTAATAAAATATTAATTGTCATTTTTAAATCTGTTTTTGGTTTTGTGGTATAGCATAAAAATGTGTATATCATAACTAGCTTTAATCGATCATTATACAAAAACATCCAAGCCCGACAATGTTTTGCCAAAACCCCAAATATGGCAAAAGCATGTGGTAAAAAGTGTTATGGTCTGATAAGATATAGCTTGAACTTCAGAGCCTTCAGCAGCAATATAGATTCTGTATAGAGTCACATATAATGACATCACCTGTAAACACTGCTGACATGTTTTTTAAGAGTTTTAGGGCAACAAGAATATAAAATATCACCACTATTCTTGTTCTAGCGACCAACCAATGAACCGTAGTCCAATAAATTGAAGAAACTGTACTCTTGGACCATCCCAAATAAACTTGTGATCAATTTATTTTCTGAAGACCACAAGATTTGCCCTAAATAGATTATTCTCCCATAAGTAACATTTATTTCCCAACACCCACTAAAAAGTTTGTTAAACAACCAGGAGAACCTGGTTCCCAAAGCTTCCAAACAGTGGCATTGTTTCTAAAACAGAAGTAAATGGCAGTTGGTTTATTGGTAACCAAGGGATCTAAAAACAAAACAATGTAACAGCAAACGTACTGTTCTGTATGAGCCAGCTAGCGGTGGGGGCCAGGAGAAGCCGGCGCGGGCAAAAGAGGTGACATAGGTAGGTAAGTCACCAGGCCTTGGCATCCTGCAGGTAGCTTGCTCAATGCCCCCTTGTTCCACGGGCCTGGGGGCACGTGCCTGTGCTGCCTCTATGGTATATATGCCCCTATTGACACAGGAAGGTGACAAATACTTTTGCACATGGGCAGCAGCACTGCTTCAACCAGTCAGTGGCATGCATCTGTGTGCAGTGGTTTTCTGTGTCCTCAGAAGATGGCTGCCTCGTATGGCTCAATAGGTATTCTATGTATTCAGGGGAGGGGCATCCAAAGCACTCAAAGCACAGTGGAGGATTGCTTTAAAGTGGACCAAAAGCCAAAATAGCATAAGTACTTCCCTACAGTGTGCCTTGCTACTGATAACCTGTGGCTCCATGATACATACTCTTCTACTTCTTGGATCCCCAGCACTGACCTGTGGCAATGAGCACAGGTCACTACAGTGGGATCCTGGAAGTAAATGAGTATGTGGCATTCAAAGACAGGGTGAAAAGGAGTCTGACCAAGCTAGATATTTTTCAATCAGGCTTCAAGGGAGATGTCAAACGATTAATTCCATGCATAAACCAATTAAAATGTGGATCTTAATTATGGGAGATGAGAGGTTATCTCTGTCACAAAATAGTCTTTTTGACTTTCAGATAGAAAGACAAATGTATGGTGGAATATCTTTCCTCTACTCAGCCATTAACCTCTTCTCTTTGTCTTGTTTTCCTATGTGTGTCCCTAATCCCATTTCATATTTGTCTCAAAGACAATGAAACAGGTCACGGTTTGATCAAAACGTTTTTTTAGTTCTGCTGTTGTTGGACATGAATATGCGTTTACTTATCAATGTACATCAATTTATATTGATTTATGATTTATATTGATTTCCAAGCAGAGCCTGGAAGGTCAAGAATAGTGACCTCTGGAATAAGAACTGAATGTGATTTGTGACAAATTTGGTTAGGCCAAGTGCATTAATAGCAATCTATATTCCCTCTACTCACGGAACTCTTTGCATTCTCAATGCACCCTTGGGCGCTGTAACCTTGTTAATTTTAATTGATGTTCTCAGTACACAAGCTCCACTTCTCATAGAATGCTCAGCACTAGCTTGTAGTGGCAATCTTTCATTTTCTGTTGGATGATTATTCTGCAATCAATAGTTGCCATTAGGCATTGCACTTGAGGGTACAGCTAAAAGCTCCACTGAGAAAAGTCAATTGTGTCAATCAGCTATCTACAAAGATACCTACCAATAAACCCAGATGATGGCGGGTTTGGCTGTATCTTCTCATCACTGTTTTCTTGGATGATTTTCCATAATTCCCATGTGAATTTAGGATGAAGAATATAAAATGGCTGGTATGGATATTTCTTGCGATGTTTTTCATACGGTGGAAAAAGATTGTAGTCTGGTTTGTGGTACCACTATGCAAAAGAAAAATAAATATAGCAAAATAGCTTTCTCTGCAGACTAGTTAAATTAAAATTTGACTGTTCTACATACACAGTCTATTCTCTTCTCTAGCAAACTGTGTTGAAAAACATCTGTATGCATGCTTTCATATAAAAAATGGTGGCTTGAAAAACATGTAATTAAAGTGGTCCTATAGTCTAAATAGTCTTTAGGCCAATGACCAGCCCATTCAGGCGCTCCATTCATGCCCCTCAGTGTTACAGTCAGGAAGGAGATCACTTGCACAGCTGGGACCGCACACTGTCCAATCATGCCAGTTCTTGCGTTGTTGTAATGGATATGTAGAAAGAGACATTCACTATATTGAAAAGTTTGAAGAATCCATCAGCACCTGACTTCTTCCAAGATTTATTCTTCCATATAAATTCTAAAACATTTTGAGGCCCATTTGTCAGGGAAAACAAGCATGATGAAGGGGTACTGTGAGGTCTCCAAACTTGGACTTCAAATGCATATGGAAAAAATATCTTGGAAGAAGCCATGTGCAGGCTTCTCTTAGCTGCAGTTTGCGCTCAATGCTGGAATGTAAAAGTGGCAAATACTTTAGCATGTTCTAGGAAATCCTATTTACCATAACACTTGAGGCCTATTCCAAACTGTGATGCCATGGAGGGAGGCTAATCGGTGGACGGGATGTCTTTTTTGCTACATTTTCTACCCCCAGAAGCTTGCTATCATGGTTTCTTATTTTGTTAGACGGCGTGAGACACACATTTACCCATGAATTGTGTGCCTGTTCTCCCTATTCATTTGTAGATAGCAATGTCCACACTTTCAATTTACATCCTAGTGAAAGGGTAGTGCAGCTCTAGCATGCTGTCTGCACTGTTCCACTACCTTTGTATCAACACAGCATGTTCTTTATAAATCAGCAAATAACAGCGTGTATTTTAAATGTATCAGACTGCTGGCAGTGAGGTTTCCCCATGACTCACTTCCTCGCTTGGTACATGTGCTGCCGCTGGATTAAACTAACAAATGGCAGTGTTTAAAACTGAAAAAATAGAGCGGGACTTGAAAAAGCTGGAAGCTTGGCCAAGCATATATGGCGGGGAGCCACAACACTCACCTTCTTCCGTAAATATAGCCAATATCACCGTCTAAAAGACTCCATGGCGGCCCACCAATTAACTTCACTGTGTGTACCCCCAAAGTAGTTCATGATAGCTTACCTTTCCAGTCCCTCACAGTGGGAGGGAGCGTCCCTGCAGATGAGGCACACTCCTGCACCCAGTCATGTTTACATAGGCTTGGCGCGGGAGCAACTCTGCAGGCAAGCGGCGATGAGTTGCCCCTGTTCCCTGTGCTGAAGCTCAGTTCTAACAAATGCTTTATGCCATGCATTAGTATGCACACCGTAAAGATCCGATTGGACGACAACCCACACAAGCTCCGTGGGAATGGCGAAAGGGAAGTGGTGTGGGCGATCTTGGGGGTTTCACACAGTGGGCAGGTAAGAGGACCAATAACATGGATAGTTAAAGATGATGAAATATGCCTCATCCCTCTATGCTACTGGTATAACAAATGTATCTGTTGGCTTAACAGATACATGTATTAAAGCAGACCAAATCCCACTGAACTTGTGAAACACATTTGGCCGAAGCCCCTGCCGATACTCCCTTCTTAGGGTGTAGAACTAGAAATGTATATTTTCGCTTTTCAATTGTCCTGGAACCCTTTTTTTGCTGTCTGTCTCTGCAACATGGCAGGCAATCAGTCATTGCATAATTCTGGCACACTGCCACACACAACAGTGGCAATAACTGGAGGAGGAGGAGCTTTACAGCTAAAACAGGCGGCATTATCTGGGATTAGAGTGAAGCAGGAGAAGTGAAAATTGGCAAAAGGTGCTCTTCATGGGGGGAGCAATTCAGGAGATGCTAGTTAAAAATGTGGGTTTTGGTCCGATTTAAATCAAGACTGTATATAGATGTTCTTAAATCCTACAGGCAACTTAATAAGAATGCCAAATGTCTCTACAATATGGAACAAAGTTATCCATTTTGTCAGGTAATTAGTGATAATTTTTTACCATATGAAGATCAGCATAATAAGGAGAAGGATCCCACGCAACTAAAGTGACATCCTTGTAGAGTGAGCTTTCAGCAAAGTGATGAGTTGGGTTTGTAAGGATCTGTAATTAAAGAGAAAAAATTATTTAGAATAGCAAAATCCTGGTGTAGAAGTAGCTGTCTGACCCAAATAAAAAGCCTATTCACACCTTCTATGCAGTGTATATTAATGCCTGCCAACAGAGCTACGGAATATAGAAAGGGGAGTGTCAACACCCCTGGCTCTGCCATTTTTTTTAATGTATTTTTTCTAATGTCCCCTACAGGAACCCCTATACCAGTTCACAGGGTAGTGTGAACCGGAGTCATTGTATTCAGCATTCGGGACTTCCAAATGCCGGATAACAGGGTACTATACGGCTTGAGGGTCTTTGAATTGGATAGTCCCTGCCCCGCTCATCACCACTTATAATATGCAGTTCACCTTAATCCCTGTACACACAGATTGCCCTAATTAAAAATCATTCTACCTGCACCTAGTGCATTTTCTGAGACTTTAAACATCCACGATGGCGGCCCATGGAATTTCAGGCTGTGCGCAGAAAGGAAGTGTCTTCTGACGCTCTGCATTCTGTGTTTGCTGTTCTTTACCTGACCCCTGCACTTGCCCCCCTCTCCTCAGCAGGTGATGCTTCTGAGGCAAGATGGTGGCTGTATCCTGAAGTCCTGAATAGAGTTAGGCCCTTATTTATGAAGGAATAGCGACAGGTAGCGACTGGTGAGCAACCGGTAATGACGGGCACCGCCACGAGAACGCCGGCTCCCCACCACAATCACACATTTATCAAGCCAATCCTGCTTAGCGACTGAGATAGCGCCATATAGCCACTCATTCATCATTATTTCAGCCTCAGCCCACAGCGCCAGCGTCCGACCTTGAACAGCGACAGGTATGACCTCTCGCTACCTGGCGCTCTCCAATGCATTTCAATGGAACAATCTTTAAATATTAATAATTAATTGTTATTTATTTTTTTTTTTTTTTTTAAATGTGAAAAATTCTGTGACCACTTCTGCCATGTTAGATCATTTTTTTAAGGTAAAAAAAAAAAAATAATTTGTGCAGAATTGATATTACAGGTCTGATATTATTGTATTCATATTACTAAATTTTTTGGTTTCCAAAAATATGGTGGTTTGGGGGTTAAAAAACTACTTTTAACACATCGCCGCCAGCGCTCTGGGGTTTAAACATGCATTTCACAGCGCAAGAATTTTTTGAGCGTGATTTTTTGATGAATATGGTGGGAGCCGGTCGCTCTGACCAGTCGCTATCATGCGCACCCATACATCGCGGAACCTGTCAAATAGCGACTCCTCACCCCGTATTCAGTATTACTGCACACTGACTCAGTCGCTATCAACAACTGAACAACGGCCAAGCACAGCGACTACTAGCGGGCACTCTGAAAATGCCGCTACAGTCGCTCAACTGTCGCTACCTGCCGCTATTAATGAATCGGCCTCTAAGTAAATAAAAATGTAAAACATATTCATTTTAGATGATGGGGAATAGTTTTTTGGCGGTATGGCCTTTTGATTAAGAAATATGCTGAAGGTTCGTTTTAAGAGTTATGGCAAACATTGTGATTTAATTCCATTTATGAACCACTGGGTGTCACTGTAGTTTTAGGACTATATTAAAAAAGGAATGTCCTCTAAATAAACTGTTAATGTAATTTTACTGCAATTTTCCAAGAAACATCATTAAAGAAAGCCAGCTTTTGAAATAATGTGTGCCTAAAAATAAAAACGCAGAGGAATAGCATTTCATGTTTCAGGTTAGGCATGGTTTCTGCTGCACATCTGAACAGCAAATTATTTAAATAAAGGTACTGTGAAAAAATTGCTGAAATATATGGAGGAAGATTCCTGGAATATTGGCAAATAAATCATAATAGTTAATATTAAAGAAAGTGACTTCTTAAGATTGTATTATAGCTTGCATTTTGTTTGTTGTACTTATTTGCATTTTTAAATTGCTTTTCAGCCCTCATGGTGCTTTTTCAATTATATACTGCAATTTACATTCAATGCACTACTTCAGATCAAAAGTGATTTATTTTCTTAATAAGTAAATCACTTTATTATTACATATTATTTCTTGTTATCTTGAAAAGCAATTCAGTTTACTTTTGATTGCAATGGGTAACAAAGAAATAGAGAATAGAGAATAGTTCATACCTACAAAACATTTTATACATTGAAAATGAAAAAACATAGCACTGCCTTCTGTCATCAGGCTCAAACAATACAGTAACAAGGCTTATGTTTTTAGGCCTATATTGTGTAGTTCAATTACAATTTTTTTCGATGGAGCTCACTAGTCTGAGTTCTTTCACACAATACTAGCTGCATGGCTATCCTTACAGGGGGCCTCACAAGATGCACATGTACCTGCACCCTATTGTAGCATCGAGTGCTCATAGCCTACCACCATGTTCACCCCCTCATGTAACTCCCATTATCATCCCCAGCTTCTCTCCTGCTCCTTGTAGCTCTTTGTTAGTCTCATACTTGCAAAGCAGCTTTTCCCTTTCTCTCACACTGTAGTACTCCTAGCAACACAGCACCACCCTCAGAATATGCTCTTGGAACACATAGGAGTATATTGAAGTCTCCAGTGAGACTTACAGCTCCTATTGTGAGGAATAAACATTTGTGCCAGTTGCATTAGAACCTATGGCAAAGCACAGTATGTCACCCAGAGACACCGATGGTACCTTTCTTGGTCACCTGAGATGCTTGGGGACTCCTATTATCATCCACAGTGTCCCTCCTGCTCTGTGTAGCCCTCTATTAGTCTAATACTTGCAAAGCTGCTTTTCCCTTTCTCCCACACAGAGATCCACTCTCAGAATACACTCTTGGAACGTATTTGGCAAGGTATGGTATGTCACCCAGAGACTCCTGTGGTGCCTTCCTTGGTCACCTGAGATGCTTGGGGACTACTGGTTTCCATTCCCAGGAAACATGGAACTAGTGAGTAATGTGAATTTTTACTAAAGGAAAATGTAGTTTTAGGATGTAGGCATCTGGAACACTTAGCCCTATACCTTGACAGAAGAACATTATGTGCAGCAGAAGGGACAAAGAGGATTTAAAAAAATGGCACCTGTCTGAATTAACATAATTGTTCCATTTAAAGTGTCATCTAATGCCCTTATTCATCAAGCGATAGCGCCAGGTAGTGTCTGATGAGCGCCAGGTCCCGCCAGCTAACGGCGGCTACCGACTCAAGTACGCCCGGCGTCGGCCACAATGACGCATTTATCAAGCTAAATGAGGCTAGCGCCGGCGAGAGCGACAGCTAGCGCAGGATTCATCATGTAGCCGACTGCAACGAACAGCGCCGCTGCTAATCCCATCACAGCGCCAGGTATGGCCTGTCGCTCCCTGGCGATGTCCAATGCATTTCAATGGAGCAATCTTTAACTAATCATAATTAATTGCTATTAATGGTTTTTTTATTTTTTTAAAGGCCAAAAATTCTGTGACCACTTCTGCAATGTTAGGATTTTTTTTTAAGGTAAAAAAAAAATAAATGATTTCGTGCAGAATTGATATTACAGGTCTGATATTAATGTATTCATATTACGGGATGTTTATAAAAACTTGTATAATTTTACAATCAAAAAATATGGTTGTTTGGGGGTTAAAAACTATTTTAAATCCATCGCCGGCAGCGGTCAGGGGTTTATACAAGGAATTCACAGCGCGAAAAAATTCGGAGCGTGATTTGTTAATGAATCTGCAGCAAGCCGTTCGCTCTGGCCATTCGCTGTCAGGCGCACCCATACAACGCTGAACCTGTGAAACAGCGACCCCTAAGCCCGTATTCAACATTACCGCACACCGACTGAGTCGCTGTCAACAAGCAAACCCCGGCCAAGCACAGCGAATACTAGCTGGCGCTGTGAAAATCACGCTACTGGCGCTCATCTGTCGCTACCTGGCGCTATTAATGAATCGGCCTCCCCGTGTTGCTGTTCAAATGTTTGGGTTTCCAGTGTTGAATAGCAGACATATTATAGCTAATCTTTCAGAGTCCCCTTTTTCTCTGACTGTGCTACTATGATGCCCTCTTCATTGATTTAGCACCATGAGTATTTTTTTAATTATGCTTTTTTGTGAGTAAACAATTTTTCTCATGATTTTTTTTGCCTCAGTGCAATTCAGCATCAAAGTTAGCTGTGCAAATATTTTTAAGAAATTGCACAGCTAAATATGGTGCTGAATTGCACTGCAAAAATACTTTGAGAAAAAGGGTTGAAAGAACCCTATTGTCTGCTGCTGTATTTAGGTGGACAAAATGTCATTAGATTTATGGTCCACATACAGTTTCCTATGGGGCATCCCAATCCTGCAGTGTGTAACACTACGGTACTCCCCAGTTGTGAAGCCTACTAAGTGATTTCCAGGATCCTACTGTTTTGGAAGGGCATCCTGCTTTAAGTCAGGCATAGAGATAACTGTATAGCTGTGTAGGTAGCATTAGGGTTTAAAAAGACAAGTGTGTGGGGACTTGTGGGGAGAGCACAGCTCTAGCTGCAGGCAAAGCAGGGTACCCAGCATTCCCTTTGACTCAGTGCGCATTTACATGCTTTCATCTGCATTTGAGATTTTCTGATTTGTTAAAATGTATAATACAAGCTCATCATTTTACATTTGAGAAAAGCATGCTAAGTATACTATCCAGATGCAGCCAGACCATTGGTAGTGGAAGAGCTGGACAGGTCAGCATTGTAATGAGGGCCCCAGGAAAGTGCAGTGGCAGAGAGATCTGGCACTGGAAGGACCCAGCAGTAGGAGGAGCTGGCAGTGGAAGGACCTGGCACTAGCATCCCGCAATGGAAGGGGCAGCTGTAGCAGATGCCCGAGGCGATATGAGGACAGATAACCCAACGGGAACCAGTGATGGGCCAAGAGGCGGCAATTAGTATATTCCTGCACTGCAATGCAGGGTGGGTAAAGTGCAATGCATGTTCTTTACCTGCACTGTACAAAGAAATCTATGGGCTGCTTTTTCCATTGCTTTCAATAGGCACAATTACTTCTCTAGGTAGTAGGGTGTGAAATGGCCCCCAGGCACATGGAAAATGTCCTTAGCTTGCAGTTTTCTTCTCTTTAGTTGAGCCTTAGTAAAGATAACTAAAGACATTAAAAACTTCTTACCTGAGAATTTATAATGCGCACAGTGGTTTTGTTTCCAACATCTTTTTCATAGTTGTGTGTCGGTGCAGAATTAAATCTCAGGACAGCATCATGGGCATCTATTTATGCATACAGGAGAAAAACAAACGCAGTTTAGCTAATTTGAACCAACCGAAAGTTAATTTTCTTCTAAACAAAGGCTATTAAAGTAGCAGATGTGAACACTGTACAGTTAAATAATTAGGTGAGCTAATACAAACACCTAAGTGCTCATTTCCACTGTGGCTTCAGTAAGTTTTCCCAGGCACCAAATGCAAGGACAAAATCTAAGTTGAATTGTTTTTAAAGCTTTGAAATGAACATCTCTAAGCCTCTGAGACTCCGATTCATATACTTCATGTATTTGTACATGTAAAGTACATTTGGAGGAGCTAATTTACTACCCAATTACAAATTTGCACCTCACCTGCAGAACTGTCCCATCAAATGTGCTTTTGGATTTTTAAATTGTTATTATAGCTGAGTGGTAAAGGTGAATGTCAACAAAAAGGAAAGGTTTGGACCCTCTCACAGGAGTATCCATGAGAGAGATATAATTTAGTTGATTTGAGCAGTAGTTTTCCTATAGAATACAATGGTATGTGATAGTAAGAGTCCATTACATCCATCCAGTTAGTAATAAAATAGAATAATAGTTAGAGTTCCACGTAAAGTTAGGAAAGATAAGAAAAATAAGAGAAAGACAGATGGCATGTGCAACATCAGTTGTTCTGCCATTGGCTGGGTGAAGATACAGTGTAGGAGCAGCAAATGAAGAGAAGTCTATTTATAGAAGAGAACCCTACCCATAGTCAGTGTTTTAGGAGTGGAGATCACAGATCACAAGCGAGTGAGAAGCCAAAAACAAGCAGCGGCAATGAGATTCCATCTGAGTTCTGCCAGAACTCAGGGAAGACTAGAAGTTGTTGGCAGCCTTGGGCAGTATGTATGTATGGAAGTATGGCAGAAAATGGCCATCCTGGGCTGGAGTGGTCCTTTAAATGGAGCTGCTTAAATGGAGTGATGAGGGATGCTGTTGTAATATCTGGAAGTTGAGATGCAACTAGATTATCTGAAGTGTACTACCTGAAGTGATTGCTCAAACCAGAATAAAGAAGCAGTTTTTAGCCAAGAGCATCAAGAGGTCCGAGAACCCCCCTTACTCCTCACACCCTCTGCCACTGGCCCAGCAGAGGGACCTTACATGATTTCACTTTATTGTGAGAAAAGCTCTGACTACCTCTCACAGTCTCTCCAAAATCCAAAACCATTTCAATAACCCCGTTGTATTCACAACTGCTAGTCAAGTCTCCACAATGTGACTGCTTCAAAGTAACACTCTGCCTGTTGGCTGCTATCCAGGAAAATAACATGTATAAAGTCTGAAAAGATTTTGGTCTGCTATGCAGGGTCCCTATGGGTCACCTGAATCCAGGACGCCATGCAGTGTTTAAGTCAAGATACTACCAACTAAATAACACATTGGCAGGTACATGAGGCACTGCCACTTCATAGCTATTCATGGCTCTTTCAAGTGTGATCCTACACTAACCTATCAAAGCTAAATACTAAAAAAACTTACAGCAATAAATGGTAAAACATCCTGCATGTGCTACTCCCCAGCATGGATATTGCGCTAGTGTCTGCCTCCTTCGTAGCCCAGTTATGACCATGTTGCTCAAATTAAAGAGAGCCCAAAATCATTGTGCGAGATAGATAGAATAGTGTATCTGCTGACAAGCTTTAGAGCAGTTCTAAGTCAAGAGACTGCACCTTGAATAATATATGAAAGGTGCAAAAGTCTACATGGTAAAGTTGTAAGAGCTGCAGACTTTCATGAATGTCTGGTACGTTGACTAAGCTCCTGGCTGACTGCTCATTGCTACCTCATTGCACCACATGAACCTCCCTACCAGATGCATATATGAAGTTAATGTGAAAAAAGCATAACCCAAATAAAAAGATATCACATCACACTATTTGCTTTTTTTCTACAGATCTACTTCTAGTGGTGTCACTATCAATCTGGTCAAAGAGAGGCCCCTATCTGGAGCTTATTTTCCTACTTGCAGAGCTCATTTTTCAAGCTCAGTATTTGGTTTTGTACAGCATAAGTTCTAATAAAAATGTTGAAGGCAATAATTATTTGACACTAATTCACACGGACATGGATACGGTTGCTATATCAGTTTATAATAAGTTCCTCTACCACTGGTTATTGGACCAAATTGTTGGCATTGCTGCTTCATTTTACAAAGCATCTATAGCAAAAAAAGCTGGAAACGAATATCTGCAGCTTGTGGTAGAAGAAGGTTTTCCATATCCTGAAGTCATATGGGCATAAATATTTAAAGATTGAGCTACTTTAAAGGGTCATTCCATTTTCAATGGCATTTCTAAAAGTGTTCAATATTGTGTGCCAAAAAAGATGTCCTCAACTGTTTTAAAAGATAACAGTTTTTCCTAGCAACGATGTACTTATCTTAGAAATGTACACCAAAGTGGTGTGTTTAGTGCACCGGGCAAAAACTTCCTGACTCTGGCTTGCTAATCATCTAACTGGCTAAGGCAGAGATGGCAGGTTTAACACGTTCGGCTCTAATTCAACCTCTTCAGATAAGGGCAAGACAATCTTATGTTCCAGTAACTCATCATTACTGCTGCTTGATTTAGCCAAAGCTGCAGATGACCTCACCTGTTACAGTGGAAGGATTCTGTGATTTGTAGTCAGAAACTACAGTAATGCCAGGAAAGCCACTCCCACTTTAGCAACACAGAGACACAGGGATTTATTAAGCTTGGAAACATCAAGCTGATATGCGAATCACAGGTCTGGGGTCAAAATCATAACACATAGAAACATAGAAACATAGAAGGTTGACGGCAGAAGGAGACCATACGGTCCATCTAGTCTGCCCTTATGTGTATACTGTATGTACTCTTTATCTTAGGATAGATGTGTGCTTATCCCAGGCGTGTTTAAATTCAGTGACTGTTGATTTTTCAACTACCTCTGCTGGAAGTTTGTTCCAAGCATCTACTACTCTTTCTGTAAAATAATATTTTCTAACATTGTTCCTGATCTTCCCCCCGACTAGCTTCAGGTTGTGCCCCCTTGTTCTATCGTTAAGTTTCTTCTTAAAAACACTTCCCTCCTGAACCTTATTCAATCCTTTCACATATTTAAAGGTCTCAATCATGTCCCCTCTCTCCCTTCTTTCCTCCAGACTGTACAAATTAAGTTCTTTAAGTCTCTCCTGATAAGTTTTAAGTGTAAGTCCTTCCACCATTTTCGTTGCCCGCCTTTGGACACGTTCTATTTGAATAATGTCTTTTTGCAGGTAAGGTCTCCAGAACTGCACACAGTATTCTAGCTGTGGCCTTACCAGGGCTCTATACAGCGGCATCACAACCTCCCTCTTCCTACTGGTGATGCCTCGAGCTATGCAGCCGAGCATCCTGCTTGCTTTTCCCACTGCCTGGCTACACTGTCCACTCATCTTGCAAATGTTTGTCTTACATTGCAATAGAGGGAAACAATTAGGAAGAACACCAAAAACCTGACAAAAATTACATTTTTACAAAAAACTGAATTCCACCCAGAAACAACCCCTGCCCTGCCCAACTTTCCTGCCGCTGAGGCAGGACGGGAGGTTACAAAGAAAAAAAAACCCTACTTTCACTTGAATGGGAGATTGATGCAGGACCGTGGCAAAGATAGGGTTTTATTTTCTTTTTAACCCCCTACACTGCCTTAGCACCAGGAAAAAGTGGCAGGGCGGTGGTTGATTTTGGGTAGAACCATTAACTGTATTAGAGATACTGTAAACTTAAACTATTGAAGGGACACTAAAGTGACCAGACTGGTGACTTTAATGTCTCTTCCCCTGGCCTCTTCCTTGGTTAGGGCAAGGGGTTAAAATAAAAACAATCACTCACCCTGTCCCGACATCAGGTAACATCTAACATTTTGTGTGCGCTCACCAACATCCATGCAAGTTGCTAGGATTGGTGGGTAAATGAGACAGGCTCTTTAACCCTTCCTAGAGATTTTGTCGCTCTCTGTTGGCAGACCATTTTTCACCATTTTTCACTTTATATGTTTAACTGTGATTTATGCAGAAAATCTCCAGGGATTTCCAGAAAAATTCTATATTCCTTTTTTTCAGCAGAGATTGGGCTTTAAAATTTTATTTTTTTTGTGTGTAATTTAAAAAAATGTTTTTACTGAAATGTTTTCGGGGGCAGAGGATAGGAGTCCCCTGCCCCCGAACCCGGTTTCCACCAATCATACCAGCCTCAGCTCTCACTCCTGGGAGCAGCCATTTATACCAGCTGAGTGAATATTCTCATTCCCGGTATGAATGGCTGCTCCCTGCAGTGGTCAGTGAGCTGTCAGAAGCCAGCACGTGGTGCAGGGAACGGGCATTCTCTGCCCTGCTGAAGACCCCTGGGGGGGATCGGAGGCCGCCCAAGGGGAAAAGGAGACCCCCTGAGCCAGATCCCAGATGGAGGTGAGGGTTTTTTTGTTTTGTTTTTTGGAAGCAAACTGGGGAAAATGCCAGCTATGTAGAATTCATGTAGCTAGCACCTAACAGACGGAGAGGCAGCACGTAGCTGGTCTGCCAATATTCCCCTCTTAGGGTATAGAACTAGAAATGGATATTTTTGTTTTTCGAATTGTTCTGGAACACTGTTTTTTTTTTTGCTGTACCTCTCTGTGAGATAACAGATGATCAGTCAGTGCATAGGTATGGCAATGACAACAATGGCAATGAATGGAGGGTCTTTACAGCTAAGACTAGGGCCATTATCTGGGATTAGAGTGAAGCAAAAGGTCCTATTCATGGGGGGAGCAATTCAGGGGAGTTATAATGTGGGTTTTGGTCCACTTTAAGCCTGCTTCTTCCACTGCTGAAGCTCAAAAAGGTAAGCTTTCTGGCCTATCAATTATACAAGCCTCCTAAAGTTTACATTGTATTCTGTGGTTTATTATGGATGTAAACTGGCCTCCCTGCTTGTGCTGAAAAAACAAAGAAGGAAATACTACCAAATCAAATCAGATGTTTGTATCAAACATGAGTTCCTTAAATTCCCTGGGCTAACATACCTCTTTAGAAAAAAACCTCCCTAGCTGGAACTCCTAATATGCTCAACCACTTCCATCAAAACTTTGTTTCTCAACAGTAATTACCGGTTTGCATTGCCAGCCAATTACACTTGTACTTTCTGTATAAAGCACTTTAAAATTGACCCAGGCAGTACGCTTTGTATCCCCAAGAGAATATGGCAAAGGATTCTATTCAGGAAAGGTAACAAAAGCTGCCAGCTTAAGGACTATATACTCATCAGCCTCCAATGAATGAGGTGTGACACATGCAATCATTTAGAGACCTTTTGTGGACAAACACAAACAGCGGTTCACAATATAAATGGCATCTGAAAAACATGTCAAGTTACCTGCTAATGATGACAGACCTAATATATCACAGCCACTTACAAAGAACTTTTCTGTGACATAAAGAAAAAAGCAGAACAGAAAGGCGTCTGAATCATTAGTCACTTTTTACCCTGTAATGGAATTTGGAAAACAATGGCAGACATTCACATAGCAGCAAAATGACTACCCTAAGAGAGGTTTTACAAAGCCTAAAAGACAGCAGATTCAACTAAAGATGTGCTAATGCAGAAAAGTAGATGCTGCCAAGCTTTCATGACAGGCCCATAACGCAGCTGTCACTTTGATGCAGATGTAGAATGCCAGCAAGAAATAAGGTCCTTTGCGAGATGGAGCGCTCTAAGAGTAAAATAAAAAGTTAATAGTAAAAAGGCAGCAACAATGTGCAAAGGAGAAACCTTATTTTGTTAAAGTTGGAACTAAAAATGTTAATACAGTACAGAAGTTGGCCTAGCTTTTAAGAATAATGTCATCAAAAATGTTATTATAATTGTCACTTCCCTAAATGCAACATCAGTGACATCTCCAGAATATGGGAGCCCCACAGTCAGGCTCACCTCCAGGGAAAGGTTGATGCCTCACACTTATGCCCTGGGGTAGATATATATTACAGCAATATTAATACAGGACCTTAACTTCAAGTAAATAAAAAAGGCACAGGCTGATTTCAGAGCAGGGCACTCTGCATGCAGTGTAAGGGCTCATTATGATGTGTGCTGGCAGGGTGTGTATATGTGTTTTGTTCTTTGCCTTTTTCACAGGTACCTTCTTACTGTGTGCCAACACTGGAAGTACCATTTTGGATTTGGGAGGCTGGAGCTGAGGGAGAACAGTTATTTCCAAGTCCAGTTACTTGCAAGCTCTGTGTTCTGTGACAGGTCAAATAGGACAGTTCTGTGCTAGTGGATATGTTCCTGAGCCTGGGTGATTTGGGGCCCCAGCTAAATACTTACCAGTTCTGTCATGGTTTTGAAGCTTGATTAACTGAAAAGACGACTATTTACCAGTGCCTATGCTGTGTGTAGCCTCCCGACTTGGTGCGATTAAATTACACACCCTTTCCAAAGTCTTCAAGAGGGCCAAAACTGGACAGTGGGTCACCAGATATACTCATTTCAGCAGAGGAGATGCATGGACTTTTTGATTGACTCTTCAAGCCTTGACTGAAGTGAACCCTATCTGTTCAGAAGAGGGACTGATAATTCCCCTTCTACATAGTTTTTGCTTATTTCAATATTTTTCTTAGGGGTTATACTGTAGCTAGGTTCCAATTATTAGCATACTTGGTTAGTGTTAATGTTTAGTCAAAGTCTATATAGGTTAATACTCAAATGTAGTCAGTTAAATAGGGTTGCTTATAAATAGATGTCGTCATTATGGGGTCGATTTTGGTGAAAAAACTCACTTTTTTTAGGTGAGGAAATTGCCATTTACCTTCATTGTCTACCTTGGGGCTGATTCAGAGCCAGGTGAAAATTGTGAATGGCAGTTTTTTCTCCTAAAAAAGTGAGTTTTCTCACCAGGCTCTAAAATTGACCCTATTGGGTTGATTCAAAGAAACATGTAACAGCTTGGATTTGGGTCACGATCATCCTATTTTTCACGTCCGCTCGTGCGTTCGTATGAACTTGCGAGTGATTCTATAAGCAAATACGTTTCTATCCTAAAATATACGTCCGTTCGTATGGCAGTTCGGGAATCAGACCTATGTCAGTTTCCATCCTGAATTTTCCGTTTCATTTCTCAGGTTGCAACATTGGTTTTGCCCTTTTTCCTTTTTTGTCTGGACGTAAATCCTTCTGATCTTGCGGCTGCGCACTACAAACTTACCTCATTAAAGTGCATTCTAAATATTTGGTCTTTTATTTTTCTTTATTTCATTCATTTTGTAGTAACCAACCATTAATGAATGCATTTGCATAAGTCAATCTTACTTTGTTTAATTTTTAGTTAACTTGCATTTTTTACTTGTGGATTTAATTTTAATATTTTGGCTTCAAATGGTACAACTTTACATTTTTTGTGTGGTTACCCACACCCTCTACATACAGATTGCTCTCAAATATTAAAAAACACCCAGCAACTTCTGCATGTTATGAGCCTAGAAACAGCCAAGATGGCGGCTCAGGTATTATCGGGCAGCCTGCAAACAGAAAGGGCCTTGTGACTGTGTTGCTCTGGATTCTTTGATTTCTGACCTTTCCGTGCCCCCAGCTCTGCTGTGTCTGTGCAAAATACAGCAGTAACCCACATCCTGCACTTTATCCCGCTCTCCTCTCCTCAGTAAGTGTTATGCATCTGACCAAAGATGTGCTTAAATAATTAAACAAAGCAAAGGTAAACAACTACACCAATAAATGCAATCTAAAAATATTATTCTAGTACATCAATTTAAAAATAAATTCCAAAGGACATAAGTTTCTTTAATTAACGCAAATATATTGCCAAATAAAGGTTTACATGCAAAGGACTAATTAAGGTCCACATTAAAATGCTTTTATAAGGCATACATGAATCAGGTATGCATTGCCATACAATTTATGGCCTCGGCCATGCTGATACATGCAGTTCATTGGAGCTCAAGACGCGCAGACTCCTCCACATAGCCAAAAAACCTGTTCAAGAACAGCAATCCGACTGCTAAAAGGTGTCGGCAGTGGCTTTCTTTTAAAACGTATTTAGAGGTTGGAAAACTGTTCTCTGAATCACACCTAAACACATCCAATTATCCTAAGTTTTACGTTTTCATCCTAAGTTTTAGGATTTGATCCTAAGTTTTACGTTTTCATCCTAAAATTTAGGAACGAACTTGCGATGATCGTAAGAGCATATACGCATTCGTACGTAGGCTCGTGCGAGTCGTAAATGGCCAAAAAAACAGGAAAAAATGACAAACACCCACCCAAACTTACGATTCTCGATACGAAATCAATTAACTTTTGCTCTTTGAATCGAGGGGTATGTGTATAGATATTGTTTGCAAGATTTTACTCTTGGCATATCCCTGTCAAGAATATAGTTGTTGATGCTTAGCTAAAATCTTCATAGTCAAGCAAGTTATCATGATTTGGACAATTTTTAAGGATTGATGCATTGAATACATTTTTACTTTTTGCCATATCGTTGTTTGGGTTGACTTCTATAATAGATTTTGGATTGAAATCACTACCATATTAGCAATTGCAATTTTCCAGCACTATGAAGGCTCCTGTGATTGCCGATCAATAGAGTAGAATCTCTATAGCAGCAGCCTTCAAAATGCTACTGGCAAGGCTTTTTGCAGGGTGATGTGATCATTCTGCCATCACCGAACACAGATGTAAAAGCGTGATTACAGTAACCCCACAATCACAGCAAAACACACTGGTGTGAAAGGAGCCTTACATATACCAAAAAGAGAGGAAAAATATGCTGGACTAACGCAGGCTAAATTACAAGGACCAAACAGGATAACTCAAGGTGCTTTCAGTACTACTCCAAGGGCTCGGCACAAAAAATAAACCAACCACCCCCAGGAGAAAAAAAACTCATAGTGGCTGGCACCCAGCTGAACAAAGGGACCTCCTGTCAAAACTGACTGGACGTCTCCTTGTTCCACCAGCATGGGGGCATCTGAAATCGGGATCACTACCCCGTAGCTTGAGACCTGGCACCTGGCACTCACCTCTTCAATGTTCCTTGCCACCCAGGTGATCGGAAGCAGCCCAGTGGCCGTTAACCTCACTGTGTATGGCAGCCATGATGTCTGTTGGAGTGAAGGTGCCTCCAGTCTAGAGGTCTTTTTTAACCCCTGCACCCAGCTGCCAAATGTAGGGTCAAATAGGCCTGCTGGCCAGCCAGTTCAACCGCACACTTTCCAGTGTTTCCTAAAACATCAACTGCATTGAATAGTCCACAGACCTACCCAACCTTAATAATTAGAACTCTGGTCCTCATAAACGCATGCATCAAGTAACTTGTTAGAAATATCTTAAACATTTTAATGGTTTTGACTTAATATGAGTAATAGGTGTGCTGAGGGAATGGATGACTGTCTGTGCTGTGAAACTTGTATCAATGTACCCATGATTGCCATGGTATCTTGGTTATTTAAGTTTTTTGTCAGATGGTGTAAAGGGTTGGAATAAAAACAAGCAGTGTGATTGCAATCCGAGGAGTATCTAGGCTTTTCCTGCACTCAGGGCAGAGCTTAAAAATGGCGCCCCTCACCTGTGCTCATGCCCCCTTTGGCACCCCCCTGACCCGCTTCACCCCTTGCCCCCCCCCCCAGCTACACCCCTGATTGCAATGATGATTGGCTGGCATGACAGGCAGAAAGATAACAAATTAGGTTAATATTGTTTTGAAAAACAAATAACTAACTGTTGCCTTGTTGACTGAGACACTATTGTTTTTCCATCTGTAGTAACACATACGCATAAAAATAATAAAAAAAACAAATGTGACATCCTCATACCTTTGTCTTGTCGCACAGAGCATTACCTTGCTGAGCTATGAGTCTAAATAATATTTCAGCATTTCTACTGGTGGCCCCAAGACCTTTTAACAAGCAAATCCCTCTTTGTCCACTCAGGGGCAGTGAGAAGGAAAGAAAACTCCTTCTATTCCCTGATATATACACTTATAGTCAATACATTATAACATGGTGTATACTCACCTTTTCTCCCACACAGACTGTCGCTCCTAGTCCAGGGCTGCAGCGCTTACCTGAAAGGCTTCATTCAGGTCCCTCGCTGTACCAGTACCTCACGGTGAGCCGCCACGTCCCCTCCATTACAATGAATGGAGGGGCATCGCAGCTCACCTTGACTGATAGTGGGGGCGTCACCACGTCGGAGGGAGACAGGAAGAGATGCCCAACGAGAGAGCGGAGCTGTGCGAGGTGCTGGTACCGCGAGGGACCTGGAAAGAAGCCTTTCAGGTAAGAGGGACCTGACCTGGAGTAGAAGTGATGGTCTCCATGGGAGAAAAGGGGAGTATAGATTTTTTTTATGTTTTGATTGTAAATATACTTTCATGCTGTTACATTAAAACCTTATTTTTATTATGTGACTTGATCAGCCTTAATTCATACTTGTATGCTTCATTCAGTCCACCTAGTGAACATGTTTCAGACTATCCTTTATCATCACTGTGTGAATCAGTTTCATAACATTCATTGTTTATGCATGAGGCTGCCCTTCATATTCCCAGCACATAAGTGATATACTTTATAGAGACCTAATATATATATATAACTGAACAAAGAAGCCAGAGCAGTATTTAGAACACATTGTATGGTAAGGATGCCCCTGGAGAGCAGCCGCTGAACCCATTTCTGCAGAAACTAATTTCATGATAGGGACTTGGCATCGCCGTGTAAGCAATTTCACATATAACTCCGCTACTGCGTTAGCTTCTCGAAAGCACTAAATAGGTCAAGCAATTGATATTTACTTTTACCAAGTTTTCATATCCTCTGTGGAGCAAACCATTAGATCCTATCTGATTTCATATTTACAGTTAATGCTGCCCTTCAGAGTGCCATTATATGGAACAGCGTAAACTGGATAGGCAATTAAACAGTCTTGGCCACAGTAAAGTCTCTGCTACTGCACATATTTACACAGGATATTAATTGATCGCCACATCATTTCCAAACCCGAGAAAGCTCTGCCAGATAACAAATACAATATAACACACTAATTGTGCCAGCGTTGTCACATAAATATTAATGTGACAAACAAAAGGTACGCTGTGTGCATAGTTTATGGCGGCACAAGGCATCTGAAACAATACTGCTGATTATGCTCACAACTAGATGTTATTACACAAATGCTCTGCTATATGGAACAAGATGCCTGTGGTGGTAAAACATTTAAGTTTCATTTCTTTAGTAAAATAAAATAATAGCAAAAGCTGCTTAGCAGGCAGGCCATGGTTGTTTTGGGAATTTTAATTTGGGTTCACTAAAATTCCACCCATAAATAAAGGTCTCCACATTAAGCTGGTTTGCTACTTGTGTACTCATGACCAAAACAAACCTTTACAACTGATAATATTGTAAAGAGGACCAAGTTTTACTGCAGTCTAAGTGGCTGAGCTTGTGGTAAGGCATGGAAATCTATGAGGCAAGATTTTACCACATTTTTGTTTTAATTTGAAAACTAACTCCAGTGGATACTGTACATGAGGTCATGGTATCTGACTGAACTTACAGGCCATCTATTGGCGAAACAAAATGTGCCCCCACCCATGTGACTGCACAGGTCCATCAGAGCTCTGGATTTCTCCAGGGGAACAAGGAGAAAGGTAAGATTTCTCAAGTTAGTGCCCGTTAATGTGCAGGGGGGGGGGGGCATCTGCATCATGATGTGGAAATAATGTAGGCAAAAAAAAAAAAAATGAATTCCCCATTGAGTTATGCTACATACCTGGAAAATGCAAGGCCTCACCTCTATTTAACTCTTCAAATTTTGTGCTGCTATTTCTACTATGTACTACCTCAATGTATGTCAAAACTTTACCAAAAAAGCAGTAGGCAAAATTAATTTTAAGGGAAAAGTAATTGTAAATGAAAAAAACTTACTGCCATGAAGTCTACAGCCAGGCTGCTGCACTTCCATACTACCATTTTTAGGACCAATGTGACACCAATCAGGCTTGCATGGCCAACAGTTGCACAGCAATGTGTATGCCCACCGGGGGGGGGGGGGGGCTAACAAGCTTCTCATGGTCATGTGGGACTTGGAACACGCAAAAGAAGAGTATTTGGTGGCACTGTTCTCTGAGTTACAGTGTGCTGATGCGTAGTGTGGCAGCTCTATACAGGCCACCCTGCTGCTGCTTTTAAAGAACGTGTAAAGTGTCTGTTTCTCTCTATATTTTCTGGGTTTGGTGAATCTTAGTAATGTAAAAATGCTAAGCTTTAAATTCAGTGTAAGATACAGTATTGAAATAAAACTCACCAATTTCTGAACCCAGAGAGGAGTTCAGTATTGCACCGGCAGACGATACAACTGCACAAGTGGAAAAGCCGTGGGGATACAGTTTGCTCAATGGTATTGGAGGGAAGTACTTTTCCCATCCCAAGTTTGAAAATGGGGCCTCCTTGCCATCCAATGTTCTTACGTGTGCTCTTCTTTTTAGGATGCAGAGAAGCTCCTGTGCGTTCAGTTTCCTGGAGTGATGCTTTCCTGGAAAGCTAACACCTAGCTTGTTAGCTCTGAGATACTCTTTTCTTGCCTTCTGCAGGCGAGGAGTCAGCATCTTGGAGGACACATTTCCTTTCCACAGCTTGTGCAGAAAAGATTTTGACACAGATGATGAAAATCCATTCCACTCATCAGACTCTTCATAAAAATGGTGTTTCTTGCGATTTGTATTCCTTCGGACTTTTCTATGTCTTGATAGAGGCTTTTGATGATACCTCACACTCGAAAATGAGTGAGCCTGACCAGACTCTTTATCAATAACACCTTTTTTCTTCAAGGTGATAAACTCATCTTCACGCTCAAAATCATTTTCTACTTCAGCTATGGTTTTTACGCTACCTGGGCCAATTTTAAAGGCATTTAAAACTTCTTCATCAATTAGATTGTCATCAATGGCATAAGATAAGGATGGATCTTGTAATGCCCCCATGATAGCCCTCTGTTTCCCTTGAATAGGCAGAAGTTTTTTAGCCTCTATGTAAGAAAATGAACTCGGTACTGGTTCCACAGAGTTGGTATCTGTGAAGTAGATGAAAATTACTAGGAAAAGTAAACCCCAGGCACAAATTCCACACAGCATGACTTGTTTCCATTGCTTTAGGTTGGATTTCATGGCTTGAGCTCCAATAGCTACTCCGATCTTTATGTGGACAAAGCAAAAAAATCTGGGACCTGCAAGAAAATGCACAGAAATGATATTAATAATATCTCTTGTAAAACTGATGTATTTTAGCACTCACCAGCAGACATTTACAGGCATTTATAACATATTTATTAATGTGTGAATACCTATACATTAGCCACCTAATGGACCCAGTTCATACATATCCAGTTAATAATAAAAAGTCTGCAAACAATTCAATAGTAGTAATGAATTAAGCATCAGTTATATATTAGCACATTATTGTATTGTACAATACACACACACACACACACACACACACACACACTATTGTATTGTACAAACTGTTTTAACAATTCCACATACAAAGCCAGCCACGAGAATCCAGAATAACATCTTCAAGTAATGCCTAATGATACACTAAGGCTAATGGGTAATTTTGTACATGTGATTTAGAATATTGTAGGTATTGTGTTCCAATTATCTGAATATCCTAAGTCCTCAGCATTCTAGTTTATAGACCTATATCTTTTTTCATTTCACTTGTTAGATCTAATCTAGCAGTCAGCTCTCTAGGGCATTTTTTCATGAACGTGGGTGTGTTGGATTGATGAAGTCTGGCAGCAAATAATATGAAATATACAGCAGTCTTTAAGATCACTGACCTAGCCACGCACCAACACATTATCACAGTCAGTCAATCTTGCAAAAGAGGATGTGTATGTGTTTAGGTCACAGTAAAAGCACAGAAGAAAACTGTCCTAAAAATATATGCTCTAGCATTTGGAAATGGCTCATGTGGAAAATGTGAATAAAGTGATACACTGTAAATGATCAAACTAAATGTATTTGTAAAACAATATTTTAGGTAACTGGGATAAACAATTGCATTACAAAAAATGTTTTTCCCTGTTATAGATTGTCTTATTTCATTTTCTTATACTGATTAGGGATGGCACAAGGAGAACTGTGGACACATTGACTGTTTTAGTTTTCTCCATTGTTCCTTGCACTGTTTGTGTAGTCAAACTAATTATATATATATATATTATATATATGATTATATAAATACACAATAGCAGATGTTGATTTTACAATAAATATTAAACCGGAGCAACACTCTTTTTGTAACTCCTGTTGAGGTCGATTTTCCTTCAATGGACCTGCCTCCTATGGACATGCCAGAGGAAGTGCTGCTGGAATTCCTGCCTTTGCATTGTTGTTTACGTCCAAGCAGCAAGATGGCTGAAAGGTTGCGAAAGGAAGCCTCCCCGAAGCTCCAAGATGGCCACTACCAGGAGAAAACGTTTGGTGAGGCGACATTTCAGCTTTGATTGGATGCAGGAGAAAATGTAAATATTGACAATGGTGCAGTATCATGGCAGGTGGGGCAAGTGGGCTTTAGAGAGTTTTTTTTTTTAAACTGTGTAAGCTTGCATAGCTTTCCTTAAATCCAAAGACCAGCTGCCACTGGTAACATTAGGATATAGGGACAAGTTGGTGTTTTTTTTTTACAGTCTAAATCATGATTTTGATTTTTAGGTCTTGAGGACCAAAAAGAGAGTGGAAAATAGTTCAAAAACTGAATTGCATGTGCAATGTTCAGGTGTTCAGGCCATTGAAAGTGATACATGCACATTGTGCGTCTGTGCAATATGCAGTGTAAATTTCATAGCTGCATGCAAGCTTTTAATTTACATCTGGCAATCCAGGCTGGCTTGTCAGCCTCTAACCTTCTCTAAACTCTTCGACATCATTCGGAGGTTCTTCCAGGGAGGTCTCTGTCATGAACCTAACCCAATGCCCAGGCCATTTTTGGTGCTTAGGAGGGGGAGTGAGTAATCAGGTACCTATGCTGGCAGGTGGCAAGCCACCACCCATCCATTGAACTGGAGGTGGTGAACAAGGTGGTGATTCCATAATTTAAATGCAATAAAAACATTTTGTTGTGGTGTAATACATAATTTGACTACTTGTAAAATGACAAGAGATAAAAGGGACCCCTATTGCAGTTTAAAGGATACGGGGGCCTGCATACCACCTGTCAGTACTGGTGGGTGGCATGCTGATGCTCCCCACCCAATTACCCTAACCCCCTCCTGGGCACCAGGGTTGGGGAGGACCACGGTGGCTATTGGCCTGAGCTTACCAGGGGAACCAGAACAGACCTGTGCTGATGGCATAGGGGCTGGCAAACCGGCAGGCCCAGGAGCCAGACATCCAGCCTCTGAGCTCTGGGTTGCCTGCCCCTATGCCTTGTGTGCCAGGCTGATTGGCTCAAGGAAGGGTGGCGGGGGCATGGTATTTCTATTTATTTAATTTATATAGGGAAACAAACAATAGATAATTACACTCCTGCATGGCTGTTTGATTGAAAAACAAAAACATGCCGGCTGTTGATAACATATTTTTTATTAATGTGTTTCAATGTAACTCTTTCACTAGAAATCATGTCAATATATTTCAGTGTATTTGGGTGCCAGTTTAAAGCCCTAGCCCTTGGATGACCACCACCTGCTGTTTGTGGTATATGGATTGGCACACTTGTTCTAAAACCCGAAGAAGGAACAGCATTTAAAGCTGCTGATACTAAAACAGCTTTACTGCCTTTAAAGGACAATTGTGGGCAAATATGAAAATCCTACCTATTTATCTATCTGTTTAATCTTGCTATTTTGGCTAGTGCTCCTACTAGTGGTCGTATGTGTATAAAAATGAACGTTCTCATGCGCGTCCTATTCTTCCACTTTATGATGTCACACACAAGCCTTTGGGCACCAGCAGTTGTGTGCACAAGAGCAGTGTGAGAGTACAGACCTGGTGAGAAATTCCTATTTTTTGTTAAATATAGGGGCAAACCTTATCAAGGGTAGCGGGGGTTACTTCTGCATGGCTATTTGACAGTATCTTTTCGCAAATAATAAAAGTAATGTTATAAAGATGCCCTTCATAGCATATAGTAAAGTAATGGTAAAAAGATGCCCTTTTCACTTAAAGGGGGACTTAAATAGAAATAGTATTAGCTAGTCCCAACACTGATTATGTGTCTGATATAGGGTAGACATAAAAAATAGGCTTATTATGCATTTCATTTCCGCATAATGCACACGACTAAAAGCCAGATTTTTACTGACTATAGAAATTATTTAGGCATTGAAAACATAGAGGCCGATTCATCAATAGCGCCAGGTAGCGACAGATGAGCGACTGTAGCGTGATTTTTTCAGCGCCAGCCAGTATTCGCTGTGCTTGGCCGGCATTAGCTTGATGACAGCGACTCAGTCGGTGTGCGGTAATGTTGAATACGGGCTGGGGGGTCGCTGTTTCACAGGTCCAGCGTTGTATGTGAGCACCTGACAACGAATGGCCAGAGCGAACGGCTAGCTTCATATTCATCAACAAATCACGCTCCGAATGTGCTGTCGCTGTCCATTCCTTGTTTAAACCCCAGAGCGCTGGCGGCGATCTGTATTAACTAGTTTTTAACCCCTAAACAACCATATTTTTTGAATGTAACATTATACATGTTTTTAGAATCATTTTGTAATATGAATACATTAATCTCAGACCTGTTAGATCAATTCTGCACATATTTTTTATTTTTTTTTTTTTTGACTTAAAAATAAATCCTAACATTGCAGAAGTGTTCTCCGATTTTTTGACATTAAAAAAAAAAAAAAAAATTATTACCAATTAATTATGATTAATTATAGATTGCTCCATTGAAATGCATTGGACATCGCCAGGGAGCGACAGCTCATACCTGGCGCTGTGAGGGAATTTGCAGCGGCGCTGTTCGGTCCAGGCGGCTTCATGATGAATGCCGCGCTAGCCGTCGCTCTCGCCGGCGCTAGCCTCATTTTGCTTGATAAATGCGTCATTGTGACCGCCGCCGGGCGTACTTGAGTCGGTAGTCGCCGTTAGCTGCCGCTACCTGGCGCTCGTCAGACACTACCTGGCGCTATCGCTTGATGAATAAGGGCCATAGACTTCTTTGGTCCTAAAGGAATAGTAGAATAATCCTGAAGATATGGAAAGACTGTCAAAGTGATCATGTCATCAGCATTTTACAGCCAATGACTGATATCCCCAGACAAGGCCCCATGCTGGAAGTTTTGAAGTACAAATATTTAAAGTCTATCTAGTCTAGATTTTATGCATTTCCTATCAGTCTATCTAGTATATTCTGTCCAGATGCTTCTATTTAAAAACCATGCCTATGCCTGCCAGACCACTAAGATTTATTTTTCATGTTAAGTAAAAGTGAAAGGAATAGCATGCTTGATAATTCTCTAAAGAGAGGGTATTACATGATTAGAAGCATTTACATGTGCAAATGATCAGCTAAAAGTAAGCCTTTTTAATATTATGTGTATTTGGACATGGGGCTAAAGTTAAATTCAACCAGGATTTGGATGATTCTGTTTGGTTCAATAAGAACAGAATATTTAGGCAGAATTCATCCACTCTGTTTTTAATAACAAAATACATTTATTGTCAGTAGTTCATCTTTAGAGAATGGCCGACATATGAAGTGTATCAAACGGTCATTCTGCATGAAATAAAGCAACAATATAGTATAGAGGAATCTGCAGGATGACAAATGGTCAAAAATAAAAATAAAATATAAATATAAAAAATAAAATATCTACCCACAATAAGCATAACATCTTTTGCTTTTCCAGTGGATTTTGACTAGAGTTTGAAAAACAAACGCTAGTAAATATGATAGCCATTATGATAACCGTTAGTATTGATGTTGAATTAATGATTCAGGTCAAAGTTGCTGATTTAATGTGGTCTGACCCAAAAAGAATATTACAGAAAATTTACCAAACTACCACCAAAACAAAACAGAGCCGAGACATATTCAAGCAACACTATTTAAAGTGGACCAACACCGAGAGGTGATCGGCCCGGAAATCTATAAGATTCCCGGGCCGATCACCTCCCACCCCGCGGGACATCCGAGATCGGGATGTCCCGCGGGGTGAAACCCCCCAAAAAAACCCCAAACACCTTACCTGATCTTCGGCGGCGGCCGGCCGCCGCCGCCTCCCTCGCGCCCCTGTAGGCGTGCTCGCGCCCGCGCCGGCCGTCTGCGAATGGCCGGCGGGGGCGCGCGCGCGCCGAAAGTGACGCGAGGGAGGCGGCGGCGGCGGCAGCCGCTTGGACGTTCCTGATCCCCGCCTGGACGTTGGCGGGGATTGGACCGTCCAGTCACGTGGGAGCGGGGACAGGTAAGATTTTGGGGCTTTCTGGGGGGTTTCACACAGCGGGGCACCCCCGATCGGGATGCCCCGCCGAAGTGGACCAAAACCCAGGATAGTCAAAATCCTGGGTGTTGGTCCACTTTAAAAAGGATCAATCATGGCTCTAGAGTTTAACCCTTTCGCTGCCAGCCTACCTGGAGTTTTTGTCACACTCTGTTGCCAGACCATTTTGCACTATTTTGCGCTCCCCATGTTCAAATGTGATTTTTGAAGGGATTTCCAGGGATTTCCCAGGAAAATGATATATTGTTTTTTTCAGCAGAGTCTGAGCTTTAACATGAAATGTCTTGTTTGTCATTTTTTAGGTGTATTCTCAATATTTTTTGGCGAAATATGTGCAAAAAAATAAAAAACAAAATTTTTTTTACAATTTGTAGTGCTTTTTTGTAATAAAAAATGTAAGTTTGTCAATAAAATCTTATTGCGTGTGAAACCCCAATTTCTCCCGGTTACAGCAGTACCACATATGTATAGGTAGACACCCTTTCCTGCCCAGGAGACTCCCCCAAACTGAAACAGAGCTTTAGGGGATTTTCAGAAAAAATACAACTGTGATATGCGCTATGCGCACCTTGCAGTTTTTCCAGAGAAACAACCCTTTACATTTGAAATACCCCTCACAAACTATATATTCTCTGGAAGTACACACCTCAGGCTTTCTAGGCGTACCAGGCTTGTTGATGTGGCCACAGTTTTCTAGAAGTAATCCCTCAATGTATTCTTTGGTTGCAAAGAGTTTCCCTAAAAAAAGGATAAAAAAGCAGAATCAAAGCCACATTTTCCTAAAAAAACTATATACAAACAAGAAAAAACAAGAATAATCTGAAAAAGCCCCGAACAGAACGATACCCAACATGCATAGGTTCTGTCAAGGAAAAAGTTGCCAAACACCCCAAAGTAAAGCATGAGCATAACGGTAATTTTTCTTGAAAATTTCAGCTCTGCAGACAAAGTGCGCACCTTGCGGTTTTTCAACCAAAACAACCCTTTACATTTGGAATATCCCCCATAAACCATATATTCCCTGAAAGTACACATGTTAAGCTTTCTAAGCGTACCCAGCTTGTTGTAGTGGGCCCATCTTTCTGGAATTAATCCCTCAAAGAACTCTTTGGTTGGGCAGGGTTTCCCTAAAAAATGTATAAAAAAGCTGAATAAAAAACACCTTTTCCTAAAATATAAATATGCAAACAAGAAAAAACAAGCTAAGTGTGAAAGCGCAAGGTCCCCTGAACAGAACAATACCCAACATGCAGAGGTACTATTAACCCTTTTAATTGCCAACCTACTTGAGATTTTGTCACCCTCTGTTGACAGGTCATTTTTCCCCATTTTGCACCATGTTTTGCTCCATGTTTTACGATATTTTTGCTGGAATCTTCAGGAAAATTATATATATATTTTTTGCAGCAGAGTTTAAGCTTTAACATGAAATGCCTTGTTTGTAAATTTTATTTATTATTAATTTTATTTATTATTAAGTAAAAAAAATAAATAAATACTTTTTTTTTTTAGAAAATTGCCTCCTTTATTTTAAATAAAAAATGCATTTGATTAGGGAAAACCATATTGCATGTGAAAGCCCCATTACTACCGATTAGAACGGTACCACATATTTATCGGTAGCCCCCTGTTCCTGCCCAGGAGACCCCCCTATCTGAAACAAGTAATTTTTAACATTTACAAATAAAATACAACTACCATCCACACTACAAAGGGTTAAATCGAGAAAAAAAAATGACATAGGGTCCCCCCTCCCAGGGGAGGGGGGGGGGCCCATTTTTGGGGGGGATTTTTAAGGGTAAAAAATGACATGGGCCCCCTCTTACCCAAAGTAACCAGCCCGGGACCAGCTATGCAGGGTTTGGAGGAACAGGGCGCAGGGGCCAGCTTTTGTGGCCCCTGGCCCTGCAGGCTACAAGTCCGCATAGCCCGTGGGCCCGGGCTCTTCTGCCCCCCCTGGGCTTTGGGGAGGCAGGTAATGGGGGTGCCAGGGGTTATGGCAAGTCACCGGCTAGCGCAGGTGACTTGCCATCCCCCCAGCCTTGAGAACTGGTATAGGGGTCTCATGGACCCCTTACCAGTTCACAAGGGGTTAAATGTAAAAAAAACACACACACAAAGAGAAAAAATATTTTATTTTATTTATTTTTTTTTTAATACTTACCTCCTATCCATAGTGGAGCACTCTGTCCCTCGGCGATCACTGGCTTCTGCTCACTTGCTAGAAGCCTTTTATAGCTGCTGGATGACAGAACACAAAAGGGTTAATTAAAAAAAGAAATGACATAGAGTCCCCCCTCCCAGGGGGGGGGGGACCCCATTTTTTGGGGGAAATTTAAGGGTTAAAAACCCTTAAAAATCCCCCCCAAAAATGACGTAGGGTCCCCCCTACCCAGCATTACCGACCCGGGCTAAGTGGCCCGGGCCCTTCTGCCCCCCCCTGGCCGTTGGGGAGGCAGGTAATGGGGGGCTGGGGGTTAATGGCAAGCCACCCACTAGCTGCAGGTGACTTGCCATACCCAGAGCCTTGTGAACTGGTATAAGGGGTCTCATGGACCCCTTACCAGTTCACAAAGGGTTAACTGAAAAAAAAAAACACCACACTAAAAGTATTTTATTAAAAAAAAAAAAAATGTTTTTACTGGTGATCGGGGCTGGGATGACGTCATAGCCCCGCCCCCAAAAGGGGCGGGGCTTGGCGCGAGACGGAACGGGATGACGTCATAGGGCGGGGCTTAGCGGCAAGATGGCGGCCGCCATCGAGGAGGAGAGAGGAGAGAGCGTCCCGGGCTCTCTCCTGAAGATCGGTAAGTCCTGGGGGGGGATCGGAGGCCCCCCAGGTGAAGAGGAGGGACAGCGGGAGCCAGCGCACACACAGGTAAGTGAATGTCATTTTTATTTTTTTTTACAGTTAGCAGCTGCTGCTGCAGAAGCGGGGGGGGCGGCCTATTCCGGGGGCTCTCCTGGAGCCATCCGACCCCCCACGGGGGATCGGATGGCACCAAATTAAAGAGGAGACCCGGCCGGATCCAACGAGGGGCCAGGTGAGTATTTTTTTTTTTTTTTTGCCCACTAGCAGGGGTAAATGCCAGGCACGTAAATTTTACGTGGCTGGCACTTAAGTGACAGAGAGGCAACCACGTAAATTTTACGTGGCTGGCATTTAAAGGGTTAAGACTCTTAGCCACTGGAGCATCCTGATTTGGGATGCCCTGCAACGTGAAGCTGGTTTGCCCCCTGGTTTGCCTTCACTAGGAACCTTTCCTTTTTAGTGATCCCACAACGCATATGAGGGCTACTGGCAGCATCCCTTGCATCGTTTTAGCTGTTGTGCATATCTTAAAAGGCTGGTTTGGGTACGCACAGCCAAAGAGCAGCAGGATGCAGTTTTTGTTAGCATTGATCAATTTCATTAAATCCCAGCAACCACTTTGATTGATTGATCTTTTTTAATGTGAAGCTGTGTACTGTGCTGTATTGTAAAAAGCGAGGACTGTGATCTGCGACTTTCTGTAGATGCATATATACGTCAGGTTACAGTTAACAGCCTACCACCATGATTCATTTGGTGGTAAGCAAGTGGGTAAACAAACATTTAAATTTACATCTGGCTGTCTGAATTGTGCTGAAGCAGAAATACTCCAACGCAACTGAAGCAGTGGAGTCCAGCTATTCAAATCAATTGGCACCCTCACATTCATGTGCTTCAAACGCTGCTTTCAGCAGCACTTGGCAATAATAGTCAATGCTACCACATGGCAGTGTAGATTGCTCTGGGGGACAGGACAGCAGGATCTTAACATCAGGGTTGTCTTTTTGGAGTAATATATATGATTAAGAGCATATTGCTCAAAGTGAATCAACGCGGTGCCATTGTGAGACGAGTGCCTTGTTTTGCCTAAAGGGAATTTAAAGGGATTTCAAAGAGCTTTTATTATAGGTTTTGTTATAGGCTGCAGAGGCTGGATCCTGCTCACAACATTTTGGATCTTGGAGATTGTCAGTTTTCTCTGCTGTCCATGCATCACAACATAACTGGGTAGAGTAAACCATTTTGTTTTCTTGTTGAGACTGTCCTAGGGAACTGCCTGACAAATAATGTACAAAGTGAATGGGATGGATAGGATACAACGGGAAGATACACGAGGTTCACAGGCTAGTGTAAATCTTTATATTTACCTTGAAACTGTGCCTTCTCTTGCACTACTATCCTGCTCTACATTATTCATTAGGCAGTTCTTCATGACAGCCTTGATATTTAGGCCCTGCTATCCTGTCTTAGGTTTTATAGCAGTCGGCAGTTGCAGTGCAGCTCTAATCTCACTACGGTCTCACTACTCTCACTAGGGTGTACTGAAAACCTCCACTTTACTGATATGCACTTAGAGCATTAATGTGAAAAAGCCTAGTACTCTCTACTGTAGCTAAATAGAAATGTATCCATTAATGTTGAGACAGGGCACGGGATGTTACAATACAAAAAACTCATTACCTCACCCGGGATCCAGCAAAGCTCCTGGCGCTCCTGCAGCTGGCATTCCTGCCCATCCAATCAATTGTATGCATGGACGGGGCTGCATACCGAGTGGGGGAAGCCTCTCTGTGTCAAAGATGGCAGTGTCAAAGATGGCAGTGGCCAGCACCAAACAGCACAGGATCCCGATCGAGGTAAGGAGTTTTTTTTATTGTAACCCCCCCTGCCCTGACTTTATATCCATGTCCCATAATAAAACGTATATCCAAAACACTCACTTACATTGGAAAGCATTAAGTAGCTGCACAATAAGCACTAAAAGCTTAAGGCAACAGCAATAAGTCAATTACACCATTGCACAGGGAGACTAGCTGCAATGGGTGCATAATCAGTTTGTGTCTACATAGACACCCTTAAAGTGGACCAACACCCACCGGTGATCGGCCCGGGAATCTATAAGATTCCCGGGCCGATCACCTCCCTCCACGCGGGACATCCGAGATCGGGATGTCCCGCGGGGTGAAACCCCCCCAAACACCCCAAACTCCTTACCTTAGCTTCGGCCGCCGCCGTCTCCCTCGCGCCCCTCTAGACGTGCGCGCGCCCACGCCGGCCATCTGTGAATGGCCGGCGCGGGCACGCGCGCGTCAAGAGGGACGCGCGGGAGGCGGCGGCGGAGGAGCCGCTTGTCCGCGGCTTGTCCGTCGGCGCGGGGAGAGGTGAGTTCGGGGGGTTCGGGGGGGTTTCACACAGCGGGGCACCCCGATCGGGGGTGCCCCACCGAAGTGGACCAAGACCCAGGATAGTCAAAATCCTGGGTGTTGGTCCACTTTAAGCATGATCTAACAGTTTTTTTCCAGCATGTCTGAGAGATATAAGTAACGCCTTTTATCATTTACAGTAGTAAGGGCTCAATTCTTTAGCAATACACACTTGAAACATGATCATTCATCAATGAAAGGCACAACCAATTGGATGAGTTGTGTATTTACATGAGAATGTGCCTTCCCTGTTCATTACATACTCCAGGATCTTGCACTTTTGCTTCTGGTAAATTGTGCAAATGCATATCATTAAAATGTTCACTGGCACCAACTACATCTAAGCTGGTAAATAAGCAACCTCTGCAAAATCTGAAAAACTGCCCCACCTTCTGTAAGAAAATAAATCACAAGCCTTTAAGATTCGTTTAAGATGACTTTCATAACAAAATGTATCCAACTCGTAGAAAACATCTTCATCTCAATACCCAACCAATAGATTCGAAAATAATTTCTTTTGCTACTGTTCTTCAGATGAATGGAGTCGTTTTCTACATTTTAATAAATAATCACCAGTTTCATGATTTTATTCATTAAAAACAAGTAAACAGTAAGACTATATTGTTTATTATTGTTTGCATGCAAGCAAACAAGCTGAATATCATGTCTGTGTTGATGCACTGTCCAGGGTGCTGAAATGTGTAATTGCTGCTTTCAGTACTACATGACCTCCAGCTCAACAAAACAGGTGTCACATGTAGAGGAATAAAAAAATCTATTTTACCAGCTGCACACTATATATACATATGAAACATATTTTAGCTGTCTACTACAACAAAGACCGAGGGTTAAATGGCCATTTGTATTGAGTATTTGGAAGCTTGCTGTCTCTTTTTTATTTTTTGTTACTCAAAGTTGACCTGAGCTGGTTTGGTTTAAACAATAGCACCTGGTAGTGATGAGAGAGATCAGACTTGTTTTGGGGTTGAATGAACACTGAGGACTGAAGTTGGTTTTATCCAGCCCACCTTTCCCCAGAAAAGTGTTGCTTGTTTTATTAATGCGTTACCTTTTGCTCTATGTTGAGGCCTAGAAGATCCTAAAACATATTTATTTTACTTCTAGTAAAGGTATAAATAACTAGATTTAGTGAATTGTCCTTGAACTTACTATGATCTTGATTACTGTGATTATTTTCATAGACATCTGCCACATTGGGGGCTTGTGGCTGGGATTGCACTAAATGTTTATTGATACTGCACCATTGTGGGTGATTGTTATACCTTAAGGAAGGATGTGGTTAAAGGGCCATTCCAGCCAAGTTAACCAATCTTAACATCCCCTCCACCCTGTCACACTCTGTTAGCGCTGAAGCAGGGCTAATAAGTAAAAAAAAAAAAGAAATACACTTACCTGAAGAAATCCAGCAAAACGTCAGGCAGTGATGCACATTCTGCCCGATCTTCCGCCGTCATCTTTCTGAGATCCAGGTCAGCTGCTGGGTGTGTGTTGCTCCCCATTCAAGTAAATGAATGGGCAGGAGCCCGTGTGTGGGTGTGTGTTCCTTCCCATTCAAGTAAATGAATGGGCAGGAGCCCGTGTGTGGGTGTGTGTTGCTTTCCATACAAGTAAATGAATGGGCAGGAGCACACAAGACATGGGGGGAGAGAGCATCTTGACTGAACTTCAGAAAGATGGTGGTGGAAGATCGAGCAGAATGTGCATCACTGCCTGACTCTATTGCTAGGTGCAGGTAAGTTTATTTCTTTTTTTTGTTACTTATTAGCCCTGCTTCAGCGCTAATAGATGCTGGCAGGGCGGAGTTGTTAAAATTGGTTAACCTGGCTGGAGTGGCACTTTAAACAGGAATTACGGAGGGGAAAATACAATTCTGTGAAACTCACCTGTAGAATTGTTTTTGAATATATCCAGTCCAGGTCGTCCCAGAAGTAATGACAGTTGGGTTAACGGCCACCAGGTGGCGCAGTTACTGCAAGATCCAGAGCTGCAACTCCTCCCGGCCCCCTATAAAATGGGCTGTCTCAAAAGAATTCCCAGAGTGTCAAACACCCAAGAAACCATGTTAACTCACATAGCTTCAGCACGTACTCTCTCCAACAAACACTAAGGACAATGGTCCATATATAAAAGGTAATCACCATAAATGGCAAACAAGTGATAATGAACCAAGGGAGGGGTGGGAAGACCTGGACTGGATATATTCAAAAACAATTCTACAGGTGAGTTTCACAGAATTTTATTTTTCACTATATCCAGTCCAGGTCGTCCCAGAAGTAATGACAGTTGGGACATCCAAAAGCAGTGTCCATTAGGGCGGGATCCCCAGTGCGGAACAGCATGTAGTTCATTTCACTACCGCCTGAAGCACCTTCCGGCCAAAAGAAGTGTCAGCTGAGGCCCTAACATCAACCTTGTAAAACTTAGTAAAGGTATGAACAGAAGACCAGGTAGCGGCCTTACAAACTTGTTCAACAGAGGCCTGGTGCTGAAAAGCCCAAGAAGCACCAATAGCTCTAGTAGAGTGAGCTGTAACACGAAAAGGGGGATCCTTCCCCTTGGCAGACTAAGCTAGCACCACCGCCTGTCTAATCCACTTACCGAGTGTGGACTTGGCCAAAGGTAAACCCTTTCTAGAACCTGCAGTGAGAACAAAGAGAGAATCCGACTTCCTGAAGGATTCAGTCGCAACCAGGTAGTACTTAATGGGGCTCTGACCACATCCAAGGCATGGAGGGTCCTTTCCTTAGAATTAGACGGTTCTGGACACAGGGAAGACAAAACAACTTCCTTGTTAAGATGAAAGGGAGAAACGACCTTAGGCAAAAAATCAGGTTTGAAGCAAAAAACCACCTTATCCTTATGCCGCTCAAAGTAAGGAGGCTTCACACAAAGAGCGGCCAGTTCTGACACCTGGCGCACCGAGGTGATAGCTACCAAAAAGACCACCTTTAGGGTCAGGATAGGGTCAGGGTCTGGAGAGCAGAAAGCACCAAATTCAAATCCCACACCGGTAATACAGGCTTACGCGGTGGACGTACATGGGTAACTCCTTGGAAAAAAGTCCTGATCAGCCTATGATGGCAAAAGATCTTTGGAAAAAGATGGCCAAGGCCAAGACCTAGCCCTTGAGGGTGCCCAGCTGTAGACCCAAGTCTAAGCCGTGTTGTGAAAATTCCAAAATCCAAGAGATAGAAAAAGTGCGACAAGGGAAACTCTTGGATTTACACCAAGAAATGTAGGCATGCCAAACTCTGTAGTAAATCATGAAAGAAGACTTCTTCTGCGCTTGAATCATTGTCTGAACAACCATGCCCGACAGCCCCTTTCCTGCTAGGATTGAGGTTTCAATAGCCAGGCCGTCAAAGCCAGCGTCTGTAAATTGCGGTGCCGCAGCGATCCCTGAGTGAGAAGCCCTGGGTCGTCGGGCATGATGTAACGATCGACTGACATCTGAAATATGTCCGTGAACCAACTCCGCCTCGACCAGCGAGGAGCCACCAGGATGGTTGGTACCCCCTCCTGGGCTATCTTGCGCAGCACTCGGCCCAGGAGTGGAAACGGAGGAAATGCATAAAGAAGCCTGAACTCTGACCACGGAATTGCCAGAGCATCTGTGGCAAAGGCCAGAGGATCCCTTGACAGGGAGACGAACTTTGAAAGCTTGTGATTGTGTCTGGACGCAAACAGGTCCACGTCCGGCTGACCCCAGCGGAGGCACAGAGCGTGAAAGATCTTGTTGCTGAGAGACCATTCCCCCAGCCCAGGGAGTCTGCCTCCTGGTTTTCTACCCCGGGGATGTAAACCACCGAGATGCAGAGAACATTCTCCTCTGCCCAAGTCAGGATCTGGGACACCTTCTGAAGGACTCGCTTGCTCCGAGTCCCGATGCCCGCCAGCACCTTGGTGAACACACGGGAAGCTGAGGCTATCCCGAACGGCAGTGCCACAAACTGGTAATGCTGATCCTCCAGTGCAAACTTCAGGAACTTCTGATGTCCCTGAAAAATCGGGATGTGCAGATAAGCATCCTTGATGTCCACCGCGGTCATGCGGAATTCCCATGCGGAAATGTCTGATTCTGACAAACTTGTTGAGACCCTTCAGATCCAGAATAGGTTGCAGCGTTCCGTCCTTCTTGGGCACCGTGAACAGATTGGAGGAGAACCCTCGACCCCGTTCCTGGCGAGGCATGGGACAAATCACACCTGATAGTAGAAAGCTCTGAACGGCCATCCTTAGGCCCTGCACCTTCAATGCGTTCCGGGAGATCCGCGACCGAAGAAATCTTGAGGGCGGCCAAACTGCCAGCTGTATTTTGTACCCGGAGGAAATCACCTCCTGAATCCACCGATCCGAGACGCGCTGTCTCCAGATGTGAGCAAATAGCAGAAGCCGTCCCCCTGAAAGGGCCTGGCAGGGGGTTTGGATTTAGCTCCCCAAGAGGGATTGGGTCGGCCGCGAGACCTACCTCGACCCCAGGAATCTCTGCGGCCACCTGAAAATGAACAGCCTCTTCCTCCTCGAAAGGAGCGATAGGCAGAAGAACCCTGAAAGGGCTGTGCAGGCCTCCGTTGCTGAAGGAGTCTTCCATCCTTGGCCAGAAGGTCCAGCCCCTCCCCGAATAATCTGAGCCCCAGGAAGGGTATACTAGTGAGCAACTTCTTGGCCGCCGCGTCAGCCGACCACTGCCGCAGCCAGAGCGAGCGACGAAGCGCAATAAGCAGGGCCAAAGCCCTGGCGTCAAGCCGGACACTATCGTCCATAGCCGAGACTACAAAGGCAATAAAATCCACACAGGCCTTGATACTCCTCCACCCGCTTGTGAGACTTGGCAATATCAACAAGGCGTCTTACCTTCTTCTTGACGGCCAATGAGACAATGGCCATGGCACAGACAGGGCGAAGCCCAGCACCCACAAAAGTGAACGCATGACAAGCCAGCTGATCCATGTGTCTGTCAGCAGGGTCGCGCAAGGAAGCAGTATCGGGTGATGGCATAACCATAGTGTTGGATAACCCCGACACAGGGGCATCCACATTGGGGGGCCCTTAGGTACCAATGGCAATTTATTGGGTCTTTCCCATTCCTTAAACACCATATTGAAAAAGTGGGTCTGCTCAGGGAAGACAAGCCGGAAAAATCCCCCTGCTTCCTCTTAGCCGCTATAGGAGGGACAATATGCAAGGTCTCAAACACAGAGGACAGCAACTTCTCCGTGTTGTCAGGAAGCCACGTCTCCTCATCCGAGGAGGAACCAGGCTCGCTGTCATAGCCAACCGTCCGATCCCCTGAGGTAACGGAGTCATTAAACAACTCACCCTCCTCCATGGAGTCCCGACCCCAAAAAAGGTCATCATTTTCAAAATCCGAGTATCCCGGCTCGATGTGTCTCTTCTTACTTGTGGCCTTCCCAGTAGCCGTGCGAGATAACTGTCTCTCCAGGCTGGCCACCCGGTGTGCCAAATCGGGGTTGGGACCCCCTGCTGGCTTCCCCCTCGCTGAGGGCTGAATGCAGCAGTGGGGGCATTGGTGAAGCCGCAGGTAAAAGAGGGCTAGGGGCAGGGAGACCCGCTCTAACATTTTCCAAAAGTACGCTCCCAGCGCAAGTGACACAAACTGTGCTGAGTCCGCCCAGGGAGCTGGTACCACACATGGGGCAGAGCTTCACCCGCCCAGATGGGGCCCCTAGCTCACTATCCCCAGAAGCCTCCATTATGGTGATTATAGAGAAAAAATGCAGGTTCCAAGGCACTAACGGCCCAAACCTGAGCGATCCCCAATTTAGTCCCTCTTTTTATGATCCCTCTTAAGGGAGGAGGGTGCAGAGAGAGAGAGAGAGGGGGGGTGGTAGGAGACCGGGAGGAACCACAACCCTCAGCTGGCAAGGGGAGCCCACCTAGAAGACACAAGCAGAAGGATTCATGAGCATCCCACAGCAAATGCACCACAAAAAACAACATATGAAAAGAGGGACTCACGGAACCTGACAGGCGATGAAGCGGGGGGGGGGGGAATTCGGATGGCAGGCAAAACGGCTGAACACAGTGGAAGACACCTGAAGTCCGTCACCATGATGGGGACCCTCGCAAGGTCCGCAGAAGGCAGAGCACAGCCTAAAATGGCGCCCGAACACAGCCACACAAACCTCGAGGGGCGGGCCTTGCGCGCCATGACGCAAAACGCGTCATCGCGTGCCCCCCCTCGCTGCAGAAGCGCCATTTTGGGTGCCCAAGGATCCCAAAATGGCGCCAGGAGACCTTATAATGGAAGGGAGGCCCCCCCCGACACGGAGCGCAGCGTGCCCCGTGCCCAGACACCGAGGCCGCGGAGGTGGCAGCTCAGCAGCGCGAAAAGGCCCCGAGAGCGCCACCCCCGCCCCCCCCCCTCACAGCGCTGACAAGATGGAAGGGAAGGAGAAGAGGCGAGGGAACGAGGGAAGGTGAGTATCCAAGACTGCCAGCAGTAAAAACAAATGAGTAAAAAGAAAAACATGAGGTAAAAAAGGTGGAGTACAGCATGAACAACACAATGAAAATAAAGCTTGTGGGCACAGACGAGGGAAACCCGGGTAATTTATGTGGTTCCCCCCCCCCATAGGATCACCATCGCCTATGGCCAGCTACCCTTTGGGAGAGGGTCTGCGGCCCAGGGCCTAGCTCTGTGAACGCCTGACCCCGGTGTTCTCCCTACCTTCACCTTGTCCCGTCAGGGACGGTGGAAATAGGGGTGCAGCGGCCGACAGGGTTAAAATGCCCCACTCAGCTGCAGTATCCAGAGAGAGTATCCAAAACGATCCTCGCAGCAGTACTGCAAGATGAATTCTGAGAATTCTTTTGAGACAGCCCATTTTATAGCAGGCCGGGAGGAGTTACAGCTCTGGATCTTGCAGTAACTGCGCCACCTGGTGGCGGTTAACCCAGCTGTCATTACTTCTGGGATGACCTGGACTGGATATAGTGAAAATGGAGACTTGTAGTATTCCATGCTGGTTTAAACAGGGCATGTGGATGTCTGTAGCTGCAGAGCTACGTGGATATGCAACACCTAGTTTGGAGGAAGGTACCATTCAGAGCTGTTTAGCTCAATTTAGCTCAATTCAGTTTTAAGCAATTCCCTCTTGATATGTCAGATAGAGCAGCAGTAGCTGAATTAGGACGGCTGCTTCTGGAGGCTTTTCAAGTTGAAATGGCAGCAAAACTTAAAGCTGATGAGAAAATTGCACCTTTTACGCAGACCAGGTTGGCAATTTGGAAACAAAGTGTGCAACTTTGACTGAAGTACAACAATGCCTCACAGATAAAAAAAAAATCAAATCAAAGCTATTGTTGCATCTAGTAGCATTGATGAGGCAACAGCTTTGGATAGTAGTGAGATGGATGTTTTAGTATTGGACATAAAATTATATATTTTGTGTGCAAAAAAAAGACATTTGTCAAAAAATTGCCATACTGCAAATGGGTTGCATACCCCACAACTTCCAAACATGATATTGAAATGTATTCTGCAAGATTCAATACTTGTTTGGGGTTAAATGCAATTTGCCGACAACAGTTATCTTATAATGTAATGACAATGAAGGCAAAGGCAGTAAATGTTCCTGATCTGAATGTTTTTGTATTGAGCAGGTAATTCTGCTGTCCTTTTTCCGCCCCCAACTTAAGCAGATCTATTAAGTGATAAATACAAATAAATAAAAAATATACTCACCTAGTCTGTGTCTGTAGTCGTTTTCTCAATCAAAAGCCCAATCCTGTTTATTCGGCAGTGGATGCCACTGTACTACTGGGTCCACGAGCACCACATTCATCACCAAATCACTGCAACAGCTGGGCCAGTGTGAATAAAGGACCAATTTAAAAGGAATACTCAATCTTCTAAATTTCTGTGTGGCCTTCATATCTACCCAAGATACTTGCCTAGGAAGCAAGAAGAGGGCAAAGTATGTATTTGATCCATATATATATATATACATATATATATATATATTTATATATATGGAAAGGTACAGCAACAAAGGCACAGCTTTTCAAATTAACAGACTATTGAAGAGATACAAAAGAGATGCGGGTACAAGCAAGTCTTTTATCAAAGGAGGCCAAAATCCAGTGTTCCTGAAGAAACAAATAGGTATAAAATATCTACAAACATTCTGAGCAAGTTGTGAATTACTGCTCTGCCTATTATGTTAAACTTTATATTGTATAATAGAAGGGGAAAAGAAAAGGCAATAATAAAAGGGAGGATGAAAAATTCAGAAAAGCAGAGTATCCAAAAAGTAGGAGGAAATGCCACGAGAAGGAGGACACATGTGGCGAAAATACAACATAGTCACTGGCAGACTCCTTCAGGGTACAGCTCCTACCAGTAAACTGGAAACAGCTAAATAAGTTTGTTACTGATCTGTATAAGTCTTTCTCGTTAAAGCTGATCTAAAAGAAACACCTCCACAAAATGTATCTATTCTCTCATTCTTGGATTTTTGGTCTATATTTAATCTTTTCAAGTAAAGGTGTTTGGGAGCATGTGAACTATCTACAGGTATTGGCAGCTCTACAAAATACAATATTCAGCACCTGATTTATTTCAGATCTAAAATGTTATTTCAAAGTAGGTTACAACCAAACAAAACCACTTTAGACAGTGAGTTTCATTTGTTGACTCCAGATACAAACTGTGAAAAGCAAGTCGAACAGATAGTGTATAATGAGCACAAAGAGCTGTATATTTTCAGATCATTTTACTGAAAGGTTCCCAGAGGCATCAAGGATGTAAGACTCTTGTATCTGACAGCAGGCAGTCCGATGCTTTTGCCTTTCTTTAAGATAATTGCAGTATATCTTTTGAACATCAGAACAAAGCTGTCATCATAAAGAGATGTGAATGTTGTCTTAACTGGCCAACGGGAATTCATTTTCATTTTCCATCAGAAAATGCATGCCATTATGGACAATCCATAGCAGGCGAAGCAAAGAACAGTACATTACAAGCAATGCCAATGTATATTACAAATAAATAATGGAGTATGGCATAACCTTGCTGCTGGCCACAGAAAGGCCCTTTGTGGATACCAGTATTCTTGGCTCCCTTGGTCCACCTACTTCCTGACAATGTACAAAAAAGATGAAGGAGGAAAAAGACAGCTATCGCTGCTAGACATGATGATCCTTTTAGACCTGGAATTTTTGCCAGAAATGCTTTCCCTTCTTGTCTGTTATTGACCACGGATGTAAAGTAAAGATAGAGTTTGCAGAGGGAATAGGCATGCATGCGCCAACATTAAAGTAGTGAACCATTACCAAAAGTAGTGATACATTCTGTGCCCAAAAAACAGCATTACAGTAGATATATTACACTGGAAGTTTATAAATTATTGTATGGGACTATGTGAGATGTATACATTATTTGGGTTTCATTCCAATTCTAATTAAGGTAATTTTGAAGCAATAGCTGTATTTAAGTTACATTCACACCAAAGGGTCTTACTTAAACATTGTATATGTAGCTTTTTATAAACCAATTTTATTATTTGTTGTTCAGTTATGGATAGAAAGTGCAGGAGTTACAGGCAAGGTTATAATGTAACTGTTGTTTGATATCCCACAGTTGAATTTAGGCCTTACTTGCTGCCTGTGATGACCAAAGATGGTATTAATCCAGCAGACATGTCATGGTGTTTGGTGGAAAATCAGGAAACAGATCTTTAAAATTCTTTAAAAAAACACTTACCTCTTTATCTGAAGGCTTGATCTTATGGAGACATATGGGCTGATAGCATGCTAATAGCCTAGGTATCCTAGATGCCAATCATAAGGAGGAAGGTTCTCTTGGTGATCGGCCGGAGGTGGTGCATTATATAAGCATCCACTGCTGATGCTCTCTGGGGTGCATACTACATTAAGACCTAACCCAAAAATAAGCCCCAACATGATTTACACGCAGATCAAGTAGTCCTACTGGAGTCACTTCACTCCTGAGCATATATAAGAGCATTGTTGTTGCTTCTGGTTACCAGGGGTAGCAATCCGCTACAATTGCAACGCAGTGGAACTTGGAAGAGAGCAGCTGGAATGCCAAGAAACACATATTAAGAGCAACAATTAATTTAAGACCTGTCTTATATTGGGGGAAACAGGGGTCATGCTGTCTCCAGGAAGTGGTGCATAGGCAGCTTTGGAGGTGAAATTTTCAGTGGCACCGCAGAAGGGATTGAGCCTGTGTGCTGGGAGGAAGTATGGGTTTTTTACCATTTGCCTTTACTGTGTATCAGGCCCAAGGCATGTGTACTATAATTGTATTTGTGTATAATGTATAGTCCAAGACCTGGGTGAGGGGTCACTCAGACTGTGCCTGTTTTGTGTATTCCAGTTTTATTGGGGGTTCTGTTCGTGGTACTTCCTTCTTTGAAGTCAAAAGCCTTTGTAGCAGCAGGATGTGCTGTCTCTGGACCCACCCTAAAAGCCAAACTGAGATAAGGGACCTGGAAGAGAAATGCCCTCACCAGGTGGGGTCAGAGGGGAGGGGGATGAAGCTTTTCCCTCCTAAATTTAGCTAATAAAACCTAGATGCTAAGGACATTCTGCAGTCTGTGGCAAAAGCTGGACAAAAGACCATAAGCAACAGCTGGAGACTCATTCACAAGGACTGCTATGCCACTATGCTGTAAGAACTTTCTTTTTGTTTTCTGAACTTGTCTTGCTGTACTCTTTTATGTATTTTTGTACCTGTATGTCATTTGTTTCTGTATATTACATCTAGCACTGTGATACCTTTTTATTAGATTAAATGTTTAATTAATCAGCTCTGGCCTTTGATCTCTAAATGTATGAGCTCACCTTTCTGAAGGAAGCTCGGGTGAAACACATTTATCAAAGGGTTAATTTGTTGACTTGCTGGGACTAGAGTGAATACCCAGGTCTGGTGGCTTTAATCCTTGCACCATCACACTCTCTCTAGCGTCTTGGCTGGGCTGATCATGACACTGTGTATTTAAAACATTTAAGAGCCATCTCTTTTAGTTTTTAGATTTAAATTCATTCAAGAGCTCACATTTTCTTATTTCCCAGGCGCACTGAGAGAGGACTACAAAAATGTAAGTTTCAAATAAAACATGATGATGGTAATAAGGTCAATACCAACGTCTACAAAGAAATATTGTCGACCTCTACTGCCAGCATGTACAGTTCTTATGAAATGAACTTTGTTTATAGACTCCTGGATAGAAGCCAATGTGGTTGAACTTAAATCTTAGGCTGATGATGTGTTTTTCAAAGTTTAATGCTTAAAAAGAAAATTCTCTTTACAGTCATATTTTCTTTAAAAAAAGTACATGATCATATAAAACAATTGCAGGATTATTGTCTCTATTCAGGTCCTTCTATTTAATTGATAAAGGGTCTCGCAATGGTGCACTTATAAAGCACTAATGAAGGAAGGCACCTTGTTTCTAACCTCACAACTCTTACTTTTCTTGTAGGAGCGACACAAGGCAATCAATTTATGATAAAAAGGGTATAAAATAAATTTTAGCATAATACTGTCCAAATAAGGGAACCACCACTAGACAGACAGAAGAATCTGTTTTTAAAGTGGACCGTCACCCAGGGGTGACCGGCCCGGGAATCTATAAGATTCCCGGGCCGATCACCTCCCTCCCCGCGGGACATCCGAGATCGGGATGTCCCGCAGGGTGAAACCCCCCCAAACACCCCAAATCCCCTTACCTTGTCTTCCCTCGCGCCCCTCTAGACGTGCGCGCGCCCGCGCCGGCCGTCTGTGAATGGTGAGAAGAGTGACACACGGGAGGCGGCGGCGGAGGAGCCGCTTGTCCGTGGCTTGTCCGTCGGCGCTGGGAGCGGGGAGAGGTGAGTTTTTCGGGGGGTTCGGGGGGGTTTCACACAGCGGGGCACCCCGATCGGGGGTGCCCCACCAAAGTGGACCAAGACCCAGGATAGTCAAAATCCTGGGTGTTGGTCCACTTTAAAGAAAAACTGGGGAAAAAACATTATTCAGCATTGGAGACATTTTCTTTAACAAATTAGTAGGCCTGAAGGCACTGGGTATATATATATATATTTTTTTAAAAATGGACCGCCTGTAAACCCTCCAGAAATCTGAAGCCTGCAGATGGATAGAGCATTTAGGAATAATTTGAAACAATTTAAAATACATAAATGTAGTTGAAAAAAATGCACATCTCATGCCATCTGTTAAAGCTGCCAGTGTTTATGAAAATCTATCTGGAATAAAAGTGAAGCCAGAAAAATTACAAAACTGTGGTCAATTAGGGAGATGTGCTGCTGCCAAATCTGTCCAACAATTCAATGCATGAGACATGGAATGTCTGCTGCCTTCTATTATTCATGATGTGGTTGAAGAAAATCTGAAGAGGTTCTCTGAGTTGCCATGAAATTGCTCTGTCAAGTCAAACCGAGAGGCCATTGATTGCTTTCGAGAGTTATGTAAATGAACAATACATTTGCTATTAAAGATCATTTATGATTCTGGACACATTTTGTTTCCAGAGTCAATATTTTTTTAAAGAAGAAATAAAATGCAAAGCAAAATCTTACAAAATATTGTTTAGCAATAACAGTTAAATATGCAATAATTACCTGGAAAGTGTCAACAATTGAATTTATTCATCTGGTTGGCAAAATATTTTTAATGTAAATTTGTCACTGTTAAGGCTTCCCTACTGGAATCAGTAGGCTGCTATAACTCTGACTAAAGTTGGAAAATGTATGCAAATATACCTGGCTTATTTTGATTATTTCACTAAAGGGACTGTCCAGACATATAACAAAATTAATACCAACCTTTTATTTTTCACACTTGATTTTTTCTACTATGACAGATGGGATCTCACCAGATCGCACCGGCACCTCTCGTCATTGTGGCTAGCACACTCACCAAACTCACTATAAAGGGAGGGGGGGGGGGGTGAGCCCAGGCACCATCATAGAGCCGCTGGTGTCAGGTGATTTATTTATGGAAAGGATTATATATGTGCCTATATAGGTTTATAGGCACATACAGGATTTTGGTGCATTAGGGTACTTCAACTTTTACAAAATCCATGCAGGTTATGTTTCACAGAGGTCATCAATTGGGCTAGCTGAATAGCAGTGTCTGGAGTCACAGAGCAAGAAATCTCATCCTATCACTTACGACCACTCTGTTGACCAGTGTCAAGTTTTAAAGAGACCCTAAAGTCCCTGATCATGGCCAGACCCTTTTACCTCCCCCGCAGCCTGGACATAGTACAATTAGAGCATTAACAAAAAAATAACCCACATGGTCCCAGCAGTGAGCCTGCTCCCACAGCAGAAGCGAATCTTTCATGAGCATAGCTGTCGTTGTTATTGGGTGATATGGCCGTGACCCAGCACAGCAGAAGTTGAGCGTCAGGACCAGGTTAGTGTTTTTTTTTTATTTACTCTAAACCAGCAGGGGTTAAAGAAGCACCAAGGTGGATCAGTTGTAGACTTTACATCCACTTTAAGTGTTTTACAAAGCAAAACTGTTAGTTGTCAATAATACTAGTTACTAATCTTATATCATTATATCATTGTATCAATCGAGGAAATGTTTCTGCAGCAAGCCAAGAATAAATATTAAACGTTATTTCATCACATGTTTATGAGAAACATAAGAAAAGAAGATATAATTTGTATTTATACTAAAGTACTGTTGTGCGTAGCTCCAGATAGCAACCTCTGTTTGCTATAAAACGATCTTGGTTGCCATTGTTCTGACCAAAGGGGCCAAAGGCAGTCCTAAATTCCAGAAGAAACCTCTGAACCACATGACCGCCAGGAGTCAATCACGGGGCCCCATTTTGCAGAGACAGTTAAGAGCAGGCCAAATGGTGCTTGGGGCAGAACACCCAAAAATGGGTGTTGGTTGAGTTTAAGAAAATAAGGCCATGGACCTCATGAAGCTAAGGTGTTAATTACAATCATAAAACTGGAGGGAGGTATGAGGTGCTATTACCATGCCCAGCATCACTGTGAATCCTCACATTTTAATGTTTGCTAAATGTTGTCACATTTTACAAGAATTGGGTGTATTATTTTCTAGGTGGGTTAGAGTCTACAGTTGTGTCTATAATTAGCTTACAGTATGCAGTGCTGCAGCAGCAGTTAACGTAAAAAACAATATATTCTATATAATCTTATGGATTTAAGAGTAATAAGAAAAAAATATACATTTTCTGCCTTAGATGGCCCCATCCATCTTATTATTTTATCTTTGTGCCATGTTACCACAACCATGAAACAATAAGTAAAACTCAAAACAGATATATGGGTTGGTTCAGCACCAGTAAGAAAACTTTACTACTTTTATTGTCTTACCTTGGGGCTGATTCAGCACCACTGGTCTAAAGCCCAGGGTGGCTAATATGTTAGAAGAGGCACCACTGGCCATTTCTTCCCATGGACAACACGTGAAAGTGATTTGATATGGGTTTTTGCTGTATAATTGGAATTTCTGTAGACAACACACAGTAAGCCTGCTCCCTATACACAACAGCATTTTTCAATCAGTTTTGCACAGTGACTCAACCTTGAGGATATAATGTAGATGGACTAAAAATAGTTCAAATCATACAAAGCATATGTCAACCTTTCTAACCACAATGTTACTCCTGGAACTTAATTTCTGGTGATTTAACATGATCTGAACTGACCTATGTACATTTATTGATATTCAGCACATTACAGGACATTTTCAGTCCTGTGCCCTGCCCATTCTGTATATTTTATTCATTCGTTACTAAAGGATGTGGACCTCACAATCCCCTTTAAACCCCATCTGCATATTCTGTGACTCAACTGAAATATCCGTCCTGTTGCCTGCCTCTGTCCCACTTGTCTGTGGCAACAATCCCAGGCTCACCATCGCCTCTGGAAGCTTTAATAGAACAGCATGGAGCAATTCAATGTTTCTGTAACATGAATGCAGGAACAAGCTCTAAAGGCCCCTTACTGAGTCTATGAAGCAGAGGCTTGGAGTTGAATGAAGATTTTCCAGGCTGTCAGGCCTTTCTGGAAATCCATGATAAAGCTACTCATTCTAAAGCACTTTCCAAGTTTCTGTTTGTAGGTCATATTATTCGTTTTTCTGTGCCTTAGTTTGCCATCTTAAAGCTCTTTATTTTTCAATACAACTGTCCTTAAAGGGAGTATCACATTGCCCTGGCATGCCACAGAACTTGTGATCTCTTGATGCTGGTGTTTATTCTGAAGGCATGTAATTTCTTACTTCCGACACTAGATGGCACATGGATTAACGGATGTATTACCAAATTAAAGCGGACCTTCACTCTGAATAAGAGTCTATCTTATATGTTTCCCACACCCTGTACATACAGATTGTCCACATTAAAAACCATCCTACCTGCATCTACTGCATGTTATGAGCCTTTAAACATCCAAGATGGTGGCTTATGGAAGCCGCCATCTTATCAGGCAGCCTGCAAACAGGAAGTGCCTCCTGACTGTGCTGCTCTGCATTCTGGGACTGCTGACCTTTATCTGACCCCAGATCTGCGCTGTCTGAGCAAAGCACAGCTATAACCCGCCCCCTGTACCTTATCCCACTCTCCTCGCCTCAGTAAGTGTCATGCTTCTGAGTCAAGATGGCGGCGCCCATATCCTAAATTCCTGCACAGAGTTGCAGCCCAGTGGGGGAAAGAATAATAAGTTAGTGACTAAAAACGTAAAATGTATTAATTTTAGATGCTGGGGAACCGTTTTTTAAGTTTGGGCTTTTCATTAAATCACGCTGAAGGTCCGGTTTAAGCAACCCTAGTGTAAAGTAAATTTGAGTGCCCATGTCATTCACCGCTGCCCACTTTCACCTAGTTGCTTCAGCATAGGGGGAGACTGTTGTGAGCACCCTCCTCCAGGGGCAGACTAGGGTTAACAAAATGCCCTGGGATATTTTTGGTCACACCGGCCCTTCTGCAGTGTGTCCGGCCCCATATAATACCCCCCCGGGATAGAGGTCCACCCCCCAGGGCATCCCAACCTGCCATGCTGTGTGAAACCTCGCTGTACACCCCCTTCTCCCCTGGGAGAGGGAATCAGCCGGCCCTGAAGTCAATGAGATTTTGGTCTGCTTTAACCAAATAATGACCCCCCTCAGACAAATAAAACCCTACTCAAATCTACCAGTGGTTGCCCTGATTCCCCATGGAGCATCCCAATTTGGGGAATGAAACAAAACCCAGGAAAGTCAAGTTCCTGGATTTTGTTCTGGAACAAGACCCACTATGGCTAGCTCTGGAAATGAAATGATTCCATGGCCAAATGCTTGCCTACCTCAAGGGCATCCCAGATTGCATAGAAAGCATTGTCAAGGCAGGGGGCAGGGCTGACAGGGATGTTTTGCTGGCACAAGAAAAAAAGTGCTTACCTCTCTTTCCTGGAGTCCACAATGCTGCTTGCCCGCTGCTGTCCTCCTCTCCAGTCCCACTCATGTGGCCTCAAAAGTTGCCTTTAAAGTAGAGGCAGGCTTTGGACGTAGACGGCGGCACACCTGGGAGCAAGCAGGTGTGTAACCCTTTGTTGCCCCGCATGTGCAGCGACAGCGTGCATTCTAATTTGCTGCTATTGGGGTGGGCTGATGCTGGACCCGCCTTCCCAGGGCCCTAAACTTCTGCCCTGGCCGCCTGCTCTCTGCTGTCCCCATGTAACGGCCACTTGCAGGACTAAACTTTAATGCCGCGGCAGCTCCCATTCACCCAGCCTGCTGCAAGAAGCATTGCCGGAGCCGCTAAACTATCGGATCGCCAGGCAGCCAGTGCAGGGTAGGTGATGGCCTACCGGGCAATTGCCAGTCCCCCCCTGCCTCCAACTCATAGTGCCCCCAACTCATGATGCAATTGAGTGACTGCACAATTGCACTAAACACTAATTTACATTTTGCACTGCTCCTACTTGCCTATTTTTAAACTGGAAACGCCCAGCTTTACTGTAGGGGGAACTTTAATGTGATTAAAGTAATTCTGCAGACAACAAAATAAAAAATACTCACCTTTAATCCCCACACGCAAGGCGATTTAGCGCTGTGACGCTTACTGGATTGTCTGATCCAGTCCTGTGCTGCCCGCTGCCAAGTTCAAACAGCTCCTGTCCATTAAACACCCGATGGACAACTCCACCCCACCTTCAGGGGAGCTATGGCACACCCCTTTATTCTTGGCAATGGACTGGGTGTTCTATAGTGCCTGTGTTGAATGGAATGCCAACGGCTGGACAATAGCACTGGCTGCACGGGTGGTGCTGCACTGGGATTGGGCAATCTAGAAAGTGTCTCAGCACCAGACTATCAGAGATGTCCTGCGGGGGATTAACCCAATTAGTGCCAGCTACGTGAGTCTCACGTAGCTGCCTCTCCAACTGTTAAGTGCCAGCTACATGAGACTCATGTAGCTTACTTTAAAGCCCCATTAAAAAAGTATAAAAGATAAAAGCTCACCTTACCCCTCTATCAATCTGGCTGGGTCTTCTCTTCACCTGGGGAGCATCTGATCTGACTTGACATTAATCCCCAGCTCCCCCATTTCCTGCCTCCCCAAAGCCTGGGTGGGGGACAGAAGAGCATGGGGTACACAAAAGCACAAGTTGCGCACTTTGTCTGCAGAGCTGAAATTTCAAGCAAAATCATCCTTATGGTAAGGTGAGTATATTATTTTTATTTTGTTGCCTGCAGAGTTGTGCAGTTGAAAAAAAGCCCAACCTAATCTCTCCTGATCCTAATATTAGTGCAATCATGCAACAAGTTAGCCTCATTGCGAACTCCAGAGGAAAGGCAATTTTGTATTCACACTGAATAATGACACTTTGCAACCAGATGCCTCTTTTTAGCACATAGAGAACAATTAAAATACCTGTGCCGATTGTAGTGCTCAGCACGCCCCCTTTCCATAGCAAAGAATAAAGGGGTTGTGCACAGGAACTGTGAATAGCAGAGAGCTGCAGGGCCATGACTGACAGTGAACAATGTTAATTCCCCAAAGAATTTTGGGGTGCATTCTTGCAGTGCCCCTTGTTCACAGAAACTGAGAACTTTCCTGAGTAGCAGACAATCTGGGAGCTGCTTCTGAGAAAAGTATGTACGTTTTTTTATTTGGGTTTACAGACCCTTTAAAATGGGAGAGCTTTAAGATTAACTATCTGGCTAAGTAATATGTTAAAGCACAATGTGCCAAGGTTTTTGAAAATCTGAATTGCACTGAAGAAAATCACTTACTTTTTTCCTGTTTAATAAGTTTGTTCTTGATGTCCCCAGTTCACGTGCTAGCCCTTTAATATAAAGATATTTCACAATTAGGTTAATATGAAATTGTTTTATGGCAGCTGCATTCGAAACACTATTTAACAACTGTTTCTAGGAAAGCCTATTCCGCACCCAGTTACACGCATTAACATGCATAACCTTCTTGTAAATCACAGCTGCACTTTCGCAAAACCTGTGCTAAGTTATGTTAATGACAGTACTTGCCAATAGCCCATATTGTAATAGACTGTATGAACCTGATGTAATATGTTGCACCATGAACAAAACTGACTAACACTGAATTTGAATCTTCTTTTATGCGGCAGGAAAATGTGCAAAAAAACATTAAAATGTTGCTATGTCTATTATTTATTATTTCATTACTTGCAACATGATTATTATCAAGGGTCCAGAATTCATTTTCACACACTCTATAAACCTCATTATATTGTGGTGTTAAGACCAGAATAAATTAAGTTTCTTGAAAATCAGTTAAACGTTAGCTTGACTTTATAAATTAGTGCATATTAAAAAGATCCCTGGATAGCACTTGCAGGACAGTCAACAGAAGCTCACACAACTATTGTCAATTAAAGAAAAATACTTTCCCTACTCTGCTGTGTGAAACCTGACGGGGAGGCTGATTTATAATAGCGACATGTGGCGACAGTTGAGCGACTGTAGTGGTATTTTCACAGCGCCCGCTAGTAGTCGCTGTGCTTGGCCGTTGTTCGGTTGTTGACAGCGACTCAGTCGGTGTGCCGTAATGTTGAATACAAGGTTACGATGACAGGTTTCGCGATGTATGGTCAGAGCGACCGGCTTCCACCATATTCATAAAAAATTCACGCTCAAAAAATTCAAGCGCTGTGAAATGCATGTTTAAAACCCAGAGCGCTGGAGGCGATGTGTTAAAAGTAGTTTTTTAACCCCCAAACCACCATATTTAAAAACAAAAAAAACATTAATAACAATTAAATATTAATATTTAAAGATTGTTCCATTGAAATGCATTGGAGCACACCAGGTAGCGAGAGGTCATACCTGTCGCTGTTCAAGGTCGGACGCTGGCGCTGTGGGCTGAGGCTGGAATAATGATGAATGAGTCGCTATATGGCGCTATCTCAGTCGCTAAGCAGGATTGGCTTGATAAATGTTTGATTGTGGTGGGGAGCCAGCGTTCTCGTGGCGGGGCCCGTCATTACCGGCCGCTCACCAGTCGCTACCTGTCGCTATTCCTTCATAAATAAGGGCATAAGTTCCTAGATCCTGGTTGTGCTCTTCACCCATACCTTGGCAGTACTACCCAATATTGCAAGGCAATTCCTGGCACTCTCTGCTACACACCACGGCCTGCTGTACTCTTAGATGGACAACATATGTCGGTATGTTTGCACCTAGTGCATAGAAGAAGAACTGAGCTGGGATCTATGTGCCAAGCCAGGTTTGACACAGTGAACCGAGTCAAGTACAGATGTCCTTTAAGTACAGTATTCCATGAAGCTATCAAACCATTTGAAAGTGATTCAGCAAGCAAAAAAAACAAAAGGATACTTATCTTTTGTCTGCTAGATCACTGATCAGCAACTCACCCGATCACTGGAGCCGAGCCTGCGGCACAGCCCGTGGTGTCCGAGGTCTGAACATGGGGTCAGGGTTGATGGGGTGCCAGGCTTGTGACTCGCCATCAAATAGAGTGCCAAGGCCTGACATGCCTCCATTGTAATGAATGGAGAGGGCATTGCCACATCTCTGTGACTGATGGCGGGGGGCTAGACTAACACCATTCAGCTGTGGGGGACAACGCAAGTAGTAAATGTGAGCTGCACCTGTGTAAGGGAAAAACCTGTAATCCCAAATGATAGAATATGTGGTGTACTATTCTGTTCCTATTGGGGAGGAGCCCCAAAAAGAAAAGGTTAGTAATAGGCGCGCTGTGGAGGAAATTAATTGTTAGAAATCAGTTCACAAGTATGGCAAAAAATTCTATAGTGGTGAAGCCAGTAATTCACCCCACTTAGCTACACACCATCGCACCTCCTCCACAACACTTAATAAGTAATTCAAATAATCATAATGAATTCATAAATAATTAATTTATTTTGTTAAGAATTACCCACAAAAATGACATAACAGACAGTTAAAAAACATTTAAGACAGAATCGTAGCTCTCCCTAGGACATCCAAAATAATCCAAAATACCCATAACAATAATCCCTAAAGTGCCCAAGTATAACTCTGTGCAAATATAACATTAATGAATCAGTATGTGGCAAGACTAGAAAACAGATCAAAAACCATGGGAATACAACAAAACAATTAACATACACACATCACCTGAGTGAGCACAAATGTGTTTCAAAGGAATGCCCCAGTCGAGTCACGGTCCCCCCAACGCGTTTCGTGGCCCCCGCTCACAGGCCACTTTATCAAGGTTCGTTGATGCTGCCCCATTTGTGCCCTTTTTATATGAGACTGTTTAAATCAAGGCGGCGCGCGCTCCCGGGCGCGCAGCACGACCCCGGCCGGAAGCCGGCTGCACGCACACAGGTAGCCACGCCCCGCACTCCAATAGGAGTACTTCACGGTCCGATGATATCACAGACCCGCCCCCCAGACCATTCCCCCAGCCAGCCGCACGCATAGATATCTCTAATGACATGCGTATTACGGCTGTAGGGAGAACGGAGGGGACGGAGCTCTTCCTGCCATCAGCACGAGTCTCAGTAGATATAAATATAACTGGCCACAGGCAACAATGTGCCGCAATGTGATACACTATAATGGGGCAGTATCAACTATAAACAATGTATACACATATTACACATTACCTATTACATAAATACAAAAACATATATAAAAAGAATAATTTATTACAAAAAACATCTAAAAACCCATTTAATTCAATTAACTACATATATATATATATATATACAGAATTCTAACTACATATAATTAAATAAACCTAACTATAATAGCTTTCTACACATAATATACACAATATGATGGGTCACGTTACTACAGGTCTCCCAAATCAGAGTGTCTCTTCCCAAACATATTGTCATTATCTCTTTTAGGCTCACAGGTAAGACCCATTTTATGGGTTCTTTTTACAGGGGAGAGATTTTAATTGGATTTAAATAACATCAAGAAAAAATATACAATAAACAATTAATTCAATACCAATCAATTAAACAAAAATTATTATTATTATTCTTGTCATCATTATTTCTATTTTTATTTTTATTTGTTATTATTTTTGTAGATGGTAGAGTGGAGTTATATTAACAAAAAGTCTCTATATATCCTCTTCCTGGGATGGTGGGAGAGGGAGGTGGTTTTTGGGGAAGATATGAGCGAATACCAACCATTCATTATTGGTTGGTACCGCTTTTTGGATGACATTTTACTTTTGTGGCAGGGCCCCCAAAATTTATGTGAGAATTTCTTGAAAAAATTAAATCAAAATAATCTTAACATTTTTTTGACTTACCATATGTCCAAGGATCAAATCAGCTTTTTGGACCTGAATTTGAATATGGAAAATGGAAGAATCTCCACGGCATTATATAGGAAGGAAACAGCGGTAAATGGCCTGTTACATTACCAGAGTTTCCACCCTAGACACCTTAGAGGTGGGATCCCACGTGGTCAGTTTGCAAGACTGAGACGGAATTGCTCGGAAGAAACTTTATTCAAAACACAGGCCAGGGATCTTACACAACGGTTTTTGGATCGGGGCTACCCAAGAAAACTGGTCTCAAGAGCATTTCAAGGTGTAAAGAACAAGGATCGGGTGGAAATGTTAACACCAAGAAGGAAAAGGAAAGAAAATCTGGTAAGATTTACTACGGGATATAATAATAATTGGGGATCCCTGCGAACGATCCTAAGTAAACATTGGAGTATTTTAACATTGGACCCCTCCATTAATTCATTCATCCCACAGAGACCAAGATTAACAGCTAAAAGGGCCCCCAATCTTAAGGACCAACTCTGTAGAAGCCATTTTATACGACCCAAGACCTGGTTGGAAAGAGAGATACAAACGGGTTGTTACCCATGTGGAAGATGTTCTATATGCAAGCTTGTGAAAAGGACAAATCAGGTATTAAACAAATACACGGGAGAAACCTTTCGGATAGGACAGTATCTTAATTGTAGGATGAAAGGTGTCATATATTTGTTGGAATGTGGATGTGGACTAGGATATGTGGGGGAAACTAAAAATGAATTGAGAACTCGCATACAAGCCCACACATCAAATATCAGATTAGCACTAAGGGATATAGGATCTGGTAAAATAATATCACCAGTGGCGGATCATTTCTTAAAAACTCATGGGGGAAAAATGGATTCCCTGAGAGTAACCGCATTGTAGAGAGTTGATCTTGGAATTAGGGGGGGAAATCTAAAAAAGATTTTACTCCAAAAGGAACTCAGATGGATTTACAAATTAGATACAGCGGCCCCTTTGGGCCTTAATGAGGACATTGCTTTCGGACCATTTTTGGGGAGATAATAATGTTAATTATGTCAATTATATGTATATAATGTATGATGGGCTTACATCGATTGGATTTTATGTATAAATATATAGAAATTAATGATGGGGGGATTAGTGGGGTAAACATCAATAATGATTGGATAATCAGGTAGTTATACACTTTAATAATTAATTGAATTTATTGGGAGCACATAGGTTTTGCTTATTTTAATTATTTATAATGATTTAGTTACTTAATTGATTATCATAAATTATTGTTTATTTATTTATATTTATGCTTATTGATTTTCTTTCTCTTCTCCCTTCTTTAAGCGGGAATCCTTGGAACTTTATCCTAATTTTTACATCTTTCCCCATTTGGATTATTGAATTACTCCTTATGGAATGACACCTTGGGAAATTGAATAGAGGAATAGATCTATATATGTATATTTTTATATATTCAATTTTGTGTTATTGATTTATTGTGTGTAGACTTATATGTACATATCACGTTTATTGGGTTAATGTATAGAGAGGGGATAAAAGTCCTCTTATGGATTTATAAGGGATAAAAATTTAATTTAATTTAATCTATTAATAATTAATATAACTTGAATAATTATTATTTATAATTCATTTAGTAATATAATTATTTATTGATTTAAAATAATACACATAAAAATATATGTACACATATTTATATTTATTTTTATTTATTTTTATTATTCACGGGGGATTTAAATTTAAATTGGATTAATGAATTTTGAATTTTTACACAATTATGTGTTTATTTATTTATTTATTTATTTATTTATTCATCACTTTTTTTAATTTATTTTGTTTATATAGATCTATTGTTGTATATATTAAATTGTATCATCTAATTGCCTGCTTTCATATAGGGGGGAGGGAGATTGAAATAATAAGGAGGATAGAGGGACGGATAATTAGTTAATAATTAATAGTTAATGAATAATTGATAAGAATAAATAAAATAATAATAAAAAATAAAAAAATGATTTTTAATTATTTCTCATTAACTAGGGATTAAAATATGGAATTAATTTAGGGTGTTTAGTTATTTAATCTAATTTAATTTAATTTATTTTATTTAGTTTGGATTTAATTAGTTATATTTTTGGTTATTTACTTATTTATTAATTAATTATTTATTTATTTATTTATTTTATTTATTTACACCTTAGAATTAGGAATGAGAACTATTTGGTGAAATGGATGAACTTATCATTGCTATTGTTACTCTTGTTATCATCGTCCTTTTTTAAGGATATATAGAGACTTTTTGTTAATATAACTCCACTCTACCATCTACAAAAATAATAACAAATAAAAATAAAAATAGAAATAATGATGACAAGAATAATAATAATAATTTTTGTTTAATTGATTGGTATTGAATTAATTGTTTATTGTATATTTTTTCTTGATGTTATTTAAATCCAATTAAAATCTCTCCCCTGTAAAAAGAACCCATAAAATGGGTCTTACCTGTGAGCCTAAAAGAGATAATGACAATATGTTTGGGAAGAGACACTCTGATTTGGGAGACCTGTAGTAACGTGACCCATCATATTGTGTATATTATGTGTAGAAAGCTATTATAGTTAGGTTTATTTAATTATATGTAGTTAGAATTCTGTATATATATATATATATGTAGTTAATTGAATTAAATGGGTTTTTAGATGTTTTTTGTAATAAATTATTCTTTTTATATATGTTTTTGTATTTATGTAATAGGTAATGTGTAATATGTGTATACATTGTTTATAGTTGATACTGCCCCATTATAGTGTATCACATTGCGGCACATTGTTGCCTGTGGCCAGTTATATTTATATCTACTGAGACTCGTGCTGATGGCAGGAAGAGCTCCGTCCCCTCCGTTCTCCCTACAGCCGTAATACGCATGTCATTAGAGATATCTATGCGTGCGGCTGGCTGGGGGAATGGTCTGGGGGGCGGGTCTGTGATATCATCGGACCGTGAAGTACTCCTATTGGAGTGCGGGGCGTGGCTACCTGTGTGCGTGCAGCCGGCTTCCGGCCGGGGTCGTGCTGCGCGCCCGGGAGCGCGCGCCGCCTTGATTTAAACAGTCTCATATAAAAAGGGCACAAATGGGGCAGCATCAACGAACCTTGATAAAGTGGCCTGTGAGCGGGGGCCACGAAACGCGTTGGGGGGACCGTGACTCGACTGGGGCATTCCTTTGAAACACATTTGTGCTCACTCAGGTGATGTGTGTATGTTAATTGTTTTGTTGTATTCCCATGGTTTTTGATCTGTTTTCTAGTCTTGCCACATACTGATTCATTAATGTTATATTTGCACAGAGTTATACTTGGGCACTTTAGGGATTATTGTTATGGGTATTTTGGATTATTTTGGATGTCCTAGGGAGAGCTACGATTCTGTCTTAAATGTTTTTTAACTGTCTGTTATGTCATTTTTGTGGGTAATTCTTAACAAAATAAATTAATTATTTATGAATTCATTATGATTATTTGAATTACTTATTAAGTGCTGTGGAGGAGGTGGGATGGTGTGTAGCTAAGTGGGGTGAATTACTGGCTTCACCACTATAGAATTTTTTGTTACACTTGTATTGGATTAGTTTTCCACCACCGCACGGCCACAGACTTTAAAATGGTTATTTAATTTAATGTTGTGGTGCAGAATTTCTACATATAGTTCAGTTCACAAGTATGGGTTAAAACCTAAAACATTAAGTTAAGCGTTAAAACATTAGACAGTTGGAAATAAGTTTGTTTGAGGAGGGTAGTTTAGCCCAGTAACCAAATCAGAAACAACTAGGTATCATTGCCTCTGAGTAGTTAAACCTCAAATATTTCATATGTCTGCCTATAGAATATCACCCTATAGTGCAGCGTAATACAGAGATTTAGAACGCTATTGACCCTGTATATTAGTCCTATATTTGTGTTGTGTGTCACACTGGGTATTAGATGTTAGTGCACAATGAGGGTGGATCCGTTAGGTAAGTAAAGTAGAAGACTCCAAGCCGCAACCCTGGGATTGGGCTGCGGGAATAAGTTGCTTGAAGGCGTGAGATCCTGGAAATATGGTGTGGCGTGCCACTAGATGAGATAAGCCACTTGATGTGTAGGCTGTGGTATTAGTATGAGGAGGGAGAGGGTGGCCGCTGTTCGCGGTGCTCAGACCCGAGGCTGTTTACCGCTCTGGCGGTTATGTGCAGCGAAAGGCTTGCTCCGTAATATCCTCCCTCACTCTCCACACAGCAATACTGCAGCCCCAATAACATAGCTGCACAGCTGATATTACGGAGCACATTACCGCCAGAGCGGTAAACCGACTCGGGTCTGAGCACCGCGAACAGCAGCCACCCTCTCCCTCCTCATACTAATACCACAGCCTACACATCAAGTGGCTCATCTCATCTAGCGACACAAACAAACCTATTTCCAACTGTCTAATGTTTTAACGCTTAAACCGGACCAACACCCTTTATAACATATACAACGGGTGTTGGTCCGGCTCTTTGCTGCTAGAAAGAAGATCGAGGGGGCATCCAGAACGCTGGAGCCCCTCTCACTTAAATGCACAGGACACGTAGAATACTCACCTTTCTAATGAGCCAGCGCCAGGAAAGGAGTCCCACGATTGGCCGCCGGCCTGTCACGTGGGCGGGTCCTGCTGGCGGCCGACACAGAGAACGCAACTACAGCCCAGTTGACCAGCCGGCGGCCAATCATGGGATTCCTTTCCCGGCGCTGGCTCGTAACGAAGGTGAGTATTCTGCGTGTCCTGTGCATTTAGGTGCGAGGGGGCTCCAGCGTTCTGGATGCCCCCTCGAGCTTCTTTCTAGCAGCTAGCAGCAAAGAGTCGGACCAACACCCGTTAATGTAATAACGGGTGTTGGTCCGGTTTAGCTTTTTAATGTTTTAGGTTTTAACCCATACTTGTGAACTGATTACTAACAATTAATTCCCTCCACAGCGTGCCTATTACTAACCTTTTCTTTTTGGGGCTCCTCCCCTAATAGGAACAGAATAGTACCCCACATATAAAAGGTGAGTACAGTTTTATTAAGTTTTTGAATCCCTTTAACCTCCTGAGAGTTAAGAGAGATCTTGGGCTAGATGCCATAATAAGGTTTGCAGTTTTTATTTGCATTTACTTGGCAATAGCTTCGTAATGATGTGCCCTTCATAAATAGTATACATTATTTTTACCCAAAGTTTAAGGCTTTATTATGATTAGAGATGAGCGAACTTTTGAAAAGTTCGATTCGGCCGATTCGCCGAATTTCACAAAGAAATTCGGGTTCGGCCGAATCGAACTTTTACGAAGTTCCCCATCATAAATGCCGGCATGGTGGGAGCCGGGCGGCGGGCCGGTAAAGCCGGCCGGCCCGCTCCCACCATGCCGGCATTTAAAAAACAAAAAAAAAAAAAAAAAAAGCATTTTTGCCGGCATGGTGGGAGCGGGCCGGCCCGCTCCGCTGTCAGCGGAACCGGCCGGCCCGCTCCCACCATGCCGGCATTTCAAAAAAAAGCAAACACTTACCTGCAGGTCCGGAGCGTGGAGGCCGGCGCCGCTCTCAGCTGTCATCTGAGGGCGCGTCATCAGAGGGCGCTCTGATGACGCGCCCTCAGATGACAGCTGAGAGCGGCGCCGGCCTCCACGCTCCGGACCTGCAGGTAAGTGTTTGCTTTTTTTTGAAATGCCGGCATGGTGGGAGCGGGCCGGCCGGTTCCGCTGACAGCGGAGCGGGCCGGCCCGCTCCCACCATGCCGGCAAAAATGCTTTTTTTTTTTTTTTTTTTTTTTTTTTAAATGCCGGCATGGTGGGAGCAGGCCGGCCGGCTTTACCGGCCCGCCGGCCAGCTCCCACCATGCCGGCATTTTTTTTTTTTAATTTCAGGAAAAATTCGATCGGCACGAACCACAAAATATTCGGGTTCGTGCCGAATCGAATATTTCCTGAAATTCGGAGCGAATTCCGGTTCTTCCGAACCGGTTCGCTCATCTCTAATTATGATATAGCACAAGCTGAAGTTGGGTGTGGATCCACTTTGATCATATTTCTGAGAAGAAAGTTGTCTTTAATCTTGGGGACACTTATTATGGCACGTGTACTCTTAAAAAACATTGTGACAGATGCAATGCAATTAAGCAGAGTAGTGATCAGTAGGCAACCCCCTTTAAATGTTCCCTCCCCGTAATGTTTCTTTGAATTTATTTAATGTTGGGGCTGGGTGTGGGGTGGCAATAATAGCTGTGTCTTGTCAATTTGTGTGGAGCCCTCAGATAACATTTTAAAAGAAATTTGTTGCACCCATATGCTTTTGTTTTGTTTGCTGAAGGTGCCACCAGGAATACTGCAAGTAAATTTTTGAGGAACTAGAGAAAGCAATGTATGGTATTTTTAAATTCCGTAATATATGCTCTTTAATAATCACCCCATTGCCATAATACTTTTCAAAACTCAAAGCACAAAAGCAGGCTAATTGTTGCCTAAAACCCATCAGAGGATAAGAGGCTGATTCACTACTAACGCCACGTATTGTCAGATGAGCGTCTGTATAGCGACTGCAAGCGGGTATCAGGCGCTGTAACCTAGCATCTCGGTCGATGTAGTAACCTGGCCGGCACTGATGAATGTGATGTGTGTTGGGCGCTCTAACAACAGGACAACGCTGCAGTGAGTGAGAGGTAGCGACAGCTCACTGCGTCCGGCATTCAGCACTCCACACCATATTTAACAAAACACTAGACATACACAGCGTCGGCACTCTAAAGCTGGGCGCTGTAGCATAGCGCCCCAGACACTGTGTGATCAAAGTCTGTTTTTGAACACATATACACCAGTAACAAAGCGAAAACACATAGAATGACATTGTTTGAACACTGGGACAATAACACAAGTGTCAGACCTGTACATACAATTCTGCATAAAAATATAAAAAATCTATATATATATATATATATATATATATATATATATATATATATGTGTGTGTTTGTTTGCAGCCAGGAGAGGTCACACAATGATTTGAGCAAAAAAAAAAAACACATTTAAATTGCCAAACATGCTATTTATACACAACTAATGGAGCCCCATTGAAATGTATGGGAGAGCACTACAGAGTGACAGATACTACATGGCGCTCCTGAGCCTAGAGCGCCGGCACTATATGCTGAGCCGCCTGGATTAATAGATGTGACACTACATAGCGCTCACCAGATTTGCTTTCTTAAATGTGGTTTTGCGTACAGCGCCCGCTGTCGCTACGAGGCACTACCTGGCGCTATCCATTCTAAAATAACCCCCTATATGTTTTGTTTGCGGGGCAGTGTGGCTGTATCTTCTGCAATGAGTATTTTTAGTCGGCTTTTAGTAGAAGCACCACTGAGCCACAGGGCTGATAACAGCTAAACTGAGATGAAATTAAGGTATTTATGTAAATTTGTTTGGAAAATGACACATTTACATAACTATAACCATCACTTGTCTGTATGCAAGGCAGCTTAAAATAAAAAAATAAAAATAAAAAGCCTTTTGGGAATTTTAGCCCCTATTTTCTTTATTACCCTTTAGAAACTTGAAACTTAAATAAATTAAATGAACAGTAGGAAACTACATTTAGCTTCAAGGAAAAATTAATGACCATGCCATCAAAGAATTGTCTTTTAGTATTACTGGAAAACCTAATCAAACATCAGCCCCCATCATGAACAATTGAAATACTGTTCTCTCTGAGACAAGATTAATGAGAGCTGGTTTGTATAGATTCTATGCCCATGCTTTATTGATTTTTAAATCTCTGTCTGTGTGTCCCTCTACACTCAGACAGCCTTTCAACCAGGACTCCTGCAGACTTTAATAAGCGCCAAATGTGAGATTTTTAGAAGTCGAAGCACAAATGCTTTCTGTATTAACCCCCATAACCTCGGATCTCAAAATGTACAAGGTACTGACTGAGCAAAAAATCCTTTTAGTTAAAAAAAATGTAAAAGTTACAATAATGAAGATGATCATACCAGCTGATCGTTAGATTTCATTGTTTTACCCACACTTTACATACAGTAGAAGTATGAGCAATCACTCCTGTCTGTTTTAGTAGTTCATTTAGGTGCTCTTGCTGTCAAGGCTTGACAGAAATGTGGCAAATGCCATTGAACATGATTTAAAAGGTGCTCTAGCAAAGGGGTTGGCTTAGCAGTGCACAGGAGGACAGGTAAAAGGTTAAAGGGATTGTCCAATGCAAATATGAAAAAATTAAAAAGGTCTATACTCACCTTTTGTCAGGCACAGCTCCACTGCTGGTGTAAAACTCACCAAGAATGAAGAATGAGCATCCTGTCCTCTTCGGTCCAAGATATGCATTACGAGGCAGAGTCATGCGGGCACGAATCCGCCATTTCAATGAAGCAACTGGACAGGCTGTGGGTGGTAAACCAGACACATCCATGTCCACTATCTTGGACGGTAGAAGGCCATTCTCCACTGCATTCATTTTTACGCCAGCAGACCTGAGCGAAGGAGCTGCACTGGCCAAAAAGGGAGTATAGCCATTTTTTTACTTTGCCTGGACAATCCCTTTAATGTGCAACATAAAAAACTTGAAAACTTACTGGCGGGCAGGTAAGCCCTTTTATGTATTTTGAAAAACATAACCAAAGGAAAATACCAGGGTGTGTGTGTGTGTGTGTGTGTGTGTGTGTGTGTGTGTGTGTATTCATGTTTTTTATTAAGATATCAATTTGGGAGGGACTTTGGGATTTGAGATAATCGTTGGTGGGATATTAAAATGCCTTTCCAATAAGGTGGAATAGCTTTTATAATGTGCTACAATAATGAAAATACATATGAAATAACTTGAATATCATGGACTGTGTTCATAATGCATTTTCATGCAGTTTTAAAGCACATAAGCCTGCACTGCCTCTTAACCCTTTAAACGCCAGCCACGTAAATTTTACATGGCTGCCTCTCCAACCGTTAAACGCCAGCCACGTAAATTTACGTGCCTGGGTTTGCCCCCTGCTAGCGCCTGCAAAATGTAAAAAAAAACACTTACCTGACCCCTCATTCGAACCGGCCGGGTCTCCTCTTCACCCTGGGGGGCTCCGATCCCCTGTCGGGGCTCCTCCGGAGGAAGGGGAGAGCCCGGAGTAGCCCCCCGTTTTTGCACCCGCCGGCTTTTCCTTTAAAAATAAAAACAAATAAAAATTTTATTTACTCACCACCATGTGCGCTCGATCTCGCCGGCCCTCCTCTTAACCCGGGGGGCCTCCGATCCCCCCCCCCAGGGCTCTCTATCTTCTACTTGTCAGGCTCTCTCCCCTCTTCCTCCGACGGGCGCTGCCATCTAGCCAGATGGCAAACATCAGTCTAGTGCCTAAGCCCTCCTGTACACCCTTGATGCTCAGAAGGATCGATAGACAATACTGTACCTGACTGTGTACAAAACAGATACTTGACATGAACATTGTCAAACTGTTGTGTAAATCAATACCCAACCCTATGGCTGCTATAGATTTTTGATTGACGTGTTATAGATTTGGGCATAAATTATAGGAAGTGCCCCCATGCCCTTGGCAGTCAATAAACCGGGCTTTAGACCTGCCTAAATAACCGGTGCTGTACTGAGGAGAACAGAGTGCGCCAAGAATGGGGGAAGGGAGTAAAACCCCATCCAAGGGAAAATTTGCCCTTCTCCTCTTGGCAAAATACTCCACTATCTTGGCAAAATACCAAAAAAAATATCTGATATTAGCAGTTGTGTGCTTTATGGAAACTTAATTGAAGTTTTTACTACCTGAAATCTGTTGCTATTGGCAACGGTACCCCCAATCTACAAGAAAAGAGAAGTGTGCCCTGTACACAGCCACTGACGCTGTGGCCGCTGCTAAGGTGAGGGGGCTCACTCACACTTACACATTCCCAGCAGAAGTTTTCTATGTGTACAGGGATCATGTCTCTCTTTTTGTAGATCTTGGTGTTCAGACTTGGTATATGGTTGCCAATAGGAACAGACAGAGCAGGTCGTGAAAGCTGCTTACATAAAACACACATTGGGTAACATAAGAAAAAATACATAAATAAAAATGCTAGATAACCTCAGCACCTCGAGGACATAATTTTGGGATATAAAAATATACACTTTCATTCTATTGCAAGCAAACATTCCCTTTAGAGTCATTTATTTTATTAATATAAGGTGGAGAGATATTTAACCTTATTAGAGGATGCCTTTAGACAAATGGCTAGTAGTATCAGCCTCTTCTCCCCAACACACAACAAAAGGGCAAAAATTGTTTTTGAATTTCCTGAATTTAATAATGAATAACCCTAATATGTATAAAGAGTGACAACCAAGTGATAGGCGATAATACAAAATAACAAGGACGGACATGTTTTTTGTCTAGCACTGAGTTCACTAGTATGTTGAAATGGTGTATCTCTAAGAAGAAGCTTGAACAGCTTCGAAAGCTTGCATTTTCAATCTTATTGAGTTAGCCAATAAATGGTATTACCTAAACCTTGGATTTCCTGCTTACATCGATGACTAACACGGTACAACAACTTACTGACACTGCCTTAGAATAAGAAAAGCTCACAGAGATGTAAGTTTCAGTTCACACCCAAAAGTGCAATCAAAGTTGAACTTGCTTCACAAAATAAATAGCATGACCCCCACGCATACCGCACTGAGAGCACCATAAACCTAGTGCCCCCTATGAAGTTTTATGCCCTTATTCATCAAGCGATAGCGCCAGGTAGTGTCTGACGAGCGCCAGGTCCCGCCAGCTAACGGCGGCTACCGACTCAAGTACGCCCGGCATCGGCCACAATGACGCATTTATCAAGCTAAGTGAGGCTAGCGCCGGCGAGAGCGACAGCTACCGCGGGATTCATCATGTAGCCGACTGCAACGAACAGCGCCACTGCTAATCCCATCACAGCGCCAAGTATGACCTGTCGCTTCCTGGCGATGTCCAATGCATTTCAATGGAGCAATCTTTAAATAATCATAATTAATTGCTATTAATGTTTTTTTTATTTTTTTTTTTTTTTTTATGTCAAAAATTCTGTGACCACTTCTGCAATGTTAGGTTTTTTTTTTTAAGGTAAAAAAAAAAAAAAATGATTTTGTGCAGAATTGATATTACAGGTCTGATATTAATGTATTCATATTACAAAATGTTTATAAAAACTTGTATAATTTTACAATCAAAAAATATGGTTGTTTGGGGGTTAAAAACTATTTTAAATCCATCGCCGCCAGCGGTCTGGGGTTTAAACAAGGAATTCACAGCGCTAAAAAATTCGTAGCGTGATTTGTTAATGAATCTGCAGCAAGCCGTTCGCTCTGGTCATTCGCTGTCAGGCGCACCCATACAACGCTGAACCTGTGAAACAGCGACCCCTAAGCCCGTATTCAACATTACCGCACACCGACTGAGTCGCTGTCAACAAGCAAACCCCGGCCAAGCACAGCGAATACTAGCTGGCGCTGTGAAAATCACGCTACTGGCGCTCATCTGTCGCTACCTGGCGCTATTAATGAATCAGCCTCTTAGTATCTTTAGCAGTTTTCAGTCCATCAAAGCAAACTGAACAACTTCATATAGGTAGCATCAGTCACACAATTTACAATTCTGGAGAAGGGGACTAGTGTAATCAATTCAACCTAATTAGAAGCCTTACTTGTATAAATATACATTATAATGTATAATATGTATAAAGAGTGACAACCAACTGATAGGCAACAATACAAAATAACAAGGACTCAAGGAAGGACATGTTTTTTGTTTAGAACTGAGTTCACTAGTATGCTGAAATGGTGTACCTCATCAAAACCAAGCATTGACTACTTATGTAAAATTAACTCCAGATAATGACCAAGTTGACCTTTTACGATCAACAAAATTTTTGATTAGTTTATGCTTCTACCTAGCTTATGTATCTTTCTCATGCTGACCAATGACCTCTATTTACATGGGGCTTCTACAAGGAGGCTATCCAGCTAGGTGATCAGATTCATTAATTGAAGAATTGCTACCATAACATTCTGTTTGGTACTGTATGGCAGCAAAAGACACCAAGAAAAACACCAATTTTGTCATATTTGACTTAAAGTTATACTGTAGGTAAGCCCGACTGTTGTCCCATTGTCTCGAGCTACATGTTGCACTGTCCCAAACTTCAATCCAGTTCCCAAAAATTCAAAATGCTGCAGGCTAAGAGTGTCTCCAGCCTGCCAGCACATAGTGTGAGTATAGATGCGGGAGGGGTTTCATAGCTGCAGATAGAGTCATCCAATTAGGACATCTGGGGAGGGAGTGGGGGGTGTTTCCATTTTCGGTCTACTGAAAGTTGTTTGAAGGACCAGTCAGTGGGGTGGAGACTGAAAGCTGATTGAGGAAGTGAATTCCTATAGTAGATTGACATAGCAGGAAGGAGAGCGCCGGAGGGACTCAATGTAAGGTAAGCTATTGATATTTATATTTTAACTTTGACTTTCCAATCACTTTCAAGACTTTTTGTTTTAGCAGCAAAAGATGATGAGTACCTAATGATTCGAGACAGCTGCAAAAACCAAAGCAGCTGCTTCAATGCCTGTCAAGTTGTAAGAGCATACTGTATTAACTGATGCTGCTGGTATGGTGGATGCTTCAGCACCAGCTGTGTAGCCAAGATGTTGGCGGCCCCCAGAGATAACCCCTCCTCTACCTAAATAATTAGACCTCAACTATCTTCTAGGGAACCTTTACTAGATCCAGTAATAATAATGGTGCCTCCAGTCACAGTGCAAGTGTGGGAGAGGGGGAAAAACTGTCCAAAGAACTGGAACTGGGTTTTGTGCCTTCAACATCACTGGTTTCCTACATACTCATGGTTGTGTGTTTTCTTGTGGCAAACTGCACCTCGGTAATGAAAGGGAATATGAAATAAAATTGAAATAAATATTGTGTGCCTGGTAAAATTACGGAAAGAAGAAAACACAGCCTTTAAACATTTTTTTGTTCTTCCACAGTCAAATTGTACCTCTATTTACAGTATAAAAAGACATTCCAGATTCAATACTTAGAGTGAAACTTCAGTCAAGTAATACCCCCTGTCACCCTATCCTGGGGGTGAGGTAGGATGGGGGGTTACAAATAAAAAAAACCATACCTTATCCAGAGGCCTGTGCAGCTTCTCCTAAACCTGTATGGCGGCCAAAGGAAAAGACACAAAGCCGCATTCCACAGGTCCGCAAATGCATTGGATTTACTTTAATTGGCGGACAGATGCGTGCACAGTGCTGCACTTGGCACTGTGTGTTTCATCCAAGATGGAAGCGCCAAGGATGTGGAGGGGCGCTGGCCTGCGGCATTTTTTCTCCTTGTAACCCTTCTGTCCTGCCTTAGCTCCAGAGTAGGGTGACAGGGCGGGGGGGTCATAATTTCACTAAAGTTCCAGTTTAATACATGAACTGTCCAGTTCATTTAAGAAGTCCGTTGGCATTTTTAGGAACCAACAGCTACAAAGGTCTTTGAAAATTTTAAACAAGGTTACTGGTACTTGAGCAATGGGTTAGTAAAGCATCTAATAAGTCATGGTTGTAAGCACTCATGAAGCATTGCATTTTCGTAGTTTGGCTCATATACATTAGGTGAATCACAGTCATTTACAACAGGGAAGTCATTCAGAAATTGAATATTTTTTTTTTTTTTTAACTATATAGTACTGCCAAAATTCTTCTATACATTTTTTTACAATGATGGTTCTATTCGCTGAAGGTAAAGTAAACATATTTTAATTTCATTAAAGCATTCTTCTGTGAGCTGAAGTATAAAAATCAATTGCTTTTAACAATGGTACATTAAACACAGCTTCATTTGCCAGGTGTTCAAAATAAAATCCCTATACAATGTGCCCAGAAAGCAATCCAGCCATGAATTCCCAAGATGTCACAGTCTATATCAGGAGCAATTTACAGCACTGTGAACTTCATTCTCATAATGGCCTCTGAAACTGTCTAGGACCGATAACCTTCACCACATCATTAAATGCATTAATCCCATAAATGGGTCATGAACTTCACAAAGTTTCCATTGCAAAGTGCTCAAGCTTGCTGAACATCTTAGCTTGCAGAGTATACAGGAGTGGCTGTGATAATAAATGTTTTCCAAAACACTGGTAATTTATGTGGCTGAGAAGGACACTAAAACAAGAAAAATAACCTTAAACCAGACCAACAGCCTGACACAGTTGGAAAAGGAAGGTAGTGGCCATTTTGGAGCTTCCTCTCCCAGCATCATGCTGCTGCCTGGATTCAACTGACATAACTGACAACGCACGGTAACTGGAAACCCACCAGCACATCCATGAACCTAATATTTTGTTTCTAGAAATTACTACAGCAGGAGTAAATGATTTTTTATGCCCAGCAATATAAATTGCCCTGGGGAGGGATGCATATGAGCACTGTTTGTTGTGTTGTCCTGGTTTAAGTCATTTTTAACTGTTGGTCCGTGTTAAGCTTCCTGGCCTTGGCCTTTTGCTGATACAAAACAATTTCTAATGCCAGAGCATATACATTGCTGGGACTGTAGCTCAGAGGGTGAAGTTTGACTTTTTCCCTTTGATATAATTGTTACTCTCCATCTATAACTAACAATGCAAATCAAGTGTTTGAGAAAGGATTTATAAAGAAAGTATTGTGTGCTGCCCTGGAACATGAAAGTGGTAAAGTTAAAACTTCAGGCAAAGCCCACAGTTTTTTCAACACAGAAAAGTAGCAATGGCAACAGGTAGGCTATGAAATGACAAAAGTGGCGTTGACTAATGTAAAATATGACGAGACACCCTATGGGCCATCCTAAAGAATTTGCTGTTTCTATGCATACCTCATAGGATGCTGTTGTTTCTAACTTCAAAAAAAGAAATGACATACCTTACTAGAAAAATGATGCACCTCACTGGGAAAAATGTCCCATTGCAGACACAAGTGTTTTTTAGAAAAATTAGAACATGTTTAATTGCACTTTTTTGGCCTCAATTCAGAAATGCTAATGGTAGTAAAAAAAATCACTCAAAGAGAAAAAAGCATGAGAATGCCATTGCTGCTGAATCACCAGCTAGGAAGACAATGAAAGTCAATGGCACTTTTTACTACTGAGTCAAAAGTTCTGTACTTTTCTTAGGAGAAAAAAAGTGCCATTGAGTATTATTGTCTTCCTAGCCGGTTTTTCAGCAACAGTAAAATTCTAATGCTTTTTTTTCTCCTAAAGCACATTTTTACAACCATGAGATTTGTTTTCAACTCTTACTGTATCGCAGCCTTTGTGTGTTAGAATAAGAGCTCACAGAGATGTAAGTTTCAGTTCACACCCAAAAGTGCAATCAAAGTTGAACTTGCTTCACAAAATAAATAGCATGACCCCCACGCATACCGCACTGAGAGCACCATAAACCTAGTGCCCCCTATGAAGATTCATAAAACATTTTAGTATCTTTAGCTGTTTTCAGTCCATCAAAGCAAACTGATCAACTTCATATATATATACTTCACAAGTTACAATTCCTGGAGAAGGGGAATAGTGTAATTAATTCAATCTAATTAGAAGCCTTAATTGGGCAATAGTCATTCAGACTTATGGGCTGCCTTGAAGTCCAAGAGCACTGATGCTGAAAAGAGCTTTGGCAATACTAAGGCCCTTATTTATCAAGGGCTAGCGCCAGGTAGTGTCTGACGAGCGCCAGGTACCGACAGCTAACGGCGGCTACCGACTCAAGTACGCCCGGCGGCGGTCACAATGACGCATTTATCACGCTAAATGAGGCTAGCACCGGCGAGAGCGTCAGCTAGTGCGGGATTCATCATGTAGCCGACTGCAGCGAACAGCGCCGCTACTAATCCCATCACAGCGCCAGGTATGACCTGTCGCTCCCTGGCGCTCTCCAATGCATTTCAATGGAGCAATCTTTAAATATTCATAATTAATTGAGTTTATGTGTTTTTTTTTTTTTTTTACCGGCAAAAATTCTGTGACCACTACGGCAATGTTAGATTTTTTTTTTTAAGGTAAAAAAAAAAAAAAAAATATGTGCAGAATTGATATTACAGGTCTGATATTAATGTATTCATATTACAAAATGTTTAGAAAAACTTGTATAATTTTTACATTAAAAAAAAATGGTTGTTTGGGGGTTAAAAACTACTTTACACACATCGCCGCCAGCGCTCTGGGGTTTAAACAAGGAATTCACAGCGCGAGAAATTTTTGAGCGTGATTTGTTAATGAATCTGCAGCAAGCCGTTCGCTCTGGCCATTCGCTGTCATACAACGCACCCATACAACGCAGAACCTGTGAAACAGCGACCCCTAACCCCGTATTCAACATTACCGCACACCGACTGAGTCGCTGTCAACAAGCAAACCCCGGCCAAGCACAGCGAATACTAGCGGGCGCTGTGAAAATCACGCTACTGGCGCTCATCTGTCGCTATTAATGAATCAGTCTCCCCGCTCAATGCTACCTCACTCAGAAAAGGTCCACAAGTCAAAGTGCTTCACTGTAGAAAGACAATATGGATCAGATGTTATTCCACAGTTTGTGGAGAATTCTGCCAGTATTTGAAAATGCTGAGGAAACACATGACCCTGACCAGTTCTAAGCTTTGGCTGAACACTGGTTCCCTGTAGAAAATACACTAGGTTTGGTAAATTTGTTTTAATCCTTTCACTGTAAATGATGTACAAAATATCTTCCAAATAAGGCAATGACATTTCTGATTTCAAATCCTCTGGTAAAATGAGAAGACATGCAATGGCAATAATGAGGCAGCAAGGTCCCATGTGCCTCTACTCCATTTCTTGCAGCTGAAGGTGCCATAACAGGGTCCAACATTTGCCCCTTCTTTCTTCATTCCTCCATGGCCACTGTAAATGTGGTCACATAGTAAGTGCGCCCACTGTGGCTTGAAGGATTTATTCATGTTGGGAGCACTGTTATGGTACCTTCAGCACACTGTAGGAAATGGAGGAAAGCTCCTTGCTACATTTTGCCCCCTTAAAGCAGACCTCCAATCAAAAAATCAAAGCTTAGTAAATTGCACCCCATAAAGTGGACTAGAACCCACATTTTTAACTTGCATCCCCTGAATTTCTCCCCCCATGAGCAGTATCTACTGCCAGTTTTTACTGATCCTGTTTCACTCTAATCTCAGATAATAGCATTTGTTTTAGCTGTAAAGCTCCCCAATGATGGCATTGCCACACCTATGCAATGACTGATCACCTGCCATCTTACAGAGAGGGACAGCAAGAGAAAACTGTGTTCCCGGACGATTCGAAAAGTGAAAATATCTATTTCTAGTTCTACACACTAAGAAGGAAACAGTGGCAGGGGCTTTGGCCAAAAGTATTTCACTAGTTTGGTGGGTTTTGGTCCGCTTTAAGCCTCCCTTTGGCAATCAGTGACATAAACTTATTGAGAGGGATTAGCACCATGTTTGGAACAGCAAGCAGATTCTGCACTCTCCTGCCACACACGAGGAACCTGCTTATGAATAACGGAGAGCCTTATTCATGAAGGGTTAGCGTCAGGTAGTTCCTTGTAAATGACAGGTAGCGACAGGTAGCGCGGCTGGTGAACGCCGGACATGGCACGCAATTACACATTTATCAAGCAGATTCTATTGAGCGACTGGGATTACGCCATGTAGCGTCCGATTCATCATTATTCCAGCCTCAGCGTAAAGCGCCGGTGTTCAGCCTTGCAGAGCGCCAGGTATTACCTCTCGCTACCTGTCGCACTCCCATACATTTCAATGGACGTTCTTTTAAACAGGGTTTTTGTTTTTTTTTTATTTATAATTATTCTCAAATAATGTTGTGACCTCTCCTGGCATAGAAAATGCCATTTTTGAAAATATTTTTCATGTTTTTTTTATATTTTTATGCAGAATTGACATTACAGGTCTGGCATTAATGTGTACATGTTACAATATTATTACAATGTAATACCATATGTTTTCGCTTTGTTACTGGTGGATACATGTTAAAAAACAACCTATAATCACACAACCTCCGGCGCTCTGGGCTACAGCAAAGCATTTTTGAGCGCCGGAGGTGTGTGAGGCTGATTTTTTATGAATATGTTGTGAGTCGGTCGCACTGACCAGTCACTAACATGCCCTACCATACAGCGCTGTACTGGTCATATAGCGACTCCCCACAATGTATTCATCATTGCTGCACAGCTCTGAACTAGCGACCCACGGACGAGCACAGCGACTACTAGCTGGCGCCCTGAAATGCCTACTACAAACACTCATCTGTCGCTATCTGGCGTTAGTGATGAATCAGCCTGCGAGTTCCTCAAAATTGCCTCATAGCTCTGTGTAATCAACTATTTCTAAACTAAAGTAGCAAGCCTTCAACTGTAATGATTCATCATTGCTTTGCTAACAGCTGAAGTCTTTAAAATACATTGTATCCCCTGACTGAATGTCGGTGGCCGCCGCCATAGAATGGCATGCAAGCTTCTCCTTGTTTCTGAGGGATATATCTCTCTCATTTGGTGTGAATTGCTGCTGGCACAGCCCCCCCCCCCCCCTCCCTAATTCTCATGAGTAAGCGGGACTATCAGGTATGTGGCAATTCTAGAGTGAATAATCATTATGCTATTATGCCATTCCACAACATCTGCATGGGCCCTTTCAAACTGGTTATACCACTGATCATAAGAGGGGAAGCAGTTTACTAAACTTTCTTTTATTGTCTGGTGGTCCACTTTAAACACTCGTAAAACATAAATTTGATTGTATCATAGGCTACGGAAACGAAAAGGTTTGACTAAAATAATATTGTGAAAATGAATGCCCTTCCTTGTCCTTTTTCCCCAGTGGAAGCTTTGTGAGCAGACTTTCTGCTGATATCCAACACTTGACATATATTTATTGCCATTTAGTGGTATTTTTAGCATAGCATTTCATGTGTTTAATGATAGTTTAATCATTGTTATCCTTAAAGTGGACGAATCAATGGCCCATCCAGCCCTGGATTCTAGACGACTTGAGTGCCAGCTAAGTGCCCCTTGGAAATTCAGAGTCAGGATGCCCCACTGTATGAACTCCCCACCATGGCCCCCAAACCCCATACCTCTCCGCTGGTCCTTCGCCGCAGCTGCATCCCTGGCATACCTAAAGGCAAGTGTGCTCCTGCACCCATTCAGATAGGCTGGGAACAGTAACCTGCACTCCGCATGGCATAAAGTACTGATTGGACAAGAGCCCATGCCTGTGCCATGGGAATGGCCAAAAGGTGAGTTGAGTGGGCGATATGGGGGTTTTATACAGCGGGCATCCCAAATCAGGATGCCCCAGGTAGGAGAATCAATCACCTGGATAGTCAAAATCCTGGTGATTGGTCCACTTTAAACAACTAAATAACAACTAAATGTAAAAATACAAAGAACATCCCATCAAACCACATAAATCGTTCAAACACTTGATAACATATATCAACAAAAATGCACATAACAGGCATTTTTGATTGCATGCATTAGAATAGGTTCGGTTAGGTCACATACGGTATTTTAATTAGATAGATTTAGACTGATAGGCCTTTAGTAAGCTATTATGTTTGCAATAAGCATTTTATTGATGTGTATTGAAAACAGAATAATTGGCTCACCAACCTGTGATTCAAAATGCAGCAAAAAGGCCAGCAGCATTTTTTTCTTATGATTTATTAATACGCTGCCATTACAGCAGTATACAACATATAAAGCCTAAAGTGCTGACTGCCTATATCCTTGGAGCCATACAGGTGCCAGATAAACATCTCATTCTAATAGCATTATCCTACAAGACAATTGTATTTCATTTAATAATGCCTGTTAAATAAAGAGCATATATTCTAAAGTCATGTGACAACAAAGGGTTTGTATTTCAGTGTAAAAAACATGCTGCAGGGAGGAAGTGGATGTTTCCCACACAATGACAATATTGTTGCAGATTAAAATAAACTGTGGCTGTAATTTCCTTATCTAAACTTATTCAATCAGTGTGAGTCAACATCCCATGCAATCCCCCCAGCAACAACACAAGCCTGTCCTCTATTGCTGCTGTAAAATCTGTAATGATTTCTGCCATTGCGTATAGTGCAACAGAGATACTGTAAATCCATGATTATCCATCTGGGGAAAGTCAACAGTGTTGCAATGGCACATTTTTCTATGTCAAGAGACTGGTATTCTATCCAATATACCACTTCCTCTTCATCTGGCTTTAATGTAGGCAGCCAGGTTTACGTGCAGTAGGGTAATCATGGCCATATGACGAAATGTTTTACTGAATGATTGCAAACAGCACACACTTTTTGTTCTTAGACAACGAAAGAAAATATATAGTTATACCAGGCAAAAGGTTAAAGTGGACCAAAACCCACGGCAATAGATTCCTGGACCAATCAATTCTCTCCCCCCGGGGCATCCAAAATCAGGATGTCCTGCTATGTAAACCCCCCCCCAGGTCGCCCATACACTTACCTTCTTCCCCAGCCCAATGGCGCATGCACAAACCGCGGGCGCATCCCCACTGTCCCTCTAGCAGGGCGCATGCCCGCACCAGGCATTTGTGATTGGCCAACGCGGGCATGCTCCTTGTTAGAGGGAAGAAGGGGATGTGGCCCTCAGCGCTCGGAGCCGCTTGTCTTTGACGACATGGTATCAGCATCATCCGAGCAGTTATTGAACGAGCAGCCGTGAATGCGCTGTAGGACCGTGAAGAGGTGAGTTGGTTTCGGCAACCTGGGGGGTTTCACACAGCATGGCACACGCGATCGGGGTGCCCCGGGGGCAAGGACCAAAACCTAATCAAAATCCTGGGTTTTGGTCCAATAAGCCTGCTTTCTGCTCCCCTCTGCTGGCTGCGAGAGGTTGCATTACCCATTCAACCTTCATTCAGCCTGCGTATTTCTTAATAAGTCCTAGTAAACTCTCTCCCTTCGGTTGTGCCTCCTCAGCAGCAGAGCATCACTTCTCCATGCACGAGAAAGTGCTCATGAATGAAAAAGGCAGGAGGAGGAGAGCAGAAAGCAAGCTAATTTAACCTTGTGCCTGGAATGCCCCTATGACAATTAAGGCCAGGGGATTTTCTAGGACATCCATTAGTCATTGTATTTTCCTGTGCTGCATTTCTTGGACCATATCAGCAACAATGGACCAAGAAGTGTAGCTAAAGTGCAGGTGCAAAATTTCTAGGGCCCAATTGAAAAAGTCCATCTTTCTGTGTTGCTGTCATAAGTGTCCACCTTGACGTACCCTCTTCTTCTTCCTGTTTGGAGCTCTTATCTTTCCGTGAGCGTGCATTGAATGGCAAAATATAAATATTCTAAATATTCAGCTTCCATTGGCGCATTAAATGCCTCATTATCAAGCAAGAGTGGTAGGCACACTGGTGCTGTTATAATTGGCATAAGGGTCCAACAGAAGCTGACACAGGCCGGCCAATACCTAGTGCGAAAACCCAAGCTGATTGTTAAACATCAGTCGCTGTGATTTGCAGAGACCATTCCGTAAAAATAACAATGCGAAAATATTTAAATGCCACCAAAAGTATGCTTTTCATAAACAAGGCTCCAAGTTTCTCCCTGTAGGCCAGCTTGTGTCAGTGCCTATTGGCCTGTATGCTTGATGTAACAGTGCCAATGTGCCCTACCCCGTTATGCCTACTTTTAGGAGCTCCATGCCATCCATGTTGTTGAGGTTAACTGAATACATTGTTGTGAAAATCAGAAGGCAAAAGTGATTTTTGAGAGTTTTTAAAGCAGACCAAATCCCAGGACTTTGACAATTCTCCGATTTGAGATGCCCCGTTGTGTGAAACCCCCCAGGTGGTTCAGAAAAACTCACCTTTCCCCAGTCCTACGGTGCATGCACTTGTGAGCAGCGCACTCAGCTTCATTGGGACCTTTCAGGCCCAAAACAGCTAAGGCCCAAATGGAGCCAAATGCAGGTGAACATAGCCAAATGCAGGCGAATGGACATCTACCAGGGGGTGTGTCTGTGCGATGCTCCTTCACAAATGGCTGGCTAAAGGAATTGCATAGTGCGCCCGCAGATTGGGACGGGGATTAGGTAGGTTTTACTGGGGATTCACACAACTGGTCATCAAGGATGCCCTGGGGAGGGGAAATCAGGGGGTGCTGGAGTCTTATAGACTCCAAAGCCACTTGTGATTGGTTTTAGTTTGTTCCTCTTTAAAAGACCAGCAGCTTGCGACATTGGTTGCTGTCACCATGCAATCTTCAAATTAACGCTGCCCATGCTTGACTACAGGCCCTTTCACATAGGTGACCGCATTTGCACAGCAACAGCCTAATGCCTTTCCAGCAGCAATTTTGCAGAAAAGCAATAGTGATTCCAGTCTATTGAACTGGAATTGCAATCACTAATCACTACGTAATCACTGTGTAAAGGCGATTGCTATGTCCTTGGATATTGCATCAGATATAGATCAGTGCAGTGTGAACCGAGCCTAGGGCTTTTACTGAAGATATATACCACTGATTACAATGATCCTTTTTTACTGCTAATTCCTTGTAATTAGCTTGTATTTTCAAGCTAATGGCTTGAAAATACAGTGATACATAATGGGGGTTATTTAAGAAACGCTAACACCAGGTAGTGCCACGTAGCGCCTCGTAGCGTTGGGTGAACACCGGGCGCAGTATGTAAAAACCACATATATGAAAGTCAATCTGGTGAGCGCCTCTAATAGTGTCATGTAACGTCACACATATCACTAGCGGCGGCACAGTGTAAAGCACCGGCGCTGTGTGTTCTGCAGCACCATGTAATACCTGTCGCTTCGTAGCATTATCCCATACATTTCAATGGTGTTTTATTTGGTTGTGTATAAATAGCGTTTTCCTAAAGTAATGTTCTAAATTTTTGGTTCAAATCATTGTTTGACCTCTCCTACCCAGCAACCAAACATTTTTATTGTGATTTTTGTTTTGCAGAATTGTATGTGCAGTTCTGCCATTGCAGTGTCAGTGTTAAAACAATGTCATTCCATGTGTTTTCACTCTGGTGCTGGTGTATATGTGTTGAGAAAGGTGCTCGACGCTAGAGCGCCCAGTTTTAGAGCGACGACACTGGTTGTGTGTACTTTTTTTCTTAAATATGGGCTTCAGTGAGGAGTGCTGGATGCACTTAACTGGCACTACCTATCGATCGCTGCAGTGTTGTCCTGTTGTTAGATGTAGTGTGGACTTAGGTGCTTTGACCTCGGGACACCACCTTGCGTTCTCAATTGGCTCTGCAGTGGATCAGGGAGAGCACTTCTACAGCGCCCTGCACATATCACATTTATCAATGCTGGACAGTATAGTACAGTGCCACTTGTCCGGCCGCTAAGCCTGGTCACAGCGGCAGACACCCGCTTGCAGCGACCACTTGCGGAAGCTCTAAGCACCGCTACATAGACGATTACATGGCAATACGTGGTGCTAGTCTTAAATAAAGCCTCCATATTAATATACTTCAATATTTCTTTCACAAGTGTTTGGGTACCTCATCCAATCCTTTGTCAGTTCTCTTATGTTGCTTCAGTCCCTCCAGACTATAACCAATGCTCCATGTGTACATATACAATGAATTAATACAGTCACACGTTGTAAATAAAGCTAATAAAATAACTGCAAGAGTAGGAATCTTCTAAAATAACCATTCTACTCTTCAGTTCTATGCTCTGTTAGGTTTATATCATGCTTCTAAAGTAGTCAGCAGATGGACTTGAACAATAAAAACAGTTCATAAACTATAGGAGTAAATAATATAGCAGATTTTGATGGGCTAGAATTTATATGCATGCTATTGCTGAGCGAGTCGCTGAGTTGAGAAATGTATCCCTAAATATAGGAAAACAAAAAAGAGCTTAAAAAAGAAAAATACAAAACCACCTTGAATAAAACAATACTGCAGGAAAACCTTTAAAATGGAAAGGAACAAGACAAAATGGTTCTTCTCATTAAGCAGATGCGAGAAGCCAGATCAAAGCAAAGCATGAAATAACTGCATTCCAACACTGCAACCGGAAGTGAAGCCCACGGACAGATGGAGAGCTAATGTTCTGCTCTGCTGAAAGCCATAAAGCATGATAACATCGCTCATGACAGGTGGCACACCTGCAGACGCCATGGAAATAGTGCGGTTTAAACAAATTCCACCCTAAAGAAGAATTAGGTCCCTGATTTCAGACAGGCACATCTAACTTTTTAGAACAAAAAAATGCAAACTAATATTTATTTATATAAGTTAAATGCCCTTATATAATCTGTGTTAGTGAAGCTTAATTATCTCTGAAAAAGAGGAAGCTGAAGAAACTACAGTATATAACTAGATTCTGCAGCGAGACAATATTCAATTTAGGACACTGCATATGTTAATGCGGAACACTAATAAGGCAATAGAAACCATTCTTAAAAGAAGAATACTAAAATCAACCACACCAAAGGCAAGGCCTTCTTTAGAATGTATCATAGCTATATGTGTTTTGGGAATTCTTACCAGGTTGAGAGCGGATTAGCACTATTACTTCATGTGGAAAACATTCATTACTCCTATATTTTCCCTAGCAGCTAGAAGACCCATTTTATTTATTTGGACAAAATATAAAAACAACAGAGCATATAATTTGACCATACTATCTTTTAAATTTAGAGCATAATCTTGCAAACTTTAGAAGAAGGTAAATCATTAAAGGTACTAGCACCCAATAGTTCAATATTTCCAAAATCAAGGTCTTAGTTCTTTATTACTGGTGAAATAGTGAAGAAATGGATTTGGAGTATTTTGTTGTCTTTATCATTTACATAAGTTGTTATTGGTGATGGGACTTCTACTTTTAATTAATTGTCCATCTACTTGGTTCTATGGTGGGGGATTTACATTAAAGTGGACCAAAACCCATGGCCTTTGGCCACTTGATTCCTCCTCCCAGGGCACTCAGAATGGGGATTCCCCACTGTGTGAAATCCCCAGGTGTACTGTACTACTACTTCTCTCCCGCTCCTAAGGCGCATGTGTGAGCAGTGCCGTACCCCCGCTATTTCTTGTGAATGGCCGGCGCGGGTGCACTCCATTAGAGGGTAGCGGCGATGCGGCCAATCAGTGGAGCCCATGCATGCGCAGTAGGACCGGGGAAAGGTAAGTTAGCTTGGGCATCCTAGGGGGTTTCACACAGTGGGGCATCCCAGATTGGGGTGCACTGGGGGCTAGGACGAAAACCCTGGATAGACAAAATCCTGGGTTTTGTTTAAGCTAAATTAAGCAATAGCTTACCTTTCATTGAGAGGCTGGAGTGCTTTGATTGCTCCTCTGTCTGTCTTCTTAGTAAGGAAATCACTTCCTCATTCAGCATTCAATTCCCACCCACCCTGCTGACCTGGTCCTTAAATCAACATTCAGTGGACCGAGAACAGAAAGACTCCCCTCTCTCTGCATCTATAAAACCCCCAACCTTCTCCCTCCTCTCAGATCACATGTGATCATATGTGCTGCCAGTAAAAGCTAGAGGCACAACAATGCGCTAATCTTTTTACTATGATATATATAAAGCACACAGTGTGCTTACATCACATCGCTGTTGCCACACTCACTGATTCTCGTCATTTTTTCTCTGCATCTCCAATGTTCTAATACTTTTACAAATAACTTTTAATTAAGGTTTGGGACAATGTGTAGCCTGAGACAATGGAACAACAGTTGGACTTGCCTTTAGTATAACTTTAATTAATGCTTTATTATTCAATAGTATTACACAGAACATCATTAGAAAGACGTATTTAAAAGACATGTTTATGCTGACATGATTCTTGATATTCCACCATCAGATCAAGGTTGACAATTAAAAATTAAAAAATGGTCTTCCTTTAGGATATATATATATTGAGATTCTCAATGGTATTTTAGTGCCTATAGTATAACCAAAAATAGTGTATCAGGTAACATAACGATATACATATTTTTTGTCCTTGTCATATCAAGTTACATTTTTTGTGTGTTTCGAATCAATCACACATGTATATGTTTCCATGGGAGATGTTGCTTTCATTGGGAATCATCTGAAGTCTCTTAAAAATAAGGCTGAATATCAAGGCCAAATTCCATTCTATGTAGAAAAGATGTATATAATGCAGGGTTTAAATGGAACAATAGGCTATTATTTCATTTCTACAAAATATGTGGGTTACACAAAATACATACAAACATAAAATACATTAAAGGAACACCACACAAGAAATGACTTTTATGTGTGCTAACTATAGATGGGAATAGCCAGGGAGTGCACTGAAGAAGGAAAAAAATACAGATGAAATCCCTAAACTTCAGGGAATGTCCATGGGGCTAAGAAAAGCACCAGCCCCCAGACTTTCTAAATAATCCACTATATAGTATATAGTGAGTTTGTGGACTCATGTGAATACTGGAGACCAGTGGGGTTTGCAAGGGCGGCAGGAACATGGTATAGTGCAAGGCCACCCCACAAACATCACTGGTAAACAGCTGTCACATGGGGCTGTATAGCTGGGTGAGAACATAGAAGCAGGTGAGTATCAGCTCCAGGAATCAGTGAGAATAAAGTGTAACTTAACTGTAATTAAACTGTAAGAGACACTTGTTTTCATTTTAACTTCTGTGAACACAAGATTAGGTGTCCTAAAATGAAGCCACTTGCTAGGCCAAGCGAAGAAATAACTTGTGTAACTGTGGCCCAAATGTTCCAGATCTGATGGAGGCTTCAGACCAATGTTGTGCTCTGACAAGTGTTTGCAGGATCTGTGTCAAGGCAATTGGTTTAAAAAAAATGAACGCTGTCCGCATTTTGCTGGAAGGGTTATAGATATGCAATGAAAAATTGATGCCCTACAAAGCAGCTTATAAAAAGGTGTGTTCCTTGAGGGCCAGCATCTGGCCTGTAGACAAGTCTTTGGTCAGCATCAGCAGTTTCAGAACAAACATTTCTCAAATGCTGTCTTATCAGCTGTGGACCAGCCATCTAAAACATTACCATTGCTAAAGCAAGTATAGGAATCTTCCTACATTTGTACTGATTCTGCTATGGCGGTAAAGAACAAACAGTATATTTTGTAAGCAGAAAGCCAAATTGCTTGGTAACAACATAGTAACACACTTAGATCTAGCTTTTAGAAAACAATAACAACTTACATTAGGGATGTGCTGCCCTGTAGGTTTTGGAAGTCAGAAGATCAAGCCAAAGCTGTATTACAGCCTAGATTGTTAGGAGGCGTATTGCGTATATATATATATATATATATATATATATATATATATATACACATCAGCTGAGAGGAGGGGTGACTTATACACTAAAACTGAATAAAACTCCCACCAAGCTTATGATTGTCTTCTCCTGGTAGGAATAAAATCCAAGGGTGCCAGATACAGATACAGGAGTGTATCAGGGGTGACAGAATCTGTCAAACCTGAATTGTCTTCTTTCTATTAAAAGAAGCATGCATGGCTGGATATTTCTTGATGTCGGGTGTACAGGTAACCCCTTGTATTTCTCTCACCTACTCTACCTTGAACTGCTTTTTTTGCAATGTTACAGCAGACACTGTTGTGTAATGTCTTGCACTGAGGTTGTCATGGCAAAAAGGTGGTGACCAGCACAAAAAATCCATGTCCCAGTGACAGCCCTCTGGTCAGTCTCACACTTCTCTTACGTCACTAACACATATGCTTAAAGTGGACCGTCACCCAGGGGTGATCGGCCCGGGAATCTATAAGATTCCCGGGCCGATCACCTCCCTCACCGCGGGACATCCGAGATCGGGATGTCCCGCGGTGAGGGACCCCCCCCAAAACCCCCAAAAAACTTACCTCCCCCGCGCTGTGTTGTCCGCCGCTGTCACCCGCTTGTCCGTCGGCGGTGATTGGTCAGCGCGGCCACGTGGGAGCGTGGTGAGGTGAGTTCAGGGGTGCCCCCCTGAAGTGGACCAAAACCCAGGATAGTCAAAATCCTGGGTGTTGGTCCACTTTAAGTATTCTGAAACCACCCTTTCCAAGACTGGATATAGATAAAACTATTCAGAGACAACTGTCATATTGCAAAGCGGTGTTCCCCAAACTTTCTTAAGGCCCACCGACAGGTCATGGTTTGTGGCTCTCCACATAGCTGCTTCTATAGCTCTGCTGAACTAAGTACTTCACCTGTGCATCTGTTTAGGGGACCTAAACGAAGAGGATTGGAGACCCCAGTTTCACACAAAAATGAAATCAATGTGAGGTTAGTATGGTATTAAAATGTCACCTTTCTTAAAGCATCCTGCACAAGCCTCTCTGACAGTGCCACCTTTCAAATGGGAACTAAGGGTAGTGCCTATGTGGATATGTGCAAGTGCTGCATTTTATTTTTTATTTTTTTTAATACTATGGCCTTGATTCACTAAGAGTTGAATTAAATTTATGAGAAAAAAGTCTGAGAATTTCACTTCTAGTGAATCGCCAGATAGGAAGACAATGAAAGTCAATGGCCCTTTTTTACTCCTGAAAAAAGTATTGAACGTTTTATCCCTTTTTACCTGTAGTAAAAAGTGCCATTGGCTTTCATTGTCTTCCTATCTGGTGATTCACTAACAGTGACATTCTCAGGCTTTTCTCTCATGAACTGAATTTGAGAGTTTTTTTCAACTCTTTGTGAATCGAGGCCTATGGATTAATAGTTGTGTTGCATACTCTATACCAGGGGTACTCAACCACTTCTTGTAAAGGTCCATTTACAGGCATCTGGTGAGAGGCGAAGGTCCGGACGGGGTGCTGTCAGGGGGGCTGGATAGTTAGAAATCAGCGCATTGGGGGCAGGCTGGGGGTGGATTATACCTTGGAATGCCACTTCCTGTCCGTGCAGTACTTCATATTGCAATGCTAGGTGCCAGGAGTCATGACACTGGCAGGGAGATAAACAACTACAACGCCAATCTGTAAAGGGGCAGCGCTGAGCATGGCAACACAGAAGCAACTAAGTGCCGGGCTGTAAGGGCAGGGGTCCAGAAATTTGGCACCAAGGTCCGCATTTGGACCCCGGTCCGCCAGTTGAGTACCGCTGCTCTATACCTTCTGTAAATCCAGCCCTACATATGATGTAATAGGAAGGGAATAGCTCAGCTTGAATGGCTCGTGCAATTAGCATTTAAATGTATTACTATTAATGTACTGGTGAAAGAGAAAAGAGCTTTTGAAAGCCTGTGATTTTAGATTTAACATTAAAGAACATCCTAAAGAGGAACAATGGCTGATTTGGGGGGCCCCACTGTGCGGGCCGCATCCCTATCTTACCTCAGCATGCATTTCTGCATGGTTGCTGCAGGTATACAGGGAATGAGCCAACAGCTCACAATCTTTTCAGCTTACTGGCTGCTCTGACATCGGACTAACTTAGGGGGTTATTTAAGAAGGGATAGTGTCTGGTGAACGCAGGGCGCTGTACGCAAAACCACATTTAAGTAAGCAAATCTGGTGAGCGGCATGCACCATGTAGCGTCACATGTATTACTAGAGTCGGCTCAGTGTATAGCACCGACGCTCTAGGCTCAAGAGCGCCATGTAGTACCTGTCGCTCTGTAGCGCTTTCCCATACATTTCAATGGGCTTTCATGCTGCTGCTCAAATCATTGTGTGACCTCTCCTGGCCTGCAAACAAACACTTTTATAATTTTTTTTTACTTTTTATATTTTTATGCAGAACTGTATTTACAGGCTCTCACACCATTTGGTTTGAACTTTGTAGCATGTAGTTTGTAAAAGGTCTTTGTACAGTATGATTTACCTTGTCTGTAATTATTATAATTCAAGAAACTAAAGACGATAGCGCTAAATAAACCAATAATTATAATAACAATAATAAATCCTTTTCACATCTTCCCTCCCCCAGCAGCATACCTGTTGGATAGTGTCCATTTAAGAGATAAACTTGATTGGGTGTCATGCTAAATATTTGACGCCAGTGTGTGACTTGCAGTGTGGATTGCAACCTACATCTTTATGAGCTTTTTCGTGTTTAGACACAAAAAAGTGCAAATAAAATGTTATTCTAACTCCCCCTCCCCCAAAGTTACCTGTGATGGGGCATTTTTACAGGTTGTATATCATTTTCCCAATGAGGCAAGGATATTTGTTTGGAAACAAGAACCCTATGGGCTATGCAGAACCAATGGTTACATCTTTAGCATAGCCCATAGGGTGATGTTTCCAAACTTTAAAAATATATCCTTATATCACTGGAAAATTAATGTACCTAAACTATAAAAATGTGCCATCACATATACAGGTGAGTTTTGGACATGTAGCACAAAGACTTTTGCACTTTTTTTGTGTGTTATTGTCAAAAAGCTCACCGAGATGCAGGTTGCAATCCACACTGTAATGCACACCGTCACACTGGCTTCACCAAATATTTAGTATGACCCCCAGGGTCTACCTGTAAAGTTTCTTTACCTATATTGGTATGTCTTTTTATCTTTGATATACCTCTTGAGCTGTAAACAGCCATTATCACTGCATTTGCATCTGTGATTTGGAAGGCAATGATTCATAAATCTTGAATTCTTTGTTTACTTCAAAGTGCATTGTGCTGCTGAGCACAGGAGTGACCAGGAGACAGGGTGATTTCTATATATCATGTCCAGCAATAAAATATCGGCACAAGTCAGGACAGCTCCTGAAATCCCATGCAAAGGCATATGCACAAGAGAGTGTAATAAATAACAGCACCTCCTTTGTTGTGGTGTCAGATCATGTTCCACATGTGAATGGCTGACAAACTAGCTATTTTTCTGCTGTCTCTGTTTGTATATATGAGTCTGTGTCTGTCTTCATACCTGCAGAAAGCGACAAGCGTAGAACAGGTGCAGCTTCCGGTCCCTGTTCCACATCGCTGCTTCTATTCATTCACCAGGGAGATGCGGACACAGCGCTGCTTCTGTGAGCCATTTGTCTCCCTAACATAAACATCAGGCTCTTTAACACAAGTCTTGAAATCTGTACTGATTTGTGTTTTATTGCAAGAGGGAAAATCTATGTTTCCCATTCAATAATAGAGGTAAAAATGGCTTGAAATGCCTAATTGCCTACTCATCTTACTTATCTCCCAAGCTCCAGGGGTGAACCCAAACAATGTTGATATGGCCAACAAGCTATTTCTATCCAGCAATAATTTCAAACATTCAAACATTCATGTCATGATGCAATTTATAGATATACCAAACTGCTATGTGTATTTATTTTACTAATTCATACCATGCTCAGATTTTCCACAGAGCTGTACAGAGTACATTGAAAAATAGAGGGAACTAGAGAGAGAAAGCATAAAGGACTGATTGTTTACGTCACACAAGTCAAATATGGGACAGTTATAGCAAAAGGATATTCATGTCAGATTGTTGCATCATAAATATCACTTTACTCTCAGATCACCATTGGTGAAATGGTACGCTTGTGTTTAAAATTATTAAAATTAAAAAACACCCCATCATTGAATTTGGGTGTTTCATTCAGCCCCATTGCCACAGGCGTGTACAATTAGGGCTTCCCTATGCAGTCTGTCTTTATAAACATTTGTAAATGAATGGCTTGTTCTAGATATCTCAATTAATTCTAGCATGATACTGTAATGGCATTGCAGATCATGAAATTACTTTCCTCCTTGATATTCCACAATCACTGGAAAAGTGGATACATTTAGCAATAACAACAATGCGGCCTTGTAGTGACAAACTACGTATAGTTACAAATCTGGGTCACTCCGTGCTAAAGCCCATAGTGTAAAAAATGACAAAGCTCTGCTGACTCAATAAGTGCAAAATTCCAACCCCCCTAGGAAGTAAGCCTTATATTTCTAACAGTATGTTGAACATAGGATGGAGTGCTGTAAAGCGCAATGCCACGGCTGGACTTGAGGAGCAGTGGAAATGTGTTCTGTGGAGTGCCACGGCTGGACTTGAGCAGTGGAAATGTGTTCTGTGGAGTGCCACGGCTGGACTTGAGGAGCAGTGGAAATGTGTTCTGTGGAGTGCCACGGCTGGACTTGAGGAGCAGTGGAAATGTGTTCTGTGGAGTGATCAATCATGCTCCTCTATCTGGCAGTCTGAAGGATGAGTCTGGGTTTGGTAAATGCCCGAATCTGCCTGAATGCGTTGTGTAAAACGAAAGGTTTGGAGGAGCACAGATAATGCTATGGGGTTGTATGTGTAGGGAAATCTGATTTCTTCCGCACATCAAGACATTTTGGACAATCATATTTGGGAAGCTTTTTAGGAACAGTTTGGTGAAGGCCTTTTTCTGCTCTAGCATAGCTTTACAAACCAAGCCTCATAAAGGAAGACCACGCCAAAAAGAAAGATTTTGAGCCAATTCCTGGAGGTTTTTCTGCAATAATGCTATTCAGATTTTTAATAAAGATAAATTCAACCAGAATATGGTCAATTCAGTCCAGTTCTAGAGTGAAATAAGAACCCCCCTTTAAAGTGGGCCAGCTGTCAAAAATGCATGTTGGTCTGCATTTGCAGCAAATGCGATCCTAATTTTGGATGCTTGGATCCCTCAATTACCTATTCTGGCTCCTGTGCCCACATGACTATCGGTGGCCAATCGAGTTCACCAGGTGAATAGGTACACAGTGTTGTGCAAGTCATTCAGCAAACCCAATTGGTCAGCAGTGGTAATAATGTGGCAAACCAAAGCTCAAACATGGAAGTACATCTGCCTCGTATCAGGCATGCATAGGGTATTCCCTATGGGGCCTTTCAAATAAGAATGCCCCCCACCCTTCTGCGGGACTAAACCTGCCAATAGTCATTTTCGACTGTTGATCCAGTTTAACTGTAGTAAAACATCCTTGTACATAGCGCTAGAGTTCTCTCACTCCAAAACTACAATATTTCATAAAATACTTTTACGACTGTTTTGTAATGCTACCATATGTTTTCATTTCAGGCAGATCTGGAAGACTTTGGCTGCATTAGTTGCTTTTCCAACACCAGAACACAGCAGTAATGGCTTCATAAAAAAAAGCCCTCAGTCAGATTTTGATTTGTCGGATCACCATCATTTACCAATAGCGTGTGAGGGCCCAACCATAATATTGTATTCTAATTTATCTTAAAGAACAATCTTGGCAATCTGATTTAGAATAGTGCAGAATAGTGCATTTTTCAACCTTGGTGAAAGTACAGGTTTGGCAGTTTATCAAGAAGAAAAAACAATTGTCACCAGCAGACCTTCATTAGGAAGGCTGCAAATATTTACTGCTTGATGCAATGCCTGTTAAACTGGCTTCCATTAGACACACCACCCGCATCCCATACTAATAACCCTTTACCCCTGCTACCAACAACCCAAGCTAGGGTTCTTCTTTGAAGAAAAGACTCAGCACTGAAATATGTAAGCAAAGGAAATGGTGGGAGGGCAGAAAGAGGTCAAAAGAAAGCCTGTGTATTTAGTAGAGGCTTCCCCATTTTGCATTAGGCTGATAGGCTGTGGTCCACCTTAGCAGCTGAACAGCTGCAAAACAGGTGCAGAAAAAACAGATAAATGCAAAAAAATCTAAAAGTAGCAGGACAGCTTTGACACTTCACCTTCACTTCATGGCTGAATAGGTATCTGCCAGACAGCACTGTGTGTAGCACTGTTCTTTTCACATCATTATACAACACCTTGGTCTTTTTTATGTTATATGTAGGCACGTTTCATTAGTGCTTTAGAGAACACACAGAGCCATTCATTAGTCCATGCCCCTCATGGGAGTTTACACGCTAATATCCCCACCACACACATCTGTAGTTACCTACCAGTAGGTTTGTATACTTAAATGGTAATGAGAAGGGGAAATTAGCCCTGTGTATGTTAACAAAACAATGTGCTCTGAGTGCATCTGGATTTGCTGCAGAAAGGCAACCTAGAACTAGCAATGCTGTTGAGACAGCTATTTTTACCATCCAAATCAGTCATCAGGAGAAGAGCCATCAGTACCCCTGAATATGTTCAGCGTATCCCTTTGAGCAAAGTGTTCAGGAAGAGTCATCCTTCTAGGAATCCCTGAACATCCAGTCCTGTCTCTGAAGATTCCTCATCCACAGAGCTATCCCTAGCAAGCCAAACTCAGACGGATTCCTTCCGTTTTCTGCCCATCACCATGCTCCCAACCCCATCACACACTTCTTAGTGCTAAAATATTTTTATCAAAAGATACACTTAGTCTGCCTAGTCTCTGAACTAAAACTGATTGTGCTGCCTGCATTTTCTCCACTTCAAGTCATGTAATATATACAATACATTAGATGCTGTTGGTAAAGTTTAGTGAAAGAAAGTTCCGATTCAGTATGTATATGATACATCCAATAAAACTGATATTGAAATGAAACCTGAAAAAAGAGATCTGGGGTTCTAAAGGTGAGACCCTCTAAACAAACAAGTCTTGGGAGCTAGACACCACCAATGGGCATACATTCAACACCCATGTGGATACAAGCATAACCTGATACCCAACAAAGTGGCAGATAGACATACAGGGGCACACCTACAATACTGGCCCGGAGCTCCAGATCCCCCGCCCCCCCTTCACCCGGGAGCCCTGATTCACCAATATTGAAAGAAAAACACTGGAACAGCAGTTATACAGACCCCCCCAGGTAAAAATCATGGGTGCTGCCCTGGACATACACACACAGAATGTGCAGCCAATGCCAGTATCAGCAGCCTGTATACAGAACAGAGTGCACCATGCGCACAGCGTAATGGTGTTTGGGGGGAAGTTGAAGCTTCTTTGTCTCCAGATAGAACAAAGCACTCTTGGGTGACACCGGCCTCACCTGCAGCTGGCGGGCTCCTGGCTCCTCAGCTCCAGGTTCTCAGAGTGTGAAAAAGCCCTGGGTGTCATGTCAGGCTGAGGACACTGCTATCCACACACCGCTGGCCAGCAGGGACTAACATGTTCCAGGCTGCACTGTGTCGTTGTCGCCAATCATCCTTCAGGCAGAGTGCACCGTGTTTGCTTTCTCCCTTCTGATGCCATTCACATGGCAGCGTATTCTAGTGGCTGCAATCACCTCGGTACATGCGAATGTCTCCTGCTGCCCGGGAATGAATAGAGACAGGTCCAGCTGCAGGGAGGAGGGGAAGCAGCCCTCCCGGTGGGTGTGAATCCATTTCTGTTAAATGATGTGGATTCTACTAATCACCACAGCAAAAGGAGGTGCTGTGATTTTGTACACACGCTTGTGCATTTCCCTTTGCAGGAGATTTCAGGAGTTGTTCAGATTCATGCAGTGCAGATATTTTATATCCACACATATGATATATAGAAACCACCATGCTTTATAGCCACTTCGGTGCTCTGCAGCACAATCCACTTAGAAAGAAACAAAGCATGAAAGATTTATGGAAAAGGCATTGCCCTGCAACTCACAGATCCACATGCATTCTATAGGGTTATATGCTCATTCTACACATTGTATTACACAAAATACATACATTGCACATGTGTGTACAACTCCAGATGGTGCTATGTGAAGGAAGGAGAAATCCTGCCTAATTTGATGAGGAGCTAGGAGGTAAATAGTAATCACCCCCAGAAAGGATGACTAACATTTTACTCTATATACAGATTATCTAAAAGATATTTCTTCATTCATGTCATCTCACTCCAAAAATACAATCACATCCATTTCTTTCTCAAGCACGACAAGACTAAAGTGCATGGCCAGATCATATCCCAGAGAGAATACTGAAACGCTCTGTTTTGTGTTCCACCAACAAACAGACTGGCATTCCTTCAATCTATTTTGCTCTGCTGCTCGCCTCATTGACTCCCCCCTCCTTGCTTCTCCAGTGCTTCTACCCTCACTGCAGTCGTTGGCTGCCAATATTTCAGAGAAGTCAGTTTAAAATTGTTACCTTAAAATCTCTCCAGCCAAGCCTTGTCTTATGCTTATCAGAAAGAACCAACCTAAACACAGTCTCCACTCTGCCCATGGCCTCCTCCTTACTCTGATCACATCCTTGTCATTGTCAGGACTTCTCACAGGCCACTTCACTTAGAGGGTGATTTACTAACCAATTTGCCTATCTTCACCAGGCATTCACCCACATTTTTTGTGAGTTTGCCACATTTACTAAGAAAAACATGGCATTTTTGCCAGGCGATGTCCAAGTTTGCTGTATTTACGTCTAGTTCATTGTAGCGTGGTGAACCTTTTCAGTTGTCCAGCTGTTATCAGCAAATCCCACATGAATCAATGCTATTTTAAGCAAGATTGTCTCTTTAGGTAATTTTTTCATCTGTCACTGATATTTCGAGCGTAAAGGTCAGATAGATAACCAGCATTGGAGAAACAACTAATAAAGCCGTTTTCACATTACTTTTTTTTTTTATTACATTTTTCATATAAGGCTTTTCAAACAACCAAGACAATCCCAAGACACCACACATATATTCTGTAGTATTGTAAGTGTGTTTTCAGCAAGTAAACTAAACTAAATCCACCACAGTAATTCGCATGATTTTACCAAACTATTTTTTTCTAATAAATCCCACTCATTTTGACCAGCGAATTGCAGCAAAAACACAGCAAAACACCAGCAGATAGTTGTCCCCTGTGTCTCTGCTACAATTATAGTACATTTTCAAAATGTATTCACTGTATTTCAAGTGTATCATTTGTCCACATTTTCTATTTTGTATAGTGTCACAGAAGAGGGTGTAAAACAAAATTTACAGCAGCATCTAACGGCTGTTTTTTTGTTATTGAAGTAGGAATTGTCTAAGTTTAAATGTAACATATGCTCCCTATATTAGATAGGAGTTCCTCTTTCCACATTCCTTGAGCGTAAAGTTTTTATTTTTGTTTACTCCTTGAGTTCCGGGGCATGTGGCATGCAACACTAATCTTTACAGGTGTTGGCTTCCTGGCAGTGAACCATAATAGTAGCTAATTCTGTTTTCCCAAGAATGCAATTTACATCTGGTGTTTCATTTTTTAGAGTCTTAAATAATGACTCCATGGATAGCAGTGTGTTTTGATTTTCTATTAATCGAATCTATGTGCAGTGTTTCATATTGTGGCGTCTTGAATATTGACCTCGAAGTGAGGTATCGCTGCCATTTTTTTGCGGACCATTAATGGAAAGCCTTCCCACAGCTTCTCAATTAATCTTATTTAGGATAACATGTTTTCTAAGGGGTCCAAGAGGTTTAAACTGGTCCTACATTTCTGATTTTGTCAAAGGTTTATTTAATAATTTTGCAGATGAATTTGGCTGTGTATGTTTTTATCACGCTTTCCAGGTTTCCTGGTAAAGCCACAACAGATTTCACACTTTCTGTATGCTTAATTAGAAAAAACACTAAAGAAGCAAATGCCCAGGACCAGATGGTATTCATCCCCATGTGTTAAGGGAATTGTATAAAGTATTAGACAAGCCACTCTTTTTAATTCCATAATGTTAGGGACTGTTCCACAGGATTGGCGCAAAGCAAATGTGGTGCCAATATTCAAAAAAGGGTCTAAAGGGAAACCTGGGGACTATAGTTCCAAGCTTTTTGAAGGCTTTCTAAGAGATGCCATTGTGAAGTATCTTTGTGAACGTGAGCTTATCACTCCTTATCAGCATGGATTTATGAGGAATCACTCCTGCCAGACAAACCTCTTCAACTTTGATCAGGTAAGTTCAAGATTGGATCAGGGTAAGTCATTGGATATCATATATATTGACTTTTCTGAAGCATTTGATACTCTGCCATATAAAAGACTGGTAAAAAAGATGAGAATGCTGGGACTGGGGGAAAATGTGTGTACATGGGTAATTGGCTAGGAAACATAGGGTGGTTATAAACGGTACATAATCAGATTGGGTCACCATTACTAGTTGAGTACCACAGCGGTCAGTGCTTGGCCCAATTCTTTTTAATATATATATCTTAGAAATTAGGTAATGGGTTAAACAGTGAAATATCAACCTTTGAGAATAATACTATGCTGTTTAAAGTGGACCAACACCCTGAGGTGATCGGCCCGGGAATCTATAAGATTCCCGGGCCGATCACCTCACACACCGCGGGACATCCGAGATCGGGATGTCCCGCGGGGTGTAAACCCCCCAAAACCCCCGAAAAACCTTACCTCTCCAGCCGCTGCTTCCGCCGCCGCCACCGCCGCCTCACTCGCGCTCCTCTAGACGTGCGCGCGCCCGCGCCGGCCGTCTCTGAATGGCCGGCGCGGGCGCGCACACGTCAAGAGTGACGCGCGGGAGGCGCCGACGAGCAAGCTGCTTGTCCGTCGCTGTCAATCAGCTTGTCCGTCGGCGGTGAGGTACGTTTTTTGGGGCTTTCTGGGGGGGTTTCACACAGCGGGGCACCCCCGATCGGGGTGCCCCGGGGAAGTGGACCAATACCCAGGATAGTCAAAATCCTGGGTGTTGGTCCACTTTAAACGGAAGAGGAAAACATGCAGCTACAAACTGATTTAGTTTGGGCAGAAAAATGGCAAATTAATTTTTATACAGATAAATGTAAGGGTATGCACATGGGCAGGACAAATTGGTGCCGTTATTACACACTAAGGCTTTGATTCACTAAGAGTTGAAAAAAGTTCTCATGGTAGTAAAAGATTCAATTCATGAGAAAAAAGCCTGAGAATTTAACTTTTAGAGAATCACCAGATAAAAAGACAATGAAAGTCAAAGGCACTTTTTTACTCTTGAAAAAAGTATTGAACTTTTTACTCCTTTTTATTCTGTAGTAAAAAGTGTCGTTGGCTTTCATTGATTCTCAGACTTTCTTCTAGACTTTCTAGTGATTCTCAGACTTTTTTCTCATGAATTGAGTTTTTTACTACCATGACAATTTTTGTTTTGCTGGGTAAGATCATGGGGAGCATCATGAGGTGCCCATGACCAGAGCATCATTTACCCCTGTATAAGTCACTGGTCAGACTCCATATGGAATATTGTATACAGTTCTGGGCACCAGTGCATAAGAAAGACATCAGAACTTGAGTGTGTTCAAAGACAAGCCACTAAATTAATAAATTGAATAAAGGGACTAGATTACTCTGGAAGATTGTCAGTTAGGTTTATTCAGTTTGGAAAAGAGATGCATGAGGGATAACCTAATCACTAAGCATAAATATATCCAGGGTCAATAGATCTGTCCCAAAATCTATTTAAAGCCAGGGCTGTAAAACTTGGGGTCATCCACTAAGGTTAGAGGAAAACACTTCTTGCATCAGCATAGGAGGGGATTATGTACTGTAAGAGCAGTTAGACTATGGAACTTTCTGCCAGAGTAGGTAGTCATGAGGAAAATACACTAGTGACCTGGGTGCCTTCCTTGCATGTAATAATATTACCAGCTCTGGCTACAAGACCACTAATAAACAGGCTGAACTGGGTAGACTAAAGTCTTTTTTCAGTCTTACATACTATGCTACTTTCAAAATATGCTGTTCTATGCTATCCCTGCATAATAATTACGTGGAGCAGGTTTTAAAGGTCTACTGTATCTGCATTAGCAAGTATAATGTTTTTGAGTAGATACACAGCTGATAGCACCACATTGAGTAAAGTTTGTTCTGGAACTGCTGATGCTGACCCAAGAGTTTCTGGCCAGATTCTGGCCTTCAAGGAACACACCTTTCTATAAGCAGCTTTGTATTGCATATATTATTCATTGCATATCTGTAACCCTTCCAGCAAAACTCAGCCAGCTTTTATTATTTATAAACCACTTGCCTTGAAACAAATGCATCAAACACTTGTCAGAGTACCACGATGTTGGTAATTATAATCTACCTGATTAGTCACTATATAAAGGGAACCTCTATGCAAATATGCCTGAAGGCCCTTTAGACTAAATCAAGTGGTGGAATGTCGATTTGCCCCACCAGGCACCCAGCATTCGGTGCCCCTCCTTCCCAGTACACCCACTCCCACACTCCGCACCCACCAGCACTGGACACACACACCCCACACCCCCACGCCCCTCTGGGCACTCAGCCCTTCAGTAGTTCTTAAAGTGGTTTCTCATCCACCAGGTTTTGGTCCACTTTACAGGACCCCCCAGTTAGTCTAGTACTCTACTACATCTTTTGCAGGGGCGAAGCAGGGGGAGCATTTGCCCCGGGTGCAGCAGGTCAGGGGGGCGCCAAAGGGGGGCCTGAGCACAGTTGGGGGGTCCCATTTCAAATCTTCGCCCCAGGTGCCAGAAAGCCTAGCTACTCCTCTGTCTTTGGCAATCTTACGGCACATGTGCAGGCTCTCCTACAATCAGAATAGATTGCCGGGTGACTCCAGGCAGAATCAGAATGAATTGTGTCATCCAGCACTCCATTCTGAATGTGCCAGGTACCTCCCTCTGGTGTTTCCTGATAGCTAATGCACATCCATGCCCGCCACGATGGGGCCCTGTTCATGCACCATTGGATTGCTGGATCAGTAAAGATACTAATAGGGGTTTCACAGAGCAGGGCATTGTGGATTGGGATGCCCCAGAAACATTGCCCAGCCCTGTAGTCTTTTTAGATGAAAGGTTTTCGGTCTGCTTCAAGGGCCTGTTTTGGGAAACCCCAACACCATGGTCTAAGGCTACTGAAGAGAGTGGGTGAAAGGTGATTTCTGTGGGCCTAACCCCTCATCCACAGAAATCACCACAAAATTTGGTCCAGGATATTTGTTTCTTATCCTCTCCCTCTAAATCCTGGGTGCGTCTTATGATCAGGGGTGTCATATAGTGCGAAGACTGCGGTATATAAACCTTAATTTCCAATTGCACAAGTCTCTGCATTCATGTCCCCTGAGCAATTCTTCTAAAGCATGTAGATGCTTTTACCCATCATGCAATGCTTTCATGCTTAATGCTACCATTTCCAGACAGCTATCTCAGAGGACAGGCAGTTGAAGGCACACACCAGGTTTTCTTTCTTCCAATATAGGAAAACAGCAAGCTTAGCTGATCTTTGTTTCACAGGGGATATATATGTAACCCCTCTGCTTGCTACCTTGCATGTTTTTACTATTTTTTTTATATTATGTTAATTTTTATTTTTTGCAATAGAGCTCCTAATTGTGCTACCCACAGACCTGTATTACATAGATGGATGAGACAACTCTCAATATGCTCAGTTTCAAAACACCAAGGAGTAAACCTGCACAAAATAATGGGCAGTAATTAGCTTTTGATTTCAGATCTGTAATTCGGCTTACTGCCACACAAACATTGCACATATGATCAGACATCAAACATAGAAAGTTGACAGCAGGAGAACACATGGTACATCTAGAATGCCCCTCCAAACATAAGATCAGCTTATGAGCATCTCATTTCCCCCTATACATCCCAGAATATCTGAAAACTCCATATACCCCATTCAGCACATCCCATGCACCCCTACCACTGAAAGGCTGTTTTTCCAAAAGGGATATCAAAGTAACAACCTGCAAAGCCTCCTTCAATTCTCAGACACAATATACCACCACATACCACAAAGGCCACCAAGATTACTAATATAGCACTCACTGTGTTGCTCTAGAGGTGCCTGTACCTATAAGGCCCCTTTCACACCAGATTGCACTGGAATAGAAATACTGCAACGTGTCACAAGAAAATGCAGCCTGTAACAGTAAATGAGCCCTTTCACATCTGTGCACTGCGTTTTGCCCACAGGGCAACTGGATTGTGCTGTAGAAGTCTATGGGCAACACAGCTAAAGCAAATCTCCACTATACAGCAATTTTCCAAACAATCCCAAGTCATTTTGGGAGACCTTGGCAACTCCAAATGTACTTCTCTAAACAAACCCTGGACAAGCCCCCTATAACTCAGGGGTGACATCTGAATAGTCCTTGCATTTACCATCACAAAGTCTCTCATTAAAAGTTGACCATTGCAAGCATTGCTAAAAAAAACAGTTGGTTCACAGAGGCATAGCTTTCCACTACAATGGAAGGGATGTCAGGATTCGAGCGCGCCAGGCAAGGCCTAGACACACCCCTGAATCGTATTGACTAGAGCCGACATAGCCGCATCACTGTGCCAGATTTTAGTCATAAATATAACAAAAGTATCCCTCTTCTGGCTACCCAAAGTTGCTTATCTGACAGTCTGCAAGTTCGATCCCGAGAAGTTTTGCGGGCTACTTTCATCCGGTTTCATTACTGTTGGCTCAGATAGCGATTAAGCACCCCCCCCCCCCCGCCTTGCTGTGGGTCGCTGCTGAAATGGTAATGTGGGAACAGGCTCTCTCATTGATTGGCAGCAGGAGGCACGTCATGAGAACATCCCATGCTAAAGTCAAACTACTAAGTAAAGCGAGGGAAGAAGTGATGCTTGCTGTCAGCGCTTAGACTTAAGGACAGGAGCCTGCAGGACTTCATCTTCGTCTGGACTTTTGGTAGAATGTACTAGGAACAGGGAAATCATTATCACCTAACATGGGGTTCCTGTGACTCTTACAATATTTTGTAACACAGATGGCTTTTCTGGTGGGTTTCTCAAAACTCTATCGTATCTAAAATAATAAACAAAATCTGACCTGGTTTTGGCTTTAAAGTGGAACAAAATGTGACTGGCCGGCTATTGGCCTTCTCCTGGGGCATCCCAAATCTGTATGCCCTACTGTGTGACCCCCCCAGCACAGCAAAATGTTGGGGATGTGGCCCTTCTCACTCGAGACTGCTGTAAACAGAGTAGTGCGCCGAACATTTAATATAGCAAATGGCTCTGATTGGATAAGAGCCTGAGAATTCTACGTAGGACCGATCAAAATTAAAGAGAGACTATGGCCTGAGTGACCACCCTAGAGTATCAGCCGATTCCTTTTACCTGGGCCATCCTTATTTGGGATGCCCCGCTATGCGAATATCATGGGAACGCCATGAATCCTTACATCCTATGGTCATGTGTAGCCCAAATCCTTGCTAAACCTTTAACTTGGGTGCATGCATGTGGCAGGCTTTTGTGAATGGCTGGTGCGGGTATGCTCCTCAGACAGAGGTGAGTGGGGATGCAGCCAGCAGCGTGATTGCTCCATTCAGCTTGTTCAACCCTCTGACATCAGAATGTCTAGCAGAAGCTGAATAGCGCAAAGTGTGCTGATTGGCTGCATGCCCTCACCACCCTTATTTTGCGAATCAACGCTTAACAAGAAGTGTTTCCAGGAGGGCTGGATAAAAGCCCTTTCGAGGCTGCTAAGTTTTACTGCTTGAAGTATTGCATGCAGGTTGTTTTTACTGCCAAGCTGGACTTTTTATCAAGCTGTAAGTTCACTTGCAAAAATAAAGTAGTAGACAGCAATGTATGGAGCACTACTGTTCTTTTCACATCATTAAAAAACACATTTTATATGTAGGCACACATTTCATTAGTGCTTTGCAGAATACACAGAGCTATTCATTAGTCAATGCCCCTCAGTACCCAGGATGAGAGACGTCAATACCCAGGATGAGAGCCATCAGTACCAAGGAAAAGAACTATCACTACCAAGGAAAAGAACCATCAGTACCCAGGAAAAGAACCATCAGTTCCCAGAAAGAAAGCCATTGGTACCCAGGAAGAGAGCCATCAGTACCCAGGAAGAGTGCCATAAGTACCCAGGAAAAAAACAGCAGTACTTAGAGGACAGCCATAAGTACCTAGGAAGCGAGTGATCAATACCCAGGAGGACAGCCATCAGTACCCAGGAAGAGGGCCATCAGTACCCAAGAGAGCCATCAGTACCCAGGAGGAGAGCTATCAGTACCAAGGAGGAAAGCCACCAGTACCAAGGAAAGAAAACAGCAGTACTTATAGGGCATCAATACCTTGGACGAGAGCCACCAATATACAGGAACAAAGCCACCAATACACAGGAAGAGAGCCATCAATATCCAGGAAGAGAGGCATAAATACCCAAGAAGAGAGCCATGGGTACCTGGGATGAGAGCCATTAGTACCCAGGATCGAAGCCATCAGTACCAAGAAAAAAGAAACAGCAGTACTTAAAGGACATCAATACCTACGAAGAAAGACATCAATACCCAGGAAGAAGGGCATCAATACCTAGGAGGGCAGCTATCAGTACCCAGGAAGAGTACCATTGGTACCCAGGAAGAGGGCCATCAATACCCAGGAGGAGAGCCATTGGAACCCAGGAAGAGAGCTATCGGAACCCGTGGGAGAGCGATCGGAACCCAAGAGAACAGCAATTAGTACTAAGGAAGAGAGCGATCAGTACCAAGGAAGACAGCGATCAGTACCCAGGAAGAGAGCCATCAATATACCAAGGAGAACAGCCATCAGTACCCAGGAAGAGAGCCATCAGTGCCCCTAAATATATTCGGCATATCTCTGACAGCGTAGTGATCTGGACAAGTCCTCCTTCTAGGAATCCCTGAACATCCAGCCCTGTCTCAGAAGCTTCCTCCTCCACACTGCTCTGCTCTGCTCTCCCCTGCAAGCCAAACTTAGTGAGATCCCTCCATGTTTCCTGCTCATCACCATGCCCCCATCACTCACCTCTTGGTGCTAAAACATTCCAGCAAGACACACTAAACATCACTAGTCTCTGATGTTCTGCATGCATATACTCTGCTTGATTGTCTCTAGACACATCTCATAAATGTAATAAACACAAAGAAACACAAGCTGCCGGTAAAGTTTAGTGAAAAGAAAGTTCAGATTTACTAGGTAAATGATACATCCATTAATACTGATGAGACCCGAGCAGAAGAAAATAAACCAACAAAGAGACCCTTGAAATAGAAGGTAATAGTAGTTATCGCCATGATGAGCATACACCCACCCAGCACCCATGGGCAGACAAGCACCCATGCCACCTAAAGCTATCTAGACAGACACAATAAGACACGTATATGGTACTGCCATGGCACACAGCAGTATATAGTCACACACAGCAGTATATAACACAGCAATATATAGCCACACACAGCAGTATATAGTCACATACAGCAGTATATATAACACAGCAATATATAGCCACACACAGCAGTATATAGTCACACAGTAATATATAATCACACACAGCAGTATATAGCCACACACAGTAATATATATTCACACACAAAGCAATATATAGCCACATCACAGCAGTATATAGTCACACAGTAATATATAGTCACACACAGTAATATCCAGTCACACACAGCAATATATAGTCACACAGTAATATCCAGTCACACAGCAATATATAGTCACACAGTAATATCCAGTCACACAGCAGTATGTATGAGCAGCCCTGTGTATACAGAGCGGAGTGCGCAGTGTAACGATTGTGTGTGGAGAGAAGCCGATGCTTCTTTGTCTCCCGATAGAACAAAGCTTTGCTCCCGGGTGACACCGGCCTCACCTGCAGCTGGCGGGCTCCCGGCTCCTCAGCTCCTGGCGCTCTCAGTGTGGAGGAGCCCCGGCTGCCGTGTCAGGCTGGGGACGCCGCTCTCCTCACGCCGCTGCCCAGCGGGGACTGACATGTTCCTTGCTGCACCGTGTCGTGCCGCCGCCACTCATCCTGCAGACAGAGCTTCCTCCCCTCTGGAGACATTCACATGGCAGCCTATGCTACGGCTGCTCTTGCCTCATGCTGCCCGGGAATGAACAGACACAGGTCCAGCTGCAGGGAAGGGGGGCGGCTCTCTCCCATTACCCGAGCTGTGCGCCGCGCCACCGCCCCTCTCAGCCGCTGCCTTGTTCAGCCCTCAGCATGGTGGATATTCCGCACCCGCCCTAGAGGAGCCCTGTGACCTGTGCGGGGCTCTGCCTCTCCCTATGCCATTGCCCACAGCTTGCCTTCAGGGCCATAGGTTAAAAAAAAACAGACTTCTTGGGTAAGCTTTAAACTAGTGAAAAATGACACATAACCTTGAACATCCTCATGAGGAATACCTCAACATACTATCCTTAAAGTGGACCAAAACCCAGGATTTTGACTATCCTTGGTTTTGGTCCTTTCCCGCTTTGTGAAACCCCCCCAGATCGCCGAGCGCAACTCACTTCTTCCTGGCCCTATGGTGCATGCGCGGCCGCTCATCCAATCTGCATGCTAAGCCTGTGTCTAAGGCCAGTGGATCAGAGCATGCTGGCGGCGCATTCCCCACTTACCTCTAACAGGGAGCGTGCCCACCATAATCTATAAGATTCCCAGGCCGATCGCACTGGGTTTTGGTCCACTTTAAAGAGGTAACCATTCCTGGATGTTTCTTCACTCATCCCCCATTTGGGATGCCCCGCTGTTCTTATGCTTTTGCATCACTGAGGAAACACCTTTCCAGGGATCCCGCGGCGCAGATGCAGTCTGATATCAAGAGAGTCAAGCAAGCTTAATGGAGCAAATGCACCCCTGGCACCTTTATCTAAAGGGCGTAACTTGAGGGGCCCAGAACGTCAGGGGCCCCATCATTGTTGCTCCTCATCCTCCTTACTTATCAAATTTGTGCTCACTTGGCATCATTTAGATAAAGGAAGCAGCATTTGTTTCTCCTGTTTAATTTATTAGTTGTCTAGTTGCATCCATTTGAGTTAAAATACAGAAAAAAGTTTACTGTATTAGCCATGAAAGGGGCCCCATTTAATATTCACACCGGGGCCCCATCACATTTAGTCCCTCTATCTGTGGGACATACCGCACCACCGTTCCCAAATTCCATGGTTCAGGAGGTATGCTGGGGATGCGGCCCATTCATGCACCATGTGATCACAGCCTATGAAAGTATGGAATGCGATCAGCATGGTTTCACCCAGTGGGGCATCCCAAATCAGGATTCAGTCTTTTAAACTCCAGGGCTGGCCACCCAGGCCAATGTTTTCTCTTTAAAGAGTAAAAACGCCTCCCCTACACGGTACGCTATAAGACTTAAGGACAATGGTTTAACTCTTTATTGGGCATCCTGATTTGGCATGCTGCAGTGTGTGAAACCCTGGAGGTTGCCTGATCGACTCACCTCTTCCCCATCTCGGTCCTGTCACCTCTAGCACCTGGTCTTTCTGAATAGCTGATCAGGATGCCCTCACCAGAAGGAACAAAGCCAAAGAGAGTCAAATTCTTGGGTGTTATTCCTCTTCAACAGAAAGCCTGAGACTGGTCAACGGTACTTACCCACATATGCCTTCCATTAACAGTTCGCTGCCCCACATGATCACCTGCAACCAGGTTCACAGGCAGACTTACACAGCAGTGTACGTCCACCCACTCAGCACAGCCCACTGGTGACCAGCACACATAGTGTGACAGAACAAGAGCCAAAGCAAGAGAGAATGGAATAGTGTAAGTATCTCTTCCGGCTCTCATATTCCAGCTGTATCGTGGCAGACCTTATCTGCCTGCCCTTGCTGTGGTGATGATGGGCCCTCCAGTCACTTTTGTTTGGGCCCACTTTAAAGAGTACCTATTCTCATCAGGGTGCCCTCACTGTAGGGGACTGGATGGTCATGTTATAGTGATTAACATAGGTGGGTGCTGATTGCAGTGTGGGGGGGCACCCCTCCCACAAACATACACCTATCACTGTAAGTATGGTTTCATTTTACCCCCTCCTTGCTCAGCAAGACCAGGCACCATGAATGGCCTTTAGGCGACCAGAAACCCGGTGGATGGTTTTAGACCATGTGACAGTAGGCAGCGAGGAGTAGGCGGGACGGGCTCCCCCCTGCACTGCAATCAGCTGATCAGCTCATTTTTTATTTACTGGGTGCTGGATCACTCCAGTCAATAAAGGGCACATAGCCCCCCCCCCCCCCCCCTTGGACAGAACCCCAGAATGAGAGGGTCATTTTTTTTCTTGCTGGTCTTACCAGTGGCAGGGTGGGGTGACATCTTGGCTACATCTACAGCACCTCCATTACAGCATTTGGGGAATCGCCTTCTCTTTATATCAACGGAAGATGTCCCTAACCTAAGTGGGTAAACTAGGGCAGTGACAAATGTCCAATCCCTGGCTGACACCCATGGCTTTTCTTGTGCAAAAAACAAAGAACAATCTAATAGCTCTGAGTGGGTGAGTATGAAAAGAAAAAACATTTTAGCAACAATTTTTTTTACATTTCTACACTCCACATAGACACAAGCTCCTATCAGGTGATTTTGAGGGCCGCTGCAACTTTTGGAGTGTTTTAAGAGACTTTCCTACTCAACACACAATAAAGTGGAAAAAATATTGTCATAAAAATCTTCTGCACCTGAATGGGTTTCTGGGATGGAGTAGTTCTACAACTACAGTTTTCCTTACAATGTAGCTATATTACAAGATTGGAGTGTCCTTATGTAGTGTTTAGACATACTAAAAATAATATTGTCGAAATGTATTGGAATTCCCCATAGACTGCTGTTATTGTAATTAAGAAAAAATGTCCTTATTGGAAAATTCTGCCCATTATAACTGTGCTTTTTGTTTGATAGTGTATGTTGAGCAGGGCTGGCCCAAGACATTGTGCTGCCTGGGTCCAAGAGTGAAATGCTGCCCCCCCCCCCAATTAAAAAAAAACGAGAAGAGGTGATTTTTACTAGGCAAACTGGGGGGTTTTCACATAGTGCAGAATCTCAATTTGGGTTTTGTTCCACTTTAGGTGAACCAAAACCCAGGATTTTCACTATCCTGGGCTTTGATACTTACTTAGGAACAACCGGATTTGTGATGCCCCACTCTATAAAAAACCCCAAATCCCCCCACTGTCATGGCTGGGGGGGGGGGTCATGAGGGGGCATTAAGGTGCCAGCACCTTTATTTCACCTTTTTTCTTTACTATAGTACAGTAACCACATACTATGGCACCTCCCTTTGCAAGTGGCTGCCCTAAGCACATGCCTAGGTTTGTCTAATGGTAAATACAGCCATGCAGGTGATGAACTGGTAGCTTTCATCCCATAAATTGAACAGATTAGTGATAGCACAGTTTAGTTTTGGAGCCATGCATGGGACCCAGTTGAACCTACAGCTGTTACAAGCAGGTACATTAGACCCAAATTTATTGGCCTCTTGGATATCCAGCATTCCACAGCATTGGGTACGGTCTCCCAGCTTGATAAATAGAAGAACATGGGACAAGCAAGCCCTATTCTGAAACACTGCACCTCTCCTTAAAGAAGGCCACCAACCAGTACTGTCCTTCTCCCAGATGTTATTCCTCTGTGACAGGGCATCTTAATTTGGGATGCCCAGTGTGTCGACCCCCCACCACTTTCAGCAATCCCACAGAGCATGCAGACAGGCAATGAGCACGCTCAGCGCAACATTCAGCACAAAGCTAGCTAAGGGGGGGGGCACTGGCCACATAGTAATAAATTACATGAACCCCCCCCCCCACACACACAGGCAAGCCTCACACACATGAATGCAGACAAGCCCCCCTACACACACAGGCAAACATAAACATTCAGGCAAACACACACACTGCATGCATGCAAGCCCCCTCCACACACACACATGCATACAAGCCCCCATACATAGGCACACACATACATGGAGGCACACACACACACACACACACACACACACACATGCAAACACACACTGCATGCATGCAAGCCCTCTCCACACACACATACATGCAGACACACAAACACATGCAGACACACACACACGCATGCAAGCCCCCACACAAAGTCAAACACACATACATGCAAGTACACACACACAGGCTGGCAGACACATGCGCACATAGGTCCGGCCCCCGCTCTTACCGCCAATATTCCCTCTAAGCCTTGGCAGTGGCTGAGCAGGGATGTTGGGGAACTGGGCAACGATCCATTGAAAGAAAAATCATCTCACCTAGAACATCCTGAACATAAATCTGTTGCCTTGTTTGTGTGGATGCCACATTCTTACCTCTTAGGGGGGAAGCAGTCTAAGTGTCAGGCATTGAGAGGCAGTACATTTGCTCTCAGCTACGGGCCTCTGTCACTCCGTGCACACACTTATGAGCCTGGAGAGCCTGTCAAACCCAGCACTCTGTGTACTCCTATTGAGGCTCCCCCGGGAACACGGCAACAGTGCTTTAGTTCCAGCCAGCACCCATAAGAACTACTGCCCCGCCCCCTGCTCGCAGATTGACAGCAGCTCCTCTGGCAATGTCAGCTGCCTTCACCCCTGCATGCTGTAAGTTTTTTCATCACCCGCACGCCAGGAAGTCTCTTCGCTCTGGCGCCGGGAACTATTTATTCAGAAGGCGCTGGCCTCACGGGCGGCGCACAGCAGGTCCCTTGCTCAGTGTCCATGGCGCAGGGCGTCCCAGGAGAATTTGCAAAAGTCCGGGACTGCGGAACTTTGGGAAATAATCGGGACAATCCCGGGAAAATCGGGACAGTTGGGAGGCATGCCGCCCACCTCCACCGCCAAATATGTTCCAGCCGCTGCCAGCAAAGTACCGCCCCCCTTAAAGTGCCGCCTGGGACCATGGACCCACCGGGACCCATGGTAAGGCCGGCCCTGATGTTGAGTTCCAAACATTGCAGAGGTTATCAAAATCTTTTGCACATTCCCCCTGTGTGGGAAAAGGAAAACATATGTGGAGTTATCCAAATGATTTTTCAATTTTTCTGGAGAGGCTGAATTTTCTTAATCTCAAGTTTTTGTGAACCTGATGCAGGTTTGATCTGCTTACTTCTATGGGTGGGGGGGCTATAGGTAATAGTATTAATTAATTAAAGTTTATTTCAGCATGCATATTGCCATATACCTGTTGTACTATATCAGACCTGGGGATGTCAGGCGGGAATTGTACTGTTTCCTATTGGCTAACAGGTATATTTAACTGTTGGCACTCCTGTCTTCCTGTTTGTATTTTTCCCGATGAATGGAGTTAGGCTGTACACCGAAAAATTGGATGGAATTAGTGTTATACACTGAATTTTTTATTTATCTTACACAATATATGTACATTTCTAAAACACTCTGGAGGACTATCTCTTTTTGTATATTCTGGACACGGAGCCGCCATTAGCCTTTGCAATAGCTCCATATAACTAATGATAAGCTGTGCGACTGTTACAGAATTTGGCAGAAAATAAACTAATATGAAAAAATCATTAAAAAATCCTCTGCACGTGTTATAGGCAGCTCTATAGGTAGGGTGTGCAGTATTTTTATTGGGGTAGATATTTTATTTTAGTTTTATAATGACAGTAAAGGGTAAGGTTGTGTCCAGGGGTGGACTCAGCACTGTATTTTAGTAGCCCCTGACAGCCCACCTCCAGCCCATGGGCTGCTGAGCCCTGTCCCCAAATGGGCTTCCCAGTGCACAACTAGTGTGCAATATAGCTGTAGGGACAAGCATGGACAATTGTGCAATATAGCTGTAGGGACAAGCATCATCTTAAAACAACCTAACCATCAAAATGACTTAATGTCCCTTTTAACACTCTCCCCTGGGAGAGCCCTATTTGTGGCATAAGTTGTTTGAGAGGGCTTAACTTCATGCAGAGTTGCCATCTTGCTACACAGCTGACAGCCCTGCTTACACAGAAGCATGAGGGGGGAGCTGTGCCAACAGATGCCCACACCTAACTGAAAGAGATATAAAACTCCAATACACAACAAGGCTTGTTTATCATGACACAGGCACTGAATAAACAAACACTGAATAAAATGCTGCTGGAGGAATTCTGTGTGTGTGAGAGGGAAGCTGCAAAGCATTCAGTGTGTGTAGAGCAATGGTAAGTCATTACAGCTAATAGTCTACTACTTCTGGCTAGAAATAAGGGATGATTGCACAGAGGCTTAAGGTAATTTTGACTTTGGGGCTGGGTTTTTCAAAAGCAGGGTTCTAATGTGTGTAGCAAGATGGCCTCTCCCATGCAGTTTGGAAGCACAGAATTTGCCTGCTATTCTAAAACATCTGCGTAGGGGTTAAACTGGACTAAATCTCAGGATTTTGACTATCCTGGGTTTTGGTCGGGGATGTTCTGCTGTCTGAAATCCCCCAGGTCACCCAATCTCACTCACCCTTCCTCGGTCCTGCAGCACACGCGCAGTATCTTGTTCAGTCCGCTCCCGCCCCTTTGTCCTAGAGCTCATCTGAAGCGAGCGGATCCGAGCACGCTGGCAACCGCATCCCCCACTTCCTTTAACAGGGAGCGTGCCCGTGTCGGCCATTCACAAATGCCTAGTGTGGGCACGCGCCCTGCTAAAGGGAAGGCGGGGATGCTGCTGCTGCTCGCGCATGTGCCGTTGGGCTGGGAGAGAAGGGTTTTTGGGTGACCTGGGGGGGTTTGACACAGGGCATCCTTAATCTGGAGCCTCATAGACTCCAAGGTGGGTTTTTGTCCACTTTAAGCCCACTCAAATAGCTTACATCACCAATTGCTATGGTGCTTTAGTGGAGCATTACTAAGCTTTTTTTGACTGGAGGTCTGCTTTAAGCCCTTTATGATGGGGCAGGAAGTAGCTGTGCACTTTAATAAAGCATGTCTCCTACTGAGAGAGCTCCTGATTGTACACATGTGTGTAACTGTCCCTAAACGTATGAAGCCCTGGTAGGAGAAAGTCAACGTCTTCTAATGGAGGTGTGCAGGTATATGTTAAGTAAGTTTAGTGTCCCTGTGAACCAGGACCCACGCTGGCACATGGTTGCAAGGAAGAGAATAATGAGTTTTGGTTTGGTAGGGGCAGGTACCGTAGTAGAGCAGGTATAGCCCCTATATGCATGATGCTGAGACTATTGCATTGCACATAGTACATGGGCTGGGGTTTATATGACTAGAAGAGGAATTAGTAAATTCAGTCACAGGGCCCCTGTAAGTTGAACTACATACACCAAGCCTAATCATCCCCAAAGCTGTGTAGCCCTGTAGGGAATTCTCCCTGTGCTCCTTGATGTGTCTGTATGATTGTTTAGCCAGGACCAGCCACAATGCAAACTATTGTAGACAAATTTCCAGTACAATACCCAAAAGCCTTTGTGCAGTGTCATAGAATAGGCCCCCATCGCTAGAAAAAATGGGTAATGAATATCTCCAGCTGTCATTTTTGTACAGGAACCTGCACCTGTACAATGTGGTCATGTTTGCCCCCCTTAGGCATAGGATATTTAGACAGACTGCTGTCACTCCATTCAAGCAGCTGCCCGAATACATTAGCTAAGCTCAGAGACTCTGAGAACTCCATTCCCATGAATTGCAATTGACCCGAGTGCAAGAGGTGTTAACCCCTTGTTTCATAAAGAAAGAATTGCTGCAAACCCTTCTCCATGTGCTGTGCATGCCAGACTCTTACTCACGCCTCTTTGTCTGGCTCAGCAACATGTTTCTCCAAGTAGCCTCCCTCTGCCTGCTGTTCTCTGACATTGTTCAATTCCTCTTATCACCCGTTTTTCAGTTGTTGACTTAATATTTTTTAAACATATAAAAGTGGGCTTTGTAATTTGTCCACGCTATGATATTCACGTCAGAACAATTTGAATAGCTTGAAGGACATAAAATGCTTTAAATGTTTTTGTCTCTGAAATAAAGGAAGGCCAATTGCTTCTATTGATCACCCACTTGTTCCAAAAGCTTTCCAAATTGCGCTCCCTTGAAAGAATGAAACCTTTTGGAATTGATCCATGTGTTTATCTGTTTTACTTCTGTTAAGCCTTTTCTTTCTTCTTTTCTCACACTGCTGAAGTTTCAGCTATTTTAGCCGCTCCTCAGAATCTCATCCTTAATCCCCTGCTGACAGTATTATCAGCCATGCATCTTTAAGGATGTGTGTGACAGCAAATACATTTGTAGACCAGACCTACTGTACCACATGCTCTTTTCTGGCAGTAAATTGCTGCCATTTGTGTTTTTATAAGTCTTGGCAATTATTCATTGGTTCAAAACAAGTGGAGCTTCTACACCAGTTTCATAAGCAACCTAACAGGCTGATTCATCATTAACGGCAGGTAGCGACAGATGAGCGTCTGTAGCAGGCATTTTCAGAGCGCCCGCTAGTAGTCGCAGTGCTCGGCCATGAGTCGCTACTTTATAGCGACTCAGTCGCTGTTCAGTAATGTTGAATACATTGTGAGGAATCGCTATTTGACCAGTATAGCGCTGTATGGGAGCGCATGTTAGCGACTGCTCATAGCGACCGACTCACACCATATTCAGGAAAAAAACTGCTTCACAAATCTCTGGCGCTGAAAAATAGTTGTTTGAAGCCCAGAGCGCAGGAGGCGGTGTGTTTACAGTCTGTTTTCAAGCATCTATCAACTAGTAACAAAGCGAAAACATATGGAATTACATTTTAACAACATTGTAACATGAACACTTTAATGCCAGACCTGTAATGTCATTTTCGCTGATGAATGATGAATCAGACGCTACATGGCGCTATCCCAGTTGCTAAACAGATTCTGCTTGATAAATGTGTAATTGCGTGCCGTGTCCGGCGTTCACCAGTCACTATCTGTCTCTACCTCTCATTAACCAGGCGCTACCTGACGCTATCCCTTCTTAAACACGGGCCTAAGTATTATTCTGCTGGGTTCAGTATGTACTTGTGACTGGCAAAATTATGAATAATATGGGAATAAAAAAGCTGGTTAGGTAGACACACTTTGTCAGTGTTCTACGAGAAGAAAGTAGATGGATGCAGCAGTGCCACTCACAGCAACAAATAAATGGTAGAAAAGCAGTGGGTCATTTTTAAAAGTTTTCTGTAATCTGTTACTATTTTAGGCAACTGAGGTGCTCAAAAAATTAACAATAAAAACACATTTCCTGTTTGTGTATAAATGCCATGTAATGATAAAGCTTAAACAACTGGAATGAACCACGCTATACAGAGGTTAAAACTCAGTCAGCCTTTACTGGCAGCTGCATCCTATTTGTTAGCACTAATGCCTTGTCATTGATAATTTCAGCTACGTGTTCAGAAGATTAGGCACTTGAAGCTATAGCATCTTCTTGCTCTAAAGACCCTCACATGTGCTTAACAGAAGTCAAAAGTTGAACAGTGGGCTAATTTATCGGCAAAGCACAGGAAAAGTGCCAGGTGTAGGCAATGTGGAGGTGCCATAAATAACGGTAACAAAGTTAACAAGCCTATAAAGAACAGAGTGGAGACATTTCAAAGCTGTGTCACATCAAAGACTTTTATTGCATTTTTATACATATGGGAGCAATATATTTTATCCTTTTTTTGTATTTTAGCAGAAGCCCAGGCCATAAAACAATGTTATCCCAAGGGAGAAAAATAGTTCAGGTGATTCCAATCAACTTTTGTAATTATCAGCTTGTCACAGATTTTGTCATATGTGGCCTTATTGCTTCTCTGTCTTAAAGAGCAGCTGAGATTAAAATTCAGGAAGACATCTGGTAGCCATGCACATGCCAGATTCTGGATTCAGTAGGATTTATGTGATGAAAGCTGGCTCTGCTGTCAATTGTAAGGCAATTTTATACTCGCTTATTTCTGTATGTGCCTTTTATCAGTTAAATCTTCATGGAGACCTCCTTTAAGTGTTGGTATACTAGGGAAGTAATCTTCTTCTCAGTGATTAAGTGACCACCTGTTTTCTCATATTCTGCTTTATAAAATTTAGTGTTGATAGTGTTGATATTTAGATGTGGGTTACTGTAAACCAAACAGCAATAATATACAAGTAACTTACCTGATGCCTGTCCCATGTGCTTCCTCTGCATTTTTTGCACCGTGGGGAAGAAGCCATAGCAGGGCTACAAAGTGTTGCCATGTAAAGTGGTCTAAGAGCCACTCTGTCCCTTGCCACAATGGTCCTGACCACGCAGAGAATGCTTAAGCCTCATAAAGATATGCTATGACATGCCCTGTTGGCCACAACACAAAAATTGAATCGAAAAAACGGCTTTGCTTAGAAAACATTTCAGGATTGTTTGAAATGACTTATCTCACACAGTTCCCATGTGGGATATCATGGGAGGAAATGAGTATATGCAGAGAAAGGGGCTCTAATCATTTAAACCTTAGTCACAGAAAATGTATGGGGCTAGATCTCAGACCGTTAACTGTCAACCCTGAGGACACTGATTGTCTGCCCTGCTTCTGGCTTCCACTGCTCAATTCCAGCTGAAGGCAGCAGCAGTCAGACGGCATGGGACAGCACCCGGCAATAGAAGGAGGTAAGTAGATTAAAATTAAAGAAGTTTTGAAAGTGTGTGTGTTTTACACTTAACCTTTTGTGAAATGGTAACGGGTCCTTCAGACCTCTATACCAATTCAAGGGGGCAGGACACTGGGAAAACTCAGCAGAGGGAAGGGCCGAAGTGTCAAGTGTGAGGATGATGTGATGCAGAATCATGAACACCAGGCAGGAACTGAGGGAGATCTGGAAAGAAATAGTGAATTTAAGCTGATTGCGAATCAGCACTACACCACGCACTGGTTTCAGGGAGGGCCAGACTGCACTTCAGAAAAGTCAGGGTCCCACTACTGTTGCCAGTGAGCCCAAATATGGGAAACGTCTAATCCAGGTTTTCAGGGAAGCTGATGCAGGGAAGCCTGAGCGTCCGGAGCCAGGGAAAGCCATAATACAGTCCCAAAGTTCAGAGTGCCAAAACAGGTAGTCATCCAGAGAGCCAGAGAGAGGCCATTGTCCAAAGCCAGGGGGTCCGAGCCAGAGTGGGGTCATAATCCAAGAGCCAGAGGGTCAGACCTGGAGCGGGTCGTAATTCAAATCCAGAAGTCAGAGCCAAAAATCAAACTAGGAAGTCACATAGGAACAGAGGCAATTGTCACTCCAAGATGATCTGCAGGCAAATTACTAGTGCTGCAGGTCCCCTTTTAAAGGGCCTTAGGTTCCCAAGAAGTGCCTGCTGTGCATACGCAGAGCACACTCAGGGTCAGGGGCTGCCTGGGCATTCACAGACCAGCTACTGGTCACCCAGGTCACCACGCTCACCCCTGGCCATGCACAGCCGGAACACAGCAGGCACTTCCTGGGAACCTAAGGCCCTTTAAAAGGGGACCTGCAGCACTAGTAATTTGCCTGCAGATCATCTTGGAGTGACAATCGCGGGGACGAGTGTGCGCCCACTGGCACATGTGAGTAGGGCTAGGTCTCCTATTGTGGCACCTGGTCTACCAGCCCACATAGCTGGTGCCCAAGCTGGATTTGCTGGAGAGGGGGACCCTATGCCATTTAAAAAAATAAGATTTTAACCCTTAATAGTTATTGCAATTTAACTACAAGGGGCAGTTGTATTTTATTTGAATCTCAAAGAGATTGAGTGCTCTTTCAGTCTTAGGTGTCTTCTAGGCAGGTACAAGTGTCTACTGATACATACATGGTACTGTTGTAAAACATACAGTAAAAAAAATGTCCACAAACCAAACCAGATTGTGGAGGAACTTCAGAAATACTATGCAAGACTATACAATATAAAACGTGACCGGAGAAATTAGATGCACACATAAGGGAATACATGGATGAAATGGCGGTTCCCCCTCTGCCGGAGGAGATAGGAGACTCGCTAGAATAACCACTTGAAGAGGCGAAGGTGGGGAAGGCCATTAAGGGTACTCCGCTGGGAAAAAGCCCAGGTCCCGATGGATTCACACCAAGGTTCTATAAAGCCCTAGGGGGGAAACTTGTTCCCTTTCTGACGAAAGTCTTTAATAGTGTTTCGGATACTTGCCCCTTTCCAAGACAGGCTCTGGAAGCACATATCTCCGTTATACCAAAGCCTAACAAAGACAAGACCCTGACTGGCAATTATAGGCCGATCTCACTAATAAATGTGGACATTAAACTTTTCGCGAAAGTCATAGCTAACAGACTACAAGGACCCCTGGCTGAGATTATTGACAAATACCAGGTGGGCTTTGTAATAGGGATAGAGGCCAGAGATAATTGATCAGAGACGATCAATCTCATGCAATATGCACAAAACCAAAAAATCCTGTCTTGCTTACTCTCCGTAGATGCAGAGAAAGCCTATGACAGGGTCCACTGAAGATTCCTGCGGGCAGCTCTGCTTCAGATAGGGATAGACCCTGACATGCTGGGGAAGACCATGTCGCTTTATAGTGAGCCAACAGCCAGAGTCAGGGTAAATGGGCTTCTATCATCCCCATTTGGAATTAGCAATGGTACACGACAGGGGTGCCGCTCTCACCATTACTATATGTAATAGTCATGGAGCACCTCACGCAAGCCCTGAGAGCGAATCCCACAATCAAGGGAATAACCTGTGGGGGGAGGGAACACAAACTTTCACTGTTTGCAGACGATCTTTTGCTGTACATCTCGTCTTTGCTCTCTATACTCATGGAGTTTAAAAGATATGGAAGCCTCAGTAATTTCAAAGTTAACCTCACCAAACAGAAGCCCTTAACATCTCTCTGTCCATTGATGCCTTAGGACTCCTGCAAACGAATTTCTCATTTAAATGGCAGAAAGAATCCATCACCTACCTGGGTGTGCAACTGCCTACTAACCTAGATAGTCTATATAGGCTAAACTACGCCCCCCTCCTCTCTAAGACTCTGGAGAACCTCAAGACATATAATAAGGTGCAATACTCGTGGATGGGGCGGATAAATATACTAAAGATGGACATCTTTCCCCGCTTTCTTTACGTGTTTCAGGCAATCCCGATTATACCAGAACAGGGCTTTTTCAAGGTTTTGAAGAAGGCCTGGACTAAGTTTGTCTGGAATGATAAGAAGCCCAGAATCAGATACACTGTCCTAACAAGACCCAAGGGAGAGGGGGGCCTGGGATTACCTGACCTTAAGGGATATCATATGGCTGCTCTACTAGTCAGACTAACTGACTGGTTCCATCACCAATCAGATAAGTTATGGGTAAGTATGGAGAATGGAGCCTCCCCTCTTAGTCTTACCGCACTCCCCTGGATAGAGCCCTCTCTGAGGCCTAAGGCCTATAGTCTTCCACTGTTGACACGCTCTCTACTATCTGTATGGGACTCAATCCTTAAGAAAAAGGAATTATCACATAGGCCGGGACCACTTACTCCTCTGTTTGATAATACCGCCTTCCCCCCGGGTATGGGGATGAGTAGGTTCCTAATTTGGGAAAAATCACAAGGGATAAGACTGGGCGACACCTTGCAGGACAACCGACCCCAGGCCTCCAAGATCTCCAGGTCTGGGGGGGGTGGTGAGGGGATGTCCTGGCTCCTCCACAGACAATTGGTCGCTTACATCTCCTCTCATGCCCTGGAATCTTCACTCTCTAAGCTGCTGACCCCCTTTGAGAGTATTCTGAGAGCTGACAGTGGGTCACCACATGCCCTCTCACTCCTATACAGGGTCCTACAGGTGGAGAGAGACCCACCGGAGGGCCTCGGATATATCAGAAAATGGGAGCGGGAGCTGGGTCGGGAGCTAGACCCCGAAGAATGGGAAAAATCTTTCACCCTGACTCACAAACTCTCTCTTGCTTGCAGGGCCCAGGAAAAAAAATATAAAATCTTGTCCCGGTGGTACAGATGCCCGGTAGACCTGGTCAGAATTGGGGGAGCCGACACAGGCGCATGCTGGCGGTGTGGCAGGGTGGAGGGCACCATGATCCACATATGGTGGAGTTGCCCTCTGATAAACAGATTGTGGGATCAGGTATTCTCGGTCTATACATTTTTGACCCTGGAGGATATCCCTAAAGAACCACAAATAACCCTGCTGTCAATGGTGCCCAGGTCAATCTCTGCCGCAAAGAAGGGAATCCTCAGACACCTCCTAACTGCAGCCAGGTCAGTAATACTCAGACACTGGCGCTCCCAACACACGCCGGACATACTGGAGTGGGTGCGGGAGGTGGAGGGAATCAGGAGAATGGAGGTGCTCAAAGGGGATGAAAACGGGAGGGAGAAGTTTAATACCGCATGGACGATTTGGTTCATGGCACAAGGCACGCCAGAATTCAGGGCACTGCTCTACTCACTGTAACAAACTAAAGAGTATGAAGCCCCAGGGAGACAGCACGGGGCCGCCAGACCCTCCCCAGCCTATACCATTCCCCGCGTTCTCTGGTTCGCCCCCCCTATCGGGACCCTCCTTTCCCTTTCCCTTTCTCCCAACACCCCCTAGATTCGTAGGCGAGTGACAACCTCTCCTTCCCCTCTCCCTTCTTTCCCGTTTCTTACTTCCCTTTTTCCCCTTTCTGCCTTCGTCCTCCTTTTCTTCCTCTTTTCTTTTAACTCCCTGCTACAAATAAAAGATAGGAGGGAAAGAATGCAGGGCCTTGTAAAACTACTACTCTCTCCTCAGCTCTGGACTCTGTCACCCCCCTCACCTAGAGCCGTCCCCGCACCAAAAACCCCCAACCCTGGCTAATTGCACGCACAACCAGATTGAAGCAGCTGTCTCGAGCTGCTGAACGGCGATGGAGGAATGCCAAAGCCAATCATGACTTTATATTCTATAAACAAGCCATTCAGGAACTCAGGACGGCCCTTTCATCTGCTAAGCAAGCTTATTTCTCTTCACTGATTTCTGCACAAGCCCGGAATCCCAAACAACTCTTCGACACTTTCAGTTCCTTACTCCGCCCACCACCTCCTCCTCCAACCTCCCAAATAACAGCAGAAGAATTTTCTACATTCTTCAAAAGAAAAATCGACAACATTCGACTTGGCTTTGCCCCTCAGAATCCCTCACCACTTCAAACATTCCCCCCGCATTACTCTCTTACTTTCTTCACTCCAATAACTGAGCTTGGACTAACCGCTCTCATATCTAGGGCCCACCTGACTACCTGCTCCCTCGATCCTATTCCATCCCACCTTATTCCTCAACTGTCTCCATCCCTCACTCCAGCCTTAACCTCCATATTCAACCTTTCTCTCTCCACTGGCACCTTTCCTTCTTCCTACAAACATGCAGTTATTACTCCGATAATCAAGAAAGCCTCTCTAGACCCCTCTGCCCTCTCCAGCTACCGCCCTATCTCACTACTACCTTTTTCCTCCAAACTTCTTGAACAACATGTCCACTCAGAACTGTCACAATACTTATCCACTAACAACTTATTTGACCCCTTACAATCAGGATTCCGCCGTAACCACTCCACTGAAACTGCCCTCACCAAAGTCACCAATGATCTGCTCACTGCCAAAAGCAAAGGTCACTACTCCATCCTCATCCTTCTTGACCTCTCCTCAGCCTTTGATACTGTCGACCACTCTCTGCTTCTTGATATTCTCTCCTCTCTTGGAGTTCAAGGTCTTGCACTCTCTTGGCTCACCTCTTACCTCTGACAGATCATTCAGTGTATTCTATTCCAACACAGTCTCATCCTCACGTTCCCTTTCTGTTGGTGTGCCGCAAGGTTCTGTCCTAGGCCCCCTACTTTTCTCAGTCTACACCCATGGCCTTGGCAAACGTATAACTTCACTAGGCTTCCAATACCACTTCTATGCGGATGACACTCAGATATCTCTCTCAGGCCCCAATCTCTCTTCTCTCCTATCTCGCCTCCCCAACTGCCTCTCAGCTATTTCTTCATTCATGTCATCTCGCTACCTCAAGCTAAACATGGACAAGACAGAACTGGTCATTTTCCCACCATCTAACTCCCCTCCCCTCTCTAACATGTCTATTTCTGTCAACAATTACACAATACCAGCAACTCCCCAAGCTCGGTGCCTGGGAGTCATTCTGGACTCTGCCCTCTCTTTCAAACCACATATTCACTCCCTGGCCACCTCCTGTCGCCTCCAACTTAAAAACATCTCCCGCATCCGTCCTTTCCTCTCACCTGACACCACTAAAATGCTAGTGCATGCCCTGGTCATATCCCGTCTGGATTACTGCAACATCCTTCTTTGTGGCTTACCAACTAACAGACTGGCACCACTCCAATCTATCCTAAACTCTGCTGCTCGCCTCATCCATCAATCCTCTCGCTCCTCCAGTTCTGCGCCTCTCTGCCAATCCCTACACTGGCTGCCAGTCCCACAGCGAATCCTGTTCAAAACTCTAACTCTCGCATACAAAGCTCTTTCCAACCAGGCCCCTCCATACATCTCATCTCTGATCCAACAGTATCAACCTAGACGCAGCCTCCGCTCTTCTGCCGACCTTCTCCTGTCCTCCACCCTGGTCACCTTCTCTCACGCCCGCCTCCAGGACTTCTCACGTGCAACTTCAATCTTCTGGAATGCCCTCCCGCACCCAATCCGCCACTCCACAACCCTCAAAACCTTCAAAGGCGCCCTTAAAACTCACTTATTCAGACAAGCATATAATCTGGCCTAACCAATCTTCTAAAGGGCACATGCCACAAAGCTCAATACTGACTGTTTGTGATCCTTCCCCCTCATCTTCACCCCTCTTCCTTTAGACTGTAAGCTCGCAAGGGCAGGGCTCTCTCCCCTATTGTATCTTGTACTCAGAATATCCATTGTCAACTCTGTAAAACTGCATTTGAAATAGTATATGTACCGTATGTTTCTACCCTGTCTGTAATTACTACTTTGTAAAGCGCTACGGAAGATGATGGAGCTATATAAATAAACAATAATAATAATAAAAAATAATAATAACTACAATAATGCACCCACATGACTGGGACGCACCCCCCTACAAAGCTCTGTAACAGATTGACCTGGGACACCCCCCGGGGCTTCTATCCAGAGACCACCAGTTGGGCCTGAACAGAGTCGATCGAAGGAAGGTGATATGTTGAAGGAATCCTACAGAAGTTCCAGCAAGAGATAACATCCATCGCCTTCCGTATTAGATAGAAATGTCAAACTGGGGGTGGGTACTGTGTTGTACTACGAACTATCTTCAATTTTTTCGTCCACTTGACTTTCAATGTAAGCTTAGATTGTTACTTGACATGTCAATGTGCTCTGTATTCTAATTTCCTTCTAATAAAAACATTAAACAAAAAAAAAATGAAATTGTTTTCACCCAAAAATTATGGGAAAGCACTGAGATATTACAAACAAGACATTTCATGTTAATGCCCAAGTACTGCTGAAAAAAAACAATATATAAATTTATATTGTACTTACAAAATGCAGAAATTGAATACCCAAGTGAAATAAAATAAAAGTCGCTGTGTGGATTTACAAATTAAAAAAAAAAAAAATTCTGTGATTACTCACCTGTAGAATTGATTTTACTGTGTACAGCACGGCCTGTTTCATTTCAATCATTACTTCTGGGTATTCCGCCACAAGGTGGCGCAGTTGACTGCAGAAGGCCCTATAAAAAGCCAGGAATCACCCATAGACCCCCAGTGTTGAAAAGCAGTTATGCAAGAAGTCGGGAGATAAACCATGATAAAAAAAACACAGCCTCAAAAAGGCTAACTTTTAAACAAATCACCACAAAGAGGCAACCAAGGGCAACAATACCAAGGGAGGGATGAAACAGGCCGTGCGGTACACAGTAAAATCAATTCTACAGGTGAGTAATCACAGAATAGTATTTTTCCAAGTGTACAGCACGGCCTGTTTTATTTCAATCATTACTTCTGGGACATCCAATAGCAGTGTCCTTAAAGTAGGGTGGGATCCCCAATGAGTAACGGCAGGCAGTTCAGACCACTACCGCCTGAAGCACCTTGCGGCCAAAAACAGCATCGGCTGAGGCCCTAACATCAACCTTGTAAAACTTAGAAAACGTATGAACAGAAGACCATGTAGCGCCTTACAAACTTGTTCAACAGAAGCCTGATGCTGAAAGGCCCAAGAGGCACCAATAGCCCTAGTAGAGTGAGCATTGACATGGAAGGGAGGTTCCTTCCCTTTGGCAGAATAAGCTCGCACCACCGCCTGTCTAATCCACTTGCTGATAGTAGATTTGGCTGGAGGCAAGCCATTCCTAGGTCCGGAAGGAAGAACAAAAAGAGAATCAGACTTCCTAAAGGGCTCAGTGGCGACCAAATAATACTTGAGCGCCCTGACCACATCCAGAGAATGAAGGTTCCTTTCCTTGGAATTTGCAGGGGCAGGAGAATAGGAAGGTAAAACAATGTCCTCATTGAGATGAAAAGCAGAAACAACCTTGGGCAAAAATTCCGGGTTAAGACGGAACACCACCTTATCCTGATGCCGCTCAAAATAAGGAGGTTTAATGGAAAGCGCCACCAGCTCAGAGACTCGACGCACCGTTATAGCGACCAACAAGGCCACCTCATTATGCACAGCGCAGCATTGCACATGGGCTCAAAAGGAGGACCCTGAACAGCAGACAACACCAAGTTTAAGTTCCAAACTGGTAGCAGAGGCTTACGCGGCGGACGCACATGTGTAACTCCCTGGAAGAAGGTCTTAACAAGCCTGTGATTGGCAAAGTATCTTTGGAAAAAAATTGCCAGAGCCGAAACCTGTCCTTTGAGAGTACTAAGTTGAAGGCCCGAGTCCAGACCATGCTGTAAAAACTCCAGAATCCTGGGAATGGAAAATTCCAGACAAAAAAGAGACTTGGACTCACACCAAGCAATGTAAGCATGCCAGACCCTGTAGTAGATAAAAGACGAGGATTTCTTCCGAGCCTGAATCGAGGTATCGACAATAGAGGCCGGAAAACCTTTGTCATCAAGATGGAGGTTTCAGCAGCCAAGCTGTTAAAGCCAGCGTTTGTAAATTGGGATGGCGCAGCTGTTCCTGCATGAGAAGCTCTGGATTGTCGGGCAGGACGAACCGATCTAATGCCATCTGTACGATGTCCGCGAACCATACCCTGCTCGGCCAGCGGGGGGCCACCAGAATGGCCGGTACCCCCTCCTGGGCTATCTTGCACAGCACCCGACCCAGCAGAGGAAAGGGAGGAAATACATGGAGGAGCTGAAACTCCGTCCAAGGAATTGCTAGCACGTCCATGGCGAAGGCCAGAGGGTCTTTTGACAGGGAGACAAATCTTGGAAGCTTGTGATTGTGATGGGACGCAAACAGGTCCACGTCCGGCTGACCCCAGCGACGACACAGGGCGTGAAAGATCTGGTTGCTGAGGGACCATTCCCCCAGGCGAGACGTCCTCCTGCTCAGGGAGTCTGCCTCCTGATTCTCTACCCCTGGGATGTAAATCGCCGAGATGCAGGGAACAGTCTCCTCCGCCCAAGACAAGATCAGAGACACTTCCTTGAGGGCTCGCTTGCTCCGAGTCCCTCCCTGATGATTGATGTAGGCAACCGCCATCTTATTGTCCGAGCGGACCTTTACAGCATGACCCCGAAGGTGGGGGGTCAACTGGGAGAGAACCAACCTGATCGCCCGCAGCTCTAGGATATTGATGGGCGCGTGGGCCTCCTGGGGACCCCACTGACCCTGGAAATTCCCCTGACTCCCCCCAGCCGGTCAGACTGGCATCCGTGGTGACAATCTCCCAGCGTGGAGGCAGGAAGGACCTGCCCACTAGAAGATTCCTCGAGTCCAGCCACCAGGAGAGGGACTGCCTGATCAGAGGGGACAGAGCAAACTCCTGATCCAGGGACTCCTGATTCCGGTCCCAAACCGACAAGAGGTGTAACTGAAGAGGTCTCATGTGGAACTGAGCAAAGGGAACCGCCTCGAAGCAAGACACCATGAGGCCCACCAACTGCATCCCCTGCCGAATGGAGGGGTGAGGACACGACAGCAGGGCCGCACCTGTGTCTGAATGCCCCCCACCTTCTGCTGAGGGAGAAATACCTTGACCTGAGAAGTATCCAGCGTCATGCCCAGGAAGGACCTCGCCAAAGACAGAGATAGTGAAGACTTGGGATAGTTGATCACCCAGCCGAAGGACTCGAGAGTTGACGTCACCACCTGAGCATCCCTCTTGGCCTGACGAAGAGACCGAGCAACAGTCAGAATGTTGTCCAGGTAAGGAAGGATGCAAATGCCCTGGTTCCTCAGGAGAGCCATGACGCCAGCCAGCACCTCGGTGAAAACCAGAGGAGCCGAGGTAATACCGAACGGCAAAGCCACAAACTGGTAGTGTTGATCCCCCAGAGCGAACCTCAGGAACCTCTGGTGACCTGGGAAGATCGGCACGTGAAGGTAGGCATTCTTGATGTCCACCGTGGTCATGAAATCACCCGGCCGAAGGGAACTTACGGTCGATCGTAATGTCTCCATGCGAAAGTGCTTGAACCTGACGAACTTGTTGAGGCCCTTTAAAGCGGACCTTCACTCTGAATAAGAGTCTATCTTATACGTTTCCCACACCCTGTACATACAGATTGCTCACATTAAAAATCAACCTACCTGCATCTACTGCATGTTATGAGCCTTTAAACATCCAAGATGGCGGCTCATGGGTAGTCAGGCAGCCTGCAAACAGGAAGTGCCTTCTGACTGTTCTGCTCTGCATTCTGGGACTGCTGACCTTTTCCTGACCCCAGCTCTGCTCTGTCTGAGCAAAGCACAGATATAACCATCTCCCTGTACTTTATCCCACTCTCCTCTCCTCAGTATGTGTGATGCTTACAAGTCAAGATGGCGGCGCCCGTATCCTAAAGTCCTGAGTTACAGCCCAGTGGGGAAAAGAATAATAAGTAAGTGACTAAAAACTTAAAATATATTAATTTTAGATGCTGGGGAATCATTTTCTAAGGGTTTGAGCTTTTCAATAAATCATGGTGAAGGTCCGGTTTAAGTCCAGGATGGGCCTCAAGGAGCCATCCTTCTTGGGCACCGTGAACAGCTTGGAGTAGTATCCCCAACCCTGTTCCTGAAGAGGACAAATGACTCCGGACACCAGAAGACGTTGAACGGCCAGACGCAATCCCTGAGCCGACACAGGGTTTAAAGATATCTGGGATCGGAGGAATCTTGTGGACGGCCAGGCTGCAAACTCTATCTTGTATCCGGAGGAAACAACCTCCTGAATCCACCGGTCTGAGACGCAAAGCCTCCAGACATGAGCAAAAGGCCGAAGCCGTCCCCCCACCCGGTCGGGTGAGGGCGCCTCCTCATGCCTGAGGGGCCTTGGGTGGGGGGTTGGGCTTGGCTCCCCAGGAAAGACCGGGGCGACCGCGGGATCTGCCTCGGCCCCAAGAGTCTCTGCAACTACCTGAGAAGGAGGATCCACGACCTCCCCGACCGACACATAGCAACCAACAGAGCCGAGGCCCTACTGCCAAGCCAGACGGCGTCGTCCATAGCAGCCAGCACAAAGGCGATGAAGTCAGAGCAAAGAAAAAAGTCCTTATAATCCTCCCTTTTCTTACCGGAACGGGCAGCCTCAGCAAGGCGCCTGACCTTCTTTTTAATGGCAATAGGCACAATAGCCGCGGTGCAGACCGGGCGCAAACTGGCCCCTACAAAGGTGAAGGCATGACTAGCCAGCTGATCCATACGCCGGTCCGCGCTGTCACGCAGTGTGGTAGTGTCGGGGGACGGCATGACGGAAGTGTTAGATAGCCCCAGGACAAGAGCGTCCAGATCAGGTGGACACAACCAGCGCTTAACCAAATCGGCTGGGAAAGGATACCTTCTATCCAGCCCCTTGGGCACCGAGGGTAGTCTATTAGGGCGTTCCCATTCCTTAAGAACCATATTTGAGAAATGGCCCTGCTCCGGGAACTCCAAGCGTTGCTTGCCAGGGCGGAAAAGCTCACCCTGCTTCTTCTTCACCACCTTTGGGGGGCGATGTGTAGACAAGAGTCTATCGTTATCATCCAGGAGCCAGGTATCCTCATCTGAGGAGGACCCTAGATCACTGTCATACTCACCCCGACAATCCCCAGAGGAGTCCGAGTCAGGGACCAACTCAGTGGGGGTGGAGTCATGACCGCCATACTTGTCAAGGTCCTTGTCCTCGACGGTAAAGAGGGACAATTTGGCGTCCAGATGATGCTTTTTGCCAGAGGCCTTGCCCACCGTCGGTTGGGCCAGCTGACGTTCAATACTGGCCACGCGCAGTGCCAGATCGGACTGTGCTAGCTTCCCCCTCACTGGGGGCTAAACGCAGACACGGTGGAGTAGGGGATGCTGTAGAGCGCGCAGGACTGGAAAGAGAAGCACTCATTCCAACCTGATCCGCAATAATACTCTGGGCGCACAGAACACAAACCGCGCCACCACCACTCAAAGGGGATGACCCGCACATGACACACAACCAAGCCTGCTCCGAAGGGCCGCCAAGCTCGCTATCCCCAGAAGCCTCCATATGGTGATTATCAAGGGCACAACAGGCCAACACAGGGTGAGGGCTAAGAAAAGCCACCTGGGATGCCCCCAAGGGATGCCCACGGAGAATGGGCAGAAGGGGGGAGGGAGGAACTGGGCCGGGAGAAACCACAACACAGCTATCCCGCCTGTAAGACATAAACATGAAGCACCATGAGTATCCCGCAGCACATGCAGTGGCAAAGTACCCCGCAGAAAAACTCACGGACCAAATGTGAAGGTGAGCGCAGCACGCGCAGAAGCGACAGGCAGACACAGATGAAGATCCGTGGGATGAACCCGGTGCACGTCAGCAGCAAACAGCGAGGTATGGGCCCACAGCAGCACACAATTTCCCCTGCAAGATGGCTCCGCAGCAAGGAACCTCGAGGGGCGGGCCGCGGGAAAATGACGCGATACGCGTCATCCCGCGGCGCCGCCCCCAACGAAGGGCGCGAAAACCGCCCTCGCTGCCTGAAACGGCGCCTAGCACCCGGAGTGGGAACGCCACCCCCGACATCTCCCATAGCGCCTCCCATCGCGGAGCGTAGTAAGCCTATGGCCGGCTACCCTTTAGTGTATAGGGTCTGCGGCATGGAGCAACGCTCACCGAGCACCCGACCTAGGTGCTCCCCTACCATCACCCGATCCGTCAGCCGAGGCTGGGAAGCAAGAGGGTCCGGAAGCGGGTGGGAATAGGCTTGCAGGGCCGCAGGCTTGGTTGCCCCGCTTGCCTGTGAAAACTTAGAGAGCCATCTTCTGGTCTTCACAGTATGACTGCAGGGAAATACTGGGGGTCTATGGGTGATTCCTGGCTTTTTATAGGGCCGGGAGGAGCCACAAGTCTTCTGCAGTCAACTGCGCCACCTTGTGGCGGAATACCCAGAAGTAATGATTGAAATGAAACAGGCCGTGCTGTACACTTGGAAAACATAATTTACCTGTCAGCCTATAGGCTCAATTCTAACCAATCCTGCTAACAGAACTGTCTGTTTGCTGCGCTCTACCAGGCCGACCCCTTTGTGCATCCCTGCCAGTCATGAGGGAGCAGGTTTCCTCACTGATTGGCTGCTGAGGGTACCACACATATGCATCCACCACTCATATGTAATTTGCAGTGGACTGGGGCAGGAGTCTGCTCTCCTCTTTGGAGCTGTTAGTGCTGCTGACTTAGTCTGCTGGATTATAAAGAAGCGAGTCTGCAAGCTGGCAAGTTAGTAATGATATATTGTGAGCTGGGACAGTCCATTTGAATAATCCTCCCGTATCTACTGTAAAACATACTTATATAATGCTAGAAGTCCACTCTAACACAATGACTTATTAAAAGATTTCAATGTTTTTTTTATTATATAAAGAATTCTAGTATGACATAAAAAACAGCTGAAAAACAACTAATAAAATAGTGTGGACCATCAAATTACAAATTAGCGTCATAAGAGAGGGGGGACATGACTGAGACCTTTAAATATATGAAAGGATTGAATAAGGTTCAGGAGGGAAGTGTTTATAAGAAGAAACTTAATGATAGAACAAGGGGGCACAACCTGAAGCTAGTAGGAGGGAAGATCAGGAGTAATGTTAGAAAATATTATTTTACAGAAAGAGTAGTAGATGCTTGGAACAAACTTCCAGCAGAAGTAGTTGAAAAATCAACAGTCACTCAATTTAAACATGCCTGGGATAAGCACACATCTATCCTAAGATGAAAAGTACATGCAGTTACACAAGGGCAGACTAGATGGATCGTATGGACTCCTTCTGCCGTCAACCTTCTATGTTTCTAAGAGATGCACTCACATATCAGATTTACAATTTCATGAAAACACAGGATAAGAATAAATTAGTTATTAAGGTAAAATAAAATAATCCAATGATATCACTTAATCAATAATATGAACTTTAGGACTAGGGATGGGCAAAGCCATGAAATTCGAGTTTGAATAGTTCGGCCAAACTTGCCGCCAAAGTCTGGTTCAGGTCCCCAGACTCGACCCGAACCCTAACCTAGAGGGCTACAAATCGAGGGGAACACCAGGGTGATAGCCCTGCACAAAATGGGCCAAAGAAAGTACTCAAAATAATAACAGAAAACAAAACAAAAAAAAAACAAATACATACATAAATGAAAACAATACGGGATGCCAAAATGGGATGGGAACACCTCTGCACAAAATGGGTTAGGGAAAGTACTCAAAATATAGACAGGAAACTAAAATATTAAAGATACACATAGATACATACATAAAAAAACATAAAAATATTTATTTTTCAAGGGTGTTGGGGGCCAAAGTGAGGGTGGGTGGGGCACTTGGTTGATTGGCCTGCACAAATGAGCTAGGAAACGTACTCAGAAAACTAAAAAATTAGGGAATAGATATTTTATTCAGCGGATGAGTAAGGGGTGGGGGTCCATTTTCTTAAGCTATCCAAATCATTGCCCTGCCATGGACAGGTGGCTGACATACTGTGTGGCAGCTAGGGACGAAAAAAACTCTGCTAATTGTCCTTTACAGGCCACTTTCAAGGATAGATGGCTGATATACTGAGGGGGACAGGCCACTGTCAGTAACTTAAAAAATGAAGAAATTAGCAAATAAGGCACAGGGACATGGCCGTTGTTGTGCTGCTGCTGCTGCTGCTGCTGCTGGTAGAGCTGGTGCTGGATGGAGAGGACGTGTTACATCTGTACACCTTCCAGCAGGAGCCGGACTTTGCAGTGTATTCTTGTAGGCCCCCAAACCACTTCCAGAATGGTGAGGCCAGACCAAGTTGAGCCATTTACAGATTAGATGGCACACAGTGCTTCAAGTTCCAGTTCACCAGGAACCTGCAAGAAAAAAAAAAACATTAGTATTGTTATCACAATCTTCAGCACATACATGCTAAGGAACCTGCAAAGCAAACAGAAAAACATTTTTTAGTTTTATTGTTATGCCTCCACTCGTTGCCTCCTGCTCCACTTCCTTCTTACCTGCCTCCTCATTCAGTCATGGGGGCCAAGAATAGACAGATGAGTGTTTTCTGATGTGACAATGGTGCTGAACCAATGAGTGGGCCTCCATTTGTGCCGTGATGCTGTGCTTCTAATATGCCACTAATACTGTCAGCACTGATGATGCCAGTATTATTAATATTATTAGTAATATTAATATTAAATAAACTGATTTTGTTGAAATAAAGACATACAAACACCTGAGGCTCCCTCTGATGATTCCATTGTCTCAGCCTCTAATACTGCCTCCACAAGGCCACCTGTCTCCCCTAAAGGGAGGATTTAATACCACCACCAAGCCTGTCCACACCACCAGGGAAGCATTCATCTTTCTATTAATCAAACAATGGACAGAAAGTGGAAGTTTGGCTCATCTTACTCACGAGCCCCAGGCTTGAATGCAAGCATTCGAAAATTGCTTGCCTTGAAATGCTCCCATTCTGGCTGCTAGAGCTGGAGAGTTTTCAAATAAAAATCTTATGGCAAGGGGGCGGTTATCTCAGTTAGAGCGTGGTGCTAATAAAAATCTTATTGCTTCGGCTGCCCCACAATATATCATTCCCAGCTACCACAACTTTTCTCGCCATGCCATCCCTGCCCTGCACCAACAGGTTGTGGAGAAAATGAAGTGTGCACTGCGCAATCCTATATATTGCAAGGTCCACATCACAACTGACATGCGGACAGCAAATGATGGGCAGGGATGTAACATCTCTTTAACTGCCCATTGGCTTAATGAAGTGGCAGCCAGGCCTGAGCCGTGAAGCTCTTTGTCACATATACTTTTACCACCAGGATTGCCAGACATCACTTGTTGCCTCCTGTTGCCTCCTACTCTGCTTCCTCCTCTCCTGCCTCCTTATCCTTATCAGCACCTACACCATCATTTTGAGTCCAGCCATGGGGAAACAGCAGCAGGAGGTGCTGAAACTCATCTGTCTGGGTGAATAAAACACATGCCACCCAGGAGCTTTGGTCTACCATCCAGGAGCAGACAAATAAGTGGCCATTGCTGCTGCACCTAATGCCCGGCAAGGTGGTGTGTGACCATGAGCAGAACCTAGTAGCAGACTTGGGCCAAGCTGGGTTGAGGCACATCCGCTGGCTGGAGCATGTGCTCAACTTGGTGGTGCAAAGCTTCTTGGCCCATTATCCAGACATGAACACGTGGTTTTAAATAACATATGAAGAAGACACTGTTCTATACATGTATCAGCTTTTTGATGACTATAAAGAGGGAGATCTTTGCATCATGCCTGACTCTAATGATTCTCATCTAGCAGAAAGATATCCGGGAGAGGTTGTGGACAGCCTAGTTGGGAAACAAGGGGAATATGCCAAAGAGGATGGCTCAAAAAGGACTGGCATGGCAATTCATCAAGAGGAAGCCATATTCAGTGTACTTCATCAAGTTTGATGATGATTTCCATATTTATGCCTATATTCCATATACCATCTGCAGATAACAATGCACTCTGAAGGCTTAATGGGTGCCTCCTTGTATAATGCCAGGTGTGTCCACAAGTAACTGGTTAATCAAAGGCCAAAAGCCAGGTGTGCCACAATGCAATAGCTTATTAAAGGCCAAGAGGCTCTTATGCCAGGTGTGCCACAATGCAATAGTTTATCAAATGCCAAAAAAAGTACAATGCCAGGTGTGCCCACAAGTAACTGGTTGATCAAAGGCCAAAAGGGTCTAATACCAGGTGTGCCACAATGCAATAGTTTTTCAACGGCCAAAAGGGTCTAAAGCCAGGTGTGCCATGATGCAATAGTTTATCAAAGGCCAAGAGGGTATAATGCCAGGTGTGCCACGATTAAATAGTTAAAATTAAATTAATTAAACAGTACTGACACACAAGTGGATTGACCCAGTGGATACTCCACTAACAATTGGTATTACAGAGCACTGACCCTCAAGTGGTTTGAACAGTTAGTATTACAGAGCAGTGATCCCCAAGTGGCCCAAACAATTGGTATTACAGAGCACTGAAACACAATTGGTTTGAACAATTGGTATTACAGAGTACTGACACTGAAGTGCTATTAAAGAGTACTGACAGCCCAGTGGTTGGAGAAAATGCTATTACAGAGTAATGACACCCAAGGGAGACTGCACAAAGTTTTTTTTTTTTTTTTCAAGAGGGCCCTAACTGCCCTGACCCAGTGCATCCACCGAAAACTATTGGTATAACAGATGTACTGACACTGAAATGCTATTACAGAGTACTGACACTGCTGCAGTACTGAGTATAATGAATCCAGCTCACCAGGTCCCTCTGTGCGGTAGTGTAAATCCATATTGCCCCTCAAAAGAAGGTTACGAGTTTCGGGGGTTTTAGTTACCCCTTAGTCCTACTAAGGACTAAGCGGTTACCAAAAACTCTGAAACGCGTAACCTTCTTTTAACCAATTAATAAATGTTAAGTTTTAGAGGGACCTGGTGAGCTGGATTCATAATACTTAAATTGCCTAAGGATCTACAGAGGTCCATCTGCGCTCCTAGGGCTGCACACCACGAGGGATTTTTTTCTTTTTTATACAAGTTGACTGCTGCAGTGCTACCAGAGTACTTACACTGAGAGGCTATTACAAAATACTGGCACTGCTGCAGTACTATCAGAATACTGACACTGAGAGGCTTTTACAGAGCAGTGATACCGCTGTAGTACTATCAGAGTACTGACACTATAATGCTATTACATAGTAATGACACTCTGCCTATCTCTCCTTCACTCCAGCAGCTTTCCCTCACTTATTTTGGTATAAGTGGGCACTAACAAACATGTGCCTTCAACTTTTGGTATATGTGGACACTAGCACACCCGTGCCTCCTACTATTAGTATGAATTAGAACTAACAAACAGTTGCCTTCATCTATTGGTATAGGTGGGCACTAACACACAGGTGCCTTCTACTATCGGCATAAATTGGCACTAACAGGTGCCTTCTACTATGGTATAAATGCTATCAGAGTACTGACACTGCAGTGGTACCAGAGTACTGACACTGAGATGCCTTTACAGAGTAATGACACTGCTGCAGTACTATCAGAGTACTGACACTGACATGCTTTCACAGAGTACTGACACTGCTGCAGTACTATCAGAGTAACAAACAGGTGCCTTCAACTTTTGGTATAAGTGGGCAATAACAAACAGGTGCCTTCTACTATTGGTATGAATTAGCATTAACAAGTAGGTGCCTTCTACTATTGGTATACGTGGGCACAACCACACAGGTAACTTCTACTTTTGATATGAAATAGCACTAACAAACAGATGCTTTTTACTACTGGTATAAATTAGCAGTAAAAAACATGTGGATTCTACCATTGGTATAAATGGGCACTAAAACACAGGCGCCTTCAACTTTTGGTATAAGTGGGCACTAACAAACAGGTGCCTTCTACTATTGGTATGAAATATCACAAACATGAGTGCCTTCTACTATTGATATAAGTGGGCACTAACAAGCAGGTGCCTTCAACTTTTGGTATAAGTGGGCACTAACAAACAGGGGCCTTCTACTATTGGTATAAATGCTATAAGAGTTCTGACATTGCTGCAGTATCAGAGTACTGACACTGAGATGCTAATACAGAATACAGACACTGCTGCAGTGCTATCAGAGTACTGACACTGCTGCAGTACTATCGGAGTACTGACACTGAGATGCTAATACAGAATACAGACACTGCTGCAGTACTATCAGAGTACTGACACTGCTGCAGTACTATCAGAGTGCTGACACTGAGATGCTAATACAGAGTACTGACACTGCTGCAGTGCTATTAGAGTACTGACACTGCTGCAGTACTATCAGAGTACTGACACTGAGATGCTAATACAGAATACAGACACTACTGCAGTGCTATCAGAGTACTAACACTGCTGTAGTACTATCAGTGTACTGACACTGCTGTAGTACTATCAGAGTACTGACACTGCTGCAGTACTATCAGATTACTGACACTGAGATGCTAATACAGAATACAGACACTGCTGCAGTACTATCAGAGTGCTGACACTGAGATGCTAATACAGAGTACTGACACTGCTGCAGTGCTATTAGAGTACTGACACTGCTGCAGTGCTATTAGAGTACTGACACTGCTGCAGTACTATCAGAGTACTGACACTGAGATGCTAATACAGAATACAGACACTGCTGTAGTACTATCAGTGTACTGACACTGCTGTAGTACTATCAGAGTACTGACACTTCTGCAGTACTATCAGAGTACTGACACTGCTGCAGTACTATCAGAGTACTGACACTGAGATGCTAATACAGAATACAGACACTGCTGTAGTACTATCAGTGTACTGACACTGCTGTAGTACTATCAGAGTGCTGACACTTCTGCAGTACTATCAGAGTACTGACACTGCTGTAGTACTATCAGAGTACTGACACTGCTGCAGTACTATCAGAGTACTGACACTGAGATACTAATGCAGAGTACTGACACTGCTGCAGTGCTATCAGAGTACCGTCACTGCTGCAATACTATCATATTATTGACATTGAGAGTACTGACATTGCTGCAGTGCTTTCAGAGAACTGACACTGCTGCCGTGCTATCAGAGTACTGACACTGCTGCAGTACTATCAGAGTACTGATCCTGCTGTAGAACTATCAGTGTACTGACACTGCTGTAGTACTATCAGAAAACTGACAATGCTGCAGTGCTTTCAGAGTACTGACACTGAGATACTAAAACAGAGTGCTGACACTGCTGCAGTGCTATCAGAGTACTGATCCTGCTGTAGAACTATCAGTGTACAGACACTGCTGTAGTACTATCAGAAAACTGATGCTGCTGCAGTGCTTTCAGAGTACTGACACTGAGATACTAATACAGAGTGCTGACACTGCTGTAGTGCTATCAGAGTACTGATCCTGCTGTAGAACTATCAGTGTACAGACACTGCTGCAGTACTATCAGAGTACTGACACTGGGATACTAATACAGAGTGCTGACACTGCTGCAGTGCTATCAGAGTACCGTCACTGCTGCAATACTATCATATTATTGACATTGAGAGTACTGACATTGCTGCAGTGCTTTCAGAGAACTGACACTGCTGCCGTGCTATCAGAGTACTTACACTGAGATGTTAATACAGAGTACTGACACTGCTGCAGTGCTATCAGAGTACTGACACTTCTGCAGTACTATCAGAGTACTGCTGCAATACTATCAGAGTACTGACACAGAGATGCTAATACAGAGTACTGACACTGCTGCAGTGCTATCAGAGTACTGACACTGCGGTAGTACTATCAGAGTACTGACACTGCTGCAGTACTATCAGAGTAAAAAATGTATGTTAACCCGCGCTAATGGTTTCTTTTGGCAGTTTTTAGTAATTTATCTTGACACAAATATATTATTAGATGCTCAACGTGTATAGAACTTCACTATTCCAGCAAATTCTAAAAGACTAATAAAGATATAATACACAGAGCAATAAATATGTTTCTAATACAAAAACTATAATAAAGAAGATTGTAACAATTTAAAATTAGTCCAAAGTGTGATGGTAAAAAGTTCAGTTCTTCCACTAAATAGGTGAATGAATTGTTACTTTATCTTCTATGCCAGTGCTGAATAATCACGCAAGTGCCCACCACCTATTTTATTTACCCTTACCAGATAAATAAATCGATTAGGCCGTGCAATTTGGTATCTCAATCTGCCCTTGATGTTTTTCTTCCAAATCTTCTGCTGAAGAAATGGCCTATTGGCCCTTCAAAGATATATGCTCCTCAATATTTGCATAATTTTAACTTCCAAAGATTGGTTGCTGGGCATATATATAGAAGAAAAGATAGGCTAATAGCGTAATATTGCTTTTAATTCAAACTTGGTTAAAAGTTAGATTTAAAATGCGCACTCACATTTCATAAAATCAATATTAGCATTGGTTTAACAGGCAAGGATCTCACCGCTTTATCTCCTACACCGCGGCCGCCGGTGTCCCAAGAATGGTACTGGGTATGGGTATGCGGGTCCTCCTGGATAACAAATGCTGGGTGCTGTAATGGATGTCCGCCCTGCCGCCTAGGTCGACGCGTTTCGTTGCGGGATTTGCAACTTTTTCTAAGACTGCTGTTATCCAGGAGGACCCGCATACCCATACCCAGTACCATTCTTGGGACACCGGCGGCCACGGTGTAGGAGATAAAGCGGTAAGATCCTTGCCTGTTAAACCAATGCTAATATTGATTTTATGAAATGTGAGTGCGCATTTTAAATCTAACTTTTAACCAAGTTTGAATTAAAAGCAATATTACGCTATTAGCCTATCTTTTCTTCTATATATATGCCCGGCAACCAATCTTTGGAAGTTAAAATTATGCAAATATTGAGGAGCATATATCTTTGAAGGGCCAATAGGCCATTTCTTCAGCAGAAGATTTGGAAGAAAAACATCAAGGGCAGATTGAGATACCAAATTGCACGGCCTAATCGATTTATTTATCTGGTAAGGGTAAATAAAATAGGTGGTGGGCACTTGCGTTATTATTCAGCACTGGCATAGAAGATAAAGTAACAATTCATTCACCTATTTAGTGGAAGAACTGAACTTTTTACCACCACACTTTGGGCTAATTTTAAATTGTTACAATCTTCTTTATCATAGTTTTTGTATTAGAAACATATTTATTGCTCAGTGTATTATATCTTTATTAGTACTATCAGAGTACTGACACTGCTGCAGTACTATCAGAGTACTTACACTGAGATGCTATTACACAGTACTGACACCCTGCCTATCCCACCCTCACTCCAGCAGCTTTCCCTCACTAAATGCCCTAAAAAGGCCAAAAAATGTGCTTTAACACCTATCTAGCCCTGACAAAAAATGCTTTCCCTTAATCCTGTTCTGAAAAGGACAGTTGTTTTAAAATAAAAAAATGTCATGTCTGCCCCTCAGCAGCAGCACCTCTCCCTATCTATTATGGTGGTGGTGGTGGGGGGGGGGGGGTTGGTTTGGATCAAGTCTTAATGCTTCATATTGCATTTTGTTAGATTTTTTTAAATTTTGCTGTTAGATCTGGTTTTATTGTTCACGTGTGTAGGCAATCGGTTTACAGATTAGATTACTTATTCACTGATTAATAGGATGTATTTTGTGATGGGTCTTTATATTATGGTTTAGTATACAATTATATTGCACTAATTTCGATCACTGTTTTGTAGATTATCGATCTGGATCGCAGGCAGGGTGTAGATTATTTAATTTATTTTATCATATATTTATTTTTTCATATTCATTTATTTGTGCTTATTGTGACTGTCCCCCTATCTCTGCCTCCTTTTGTGTTGGTGTTTTGTTTTGTGATGTGTTTTTGTGTATTTTAATTGATCTGAATATTGTATTGAGTCATCTCAGTATATGTGAAATTTAATAAAATTGTTATATGTTGGGCCTCCCTTTGGGTCCTTGTTTGGTCTTTGGTGGTTATTGTACTGGGAGTAGTACTTATTTAATATGTAGCTGGGGTTGTGCAGGCTATTGGTGTGGTGTGTGACGTGACATGGACCCCGAGTTTTATACATCGGGGTTGCTTGTCCCGCCAGGGAAATATTAAGACCGATTGCCTGCTGTTCTGTTAATCAGTCTTCTTCCAGATCGGGCCGAGAAATCTATTTGAAATCCATGCTGGGGTTCGGGGACCCAAAGTTTGCGGTTCAAGTTTGCCCAACCCTAATTATAACTTATAACAAGGAGATGAAACTTCTCTTTAGCCTATGATATTGTAAAACAAAGGTATCATTGTAGTCAGTATTGTTTATATTTTTACAGTTTATGGACCTTAAAAGTAACAATTTTAATAACTAAATCAAAATATTTAAAAAAATGCAGCTCAATTGTTTCATAACAAAGGTATAATAAAATCAAACAAAACTAACATAAATGCATGGTTATGTATCCTTTGCTTATAATTTTTTTTTTTGCAGTTTACATTGATAATTATACTTTGGCACACTCTGTTTAGGATCAGTGTTTTTCACTGCTTTACCATAAGGGTGAATCATAAAAAAACTGCTGAGTACATGTCTAACAGACAGATGCACTATACGTATGTATATATATTTTTGGTTCATGAGGAATAAAGATCAGCATTATTCAATCTTCTGCTCTAAAACACAATTTCTGATAGACCCTTTCAACTCTGCAACGCTTCTGCTTGCCTGAAAGTGAAATGATCATTCTCCACTTGAACCACTGTCTCTTGGTGTAATTTCTTTTGCAGAATACTAAACTGGGGGAAGACAGAACTAGTAAATATGTATCCGGAGGTTTATATATACATGCTGTTTTCAGCAGATCAGATTTGGTGACTACATAAATTCAAATATTGTAGGGTGTCCATTGTATCTTATCATCTAATACAGACAAGTGTTGATGATTACACAATGTCATCAGACACATGCAATAATGGAGGCTTTCATTTTTAATTTAATTTAATGTTATTTTCAAACAAAAAATGGAAGGCTCCCACATAGGACTGACACAACAAGCATACAGACTTGTATACCTATAGCTTGGAGGGCCACTGATGCTGGAATTCGGTTGGATGCCATGCAATATTGCTCCCTGTGTGGATTCAGTCTGAGACAAGAACACAGCAAAACACTGGTGCCACTGGACTCCTTCTTCTGTGCCCCCTTCTAGCAGTTCCTAAGCTATATTGAGAAATGAGTAGCGTGGTGATGGGTCTGAGCAGGGACAATCCAGTTTGGAAGCCCTCTGGCTAGTCCCCTGTATCCGAAATTCTGTATTTCTAAATTCTGTGTGCTAAAATATCCCCTCCTAATCACCCCATAACAGGCAGAGAGTGTGCAGAATCCCCTCCTAGTCACCTCATTACAGAGAGTGTGCAGAATCCCCCCATCACCCCATTACAGAAAGTTAGCAGAATCCCCCACAATCACCCCATTACAGAGAGTGTGCAAAATCCCCCACCAAAACCCCAGTACAGAGATTGTGCAGAATGCCTCCCCCAATCACCCCAGTACAGAGAGTGTGAATATTCCCCCACAATAACCCCAGTACAGTGTGCAGAATCGCCCGTCACCCCATTACAGACAGTGTGCAGAATCCCCCATCACCCCATTACAGAGAGTGTGCAGAATCCCCCACAATCATCCCAGTACAGATAGTGTGCAGACCCCCCAATCACCCCATTACAGAGAGTGTGCATAATCCCTCAGAATAACCCCAGTACAGTGTGCAGAATCCCCCCAATCACCCCATTAAAGACAGTGTGCAGAATCCCCCACAATCACCCCGGTACAGACAGCGTGCAGAATCCCCCCCAATCAACCATATTACAGAGAGTGTGCAGAATCTCCCACAATAACCCCAGTACAGTGTGCAGAATCCCCCCATCACCCCATTACAGAGAGTGTGAAGAATCCCCCACAATCACCCCATTACAGAGAGTGTGCAGAATCCCCCACAATCACCCCAGTACAGACAGTGTGCAGAATCCCCCCAATCATCCCATTACAGAGAGTGTGGAGGGAAGGATCTTCATCTGTCCATTCAGGCTTCATTATAGGAAAATAATTAAGTGGGCATATAGTCCCCGTAAGTGTAGCAGATTGCCCCTGATTATTAAAAAAAAAAAACAACCTTTATTTTAATAATGAATAGACAATCATCTGCTTCAACATAATACAAGGTTAAAATTAATCGGGGGATTGCACTCAGGCACATTTATCTCCAGCTAAATGTATCAATGTTGCAGAATGTATCCACTGTCAGTGTGAACACAGTGTAACCAATCGCTGCTAATACTATTAAATAAATAAAGATACCCCTGTAACAAATACTCTGTGCATATAAGAAACAAGGAGAGTGCCGTTCATTTTTTTCTTTCTTTTTACACATGCACTATATTTGTGATCCTCAGTGTATGTTTGCATAATGTTAGCTTTTTAGAGACACATTTCAGACAGTCTCCTTGTTTATTATCTGCACAGAATATTTGTTACATGTGTATATTTATATACTGTGTTCAAAGTGACATTCAATACATTCTGCAACATTGACACATTTTTCTGAAGATAAATGTGTTTTAGGACAATCCCATGATTGATTTTAACCTTGTATTTTGTGTATGTTCAAGCTGATGATGTGTATTCATTATTAAAATATAATCCCCCTATCAGTGAACGGGTAAAAAAAAGAAAAAGGTAAGAATTTGCACTATAACTTCTATAACCCCATTTCTGGGGGAGAAATGTGCGCCTTATAGAACCAAAAATACGGTACACTTTATTGACAGAAGAATTTGGACAAACATTATACCTACAGGAGTTTTGCTATCATATTATTTTAAAGCAGAGCAACACCTGTTTCCTAGTGCTCCTCGCAGCAGCACCCCATAGAACACCTGCAATACTTTTAACCGTGAACCTCACTGGAAATACAGCAGCGCGATTGGCCGCTGGCGCTGAAGTGGGTGAGGCTTTCTGGGGGCCAGGACCGACAATGCGCCCAGTGCCAACATGAACGTGAGTGGCCATTTGTGTGGCTGTGTTGCTTTTTAAAAGTCAGACATTGATGTTGAATGAGAATACCTGGCTCCTCATTGATCATTACAGTGTATTCCAAAAGTTTTTTGAATTGAGGTCAGGGCTCTGTAAGGACCAGTCAAGTTCTTCCACATGATCCCACTGAGCCATGCCTTTATAAACTTGTTTGTCCACTGGGGGACAGAATCGGTTCCCACAAACTTGGAAACATACAATTGTCCAAAACTTCTTGGAATGCAGAAGAACCAAGGGGTCTAGGCCAATCCCTGAAAAAAACTCACCGAACTTTACAGTTGGACAGGGAATGTTCTGGCATTCATCAAACCCACATTGATCTATCAGACTGTCAGGAAGAGAAGCATAGTTCATGACTTCAATGCTCCAGGGTCCAGTATTGGCAATGTGCTTGATGTACTTCATCCGATGCTTGTCATTGTGCTTAAAGTGGACCATCACCCTCCCGTGATCAGCCCGGGAATCTATAAGATTCCCGGGCCGATCACCTCCCTCCCCGCGGGACATCCGAGATCGGGATGTCCCGCGGGGTGAAACCCCCCCAAACACCCCAAATCCCCTTACCTTGTCTTCCCTCGCGCCCCTCTAGACGTGCGCGCGCCTGCGCCGGCCGTCTGTGAATGGCCGGCGCGTGCGCGTCAAGGGTGACGCGCGGGAGGCGGCGGCGGAGGAGCCGCTTGTCCGCGGCTGTCAAATCGCTTGTCCGTCGGCGTTGGGAGCGGGGAGAGGTGAGTTTTTCGGGTGATCGGGGGGGGGTTTCACACAGCGGGGCATCCCGATCGGGGGTGCCCCACCGAAGTGGACCAAGACCCAGGATAGTCAAAATCCTGGGTGTTGGTCCACTTTAATGACGTAACGCTGGCATGCAGCTGCTTATCCATAGAAACTCATGCCATAAAACTCAATTGCCAACTTTTTAGCACTGTGGGCGGCAGTACTTAGTATCCCTACTCAATAACATTACATGGTCTGCCACTTCTTGGCCGAGTTGCTGGGGTTCATAAACCTTTTCACTTTTCAAAAATTTAACTCACAGCTAATGCATGGACAATTGAAGAGAGAAGGAATTTCTCAAACTGACTTTTTGAATTATCTTACTAATGTTTGTATAGATAGTCTGTGTGGCTAGATGCTTGGTTTTATATAGTACTATGAGACTGAAAACAACATATGAATTCAATAATTTACAGGTGGGGGCCTAATTGAACATATGAACACTTAAAGACAAACAGGGTCATCCGAGTCCCACTCCCTGTGCAGCTAGAAGAGCCGAGTGGAATAGACACAAAAGTCTAGCCAAAACCTCCATTTATAAAACCACCACTGACCTACTGGTCAGAAGTGTAAAAGTATGTCCTGTGCAGTTCTACTGCCAGATTGAAGCTCACTTAAACCCTTCCTGCCTACTTTGTATCTGGGTGGTTTTAGGTTAAAACACCTTATAGAACATAGTTAATTCTTTGTGAGGCCAACTCTCAGCAGCATATATCTGTGTAACCCTTGTGAACCCCATGATTGTGTTATTATACTGGCAGAATTAGAAAGCAGCTTTAAAGGCTAATTCCACTTTCGACTGCATTTCTTAACGTTTCCATTATTGTGTGTCAAAAAGATGTCTTCAATGTGCAAAGCTGATCTGTTTCTTTTTATATTCTATTTATTTGCAACTCTGTGTTGTAAAAGAAGACGCTAGGAACAATGTGTTTACCTTAGTAACATGCATCAACTGGTGCAATTTATTTACAGATCATAGACTGCTGCTAATATGCTCACCTGTTACAGTGGAAGGATTCTGGAAAATGTGGTCAGTACTTTTTACTAAGGGCCAGAAAAAACACTCCCATCTTAGGATCACAGACACAGAGGAACATAGGAAACCTGAAAAAAGCGTGCTGATAAGTAAATCGCTGGTATGAAGGCACAATCCTAACACAAATTATTATTTTACATTCCATAAGAGGAAAACAATAAGACAGAACACCAAAAACCTGACAAAAACTGGAGATTTCCTTTAATTGCTCATATTGAAATTGAAGGAGGAGATGCAAGTGACACATAAAGTGGTCTTTTATTTGTTTGGCCCAGGGGTAGTTTTCTCTTTGTTCAGGTTTCCTAGTTATAAATTTTACAAGAACTTAGTAGTTGTAATGAGATCACTTTGAGATTAATAATGTTGAGCTGTGTCACTCCTGGGAACAGCAATAAAACAGCTATTTAAAAGTGTTCCTAGAATTAACCTAATTGTTTGACAGAGGAGCAGCTCCACACCCTTAGGAGTTTATTTTAGAAACGCTAAGGCCACATAGTAGTTTCACGTAGTGCCAGATGAGCGTCAGGTGAATGTCAGGTCCCAGTGAAAATGGTGTATTTATCAAGTCAAAAATCCAGAGCGCCTGTGATAGTGCCAGTTATTATCCCATTTATCATCACTGCCGGCAATGGGATGATTGCCGGCACTGAATTCCCTACAGGGCCAGATAGGACCAGACACTCACTCTGCAGCCCTACCCCATACATTTCAATGGGCTGGGATGGTTATAATTATTTATGCCACATTTGTTAATTTTTCTTTTGGCTGGTGCATGTGCTACCGGATCCATGGGCTGTTTGGAATTGTTTTTGGAAGCATTTTTTAAACTTTTGTGTTGCACTGCAAACTTGTGATGTGGACCGTGCAAATCATGTGTCTTGTCTTTCATGTGTCCTCAATGCAGTTCTCTGTGTTTTTTATTATTTTTTTGGTCTCTAGCTCCCCAAAAACTAAAAACTGGGTTTACTACAGGCACCAGACACTTGGACCCTTAGGGCCTTATTCATGAATGGATAGCGCCAGGTAGTGGCTATTTAGCGACAGGTAGCGAGAGGCATCGGCAAGAGAACCCCGGCCACAGCACGCAATTACACATTTATGAAGCCGATCCTGTTGAGTGACTGGGATAACGCCATGTAGCGTTAGTTTCATCATTATCCCAGTCCCAGCATTCACATTTCACAGCGCCACCTATTACCTCTCGCTACCTGCCGCTCTCCCATACATTTCAATGGAAGATCCTCAAATCCCATTTCTCATCCCATTTTTTTAAAATAATTTTTTAAACTACAAATGTTTTAGACAATAGGGTCGATTCAAAGAAACATGTAACAGCTTGGATTTTGGTGCCGATCATCCTATTTTTCCCGTACGCTCGTGCGTTCGTATGCTTGTGACTTGCGAGTGATTCTATAAGCAAATACGTTTCTATCCTAAAATGTACGTCCGTTCGTATGGCAGTTCGGGAATCAGACCTATGTCAGTTTCCATCCTGATTTTTCCGTTTCATTTCTCAGGTTGCAACATTGGTTTTGCCCTTTTTCCTTTTTTTGTCTGGACGTAAATCCTTCTGATCTTGCGGCTGCGCACTACAAACTTACCTCATTAAAGTGCATTCTAAATATTTGGTCTTTTATTTTTCTTTATTTCTTTCATTTTGTAGTAACCAACCATTAATGAATGCATTTGCATAAGTAAATCTTACTTTGTTTAATTTTTAGTTAACTTGCATTTTTTACTTGTGGATTTAATTTTAATATTTTGGCTTCAAATGGTACAACTTAAAATTTTGTGTGTGGTTACCCACACCCTCTCCATACAGATTGCTCTCAAATATAAAAAAACACCCAGCAACTTCTGCATGTTATGAGTCTAGAAACAGCCAAGATGGCGGGTCAGGTATTATCGGGCAGCCTGCAAACAGAAAGGGCCTTGTGACTGTGTTGCTCTGCATTCTTTTATTTCTGACCTTTCCATGCCCCCAGCTCTGCTGTGTCTGTGCAAAATACAGCAGTAACCCACATCCTGCACTTTATCCCGCTCTCCTCTCCTCAGTAAGTGTGATGCATCTGACCAAAGATGAGCTTAAATAATTAAACAAAGCAAAGGTAAACAACTACACCAATAAATTCAATCTAAAAATATTATTCTAGTACATCAATTTAAAAATAAATAACAAAGGACATAAGTTTCTTTAATTAACGCAAATATATGGATGTATTGCAAAATAAAGGTTTACATGCAAAGGACTAATTAAGGTCCACATTAAAATGCTTTTATAAGGCATACATGAATCAGGTATGCATTGCTATACAATTTATGGCATCGGCCATGCTGATACATGCAGTTCATTGGAGCTCAAGACGCGCAGACTCCTCCACATAGCCAAAAAACCTGTTCAAGAACAGCAATCCGACTGCTAAAAGGTGTTGGCAGTGGCTTTCTTTTAAAACGTATTTAGAGGTTGGAAAACTGTTCTCTGAATCACACCTAAACACATCCAATTATCCTAAGTTTTACGTTTTGATCCTAAGTTTTAGGATTTGATCCTAAGTTTTACGTTTTGATCCTAAAATTTAGGAACGAACTTGCGATGATCGTAAGAGCATATACGAATTCGTACGTAGGCTCGTGCGAGTCGGAAATGGCCAAAAAAACCCAAACTTACGATTCTCGATCCGAAATCAATTAACTTTTGCTCTTTGAATCTTTGAGGGGATTATTCCTGAACTGTATGTATGTTTTCGATTATTTTTTTTGTCAAAAATCTATTTTATTATCTGCCATTAAAAATGTAAAGTCACACCCCTACCACAATGTCATTCCCCTGATTTTTGAAGCTTTAATGTTGTTTTTGTGTCCCTAAAATCACTTTAATCTAACCGTGTCTGGCGTTCTATCCCCCAGTCACAAAAAAAACAACGCCCACGCTGTTTCATAGAAATTTCTTATTGAATCTGGGTTTGAGCGCCGAGGGCCAGACGCTATGACCAGTCGCTGCCTGGGGCGCTGTACTTTTGATACATGCGTTATTGTTTTTTTTTTCTGCAACGCCTAGAGTCGCTGTTCCTGAATAAGCAGCAGACAATAGATGGCCGCTTCTGAGTGGACCAGCATTAACTTAAAGTTAACATTAAACCGTTAGTTATTAGAATGTGACACATTGTTACCCCTAACATAATAGAATCATTTGAATGTGTTCCTTTTGTCTATTACTATATCTATTACTTATATCTATTACTTTTGTTAATTCCAAAACACATACACATATATAGATATAGACATGTCTACATGTATGGGTTACTATATATGCAATCAAGTACAATACCCAAATTTTTAAAGGTTAACATTTACAAAATTTGTAAATTACAACATTTGTAAATTTACAAAATGTACAAATGTATTAAATAAAATAAAGACAATCCAAATTGTGCGATCATTTGGATAATAAAATTAATAGTCCAAAATTTTTAATCAGTGGGTGCCCTTGGTTGTGCTGACTCATCTGTAGGGGCCGTGTTGAGGGCCAACAGTGCAGTAAAAAAAAATAGACTGCTGTATTAGCTGATGTAGCTTTTTCAATAGTATGAGTGTGCAGAAGATTAACTTTCTTTGTTGCTTGGTGTGTGGTCACACCCCTCTAGCACCTCTTGACTGCTATATATTGACTGGATGAGCACATCCTATTTTCCCTTTTGCTGTTGCATTTGCAGGTCAGTGGCCAGATCTGCTGGATTGTAGCTCTCCCAATGTAACAGGGAGTCCAATTGGCCTCTACCTAAAAAAAACCCTTTTTGAACTGTGCAGGCAAGTAAAGCATTTTTCATTGTGTGTGTGCAAGCAAGTTAAGTTATTGCAATGTCTTTAGACAGGCTGATTCATGTATTGCATTGCTTGTGCACACACAAATAAAGAAGTAGCAATGTCTGCACAAACTTTTAAACTTAGTAATGTTAGGGACGGGGTACTAATTGGACGGCCTTGACGTGGCTACCTCGCTTCTACATTCATTGCAATCTATGTTAACTAACAGTCCATGTTCTTAACAAGTGTTAGCTAGGTTTTTCAATAGTATGAGTGTGCAGAGGGTTAACTTTCTTTGTTGCTTGGTGTGTGGTCACACCCCTCTAGCACCTCTTGACTGCTATATATTGACTGGATGAGCACATCCTATTTTCCCTTTAGCTGATGTAGCAACAACAAAGTTAGGTCCTGCCAATCAATGGAGCGGTTGATAGCAGTCACCAATTCTGCTTGTGGTTGATTTCGGAGCTCCCGTACCTCTTGCTTCAGGTCACGTATTTGTTGTTGGTCCACCAGTGATTGTTTTTCCAACACCGCAATGTGCTCCTGGAGTCTATCACGCGGCTGTTGGTGACTGTAGGTCTCCAGCATCCAGCTCCCTAACTCATACAGATCAGAACTGGTGGGGACACCCCTTGGTGTTGGTTGCATAGTCGTCTATAATAAAAAGGCATATTTTAAATTACTGGTTGTATTTTGCATATGTAACTATTTAATCCACATCTATAGTTATATTATCATGTACCGTTTGTGCTGGCTCAGAAGGCTGACCACATGGCACTTGGGAGGAGGCCACATCCCGAGTTGCCGTCAAGGATTCCTCCTAAGATCAAAGTATGGTGTATGTAACATGTTTTTACATGACTGTCAAAAAAAAAACAATTTTTCTCAACCAGAAACAACTAATCAATGGTGGTCTTCCTCAAATAGTTCAGGTGTCTGGTTGCCAGGAAGGGGCAAATCATCATCTGATAATGGTGGCAATGTGACATATGCTAAATAGAAAAATAGTTTAATTTTTTGTTTGGGTTTTATTGTGTCTCTACTTTGTATAACCTGGATAGATTGAATACTTTTAAAATGTATCCAAAATGTCAACCAACACACTCTTTACATGTATGATAATTTGGGAAGGAAGCTCATTGTTAAACAATAAAGGTCAACTCATTGTGTGGCCACAGATCATAATCACATTTTGAAACACGCATACCCGCCACATCGGAGATGTCCAGACTTAGGCCATCACTAGAGCTTTGCCCTAAAAATACATGGGTCCTACCAAATGACAATAGGCCAAATACATGTAATGAGATACAACATCCTTACATTAAAAGTTGAAATCACATTCTTACACTCATCCCTAGCAGTCATGTTTTGAAGGGCCCCTTCAGGACCAGCACTTCCTGTATTCGGGCCTAAAGAAAGGAAACATAATAGTTATTACTTTAAGCTGGCATAGTATTGCTTCAATATATTTATTCTAATGTGTCCAAAAGAAACGCCACATGATTTTTACAGTTTACTTATTTTTTCACTCTTACATAGTAAACGTTTGTTTGTAAAACCTAATCAACTACACAGCTTTCAATGTGAGGTCTCATGTTTTTTCATGGGACAAATTGTTGTGATACACATTAAGAAACAAAATCCATAAAGAATACAGTATGCTTTGCACTACACACCAACAGTGTCCTGTTGGCCTGCAACACAGGAAGTGGGGTCCAAAGATGAAGCTGAGACTTTGCCTACAAATTTAAAACATAATACATCTAATTCCAGACATGTAAGTAATTTTAAGTCAAGCTAAATTAACCCAAATTCTCCCTCTCTCGCCAACCTCTATATGGGTTGGTGGGAGAGGGAGACTATTTATGGCTCTAGTAATCCCTTCCTTCATAGGATAAAATATTTTGGGAGATACATTGATGATCTGCTCTTTGGGATGGGGATGAGAGTACTATCACACACTTTGTTGAGTATTTAAATACCAACAATCTGAATTTGAGGTTCACTTCTGAAAATCACTGTGATTCCATCCCATTCTTCGACTTATGCTTAAGAGTAGCACCTAATAAGAAAAATATTATCACTAGGACTTTTAGAAAAAAGACTGCAGGTAACACCACTTTGAGGGCAGAAAGCTGCCATCGATTCCATACAATGTCAGCAATCCCGGATGGTGAGATGGTTCGGGCCCGCCGGAATTGCTCTGGTCCAATAGAATTTGAGGAAAAAGTCAAGATAGTAAAAAATAGATTAAGACTTAGAGGTTACTTAGGAGAGACTTTTTTCTTAGTTTCTTTATATCTGTATTGTATAAGTAATGATGCAAGTGATGATATTGCAGCACCAGGTGTAGCGGTCTCCGAGTTACTGAATTGGTTGACTTAACTGCCGGTTTCTCTGACCCTGTGTCATTTCCGCCCTTATCCTGTCTCTCTATGGAGTAGGGCTTTGCCCTCTCTTTGTTGTCACTTCCGGTTGAGTATGGTGTTTACTGCTGCCGCTGATTGCGGCGGCTCTGCCCCCTTCGTTGTGCCTGAGGGACGGGACCAGGGATGAATAAAACATAGGGTGAGTTACCTGGCTAATGTTATCAATTTATTCATGTGTTTGATTGATCCATTTAATTACCAACCAATTTTTCAATTATCCCGGGGCGTTCCCCGATGGGTGCTGCATACATCACGCTAATATTTAAATGTGTGTTATGGGAGCAGGAGTTCATGTCATGAGTAAGGGTCTGTGCCCGAAACGCGTTGGCATTTTACCTGCTTCCTTATGCTTGTTACCGACCTGTCTATGTGGATGGAATTCTTTTAATTTGTATGGAAATAAACATGGATCAAGTATCCTTTTAACCGGATAATGGCTGGCGTTATTGCCAAATTAACCCACACACTTACTGGCTTCTAAAGAGTATGTTGACTCATGAGGAGATACTGATGCAATTCTGAGGGCATCTATTGTAAAAAATGAATAACAAGTAGCCATTGTTAATGTGCACACTATAAAGAACCCTCAAGACCTATACCAGGCAAACAAATCATCAAGAATCTTTACCTTCCACATCAGACTGGGTTAATGTTGAGGCTGGTGGAAGGGCAGGAATCTGGGACCCATCTGCATCTGAGTCATGTGAGTACTCATGTGCCACTAAGGAAAGGCATAGAGAAATGTTAGAAAAACATTACATAGGTATAATATGATACTTACCATGACCTACTTTTAGGATTAGAATGAGGTTACAAACAAATATGGTTCAACATGATTCTGAACAATCAGGAACAAGGTATTCACAATGTACCTTCACCCCAGCCTGTGGTGTCATCCCCAGCATCCACACCCTGCAGCCGACAAAGTGGGATCTTGCACTTCAACATCTCCTCATATGGCCTGTATTTACTCTTTGGAGTCTGCTTCGTCCCACTGTCAACAAGAAGAATTTACCATAAGGGCCCTTTGTAAAGTGTAGAAGCGTTTCTTGCAGGCTGTGCCACTACGTGGATATTGAGCTGTGCAAGTAAGCTGCTCACCAATGGCATCCCACAATTTGCTCCTTTCTTGTTTGCCTAAACACTGACTCTGGGAGCCAAATAATAACTCCCACTTAGCCAGTGTCAGATGCACAAGAGTATTATTATTATGGTATCAGGGACAGACTACTCCAAAGAGGATACAGTAGAAAAACTCTTAAACGGGCCTATCACAGAGCAGCAGGGAGGGACAGACAGGAAATACTTTTCCCAAACAGAAAAACGGATATCAAAACTTCACCAAATCTACCCTTCATTCTCACATACACAAAACAGCACCAAGATATAAGACACATACTACAGAGACACTGGCATGTTTTAACTCATGATCCGGACCTAGCACCTTTGGTCCCTAAAAAACCCCAATTGGTCTTCAGGAGAACCAAATCCATCAAAGACACACTGGTCAAGAGTCATTACTCACAACCCTCAGACGAGAAATGCTGCAAAACCGTAGGCCTTTACAGCTGCGGGGGATGCAACACGTGCCAGTTTCTAAAACAAGGAACCACTCTAGAATTACCCAACAAACAGACACATAACATGAAACATTTCGTGAACTGCAACTCCCCACACATCATATACCTGATGACATGCCCATGCAAGAGGTTTTATGTGGGCAAAACAAACCGTAAATTCAGGGTAAGGATCCTGGAACATCTGAGAGACATCAGAAATAGGAACCACACCACACCGATAGGCCGACATTTTTCAACAAACCACAATGCAGACCCAAAGGGGACCACTTTTCAGGCACTTGACAGACTGCATATACATAAAAGGGGCGGAGACATCCAAAAAAAGACCTTACAAAAAGAGACTAAGTGGATAGTCAAACTCAAGGCAACACATCCACCGGGACTGAATGAGACGTGCAGCTTCGCCCCTTTTCTAAAATGACCTAGACTACCAAACAAATATAAACCGTTAAAATGACCCGGACCGAATAAAAGATCCCCGTGACGTACCCAAATAAGGGACACTGAAAACTCTTTAGTCCTGACCTTTTACCCCAGATGGAGATACCTCAAAAACATGCGACAACCCACTCAATTGAGTCCAATGAAAGAAACCAGTAAGCACATAAATGGAGAGTTACTAAAAACATAGGAGCAAGCAACATGGGAAGGGACAAGCAAGCAGGCAAACTGAGTACATCAATTCACTCCACTATATCTTATTTGGTTTTACCTTAAAAATTAATGCATGGTGCCGTAAAGCTACTTTCCGGTGCACAAAGGGACATAATGAGTAATTTCTAAATATTATATGGTTTACAATGTGTACAATGCCTTGACATAGCTCAAGTCATTGAGGGTAGAATATGTGAACTAAAATTCATTATTTAAAATCATTACCTAATCACGGTTCTAACATTGCTCAAATCTTTGATTGTGGAACACGTGGACTATGTTACATTGTTAATCTCATTGCTCCAATATTATCTGTGGAATATGTGAATAAACCTATGTAATTACCTCTTAGAGCATTGGAACTGGGAAACAGCGCTTCCTCCCAGCCAAAACAATCACAACAAAAACGACAGCCACCAACAAAATGGCTGCCGCCAGAACTGCGGACAGGAGCCCATAGTAACACAGAACATATAGACACTAACAACAGCATACATAAGAACAGCAGTCACTAACAAAATGGCCGCCTCCAGGCCAGGAGACAGAAGCCTAAACAACTGGGAAACAGCGCTTCCTCCCAGCCAAAACAATCACAACAATAACGACAGCCACCAACAAAATGGCCACCGCCAGACCTGCGGACAGGAGCCCATAGTAACACAGAACATATAGATACTAACAACAGCATACATAAGAACAGCAGCCACTAACAAAATGGCCGCCGCCAGGCCAGGAGACAGAAGCCTAAACAACATTGAACAAGACGGACACAGAAACCAGCCAATAGCCAGGCGGGGCCGGCGAGAGGAGAGTGCATGTGACGCACCTCCGCCCCTGGGGGAACAACCAACCAGGGGACTAGCAGGAAGTGCGGGAAACGAAACCCCGCCCACCCTGCAGCACACGGCCCCGTATATCTGCAGACAGCACAGAGCCCTACACATACGGCTACAGCAACAGAAATAGACACACCGCTCACAGAGCAGGAAAGCAGACCCAGCGGGACACCAGCGCATAGACACAGCGATTACATACTGCAGAATTGCCCCCTGATGTGATACAGAAGGGGGTACTGGCTTTATGGCGAAAGTGACCAAAGGCAACTGATAAAAAGGTAAGCAACAATTTTTAAGGGGGCCTTCCACCCCTCACACGGAACCCGCCCAAACCAACAGGGCAATTACTTCTTAAGGGGGCACGGGAGACGCATAGCATAATAAGACATACCTTCGGTGGCACACACATATATACACACCCCACCCCTTCTCCAATATAGACCAAAAATACCATTGCACAGCAAATGACATCTGTACTCCCTATCTTATACCTATTTCAAAGGCAACACCTTGGGAGTCCGCATATACATAAAAGCTGGGAGGAACCGCTGCAACCAAAGCTCTAAAGCCGCGACAACAGCCGTTTTTAGCTGCAAAAAAATTCAGCATCCATGTAGAAACAAAGATAAGGAATTGTAAGTGCTTTTTTATATATTGACCAATGCATTTATCTCCATGTTGCTATATACAACAAATATACATGACTGTTTAATACAAACTAACCATGTACTGATGCATCATAACTAGAACACAAGGACCCTCACACTGAAGAAGCAAAAGAGCGAAACGCGTCTGTGAAAGAGGTCCACATCAACAGACCACAATAAGCCTTGCTACAGGCTGAGGGCAAATACAAGCCCCTAATACATTTAAGGACTTTGTTTTCTAAACAAATGAACCTGCAGAAACAAGTATGAATATAATACTGTTTTTTTGTATCACACAAATGGAATGAGCATTAAACTAAGGTTTTACTACTGGCATATACTGAGCCTTTGCAATAATTGTTTGTGTGCTACGCTTAACCTAACTTTCCCAGGGAGTGACTTAGAGGGCCCCCCCTTTCTTCCTCCCGAGACCTGGAGGTTTCCAACAGACTCCTCTTCCACTCCAATACCTTGATTGGTTGTGAAGGTGGCCTGGAGGAATCCTTCTGGACCACGGGAAAGGAGGAAAACAACCCAAATTTTGTCTATTATTATCAGCCAAATTAAATTCTGGCTCCCTCTTGGCATACGGACGCTTGGGCTTTGGTGGGGCTCCACTTTCAGCCTGCGCCCTTTTTCTTGAGGAAGGTCTGCGGCCACTATGCACACCCTGGTACCGGGAGCCCCAGGAGACACAGCAGTGGCAGGCAGATTTCCAGAATTTGGCTCCATCCTGTAGCTGCACACAACACCAAACTACAAATACACAAGGACGCATGCAAACTACAGAATGGCAACAATTGCAGAATGTGCCTGGGAGTTTTTATGTGCTTTATTACCCAATCACAAACAGGGCCAGTTAATTGATGGAGACATACAATACAGGTGTGTGTATCTACTCTTGACTACAATGAATGAGGTATCAGCAAAACATGCGTTGAAGACAATAAAGTAATTAAGAAGCTAATTAAACAACCAGATACACATTAGTAATTACGTGTAACCATATATCTGAACAACATTTTAAATGGTGTTCCTAAAACGGCTATTTGAAATTTAAAATGTTGGATTGGCCCATAGATGTCTGCGCAACCAGATCCACACAATGACGCTATTATTGATGCGCTAGGTGTTTCCGCAACACCTGTGGTAAGCTAATTACAGACCGGAAACAGCTATCAAACGCAAGAGGCGGCTAAGCGGACCATACCTTTGTATAAGTTAAGTATAAATTAGGATTACATTATTCATTCTTATCTTGATACACTGTGGCAAAGGCTGTGGTGTTTTGTGCATGTAGCTTTCACATAGCTGCCAGGAATTGGCTTGCTGGGTTTCTTTATTACTGTCTGAGGCTTTGTTGTGGGTTTCTGGCATCAGTGCTGATTCTTTGGGAGATTTGTTTTGGTGGCATCTGCAAATATTGTGTAGGATACAGCAAGTGTGGATTGTTTTGGGGACCTTTTGTGGGTTCTGCAGCAACTCCCCTCTTTGTTGTGCCAAACTTGGAAAGTGTAGCGATAACCCTTATCGCCGGAGGGCTTCACCGCCCGAGACGTCCTTTTCCCAATCGTAAGAGGTGCTGCTGGAATTCCAGAGTCGTCCGTGAGGAAACAGGAACAGCCCTTACAAGGGCTAGTGAACTGTAATATAGCGTTTCCCCCCAATAAGAGACAGAACTTCAGTATTGAGGGTGAAGGTGAAGTGTTTTTATTAGTGCCACTCTAGGCCTTATATACACAAGTCTCCATGCAATGACAACCACACTGACCAATAGCAGCAGGGCACACAATCCCTCAACTCTGCCGGTGACGCAATCAGTAGAACAATAGCAGGCTGTAATACCATCAATCAGGACAATGCCATTGACTGTGACGTAATCAACAATACACAATGGCAGTCTGTAATACAATCCAAAATACAATGACATTGCCTGTAACAGTATCAAAATACAATGACATTGTCTGGAACCTAATTAAGAAAAGGCCAGTGAATGACCCGGTGGGCAACTGAATAGTGATGACATCCAAAAGACAGAGTGTCTGTCACAGAAACATACTTTCAGCAGGCTGATGGTTGTTTCCACTATACATCTTGTTTTGTGGTGAGCTGCATTTGTGTGGTTGTCTGAGGATTTGGATTGTTTGTGTATGTGGATTGCTTGTGTGTGTTGTGAGATTGATTCAATCAGATTGTGGGAGTGCATGAGCTATGGCCAGTGAGTGTGATGTGGATGTTGGGATTATGTTTGGGGTATGAATGTATTGTTGTGGAAGCGCAGAGGAAGGTCAGGAGTCAAGGGAAGAGGGTGCTGTGAGGCTTAGGGCACCCCGATCCTTTTGCATCCACCCCTCTGTATGGGATTTAAGTGACGAGCAGATCAGAAACAGATTTTGTCTGAATTGTGCAGCACTACGGTCCCTATAAGATCAGATTAAGACCAAAATCGATCCATCCACCAGACGCACCCAATCCATCCCTGGCATTGTTCGCCTTTGTGCTATGTTAAATATAGTGGCACGTGGGCAATTTCCAGGCAGCCCTCCTCAGCGGAATCAGCCAGGCTACAATGAGCCAAATATTTTACAAGATAGTCCTGGATATTTGCGACCTTATATATATATATATATATATATATATATATATATAAAATTTCCTGAGGATGAGGAGGAGGTTGCCAATATTAAACATGCGTTCTACCGCATGGGAGGGATAACTAATGTGCTAGGGTGCGTGGATGGTACACATATGCCTTTCCGCCCTCCCCGTGCACAGGAGCTGCATTATAGGAATAGGAAACAATTCCATTCCATGAATGTCATGGTGGTATGTGACCCCGACATAAAGCTGAGGGCCGTGAGATTTGGCTTTCCGGGCTCATGACATGATTCTTATGTGCTCTAGCAATCAGTCCTGTGCCGGAAGTTTGAGAACAATGAAATGCCACCTGGATGGCTACTGGGTAATTAATAATCCTAGACAGAATAACAATAACAATATCTTGATTTAAACATTACACAGCTATATAAGCCTAGTTTGAATGTATACATTATGTTCTAGGTACTTTACTAATTGCTATCTCTCCCTCTGTGTATTCCACAGTGGACAAGGGATATGGGCAGAAAATGTGGCTAATGACTCCAGTCAGAAACCCACAGACCTCTGCCCAAGTAGGCTACAATGCAGAACATCACAAAACAAGATGCATTGTGGAAAGAACCATCGGCCTGCTGAAATCAGCTTGTTTGGCCTCAGCTTTATTAAGCTATTGCATTTTGAATTGTTTTTTGTCTGCTTTAAAAACATCAGCCCACATGGACATCCCAAACCAGCACATGTGACCCTATCTTTTATACTAAATCAGCTTGCTCATCCTCAGCTTTATTAAGCTATTGCATTTTGAATTGGTTTTTGTCTGCTTTAAAAACACCAGCCCACATGGGCATCCCAAACCAGCACATGTGACCCTATCTTTTATACTAAATCAGCTTGTTCAGCCTCAGCTTTATTAAGCTATTGCATTTTGTATTGGTTTTTGTCCTGCTGTCAAAACACCAGCCCACATGGGCATCCCAAACCAGCACATGTGACCCTATCTTTTATACTAAATCAGCTTGTTCATCCTCAGCTTTATTAAGCTATTGCATTTTGAATTGGTTTTTGTCTGCTTTAAAAACACCAGCCGACATGGGCATCCCAAACCAGCACATGCCACCCTATCTGTTATACTAAGTATGCTTGTTCAGCCTCAGCTTTATTAAGCTATTGCATTTTGATTTGGTTTTTGTCCTGCTGTCAAAACACCAGCCCGCAGGGTATCTCAAATCACCACGTTGCACCCTATCTGTTATACTAAATAAGCTTGTTCATCCTCAGCTTTATTAAGCTATTGCATTTTGAATTGGTTTTTGTCCTGCTGTAAAAACACCAGGCCGCAGGGTATCCCAAACCTGCACATTTGACCCTATCTGTTACACAAAAGAAGCTTTTAAAGGCTATTTCTCATAAATATATTGCAGTTTGAATTGTTTTTGCGTGTACTGTAAAAACACCAGGCCGCACGGTATCCCAAACCTGCACATTTGACCCTATCTGTTACACTAAAGCAGCTTTTAAAGGCTATTTCTCATAAATGTATTGCAGTTTGAATTGTTTTTGTGTGTGCTGTAAAAAAAAAAACAGGCCTCAGGGTATCCCAAACCAGCACATTTGACCCTATCTGTTACACTAAAGCAGCTTTTAAAGGCTATTTCTCATAAATATATCACAGTTTGAATTGTTTCTGTGTCTGCTGTAAAAACCCCAGCCCACATGGGCATTCCAAACACTAGCATAAATATCTCAAGACTACCTGTCTAAAAACTGCTTGCATTTAATAATTAATGTTACTTTTCCACAATAAAGGGAGGCCTCCTTTGTATGTGAGGAGGGGGCATCCCAAACACTAGCAGTAATATTTCAAGAGTACCTGTCAAGTAACTGCTTGCATTTTATAATTAACGTCACTTTTCCACAATCAAGGGAGGCCTCCTCTGTATGTGAGGAGGGGCATCCCAAACACTAGCAGTAATATTTCAAGAGTACATGTCTATTAACTGGTTGCATTTTGTAAAGAAAGTCACTTTGTCAAATTGCCAGCAGCCATTGCCTTTAACCGGGGGGCATCCCAAATATGCTAGCATGCGTCTTTTAAGAGTGCTGACAATGGAGTTGGCAGCAGCAGCAGCATTAGGAGCCCATATATTGCCTGAAAGACACACATATGAGCTGGCAGCAGCAGCATAGGGAGCCTATATATTGCCTGAAAGACACACCCAGGAGTTGGCAGCAGCATAGGGAGCCCATATATTGTCTGAAAGACACACCCAGGAGTTGGCAGCAGCATAGGGAGCCCATATATTTCCTGAAAGACACACCCTGGAGTTGGCAGCAGCATAAGGAGCTACCATGCATCAGCTACTACCATGGATCAGCCATTGTTGGCTGGGAATCCTGGTTGAACCATGCCTGATTCATCTTCATAAAGGTGAGTCTCTCCACATTATTCGTGGACAGACAAGTTCTCCTTGGCATGACTATGGCCCCCGCCGCGCTAAACACCAGCTCAGATGGCACACTACTGGCCGGGCAGGATACCCTCCTTGGCTTCGGGATACCCTTGTGGTTCATCGGCCTTCACCGTAAGCAGCCATCCTTTGCACCTATTAAGATCCGGGGCAACCGTGTCCGGTGAGGCGTACCTAGCGTCCCGGCAAACGGGGGCTTGACTATAGGCAGAAGCGACGGTGGAGATTGGGGGTTGCCTGCTTACAGAAGGCTGGTGTCCCGCTGGGCATCACAGTATGGACCATGGAGCAGATAGGCATCGCCCAACTGACTATGTAGGATGTCTCTGTAGTAGGTCAGTTTGTCCTCCCTCTCAATGGGTGTAAAAAATGCCCCCATTTTGTGCCGGAAGCAAGGGTCCAATAAGGTGGAGAGCCAGAAGTCATCCCGCTGACAAATGGAGACAATTCTGCGGTCACTACGCAAGCACGTGAGCATGCATCGTGCCATTTGTGCAAGTGACTTGGAGGGACTACCTGTCTCCATCTCCACTGCAAACTGCCACGGTGTGTCTGGGTCCTCTGTCCCACCTTCCTCACAACCCTCTAGCTCCTGTGGCTGCTCCTGCTCCTCCTCTCCTGTCAGATGACTAGATAAAATGGCCATTTTGTCAAACCTAAACTGTGCTTCGCTGTGCCCCTCCTCCTCCTCCACTTCAGTCCCCACAGGCTTTATGTGGCTGTGAAATGTATGCGCCATGCCTCCAGTGCCCTGACCAGCCATGGTTTGCAACATGTGTTGTAGTACATGAAGCAGTGGAATCACATCGTTCATCTCATAGTCCTGGCGACTAACTAATATAGTAGCTTCCTCAAAGGGCCTGAGCAAACGGCAGGTGTCACGTATGAGCTGCCACTGGTTTACATTGAAGTTACACAGGTGAGTCCCCCTATCCGTTTGGCTTTTCTCTGTTCCTATAGTGGATCCTATAGTGGATCCTGCATATGGAGGGTGGAATTCCAATGGGTGGAAACATTGCAAATCAGACTATGTTTGGGGATACCGTTCTGACGCTGAAGCTCAAGAAGGGTGTGCTTGGCGTTGTAGGAGTGGCTGAAGTGCATGCAAAGTTTCCTTCCCGTTGTTAGGATGTCTTGCAGATGGGGGGAAGACTTCAGAAAACGCTTGACAACTAGATTGACTAGATGGCAGGACGCATGGCTCAGGCTTCCTTGTCGCAGCGCAGACAAGATGTTCTTCCCAGTGTCAGTCACCATGGGTCCCATTTGCAGTTTTCGTGGAGTAAGCCATGATTTAATTTATTGAGTTCTCATTTTTAGCAGTTCCTCCCATGTGTGGCTCTGTGGCTCAAGGCAAATCATGTGAAGAACAGCGTGAAACCGCTGTGTCCTGCACACGTGGTAGGCTGGAAGGGCACTGGGAAAAAAAAATATTTAGAAAAAACAAAATACAAAAAAAAAAAAAAAATGAAAAAAAATATTGTACAAAAATTCACAAAATATTAAAAGAAGACAATGGAAAAAAATATTAAAAAAAAAAAAATATATATATATATATATATATATATATATATATATATATTTTTTTTTTTTTTTTAATACAAAATATGAAAAAAAAAAAAAAATTAGATAAATTTATATGTTACTGTTATTATGTTATATGTTATTGCTGCCATGTTATATGTTATTATATGTTATTATTATAAATATACATCAAATAAATAAATATCAAATAAGATAAATGTTAACTATTAATATGTTATTGACATTTAGCCACTTTTTTCTGTGACACCATTGCTAAGTGCAAGTGCACTGTCACAGGCACAACGGCCTAGGAGCGTGTAGGCCACAGCGGAGGGACCTGTCCAAGTTGCTGTTGTGGTTGTGCAGGAACCACAATCACCCAGTGGGCCTTAAAGTGGACCAACACCCACGGGTGATCGGCCTGGGAATCTATAAGACTCCCGGGCCGATCACCCCCCACCCCGCGGGACATCCGAGATCGGGATGTCCCGCGGGGTGAAACCCCCCCAAACACCCCAAACTCCTTACCTTATCTTCGGCGGCGGCCGGCCGCCGCCGCCGCCTCCCTCGCGCTCCTGTAGGCGTGCGCGTGCCCGCGCCGGCCGTCTGTGAATGGCCGGCGGGGGCGCGTGCGCGCCGAAAGTGACGCGAGGGAGGCGGCGGCGGCGGCTGCCGCTTAGACGTTCCTGATCCTCGCTTGTACGTCGGCGCTGGGAGCGGGGAGAGGTGAGTTTTTCGGGGGGTTAGGGGGGGTTTCACACAGCGGGGCACCCCGATCGGGGGTGCCCCACCGAAGTGGACCAAGACCCAGGATAGTCAAAATCCTGGGTGTTGGTCCACTTTAAAGGATATGTACTGTCCCTGACCGTAGTTACTGCTCCAGACGTAGGCACTGCTGTGCACTTTGGTACACACTGACAGGCTAAAGGACTGGCCCACCTTCTGTTCAACAAAATTGTACAGGGCTGGTACTGCCTTCTTCGCAAAGAAATGACAGCATGGGACTCTCCACCTCGGCTCGGCACGAGCCATCAGTTCTCTGAAAGGTCCACCAACTCAAAAGGGAGGGACTGCAGCACCAGCAACTTATACAGGAGCACATTTAGCTTCTGCGCGTTGGATGAGTGGGCACATACTGTCGTCTCCTGGACATGGCTTGGCCAATGGATTGCTGGCGGAATGACTGACTCGGATTAAGAGGAGGAGGAGCATCTGGAGCGACAGAGGATGGGTATGACACACAGGAGGTGGTGGAGCCATGGCTGGCTGGAACAGAGAGCGGTGTGCCACTGGGTAATGCAGCAGGCTGGACCACCACTTTGGAGCCAACTCTCCCAGGCCGCTTGATGGTGACGCTGCAAATGTTGACGCAGGGCTGTGGGTCCAACATTGGGACCCTGGCCACACTTCCCCTTCTGCCTACACATCTTTCATATAGCCATGTTAACCTCCTGTGGATGCTTGATGAAAAACTGCCACAAGGCCTTGTAGCTTATTTTTCCTACCAACAGTCCGCACTAATTCACTGCTGCTGCCGCCGCCGCCGCCGCTGCCAACTCCGGGGACCCTCTTCCACTACCTCCTGGGAAGATAGCCTGCCGCGTAAGTGGTCTGCCCCGGGCACATTTGCCTCCATACTTTCCCCTTCTGCCACCATGCTGGCCGCTAAATCTGTCACTCTCCATCACTCCAAGCCTTTAAAAGTGCCCTCAAAACTCACTGATGTCCTCCTCAGGTTCCTCAACAGTGTCTGCTTAAGAAGCCAAAACGCTTGCAACACCACCTCCCACGCTACTCTCCTCATCACTACTTGCGCTCCTAGTGGAAGAAGCGGCAAGTGTCTCCCCCACCTCTTGGCTGGGCAGTAGCTGCTGATTTTTCTGATTATCAGATCGTCCTCACTGAATAGTGGAGCTGAACCCTAAGCATAAGACATAATCGACAGTTGACTGGGGGTGTCAGATGTCACTTGTGATGCAGTGGATGATCGTGTTAACCAATGGATGATGGCAGATGGGTTGCTGGTCAAGACACGACCGCTAGCTGATCCCAGGAGATCAGTCCTCTCACTGAGACTCCTGCTGCCACTCACCCCTAGCCTGCTGCAACCTCTGCTTGATGAATTTAGGCCTCTGCAACTTCTCTGTGCCCATCCTGCCACTTCTCTGCCTGACATACTTAGTGCGTCGATAAGAGCAGCAGGTGTGTAACTATCTACGGTCTTTCACTAAGTAGTAACTAGGCCCTGAAGACTTTAACACGAACAAAGTGATGAAACTCTTAGATGTGCGTAAGTGATGCTCTGATGAGAGCAATTCAATGTGCTCCAGTATGCTTCAAAAATGTTTTTTTTTCAGAGACTGGCCTGCGTGGAAATGAATCGGACATGGATCAGCCAAGATTTCCACCCACCAATGCCTGATGCATTAGAGTAGATTGATCATGGGGCCAGACCAACACTAAAGAAATATGGATCGTGCAAAACAGATATAAGGCGCTGCTCTCCAGTTACAGACATTCCTCCACATCAGACCACAAGCAATTATTGAGAAAATGCTTTACGTTACTCTTACTTTTTATTAATATTCTTCGGATAAGATATCTGTGCCGAAAATCTGTATATGTTTTCTTAATGCTGCTGCCAACTCCAGGGTGTGTCTTTCTGGCAATTTTGGGCTCCTGCTGCTGCTGCTTGCAACTCCAGTGTGTCTTTAGGCCAATTTGTGGGCTCCTGCTGCCAACTCCAGTGTGTCTTTCAAGCAATGTTTGGGCTCCTGCTGCTCCTGCTCCCAACTCCAGTGTGTCTTTCACGCAATGTTTAGGCTCCTGCTGCTGCTGCTGCTAACTCCAGTGTGTTTTTCAAGCAATTTTGGGCTCCTGCTGCTGCTGCTGCTTGCAACTCTGGGGCCTCCTCCTGCTGCTGCTGCCAACTCCAGTGTCTCTTTCAAGCAATGTTTGGCCTCCTGCTGCTCCTGCTGCCAACTCCAGTGTGTCTTTCAAGCAATGTTTGGGCTCCTGCTGCTCCTGCTGCCAACTCCAGTGTCTCTTTCAAGCAATGTTTGGTCTCCTGCGGCTCCTGCTACCAACTCCAGTGTCTCTTTCAAGCAATGTTTGGGCTCCTGCTGCTCCTGCTGCCAAATCCAGTGTGTCTTTCAAGCAATATTTGGGCTCCTGCTGCTCCTGCTGCCAACTCCAGTGTCTCTTTCAAGCAATGTTTGGTCTCCTGCGGCTCCTGCTACCAACTCCAGTGTCTCTTTCAAGCAATGTTTGGGCTCCTGCTGCTCCTGCTGCCAACTCCAGTGTGTCTTTCAAGCAATTTTGGGCTCCTGCTGCAAACTCCAGTGTTTCTTTCAAGCAATGTTTGGGCTCCCGCGGCTGCTGCTGCCAACTCCAGTGTGTCTTTCAAGCAATGTTTGGGCTCCTGCTGCTCCTGCTGCCAACTCCAGTGTCTCTTTCAAGCAATGTTTGGGCTCCTGCTGCCAATTCCAGTGTATCTTTCAAGAAATGTTTGGGCTCCTGCTGCTCCTCCTGCCAACCCCAGTGTGTCTTTCAAGCAATGTTTGGGCTCCTGCTGCTCCTGCTGCCAACTCCAGTGTGTCTTTCAAGCAATGTTTGGGCTCCTACTGCCAACTCCAGTGTCTCTTTGAGCCAATGTTTGGGCTCCTGCTGCTGCTGCTGCCAACTCCATTGTGTCTTTCAAGCAATTTCGGGCTCCTGCTGCTGCTGCTTGCAACTCCGGGGCCTCCTCCTGCTGCTGCTGCCAACTCCAGTGTCTCTTTCAAGCAATGTTTGGGCTTCTGCTGCTCCTGATGCCAACTCCAGTGTGTCTTTCAAGCAATGTTTGGGCTCCTGCTGCTCCTGCTGCCAACTCCAGTGTCTCTTTCAAGTAATGTTTGGCCTCCTGCTGCTCCTGCTGCCAACTCCAGTGTCTCTTTCAAGCAATGTTTGGGCTCCTTCTGCTCCTGCTGCCAACTCCAGTGTGTCTTTCAAGCAATGTTTGGGCTCCTGCTGCTCCTGCTGCCAACTCCAGTGTCTCTTTCAAGCAATGTTTGGTCTCCTGCTTCTCCTGCTACCAACTCCAGTGTCTCTTTCAAGCAATGTTTGGGCTCCTGCTGCTCCTGCTGCCAACTCCAGCGTGTCTTTCAAGCAATTTTGGGCTCCTGCTGCCAACTCCAGTGTTTCTTTCAAGCAATGGTTGGGCTCCTGCTGCTCCTGCTGCCAACTCCAGTGTCTCTTTCAAGCAATGTTTGGGCTCCTACTGCCAATTCCAGTTTATCTTTCAAGAAATTTTTGGGCTCCTGCTGCTCCTCCTGCCAACTCCAGTGTGTATTTCAAGCAATGTTTGGGCTCCTGCTGCTCCTGCTGCCAACTCCAGTGTGTCTTTCAAGCAATGTTTGAGCTCCTGCTGCCAACTCCAGTGTCTCTTTGAGCCAATGTTTGGGCTCCTGCTGCCAACTCCAGTGTCTCTTTCAAGCAATGTTTGGTCTCCTGCTGCTCCTGCTACCAACTCCAGTGTCTCTTTCAAGCAATGTTTGGGCTCCTGCTGCTCCTGCTGCCAACTCCAGCATGTCTTTCAAGCAATTTTGGGCTCCTGCTGCCATCTCCAGTGTTTCTTTCAAGCAATGTTTGGGCTCCCGCTGCTGCTGCTGCTGCCAACTCCATTGTGTCTTTCAAGCAATGTTTGGGCTCCTGCTGCTCCTGCTGCCAACTCCAGTGTCTCTTTCAAGCAATGTTTGGGCTCCTGCTGCCAATTCCAGTATATCTTTCAAGAAATTTTTGGGCTCCTGCTGCTCCTCCTGCCAACTCCAGTGTGTCTTTCAAGCAATGTTTGGGCTCCTGCTGCTCCTGCTGCCAACTCCAGTGTGTCTTTCAAGCAATGTTTGGGCTCCTGCTGCCAACTCCAGTGTCTCTTTGAGCCAATATTTGGGCTCCTGCTGCCAACTCCAGTGTCTCTTTCAAGCAATGTTTGGTCTCCTGCTGCTCCTGCTACCAACTCCAGTGTCTCTTTCAAGCAATGTTTGCACTCCTGCTGCTCCTGCTGCCAACTCCAGTGTGTCTTTCAAGCATTTTTGGGCTCCTGCTGCCAACTCCAGTGTTTCTCTCAAGCAATGTTTGGGCTCCCGCGGCTGCTGCTGCTGCCAACTCCAGTGTGTCTTTCAAGCAATGTTTGGGCTCCTGCTGCTCCTGCTGCCAACTCCAGTGTCTCTTTCAAGCAATGTTTGGGCTCTTGCTGCTGGTGCTTGCAACTCCAGGGTGTCATTCTGCCAATTTTTGGGCTCCTCCTGCTCCTGCTGCCAACTCCAGTGTGTCTTTCAAGCAATGTTTGGGCCCCTGCTGCTCCTGCTGCCAACTCCAGTGTCTCTTTCAAGCAATGTTTGGGCTCCTGCTGCCAACTCCAGTGTCTCTTTCAAGCAATGTTTAGCCTCCTCCTCCTGCTGCTGCCAACTCCAGTGTCTCTTTCAAGCAATGTTTGGGCTCCTGCTGCCAATTCCAGTGTATCTTTCAAGAAATGTTTGGGCTCCTGCTGCTTCTCCTGCCAACTCCAGTGTGTCTTTCAAGCAATGTTTGGGCTCCTGCTGCTCCTGCTGCCAACTCCAGTGTCTCTTTCAAGCAATGTTTGGGCTCATGCTGCTCCTGCTGCCAACTCCAGTGTGTCTTTCAATCAATGTTTGGGCTCCTGCTGCCAACTCCAGTGTCTCTTTCAAGCAATGTTTGGGCGCCTGCTGCCAACTCCAGTGTCTCTTTCAAGCAATGTTTGGGCTCCTGCTGCTGCTGCCAAATCCAGTGTGTCTTTCAAGCAATGTTTGGGCTCCTGCTGCTCCTGCTGCCAACTCCAGTGTCTCTTTCAAGCAATGTTTGGGCTCCTGCTGCTGCTGCTTGCAACTCCAGGGTGTCATTCAGCCAATTTTTGGGCTCCTGCTGCTCCTGCTGCCAACTCCAGTGTCTCTTTGAGCCAATGTTTGGGCTCCTGCTGCTGCTGCCAACTCCAGTGTGTCTTTCAAGCAATGTTTGGGCTCCTGCTGCTGCCGCTGCCAACTCCAGTGTGTCTTTCAAGCAATGTTTGGGCTCCTGCTGCTCCTGTTGCCAACTCCAGTGTGTCTTTCAAGCAATGTTTGAGCTCCTGCTGCCAACTCCAGTGTCTCTTTCAAGCAATGTTTGGACTCCTGCCGCTGCTGCTTTTGCTGCTTGCAACTCCAGGGTGTGTCTCTCAGTCATTTTTTGGGCTCCCGCTGCTGCTGCCAACTCCAGTGTCTCTTTCAGCCAATGTTTGGGCTCCTGCTGCCAACTCCAGTGTCTCTTTCAGCCAATGTTTGGGCTCCTGCTGCCAACTCCAGGATGTCTTTCAGCCAATATTTGGGCTCCTGCTGCTGCCAGCTCCAGGGTGTGTTTTTCAGGCAATATAGGGGCTCCTCATAGTGATGCCACCTCAACTCTCTGCAATTGTGCCGCTCTGCGATTCTAATAGCGATGCCTCTGATCTGCATGTCATAATTATTTACAGTATTACTTAACTAACCCAGCACGCATCCTATGCATGTTACAGCAAGGCAGAATGGTTTACAACCCTATTGAGGCTCTAGGAAGCTCAGAAATAGCCGTTTTTAATAGCGATTCTGGACCCCTATCAGAAGCCGTGAGAGCGACGGCGGAGAGCGTGGGGTAGCTGGGTCTCCTGTATTCACTTCATGTTTGGGCGGTATTTATCTATTATTGTTGTTGATTGCTTTATTCATCTTGAATTGCACTGCACTTTGTAAATATTTGAATAAGGGTTTGGTATGTAGGCGCTGGGCTCCGCTCAGCGAGTTTGATTACTTTTACCATTGTTACACATGTATCAATGAGGCTTCTCAGCCTCGCAGGTGATTTAGATACACTTCAGCATCCTGCAGACGGCATTGACTTTGCTCAGGTCTGCTGCAGGCTCTCTGACTCATAGAAAGGATTTCATGCTATATGTATTTTTTTAACTAATAGGCACTGACTTGTAATTAGTTTAGATTATTTATTATTTTCAACACATAAATTTCTGTTTGATATAGCACACTTTTTAAAAATATTTTACAAACATTAATTGGTAGATTCACTGGGTAGTTTTTCTATTATTGTTATTTATTATTGTATATATTTCTATCATCTCTTACCGCCCTGACCTTGTATCATGAATTAGTTATTATGTATTTATAATATTGTTGAATAGACAAATTATTTCTTGATATAATAGTATAACGGTCTGGAACAAAGGGACCTTTGTGACCAATTGGACATTAGTCATAATAATATTATCAGGAGACCCATTGTTTTTATTCCCCCTTGTCTTATCCCTTGTATGTTTTTATGTTTGATTTGCCATTAATAAATATTCCCTCAAGCAATTTTCCCACAATGGATGTTAGGCTTGCAGGTCTGTAATTATCCACAGAGGATCTAGAAAAGAAACTTTTTAAAGAAACTTTTATGGTTGGTTTTGCTGTCTTTGGCCACATTTCTTTCATTTTGTGCTTTTTTCCAGCATTATTTTAAATGCACGTTTTTTGTTTTAATGTTTTCGTTTAACTGCAGATTTCAGCCAGGAGGGATTACATTTGAATCGCCTATACCTATAGGCATACATTTTGGAATTTTGGTACTCAGAATTGATTTAAAGTACTCCCATTTGGCATCCGTATCCTTATTCATTAACACATGCTCCCAATCCTGGAGTGCACCTTGAACCTGGGGAATTTGGCCTTTTATGTTTTTACCCTCCCAACCAGAGAATGTTTTTACAATATATGTTGAATACAACTATATTGTGGTCACTGTTACCAAGATTTTCATAAACTGTTACAGTACCTACCAGGTCATCATCATTTATTATTACCAGATCCAATAGAGCATCACCCCTACTAAGTGCCTCCACCAACTGGCTCAGAAAGTTATCTTGCAGCATTCGGGACCAAAATTCCTGATGGTAACCCTGATGATGGCAGCTAGAATTCAGACTAAATCTTCTGAAAGGGCAGAGCAGCAGGGATTTCTGTTACCAGATAAATCTTTGCCAGGAAGGCTCAGGATGACACAGACTTTAGACTCAGCAGTCGGGCGTCTAATGGAATCAATTATTCCTCAAAAACTCAGAGGATTTATATTAATTTGCTATGAGGTGGGGCCTTATTTGGAAAAAATAAAATCAGATGTACAGTATTACCTGTGCATTTACTAGGTTGATACAGGCATATGAGGGCTTAGATTGACAGTTGGGGCTTCAGTCCTACAGGTACTCTAGGCTCTTATTGGAATCAATTGGCCGATCTGACTAGGATATTTAGCCAAATTTACTGTGCGGTGGTACCTCATTAAAAAAAAATAAAACAGCAATATTAACAATGCATTAGGTTTATATAAATTCTGTTTCTGAGAGTGAAATTTAGAGTGTTTTAATTTAGTTAGTGGTCGTCTTTACTGATATAATACACTAATGGTTGCTTGCAGAAGTGAAAAATCTATAACCCGTTTCATTCCACAGCTATTAGATTGACTGGGGTTGTAATTTTATTCTGGAGTTTTATTTGAATGAAAATTCTATTCTGGTTTGATGGGACTAAATCTTTATACAAAAGCCTGAAATTAGAGGTTATACTGGTCAAGCAGCAATTGTACTTTTAAAAATTATTATATAGCATAGACCTTTTCCACATCTATGCTAATCTATATGTGCACACAAATCCCAGGAAAACCTACATTTTTCTGATTTCAGATTCTATACATCCTTGCTAGCCGCTATACTGACTAAATATGAATCATATGGAAGCAGCTGCATGAGAAACAAAGTCACTCACCATGTAACTTTTGTAGCGTGATTTCACTCATTAATGTGGTTTGTGAATTCCGGCAATTCTTTTAACACCTAAAAGCAATCCAGGAAATATCTTTGCGCTAGCCCAACAGTGAACATTTAAAAAGCTGTCTATCGTTTGATTGTTACCATGGTAACAACCTAGTTCCAGCTGGAAGGAGCTGGTTTATTTTACCTAAACACCACAGCCTGAAATTCCTGTCTCCTGATGCTATTCATGATGTGTAATACAAGAAAAGCCGAAATAAAGAGATAAAAATCAAGTCCTTAAACGTGAATATAGTGGCTGTAGAAATTTGCTTGCATTTCATTGTTGGTCAGAAATATTATGTTCACTTACATATCGTCCTGGAGTTTAAACATGCATGTTAGTATAAAAACAGCTGTTTCGGTTATAAGGAAACATAGATGCTGTCTCATGGTGCTGCTCAGGAGCCTCCTTTTTATTGCAGATTAGTGGGCATGTTTATCTAGCAAAGCATTCACAGTGGACAAAAACTTAATGAGCCTGCACGACTGGGAGCCTAGTAAGTTTTATTCAACTGGACTTGGTGGGGTAGAAAAGATGAGTACTAATATTTTTTTCCTGGCTATCCCTTTAAAGGATTAAAAAAATTAGAAAGACAGCATACCTTTGTTGGCTGCCTCTTCGTGGTGTTGCAGCTGCCTAGAGTCAGGACTTGTGTGTGCCTCTATGACTTGTGTGTGCAGAAGAAGCTGCAGAGAGGAAGCTACAGAGAATGGGAACAGCCAAGATCTGTCGGGGTCAGGGGCCCCAAATAGAGATGAGCGAATCGAATCTGACGAACTCGAATTCGTTACAAATTTCAGGAAAAATTAGTTTTGTAACGAATCCGAATATCGCCGCGATGCGATCGCTCGGATCGCTTCCTTAAAACTCCATTTACTACTATCCAGCACATCTAAAATGGGGGATACACATGTCAGGACATGTCCCATGGGGCAAGAAATCCTGGGTAGGCATCACATGCTACCCTTCGGCAGCCAGGCTTCCCGATTATGTCACAGACCTATATAAGCGGCAGCCATTTTGCGGAAGCTCATTCTGACACTGTATTGTGGCCAGAGGAGATCAGGCAAGGAGAGAGCGAGGGACAGATTGACAGATAGTAGAGATGAGCGAGTAGTGAAATATTCGAAATTTCGAATTTCGATTCGAATAGACCGCGTTACTCGACTACTCGACCGAATATCGAATCCCATTATAGTCTATGGGAAAAAAATGCTCGACACTTGGAAATCTCAATTCGACCACTTGGAGGTCACCAAGTCCACCCTGAAACATCAGAAAATGATGCCAACACTGCTGGAATGCAACTGGGACAGCAGGGGAAGCATGTCTGGGTGCATATAACGCGCCCAAGTCGCACTATTACGCCACTATCACAGCCACTCAACAATACACTCCAAACACAATATAACTTCTACGTAAAGTGAGACAAGACAAGGAAACCTTCTTTCCTCTACATTGCCATGGACCCCAAGCCAAACTGTACAAAAAAGAAGAACAAAATTCTGCACCCCTTAAAATCACGTTGCCTAATGACAACCACAGATGGCATAGGCAAGGGGGAAAATAAATAGACCCCACCCCTAATTGTCATTGTGTGTGTGTGTGTGTGTGTGTGTGTGTGTGTGTGTGTGTGTGTGTGTGAGATGTGGTCAGACATGTCCTCTTGTGTCATTGTGTCACCCCAGCAGTAAGGGAAGCTTAAAGGAGGAGGTTTGTTACAGTGTGTTACCCCAGCAGTAAGGGAAGCTTACAGGAGGAGGTTTGTTACAGTGTGTCACCCCAGCAGTCAGGGAAGCTTACAGGAGGAGGTTTGTTACAGTGTGTCACGCCAGCAGTCAGGGAAGCTTACAGGAGGAGGTTTGTTACAGTGTGTTACCCCAGCAGTAAGGGAAGCTTACAGGAGGAGGTTTGTTACAGTGTGTCACCCCTGCAGTCAGGGAAGCTTACAGGAGGAGGTTTGTTACAGTGTGCACCCCAGCAGTAAGGGAAGCTTACAGGAGGAGGTTTGTTACAGTGTGTCACCCCAGCAGTCAGGGAAGCTTACAGGAGGAGGTTTGTTACAGTGTGTCACCCCAGCAGTCAGGGAAGCTTACAGGAGGAGGTTTGTTACAGTGTGTCAGCCCAGCAGTAAGGGAAGCTTAGAGCTGAGACCTCTTAAAAATTGTGTGGAGTCCCAAGAGCTGAGACCTTTTAAAAATTGTGTGGAAGCCCAAGAGCTGAGACCTTTTAAAAATTGTGTGGAGGCCCAAGAGCTGAGACCTCTCAAACATTGTGTGGAGTCCCAAGAGCTGAGACCTTTTAAAAATTGTGTGGAGGCCCAAGAGCTGAGACCTTTTAAAAATTGTGTGGAGTCCCACGAGCTGAGACCTTTTAAAAATTGTGTGGAGGCCCAAGAGCTGAGACCTTTTAAAAATTGTGTGGAGGCCCAAGAGCTGAGACCTTTTAAAAAATGTGTGGAGGCCCAAGAGCTGAGACCTCTCAAACATTGTGTGGAGTCCCAAGAGCTGAGACCTTTTAAAAATTGTGTGGAGGCCCAAGAGCTGAGACCTTTTAAAAATTGTGTGGAGGCCCAAGAGCTGAGACCTCTCAAATATTGTGTGGAGTCCCACGAGCTGAGACCTCTTAAAAATTGTGTGGAGGCCCAAGAGCTGAGACCTTTTAAAAATTGTGTGGAGGCCCAAGAGCTGAGACCTCTCAAACATTGTGTGGAGTCCCAAGAGCTGAGACCTTTTAAAAATTGTGTGGAGGCCCAAGAGCTGAGACCTTTTAAAAATTGTGTGGAGTCCCACGAGCTGAGACCTTTTAAAAATTGTGTGGAGGCCCAAGAGCTGAGACCTTTTAAAAATTGTGTGGAGGCCCAAGAGCTGAGACCTTTTAAAAATTGTGTGGAGGCCCAAGAGCTGAGACCTCTCAAACATTGTGTGGAGTCCCAAGAGCTGAGACCTTTTAAAAATTGTGTGGAGGCCCAAGAGCTGAGACCTTTTAAAAATTGTGTGGAGGCCCAAGAGCTGAGACCTCTCAAACATTGTGTGGAGTCCCACGAGCTGAGACCTCTTAAAAATTGTGTGGAGGCCCAAGAGCTGAGACCTCTCAAACATTGTGTGGAGTCCCAAGAGCTGAGACCTTTTAAAAATTGTGTGGAGGCCCAAGAGCTGAGACCTCTTAAAAATTGTGTGGAGGCCCAAGAGCTGAGACCTCTTAAAAATTGTGTGGAGGCCCAAGAGCTGAGACCTCTTAAAAACTGTGTGGAGGCCCAAGAGCTGAGACCTCTTAAAAATTGTGTGGAGGCCCAAGAGCTGAGACCTTTTAAAAATTGTGTGGAGTCCCACGAGCTGAGACCTCTTAAAAATTGTGTGGAGGCCCAAGAGCTGAGACCTTTTAAAAATTGTGTGGAGGCCCAAGAGCTGAGACCTTTTAAAAATTGTGTGGAGGCCCAAGAGCTGAGACCTTTTAAAAATTGTGTGGAGGCCCAAGAGCTGAGACCTTTTAAAAATTGTGTGGAGGCCCAAGAGCTGAGACCTCTTAAAAATTGATTGTATTAAGCCCAAGAGGTGAGCCATAATTTTTTTTTATTAATACAGCAATTCTACGGCGGTTAAGGAGGAGGAGGAGGAGGAGGAGGAGGAGGAAATGGCACTTCATACAGATGGCACTTCACTCTTGGCTGCTTTCCACTGTTGTACAAGCAAAGTCCGGGTCAATCCACTTGCTGTTCATTTTGATTAGCGTCAGCCTGTCGGCACTGTCGGTTGACAGGCGGCTGCGCTTATCGGTTATAATGCCCCCGGCTGCGCTGAACACCCTTTCTGATAGCACGCTGTCGGCAGGGCAGGCAAGCACCTCCAAGGCGTACAGGGACAGTTCCAGCCACGTGTCCAACTTGGAGACCCAGTAAGTGTAGGTCGACGAGGGATCGGGGAGGACAGGGGTGTGGTCTGCCAGGTAGTCCCGCAACATCCGCCGATACTTGTCCCTCCTGCTGATAGCGGGCCCCGCAGTGATGGAAGTTGCACGAGGGGGTGACATGAACGTGTCCCACACCTTGGAGAGTGTTCCCCTGGTGGCTGTGGGCCTGATCGATGTTGTCAGACTCTGGGAGACACTCTCCTCTCTGCCGCCAGCGATGCTGGGTGGGAAAATCTGCATCATGTTCTGCAAGAGTTCCCTCTGGTATTCCAGTAATCGATTCGTCCTCTCCTCTACCGGAATAAAAGAGGAGAAGTTATCTTTATACCGGGGGTCCAGGAGTGCGAAGACTCAGTATAGTTTGTTCTCCAATATCCGGACAACACGTATGTCCCGGGAAAAGCAGCCCAGCATGAAGTCAGCCATGTGTGCCAGACTCTGAGTAGGCATGACGTCACTGCCCCCACCAGAAGGATCATTTTCCATTTCCTCCTCTTCCTCCTCCTCTCCGCCCCATCCGCGCTGAACCAATGGGACGCACACAGCCTGACTGCTACCCTCGCCGCCAGCATCCTCTTCCACAGCCACCTCCACGTTGTCCTCCTCCTCCTCATCCTCCTCCTCCTGCAACTGCCACCGAGCAGCAGACAAAAGTGTGGTCTGACTGTCTACCTGCGTTGCGTCTCCTCCTACCCCCGTCTCCTCTGTGTGCAATGCGTTCTCCCTTATTGCGATGAGCGATTCTTTAAGGACGCATAGGAGCGGGATGGTTACGCTCACTATAGCGTCCTCGCTGCTGACCTTCTTAGTGGACTCCTCAAAGATACGCAATACATCGCATATGTCTGCCATCCATGGCCACTCGTGGTTGGCAAACTGAGGGAGCTGAGATGGAGGCACGCGTGGATGCATCATCTGGTACTCCATCAATGCTTTCTGCTGCTCACACACCCTGGCCAACATGCAATAGGTGGAATTCCAGCGAGTGGGCAGGTCGCACAACAGCCGATGTTGAGGCAAATGGAGGCGTTGCTGGATTTTTTTTAAGCTAGCAGCAGCTACAGTTGACTTCCGAAAGTGAGCGCACAAGCGCCGCACTTTGACCAGTAGCTCTGCCAGGTTGGGGTAAGTCTTTAGAAACTTTTGTACTACCAAATTAAAAACGTGGGCCAGGCATGGTACGTGATTGAGTTCTGCAAGCTCCAGAGCCGTCACCAGGTTACGGCCGTTATCGCACACGACCATGCCTGGTCCTAGCTGCAGCGGCGACAGCCACATCTCTGTCTGCTGCAATATGGCGTGCCTCACCTCTGCGGCGCTGTGCTTCCTGTCGCCCAAGCTGATGAGCTTAAGCACCGTCTGCTGACGTCTCCCCGCGCCAGTGCTGCAACGCTTCCAGCTAGGGGCTGAGGGCGATGTTAAGGCAGAGGAGGAGGAGGAGGAGGAGGAAGAGGAGGGGGGTCTATCAGAACCCGTGCTGGCAATCTTGGGCGGGGGTGGTATGTAGGCCGTCCCTGTTTGCGACCCCGTCCCCGCTTCCACAACATTCACCCAGTGTGCCGTCAAAGAGATGTAGCGTCCTTGGCCGCAAGCGCTTGTCCACGAGTCGGTGGTCAAGTGGACCTTTGCGCTGACTGCGTACCTCAGGGTCCGCCTGATGTTACGCGACACGTGCTGGTGCAGGGCGGGGACGCCACACCGGGAAAAATAGTGGCGGCTAGGGACGGAATAGCGAGGTGCGGCAGCCGCCATCAGGTCGCGGAAGGCCTGCGTCTCCACAAGCCTAAACGGCAACATCTCCAGGGCCAGCAGTTTGCAGATGAGGCAGGTTAAGGCTTGGGCTTGGGGGTGACTGGAGGCGTACTTCCGCCTGCGGTTGAACGCCTGCGAGATGGACAGTTGATGGGACGAGGAGATGGTGCAAACGAAGATGCGGGGGAAGGTGGGGCTGAAGGAGAAGGCCCCAAAGTAGCCGAGGCAGAGGCAGATGTGGAGGTGTCCTGGCTGGAGGTCTGGACCGCAGTGGCAGCACACAACAAAGGGGAAGAGGCAGTGGCAGCAAGACCGGGTTGTATTGCGTTTGCTCTCTCCCACTCAGCCCAGTGCTTGAATTCCAAGTGACGGCGCATGCTTGAGGTGGTCAGATTGCTCTTCTCAGAGCCCCTACTCAGTTTTGAGTGGCAGATTGCGCAAACCGCGCTCAGTTTGTCATCCGCGCAAACATTAAAAAATCTCCACACCACAGAAGTACGAGGCCTCGATGGGGGAGCTTCGCGCGACTGCCTGCTGCCGGGAAGAGCTTCGGCCCTGCTGGCTGTGGCCTGCCTTCTCTGTCTGGACTGTCCTCTGCCTCTGGACTGTCCTCTGCCTCTGGACTGTCCTCTGCCTCTTGCTGCCTTATTCGGTGATGCGCAGACCGCATCTCCACTGCTTTCCCCGCTGGACATCACCCCTGTCCAAGTGGGGTCGGTCATTTCGTCGTCCACCACCTCCTCTTCCACTTCCTCTCTCTGCTCCTCCTCCTGCCCACTGGACATTCCAACAGCCTCCCTTGATGGCAACTGTGTCTCATCATCATCGCTCATGATAGCAGATGCTGGTTCCGGGTCCACATCACTAGCAGATGGCGGATACTCAAGTGTTTGGGCATCACTACAAACAAATTCCTCTGCTAGCTCCTGGGATTCTTGCAGCACATCTGGAAAAGGACCCGAAAAGAGGTCCTGGGAGGGGTCAAGGGTGGGCTGACTCTGTTGGCCAGGTTGGGAGGAAGGAGGGTCAGAGTGAGACTGTGTGGATGACTGGGTGGTGGACAAGTGACTGGAAGCGTTATCGGCCATCCATTGCACCACCTGTTCACGCTGCTCAGGCCTTAACACAGGTGTACCCCGCCCCCCGCATAACTGTCCCATAAAGGCAGGGAAGCTGGATGAGCGTAATGTTGGCTGCATTGTATCCCCACTGGCTTCAACGCGGTTTGTGCCCCCACCAGCATTTCCGCGCCCCCGTCCACGTCCCTTTGCGCTAGCCCTCCGCATTTCAGACGTTTTACTTTTTTGGCCACGCGTTATGCCAAATATAAAAATATTTTTAAGAAGAACACCTGGCTATACAGCCGTATACTGCCAGAAGGTGAAATGGTGCCTATACGCACCGTGTATAAAACAGTGTTTTGTTGGCACAGAGGACACAAAAAAGTAGTGCCAAATATAAAAATATTTTTAAGAAGAACACCTGGCTATACAGCCGTATACTGCCAGAAGGTGAAATGGTGCCTATACGCACCGGGTATATAACAAGGTTTTGTTGGCAAAGAGGACACAAAACAGTAGTGCCAAATATAAAAATATTTTTAAGAAAAACACCTGGCTATACAGCCGTATACTGCCAGAAGGTGAAATGGTGCCTATACGCACCGGGTATATAACAAGGTTTTGTTGGTAAAGAGGACACAAAACAGTAGTGCCAAATATAAAAATATTTTTAAGAAAAACACCTGGCTATACAGCCGTATACTGCCAGAAGGTGAAATGGTGCCTATACGCACCGGGTATATAACAAGGTTTTGTTGGCAAAGAGGACACAAAACAGTAGTGCAAAATATAAAAATATTTTTAAGAAAAACACCTGGCTATACAGCCGTATACTGCCAGAAGGTGAAATGGTGCCTATACGCACCGGGTATATAACAAGGTTTTGTTGGTAAAGAGGACACAAAACAGTAGTGCCAAATATAAAAATATTTTTAAGAAAAACACCTGGCTATTGTTAGGGCGAGTGCTGCACGCCCGTCTCACAGCAAGTCACTTACCTCCATGGCTGCATACAGCCGTCATCCATCTTGCAGCACTTCCTCATGGCTGCATTCAGCTGCCGCCCTTCCTCCCCATGCTTCCTGCTCACATGCTCAGGTGCACGCACGTCTCTGTCCACTAGAGGGCGAGCGCACTGGATTCCTGAGATTTAAAGAGCCTGTACAGCACTGATTGGCGCCTGCTCATCCAATCCTGCATCCACTTCCCCTATTTAAAGAGGCACTTCCTTTCCTTCAGTGCCAGATCTTGGTCTCTCCATGCTTGTTGAAAGTCAGACATTCTTGGATTGCTCACCCGTGTACCGACCTCTGCCTGTCCCCGACTCTGAACCTTTGCTGCCTGCCCCGAACTCGGCTACTCACCTTTACTGCGAACCTGTGCTGCCAGCCCCGATCTCTGCCTGTACCACTACGCCTTTTTGCCTGCCACTTGTGTACCTCACTGAACCTTGGCTGACTGTGGGACTGGGCCGCTGTTAGGGGGTAGCGACCTGGGGGTCACTCGCCGCACAAGACCAACCTGCCTTGCGGTGGGCTCTGGTGAATACCAGTGGCCTCTTAGACTCCGCTCCCCTGACACGGTAGTAATAAACATCCGTTTGGGCTACGGATAAGAAATGTGGGCAGCACCAGTAAATATTTCTATAGGTGCACTGCTCTGTGGGTTAATACCCAAAAACCAAATGTATTAGTTTGGGGTGACCTCTACACCCCCTGCCAAAAAGCCCAACAGAGACTCACTATTGCACTCAAACAATCAATTTATAAATCCATTTTATTGTAGCATATTGTTTAAAACCAATTTAAAAACAATTTTACTGAACCATATGCATGGTAAGCCACCAGGGGGCGCACTCCCTCATTAACAATACAATCTCATATACATATAAGTAATTCTGTGCTAATCTATCAATAAATTCATATATATACAACTATTCTAAAACTTAATATACAATTCACAATTAATATCCTCACCCTAATAAAGTGCCAGTGCCTGAGGGGGGCCTGCCTGTCACCATACTAACAGTAAGCACTTGTTTGTTGTGTGTTGTCTGTGTGCCCTTGCTCTCTGTGAATGGGTTTAAATATTTTGCACAAGGGATTATTTGTGATGGAAGCACTGGCACTTTATTAGGGTGAGGATATTAATTGTGAATTGTATATTAAGTTTTAGAATAGTTGTATATATATGAATTTATTGATAGATTAGCACAGAATTACTTATATGTATATGAGATTGTATTGTTAATGAGGGAGTGCGCCCCCTGGTGGCTTACCATGCATATGGTTCAGTAAAATTGTTTTTAAATTGGTTTTAAACAATATGCTACAATAAAATGGATTTATAAATTGATTGTTTGAGTGCAATAGTGAGTCTCTGTTGGGCTTTTTGGCAGGGGGTGTAGAGGTCACCCCAAACTAATACCCCTGACACGGTACCCGCCATCGGTTCCACAGTTAAAGCGGATCCACACCCGAGTCCGCTCCATCCGGTCCGTGACAGCTATACAGCCGTATACTGCCAGAAGGTGAAATGGTGCCTATACGCACCGGGTATATAACAAGGTTTTGTTGGTAAAGAGGACACAAAACAGTAGTGCCAAATATAAAAATATTTTTAAGAAAAACACCTGGCTATACAGCCGTATACTGCCAGAAGGTGAAATGGTGCCTATACGCACCGGGTATATAACAAGGTTTTGTTGGCACAGAGGACACAAAACAGTAGTGCAAAATATAGTTTTGTATATAGGTGCTAATACACCACTGAAGTCTTTCTGTCCCTATTCCAGCATCAGCAGCTACCCCTCACTAAAGCAGCCGTTTTGAGCAGAGTGTATATAGTTTTGTATATAGGTGGTAATACACCACTGAAGTCTTTCTGTCCCTATTCCAGCAGCAGCAGCTACCCCTCACTAAAGCAGCCATTGTGTGCAGTGTGTATATAGCTAGAATGAGCTATATACTGTTCAGCATAGTAGCCCTAATAAGGGCTCTTAATGACTCTCTTGTCTTCTGGTAGCTGGTATATATGGTGGTAAATGCGAGATTCTGAGCTTCTAGGGCCCTGCCTGACTACATAGGATATGAGCTATATACTGTTCAGCGTAGTAGCCCTAATAAGGGCTCTTAATGACTCTCTTGTCTTCTGGTAGCTGGTATATATGGTGGTAAAAGCGATATTCTGAGCTTCTGGGGCCCTGCCTGCCTACATAGGATATGAGCTATATACTGTTCAGCGTAGTAGCCCTAATAAGGGCTCTTAATGACTCTCTTGTCTTCTGGTAGCTGGTATATATGGTGGTAAAAGCGATATTCTGAGCTTCTGGGGCCCTGCCTGACTACATAGGATATGAGCTATATACTGTTCAGCATAGCAGCACTAATAAGGGCTCTTAATGACTCTCTTGTCTTCTGGTAGCTGGTATATATGGTGGTAAAAACGATATTCTGAGCTTCTGGGGCCCTGCCTGCCTACATAGGATATGAGCTATATACTGTTCAGCGTAGTAGCCCTAATAAGGGCTCTTAATGACTCTCTTGTCTTCTGGTAGCTGGTATATATGGTGGTAAAAACGATATTCTGAGCTTCTGGGGCCCTGCCTGCCTACATAGGATATGAGCTATATACTGTTCAACATAGCAGCACTAATAAGGGATTAAGGACTCTCTTGCCTTCTGGTAGCTGGTATATATGGTGGTAAAAGCGATATTCTGAGCTTCTGGGGCCCTGCCTGCCTACATAGAATATGAGCTATATACTGTTCAGCATAGTAGCCCTAATAAGGGCTCTTAATGACTCTCTTGTCTTCTGGTAGCTGGTATATATGGTGGTAAAAGCGATATTCTGAGCTTCTGGGGCCCTGCCTGACTACATAGGATATGAGCTATATACTGTTCAGCGTAGTAGCCCTAATAAGGGCTCTTAATGACTCTCTTGTCTTCTGGTAGCTGGTATATATGGTGGTAAAAGCGATATTCTGAGCTTCTGGGGCCCTGCCTGACTACATAGAATATGAGCTATATACTGTTCAGCGCAGTAGCCCTAATAAGGGCTCTTAATGACTCTCTTGTCTTCTGGTAGCTGGTATATATGGTGGTAAAAGCGATATTCTGAGCTTCTGGGGCCCTGCCTGACTACATAGGATATGAGCTATATACTGTTCAGCGTAGTAGCCCTAATAAGGGCTCTTAATGACTCTCTTGTCTTCTGGTAGCTGGTATATATGGTGGTAAAAGCGATATTCTGAGCTTCTGGGGCCCTGCCTGACTACATAGGATATGAGCTATATACTGTTCAGCGTAGTAGCCCTAATAAGGGCTCTTAATGACTCTCTTGTCTTCTGGTGAATACCAGTGGCCTCTTAGACTCCGCTCCCCTGACACGGTACCCGCCATCGGTTCCACAGTTAAAGCGGATCCACACCCGAGTCCGCTCCATCCGGTCCGTGACAGCTATACAGCCGTATACTGCCAGAAGGTGAAATGGTGCCTATACGCACCGGGTATATAACAAGGTTTTGTTGGTAAAGAGGACACAAAACAGTAGTGCCAAATATAAAAATATTTTTAAGAAAAACACCTGGCTATACAGCCGTATACTGCCAGAAGGTGAAATGGTGCCTATACGCACCGGGTATATAACAAGGTTTTGTTGGCACAGAGGACACAAAACAGTAGTGCAAAATATAGTTTTGTATATAGGTGCTAATACACCACTGAAGTCTTTCTGTCCCTATTCCAGCATCAGCAGCTACCCCTCACTAAAGCAGCCGTTTTGAGCAGAGTGTATATAGTTTTGTATATAGGTGGTAATACACCACTGAAGTCTTTCTGTCCCTATTCCAGCAGCAGCAGCTACCCCTCACTAAAGCAGCCATTGTGTGCAGTGTGTATATAGCTAGAATGAGCTATATACTGTTCAGCATAGTAGCCCTAATAAGGGCTCTTAATGACTCTCTTGTCTTCTGGTAGCTGGTATATATGGTGGTAAATGCGAGATTCTGAGCTTCTAGGGCCCTGCCTGACTACATAGGATATGAGCTATATACTGTTCAGCGTAGTAGCCCTAATAAGGGCTCTTAATGACTCTCTTGTCTTCTGGTAGCTGGTATATATGGTGGTAAAAGCGATATTCTGAGCTTCTGGGGCCCTGCCTGCCTACATAGGATATGAGCTATATACTGTTCAGCGTAGTAGCCCTAATAAGGGCTCTTAATTACTCTCTTGTCTTCTGGTAGCTGGTATATATGGTGGTAAAAGCGATATTCTGAGCTTCTGGGGCCCTGCCTGACTACATAGGATATGAGCTATATACTGTTCAGCATAGCAGCACTAATAAGGGCTCCTAATGACTCTCTTGTCTTCTGGTAGCTGGTATATATGGTGGTAAATGCGATATTCTGAGCTTCTGGGGCCCTGCCTGCCTACATAGGATATGAGCTATATACTGTTCAGCGTAGTAGCCCTAATAAGGGCTCTTAATGACTCTCTTGTCTTCTTGTAGCTGGTATATATGGTGGTAAAAGCGATATTCTGAGCTTCTGGGGCCCTGCCTGCCTACATAGGATATGAGCTATATACTGTTCAACATAGCAGCACTAATAAGGGATTAAGGACTCTCTTGTCTTCTGGTAGCTGGTATATATGGTGGTAAAAGCGATATTCTGAGCTTCTGGGGCCCTGCCTGCCTACATAGAATATGAGCTATATACTGTTCAGCGTAGTAGCCCTAATAAGGGCTCTTAATGACTCTCTTGTCTTCTGGTAGCTGGTATATATGGTGGTAAAAGCGATATTCTGAGCTTCTGGGGCCCTGCCTGACTACATAGGATATGAGCTATATACTGTTCAGCGTAGTAGCCCTAATAAGGGCTCTTAATGACTCTCTTGTCTTCTGGTAGCTGGTATATATGGTGGTAAAAGCGATATTCTGAGCTTCTGGGGCCCTGCCTGACTACATAGAATATGAGCTATATACTGTTCAGCGCAGTAGCCCTAATAAGGGCTCTTAATGACTCTCTTGTCTTCTGGTAGCTGGTATATATGGTGGTAAAAGCGATATTCTGAGCTTCTGGGGCCCTGCCTGACTACATAGGATATGAGCTATATACTGTTCAGCGTAGTAGCCCTAATAAGGGCTCTTAATGACTCTCTTGTCTTCTGGTAGCTGGTATATATGGTGGTAAAAGCGATATTCTGAGCTTCTGGGGCCCTGCCTGACTACATAGGATATGAGCTATATACTGTTCAGCGTAGTAGCCCTAATAAGGGCTCTTAATGACTCTCTTGTCTTCTGGTAGCTGGTATATATGGTGGTAAAAGCGATATTCTGAGCTTCTGGGGCCCTGCCTGACTACATAGGATATGAGCTATATACTGTTCAGCGTAGTAGCCCTAATAAGGGCTCTTAATGACTCTCTTGTCTTCTGGTAGCTGGTATATATGGTGGTAAAAGCGATATTCTGAGCTTCTAGGGCCCTGCCTGACTACATAGGATATGAGCTATATACTGTTCAACATAGCAGCACTAATAAGGGATTAAGGACTCTCTTGTCTTCTGGTAGCTGGTATATATGGTGGTAAAAGCGATATTCTGAGCTTCTGGGGCCCTGCCTGCCTACATAGGATATGAGCTATATACTGTTCAGCGTAGTAGCCCTAATAAGGGCTCTTAATGACTCTCTTGTCTTCTGGTAGCTGGTATATATGGTGGTAAAAGCGATATTCTGAGCTTCTGGGGCCCTGCCTGACTACATAGAATATGAGCTATATACTGTTCAGCGTAGTAGCCCTAATAAGGGCTCTTAATGACTCTCTTGTCTTCTGGTAGCTGGTATATATGGTGGTAAAAGCGATATTCTGAGCATCTGGGGCCCTGCCTGCCTACATAGGATATGAGCTATATACTGTTCAACATAGCAGCACTAATAAGGGATTAAGGACTCTCTTGTCTTCTGGTAGCTGGTATATATGGTGGTAAAAGCGATATTCTGAGCTTCTGGGGCCCTGCCTGCCTACATAGGATATGAGCTATATACTGTTCAGCGTAGTAGCCCTAATAAGGGCTCTTAATGACTCTCTTGTCTTCTGGTAGCTGGTATATATGGTGGTAAAAGCGATATTCTGAGCTTCTGGGGCCCTGCCTGACTACATAGAATATGAGCTATATACTGTTCAGCGTAGTAGCCCTAATAAGGGCTCTTAATGACTCTCTTGTCTTCTGGTAGCTGGTATATATGGTGGTAAAAGCGATATTCTGAGCTTCTGGGGCCCTGCCTGCCTACATAGGATATGAGCTATATACTGTTCAACATAGCAGCACTAATAAGGGATTAAGGACTCTCTTGTCTTCTGGTAGCTGGTATATATGGTGGTAAAAGCGATATTCTGAGCTTCTGGGGCCCTGCCTGCCTACATAGGATATGAGCTATATACTGTTCAACATAGCAGCACTAATAAGGGATTAAGGACTCTCTTGTCTTCTGGTAGCTGGTATATATGGTGGTAAAAGCGATATTCTGAGCTTCTGGGGCCCTGCCTGCCTACATAGAATATGAGCTATATACTGTTCAGCGTAGTAGCCCTAATAAGGGCTCTTAATGACTCTCTTGTCTTCTGGTAGCTGGTATATATGGTGGTAAAAGCGATATTCTGAGCTTCTGGGGCCCTGCCTGACTACATAGGATATGAGCTATATACTGTTCAGCGTAGTAGCCCTAATAAGGGCTCTTAATGACTCTCTTGTCTTCTGGTAGCTGGTATATATGGTGGTAAAAGCGATATTCTGAGCTTCTGGGGCCCTGCCTGACTACATAGAATATGAGCTATATACTGTTCAGCGCAGTAGCCCTAATAAGGGCTCTTAATGACTCTCTTGTCTTCTGGTAGCTGGTATATATGGTGGTAAAAGCGATATTCTGAGCTTCTGGGGCCCTGCCTGACTACATAGGATATGAGCTATATACTGTTCAGCGTAGTAGCCCTAATAAGGGCTCTTAATGACTCTCTTGTCTTCTGGTAGCTGGTATATATGGTGGTAAAAGCGATATTCTGAGCTTCTGGGGCCCTGCCTGACTACATAGGATATGAGCTATATACTGTTCAGCGTAGTAGCCCTAATAAGGGCTCTTAATGACTCTCTTGTCTTCTGGTAGCTGGTATATATGGTGGTAAAAGCGATATTCTGAGCTTCTGGGGCCCTGCCTGACTACATAGGATATGAGCTATATACTGTTCAGCGTAGTAGCCCTAATAAGGGCTCTTAATGACTCTCTTGTCTTCTGGTAGCTGGTATATATGGTGGTAAAAGCGATATTCTGAGCTTCTAGGGCCCTGCCTGACTACATAGGATATGAGCTATATACTGTTCAACATAGCAGCACTAATAAGGGATTAAGGACTCTCTTGTCTTCTGGTAGCTGGTATATATGGTGGTAAAAGCGATATTCTGAGCTTCTGGGGCCCTGCCTGCCTACATAGGATATGAGCTATATACTGTTCAGCGTAGTAGCCCTAATAAGGGCTCTTAATGACTCTCTTGTCTTCTGGTAGCTGGTATATATGGTGGTAAAAGCGATATTCTGAGCTTCTGGGGCCCTGCCTGACTACATAGAATATGAGCTATATACTGTTCAGCGTAGTAGCCCTAATAAGGGCTCTTAATGACTCTCTTGTCTTCTGGTAGCTGGTATATATGGTGGTAAAAGCGATATTCTGAGCATCTGGGGCCCTGCCTGCCTACATAGGATATGAGCTATATACTGTTCAACATAGCAGCACTAATAAGGGATTAAGGACTCTCTTGTCTTCTGGTAGCTGGTATATATGGTGGTAAAAGCGATATTCTGAGCTTCTGGGGCCCTGCCTGCCTACATAGGATATGAGCTATATACTGTTCAGCGTAGTAGCCCTAATAAGGGCTCTTAATGACTCTCTTGTCTTCTGGTAGCTGGTATATATGGTGGTAAAAGCGATATTCTGAGCTTCTGGGGCCCTGCCTGACTACATAGAATATGAGCTATATACTGTTCAGCGTAGTAGCCCTAATAAGGGCTCTTAATGACTCTCTTGTCTTCTGGTAGCTGGTATATATGGTGGTAAAAGCGATATTCTGAGCTTCTGGGGCCCTGCCTGCCTACATAGGATATGAGCTATATACTGTTCAACATAGCAGCACTAATAAGGGATTAAGGACTCTCTTGTCTTCTGGTAGCTGGTATATATGGTGGTAAAAGCGATATTCTGAGCTTCTGGGGCCCTGCCTGCCTACATAGGATATGAGCTATATACTGTTCAGCGTAGTAGCCCTAAAAAGGGCTCTTAATGACTCTCTTGTCTTCTGGTAGCTGGAATATATGGTGGTAAAAGCGATATTCTGAGCTTCTGGGGCCCTGCCTGACTACATAGGATATGAGCTATATACTGTTCAGCGTAGTAGCCCTAATAAGGGCTCTTAATGACTCTCTTGTCTTCTGGTAGCTGGTATATATGGTGGTAAAAGCGATATTCTGAGCTTCTGGGGCCCTGCCTGACTACATAGAATATGAGCTATATACTGTTCAGCGTAGTAGCCCTAATAAGGGCTCTTAATGACTCTCTTGTCTTCTGGTAGCTGGTATATATGGTGGTAAAAGCGATATTCTGAGCTTCTGGGGCCCTGCCTGACTTCATAGGATATGAGCTATATACTGTTCAGCGTAGTAGCCCTAATAAGGGCTCTTAATGACTCTCTTGTCTTCTGGAAGCTGGTATATATGGTGGTAAAAGCGATATTCTGAGCTTCTGGGGCCCTGCCTGACTACATAGGATATGAGCTATATACTGTTCAGCGTAGTAGCCCTAATAAGGGCTCTTAATGACTCTCTTGTCTTCTGGTAGCTGGTATATATGGTGGTAAAAGCGAGATTCTGAGCTTCTAGGGCCCTGCCTGACTACATAGGATATGAGCTATATACTGTTCAACATAGCAGCACTAATAAGGGATTAAGGACTCTCTTGTCTTCTGGTAGATAGTATATATGGTAAAAGCGATATTCTGAGCTTCTGGGGCCCTGCCTGACTACATAGGATATGAGCTATATACTGTTCAGCGTAGTAGCCCTAATAAGGGCTCTTAATGACTCTCTTGTCTTCTGGTAGCTGGTATATATGGTGGTAAAAGCGATATTCTGAGCTTCTGGGGCCCTGCCTGACTACATAGGATATGAGCTATATACTGTTCAGCGTAGTAGCCCTAATAAGGGCTCTTAATGACTCTCTTGTCTTCTGGTAGTTGGTATATATGGTGGTAAAAGCGATATTCTGAGATTCTAGGGCCCTGCCTGACTACATAGGATATGAGCTATATACTGTTCAACATAGCAGCACTAATAAGGGATTAAGGACTCTCTTGTCTTCTGGTAGCTGGTATATATGGTGGTAAAAGCGATATTCTGAGCTTCTGGGGCCCTGCCTGCCTACATAGGATATGAGCTATATACTGTTCAGCGTAGTAGCCCTAATAAGGGCTCTTAATGACTCTCTTGTCTTCTGGTAGCTGGTATATATGGTGGTAAAAGCGATATTCTGAGCTTCTAGGGCCCTGCCTGACTACATAGGATATGAGCTATATACTGTTCAACATAGCAGCACTAATAAGGGATTAAGGACTCTCTTGTCTTCTGGTAGCTGGTATATATGGTGGTAAAAGCAATATTCTGAGCTTCTGGGGCCCTGCCTGCCTACATAGGATATGAGCTATATACTGTTCAGCGTAGTAGCCCTAATAAGGGCTCTTAATGACTCTCTTGTCTTCTGGTAGCTGGTATATATGGTGGTAAAAGCGATATTCTGAGCTTCTAGGGCCCTGCCTGACTACATAGAATATGAGCTATATACTGTTCAGCGTAGTAGCCCTAATAAGGGCTCTTAATGACTCTCTTGTCTTCTGGTAGCTGGTATATATGGTGGTAAAAGCGATATTCTGAGCTTCTGGGGCCCTGCCTGCCTACATAGGATATGAGCTATATACTGTTCAACACAGCAGCACTAATAAGGGATTAAGGACTCTCTTGTCTTCTGGTAGCTGGTATATATGGTGGTAAAAGCGATATTCTGAGCTTCTGGGGCCCTGCCTGCCTACATAGGATATGAGCTATATACTGTTCAGCGTAGTAGCCCTAATAAGGGCTCTTAATGACTCTCTTGTCTTCTGGTAGCTGGTATATATGGTGGTAAAAGCGATATTCTGAGCTTCTGGGGCCCTGCCTGACTACATAGAATATGAGCTATATACTGTTCAGCGTAGTAGCCCTAATAAGGGCTCTTAATGACTCTCTTGTCTTCTGGTAGCTGGTATATATGGTGGTAAAAGCGATATTCTGAGCTTCTAGGGCCCTGCCTGCCTACATAGGATATGAGCTATATACTGTTCAACATAGCAGCACTAATAAGGGATTAAGGACTCTCTTGTCTTCTGGTAGCTGGTATATATGGTGGTAAAGCGACATTCTGAGCTTCTGGGGCCCTGCCTGCCTACATAGGATATGAGCTGTATACTGTTCAGCGTAGTAGCCCTAATAAGGGCTCTTAATGACTCTCTTGTCTTCTGGTAGCTGGTATATATGGTGGTAAAAGCGATATTCTGAGCTTCTGGGGCCCTGCCTGACTACATAGAATATGAGCTATATACTGTTCAGCGTAGTAGCCCTAATAAGGGCTCTTAATGACTCTCTTGTCTTCTGGTAGCTGGTATATATGGTGGTAAAAGCGATATTCTGAGCTTCTGGGGCCCTGCCTGCCTACATAGGATATGAGCTATATACTGTTCAGCGTAGTAGCCCTAATAAGGGCTCTTAATGACTCTCTTGTCTTCTGGTAGCTGGTATATATGGTGGTAAATGCGAGATTCTGAGCTTCTAGGGCCCTGCCTGCCTACATATGAGCCATATACCGTTCAGCGTAGTAGCTCTAATAAGGGCTCTTAATGACTCTCTTGTCTTCTGGTAGCTGGTATAGATGGTGGTAAATGCGATATTCCGAGCTTCTGGGGCCCTGCCAGCGACAGCCTGTCTTTCCCTGCTGTGAGCGTCTGTCCCTCACTAAGTTCAAGCTGCTAATGCTGACGAAGAGGAAGTGCTGAGTTTTGTATATTCGAGGTCACATGGTTTTTCCAGCCAATGCGTGTAGACGCCGTTTTCGCGATGCCAGCGTCCTTCCAGGACCTGTCCCACCCCCCCTGCATGGTGATTGGTGTAAAAAACGCGCCAGGGAAGGTGGGAGGGGAAACGAATTGTGAGTGCGCCATCGCCGCTGTACTCGATCGAAATCGAGTATGACGAACAGCGTAGTATTCGATCGAATACCGGCTCGGTCGAATACTACTCGCTCATCTCTAATAGATAGATAGATAGATAAATAGATAGAGAGATAGATAGATAGAACAAAGAACAGAAGAAGCGAGGGACAGATAGAGAAGGAGAGAGGCTGTGGCAGTGACAGAGAAAGGCTTTATTTAGTGTTAATAACACACCTGCCTATTTAGCTTTTCCTTTTCCTTTCCATTTTGTAAAGAAAGTCACTTTTCCACTGTAAAAGCAGCCAGCCTATGTATTTGAAGAGGGGGCATCCCAAATCCTAGCATAAATATTTGAAGAGTACCTGTCTGCTAACTGGTTGCATTTTGTAAAGAAAGTCACTTTTTAAGCAAACTTTGCCTTTCGCCGGGGGGGGGGGGGGGGGGCATCCCAAATACTAGCATAAATATTTGAAGAGTACCTGTCTGCTAACTGGTTGCATTTTGTAAACAAAGTCACATTGTCAAATTGCCAGCAGCCACTACCTGTCACCGGGGGGGGGGGGGGGGGGGGGCATCCCAAATACTAGCACGTGTCTTTTAAGAGTACCTGCCTACTTACCTTTTGCCTTTTGTATAAAAAAAAGTCTGGTTTTCAAGTTTAAAGCACCCATTGCCTTTCACCGGGGGCCATTGTCAGTGCTACTAATTATCTTTTAAGAGTACCTGCCTACTAACCTTTTGCCTTTTTTTAAAAAAAATCTTGTTTTTTAAGTTTAAAGCACCCATTGCCTTTCACCGGGGGCCATTGTCAGTGCTACCACTTATCTTTAAAAGTACCGGCCGACTTACCATTTGCCTTTTTAAAAAAAAAGTCTGGTTTTCAAGTTTAAAGCACCCATTGCCTTTGACCGGGGTGTCTTTGAGGCAATATATGGGCTCATCATGCTGATGCCACCTCAAAGCTTTCTAATTGTGCCGCTCTGCGACAGCGAATCTAATAGCGACGCCTCTGATCTGCATGTCATACTTCTTTACAATATTTTTTCACTAACCCAGCATGCATCCTATGCATGTTACAGCCAGGCAAAACATTCTGCAACCCTATGGAAGCTCTCGTAAGCCCAGAAATAGCCGTTTTTAATAGCGATTTGTCGCAAATAAATTCAGACCAAAAGGAATTTTTCCGGAAAATTCGTCCGAATCGAATTTTTCAAAAGTTCGCTCATCTCTAGCCCCGAATCTGAGCCCGAACCCTAACCCCATTGAAGTCTATGGGGACCTGAACTTGGAAGGCCAAAAACTGCTGTAAAATGGGAGTAGCAAGGGCTAAAAGGCTGTAAATCGGGGGAACATGAGGGCGATTGTCCAAATAAAAAATATAAAAACAAAATATTACTTTAGGGGTGTTGAAGGAGTTACACCTGGGCGATTTCCCAACACAAAATGGGCTAGGGAAAGTACTCAAAGCAGAAAACAGAAAATGAAAAAAAATAGAAATACACAAATAAAGAAAAAATAAATAAATTCTTCTATCAATATAAACATATATAAATAAATACATAGATATTTATATGAATAAATAAATATATACCAAAATATATACATATACACATCAATCATCTATACATGTATATATATATTTACATATTCCCAAGTCCTGTGGGATCCATGGTTCATCTTAAGGTATGTAAGGATGTTCACGTTGGCAGATCCTCTTGTCAGTAATGGTAACACTCTGCAGTGCTGAACACAAGTTCTAATAGAACACTTGCCGCAAGGCAGGTCAGAATCTCCAAGGCAAAGAGGGCAAGCTCTGGCTATGTTTCCAATTAAGTGACCCAGAAATTGAACGTGGGGGACAAATCACTCAGTACCAGGGGATGCGTGGACAGGTAGTCATCCACCATGTCAAAGTCTGCCTTCTGGTACTACAGGCTGTATCCCATGGTAGTTGATTTGGCTGAATTTGGAATAAGTTGTTCCACATTGTGGCCATGCTCATCCTCCCCTGTGAGGTGCTGCCGATGCTTCTGCTGCATTGGTGACTTGCTCCTCCTACTTCTACTCCTCCTCGTGCCGCCACTGAGCCCTCAAAGTCAGCTAGGAACTCAGTAGTGCATCCCCCAGCGTGCGATTGTACTCTCTCATTTTTCGATCTTTCTCCAGTGTTGGAATCAATGAGGTTATGTTGTCCTTATAGCGGGGATCAAGGAAGGTGGCCACCCAGTAATCAGCACTGGTGACTATGCGGTCAGCTCTGCAGTCATTGCGCAGGCACTGTAGTGGCTCCTGCTCCTCCTCCTGCTCCTCTCTCCAGCATGCTCTATTGACAGCCGTGATCTGTGCCACCCTGCTGTAAAAGAAAGTAGTCCTCCTCCTCCACCTCCTCCTCCGATTCCTCCAAAGCTCTCCTCTGGCTGGATATTGAAGTACCACATGTGCACTGTCCTGACCGCATAAAAATAGACCTTTCTCTTCCTCCTCCTCCTCTCCTTCATCAGCCATGGCCTGAAGCAGGCAGAGGATGGGGATGGTGGCGCTGATGATGGCGTCATCAGCGCTGATCATATTGGTGGTGTACTGGAAGCACTGCAGTGCACTGCAGTGCACTGCAGCACCGCGCAGATGTCCCTCATGGAGGCGCACTCACTGGTGGTGAAGTGCTGCTGGTCTGCACTTTGAATCACCCGGGCATTTTGGAGCTGAAACTCCACTATAGCCTGCGGCTGCTGCTCACAAACCCTTTCCAGCATATACAATGTAGAATGCCACATGGTGGACAATCACATATGAGGTGGTTGGTGGGAAGGCAAAATTCCGCTGCAATGCAGACAGGCAAGCGGCAGCAGGGTGGGAACGCCAAAGGTGCGAGCACACACTATGCACTTTTTGCAGCAGCCCTGGCATCTCTGGCTAAGCCAGGAGACTCTGCACCCCAAGTTGAGCACATGCGCCAGGCATGGAATGTGCATCAACCCCCCTTGGCCCAAGGATGCTATAAGGTTTGGCCTATTGTCACACACAGCCTTGCCAGGTTTCAGGTCCAATGGCCTTATCTGTCTGATCCTGGAAGCTGGTCCACAGCTCCTGGGCGATGTGGGGGCCTTTGCCCAGACAGATGAGTTTTAGCAACGCATGCTGCCATTTCCCCATGGCAGTACTCAGATTGGTGGTGCAGGGGCTGCGCTGACTGCTTGAGGAGGAAGCAGAGGTGTTTGCAGGTTTTTCTGGTAGTTCTGCCACTGCTGCTCATTTTTTGCTTGCAGATGCCTGGTCATGCATGAGGTGCAGAGATGATAAGCAGTTTTCCCTCACTTCAGTAACTGTTGACACAGCTTGTAAATGACCAGTGTCTTGTCTGGCAACGGGCTGACCACTTAGGGTTTGCACCCTTCTTCTTCTCCTGCTGGCTGTCTGGGGCTGTGTGACTACCACCCTTCCTCCGAACTCTGATGCCCTTCCGTCCACATAGGGACTAGGACCTCACCATCCTCCCTGGCATCTTCTTCCCCCCACTCCTCCCTGTTCTCCTCCCTCTCCGCCTCAACATTGCAGAAAGCTGCAGCAGTCGGCACTTGGGTCTCATTATCTTCAAGGGTGTCCGGTGATGGTACGCTGGCCACGTCCTCATTCTGCCACAGAAGCTGCTGGTCATCTGTGAGCCCTAGGTCTGCACTCTGCAACTGGGGCAGGGGCAGGCGGGTGGCCCATGGTGTCCCAGCCAGGCATGTCATTATAGAACATTAGTGACTCCATGACTTCTGGCTGAGAAGGCCTTGCAGATTTCATAGGGGGTGAGGTGGAGAGCTCTGCACTCTTGGCTGCAGTGGAGTGGGTGGAAGAATATCCCACAGAACTGGTAGCACTGTGTGCCATATCATTTACGATGGCCTCAATTTGTTCTGGCCTCACTAGGCAACGATAAAGGCGTTCTCTCCTGAACAATCACCAGCTCCATTATCAGCAGCAGAAGCACCATGGCCATGTCCCTATCACTTGTTTACTGCTTTGTGCATTTTTAGACATCCATAGTTACAGTGGCCGAAATGGACATATAAAAGAAAATTCATTGGAAAATGTGCCAAAAGGGCCCAGAACTAAATAGAGCACCAACATACAGTTGCCTTGAACTATAGCTATTGCAGAGCACTAACAGGTGCTTTGAACTATAGGTTTTGCCGAACTCTAACAGGTGTCTTGAACTTTTGGTAACCATAAACATTTTTTAAATTTCCCAAGAGGGACCTAAGTGCTGTGCAACAGTGGATACTCCACTAACAATAGGAATTGAAGAGCACTAACACACAGGTGCCATGAACAAGTGCAGTTCACCCCAGTGCTTAGAGCAAGTTGTAGTATAATAGGATACACTTCAGTGCTTAGAGCAAGTGGTATGACAGACAGGGCTGTATTTACCATTAGGCAACCCTAGGCACATGCCTAGGGTGGCAACCTGGAAGGGGGAGCTGCCCTTACTACTGAATGGAGGGGGGAAGAGTCACTCACACTGGCATCAAGAAATATTCAGCCAGGCTTGTTTCTTATATTGTAATGGAAGGAAGAGGAATTCAGGGATGACAGGTTATGTCACCCCTCATAGAGTAAACCTGTCACCCCTGTAATTTATTCCTACCAGGAGAGAATAAACCACAAGCTTGGAGAGAGTTATATTTAATTCGGGTGTATAAGTTACCCCTCCTCACAGCCAACATGTTTATATGAATTTTTAACATTACACAATTTTGTGATAGTGCTTCTTTAAAGTGCCTAGGGCCCCATAAACACCAAATACGGCACTGATGACAGGCTGCATCAAATACGGCCCTGATGACAGGAAAACCCAGAATGTACTCACCCCAGTGCTTAGAGCAAGTTGTGGTATGACAGGCTACACTCACCCCAGTGCTTAGAGCAAGTTTTATTATAACAGGATAGACCCCAGTGCTTAGACCAAGTTGTAGTATACAGGGTACACTAACCCCAACGAAATCCAGAACATGTATTTCACAAATCTAAAATTCATGTTCCGCTTTGGGCACACAAACCCACAAAGTCCGACACAGATCTGAACTGTGCAAGTCATATCCTCTCAAAACTAATTTTGCACAATTCGTATTGAAATTAGACATCTAAATGAGCAGTGAAGTATCTTCAGGAAAAGTCCTGGGTCTTTATATTATTATTTGTGTAGACATTACAGGGACTGAATTAGAACATTCACATACCTACAGTATGTAAGAAAATGAGTTACATTTTGGCTCATATTTTAAATATTTTTTAAAACAAAATGTTGGACAAAACTCATATATAGCTATACATATATCAGCATCAGGTGGATGGCACCTTGAGAAAGTAGCACGGAGCTACGGAACACGTGGGTGTTTTGATCGGCCGAGCAGGGGATGTTTGCCGCACACATAGAGGTGAATCATTATTGACTTAATTATTTGTCTTTATTGGCTTATGGATCATATTTTGCACTGGTCACTTTAGAGATTGGCACTTTACACTAGGGATAGGTTTTTTAATTGTAGGGGGATATTTGGGTACATATGGTTAATATGGGATATATGGCTCGCTCCTGCTGGTGCTATGTGTTGTAGATACGTTGTGTATATATGTTTTTAAATGTATGTTATGGTGTTGTATAGATTTGTTGTATGTCTTTAAATTGTTGATGAATTGATTAATTAAAATGAATATTAAGATCAGTTGGTATTATTGATTGATTTATTTTTGGGTTGGAGTGGTGCCTTCTAAGTAACTGTGTCTGTGGTGGGCTGGAACCATAGAAACTTTGTATGTGTATTGCGGTGGCAATTTGGGTTACAGATTTGGCACACTACCAGCCCTTTTACTAATGATCTAAGGTGGTGCTTCATAGGGTGTCCTTCTTGCTTTTGTATATATCAGCATGTTACTTAAATTGTGTACTTGGGCATGTGCTTTTTTATTTTAATACTACATTTAAATTGCACATACCTAGAGAACATTCATTCTGCATGTTATTGGTTTACTAGTGATGCAGAAAATTCCAGTGGAGATGCTGAGAAGTAAGCCTAGAGGAGGAAATGTGTTCGCTCAAGCTTTTACTGGAAAATGTTCAGTAATTGATCTCTAGACCTCAGAAAGGTTAGGTGAGTTAACCATTTCTTTCTGTGCTGCTTTTTGTACACACCATCAAATTTAGTCTTACAACAAATGTGACCCAGACCGAATAAATTAACCTCATAAACATGGTAAAAAAAAAAAGTAAGCAACAAATATCACACAGTACACAAAATGTCATCATGAATAAGGTGGTCAATGGCAGCATCAACTTTATGTGGCCTGTAGTCAATCAGGTGTTAGGGTCAGCATTGAGGCAGTTAATTGGCTGCCCCAACCAAGGTTGAAAGGATTAAACAGTTACCACTAATCAAATGAAAATAAATAAAAAGAAACACCAATGGGGGTCAGTAAATTAATGACTCATTGGCCCAATAGGCTAACCTGGAAAAGCACTGCTGTAGGTCATAATTCATTTGGGCAACTTTGTACTTTCAAAAGAAACAAAGGAGGGGTGGCAGCCGCTCAGACCATTTTATAACTAACCTGGGAGGTGCACGTTAGCAGGGCAATTAGGATACAAAAGTCTTAAAGGAGCCACAGCACTCAAACCAGTAAGCTTGCTGACCAACCTACAATTTGTCTCTAAACTTGGTTAAAAACAGAGGACTCGGTCACACACATCTGCAGAAGTATGCTTAAGCTGCACCACCAGTGCCAAGGTGCCCCTGTGAGGTGCAGTCCTAACTCTAATCTCTGAGAGCCCATTTGGTACATACAATGCAATAGATAAATTGTGAGCAGGCTTACCTGAGGTTGCCCTAAACCTCAAGTGCAAGCCATGGGGTAGAAGGGTCAAAGACCTTGCAAAGACAGATTGTAGGTTGGTCAGCAAGCTAACAACTTTGCACTTTCCTACTCATTTCCAGTTATTCTGCCAGCACTGTGGATGGATGTCCCCGAGCAGCTAGTAGAACACAGCAAGCTCAAAGTCACCTACCTAGTCTACTTAAAACAATAAATTGGGCAGCATTTATTAATTATTCATAAAGTGATAAAAAAGTAAACAAAATGAAAATGCCACAGGTAATAAGTAGGTTCAAGGAAAGTCTCAAGGCTACCATTGCTAATCTGTAGTTCAAGCCCCACATAAATTATTGTGAGGATTTATTGGTGGTCAGAGGCTGGGCTTGCATCTATTCTGCTGAATCAGAGGATAATTATAGGGTGCAAATTGGGGGTAAGATCATTTCCATATAACCTTTCTTGAGAATGCTATTGGTGAGCCACTAACTTTGTATGTATGCTATTATAAAGTGCTCTGGCTATTTATGACTTGACTGCATGATTATTTGAGAGCTAACTGCAAATAGTGTGGTTACTTCGTAAGTGTTGTAGAAAAAACATATAAAGTTACACTGGGCCATTTAAACCAAAAACACACCATTACAAACAGTCTGGCATGCCCCATCCCATAGGCAGTGTGGCATCCCCCCCATTCCATTCGCCATATAGGCAGCGTGGCATCTCCCCCTATTCACATAGGCTGTGTGGGATACCCCAATGGCATAGGCAGCGTGGCATCCCCCCCATCCCATCCCCCATATAGGCAGTGTGGCATTCCCCCTCCTATTCCCCATATAGGCAGTGTGGCATTCCCCCTCCCATTCCCCATATAGACAGTGTGCCCCCCCCCCATTATCATAGGCATATATTTCCATAGGTAGTGTGGCATTCCCCCCTCCTATTCCCATAGGTAGTGTGGCGTTCCCCCTATTTCCATAGGGAGTGTGGCATTCTCCCTCCCATTTCCATATGTAGTGTGGCATTCCCCCATTCCCATAGGTAGTGTGGCATTCCCCCTCCCCCATTTCCATAGGTAGTGTGGCATTCCCCCTCCCCCCATTCCCATAGGTATTGTGGCATTCCCCTATTTCCATAGGTAGTGTGGCATTCCCCCTCTCCCCATTCCCATAGCATTCCGAGTTGGTGCAGGCCACGGCCACCTGTGGCATGGACCCGGATGCTCGCGTGTGCTGAACCCGGAAGAGGCAGCAGATGGAGGAGCGGCGGGTGCTGTCTGTAAAAGACAGCGATCGCAGCGGCGGGAAAAGGGACAGGGCATGTAACAGGTGAGTTTACTTTTTTTTTACAATCACCTGATAAGGTGCAGGGACATTTCCCCCCCCCCCCCCCCACTTTTGGGGAAAAATAAGTGCGCCTTATAGGGCGAAACATACGGTATATCACTGTGACGGAAAGATGAGAAATAGGACATAATTAAATCTTTCCACACTCTACCTGAAACAAAAAAATATTGTGCCTTATTTATGATGTGCACCATTAAGCATCTTTCTGGTGGCCATAGCGCCAGTTTTAGAGTTGCGCCATTTATGTACCAAATAATAATTTGCTTTGATTGTTGTACTAGGTATTGAACAGCCTGTTTCAGCGCCTGTTGGACCCAACTGCCAATTATCCCAGTGCTTTGTAATGTCTTTTTTTTCGCGCTGCACATCATATTTAGGATTTGCCTCCTTGAAAAGATTGGCGCTGTATTTTTCCGCCACTGGGCAGTATTTTGTCATTCCAGTTACAAGAAATCACTGCTGGGGACAAAGGGGGCAAAATGTACAGTGCCTTTAGGCTGCGTTTTAGTTGTTGTCCCAATTACAGATTTGTAACAAAAATAAATTTTTCTATGAAAAAAAATGTAATTTAGCACATTTAGGTCACAATGCAAAACAATTAGTGCACTTTTTTGCACCTAGTGCTAAATTGGGGGGGGTCAGTTTACCTTAGTGGGCAAGAGTTGAGACAAGCATGCAAAGGGAGGCCCTTGACAGTGATCCCCAAAGACTAAAGAGACAAGTGGTAGCATTGCTTAGAACAGGCAATAATCAACTGCACTCTACGAGAAACCAGAAGCATTCTACCAGAAACCATTTGTTTGGGAGATAAGGCAATACTGCTTTGATTTACATTCAGCATTGAGAGGTTCTTTAACCCTTTAACTGTCAGCCTACCTAGAGTTTTTGTCACCCTCTTTTGCCAGACCATTTTTTGCGCTACACATGTTCAAATGTGATTTTTGAAGGGATTTCCTGGGAAAATTATATAACCCTTAAAAATCCCAATAAAATGGCACGAGGTCCCCCCTACCCAGCATAACCAGCCCGGGGACCAGCTTTGGTGGCCCCCCCACCAGCCAGCTACGAGCCCTAAAGCCTAATGGCCACAGGCTCTCCTGCCCCCCCGGGCTTTGGGGAGACTTGCCAGACCTAGAGCATTGTGAACTGGTATAGAGCTCTCATGGATCCCTTACCAGTTCACAGAGGATTAACAGTAAAAAAAACACACCACACATAGAAAAAATGACTTTTTCGTACTCACCTCCGGTCATCAGCTTCTCTGTCCCTTGCTGATCCGATGACAGATGTGGTGATCACTGGAGGGGGGGGGGCAGGGGATCAGAGGATACCATGCCCCTCTCCTCCTCTGGCCCGCGATCATAGCATCTGACAGCTGTACTGCCGGGAGTGGGATGACATCAGCAGGGTTACATCATCCACACCGCTAGTCATGAAGATGACTGTGCCCATGGAGGAAGCCGGGGGAGGCATGATGAGCCAGGGGGGTGATCGGCAGCTGCACTGGGGAAGAGGAGACCAGGTGGGAGTGATCACGCATGGAGGTGAGTAAATGTATTTTTCTTTTTTGCCGGCAGTGACTGAAACAGGGGGACCTTATTCCGGGCACTCTGCTGCAGCCGGAGGGACCTGGGCCAGGGGTCAAAGGCCCCACCTCGGATGAATAGAAGACTCGGCGGGATTGATAGAGGGGGTCAGGCGAGTATCTTTTTGGGGGGGGGGCATTAGCAGGGGGGGGAAAGCCAGCTACATAATTTTTACGTAGCTGGTGTTAGAAGGGTTAAGTGTGCTGCAGTTGAGCTTATGGCCAGAAATGAGGGCCTGCTGCTATGACTGGTTTCCCACCCTAGGACCAGTTATATGACCACACTGTTGTACACCCTGTCTTGACTACTCTTTTGGGATATTTTGTTTGCTAAGAAGTAGGCTACCTAGATGTGCCACTCTCTGCTGTGTGTACCTCAAGCTGAAACTCCACATGGTATCTGCAATCCATGAATCAGATGTCTGAGCCATGTGATTTCCAAACCATTTCTGTATAACTCCCTGCTGATCAGAGATACTCCTCACATCATGTTTACCTTCACCTGGTGACCAGCTCTCCACAGGGTGCCTGTTTATGCCTGGCCACATGAGTCTTTAGTTATGCTCATTATTGCCAGAATAACCCTTATAGCCCCATTCCCATGCTGGAATATATACCTTCTCATTTTGTGCTGAATTACCCCCTGCATTGCCATTGCCCCTATTCTGGGCTATGAATGTATGGATCTCCCTCACACTGTGATACACCACCTTGTTGAATAACCTCATCCTGTGCTTGTGTTCTGTTCACCCACCCCTTGCTACAATCATAAAGCCTTTTCTGACTTCAAAGACTGAGAAAATCCCAGTAGGGATTTTTTCTCCACCTACTTATATTGAAGTATGTTCTGATTTAATGAGGCAGCATGTAGATTAAGCTAAAAAAAGAATAACAGAGCTCTTTGTTATTTCAAGGTCATGCTTTGTATAATAACTGTAATACACAGCCTTGAGCCTAAACAGCGTTGCCTTACATCATAATCCGTGTGTCAGTTCTCCATCTGTTTAGTGTTTAAAATCACAAAAACAAATCACTAAAATCCTGATAAGGCACTGACTATAGCACAATGGCAATATATGCCATTAAACTACATGACATATATATGGTCAAAAAAGTAAACAAACAAAACACAGACGAAAACATTTAATAACGCCAATTTCATTAGGCAAAGATACTCTTTATTTATTGATTTAAGGGGAAAGTCCGCTTTCAATAGCCTGTATATTTTTGTATAACAAGATGATGTTGGGGAAAATTACTAAACTCTATTCTAATAGAGAGCCTCACTGTCCACTGGTATTCAATACATTTTGGAGAGTATCTAACACAGTAATAAGACAAATATAATTATAAAACATTAAAACTTCACATTTATTTGATACAGTCCCCATAGGCTGTAGCACAATGGATAAGTGTGTTCTACAGTCTGCATTACAACAGCAATCTGGGAGGAGGCCAGGCTTATGCTCATAGGAGGACCACTGAGCTGGTCTCCAGCTCAATCAAGACACCACTGGAGAGAAACAGGACAACCAATCTTTGAACTGAATAAGCATGAGCATCATGGTCATTCTTCTTCAAAGTGTGTCAATGGATTTTTAGTATTCACTAATGTTCTGGGATGGAATTAACTGTCTCTTGTGTGAGAACCCTTTTTTTTAGAAGTGTCAGTAATAACAGTTCTGGTTCACCAGCTAGTGACCCTGTGCTTCTGCTGTCCCTTGATCCACCAGCAGTTGCGTCTCTACAGCCTGAAGATTTAATCGATCTGAGTCACCTTTGATTGAACAATTCTTCATACCAAATAAAGTGTCTGGTTTATCCCACTTTGGATTCTAATACTGTAATATTGGATTGTAAAATTGGATTGTAATACTGCAATACAGACCTACTAGGTATGCAGCATTACCCCGTATCCTAATTTTGTGTTCTTCTGAACCTGTCGGGCATGCTTTTAAACATCTAATACTTATAAGCAGTGGATGCATCATGAGGTGCTCCCCTGTTTCCATTCATTGAGGTGAGTCTGCCTTCTCATGACTAAAAACTAGGACATGCTCCATAGCCAGCCAAGGGGCAAGCTGACAGTAGAAGAAAGAGTTAGATGTTAGATTCAGCCATCGATCCTCCAAAAGGTCAGGGAAATATAATTTTTCAATTTTATTATTTTTTCATTATTCTGTGAGGCGATGTGCATGATGCACCTAGGTGTGTAGGATTGTAGCTGAGCACCAATAAGTTCTTGTTGGAGGGGCACTTTTGCTTCTCAGTTGACAATGATAGTAAATTGCTTTATAATGTAAATTTAATTCTTTTTTGCATAATTTGTGAGCTTATGATCTACCAAACTCATGGAGGGAAAATTGTAGTTCGGTAGGCTAAAGGAAGGATAAAGTTGCCTATATTCTAAAAGCCCAGCTTGCTGGTGTAAATTGTTGCAAAATTAAAGAAAATGAGGCTGTAAAAGCTCCAGAAATTGTTTTGTGGCATACCTAGGTATTCCTCTGTGTCCAGCCGATGGGCATGGTTGGAGCTGGGCTTGCAGTCTTTGAATATTCATAGGGGCAGTCTGTTAGACCACCCCTGCTTGCTCATCTACAGCAACGCTTAGAAGCCGAAGACCAGCGCTGTGACCACAGGCAGAAGTTAAGCACTGGATTAAGCTGGGGATAGCCGGCTGTGTGAAGAAACACTTTAAATAAACTCCATAAAAAACAGATAGGGAGGGTTATCCAAATGGTTGGAGAGGCTGAGCATTTAGGAACATTTTAGAGCATTTCTTACTGAATAATATCCATTGAAAAAAGGCTAATTCTTTTCTTTAAACTTCTGCACCTGCCATGAGACAGGATCTTTCCTATGATGTTTATGTTTCATGCATTTGGAATCCTGATAGGCTTCCATTATTTCCAAACTTGTGAGGTAAAATATCTAAACACGCTGTACGATCTCTGGATTTACCCCAAAAAGAGTCTAGTTAGGGGAAGGTTAAAATAACCCCAACATTTTCTTCCCCCCTTCCTAAAATTAAAAAACAAATGACCTCTTCACTGAGTTTTGGCTCTTCTCTCAGCAAAATGTGAGTAGTGCAAACGATGTTCTGCTCAAGGGGAGTGACCAAAGCTTTACCCTACTCTAGTTTCTTGCCTTTTCTTCTTTCTTTACCCCTTTCCATCCCTTTCTATTCTTCCCTTCCCTCCCATTTCCACCTATTTCAGTTTGTTTTTAATATTTTTATTTTACTTTTTTATATTTTTTATTTCATTATACTTATTCCTATATCTTGAGGCTTTATATTGGGCCTATACTTTTGTGGTTTGTAATGCATATACATTATTCAGAATTAAAGCAAGTGGGCCTATAAAGTGATGCTCTCCCAATAATATAATGTATATCTCTATTAAGGTTGACACAAGAAGAACTTCAGAAATCTACAATGTATGTATACTTAATGTTGTCCTCCTGAATGTAGGAGAGTAATTTTCCTTCTTTCTCTATTATCTTCAATAAAATTAATTGAAACGAACATTTTTAAAAATGTGTCTGGAGTTCCAGCTAATGACTACCAACAATAACCCCCTATTGCCAAAATGCACCTGTTTCATAAACCAATGGCCTACGATATATGTGCATTCAGTTTGCAAAGTGCAGGTCAGTTACTTTTCAATTAAAGTACATTCAAGTAAAGTAGACTGATTAGCATGGCTGCAAAACAACTTACATTCCTATAAGAAGGTCAGCAATGGCAGCCACGTATCTCTTCCAATACAGTATCATTTATGTATTTGATAAAATAAAATACATTTTAAAGCCTGCATGTCACCAGAGCCGATCCACTGAAACAGCAATATAAAAAAAGTAAAAGAAAAACAACCATCAACCAGGCATGCGTGTATATGAGTCTTGACTAATACTGCTTGATTTGGCATCCAGAATATACTCCCAAAGGCCTACATTTAACAAGCAACATAATAACCTTTGAAGTGAGAAAATATTCCCCAGCAATAAATTTTGCATGGCTAACAGAGTTATTTTTATAGATAGGTTTAAAACATAACGCTGTTACATGTTGTGTTATCATAAAAAGCAGACTACTAGATGATTTAGTGTGAAAGATATTTACCAATTGAAGTTTGTCATCACTGATTCAGCAGGATGATGTCTGATGGTTCAGCAGACTATCTTTCGGCTAACAGTTTCGATAGTAGTTTCATAACACATTTAGTCATTCTGTCATTTATTATAGAGGGTAAAATGACTCAGGGACCTGTGTAAAGACATTTTTATATAACTGCTTTGCATTTGTCTTGTATCATCTTACATTCCGAAAATTGCTGTATGAAATTCAGCATATGCATTGCAGACGGCCAAATGGTTCTAAGGATCTATACAGTAGATAAGGAAGCTTTACAAAATTAGTTTGTAATTATTGTTTTGTATGCAAACATGATCACATAGTGTTTGGTAGATGTTTTATAATCAGGTGAATGTGCAGCTCTATCTATAAACTTTCTAGGTTAATCAGAAAGGTAGACTGTGCTTGGGTCATCAATGGATTTGATATGGTCCAATGAGAAGCTCAGTGACTGAGTTTATTGGATCTCTAATACGTGTTGGTTATAGATGCTATATGCACCATAAAGTATAACAGTTAAACTTTGTAATTACAACAGCTTCAATAATCCAAAAAGATTAAACAAAGGATCCTTTTGGCACAGTTTCTTTGGGGGAGGAGGAACTGCTCTGCATTTCCAACCTTTGAGTAGGCTTATACATGTAGGTCATCTGTGCTTAAATATTTTATATGATGTGCACTTTGGTTTGTCATAGTTTGTTATAAGTTCACCAGTGTTGGGTGGCATAAGTGGCCCAAGATTTTGAAATTTCATATATTATGTAAGTATAGGTTTGCACTTTGGGATTGCTTCCTATTTGCCAAGCACATACATACATGTTTTAGTTTAGTATTAGTATTTATTATTTGTGATTCTCTCCTTTTTACTAACAAATTTAGAAATGGTGGTTGAGTGGCCATTATACTAAACAGTTTTCTTTTTATTGACTTTTTACCATTTCAATGGTTCATTTCTCTATTGTCCACCTCTGGTTATTTATTTGATGGTGGTGCCCTACATGTCAAGGTCAGGTGGAATGATAAAATTATTAGTTCATAGAGTATCTGTTATTGGATACCTTTGGATACATTTTACTGGACACTTACCACCAAATGCAAAATTTGATTTAGACAGAAGATGTAAGTCACCAGGCAGTTACTGGTCTCCTTTCGGACTATCCCAATCACAGAGGCAATTAGGTCAATATATATGAAGTGCAATGTGCATGTGCCCATAAGAAAAAGTTCAGCAGATTGCAACGTCCATGTGCCAATCAACAATAAAGTAATTGTGAAGTTGGAATAAATGACCACCATTGCATTGCATTCATTTTTTGTGCTTCATCTTATGACTCAAATATTTTTGAATTGGCACATGCACACTGTACATTATATATATTGGTTTTATTGCCTATATGATTGTCAGTTGTTTATAATCTAGCCCTGATTAATTTTGGAACTTGACTGCTATAAACATAGACCATTTGGTTCTAGTCTGATGTGATATGTGGTTTTAAATTATGAGCTGAAGAGGTTACATTTTACATATTTACTGTGGTGCTATTGTGATATTTTCTCAGTCCCTCTGTGATTCATTGGTTTGGATTTGATGCTATTTTATCACATTGCTAATATATGCATCGGGATGAGTCATTGAGGATCAGGATGGCCTGTGGATAAAATCTTTATCTCGTTCCATCTATATTGGACTTTAGAGAGTGTAATGTTCCCTTGATTATAACAGACTAAATATTTGCAGGGTGGTGATGGTCAATCAATATTTTTCCAGCTTTAGTACAGCATTGCTTTTGTTATATAGGCCACAGGTCAGAAAACTTGAAGTTATACTTAAAGCAAGACGATTGTTGTTCCATTGTCTTGGGTCACACATTGTACTGTCCTAAACTTCAATTTGTTTTTAAAAAGATTCTGTAGTTCCTAAGTTATCTTTAAATTTATTAAAGGATTATTAGAGCAAAATTAAGAGAAACAGTTGGTGTGGCAACAGCGATGTGATGTAAGCACACTGTGATGAGTGTGAGCGGATAGAGGAGGGCGGGGATTCAGAGCTGCAGAGACAAGCAGCCAATCAGGACATCTGGGCAGGGAGTGGTGTGCGTTTACGTTCCACTGAAGGTTGATTGATGGACCAGGTCAGCAGGTGGGGATTAAAAGATGAATGAGGAAGAGATTTTCCTAACTAAGGAGACAGCCAGAAGAGGAATCACAGTGCAGGAGTGACTTAATGAAAGGTAAGTGACTGATATTTAATTTTTAACTTTTGACTTGCCAATCACTTCCATCTGCAGAGTTCATTCAGCTGCCCTGACCACCCTGTGTAGTTTTTGGTGTTGTTTCCAAATTAGGTTAAAATACTTCCCAATTCCTCAGCACTCCGCTGGTGTCTGTGAAGGTAGAGGCACTGACAGGCTTTCCTCACAAGTTTGTTAAATGTGACCATGAGAGATTCTGTGAAGTGTGAACTTCTCCACTATGGAGACTGTCATGGACTGGTACATTCTCTCCTCCTGCCTTGAGCTGAAGTCCACTATCAATTCCTTCATATTTGCCTTGCTCATGCTGAGGTGCAGATTATTCTCTTGAAACCAGTTCTCCAGGCTGTCATCTAGGTAGGCCTTCTCATCCTTATTTGTGATTAGGCCTACCGCTAATGCTTGCATCTATCTGTCAGGTAGTTGGAGATCTATTGATATAAGAATTGATTGCAGGTATTTAGATCATATTAAAGGGCCAATCCAGCCACACTGTCCCTTTTTCCAAGCCCCCCTCCACCCTAGGGGAGGGTCCCTAGTGCTGAAGCAGAGTGGGGTTACATAAAAAAACACCTTACCTTGACCGCAATCCAGCGCAGACCATCTGGTTATTCCAGTGCTGGCCGCCGTATGGCATGGACAGCATGCACATCCAGCGATGGAATTCTCTGGTGATCAGCAATGGATTGCGAGGTAAGTGTATTTTTTATAAACCTCCCGGGTCTACTTCAGCACTAGGAGAAGGTGGCATGGTGGGCAGTCTGGCTGGATCTTTAATAGTTTAATCATGTTCTGATATTGTTTATAGAAACGAGAAATGTTAAAATATTTGTTTGCTACTGTATATTAGCAGCCTCTTCAAGCGGAACAAAATGTCCCGGGTTTTGTTCTTCACTCCAGGGGCATACCTATTTGGGATTCCTCACTGTGTGAAAATCACAGACCCCAAAAATCTTAAAATTTACCTGACCTGCATCTTGACCAATCAGCGCAGTTTGCTGTGCATATTAATGATCGGCAAACAGCTCTGAACAGACACAGAGCATGGCAAGTTTCCTTTAAACATTGGCACACTCAGCCGGGGAGAGCTCCTCAGCCCAAAGATGCTGGGGATGTTTACATCGGCATGGGAGCCAAGGCAAAGTTCTGCGGCGACCTGGGGGGGAGTTTTCACACAGTGGGGGTTCTCGATTTGGGACTCCACAGTGAAAGGCCAGTTGCTGGTACAGGAGCAAGGTTGGGTTTTGTTCCGCTTTTAATTTGTCCTTCTTCACCATCTTGAACATGTTTTTGTGATTTATGTTTATGTTTTCTCAATGACAGTGCGCAATAAATTCATCAGAGCATAATTTAATTAAATTACTTTTTTCTAAAATATATGTTTCAGTATGTGTTTATGAACTGATCCTCCTCTAATAATCAAGATATATTGACTATTGGTTAAATCTGCCTAATGTAGATTATTTTTATCAACTTCTTATATGCTTTAATTGTCATTGATAGACATGCATTACATTGAGGAAAGTCAGTATTTTTAAAAGGGTAATCTTATTGTATATGTACAATTACAGTTACAGAGTATCAGGTATTGTTTGACTGAAGATATTCTGCGACAAGAGATATTGTAACAGAAAATATTCTGACACGGTAGATATATTGCAAGTCACTTATATAAATAAGTAGCATCTGTGGTAAATGTTTTGTGGGTAGGAAGTTGAAATTACGATAGCATGTTGAAATAAATGGTAGCCTTGCAATAAAAATGAAATGTTGCCTATTCTAGTACTCTCAATGTAATGCTTTTTAAAGAAACAGAATTGTAGTAAAAATATGAAATAGCAAGGGTACTGTACAGCATTGATGCTACACAAATCCAACTGAAAATTTTAAATAAAATGTGCCTTCCGGCTAATGTCATTTAGGATTAGTTTCAAAATTAAAAACTGGATATTGTTTTCTTCTGAGTTGAGGTCAAGTAATCTTGACCTTCTCTGATAAAGAAAGAGTTAACCATGCTGACCAGTTTAAGAGAAATAGTATTTAATTCTGCTCAAAGCAGAATGGAGTACAAACGCAGACAAATTTGTTGTAAGCAAAGCAGATAGGTCAAATGTGGCACAAGTTGGCAACAGGGATTTGCACTGGGCATGGACCAGAAAAGGCTTTGGTTTCTGTAGTGATGAGGCTTACGTCAGTAACAGGGCAGCTGAGCATAGACAACCCTTGCAGAACAGACTAAAAGTGACCTGCCTCCAATCAGCTGGCATTCTGAGCTTGCAGGCGTCTACTGTTGCCAGGAAACTAAGACACTGTATCAGTGCTGGAGGTAACGCAATGGGTGGCCATCCAGGAAGCAGCGTTTTCTGTGACCGCCATTACCCAATGGTTGTCAGGCAACTGTCAGGCAACAGGCATTTGAAGAGCCACACAGAGTGAAAGCAAGATAACTACCCCACTGTCAAAGCTTACCTCTGTACCTAAATATACTTGAAAACCAACAATTAATCACTTATTGGAAAAGTTTTTTTTTTTTTGCAAAATATTTTTTCAGTTAGTATATAGGTGTCTAAAGCCAAACAAAAAGCCATACATAAGCAACTAAGATCACCTGCAATTATCTGCATAGGCCTAATGATACTACACTAACCCAATGTTTTATGTTCCTCACTGCCACAGCAGAGGGAGTGTGCTGCGTCTTGCCTAGAATACACCCTTTAAGCACAGTGAGTGGGGCATGAAGCCTTTGGCATTCTAGCTACAAGTTGCATCCTTGTGTCACAAATTGACACAAGGAAACTCCTATTGTTTCTTGTTCTCACATTTGGTTTGAACTTTGTAACACCTAGTTTACAATGATCCCTGTACAATATGTTTTATATTTTCTGTAATTATACCTTGTACAGCACAAGGTGGTGCTATATAAATGAACAATAATAATAATAGGAGCAGCATTTCAGACCTTTAGTCCAAGCCCCTATACTATATATGTGGAGGCCTATTTTAAGACTAGCGCCACGTATTGCCATTTGTGTGTCTATGTAGCGGCGCTAAGAGTGCCTGGATGTAATGCTGTGTTTCTCTGTTTAGTTGATGAGCAGTCTACACCAATAACACAGATGTCCCAAACTTCAGGGGAGGATGCAACAGAGGTATATCAACATGTAGTAATTGTGGATTTTAGATGTGAAGTATGTGTGCAATGTAGCCTTTTTTGGTGAGTTACACACCAACATGTGACTCACCCCTGTTTTGTGGTTGTAGGATTAGGCATTGCAAAACCCTATTACGATCAGCCAGTTCACTATGTGCAGAACAACTAAACAGAGAAACACACCAATCAAGGCTTTAAACGGTAGGTGTTAATGTCCCACAGTATGCTGACCAACACAACCTGGGGTCTCGTAGTGCGTAGTTGGTCCTAGTAGCACTAGGCCCACATCCAAACACATTAGCCTCGATTCATAGACACAACCGTCTGGACTTCTGTAGCTGTCTGTGTATGTTTTCGTGGGTGTTTGTCATTTTTTTAGGTTTTTCCGTTGCATTTTCATTTGTATGTTCATTCGAGCTCATGCGTATATGCGCTTTCGATGAATGAAAGTAAATCGGATCATTTGCGTTAGTTCTGATCATTTTCCCATCTAAATCTGATATCTTGCGTTCGTTCAGATAACTTACGTTATTGGTATGGGCTTGCGTCTCATTCAGAGAGCTGATTGCCGAGGGACCGCCACGCTATAAAACCGTTTCATTTGCGATACCCTTACGGGACAATTTTGACCTCGGATACCTTGCAATCACCATGTTTTGTGCCTTTGTGGAGGAACATCACCAACTCCAGCTAATGAGAATTGTATGTATCAGCAGGGCCGAGGCCAGATTGCACCGACGACACATGCATATCGATGCATGGCGTTGAGCTGTTCGAGCTGACCAAACTAAATCGCGCTTCTCTCCATAAGTTGTATAGTGAGCTTCGGCCATGGTTAGCCCGCACCACAAGGAAGGGGCAAGCTATTTCAGGTATGACCAAGATGCTTGGCTGCCTGCAATTTTTGGCGAACGGCTCGTTTCAGAAGCTGGGTGCCCTCTCCGTGGGGATATCCTAGCCTACGCTGAGCCGCGCGCTATCCAAGTTTTTGGAAGGCATGGCTACCATTAGTCAGAAATATATTTATTTTCCTGACGACATGGTAGCATGGAACGCGCTTAAGCTGGCATTTTATAATATCGCCGACATGCCCAACGTCATGGGTGCCATTGATTGCACCCACGTTGCATTGGTCCCTCCGGCAGCCGACGAGTACATCTATAGGTAAGTTCAATCAGTAATTTCTTATATAGTTTACATAAATTGTATTTTAAACCGGACCTTCACCATGATTTCTGGAAAAGCCCAAACCCTTAAAAAAGGATTTCCCAGCATTTAAAATTAATATATTTTGATTTTTTAGTCACTTACTTTTTATTCTATCCCCCACTGGGCTGCAACTCTGTTCAGGATCTTGACTCATACTGAGGAGAGGAGAGTTGGATAAAGTACAGGGGGGGTTATAGCTGTGCTTTGCTGAATAAGAGCAGAGCCAGGAAAAGCAATCCCAGAATGCAGAGCAGCACAGTCATAAGGCACTTCCTGTTTGCAGGCTGCCGGATGTTCCATGAGCCGCCATCTTGGATGTTTAAAGGCTCATAACATGCAGTAGATGCAGGTAAGATGATTTTTAATGTGAGCAATCTGTATGTACAGGGGATGGGAAACATATAAGATACTCTTATTCAGAGTGAAGGTCCACTTTAACTATCTATTGATCCCTCCTTGTAAATTGTCCCTGTGAAATAGCTTACCCTGTATATCTATTAATCCCTCCTTGTAAATTGTCCCTGTGAAATAGCTTACCCTGTATTTCTATTAATACCTCCTTGTAAATTGTCCCTGTGAAATAGCTTACCCTGGATATCTATTAATCCCTCCTTGTAAATTGTCCCTGTGATACATTTGGCCGTCTTTAGCTTCATCAATGTTTTACATGTCGGCCAAAGCCAAACATTTTCATGTGGACCTTAATTAGTCATTCGAATGTTAATCTTTATTTGATCCAACATACATATCCTTTTTTGGGCTAAAAAATACTTAGGTACTTAGTTAGTGTTATTTGTATTGCCCAACATGTTTTTTGGAGGGTGTTAGGAGTTAGTGTTTGAGTAGTTTACCTTGCCTTGCTAATTTTTGTTGTTTTTCTTTTTTCCCAGGAACCGCAAAATGGGCCACTCCCTGAATGTCCAAGCAGTGGTAGCCCCGTACATGCGGTTCCTTAGCATGCTCGGCGGGTTCCCAGGCTCATCCTATGACGCGTACATATTGCGACGATCTGGATTGTACCATCGGTTTGAGTCTGGAGAATTCCCCTGGTGGATGGCTCCTTGGTAAGTTGACGCAAATAACGTCATTCACTTTTCAATGTATGCCTATGAATATAGTTGATGACCCATGTCTGAACCTATAGCTGTTTTTACCCCTTGATGACATGTTCAACCGGACCTTAACCATGATCTTTAGAAAAGCACAAACCCTTACAAAATGATTTCCCACCATTTCTAAATAATATATTTCTACTTTCTAGTAACTTACCTATTATTCTTCCAAACACTCGGCTGCAAATCTGTTCTTGACTTTATGATAGGGTCTGTGCCATCTTTGCTCAGAAGCAGGACACTTACTGAGTAGAGGAGAGCGGGATAAAGTGAAGGGGCGGGTTAGAGCTGTTCTTGGCTCAGACAAAGCAGATCTGGGGTTCTGAAAAGGTAAGACATCCAGACATGCTGAGCAGCACAGTCCTAACCCAATTCCTCTTTGCAGTCTGCCTGATTTGCCCTCATCTGCCATCTTGGATGTTTAAAGGGTCAGAACATGCATTATATGGTGTTAGGCTGTTTTTTTAGCAGATACAGGGCAAATAGCTGTTAAAATGGGTGTTGCCCATAAAACCCTGGTGCTGGGCCTTGGGGATGGCCCATCACCTGGGCATGTGTGGCATTCAGAATCTGCCACTGTTCCAACATGAGTTTATTGCTATTTCTAACTTCCTCGAGCATGCCTGTCAAATTATTAGTCAAGGTGATCATGTGGCTGTTGCTCATCCTAAATTTTGTCAGCATGGAGGTGAATGTATTATTTAATGTATCTAATTGTGCAGTAAGCTGCTCTGTGGTTCTTTTAGTCACCTGGCGAAATAAACGCCTCTCATGGTGCCACGCTGACTCCAGGATCGGCACGCGCCTCCCTTGGGAAACTGGTCTACGTTGCTGACTACGTCTCCCAATTCCCCGGGTTTGAGCGCCTGTAGATGCTGGACGTCTAGGGCAAGCAAGAGTCGCAGATGTGCTCGGCAAATCCTCTGCAGCAGAGCTACCACTGGGGACTGTAGGCTCAGTATTTGCATGCTTCCCACGATGGGCTGGCAGCATGCGTCCAGCTTCACTCTGCTGCAGAGAATTTGGTGCAGTAGCATGTTGGGACCGTGGTAGATTATGTTCCAGGGGGGTCAGTTCTGAAGGTCCCATCAAGCTGGCATCCTCCTCCATCTCCTGGATTTCCTCCATCAGTGTGTGGGTCTGTTGGGACATGTGCAAAAAAAGGTTACGTTTGGTCCCTAAATATATTAGTTATGCAAATTAGTCATGTTCATTCACATGCATCAGCAGATTCAGCAAAATACACTTACCGTATATATCTGCTCCTGGCTCATAGGCAGCATGGAAGTTGACGGCGTGGTCCGACTGGATGAGGCTTCCACACTTGCTGCGGGTTGATGCTGGGCTGTATTGTAAATAAAAAGGCACGTAAACACCCAAATAGCCATTGATGATCTGGATTACTACATATGCTTCAATAAAACACGTGGGCAAGCAGGAATGGCAACTCCCCCAATGGTCCAAGGTGACCTTCACTATGAATGGCGTTATCTGTTATATGTATGACTCACCCTGTACATACACATTGGTCACCATAAATAATACAAACATGTACTACATGTTATGAGGCTTCACACATCCCTAAAGGGCCATTAGGGACCCACACTCAGCTTGCAAATAGCATTTGGCTTAAGAGTATGCTGGTGGGCACAGCTAAAACCCAAGTGGCCTAAAGACAAAGAAGGAAGTGTTGGATATGATTGAGTAGAATCACATAACAGGCAGTGCTTTGCTAATATTAAGACTTTAATAGTGACCATAAATACTCTCCAAGGTCGTGTATGGCCTGGCAAATTTGAAAATGAACATTCCGCAGACATTGCACACCCTGCTAAAACTGTAACCTCCCCTACAAGCCACTCCCTAGGGGCATGTGTTCATATATGCCTGTGAGCCTCATTATACACATTTAAAACATTTCACATACACACTAACATTACTAACCTGCAGGAATAGTAGGGATGTCCGTGTCCCATCGCCCCGAGTGGCCCTCTAATGCCGCGGGATGTATCAGCGCCAGCACCATCTCCTCAGCTCGGGTAAACTGTAATTTTGTGGGGAAGCCTCCACCAGTTTGTAAGCTGAAAAATATAGGTTGACAAATTTAGGAAAATGGGCACAATACAAGAAGCAGACAAATGCACAACTCAAATATGTACCTGTAATTGTGCCGTTTATTTTTTTTCTTCTGTGCTGCATACTTCAGGTCAAATTTTGCGCTGGATCTAATCCACATCTTTAAGCTCCTCCTCCGCTGCATTGACCTGTCTGGTGAGCTCCTCCAAGATTTCATTTTTTTCGCGTTTTGCTTGTAGATTTTGATTTTCGTCCATATAGCTTGTCATAATGTAGGGTCAGCCCACTTGCCAATGCCAGAGTTTGGACCTCACCAAACCTGCCACTCAACTGTCCTCGTCGCAATGTCCGGCCAATTGCTTGCTGTTTGGGCTCATCTCTGGATGTAGGCAATTCGGGGGACATTCTGGGCTGGCTCTGTTGTGTTGAAATGTTGGACAAGTGGCTGGATAAAGAATGGAGTGGACTTGGAAATGGACTGGGGGTCCTTGCCTGGGTGGCCACTGAACTTGCAGGCGTGGATGTGGCATATGGATAGTTGCTTGCCACCTGTGCTGGTGGCAAATGTGACCTAGGAGGAGAGGGTGTGCTTGAGGGTGTGGTGCTTCTGGCCCTGTGCCTCTTTGTGCCCTTGCCACTTGTGGTTCCATGCCCCTGGGAGGTACTTGCACGTGGTTCTGGAGATGCTGAGCTGGCTGTGCTTGGCCTTCTGGGCCTGTGGGTCTTGCTCTTTCCATGCGCATGGGTGTGTTTCCCACGTGGCTGATTACATGCAGAGCTGGCTGGGCTGGGGCTTCTGAGCCTGTGGCTCTTGGTGGTTCCATGGCTGCATTTCCCACGTGGCTCAGGAGATGCTGAGCTGGGTGGGCTGGGGCTTGTGGGCCTGTGGCTTTTACTGGCCTTGCCAGTGGAGCGTTCTTTCAGAACGGATGTGCTAGGCCGGGGAGAAGGGGATGGTGTTTTTTGGGGGCTGGGGCTTCTCGCCCTCTTAGTGGCCTTTTTTGCGGGCGCACCTGCCTGCTTGGTTGTGGTCTTCTTCTTCGCCGCTGCTTCCTTTGCTTTGCTGGTTGTTTTGGGCTTAGCGGACTTGGTGGGTATTGTCGCCTTGGCCTGGTCACTGTGGCTGCGCATTTTCCACACCTTCAGCGTTGGTATTTGTGACCGAGTGGTCGGCCGTGAAGAAGCCTCCTCAGGCCGCTGTGGCATTTTGCTGCTGGCCTCATTGCCTGGTTTAGGCTTCCCGACTGTTTTTTTGGCTGGCATGTTGAGACTCTCAAAGAGAATAAGCTGTGTGTCCAGGACCCTTTAAATACTAATGCCTGGGTATGATGCTTACGTGTTCGCGTACGCATTCATACGGCCATTTGTCCGGCCATGCGGAACCCGGAAACCGCTGGGGGCATTACTTATCTGCTGCGGACAAGAAGAAAGATGGTGTCCACGATCTTCACCCGCCAACAAGAAGAGCTGATTATGCTCCTAAATGTATTGTAATGACTTTGATTTGCCATCTAAATGCATGCCTAGGCCTTAAGGAAGCGCAGGAAGAAACAGTTATGTGTAAAAGTTGGTAAAACTCCTTGGCAAACAGAAGTTAGTGCGCACATGTGCGAACCAACTCACTAACATCTAGAAGGATAGTTGGAGGCTAGAAATGTGTCTGGGGATGTCATTTAGTCAACTGATCTAATTGTGATATTTTGAGATATTTGTATACAGTTTGATCTAAAAAACTATTTTATGTTTTTTAGACGATGCTTCAGCGCAGGTACGACTACCTGCCCAACTCTTTTGAGAAGAGGATCATCGCCCTGGAGATCGTTTCCAGGATCCAGCACGAGACGGACACCACCTTCACCCATACGCAGATCATGCAGCACTGGTCGGACCTGAAACGACTCCACATGCCCCGGGTGCGGCGATTTTTCGTACTCCATTTCCCAAGTAAGTACTGTGGTAAGGTGCAAGGTGCCGTCATTGACGGTAGGTATGTGGCACCAAGGTACCTGGCCTTGGTGCAGTAAAGCTGTGTAGTTTTCTCCAGCATCAGCTGCTAATGGCAGTCTGCTGCTGAAATTTTAGTATAGCCGAAAGGCTAACCCGGGACGGCTTTACTGGGATGGAGTAGAGCAGGGTGGGACTCCATCCCCTACCCAGCTCCAGGTTTTGCGGGCCGCATAAATAGCCTGGGGAGTCAGCTGTGCACTGGCTGTGTCTAGAGCTCACTCGAGGAGTGAGACTCTGTGTGCCTGACTGGAAGCTCTTATACAGGCTATTTCATGTGGACCCGAGGTGGATTCGGCTACAAGTGTGCAAGCTTGGACAAAAACCTAAAAAGGGCCGTTGCCTGTCTGATGCAATTCTTTGGCATTTTTCCTGAAAAGGTGATGTAACCCAAAAAGGATATTTTGTGTTATGGCTTCACTTTTTGTGTGAATAAACACGGACTTTAAGTTGAACTTTTCGCCTCTGAGCCTCTATACTGCTAACATCCTGCTGTCTACCACAGCTGATCCTCACAGTACATAGCGATTGCATGGTAGATGTAACTAATAAAGAAGATAGGCCTTTATTTATAAATGCTTTTCTTTTCTAGTGCTGGAAATGGAGTACCGAATACGACGCACTCGGAGGCGCACAGGCCGACCAGTGCTGTATGAATCTGCAGCACCAAGTGAAGGTGGTGGATATCCAGGGCAACGGTCCTACCGCTCCTCTGTAGAGCCCTCTGACCAGCCCCTGGACCTTTCTACAGAGGAGGGGCATCACGGCATGGGCAGGGAGTCGTACCAAGCGACGGAGCCCTTAGCCTCGGGTATGTGACTCTCAATGTAACCCGCAAACACATACATGCTATTTAAACAAAAGATGATTCCCTTAATCTCTTTTCTAGATGATTCGTTAGCGGGTGAAGTATCTGGATCAGGGACTGCAGCAGATCATGCCCAGGAGGCACATGGAGAAGGTGGGTGATGTCACACACACATTCAAATTGTCGTTTGCTTACTGTTGACTCAGAGATTAGAAGTGACCCTATTTGACATGTCTCTACAGCCTCAACTTCCCAGCAGTGGCAGGTCCCAGAACCCAGGGTGGTCCCCGACACAGACGTCGGCCACCAACAAAGTAAGTTGTAATGTCATTCTTTTGAGTATGTGGTAATTGACATGATCACCAAGATACCTAAAGCCATAGACAATGGCTTTAGCATAATGTCATATGCCCTCTTCCTTAGACTAATTACTTAGAATAATGACATATGCCCTCTTCCTTAGATTAATTACTTAGCATAATGACATATGCCCTCTTCCTTAGATTAATTACTTAGCATAATGACATATGGCGTCATGAGTTAGCTTGCCACCTAAAAAACATTCCATCCACAGCTGAGAAACATGTATTTGCCAACAAATAATGTTTGTTTCTTTTTTATACAGGGACCACACGTGCCAGAGTGGCAGCAATGAGTGAAAGGGTCCTTCAGTTGGTGGTCGACATACAGGAGCTCGTTGGGGACCACAGAAGAAGACTAATGTTCTGGGTCCTGCCATTGCTTTGTATATAGTTTTTAAGGTTGATATTTTTAAAAAATGTTTACATTTTAAATTTTTATATTTTGTAAATATAAAAAAAGTTTATAAATCTTTATGATTTTTATGAATTTTTTTTTTAAAAAGCCATAAAAAATGGCACTTTGTATTAACCTTTCTATTGCCAGCCACGTACATTTTACGTGGCTGCCTTTCCAACCATTAAACGCCAGCCATGTCAAATTTATGTGCCTGACTTTGCCCCCTGCTAGCGCATGCAAAATGTAAAAAAAAAAAGACTTACCTGACCCCTCATTCGAACCGGCCGGGCCTCCTCTTCTCCCTGGGGGGCTCCGATCCCCCCGTTTTTGTGGCCGCTGGCTTTTCCTGTAAATATAAAAAAAAATAAAAATGACATTTACTCACCTCCATGTGCGCTCGATCTCGCCGGCCCTCCTCTTCACCCGGGGGGCCTCTGATCTCCCCCCCCCAGGGCTTTCTATCTTCAGGAGAGAGCCTATCAGGCTCTCTCCCCTCTTGGGCGCTGCCATCTTGCCGCGATGCCCCGTCCCTTTTGGGGGCGGGGCTTATGACGACACTCGGCCGGCATCATGACAGCTCCAGGCCTCTCAGCTGTCAGATGCCGGTGATCGGTGGCCTGAGAAGGAGGGGGCAGGAGATCCTCTCATCTCCTGCCTCCCCTCCTCCTCTGGCTACTGATCACTGGCATCTGTCATCAGATCAGCGAGGGACAGAGGAGCTGACGATTGGAGGTGAGTAAAGAAAAACAATGTATTTATTTATTTATTTTTTTTTTTTATAAAATAATTTTTACTCTGTGTTTATGTGTTTATTTTACTGTTAACCCTTTGTGAACTGGTAAGGGGTCCATGAGACCCCTGTACCAGTTCACAAGGCTGGGGGCTGGCAAGTCACCTCCCGCACCCCCAATTACCTGCCTCCCCAAAGCCCGGGGGGGGGGCAGAAGAGCCCGGGCCCACACAGGCTATGTGGGCTTGTAGGCTGCAGGGTGGGGGGGCTACCAGAGCTGGCCCCTCCACTCTGTTCCTACAAGCCCCCATAGCTGGTCCCCGGCCGGTTATGACGGGTAGGGGGGACCCTATGTCATTTTTTTTTCAATTTTAAGGGTTAGGGTTAGGGTTAGCCTAACCCTAACCCTTAAAATTCCCCCAAAAATGGGGTTCCCCCCCCCCCTGGGAGAGGGGACCCTACTTCATTTTTAAAAACATTTTTAATGGTTAGGGTTAGCCTAACCCTAACTCTTAAAAATCCCCAAAAAATGGCCCCCCCTGGGAGGGGGGACCCTACGTCATTTAAAAAAAAAATGTTAAGGGTTAGGGTTAGGGTTAGGCTAACCCTAACCCTTAAAATTCCCCCCAAAAAACTTCATTTTTTAAAAATTTTTTAAGGCTTAGGGTTAGGGTTAGTCTAACCCTTAAAATTCCCCCAAAAAATAGGGTCCCCCCCCCCCCTGGGAGGGGGGACCCTACGTCATTTTCTTTTTAAATTAGCCCTTTATGTTTATAGTGTGGATAGTAGTTTTTTATTTGTAAATGTTATAAAGTGCTCTTTCCAGTTTGGGGGGTCTCCTGGGCACGAATGGGGGGGCTATCGATACATATGTGGTACCGTTGTAATCAGAGAAATGTGGCTTTCACATGAAATATGATTTTCACTAATAAAACAAATGTTTTATTTAAAATAAAGGAGACAATTGTCTAAAAATATTATTTTATTATTTTTTTTGTTTTTTTACACAAAAATATTTAAAAAAACTGTTTTTTATTATGCTTTTTTATACTTTTTTGTGAAACCCTGTGCAACCTAAGAATTCTTCAAGGGATTACTCCCAGAAAGATGAGCCCACTACAACATGCTGGGTATGCAGAGAAAGCTTTCAGGGAATATATGGTTTATGGGGGATATTGCAAATGTAAAGGGTTGTTTTGGTAGAAAAAGCACAAGGTGCGCACTTTGTCTGCAGAGCTGAAATTTTGAAGTAAAATTACCGTTACGCACATGCTTTACTTTTGTGTGTTTGGCAACTCTTCCCTTGACAGTAGTTATGCATGCTGGGTATTGTTCTGTTCGGGGCATGTTGCTTTTTCAGATTTTCAGTTTTTTTCGTGTTTGCATATAGTTTTTTTAGGAAAATGTGGTTTTGATTCTGCTTTTTTATTCTTTTTTAGGTAAACCCTGTGCGACCAAAGAATACATTGAGGGATTACTTCCAGAAAACTGCACCCATGTCAACAAGCCTGGTACGCCTAGAAAGCTTGAGATGTGTACTTCCAGAGAATATATAGTTTGTTGGACATTTCAATGTAAAGGGTTGTTTTTCTTGAAAAACTGCAAGGTGCGCATATTGCATTGCATAGTTGTATTTCATCTGAAAACCTCCTAAAGCGTTGTTTCAGTTTGGGGGAGTCTTCTGGGCAGGAAAGGGTGTCTACCAATACATATGTGGTACTGCTGTAACCGGGAGAAATTTGGGTTTCACACGAAATAAGATTTTATTGACAAACTTACATTTTATTACAAAAAAACACTACAAATTGTAAAACGAGGAGATTCGCTCTGGGGGTCTCCCACCGACAGAAGTTTACCTGGTGGAAACTCAAAGGGCTTGTAACAGTTGACAAGCTGTGTACCCCAAATGGGATGAAACCCCCTGGAGATCTCGTCCCTGGAGATGACTTCCCACCAGCTGAAACTTTTAGGCTTCTACAAGTACAACACTATGTAAAAGGCCTCTTGAAAAAATCCCCTCCCCCTTACAAACTGACAGATTTTGAACACAGGTGCATCAGAGATCAATTCGCAGGAGGCCTGATCTCCACTATATATGCTGCAGTGTTGACCCCCTCGACCCATGGAAAGCATAAATACATGGTTAAATGGGAAAATGACTTGGGCCAGGAGCTGGAGTTGGAAACCTGGCAGAGCATCTGGAGTAATATAAACAAAGCTTCCAGAAATGCCCTTATACAGGAAAACGTGTTCAAAGTATTGCTTGGGTGGTATCTTACCCCGGACCACGTACATAAGTTTTCCCCCTCCAGTTCTCCCTCTTGCTTCAGAGGTTGTCAGGATGGCGGCATGCTGCTCCACACATGGTGGGCCTGCCCAGTAGCCAAGACCACCTGGGACAAAGTATACGAACTGATCTCCAACATCCTGAGAATTTCTGTCACGGAGGATCCCTGGGAAGCCCTTCTACTGCGTAAAAAAAATAATTACTCCAAACCTGAATGGCGCTTAACCCAACATATCCTCTCGGCAGCAAAAATCACGTTAGCGAGAAATTGGAAAACTCCGACCATACCCTGGCCTGAAATCTGCAACAGGATCTCCGACACTATGTGCAATGAAAAGATTATGGCGATAGCTAATGACCAATATGACCAATTCTGTGATATCTGGGGCCCCTGGTTGGAACATGTAGGGATCGCAGTGAACCAAACTGACCCGGTATTCCCAATATAATTACCGCTACCTTAGGCCCTGTACTTAAAGTGCTTGCAGAATCCCTAGTAACCACTTGCTTCTTGGAAAGGCTCGGTGTACTAGTACTAGTACTAGGACCCCCCATCCCCCCCTCCATTTTTTCTATCCCTGCCCCCCGACCCTAATTTTAACATGCTTACCCCCCTGTAAAAGAGGAGTTTGCTCCTTTGGCATAGGCGCCCTGGACTTGTATGAAGGTCCGCATACAGTCTTCATAGCAAGGTACGATACTTAACTATTAGCTATATGGTTGCACACTCCTTTCTGTCACATGTTATAATAAATGCATCATCTTTTGCTTTGTAACTTGCAACCCTCCATAGAGGGTCTTTATTTGTCTGCAGTTAAGTTGACATCGATATTTGCACCTATACTTTCCAGCACGCTTACTGTTGTATATGTACTACTCAATGCTTGCAAACCCAATAAAATTTTTGTAAAAGAAAAGGAAGAAGAACCTAACCGCGAAGTGATTTGGGTAAGTTTTAGGGGTCAGAAATGGAAGAAGAACCTAACCGCAAGGTGATTTGTGTAAGTTTTAGGGGTCAGAAATGGAAGAAGAACCTAACCGCGAAGTGATTTGGGTAAGTTTTAGGGGTCAGAAATGGAAGAAGAATGAGACCGCGAAGTGATTTGGGTATATTTTAGGGGTAAGAAATGGAAGAAGAACCTAACCGCGAAGTGATTTGGGTAAGATTTAAGGGTGAGAAATGGAAGAAGAACCTAACCGCAAAGTGATTTGGGTAAGTTTTAGGGGTCAGAAATGGAAGAAGAATGAGACCGCGAAGTGATTTGGGTAAGTTTTAGGGGTGAGAAATGGTAGAAGAAGGAAAGCGCGAAGGGATTTAGCTAAGCATTGTAGCACAAGTGAGTGAACCAAATATGTAGGCGAGCACTTTAATGAGTTAAGTTTGTAGTGCGCAGGCGTAAGATCGTAAGGATTTTCGTCTGGACGATTATTTCTTGTAAAAGGAAAACAGAATCTAACGGGAAACGTAAAGGATTTGTGGGAGGAGACAATGGAAAAAGGGCAAAAACGAAAGCCAACGTTGTAACATGAGAAAAAAAAAACGGAAAACGAAAGCTGGAAAATGACATCCTCGTTGGCATACGAACGGACGAAGACCTTACAGAAGGCTTGCAATGCATGCATAGAATCGTTCGTATACTCATACGAGAGCGGGAAAAAAAAATACAGATCGACACAAAAACGAAAGTCTTTTTTTGTCTCTCTGAATCAACCCTAATGTCCAAAATCACCACTAGATATCGTGTATTTTTTATTCAGGATAATTAAACAGTGAATGACATGGGTAGTAATGACACACCATAGGTACAACACAGATTAATACAAGTATAGAAGTATAAATAGAGTTTATGGTTGTTAGGGGTGTGTCCCCAAATCCAAATAAAAATAAAATGATATTGTTGGATGTTTTTTTTTACAGCCACCATTGTTGGTTGATGATGATTAGGGATGAGCGAATCGATCCGGACGAACCCGGATTCGATCCGAATTTCATGAAAAATTCGATTCGGATCGAATCCGAATTTCCCCGCAATTCGATCGCTCGAAGTTTTCCTTTAACATCCATTCATTTACATTACAGGCATTCTAAGATGGCGGACGGGACATGTCCAGACATCAACCCCGCGCCAGTGCAAGCTGGGACAGTCACATGCAGCCTATCAGCAGCCAGCAAGCCCGGTGACGTCACAGAGCTATTTAAGTCGGCGGACATCTTGCTTTTCCTCATTTCTCTATTGCATTCGTGAGAGACAGGACGCTGCTGTAGGCAGGGAGAGACAGTTAGACAGACAGGGACAGACAGGGACAGGCTGGAGACAGGCAGGAGACAGGCAGGAGACAGGCAGGAGACAGACAGAAAGTCAGCGAAAAGCAGGGAAAGTTAGGAAAAATCGGAGGCAGTCACAGGGAGATTTTTTCTTTTTCATCCAGCCTGAGTGTTACTGACTGGCTGACTGGCTTTGTTAGCGTTTTCAGGCTGCTTATACACTAACTGTGCATATATACTGAACTGATCTCAAGTCTGCTGTGAGGCATCCCATTCTGTGACTACACCAGACTCTATTTAATACCATAACCATTTGCACTTATTCTAATAGAAATTTGGCCTGATAAACACTCTTGCTGTGCATAGTATTACTGCTGCCAGGTGCTCTCTGGTTTTTGGGGCATCCCATTCTGTGACTACACCAGCCTCTATTTAATACCATAACCATTTGCACTTATTCTAATAGAAATTAGGCCTGATAAAGACACTTTTGCTGTGCATAGTCTTACTGCTGCCAGGTGCTCTCTGGTTTTTGGGGCATCCCATTCTGTGACTACACCAGCCTGTATTTAATACCATAACCATTTGCACTTATTCTAATAGAAATTAGGCCTGATAAAGACACTTTTGCTGTGCATAGTCTTACTGCTGCCAGGTGCTCTCTGGTTTTTGGGGCATCCCACTCTGTGACTACACCAGCCTCTATTTAATACCATAACCATTTGCACTTATTCTAATAGAAATTAGGCCTGATATAGACACTTTTGCTGTGCATAGTCTTACTGCTGCCAGGTGCTCTCTGGTTTTTGGGGCATCCCATTCTGTGACTACACCAGCCTCTATTTAATACCATAACCATTTGCACTTATTCTAATAGAAATTAGGCCTGATAAAGACACTTTTGCTGTGCATAGTATTAGTGCTGCCAGGTGCTCTCTGGTTTTTGGGGCATCCCATTCTGTGACTACACCAGCCTCTATTTAATACCATAACCATTTGCACTTATTCTAATAGAAATTAGGCCTGATAAAGACACTTTTGCTGTGCATAGTCTTACTGCTGCCAGGTGCTCTCTGTTTTTTGGGGCATCCCATTCTGTGACTACACCAGCCTCTATTTAATACCATAACCATTTGCACTTATTCTAATAGAAATTAGGCCTGATAAAGACACTTTTGCTGTGCATAGTATTAGTGCTGCCAGGTGCTCTCTGGTTTTTGGGGCATCCCATTCTGTGACTACACCAGCCTCTATTTAATACCATAACCATTTGCACTTATTCTAATAGAAATTAGGCCTGATAAAGACACTTTTGCTGTGCATAGTCTTACTGCTGCCAGGTGCTCTCTGGTTTTTGGGGCATCCCATTCTGTGACTACACCAGCCTCTATTTAATACCATAACCATTTGCACTTATTCTAATAGAAATTAGGCCTGATAAAGATACTTTTGCTGTGCATAGTATTAGTGCTGCCAGGTACTCTCTGGTTTTTGGGGCATCCCATTCTGTGACTACACCAGCCTCTATTTAATACCATAACCATTTGCACTTATTCTAATAGAAATTAGGCCTGATAAAGACACTTTTGCTGTGCATAGTATTAGTGCTGCCAGGTGCTCTCTGGTTTTTGGGGCATCCCATTCTGTGACTACACCAGCCTCTATTTAATACTATAACCATTTGCACTTATTCTAATAGAAATTAGGCCTGATAAAGACACTTTTGCTGTGCACAGTAGTACTACTGCCAGGTGCACTGCTGGCTGTTGGGGCATCCCATTCTGTAACATAGCATACCCCTCTTTATTTACACTAAGCAGCTCTCTTATTTACACTAGACAGGCCTGTTGGAGGCTGAGTGTTACTGCTCACTTTTGGTGTGCACTATATTCTGTTTCATATAGACCCACCGCTGCCTGGGGGTTCTTAAAATATCACCTACTACCACGCCAGTTAGACTATGTCGGGCAGACTAGTGCCTGGAAGTGAAAAGAGGAGTGGCAGAGGCCAAGATTCCGCAGGCAGAGCTCGCAGCAGACTGGGGGCCAGTAGCAGCAGGAGTAACGCTGAGAGACCTAATCTGCCAGTATCTGCTAGCGGTCGGGTCTCCACCAGTAACGCATCTGCCGTGGTAGATTGGTTGACGCGCTCATCAACAACATCATCACAACTTACGTCTGAGACCCCCAGTCTAGGGTCGGTAGGTTCCTCTGACACAACCCTGAGTTGGCATGCCCCGAGAGCAGTCCCTGTCCTCCCATTGCCTCTGTCCTACGCCGTTCCCTCCCCTAGCGACGTATCCTATGCTTTGGGTTCAGCTCCACTCTTTAGTGAGGAGGACGATCAGATAGAGGACAGTCAGCAGCTACTGCCCAGCCAAGAAATGGAGGTGGCTTCTTTAGCTAGGCAGACAAATAGTGATGTGGACAGTGTCGTGGGTGCTGCGAGCGTTCCAGCTCCTGCGCCAGACACTGTTGACGAATCCACGAACATCAGTGACGTACAGCCACAACTCGGTGATAATGATGATGACGCTGAAGCCGATCGCACTTGGGAGCCGGGTGATGAAGGGGCTTCATCGTCATCATCAGGAGAAGAGGGGCGCAGGTTGCCCCGGAGTCAGCAGCTGAGGCAGCAAGGTGGTAGCAGTCAGCATGGGGGCACAATTCCAAAGGCTGGAGCCGGCCGGGGCCGGGGCCGGGGTAGAGCACCTGCTGTGCGGCAGTCTACCTTATCGGGAGGTAGTGGAGCAGGGGTTCCTGGAGTTGGCAACAGCAGCAGTGAATCAGTGAGGCCAGGGGGTGGGAAAAGTAGCTACTCGGCAGTGTGGCAGTTTTTCCTGAAGCATCCGCAGGAGGGTAACATGGCCACATGCAAGATATGTAGGCAAAAGGTGAAGCGTGGCCAGGGTCCAAATGTTGGCACCACGGCCCTGCGTCAACATATGATGCGTCACCATAAAGCGACCTGGGAGAACCGAGGCTCCCAAGGGGTGGTCCAGTCTGCTTCCTCACCAAGTGGCACGCCGCTCCCAATTTCTGCCAGCCAAGGCTCCAGCACCTCAGCCGAAGGCAGCTGTGCGTCATACCCATCCTCTGTCGCTCCTGCTCCTCCTCCTCCAAGTCATGCATCCCGCCAGCAATCCATCAGCGAAGCCATGTCCAAGAGACAGCAGTATGCGCCCACTCATCCTACGGCGCAGAAGCTGAATGTGCTCCTGTCCAAGTTGCTGGTGCTGCAGTCGCTCCCTTTTCAGGTGGTGGAATCTGCACCTTTCAGAGAACTGATGGCTTGTGCCGAGCCGAGGTGAAGAGTCCCAAGCCGTCATTTCTTTGCCAAGAAGGCAGTACCAGCGCTGCACACTTTTGTTGAACAGAAGGTGGGCCAGTCCTTGAGCCTGTCGGTGTGTAGCAAAGTGCATGGCAGCGCCGACATCTGGAGCTGTAACTGCGGTCAGGGACAGTACATGTCGTTTACGGCCCACTGGGTGAATGTGGTCCCTTTGCAGCAGCAGCAGCAACTTGGACAGGTTACGCCGCTTCGGCCTCCGCGCTCCCTGCCCGTTGGGCCTGTGACACCGTGCGACTCGGCCTCCTCATCCTCCGCCATCTCCTCACCCTCCACTGTAGGCTCAAGTCTCAGTGCCCCTCCAGTCTACCATGTGTGCAGGGCACGGAGGTGTCACGCAGTGCTTCACATGGTTTGTCTTGGCGAACGGAGTCACACAGGGGAGGAACTGCCTAAATGTATTCATCAGGAAATCCAAACATGGCTTACTCCAAGAAAACTTAAAATGGGAATCATGGTTACCGACAATGGGAAGAACATTTTGTCTGCGCTGCGGCAAGGAAGCCTGACCCATGCCCCCTGCATGGCTCACGTCTTCAATCTGGTTGTCAAGCGGTTTCTGAAGTGTTCCCCCCATCTGCAAGACATCCTAACAACTTCAAGGAAACTTTGCATGCACTTCAGCCACTCATACACCGCCACACACACCCTTCTTGAGCCAGGACCTGAACCAGCAGGTCATGTCATACTTTGACATGACCATGCCAACACACCTTGAGGATCCGCTGGACTTCTGGGCAGCCAAACTTGATTTGTGGCCGCAACTAGCAGAGTTTGCCCTGGAAAAGCTGTCCTGCCTGGCAAGTAGCGTGCCATCTGAGTGGGTGTTTAGTGCGGCGGGGGCCATAGTTACGGCGAGGAGAACTCGTCTGTCAACTAAAAATGTGGAGAGACTCACCTTTGTCAAAATGAATCAGGGATGGGTCAGCCAGGATTTCCACCCACCAATGCCTGACGCATGCGACTAGATTCAGCATGGTGCCACGTTTTACACTTTCCAAATGGTGCAGAACATATTTATGTCTTTAGGCCAATTTTTGGGCTCCTGCTGATCCCAACTCCAGGGTGTGAATCATCCAATTTTTGGGCTCCTGAAGCCAACTCCAGTGTCTCTTTAAAGTAATATTTGGGCTCCTGCTGCTGCTGCTGCCAACTCCAGGGTGTGATTTATCCAATTTTTGGGCTTCTGAAGCCAACCCCAGGGTCTCTTTAAAGTAATATTTGGGCTCCTGCTGCTGCTGCTGCCAAATCCAGGGTGTGATTCATCCAATTTTGGGCTCCTGAAGCCAACCCCAGTGTCTCTTTAAAGTAATGCTTGGGCTCCTGCTGCTGCTGCCAACTCCAGGGTGTGATTCATCCAATTTTTGGGCTCCTGAAGCCAACCCCAGGGTCTCTTTAAAGTAATATTTGGGCTCCTGCTGCTGCCAACTCCAGGGTGTGAATCATCCAATTTTTGGGCTCCTGAAGCCAACCCCAGGGTCTCTTTAATGTAATATTTGGGCTCCTGCTGCTGCCAACTCCAGGGTGTGAATCATCCAATTTTTGGGCTCCTGAAGTCAACCCCAGTGTCTCTTTAAAGTAATGTTTTGGCTCCTGCTGCTGCTGCTGCCAACTCCAGGGTGTGATTCATCCAATTTTTGGGCTCCTGAAGTCAACCCCAGGGTCTCTTTAAAGTAATGTTTGGGTTCCTGCTGCTGCTGCTGCCAACTCCAGGGTGTGATTCATCCAATTTTTGGGCTACTGAAGCCAACCCCAGTGTCTCTTTAAAGTAATGTTTGGGCTCCTGCTGCTGCTGCTGCCAACTCCAGGGTGTGATTCATCCAATTTTTGGGCTCCTGAAGCCAACCCCAGGGTCTCTTTAAAGTAATATTTGGGCTCCTGCTGCTGCTGCTGCCAACTCCAGGGTGTGAATCATCCAATTTTTGGGCATCTGAAGCCAACCCCAGGGTCTCTTTAAAGTAATATTTGGGCTCCTGCTGCTGCTGCTGCCAACTCCAGGGTGTGAATCATCCAAATTTTGGGCTCCTTAAGCCAACCCCAGTGTCTCTTTAAAGTAATGTTTGGGCTGCTGCTGCTGCCAACTCCAGGGTGTGATTCATCCAATTTTTGGGCTCCTGAAGCCAACCCCAGTGTCTCTTTAAAGTAATGTTTGGGCTCCTGCTGCTGCTGCCAACTCCAGGGTGTGATTCATCCAATTTTTGGGCTCCTGAAGCCAACCCCAGGGTCTCTTTAATGTAATATTTGGGCTCCTGCTGCTGCCAACTCCAGGGTGTGAATCATCCAATTTTTGGGCTCCTGAAGCCAACCCCAGTGACTCTTTAAAGTAATATTTGGGCTCCTGCTGCTGCTGCCAACTCCAGGGTGTGATTCATCCAATTTTTGGGCTTCTGAAGCCAACCCCAGGGTCTCTTTAAAGTAATATTTGGGCTCCTGCTGCTGCTGCTGCCAACTCCAGGGTGTGATTCATCCAATTTTTGGGCTCCTGAAGCCAACCCCAGTGTCTCTTTAAAGTAATGTTTGGGCTCCTGCTGCTGCTGCCAACTCCAGGGTGTGATTCATCCAATTTTTGGGCTCCTGAAGCCAACCCCAGGGTCTCTTTAAAGTAATATTTGGGCTCCTGCTGCTGCCAACTCCAGGGTGTGAATCATACAATTTTTGGGCTCCTGAAGCCAAGTCCAGTGTCTCTTTAAAGTAATGTTTTGGCTCCTGCTGCTGCTGCTGCCAACTCCAGGGTGTGATTCATCCAATTTTTGGGCTCCTGAAGTCAACCCCAGGGTCTCTTTAAAGTAATGTTTGGGTTCCTGCTGCTGCTGCTGCCAACTCCAGGGTGTGATTCATCCAATTTTTGGGCTACTGAAGCCAACCCCAGTGTCTCTTTAAAGTAATGTTTGGGCTCCTGCTGCTGCTGCTGCCAACTCCAGGGTGTGATTCATCCAATTTTTGGGCTCCTGAAGCCAACCCCAGGGTCTCTTTAAAGTAATATTTGGGCTCCTGCTGCTGCTGCTGCCAACTCCAGGGTGTGAATCATCCAATTTTTGGGCATCTGAAGCCAACCCCAGGGTCTCTTTAAAGTAATATTTGGGCTCCTGCTGCTGCTGCTGCCAACTCCAGGGTGTGAATCATCCAATTTTTGGGCTCCTTAAGCCAACCCCAGTGTCTCTTTAAAGTAATGTTTGGGCTGCTGCTGCTGCCAACTCCAGGGTGTGATTCATCCAATTTTTGGGCTCCTGAAGCCAACCCCAGTGTCTCTTTAAAGTAATGTTTGGGCTCCTGCTGCTGCTGCCAACTCCAGGGTGTGATTCATCCAATTTTTGGGATCCTGAAGCCAACCCCAGGGTCTCTTTAAAGTAATATTTGGGCTCCTGCTGCTGCCAACTCCAGGGTGTGAATCATCCAATTTTTGGGCTCCTGAAGCCAACCCCAGTGACTCTTTAAAGTAATATTTGGGCTCCTGCTGCTGCTGCCAACTCCAGGGTGTGATTCATCCAATTTTTGGGCTCCTGAAGCCAACCCCAGTGTCTCGTTAAAGTAATGTTTGGGCTCCTGTTGCTGCTGCTGCTGCCAACTCCTGCCAACTCCAGGGTGTGATTCATCCAATTTTTGGGCTCCTGAAGCCAACCCCAGGGTCTCTTTAAAGTAATATTTGGGCTCCTGCTGCTGCTGCTGCCGACTCCAGGGTGTGATTCATCCAATTTTTGGGCTACTGAAGCCAACCCCAGGGTCTCTTTAAAGTAATGTTTGGGCTGCTTCTGCTGCCAACTCCAGGGTGTGATTCATCCAATTTTTGGGCTCCTGAAGCCAACCCCAGTGTCTCTTTAAAGTAATGTTTAAGCTCCTGCTGCTGCTGCCAACTCCAGGGTGTGATTCATCCAATTTTTGGGCTCCTGAAGCCAACCCCAGGGTCTCTTTAAAGTAATATTTGGGCTCCTGCTGCTGCTGCCAACTCCAGGGTGTGAATCATCCAATTTTTGGGCTCCTGAAGCCAACCCCAGGGTCTCTTTAAAGTAATATTTGGGCTCCTGCTGCTGCTGCTACCAACTCCAGGGTGTGAATCATCCAATTTTTGGGCTCCTGAAGCCAACCCCAGTGTCTCTTTAAAGTAATGTTTGGGCTCCAGCTGCTGCTGCTGCTGCTGCCAACTCCAGGGTGTGATTCATCCAATTTTTGGGCTCATGAAGCCAACCCCAGTGTCTCTTTAAAGTAATGTTTGGGCTCCTGTTGCTGCTGCTGCTGCTGCCAACTCCTGCCAACTCCAGGGTGTGAATCATCCAATTTTTGGGCTCCTGAAGCCAACCCCAGTGTCTCTTTAAAGTAATGTTTGGGCTTCTGCTGCTGCTGCTGCCAACTCCAGGGTGTGATTCATCCAATCTTTGGGCTCCTGCTGCCAGCCCCAGTGTCTCTTTAAAGTAATGTTTGGCTCCTGCTGCTGCTGCCAACTCCAGGGTGTGATTTATCCAATTTTTGGGCTCCTGAAGCCAACCCCAGTGTCTCTTTAAAGTAATATTTGGGCTCCTGCTGCTGCTGCTGCTGCCAACTCCAGGGTGTGATTCATCCAATTTTTGGGCTCCTGAAGCCAACCCCAGTGTCTCTTTAAAGTAATGTTTGGGCTCCTGTTGCTGCTGCTGCTGCCAACTCCTGCCAACTCCAGGGTGTGATTCATCCAATTTTTGGGCTCCTGAAGCCAACCCCAGGGTCTCTTTAAAGTAATATTTGGGCTCCTGCTGCTGCTGCTGCCGACTCCAGGGTGTGATTCATCCAATTTTTGGGCTACTGAAGCCAACCCCAGGGTCTCTTTAAAGTAATGTTTGGGCTGCTGCTGCTGCCAACTCCAGGGTGTGATTCATCCAATTTTTGGGCTCCTGAAGCCAACCCCAGTGTCTCTTTAAAGTAATGTTTGGGCTCCTGCTGCTGCTGCCAACTCCAGGGTGTGATTCATCCAATTTTTGGGCTCCTGAAGCCAACCCCAGGGTCTCTTTAAAGTAATATTTGGGCTCCTGCTGCTGCTGCCAACTCCAGGGTGTGAATCATCCAATTTTTGGGCTCCTGAAGCCAACCCCAGGGTCTCTTTAAAGTAATATTTGGGCTCCTGCTGCTGCTGCTGCCAACTCCAGGGTGTGAATCATCCAATTTTTGGGCTCCTGAAGCCAACCCCAGTGTCTCTTTAAAGTAATGTTTGGGCTCCAGCTGCTGCTGCTGCTGCTGCTGCCAACTCCAGGGTGTGATTCATCCAATGTTTGGGCTCCTGAAGCCAACCCCAGTGTCTCTTTAAAGTAATGTTTGGGCTGCTGCTGCTGCCAACTCCAGGGTGTGATTCATCCAATTTTTGGGCTCCTGAAGCCAACCCCAGTGTCTCTTTAAAGTAATGTTTGGGCTCCTGTTGCTGCTGCTGCTGCTGCCAACTCCTGCCAACTCCAGGGTGTGAATCATCCAATTTTTGGGCTCCTGAAGCCAACCCCAGTGTCTCTTTAAAGTAATGTTTGGGCTTCTGCTGCTGCTGCTGCCAACTCCAGGGTGTGATTCATCCAATCTTTGGGCTCCTGCTGCCAGCCCCAGTGTCTCTTTAAAGTAATGTTTGGCTCCTGCTGCTGCTGCCAACTCCAGGGTGTGATTTATCCAATTTTTGGGCTCCTGAAGCCAACCCCAGTGTCTCTTTAAAGTAATATTTGGGCTCCTGCTGCTGCTGCCAACTCCAGGGTGTGATTCATCCAATTTTTGGGCTACTGAAGCCAACCCCAGTGTCTCTTTAAAGTAATGTTTGGGCTCCTGCTGCTGCTGCCAACTCCAGGGTGTGATTCATCCAATTTTTGGGCTCCTGAAGCCAACCCCAGGGTCTCTTTAAAGTAATATTTGGGCTCCTGCTGCTGCTGCTGCCAACTCCAGGGTGTGAATCATCCAATTTTTGGGCTCCTGAAGCCAACCCCAGGGTCTCTTTAAAGTAATATTTGGGCTCCTGCTGCTGCTGCTGCCAACTCCAGGGTGTGATTCATCCAATTTTTGGGCTCCTGAAGCCAACCCCAGTGTCTCTTTAAAGTAATGTTTGGGCTCCAGCTGCTGCTGCTGCTGCCAACTCCGGGGTGTGATTCATCCAATTTTTGGGCTCCTGAAGCCAACCCCAGTGTCTCTTTAAAGTAATGTTTGGGCTGCTGCTGCTGCCAACTCCAGGGTGTGATTCATCCAATTTTTGGGCTCCTGAAGCCAACCCCAGTGTCTCTTTAAAGTAATGTTTGGGCTCCTGTTGCTGCTGCTGCTGCTGCTGCCAACTCCTGCCAACTGCAGGGTGTGAATCATCCAATTTTTGGGCTCCTGAAGCCAACCCCAGCGTCTCTTTAAAGTAATGTTTGGGCTCCTGCTGCTGCTGCTGCTGCCAACTCCAGGGTGTGAATCATCCAATTTTTGGGGTCCTGAAGCCAACCCCAGTGTCTCTTTAAAGTAATGTTTGGGCTGCTGCTGCTGCTGCCAACTCCAGGGTGTGATTCATCCAATTTTTGGGCTCCTGCTGCTGCCAACTCCAGTGTCTCTTTAAAGCAATGTTTGGGCTCCTGCCCCTCATAGTGATGCCACTTCAACTCTCTGCAATTGTGCCGCTCTGCGATTCTATTAGTGATGCCTCTGATCTGCATGTGATATTTATTCAAAGTATTATTTAACTAACCCAGCACGCATCCTATGCGTGTTACAGCAAGGCAGAATGGTTTACAACCCTATTGAGGCTCTAGAAAGCTCAGAAATAGCCGTTTTTAATAGCGATTCATTGTGAATAAATTCGGGTCGAAGCGATTTTTGTCGGAAAATTCGGCGAATCAATCGAATCGAATTTTTCAAAAGTTCGCTCATCTCTAATGATGATCATCAAGAAGAACCCAGTAATGCCCAGCTGTATGAGCTGGGTACACAAATGTTAAAAGACTACCCAAGACACCAACCCCACGCCAGAAAAGATTAAAGACTGGCAGGCATAAAAGGGCAACTACATGTCATTCAAGAAGAACTTTATCCTAGAGCACATGACATCCAGACACAGGAGCAACATGGCCAGATTCTTTCTGCTTTACAAGACAGTCATCGCCAAATGGCAGACTTGCTACATGTTCTACACCACCATGTGCAACAGCAAGATGTGTTGCCATCACAAGTGCAAAACACACCACTGCTACAGACTGACAGCACCACCCATTTCACGTGTGAATGTCCCTTCCCAAGGCATGGGCGGTCCTCAAGAAGGCCAAACTGATACAGTGGGCGAAGAGGAGTGAATGTAAATGTATGTTATCACACGCTAACCAATGTCATCTCCTATGGTACATAAAATATGTTTTTAGCCTTAAACATGATTTAGGGATGCACAACAGGGGTACATTTAGAAATGTGTGACTAATAAGCACAACTACCTGTGGATGCATTAAACACTGTATTCTATATGGCCCAGCAGAGCCCAACTCCGAGGGACCAGCCTCCTTCCTCTCACTATCAGATCTCATAGGGAGTGTGGTGGAGTCCCTCACATCCTCCACATCAGTCCCCACTTGACACTGGCCCCAGCAGTAGCCAGACCCTACTGATTCCTCTTCAGAGGAGCTGAGGATGCACACCACCCCCACATCACTGGCTCACTCCACTGGGGATTCTGCTTCCCTATCCCCTTCCTCCCGTGGGTCCCCTACTTGAGCACATTGTGAGGGACCCTCCCCCGCTGACTTAAAAATAAAAAACGCTATTAGAATATTGGTAATTGTTATAAAAAATGCTACTCTGTAAACTAAATGTGACAGATGAAAAAAAGTTTGTTTAAAGATTTTAAAACGCTAAAGCCAGTAATGCTGCTACAGAAAGAACACTAATTAAAAAAGCTAGGCAACAGGTGGAACCGCTGACAAATATACATACACATCTAAATTTTACAGAAGGAAGGCCAGGCCCCATACTTTCCCATGGACTAACCCTTCTTTAGATGAGCTGGAGGAAGTGCTGGGGAAGCGGATGATTGGGTGTCTGGGGAAGCCATTTTCATCCCCTCGAGGAAAACCGGAAGTGCATAAAGCACTGCACCACTAATGAAGAATCCTATGTAGCACCCTAGGGGAAAGCCAACCAAGGCGACACTACATATATCAACAGCTACAGTGAACGATAAGAAGTGCCAGTGAAGAGCAGCCAGCGCTCTGCGCTGAAGCCCATATTTAAGACCAAAACACACACAGCCTGCATTGGCGCTCTAAAACTGGGCGCTCTGGCGACGAGCGCCAGACGCTATTTGAAAAATGTCAATTTCTCACAATATAAACACCAGCACCAGAGCGAAAACACATGGAATGGCTGGCTTTGCAATGGAAGAACAACATGTACAATTCTGCAGCCTAAACAAGTGCCAAGAACAACGCTCAAAGCCTTTGGTTGGTGCCCTTGGAGAGCCAAAACAATAATTTTATGTAAAAGATTAAAACATTTTTTATCAGAACGTTATTTATACACAACCAAAATAGACACCATTGAATTGTATGGGAGAATGCTACAGAACAACAGGTGCTACATGGCACAATGCAGCACTACATGACGCTATTACAGATGCACACCAGTTTGACTTCAATATATATGGTTTGCTCATTATTGTGCCCAACGTTCACTTGGCGCTACATGGTACTACATGGAGTAAGCTTCTTAAATAAGACCCATAATCAGCAATTTTACGGTGGTGATTGATCTTCCATTACTGTTTCATCCCTACATTTGCTGAATCAGGTCAAGGCAACTTACTGCTTGGCAGAAACTGCACATTTTCACAATATTGATGAGTTATTTGTGGTCCACAATAGTTGATGAAAAAGATCTTGTACAATGCTAAATACATTCATCACAGTGGGTTCTTCTTGGGTCTCTATCATCCAGCTATAGAATACTGAATTGGTGAGTCAGGTATTTGGTAAATGCTTTTTACAAATATACAAAGAATGAAGTGTGCAATTCTAGCTTTATCTGTACAGTGATACAGATGGTACTGTAGTTTAGAGTCTAATTTGTTTGTTGAGGTCTCTAAGATTACTTGTTTTTATACTTACCAAGCCAAATGTTGAACTGCTTTGGCACATTCCCAGATTTGAGTGCGCTATCAATAATTCGTGTTCTTGTATTTATCACTTGGGGACAAACATCCTGCCCTATGTTGTTATGGCTGCAAATGGCAGATCATCATGTCATCTACTTTGGTTCTTCCAATATCTACCTTTCCAATATTTATGGCTGCCAATTTGTTGTCACTAGTAAGATGAAACAAGGGGTACATGTGCAGTTATTTGCTCAACACCCTTATTACAGTCAAAGGCTTTGGGGGAGGGACCAAATTGTTTCCTAACCATTCAGTTTCAATTTGCTTCTCTCTTTACAAAGTCAAGTTTTCAGAAATATACATAAAATGTGATTTCTATGGCTCACGACATAGAATCACATTCAGGGGATGAAATTCCTAAAGTCAGTAGTGTGAGGGTATATAATTGGGACAGTGTTGTTTAGTCATCGGTTGGCACACTCAAGAGTAGAGATGCGAACTTTTGAAAAATTTGATTCGGCCGATTCGCCGAATTTTTCGGAAAAATTTGTTTCGGTCCGAATTTATTCGCGACAAATCGCTATTTAAAATGGCTATTTCTGGGCTTCCGAGAGCATCCATAGGGTTGCAGAACGTTTTGCTTGGCTGTAACATGCATAGGATGCATGCTGGGTTAGTGAAATAATATTGTAAAGAAGTATGATATGCAGATCCGAGGCATCGCTATTAGATTCGCTGTTGCAGAGTGGCACAATTACAGAGCCTTGAGGTGGCATCAGGATGATGAGCCCATACATTGCCTGGAAAACACACCCTGAATTTGGCAGCAGCATAGGGAGCCCATATATGGCCTGAAAGACACATTGGAGTTGACAGCAGCATTAGGAGCCCATATATTGCCTGAAAAACACACCCTGAATTTGGCAGCAACATAGGGAGCCCATATATTGCCTGAAAAACACACCCTGGAGTTGGCAGCAGCATAGGGTGCCCATATATTGCCAGAAAAATGCACCCTGAATTTGGCCGCAGCATAGGGAGCCCATATATTGACTGAAAACCACATTGGAGTTGGCAGCAGCATTAGGAGGCCATATATTGCTTGAAAATCAGACCCTGGAGTTGGCAGCAGCATAGGGAGCCCATATATTGCCAGAAAAATACACCCTGAATTTGGCAGCAGCATAGGGAGCCCATATATTGAATGAAAACCACATTGGAGTTGGCAGCAACATTAGGAGGCCATATATTGCCTGAAAACACACCCAGGAGTTGGCAGCAGCATAGGGAGCCCATATATTGCCTGAAAGACGCACCCAGGAGTTGGTAGCAGCATAGGGAGCCCATATATTGCCTGAAAACACACCCTGGAGTTGGTAGCAGCAGCATAGGGAGCCCATTTATTGCCAGAAAAACACACCCTGAATTTGGCAGCAGCATAGGGAGCCCATATATTGCCTGAAAAACACATTGGAGTTGGCCGCAGTATTAGGAGCTCATATATTGCCTGAAAAACGCATTGGAATTGGCAGCAGCATTAGGAGCCCATATATTGCCTGAAAGACACACGGTGGAGTTGGCAGCAGCATAGGGAGCCCATATATTCCTGAAAAACACACCCTGGAGTTGGCAGCAGCATAGGGATCCCATATATTGCCAGAAAAATACACCCTGAATTTGGCAGCAGCATAGGGAGCCCATATATTGACTGAAAACCACATTGGAGTTGGCAGCAGCATTAGGAGTCCATATATTGCCTGAAAAACACACCCTGGGGTTGGCAGCAGCATTAGGAGCCCATATATTGCCTGAAAGACGCATCCAAGAGTTGGCAGCAGCATGAAGAGAACATATACAGATTTTGGGCACATATATCTTATCCTAAGAATATTTATAAAAATTAAGATTAACGTAAAGCATTTCCTCAATAATTACTTGTGGTCTGATGCGGAGAAATGTCTGTAACTGGAGAGCAGCGCCTTAAATCTTTTTTTGCACTATCCATATTTCTTTAGTGTTGGTCTGGCACCATGATCAATCTACTCTGATGCATCAGGCATTGGTGGGTGGAAATCTTGGCTGATCCATGCCCGATTCATTTTCACGCAGGCCAGTCTCTCAAAAAAACATTTTTCAAGCGTACTGGAGCACATTGAATTGCCCTCATCAGAGTATCACATATGCACATCTAAGAGTTTCATCACTTTGTTCCTGTTAAAGTCTTCAGGGCCTAGTTACTACTTAGTGAAAGGCCATAGATAGTTACACACCTGCTGCTGTTATCGACAAATCCTGTTTTAAGTGTAGTGTAGCCTTTTGTCCTCTCCTCGTATACGCACTAAGTATGTCAGGCAGAGAAGTGCCAGGATGGGCACAGAGAAGTTGCAGAGGCCTAAATTCATCAAGCAGAGGTCGCAGCAGACTAGGGGTGAGTGGCAGCAGGAGTCTCAGTCGGAGGCCTGATCTCCTGGTATCAGCCAGCGGTCGTGTCTCGACCAGCAACCCATCTGCCGTAATCCATTGGTTAACACGATCATCCACTTCATCACAAGTGACATCTGACACCCCCAGTCAACTGTTGGTTATATCTTATGCTTTGGGTTCAGCTCCACTATTCAGTGAGGACGATCTGATAATCTGAAAAATCAGCAGCTACAGCCCAGCCAAGAAGTGGAGGAGACACTCACCGCTTCTTCCACTAGGCGGTAGGCGGGCAAGTAGTTATGAGGAGAGTGGCGTGGGAGGTGGTGTTGCAAGCGTTTTGGCTTCTTAAGCAGACACTGTTGAGGAACCTGAGAAGGACATCAGTGAGTTTTGAGGGCACTTTTAAAGGCTTGAAGTGATGGAGAGTGACAGATTTAGTGGTCAGCATGGTGGCAGAACGGAAAAGTATGGAGGCAAATCTGCTTGGGGTAGACCACTTGCTGCGAGGCAGGCTACCTTGCCAGGAGGTAGTGAAAGAGGGTCCCTGGAGTCGGCGGCGGCGGCAGCAGCAGTGAATTAGTGCGGACTGTTGGTAGGAAAATCAGCTACTCGGCTATGTGGCAGTTTTCCATCAAGCATCCGCAGGAGGTTAACATGGCTATATGAAAGATGTGTAGGCAGAAGGTGAAGTGTGGCCAGGGTCCCAATGTTGGACCCACAGCCCTGCGTCAACATTTTCAGCGTCACCATAAAGCGGCCTGGGAGAGTTGGCTCCAAAGTGGTGGTCCAGCCTGCTGCATTACCCAGTGGCACGCCGCTCTCCGTTCCAGCCAGCCAAGGCTCCACCACCTCCTGTGTGTCATACCCATCCTCTGTCGCTCCAGATGCTTCTCCTCCTCTTAATCCGAGTCAGCCATTCCGCCAGCAATCCATTGGCCAAGCCATGTCCAGGAGACAACAGTATGTGTCCACTCATCCAACGCGCAGAAGCTAAATGTGCTCCTGTATAAGTTGCTGGTGCTGCAGTCCCTCCCTTCTGAGGTGGTGGACCTTTCAGAGAACTGATGGCTTGTGCCGAGCCGAGGTGGAGAGTCCCACGCTGTCATTTCTTTGCGAAGAAGGCAGTACCAGCCCTGTACAATTTTGTTGAACAGAAGGTGGGCCAGTCCTTTAGCCTGTCAGTGTGTACCAAAGTGCACAGCAGTGCCTACGTCTGGAGCAGTAACTACGGTCAGGGACAATACATATCCTTTAAGGCCCACTGGGTGATTGTGGTTCCTGCACAACCACAACAGCAACTTGGACAGGTCCCTCCGCTGTGGCCTCCACGCTCCTAGGCCGTTGCGCCTGTGACAGTGCACTTGCACTTAGCAATGGTGTCATGGAAAAAAGTGCCAAATTGTCAATTACATATAAATTGTTAATATTTATGTTATTTGAACACATTTATAATAATAACATATAATAACATATAACATAATAACAATAACATATAACATAATAACAATAACATATAAAATGTATCAAATTTTTTTTGTATTTTTTTTATTTCATTTTTTTTATTTAATATTTTGTATTTTTTAAATATATTTTTTTATTTATTTTTTTTGTATTTTGTTTTTTTTTTTTAATTTCTTTTTTCATTGTCTTTTTGTAACATTTTGTTAATTTTTTTTACGATTTTTTTTTTCATTTTTTTTTGTATTTTGTTTTTTCTAAATATTTTTTTCCTGTATTTTTATTTATTTTTTTATTTTTTTCAATGCCCTTCCAGCCTACCATGTGTGCAGGACACGGCAGTTTCACGCTGTTCTTCACATGGTTTGCTTTGAGCCATGGAGTCACACATGGGAGGAACTGCTAACAATCATAAATCAATAAATGAAATCATTACTTACTCCACGAAAACTGCGCCCTGTATGCCACACGTGTTCAACCTAGTTGTCAAGCGTTTTCTGAAGTCTTCCCCCTCATCTGCAAGACATCCTAACAACGTGAAGGAAACTTTGCATGCACTTCAGCCACTCCTACACCTCCAAGCACACCCCTCTTGAGCTACAGCGTCAGAACGGTATCCCCCAACATAGTCTGATTTGCAATGTTTCCACCCATTGGAATTCCACCCTCCATATGTTGGATCGACTACTGTATATAAACAGAGAAAAGCCATCACTGATTTCTTGATGATAGGGGGACTCCCCTGTGTAACTTCAATGTAAGCCAGTGGAAGCTCATACGTGACACCTGTCGTTTGCTCAGGCTCTTTGAGGAAGCCAATTATTAGTCAGTCGCCAGGACTACGGGATGAACGATGTGATTCCACTGCTTCATGTACTACAACACATGTTGGAAACCATAGCTGGTCAGGGCACTGGAGACATGGCGCCTTCATTTCACGGCCACATGAAACCTGTGGGGGCTGAAATGGAGGAGGAGGAGTTTAGGTTTGACAAAACGGCCATTTTATCTAGTCATCTGACAGGAGAGGAGGAGCAAGAGCAGCCAGAGGAGCTAGAGGGTTATGAGGAAGGCGAGACCGAGGGCCCAGACACACCGTGTCAGTATGCAGTGGAGATGGAGACAGGTAGTCCCTCCGAGTCACTTGCACAAATGGCAGGATGCATGCTCACATGCTTGCGTAGTGACCGCAGAATTGTCTCCATTTGTCAGCGGGATGACTTCTGGCTCTCCACCTTATTGGATCCTCGCTACCGGCACAAATTGGGGGCATTTTTTACACCCACTGAGAGGGAGGACAAACTGACCTACTACAGAGACATTTTACGTAGTCAGTTGGCCGATGCATATCTGCGCCATGGTCCATATTCTCGCAGGTCTGACTCGGGGGGACATCTGCGCTCACCTTCCACTACCATGGCTGCTGGGGGGGGTGGCAGGAGCAGCAGCAGCAGCTCCATCAGCAGCAGCCTGAGTCTTCAGTCGCTAATGAGTAGCTTTCTTCACCCACAAAGTGAGGCTAATCATGAGCAGCAGAAAGACCTGGAGCAGGCCCTGAACCAGCAGGTAGTGTCATACCTTGACATGACCATGCCAACGCACTTTGAGGACCCACTGGACTTCTGGGCAGCCAAAATTGACTTGTGGCCGCAACTGGCAGAGTTTGCCTGGGAAAGCTGTCCTGCCCGGCGAGTAGTGTGCCATCTGAGCGGGTGTTTAGTGCGGCGGGGGCCATAGTCATGCCAAGGAGAACTTGTCTGTCCACGAAGAATTGTGAAGATGAATCAGGCATGGGTCAGCCAGGATTTCCAGCCACCAATGGCTGATCCAAGGTAGTAGCGGATGCATGGTAGCTCCTTATGCTGCTGCCAACTCCAGGGTGTGTCTTTCAGGCAATATATGGGCTCTCTATGCTGCTGCTGCCAGCTCGTATGTGTGTCTTTCAGGCAATATATGGGCTCCTAATGCTGCTGCTGCCAACTCCAATGTGTGTACTCTTAAAAGACACATGATAGCATTTTTGGGATGCCCCCCCCCCCCCCCCCCGGTTAAAGGCAATGGCTGCTGGCAATTTGACAACATGAATTGCTTTATAAAATGCAACCAGTTAGCAGACAGGTACTCTTGAAATATTTATGCTACTGTTTGGGATGCCCCCTCTTCAAATACACAGGTTGGCTGCTTTTATAGTGGAAAAGTTACTTTGTTTACACAATGCAACCAGTTAGTAGACAGGTAGTCTTGAAATATTATTGCTAGTGTTTGGGATGCCCCCTCTTCAAATACACAGGTTGGCTGCTTTGATAGTGGAAAAGTTACTTTCATTACAAAATGCAACCAGTTAGTAGACAGGTACTCTTGAAACATTTATGCTAGTATTTGGGATACCCCCTCTTCAAATACACAGGTTGGCTGCTTTTATAGTGGAAAAGATACTTTCATTACAAAATGCAACCAGTTAGTAGACAGGTATTTTTGAAATTTTTATGCTAGTATTTGGGATGCCTGCTCTTCAAATACACAGGCTGGCTGCTTTTATAGTGGAAAAGTGACTTTCATTACAAAATGCAACCAGTTAGTAGACAGGTAGTCTTGAAATATTTATGCTAGTATTTGGGATGCCCCATCTTTAAATACACAGGTTGGCTGCTTTTATCGTTGAAAAGTTACTTTCATTACAAAATTCAACCAGTTAGTAGACAGGTAGTCTTGAAATATTTATGCTAGTGTTTGGGATCCCCCTCTTCAAATACACAGGTTGGCTGCTTTGATAGTGGAAAAGTGACCTTGTTTACAAAATGCAACCAGTTAGTAGACAGGTAGTCTTGAAATATGTATGCTAGTGTTTGGGATGCCCCATCTTTAAATACACAGGTTGGCTGCTTTTATCGTTGAAAAGTTACTTTCATTACAAAATTCAACCAGTTAGTAGACAGGTAGTCTTGAAATATTTATGCTAGTGTTTGGGATGCCCCCTCTTCAAATACACATGTTGGCTGTTTTATAGTGGAAAAGTTACTTGCATTACAAAATGCAACCAGTTAGTAGACAGGTAGTCTTGAAATATTTATGCTAGTATTTGAGATGCCCCCTTTTCAAATACACAGGTTGGCTGCTTTTATAGTGGAAAAGTGACTTTCATTACAAAATGCAACCAGTTAGTAGACAGGTAGTTTTGAAATATTTATGCTAGTATTTGGGATGCCCCCTCTTCAAATACACAGGTTGGCTGCTTTTATAGTAAAAAGGGGACTTTGTTTACAAAATGCAACCAGTTAGTAGACAGGTAGTCTTGAAATATTTATGCTAGTATTTGGTATGCCCCCTCTTCAAATACACAGGTTGACTGATTTTATAGTGGAAAAGTGACTTTGTTTACAAAATGCAACCAGTTAGTAGACATGTACTCTTGAAATATTTATGCTAGTGTTTGGGATGCCCCTCTTCAAATACACAGGTTGGCTGCTTTGATAGTGGAAAAGTGACTTTCATTACAAAATGCAACCAGTTAGTAGACAAGTACTCTAGAAATATGTATGCTAGCGTTTAGGACGCCCCCTCTTCAAATACACAGGCTGGCTGCTTTTGTAGTGGAAAAGTGACTTTCATTACAAAATGCAACCAGTTAGTAGACAGGTAGTCTTGAAATATTTATGCTAGTATTTGGGATGCCCCCTATTCAAATTCACCGTTTGGCTGTTTTTATAGTGGAAAAGTGACTTTCATTACAAAATGCAACCAGTTAGTAGATAGGTAGTCTTGAAATATTTATGCTAGTGTTTGGGATGCCCCCTCTTCAAATACACATGTTGGCTGTTTTATAGTGGAAAAGTTACTTGCATTACAAAATGCAACCAGTTAGCAGACAGGTAGTCTTGAAATATTTATGCTAGTATTTGAGATGCCCCCTTTTCAAATACACAGGTTGGCTGCTTTTATAGTGGAAAAGTGACTTTCATTACAAAATGCAACAAGTTAGTAGACAGGTAGTTTTGAAATATTTATGCTAGTGTTTGGGATGTCCCCTCTTCAAATTCACAGGTTGGCTGCTTTTATAGTGAAAAAGTGACTTTCATTACAAAATGCAACCAGTTAGTAGACAGGTAGTCTTGAAATATTTATGCTAGTATTTGGGATGCCCCCTCTTCAAATACACAGGTTGGCTGCTTTTATAGTAAAAAAGGGACTTTGTTTACAAAATGCAACCAGTTAGTAGACAGGTAGTCTTGAAATATTTATGCTGGTATTTGGGATGCCCCCTCTTCAAATACACAGGTTGGCTGCTTTTATAGTGGAAAAGTGACTTTGTTTACAAAATGCAACCAGTTAGTAGACAGGTACTCTTGAAATATTTATGCTAGTGTTTGGGATGCCCCTCTTCAAATACACAGGTTGGCTGCTTTGATAGTGGAAAAGTGACTTTCATTACAAAATGCAACCAGTTAGTAGACAAGTACTCTAGAAATATGTATGCTAGCGTTTAGGATGCCCCCTCTTCAAATACACAGGCTGGCTGCTTTTGTAGTGGAAAAGTGACTTTCATTACAAAATGCAACCAGTTAGTAGACAGGTAGTCTTGAAATATTTATGCTAGTATTTGGGATGCCCCCTATTCAAATTCACCGTTTGGCTGTTTTTATAGTGGAAAAGTGACTTTCATTACAAAATGCAACCAGTTAGTAGACAGGTACTCTTGAAATATTTATGCTAGTGTTTGGGATGCCCCCTCTTAAAATTCATAGGTTGGCTGCTTTTATAGTGGAAAAGTGACTTTAATTTCAAAATGCAACCAGTTAGTAGACAGGTAGTCTTGAAATATTTATGCTAGTGTTTGGGATGCCCCCTCTTCAAATACACAGGTTGGCTGCTTTTACAGTAGAAAAGTGACTTTGTTTACAAAATGCAACCAGTTAGTAGACAGTTTGGGATGCCCCTCTTCAAATACACAGGTTGGCTGCTTTGATAGTGGAAAAGTGACTTTCATTACAAAATGCAACCAGTTAGTAGACAAGTACCAGTTTGGGATGCCCCTCTTCAAATACACAGGTTGGCTGCTTTGATAGTGGAAAAGTGACTTTCATTACAAAATGCAACCAGTTAGTAGACAAGTACTCTAGAAATATGTATGCTAGCGTTTAGGACGCCCCCTCTTCAAATACACAGGCTGGCTGCTTTTGTAGTGGAAAAGTGACTTTCATTACAAAATGCAACCAGTTAGTAGACAGGTAGTCTTGAAATATTTATGCTAGTATTTGGGATGCCCCCTATTCAAATTCACCGTTTGGCTGTTTTTATAGTGGAAAAGTGACTTTCATTACAAAATGCAACCAGTTAGTAGACAGGTAGTCTTGAAATATTTATGCTAGTGTTTGGGATGCCCCCTCTTCAAATACACAGGTTGGCTGCTTTTACAGTAGAAAAGTGACTTTGTTTACAAAATGCAACCAGTTAGTAGACAGGTAGTCTTGAAATATTTATGCTAGTATTTGGTATGCCCCCTCTTCAAATACACAGGTTGACTGATTTTATAGTGGAAAAGTGACTTTGTTTACAAAATGCAACCAGTTAGTAGACATGTACTCTTGAAATATTTATGCTAGTGTTTGGGATGCCCCTCTTCAAATACACAGGTTGGCTGCTTTGATAGTGGAAAAGTGACTTTCATTACAAAATGCAACCAGTTAGTAGACAAGTACTCTAGAAATATGTATGCTAGCGTTTAGGACGCCCCCTCTTCAAATACACAGGCTGGCTGCTTTTGTAGTGGAAAAGTGACTTTCATTACAAAATGCAACCAGTTAGTAGACAGGTAGTCTTGAAATATTTATGCTAGTATTTGGGATGCCCCCTATTCAAATTCACCGTTTGGCTGTTTTTATAGTGGAAAAGTGACTTTCATTACAAAATGCAACCAGTTAGTAGATAGGTAGTCTTGAAATATTTATGCTAGTGTTTGGGATGCCCCCTCTTCAAATACACATGTTGGCTGTTTTATAGTGGAAAAGTTACTTGCATTACAAAATGCAACCAGTTAGCAGACAGGTAGTCTTGAAATATTTATGCTAGTATTTGAGATGCCCCCTTTTCAAATACACAGGTTGGCTGCTTTTATAGTGGAAAAGTGACTTTCATTACAAAATGCAACAAGTTAGTAGACAGGTAGTTTTGAAATATTTATGCTAGTGTTTGGGATGTCCCCTCTTCAAATTCACAGGTTGGCTGCTTTTATAGTGAAAAAGTGACTTTCATTACAAAATGCAACCAGTTAGTAGACAGGTAGTCTTGAAATATTTATGCTAGTATTTGGGATGCCCCCTCTTCAAATACACAGGTTGGCTGCTTTTATAGTAAAAAAGGGACTTTGTTTACAAAATGCAACCAGTTAGTAGACAGGTAGTCTTGAAATATTTATGCTGGTATTTGGGATGCCCCCTCTTCAAATACACAGGTTGGCTGCTTTTATAGTGGAAAAGTGACTTTGTTTACAAAATGCAACCAGTTAGTAGACAGGTACTCTTGAAATATTTATGCTAGTGTTTGGGATGCCCCTCTTCAAATACACAGGTTGGCTGCTTTGATAGTGGAAAAGTGACTTTCATTACAAAATGCAACCAGTTAGTAGACAAGTACTCTAGAAATATGTATGCTAGCGTTTAGGATGCCCCCTCTTCAAATACACAGGCTGGCTGCTTTTGTAGTGGAAAAGTGACTTTCATTACAAAATGCAACCAGTTAGTAGACAGGTAGTCTTGAAATATTTATGCTAGTATTTGGGATGCCCCCTATTCAAATTCACCGTTTGGCTGTTTTTATAGTGGAAAAGTGACTTTCATTACAAAATGCAACCAGTTAGTAGACAGGTACTCTTGAAATATTTATGCTAGTGTTTGGGATGCCCCCTCTTAAAATTCATAGGTTGGCTGCTTTTATAGTGGAAAAGTGACTTTAATTTCAAAATGCAACCAGTTAGTAGACAGGTAGTCTTGAAATATTTATGCTAGTGTTTGGGATGCCCCCTCTTCAAATACACAGGTTGGCTGCTTTTACAGTAGAAAAGTGACTTTGTTTACAAAATGCAACCAGTTAGTAGACAGTTTGGGATGCCCCTCTTCAAATACACAGGTTGGCTGCTTTGATAGTGGAAAAGTGACTTTCATTACAAAATGCAACCAGTTAGTAGACAAGTACCAGTTTGGGATGCCCCTCTTCAAATACACAGGTTGGCTGCTTTGATAGTGGAAAAGTGACTTTCATTACAAAATGCAACCAGTTAGTAGACAAGTACTCTAGAAATATGTATGCTAGCGTTTAGGACGCCCCCTCTTCAAATACACAGGCTGGCTGCTTTTGTAGTGGAAAAGTGACTTTCATTACAAAATGCAACCAGTTAGTAGACAGGTAGTCTTGAAATATTTATGCTAGTATTTGGGATGCCCCCTATTCAAATTCACCGTTTGGCTGTTTTTATAGTGGAAAAGTGACTTTCATTACAAAATGCAACCAGTTAGTAGATAGGTAGTCTTGAAATATTTATGCTAGTGTTTGGGATGCCCCCTCTTCAAATACACATGTTGGCTGTTTTATAGTGGAAAAGTTACTTGCATTACAAAATGCAACCAGTTAGCAGACAGGTAGTCTTGAAATATTTATGCTAGTATTTGAGATGCCCCCTTTTCAAATACACAGGTTGGCTGCTTTTATAGTGGAAAAGTGACTTTCATTACAAAATGCAACAAGTTAGTAGACAGGTAGTTTTGAAATATTTATGCTAGTGTTTGGGATGTCCCCTCTTCAAATTCACAGGCTGGCTGCTTTTATAGTGAAAAAGTGACTTTCATTACAAAATGCAACCAGTTAGTAGACAGGTAGTCTTGAAATATTTATGCTAGTATTTGGGATGCCCCCTCTTCAAATACACAGGTTGGCTGCTTTTATAGTAAAAAAGGGACTTTGTTTACAAAATGCAACCAGTTAGTAGACAGGTAGTCTTGAAATATTTATGCTGGTATTTGGGATGCCCCCTCTTCAAATACACAGGTTGGCTGCTTTTATAGTGGAAAAGTGACTTTGTTTACAAAATGCAACCAGTTAGTAGACAGGTACTCTTGAAATATTTATGCTAGTGTTTGGGATGCCCCTCTTCAAATACACAGGTTGGCTGCTTTGATAGTGGAAAAGTGACTTTCATTACAAAATGCAACCAGTTAGTAGACAAGTACTCTAGAAATATGTATGCTAGCGTTTAGGATGCCCCCTCTTCAAATACACAGGCTGGCTGCTTTTGTAGTGGAAAAGTGACTTTCATTACAAAATGCAACCAGTTAGTAGACAGGTAGTCTTGAAATATTTATGCTAGTATTTGGGATGCCCCCTATTCAAATTCACCGTTTGGCTGTTTTTATAGTGGAAAAGTGACTTTCATTACAAAATGCAACCAGTTAGTAGACAGGTACTCTTGAAATATTTATGCTAGTGTTTGGGATGCCCCCTCTTAAAATTCATAGGTTGGCTGCTTTTATAGTGGAAAAGTGACTTTAATTTCAAAATGCAACCAGTTAGTAGACAGGTAGTCTTGAAATATTTATGCTAGTGTTTGGGATGCCCCCTCTTCAAATACACAGGTTGGCTGCTTTTACAGTAGAAAAGTGACTTTGTTTACAAAATGCAACCAGTTAGTAGACAGGTAGTCTTGAAATATTTATGCTCGTGTTTGGGATGACCCCCCCCCCCCCCCCCCCCCGGCGAAAAGCAAAGTTTGCTGAAAAAGTGACTTTCTTGTTCAATAATTTTTTATTGTAACATATTCTGGACATCAGTATCAAAATGCACGTAAAAAAAAACAGCCGACAAGCAGATATATATTACAAAAGGTTACTTACAAAATATAAAGAGAAATGTCTTTATAAAAGAACAGTACCACTTGCAGACGCGGCCATGCTGTGGGCGAGCACGCATGGTGGGTGTGGTCAGGGGCCCCGACCGACAGCTGTTTCGCTCCCGCTCGGGAGCTTCGTCAGGGTGGGGGTAGCTCTTGGTTTGGACTCAGTACCGGCGGGAAGGAACTGGTTATTCACGAGTGGTGAGACTGGTGGCGGCAACGCTTATTAGTATATCTATTACGGTCTGAAGTGCCTTTATGGATGCATAATTGGAATGTGACTTGAATATCTGTTTTGGTCCGCGGAGTTCTCCGGTCCTTCACAGGGAGCGCACATTCACCTTAAGAGTGTTTAGGTACAAGCACCTGCACTCTTGCACAGCAAGTAATGTTTGAATCCCATTGTGGGTATGATTCATATGTGGATGGTCTGTGGCGCTTTGAAGCATTGAGAAATCCATGTGCCTGGCCTAAGTAAGACTGCCTCTTAAGTGCTCCATGTTTTGAGCCTCCACTAAACCAGTATAATACCCTGCCACAAATATCTGAAACACGTATATGCGGGCCAGAACCACAAGCCTGGCATCACTGTGTCCTCGATTATGATGTATGCCAACCTTTTGCTCCTATATAGGATAGATTTTCTGCCCCGTTATTATATGCTGGCCAGCATTTTTTTGGTGTGAGCTGAGTGAGTGCTGGTGAGAGTGTGGAGTCCAGGTCGGCCTGGCAGGGGCCCTTATTCATATGTATATGTTTTTTAAGCGCAATTGCGATTTTAAATTGATGTATGTTACAAAGTCCTGTTTGTCATATGCATTTATTTTTTGTGCCATTTTTTCTATCATTAAAGGTTTTTTTTTTTGGCTATATATGTCCGTATGTTATTGGCCAGCCCAGCAATTAACCAGTGGTCGGTATCTGTGTGGGTTGTTAATTTGTTCCACAGAGAAACTAAGGGCGCATAAGCAGATATAAGGCCTCTAGAAAGTTTAAGGCCATCCCATACCCGTAAAGAATGACCTATAACCGGGTTACCATCAAGTTTCCTAAGATTCGGAGATACCCAAAGAATATTATCTATCTCCAAAGGATGGCAGATAACAGATTCAATCTGAACCCATTTGGGAACATCTCCTGTTGCATGATAAGACAGTAGCTGTGATAATTGAGCCGCCTGATAATATCTCTTCAAACATGGGACCCCCAACCCTCCAAATTCCTTAGCTCTAATTAAAACTCGTCTTGAGACGCTAGGTTTTCTGTCCGTCCAAATAAAAGCAAACATTTTATTCTGTAAAACTTTCAAAAACCCAGGTGGGATTTTCACTGGTAATGTTCTAGCAAAATATAAAAACTTAGGAAGGAGGGACATTTTATCCGCCGCCACCTTGCCAAGCCACGAGAACTTATAATCTTTCCATTTTAACATTAGCGCTTGCAATTTCTGACGTAAGGGAATGAAATTAGCAGCAAATAAGGTCTCATAGTCATTAGTTAAATTGACCCCCAGATATTTTACTTTATCTTCCCATTGAAAATCAAATGATGCCTGCAGTTGGGCCCTAACATTGATATTCAATATCTTGGATTTACTGGTATTAACCTTAAGGCCAGACACCTCTGCAAACACATTTAAAACCCTCATTATATTATGGAGAGAGATAAGGGGATTAGTTACCATCAATAAAATGTCATCAGCAAACATACAAAGTTTATGCTGAACACCCCCTACCTCTAACCCTGATATATCAACAGAGGATCTGACCATCTGTGCTAATGGCTCTACAGCCAGGGCAAACAGGAGGGGGGACAACGGACAGCCCTGTCTTGTACCCCTCGCCAAAGGAAAGGAACCAGACCTATACCCATTATATTTAACATACGCAATTGGATTCGCATATATAGCTCTCAGAATCCCTAAAAATTTGGGTCCAAAGCCCCATCTCTCCATTAAGCCGAAAAGGAATCCCCACGAGACCGTATCGAACGCCTTTCTGACATCTAAAGAGAGAATTATCGACGGGGTTCCTCTCTCTTTAGCAATATGGGTAAGCTGGATTATCCGCCGAACGTTGTCCCCCGCCTGCCGCCCCGGAATAAAGCCCACCTGGTCGCCAGAAATCATCTCTGGAAGATACCCTGACATCCTATCTGCTAAACTCTTAGTAAATATTTTCATATCTAAATTTATCAGGGATATGGGACGAAAGTTAGACCATACAGAGTGGTCAACATCTGGTTTAGGTATCATGCTTATGGCGGCTGTAAGAGACTCCTGGGAGAAAGACTTACCATTCCTAATGTCATTAAACATAGCTGTCAATTTAGGGGCTAAAATATCTGAAAAAGTCTTATAATATGCCGCTATAAAACCATCCGGACCTGGCCTCTTGTGCAACTTCAAATTCTTAATAACCCTCCGAACCTCCTCAGGCTTAAAATAAGCTTCCAAAGCCTCGCACAATCCCACAGGCATCCCTGGTAGAGAGAGATTCTCAAAAAACAAATTTAAGTTATCAGCGTTTGGGGGACTTGGCTCAGCATATAGCTTCAGTAGCTGTGTCCTAAATATAGTTGTAATTTTCTCAGGATTGCCTGTAAGAACTCCTCTCTCATCTTTAAGTCTAACTGGACAGAAATCTCCATCTGGCGTCTTTAATCTAGCCAGCAATGTATCAGGCCTATTTGCCTTACAATAGAACCGATGTTTGATCCTATTAAGGGCTTTTTCTGCTTTTCCTGCAAGGGCCAAATTGAGGTCCTGAGAAATCCTATGCAACTTAGATCTAGTAAACGGGGACATATTTTTTTTAGCCTCCTCAGCAGCAACCCGGTATTCCTCCTCTAACGCCTGAATTCGCTCCTCCCTTTCCTTTTTTTTTTCTAGAAGCTAATTGAATAAGATATCCTCTAATAGTGGGCTTATGTGCCTCCCAACATATAGTCTTTGAAACCTCCATAGTTTCATTCTGTAAAAAATATTCCTTCAACTTCTCTGAGATAAGGGCAACAACCTCCGGATCAGAGAGAAGTGAAGCATTAAGTGACCAAGACCCTCCCACTGGTCTAGAGGACAAAAAACCCATTCTGAGAAATAGACAGTCATGGTCAGACCATGAGATTGGGAGAATTTTAATTGACTGCATCTGAGGTAGAAATCTTTGGGGTAAAAAAAAATGATCAATCCTCGCAAATATATCATGCGGGGCCGAGTAATGTGTAAAATTACGACCACCAGGGTGCGCCTCTCTCCACCCATCTACTAAAGAATGTACAATTTCCTAAATTTTTTCGAAGCCCCAGCAGATTGAGTAGTAATTATGGGGTGTTTAGGGGACTGCCTATCCAGATATGGATTCAAAGTAAGATTAGAGTCTCCACATATTATTGTCATCCCTTGTGCAATAGTGGTCACTTTAGTAAAAAATCGAGAGAGGAATTCCACCTGATTAACATTAGGAGCATAATAATTAGCTATTGTCACTACCACATCTTGTAGAGTTCCCACCAAAATCACAAACCTGCCATCTGAGTCTACAACCTCTTGTTGACAAACAAATTGAGCCCCCCTATGAAACCCTATCAAAACACCCCTCTGCTTTGTCTCTGCACAACTCACGAATACCTGGTTATATGATGCATCCAAGAATTTGGGCCTGGAGGACTTGGAGAAGTGGGTCTCCTGTAGGCAAATCACATCCGGGCGCAATGTTCTGATCTTGCGGAACGCCATACTCCTTTTGTTAGGGGAATTAAATCCCTGAACATTTAGAGATAGAACAGAAGCCATTATATGTACTGTAGCTGCCACCAGCGTGAGAAAGAAAGATAAGAAAAGAAAAAGGGAAATAAAAGAAAAAGAAAAAGAAAGACAGAACACAATAAGACAAAAAGGGCAGGGAAACAAGGGAAAACACACTAGGATAAAGTGTTATCAATTAACAATCCCCTTGTTAGGGGAAAGGAATTAATACAACCTGAACCAAAAGGGAAGGTGTGACCAAAGGATAAACAAACCTCTGACCCAGAAGTGCTTAGGTCTCACCTCCCCGTTGGACGTGATCAGGGTCTCTCTGAACTCCTCGAAAGGGAAGATCAATTAACCCTTCAGAGAAGTGAAGACAATACCCTATAAAACACAGCCCTATGGCAATTAAAACAGTGAAAAACCACACTCAAGAATATATATACAGTAAATTAAGCTAAAACAGGTACCCAATAGTGTACCCAACTACTAACCAGTAGTACTCAAGCCACAGGGAACAATCCCTCTAGCTCCTGAGAAGTGCGACAAGAATTTGCCAGCGGATATCCAGCAGGAGATCGCCAATAAAAAGGAACATAAATTAAGTATAAGGCACAGCTTTCAGCAAAACTAAACCTACAATGCTATATAAACATATACTGCAACATAATAAGCATTAGTTCCATAATTACTTAAATACACCGGATTTAGTAACAGAAATGCAAGAAAAGAAGTAAAAAAAAAACATTTTAGGGACCATCTCTTAATGTCAAAGATGTAGGAGACATCATTCATAAAAAAAAAGAGAAAAAAGACAAGAAACTGTCCAGAGCGTCGCTGAACCAGAACAACATGGGACTGCAGACTTATGGGCCTACATTCAGCCTCAGGTAACACTAAAGTCCAAAGAGGACCCTCTGCCTCCCGCACGTAGCCCCCTTCTCTGCCGTTTACCCGCTCTCTGAGCTTTGGGGGAATTTTCTTCACTTCTTGGCGACTTAGAGGGCGTGAACAGAAGATACCAGCTGAAGACATCAGGGACCGTAACTCTTCAAAGTTAGTAGCTGAGTATAGGGTGTCCTTATAGGAAAATGAAACCCGAAAAGGGAAACCCCACTTGTATGCAATCTTCTTTTCCTGGAGAATGGCAAGCAGGGGTCTCAAATCTTTTCTCTTGGCCATAGTTGCAGCAGACAAATCTGAAAAGATCTGATAAGTATGACCTTGAAACTGCAGCTTATTAGCATTCCTCCCCGCTCTCTGTATAGCTTCCTTGGTAGCAAAGAAATGAAATTTCGCTATAATGTCTCTTGGGGGCTCCTCAGGAGGTCTGCGTGGACCCAACGCCCTGTGAATACGGTCAAACTCCAACCGATCAGCCATTAACCCCCGGCTCCAGATCCTGACATAGAGCAGTAACCGCCGCTCTCACGTCTTCAATATGTTCTGGTAGTCCCCGAAACCTAAGATTTGAGCGCCTATCCCTATTTTCAAACTCATCCAGCTTAGAGGACAGGAGCGCATTATGGGACCTTAATTGTCCAACTTCTTCCTCAAGGGCTTCCTGACTAGCAGTAACTTCCTCCAACTTAGTCTCCAATGTAGACATACTTAAAGAAACTTTCTCCAGCTCCCTGGATAGGTGATCAATAATAAGCTTAGTGTTAAATGCCAAAGCTCTTTGCAGGAGTGTTTCAAACTGAGTCAAAATAGCAGTACTCACTGTAGGTTGTGAGGCAGTGTCGATGGCCTGTGCTTCGTCCTTCTCACTGGCCAGAAAGGAGGTTTCACTAGATGCAATCTCCTCCAACTCCTCCAACTCCACCAGCTCAGCCGAAGTAAACGCCACCTTGAAACCGCCGTACGCACTTTTTTATCAGCTGCGCAGGCCACGCAGATGTCATTCACCGCCTTATCTGCTGTACTCCCGTCCGACCGACAGACTCCCGGAATCCTCACAGACCGACTGTCAGCCAAATAAGTGCCTTGCTTCACAGCGCGACCTCCTCTAACATCCGCCGGGTCCGGAGCCGATCAGCACGCAGCCATCTCGCTCCGACGCGCATGCGCACTTCTTCGAAAAAGTGACTTTCATTACAAAATGCAACTAGTTAGTAGACAGGTACTCTTGATATATTAATGCTAGCACGCTTTTTAAAGAATGACACCAGGAAAAGGAAAAGATAAATAGGCAGGTGTGTTATTAACACTAATTAGGCTTGAAAGCTAATGCAAACACTTTAAACTTTCCATTTTAGATGGGCTGTATAGCAGTAAATGGAGTTTTAAGGAAACGATTCGAGCGATCGAATCGCGGCGATATTCGGAATTGTAACGAATCAAATTTTTCCTGAATTTCGTAACGAATTCGGGCTCGTCAGAATCGATTCGCTCATCTCTACTCAAGAGTTCTCTGACGTATACTTTTTTTACAGTGCAAAAGAAAGAATAATGATACAATATTACCAGAATGATCAATGTGTTTGCTGTTGCTACTAAAATATCCAGGAGCAAATGGTAGGCAATATTTATGTGCATGATTGTAGAGTAGCATTTTTGCAGAAGACTTAATATATATTTTTAATGTTAATGACTTGAGTTGCTTTAGTCTATTGCTCTTATTGATGCTGGTAAAATCCATATGACACATGAGAACATCAGTAATGCCTTTTGACAGAGAGTTCTAAGGAAATTGAATTGTCAGATGTTACTTCATAGACATAAATGATTTCTTTCAGGACAAACAAAAATCTTCTTGCCAAAAAATCAAAGTGGACCAAAACCCACATTTTTAACTAGCATTCTATGAATTGCTCCCCCCTCCATGGAGATCACCTTTTGACAGTTTTAGCTGCTCCTGCTTCACTCCAAGCTAATGCTTTTGTGAGTGGCAATAATATAATTGGATGCAACGGCCAGTCGCCTGCGATCTCACAGAGAAGGACAGCAACAAAATCAGGGTTCCATGACAAGTCGGTTTAGAAAAAATGTATTTCTAGTTCTACGCCCAAGGAGGGAGTGTCGACAGGGGCTTTGGGCAACTATATTTTACAAGTTCAGTGGGTTTTGGTCTGTTTTAAATATTTTTTCAGCAATATACATTTATTCATCATCAATGAAAAGCAAAATACGTTTTAAAAAATTGTTTTAAATATAAACAACAAGATCCTAAGAAGTGTAGGATCCCAGAGGTGCTAAGTACACCTTCTGAGGACCTCTTAAAGCAGACCAAAACCCACTGAACTTGTGAAATGCATTTGACCAAAGCCCCTGCCTATACTCCCTTCTTAGAGCATTGAACTAGAAATAGATATTTTAGCTTTTCGAATAGTCCTGGAATGTTTTTTTTTTCTATCCCTCTCTGTAAGATGGCAGGCAACCAGTCACTGTATAGGTGTGGCAATGACATCATGGCAGTGAATGGAGGAGGCGGAGCTTTACAGCTAAAACAGGAGCCATTGTCAGGGATTTGAGTAAAGCTGGAGTGGTGAAAATTAGCAAGAGGTGTTCTTCATGGAGGAAGCAATTCAGGGTATGCTAGTGAAAAATTGGGATTTTGATCCACTTTAAGTAAATTAGGTTTCAGGGGAGGGGAGGCACTAAATAGTAGCAGCTGTGCCTCCCTGTATGTTCTCCTGTCAGCTCAGACCAATATGAGCTGACAATAAATAAAGGTTTTAGACTAGGTACATATCTTTGGACCTGGAGTCATTTACCCTTACTCCTCAACCTATCGAGGAATTAATCACAGACGTCAGCCCCCCTGTCCCTAACAGTCACACTACTATAGCTGAGTTGCAGCAGCATGAAGACAGTCTTGGTTGTTCAATGCTCTTATGCTCCTCTCTATTGATCTGTTTGTATGTGACCGCTGAGCACAAAAACATTTGCAGTCATTGCACATGCAGTTATCCACTCTGCTCCTGTAATTTCTCATAGAATTTCTGCTTTGCTCTGCCCTACAATATTTAGTTGGGTTGGGGAAGGGTATAATAAGCATTTATTCAATATAGTCAAGATCTGCAATTGAAATAAAATTAATTTTTTAGGGGTGTTTCACCAATTTTTCTATGTCTATGAGGGTTAATGATCATTGGCTATGCCACCAAAGTTCGTTGCCAATTATAAGACCAATTGGCAAAGAAGGTATGCTGTGAAAACAAATTCAAGCCACTTTTGAACTCTGGAAACCTGTTCATGGCCAGGGTCAGTTTCTGCCCTTCACAGTACAGTGAGCAACAACTGGCACATGCATGCCCCCTCGTCGCGTACCTAGTCTACATCAGATGCTTGCAGATGGAGGGAACTAAGGGATTTTAAATACTAATAAAAAACCCTCTAATAAGGTGGCTATTTTAGGACCAACCTGATGTGGTATGCCCCACAATCTGAAACCCCATGATTTCCCCATATTGCCCGGGCAATCATCTTTAGTAAATTAGCGATGTCCAAGTAGGAGGTGCAGGTGTAACCAACATTTTAGATCTTCCCCTGATTCCAAAACAACGCACAATTTTGTTTTTATAAAATAAATGAGTTTTTTTGAGGATTATTTTATCTCAGGTACAGTATGTGAGGAATTGTTTCCTCCAAGTGAAACAGTACAGACTGGCTTAGTGGAATTGTTGGTAGATGTGTCTTCTGATGAGTCACTGTAAATATTTTAATATCTGTAACAGGAAATAAAAATGATAAGAAATCCGGACAAAAAGGATAGGAACAATTAAATGAGCAACATTATGTGTGTTTAGGAAAAAAACTCTATAAACAACATGTTCCACCACATGCTTGCCATTTTCACTCCAAGAAATGTTGTAATAATTACATCCTTAATATGGCATTGTTATCAACAAGACACAACATTTCCAAGAATGACTGGAGTTAAATTGAGAAAATTCAATATTGATCACCTTTCAAGCACAATATATTCAGGCAATAGGTGAAAATGACTGCTATGTACATTCTGCTTTAGAAATGTGTTTGTGATGGACATATGTTGTTCAGCAAGTGTTTCACAGTAAACGGAACTTGAGTCATAGCAGCAGCCAATAATATATCATTAGATGTACTGATCTGTGCTCAGAAAGGTCACAGTGGTAAATACCATAGAAAGATGGGTTTTTCATCGGATTATTACAGTTCACTGTAGTAACAAACAGCTTGCACAAAATCAATTCATATATATGTTCATTCTGCAACATGTGCAATTCAATATTCTAAAATGCAATTTTAAGTATTTTATATAAGTATTTCTGAAAGCATATCAAATGATAACTTGCTTTATGTAAAAATCTATTTGTGTATAAGTGGTTTTATCTTCATTGTACAGAATGTGACTTGAAAGCTTTATAAATCTATAAATCTAAAGCTATATAAAGAGACTGACAGCTTTTCTTTGCGACTAATTAGCCTGAAGATCTGTATTTAATTTACCCCAAGACCCAACCTAGTTTTTTTTAAAGCGGACCAACACCCGTTATTACTTTAATAGGTGTTGGTCCCTCTCTCTGCTGATAGGAAGAACGGGGGGGGGGGCATCCAGAATGCATCTAACGAGATTGCTCGTAATAGCTCGTCGGGCTGTCATGTGACCGCCCGTCAGCCAATCATGGAACTCCCGGCACTGGCTCGTAATGAAGGTGAGTATTACGAGCGATCTGTGCAGCGTTCCGGATGCCCCCCCAAGGTTCTTCCTATCAGCAGAGAGAGAGATCCATCCATCCAAACAATCCAGTGACTTTCTACAGGCCCTTACTATGGTTCAACTTAGAAGAGCCATATAAGTTCCTAAAAGCAGGGACTGGCCATAGGGAGACCTGGGAAAATGCCCTGTGTGCCGCACTGCTTTGGGGCCAGTTGGGCTGCTGCTTTTAACACCCACATTAGGACCCCCTGATAAAGGGATAATGTGCTTAGTGGTAGCCCCTAAGAGTAAGCATTGGTTCCCCATGTTCCTATATATATTATTCAAAAGTCAGCCCATACTTTCAAAGGAGTAATTAACCACATGAGAAGTGTTGTGTCCTGCCAAAACAAACTGTCTGAATCATTACAATCAGTTGGTTTGAACCATGATCTAGGTTTCCCTTTGTGCTGTTTCGTTGAACAGCCCACTCAGCATTATTATAAGGGCAGAACCCTAATAACATTTTCAAAGTCTGGCAGCTTTCCAATGCAGTGGCTGGTAATAGCACAAAGTTGGCTTTTTATTTATTTCCATTTGAATTCAGCCCAACTGCCAAATCCCCCCAGTTTGTACATGCCCTGCAAGCACGGTTTACTGTACCAGGACCTTCAGGTGTGAAATGCAGGGTCCCAGTTTTGCATGCAGAGAGAGGAACAGGTAAGGTAAAACTGGGCTTGCAGGGGGTGTATGCACGGATGGGGGTATTGGCAATCAGGATGCCCCTCCCCGTGCTCATCTCAGATGTGACCAATACACACTTTATAAAATGGATGCTGGATCACTTTAGGATGCCAGCTGTCACCAGGGAATGGCACCACTCAATGATACACACTGCTCCACCAGTGACAGAACGTGCAGCTGGTAAGCTGCAGGAATACTTAAATAATTAACATTTACACTGCAAGAATAGATTGAGTTATAATCACAATAAGATATTGTGATTATAATGTTCTAAGTTAACATACATGACAAGTCAAGCTTTTACTGATCATCTGATCATCCAGAAGGCTCTACAGATGCACCAATAGTTGAAATCTAGGCATCCCTGCATATTCATTCTGATTAAGGCTCAGTTATATTCTATATTATGAATCATTCTCGAACCCATCATAAGCAAATTGGGCTCATTTCACATAATACACAATAATATGACTCAGCAGCCTTTACATTAACAAAACTCTATAATACTGAATAGAAACACCTCATTTTGAGCCATTTTACAGTGCTAGAACTTGCTGGACGACATAGGTTCATTACCAAATTTCTAGTTTGGCAGAAGAAGAGTTGCAACAGTGTGTGCCAAAATTTCTTGTCAGTCTGAACTAAAACTATGCCAAAATCTTCTGAGCCAAAATCATTTGCCAACAGGGGCTGTTAAACAAGAACTACAATTAATATTATACGTTAGCTTCCATAATACAGATTTTATTCCTGTCTATATATTATATGAATTCAATTTTAGTATCTAGGTTTTTAGACTAAATAATGTAGGTTAATGCCAGCTTTATCTAAAACAATTAGTTCAATGTTAATGACAGCAAGCCTATATCCATGATACGTAAAGGTCAATCTACACCTTTATACTTGTGTTTTTTACATTCTCTGAACCTGCTTTACATCTACATTACATCCTGCTTTTGTCTATTTTACATAAACTGATCATTTTTTGGGGGACTCAAAAAGGGACACTTTGTTAAACTGACCACTTTACAGTGTAATGGTTGTGGTGGGGGTGTGGTTTGGGGTGTGGCTGATCCGCTGGCTTTTGAGGAACAAACATCTGCAGCATTTTATGCTACTCCTCTGTGTAGGCCGACTCCCAGGCATACATTTAAAGCACAAATTGGTGGAGCATTGCGTAGCCCCATTTGTAAATTGACCAGAAGCCTGGATTCAGCCTTAGTAAAATCTGAATTTGAGGAATTGATCGATCATTTAAGTCTGAGTAAAGATATAGATTCTGGGTACTACATCTGAACACTAGCAAGAATGTTTTCATAAATATATTTTCATAAAGAAGTATGAAAGGCACATGTCTCAACATTTCTTTGGTAAGCACATGGTGGTGGAGGTAAGTGTGCACCATGCATGATGCGTGAAAAGCACTGAATGTTATAACAAAATGTTAGTATAGTTGCTTTTTTTTGACTGAACAACCCCTTTAAATAGGAGCAACCACCACTGGCAGTCTCACTCTTTATCCCAATTGGATGCCCTGCTGATTGAGCCCCCCCAACCCCCCGGTTTAATGAGCTGTTCTCAGTGCAGCAAAGGAAATCTGAATCGAATGGGCTCCGCTAAATGGCTGAGGAAGAGTGTGTTTTTATCTTGGGAGATGCAGTGGGGCATCCCAAATCAGGATACCCTGCCATGGAAGAACAAAACCGAAGAAAGTAGAATTCTTGGCTTTTGTTCCTCTTTGAAGGTCAAGGTATCCAAAAGTGTAAGGCAGAGATGCTGTAAAGTACATGCAGGGTTGATAAGTATACGGGCAGGCTGATTCATTACTAGCGCCAGATACCAACAGATGAGCTTCTTTAGTGAGGCTTTGAGAGCGACTGCTAGTAGTCGCTGTGCTCGGCCATGGTTCGTTGTTTCAGAGCGTCTCAGTCGCTGGCCGGCATTGATGAATATATTGTGTGAATCGCTCTAACACCAGTACAGCGCTGTATGGGAGCGAACAGTAGCGCCAGCTCAGTGTGACCAACTCACACCATAATTATCAAAAAAACAGCCTCACACAGTGCCGGTGCTCAAAATCGGGTCGTTGTAGCCCAGATTAAAGTCTGTTTTTAAACATGTATCCACTAGTAACAAAGCGAAAACATATGGAATTACATTATTACATTGTAACATGAACACTTTAATACCAGACATGTAAGGACAATTCTGCATAAAAATATTATAAATCAAAAAAGGTTTAAAAAATGACTTTTTCTAGGCCATGAGAGGTGACACAATTATTTGATAATTAAAAAAAAATTAAATAAAATAAAACCCTGTTTAAAGAGAATAATAGGATCGTCCATTGAAATGTATGGGAGAGCGACAGGTAGCAACAGGTAATACCAGGCGCCCTGGAAGCCAGAGCGCTGGCGGTATATGGTGAGCCGTCTGTGATAATGAATCGGTCGCTACGTGTTGCTGTTAGAGTCGCTCACCAGATTCACTTTGATAAATGTGGTATTGCCTACAGCGCCCAGCGGTCACCGTTCGCTACCGGTCGTCACCTGTCGCTGCCAGTCGTTACCTGGCGCTATGGCTTGATGAATAAACCCCTAAGTATCCTGTAGTAATAAACTCAGTGCTGTCAAAATAAGGGTATAATAGTTTTTAGGTTATTATACATACTTAGCATACCTAACAAAAAACAGACCGCCGAGAAACCAAAAAACTGAGGCATCTCAACATAATTAAATATTTCCGAATGTGGCTCACATTTGAAAAACTGTATCTTCTGTTTGGATTGAACTCACTGGAGCATTGAATTTATCTAAAATGTCTATTTAAAACATTAAAACATACCTAGCTTATATTAAAGTATTCTAAAAAGATAATAATGCTGGGATGTTATCACTATAATATTAATCACCTCAACAAGGTTTTCTGGTATATTGGGATGGGTGTGATCATACAAGTTCCTCTGGAAATCAATTGGACCAGGAATCTATAAGATTCCCGACCAATTGATTTCCTCCCCCCAAGGCATCCAGAAACGGGATGCCTTGCTGTGTAAAACCCCCCAGGTCGCCCAACTCATCTTCTTTCCCGGTCCAACGGCGCATGCGAGAGCAGCAGCGTCAACACCTTTATCCCCCTAGCCCCATGCCAGCCATTTGTGTATGGTCGGCACGGGCATGCTCCCTGTTAGAGGGTAGCAGGGGATGCAGTTGTCAGCGTGCTCGGATCCACTTATAATAGATGAGCTCCTGGAAGAAGGGCCTCAAGCGGATCCAAGTCCGCTCATTGAACGAGAGACTGAGCATGCGTCATTGGGCCGGGAGGAGGTGAGTTTGTTCGAGTGACCTGGGGGGTTTCACATAGTGGGACACCCTTGATTTTGCCCCGGGGGCAAGGGCCAAAACCCAGGATAGTCAAAATCCTGGGTTTTGGTCCACTTTAAGATGTCTAAACCTACAGTCAGGTCAGTGAAGCAATAGACAGATAGAGGCAAAATGAAGCCTACATGCATTCTTGGACTGCGACTTGGATCACACATGCTATTAAGGGGCTTAGGAAATGCAAGGAGGATGCACACCCGAAGAGTGACATAAACAAGTTCAAGGATCTCAGTAACAGACTAACCAAGGAAATTAAGGCGGCAAAAGGGACATATGCATGTGCATAAGCATGAAAGGGACTGAGACTGGCAACAAATTACAAAGCCCCCCCCCCCCCCAGTATTATCTACCCCCAATAAACACTTTGCTGAGGGACTGAACAACTTCTACTGTAGGTTTGAAGAGGGATCTTGGGTCAGCAGAGGTAGTAACAGAAAAGCAATATCAATAAGACCACCAGCTCAGAAGACAATAGTCTAATTGTGGATGAACCCCAAGTCAGATGACTTCTCACTCACAAATCTAAACATCAGGAAGGCCCCATGATCAGATTGGATATCACTACCTCCTGCAGGCAAGTACCAATAACTTTTGGGATCCCCTTCAATTTGCTTATAAAGCAAACAGATCGGCTGAAGACATGGTGAGCTATAAGACAGGGACTTAGAACACACAGAGAGACCGGGTGATAATACCGGGTAATTGTTGATTTTAGCTCAGTGTTCAATACAATGGACCCAGTTTTCCCAATTGATAACCTGTAGAAAATGTCTGTCCCATCTGGTATGTGCGACTGGATTTGGAGCTTGCTAACTGAAACATAGAAGTTTGACGACAGAAAGAGACCATATGGTCCATCTAGTCTGCCCTTATGTAGGAATGACTGGAAGGACTCAATGTGTAAAAATCATTGGCATTCACTCCAGTGTCAGAGAGACCATCATTGGTACTTCCCATGGATGTGTCTTGTTACCCCTCCTGTCCACTACAGATCAGTTAAAGTCATGCTTTAGGCAAGGCAAAAGACAAAGCTGAGCATAGTAAACTTACCAATCAAAGAAGTCCCCTGGGTTTCACTTTTTTCTTCTGCTCCAAACATCCTTTCTGACAGCTTCTTCCTCTCCACTCCGGCTCTGACAACACGCCAGAGTCCGAGGTCACGCTGGCAGGGAAGGGAGCGAGGGTGGATGTGGATGGAGTATGCTGGGGAGGAGCAGAGCTGGCCAGGCACAAATGGACATTGTTTGAGATGAGGGACCAGTGCCAAGGGACAACGTGCAGAAAGTGTAACCGGAAGTGCATGAGAAAGGGCGCTTGAAGCCGAAGAGAAAATCGAAAACCCAGTGGACTTCCATTGTTTTTACTCAAGGCTATGAAAACCACTCCCACTGTAGCAAAACAAAGTCCCAGGAAGTTATGAGAGTTATGAAAACTGCATGCTAAATCACAGTAAATCACAAATGTTGATTTTACTTTCCAAAATAGGAAAACAATAAGACAGAATTCCAAAAACCTGCCAGAAAGGAAGTTTTCCTTTAAAATCACTGTTAATGCCGACATCCAGTCAATACACAGATACTGGAATAAATGTAACAAAGGTACTGATGATCCACACAGGCATTATTTCACTGTTCTAGATGCTTCTGATAGTAAACTGGCTCATCTGTGTTGGGAACAGTGTAAAAGAAGCCATTTCAAAGCTTCTAAAAATATCAGATAATGTGTAAATACCTTATGTATTCCAAGTAAAGCTGCTTTCTTTGGTTTAATTGCTGTGTCGTGGGTGAGCTGAAAAGGCATGTCATGGCAAAGTTTTCTAACTCTTGAACATGCCCTACTGTGGTGCCACTGTGGCTTGCCAGGATAGCACACAGTGAGAGCACAAATGGACAGAGTGGCTGTTAGACTGCTTGTTTGCGTGATCCTGGAGGAATTAAACTGAAAGGAGGGGCAAACTTTGGAACCCTGTTACGACTGCAGAAAATGGGGGAGAGGCACATGGGACAGTTGTCAGGTGAGGTCTGACCAATCACCATGGCCCAAGGTGATTTGTCAGCATCTGAATAAGGCCTTATGTGCCTTTCAGTCCAGTGCCCGCTGTTGATAGAGTGTTTAATGTGATGTTTTGATTCTAAACCTCCCGTCTTGATGAGGCACAACCTCGACCATTCTCCCATCTCAACCTAGGGTACCTCGCAGCTCTCTGACCTCCTAGATCTTAGCCCTCGGTTTGCTTTGGATTCTGTCTATCTCATCCCAGCTTCAGTCCTCAACACCTCCTTGGATCAGCCATACAGCCCAGTGCTCTTTTGCCTTGCATTAATTAAGTCATGGAGGAAACCATGTTCGGCTAGACATTATGGGCATCCTGGTGAGTGAGGCTTGTCTATAGGCAGAAGCAGCAGCGGAGGCTGGGGGTTGCAATTAGAGATGAGCGAACTTATGAAAAATTAGATTCGACTGATTCGCCGAATTTTCCGACAAAAATTGTTTCTACACGAATTTATTCGCGACGAAAAGCTATTAAAAACGGCTATTTCTGAGCCTCCTAGAGCCTCAATAGGGTTGTAAACCATTCTGCCTTGCTGTAACATGCATAGGATGCGTGCTGGGTTAGTGAAATAATACTGTAAATAATTATCACATGCAGATCAGAGGCATCGCTAATAGAATCGCAGAGCGGCACAATTGCAGAGAGTTGAAGTGGCATCACTATGAGGGGCCCCAATAGTGTCTGGCAGCAGCAGGAGCCCAAAAATTAGCTGAATCCCACCCTGGAGTTGCAACCAGCAGCAGCAGCTTCAGGAGCCCAAACATTGCTTTAACCCTTTTGTTGCCAAGCACGTAACACCTACGTGCTCAAAAATACTCACCTGACCCCTTGTTGGATCCGGCCGGGTCTCCTCTTTAATTTGGTGCCATCCGATCCCCCGTGGGGGGTCGGATGGCTCCAGGAGAGCCCCCGGAATAGGCCCCCCCCCCCGTTTCTGCAGCAGCAGCTGCTAACTGTAAAAAAAAATAAAAAATAAAAATGACATTCACTTACCTGTGTGTGCGCTGGCTCCCGCTGTCCCTCCTCTTCACCTGGGGGGCCTCCGATCCCCCCCCAGGACTTACCGATCTTCAGGGGAGAGCCTGGGAGGCTCTCTCCTCTCTTCTTCACGATGGTGGCCGCCATCTTGCCTCTAAGCCCCGCCCCCTTGGGGGCGGGGCTTATGACGTCATCCCGGTCCCGATCACCGGCTTCAGCTTTCTCAGCTTCTCAGATGCCGGTGATCGGTGCCCTGGAAGGAGGTGACAGGAGATCCTCTGATCTCCTGCCTTCTCCTTCTCTGGATGCCGATCACAGGCATCTGTCAGCTGAGCGGCGAGGGACAAGAGCTTGCAATCGAAGGTAAGTACAGTTAAAAAAATTTTTTTTTTTTTGAATAAAATACTTTTTATTATTGTGTGGTGGTTTTTTTAACAGTTAACCCTTTGTGAGCTGGTAAGGGGTCCATGAGACCCCTTATACCAGTTCACAAGGCTGGGGGGGTGGCAAGTCACCTGCCCTAGCGGGTGGCTTGCCATTAACCCCCGCACCCCCATTACCTGCCTCCCCAAAGGCCAGGGGGGGGCAGAAGAGCCCGGGCCCACATAGGCTATGTGGGCTCGTAGGCTGCAGGGTGGGGGGGCCACCAAAGCTGGCCCCCCCACTCTGTGCCTACAAGCCCCCATAGCTGGTCCCGGGCTGGTTACTTTGGGTAAGGGGGACCCCACGTCATTTTTTTTTTTGGATTTTTAAGGGTTTTTAACCCTTAAAAATCCAAAAAAAAATGGGGTCCCCCTCCCCGGGAAGGGGGACCCTATGTCATTTTTTTTTTTTAATTAACCATTTGTCATCCAGCAGCTATAAAAGGCTTCTGGGCAGGAAAGGGTGTCTACCTATACATATGTGGTATCGCTGTAACCGGGAGAAATTGGGGTTTCTCACGCAATAAGATTTTATTGACAAACTTACATTTTTTATTACAAAAAAACTCTACAAATTGTAAAAAAATATATTTTTTTTAATTTTTTTCACACATTTCACCCAAAAATGTTGAGAATACACCTAAAAAATACAAACAAGACATTTCATGTTAAAGCCCAGACTCTGTTGAAAAAAACAATATATAATTTTCCTGGGAAATCCCTGGAAATCCTTTCAAAAATGACAGTTGAACATGTGTAGCGCGAAACAGTGAAACTCAGTCTGGCAACAGGGAGTGGCAAATGCTGCAGGTAGGCTGGCAGCGAAAGGGTTAAAGAGACACTGGAGTTGGCTGCAGGCGCCCAAAAATTGGATGAATCACACCCTGGAGTTGCAAGCAGCAGCAGCAGAAGCACAAACATTGCTTTAAAGAGACACTGGATTTGGCTGCAGGAGCCCGAAAATTGGATGACTCCCACCCTGGAGTTGCAAACAGCATCAGGAGCCCAAACATTGCTTTAAAGAGACACTGGAGTTGGCTGCAGGAGCCCAAAAATTGGATGAATCACACCCTGGAGTTGCAAGCAGCAGGAGCAGGCCAAACATTGCTTCAAAGAGACACTGGAGTTGGCAGCAGCAGCAGGAGCCCAAACATAGCTTGAAAGAGACACTGGAGTTGGCTGCAGGAGCCCAAAAATAAGCTGAATTACACCCTGGGGTTGCAAGCAGCAGCAGCAGCAGCAGCAGCTGCAGGAGCCCAAACATTGCTTTAAAGAGACACTGGAGTTGGCTGCAGGAGCCCAAATATTTGCTGAATGACACCCTGGAGTTGCAAGCAGCAGCAGCAGGAGCCCGAACATTGCTTAAAAGAGACACTGGAGTGGGCAGCAGCAGCCCAAACATTAGCTGAATGACACCCTGCAGTTGCAAGCAGCATCAGCTGCAGGAGCCCAAACATAGCTTAAATGACACACTGGAGTTGGCAGCAGGAGCCCAAAAATTGGCTGAATGACACCCTGGAGTTGCAAGCAGCAGCAGCAGGAGCCCAAACATAGCTTGAAAGAGACACTGGAGTTGGCACCTGCAGCCCAAAAATTAGCTGAATTACACCCTGGAGTTGCAAGCAGCAGCAGCAGCAGCAGCAGCTGCAGGAGCCCAAACATTGCTTTAAAGAGATACTGGAGTTGGCTGCAGGAGCCCAAAAATTGGATGAATCACACCCTGGAGTTGCAAACAGCAGCAGGAGCACAAACATTGCTTTAAAGAGACACTGGAGTTGGCTGCAGGAGCCCAAAAATTGGATGAATTACACCCTGGAGTTGCAAGCAGCAGCAGCAGCCCAAACATAGCTTAAAAGACACACTGGAGTTGGCAGCAGGAGCCCAAAAATTGACTGAATGACACCCTGGAGTTGCAAGCAGCAGCAGGAGCACAAACATATCTTGAAAGAGACACTGGAGTTGGCACCAGCAGCCAAAAATTAGCTGAATTACACCCTGGAGTTGCCAGCAGCAGCAGCAGCAGCTGCAGGAGCCCAAACATTGCTTTAAAGAGACACTGGAGTTGGCTGCAGGAGCCCAAAAATTGGATGAATCACACCCTGGAGTTGCAAGCAGCAGCAGGAGCCCAAACATTGCTTTAAAGAGACACTGGAGTTGGCTGCAGGAGCCCAAAAATTGGATGAATCACACCCTGGAGTTGCAAGCAGCAGCAGGAGCCCAAACATTGCTTTAAAGAGACACTGGATTTGGCAGCAGCAGCAGCAGGAACCCAGAAATTGGCTGGAAGGCACCCTGAAGTTGGCAGCAGCAGGAGCACAAACATTAGCTGGAAGGCACACCCTGGAGTTGGCAGCAGCATAAGCAGGAGCCCAAACATTGCTTGAAAGACACCCTGGAGTTGGCAGCAGCAGCAGCAGGAGGCCAAAAATTGGCTGAAAGGCACACCCTGAAGTTGGCATCAGCAGGAGCCCAAAAATTGGCTGGAAGGCACACCCTGAAGTTGGCATCAGCAGGAGCCCAAAAATTGGTCTAAAGACATAAATATGTTTTGCACCACTTGGAAAGTGTAAAACGTGGCACCATGCTGAATCTAGTCGCATGCATCAGCCATTGGTGGGTGGAAATCCTGGCTGATCCATCCCTGATTCATTTTGACAAAGGTGAGTCTCTCCACATTTTTAGTTGACAGACGAGTTCTCCTCGCCGTAACTATGGCCCCCGCCGCACTAAACACCCGCTCAGATGGCACGCTACTTGCTGGGCAGGACAGCTTTTCCAGGGCAAACTCTGCTAGTTGCGGCCACAAGCCAAGTTTGGCTGCCCAGAAGTCCAGCGGATCCTCAAGCTGTGTTGGCATGGTCATGTCAAGGTATGACATGACCTGCTGGTTGAGGTCCTGCTCTAGGTCTTCCTGCTGCTCATGAGTAGCCTCACTAGAGAAGAAAACCTCACTAGTGTAGAAAGCTACTCATTAGCGACTGAAGACTGAGGCTGCTGCTGATGGAGCTGCTGCTGCTGCTCTTGCCAACCCCCCAGCAGCCATGGCAGTGGAAGGTGAGCGCAGAGGTCCCCTCGAGTCAGACCTGCGAGAGTATGGACCATGACGCAGATAGGCATCGGCCAACTGCCTACGTAGAATGTCTTTGTAGTAGTTCAGTTTGTCCTCCCTCTCGGCGGGTTTAAAAAATGCCCCCATTTTGTGCCGGAAGCGAGGGTCCAATAAGGTGGACAGCCAGAAGTCATCCCGCCGACAAATGGAAACAATTCTGGGGTCACTACGCAAGCACGTGAGCATGCTTCCTGCCATTTGCGCAAGTGACTCTGAGAGACTATCTGTCTCCATTTCCACTGCATACTGCCATGGTGTGTCCGGGTCCTCTGTCTCGCCTTCCTCAAAACCCTCTAGCTCCTCTGGCTGCTCATCAGACTATGTTGGGGGCTACTGTTCTGACGCTGTAGCTCAAGAAGGGTGTGTTTGGTGGTGTATGAGTGGCTGAAGTGCATGCAAAGTTTCCTTGAAGTTGTTAGGATGTCTTGCAGATGGGGGGAACACTTCAGAAACCGCTTGACAACCAGATTGAAGACGTGAGCCATGCAGGGGGCATGGGTCAGGCTTCCTTGGCGCAGCGCAGACAATATGTTCTTCCCATTGTCGGTAACCATGATTCCCATTTTAAGTTTTCTTGGAGTAAGCCATGTTTGGATTTCCTGATGAATACATTTAAGCAATTCCTCCCCTGTGTGACTCCGTTCGCCAAGACAAACCATGTGAAGCAACCTGCGCCCCTCTTCTCCTGATGATGACGATGAAGCCCCTTCATCACCCGGCTCCCAAGTGCGATCGGCTTCATCATCATCATCATCACCGAGTTGTGGCTGCGCGTCACTGTGTTCTCGGTTTCCTCAACAATGTCTGGCGCAGGAGCTGGAACGCTCGCAACACCCACGACACTGTCCACATCACTATTGGTCTGCCTAGCTAAAGAAGCCACCTCCAGTAGCAGTAGCTGCTGATTGTCCTCTATCTGATCGTCCTCCTCACTAAAGAGTGGAGCTGAACCCAAAGCATAGGATACGTCGCTGGGGGAGGGAACGGCGTAGGACAGAGGCAATGGGAGGCACAGTGACTGCTCTCGGGGCATGCCAATTCAGGGTTGTGTCAGAGGAACCTACCGACCCTAGACTGGGGGTCTCAGATGTAACTTGTGATGATGTTGATGAGCGCGTTAACCAATCTACCACGGCAGATGCGTTACTGGTAGAGACACGACCGCTAGCAGATACTGGCAGATCAGGTCTCTCACCGTGACTCCTGCTGCCACTCGCTCCTAGTCTGCTGCGACCTCTGCCTGCTGAATCTTGGCCTCTGCCACTCCGCTTTGAACATCCTTGCACTTGTCTGCCTTACATTTTCATGTATTTGAAATGCGCAATAGGTATGATAAAAAATGTGTTTACTTTAAAAAGAAGAAGCTAAATAAAGTGAGGAACTGCTTCTCTGCACCAGATACTATGAAAATTGGCAATATGAGATACCCTGCGGCCTAGTGTTTTGGCAGCAGACCAAAAACCAATTCAACATGCAATACTATGATTAAGCTGAGGAAGGATGAACAAGCATATTTAGTATAACAGATAAGCTGCTAAGTGCAGGTTTGGGATGCCCTGCGGCCTAGTGTTTTGGCAGCAGGACAAAAAACAATTCAAAATGTAATACTTTGATTAAGCTGAGGAAGGATGAACAAGCGTATTTAGTATAACAGATAGGCTGCCTAATGCAGGTTTGGGATACCCAGGTGGGCTGGTGTTTTTTTTGTTAAAGGCAGACCAAAAACCAATTCAGAATACAATACTTTGATTAAGCAGAGGAAGGATGAACAAGCGTATTTAGTAAAACAGATAGGCTGCTAAGTGCAGGTTTGGGATGCCCTGCGGCCTGGTGTTTTTTTTGTTAAAGGCAGACCAAAAACCAATTCAAAATGCAATACTTTGATTAAGCTGAGGAAGGATGAACAAGCATATTTAGTATAACAGATAGGCTGCTAAGTGCAGGTTTGGGATGCCCTGCGGCCTGGTGTTTTTTTTGTTAAAGGCAGACCAAAAACCAATTCAAAATACAATACTTTGATTAAGCTGAGAAAGGATGAACAAGTGTATTTAGTATAACAGATAGGCTGCCTAATGCAGGTTTGGGATACCCAGGTGGGCTGGTGTTTTTTTTGTTAAAGGCAGACCAAAAACCAATTCAAAATGCAATACTTTGATTAAGCTGAGGAAGGATGAACAAGCGTATGTAGTATAACAGATAGGCTGCTAAGTGCAGGTTTGGGATGCCCTGCGGCCTGGTGTTTTTTTGTTAAAGGCAGACCAAAAAATATTTAAACTAATCCAGTTATATTATGATAAATGCTTGTGTGTAACAGATAGGGTTAAATAAGCCACTGCATAGATGGCATGCACAGTGGCAAGGCAAATTTACAGCACAAAGAACTGAAATTGAATTGAAAACTCATCTGGCTAATGAAAAAAAAACATTTTCACTGTCACTCCTAAGCTGTCCCTGGCTGGATGGTTCAGTTTTTTCACTATCTTTCACTATCTTTCTCTGGCTCTGTCTACCTCTCTGTCTGCCTCTCTGACTCTCCCTACCTATCTCTAACTCTCTGTCCCTGTCTGTAACAAGCTGTGCTCTGGCTGCAATAGAACGCTGAAATGCGCACAAGGAAGATGGCCGCCGCTTTATATAGCACGGTGACGTCACCGGGCTTCCTGGCTGCTGATAGGCTGCATGGGACTTACCCATGATACCTTGCCCCAGGGGACATGTCTGGACATGTGCTTCCACCATCTTAGAATGCCTGTAATTGAAATAAATGGAGTTTAAAGGAAAACTTTGATCGATCAAATCACGGGGAAAATCGGATTCGTTCAGAATTGAATTTTTCATGAAATTCGGAACGAATCCGGGTTCGTCCGGATCGATTCGCTCATCCCTAGTTGCAATCTAACCAAAGGCAGGTGACCTATCAGGCATTACACCTCCAATGACAAGACATTGGTGCTCCCAACTATTTTCAAGCAATGTGTGGGAAACTCATTCACATATTCAAAACAGCAATAAGCAAAGTAGAGGAAATACACAAATAACAAAATTTGTATTTTACAATATGCTGTAATTAAGGCTGTCCTAACAAACTCAGTTATTAAAAAGCTTTATATATTATTTTCATTAGCAAAAACAGGCTTTGCTAGATCCATTACAAAAGAATGGATGTTTAGCAAAAAAGAAAGTGCTACTTTCTCAAGTCAGGATAAAGAATAGTTTAAAAAGAGCTGATGAACTAAAATGGCTAAATATTCATGACAAGCTGATTTAGTTTCAGAGTCTGCAAACAACTCAGTGACTACAAAAGAGCAGCAGCACATGGGCATTAATAATGAAAACTAAATGTTCCTCTAGGGTCCGAAAAAACAATCCTTTTTAATAATATATAAATTAGATGTGCTTAAAGCAGCTATTCATCTGAGCTAAACATATTCCCGTTAATTGAATTGTTTCCAAAGTTTGGGATACCAATACAAGCAAAAATACTCAACATTTAAAAACAAGTTACTTATAATATTATATTTATAAAAAGGAAAACGTCCCACCTGCATGTTGCCAAAGTAGTTATGTTTGCTTAATGTATAGTTTTGAGAATTTGGGGAGACCTGTGATCTTTAATGAAGGCAGCAGCAGTAAGAACATTTTGAATTAAAACTCAAGTACAATACTTCTTTTTACTAGTACCCACAGTGCACCTGCCAGTATGGACAGGTATTGTCTCAATCTGTTACCAGGTGTCATATATCTGCTCTCTCCTCCTATGTTTTAGTCTAGAGATGTCTAGTTAGAAATAACCCTTTCCCCCCATTAGTTAATTTTTTGTCTGTTGCCCCATAACATGCTACACCCTTTCTGTACTTTTTACATCTGCATCCTCTCTTTTGTTCTACGCCGATGGCCCGATTTATTAATATGCGAACCCTTTTTAACACCGCTATCTGCGTCATAGTAAAAACAAAAAAAAGTGGCGCAGCATGAAATAAAGTGGCATAGTCTGCCTAGCTAGTAACAATGAAACAGCAGCCTCTACATAGACTGTGCCAATGTTGCTCTAGTGTGTCCCACAACGGTCCATCCATATTTATTGGATGTTTTTGAACAGGTGCAGAGTTGCGCACACAAAACACACATTGCTGATAAAAAAGGTTTCATGGCTGAAATTTGATTTAAAACAAAAATCATAAACTGGTAAAATAACATGCTGAATTATTTGCCTGTTATATCCTATGGTAATAGTAAGCTGTGGTATGTACCTACCCCTAGCAATACTTACCTAGCCATGCCGCCTCTTTCCCGCCCAACTTCTCCACCAGCGCCGTGCACACGTCGGTGTCTTTGCCGGAGCCGCAGGGGCATCTTCTACAGGAGAAAGAGGCCCTCTGTACTTTCCATTAACACTATGTATATACATTTAAACCAGACCAACACCCATTTTTACTTTAACGGGTGTTGGCCCATTCTCTGCAGATAGCAAGACGCTCGGGGGGGGGCATCCAGAACGCTGGCTCGTAATGAAGCTGAGTATTCTGCTCGATCTGTGCAGTTAGGTGTGCGGAGGCTCCAGCGTTCTGGATGCCCCCCCCCGAGCCTCTTGCTATCTGCAGAGAGATGGGCCAACACCCGTTAAAGTAATAGCGAGGGGTTGGTCCAGTTTAAACATATAACTATTTTTACTAGATCCTAGTTATCTGACAACATGGTTAACGGTGTCAAGGAACTATGATAAATGTGTGTATTTCTACCTAGCATACACCATCATAAGACTATGAGGCTGATTCATCATTAGCAGCAGGTAGCGACATATGAGCGTCTGTAGCAGGCATTTTCAGAGCGCCCGCTAGTAGTCACTGTGCTCAGCCGTGGGTCGCTACTTTATAGCACTGCTCAGTAATGATGAATACATTGTGAGGAGTAGCAATTTGACCAGTACAGCGCTGTATGGGAGCGCATGTTAGCGACTGCTCATAGCGACCGACTCACACCATATTCAGCAAAAAAACAGCCTCCCAAATCTCTGGCGCTGAAAAATACTTGTTTGAAGCCCAGAGCGCAGGAGGCGGTGGGTTTAAAGTCTGTTTTCAAGCATGTATCAACTAGTAACAAAGCAAAAACATATGGAATTACATTGTAGCAACATTGTAACATGAACACTTTAATGCCAGACCTGTAATGTCATTTCTGAAGAAATATTTAAAAAATGTAAAAAATGTGAAAAAACAGCTTTTTCAGTGCCAGAAGAGGTCACAGAATTATTTGTGACTTTTGGGGGAAAAAAACCCAGTTTAAAGAGAAGAAAAGGTTCGTCCATTGAAATGTATGGGGGAGCGACATCACGATGAATCAGACGCTACATGGCACTATCCCAGTCGCTAAACAGATTCTGCTTGATAAATGTGTAATTGCGTGCCGTGTCCGGCGTTGACCAGTCGCTATCTGTCGCTACCTCTCATTAACCAAGCGCTACCTGAAGCTATCCTTTCTTAAATAACCCCCTTGGTCAGATGGAGGGGCTATCTGTGTATTTTAAATATTATAAGGTCATGTTCACAATATTGATTAATATTAAAGCTCAGTAGAAGACCAATTAAGCCCTTTGTGGCCTAGTAAAGTACAATGCCCCGTGATTATAGCTACCTATTGATGTCAGATGTTCTAGTATTGTTCATAACTGTCAAAATAGTAGATTATTGCTAACATTATAACATTGTTGTGCATAGCCAATATACATTATCTTATGCAGTGGTCCTGAACCTTCTTACATCAAGTATCCATTAGCAACGAGCAGTTACAAACCAATAACCCCACTGCATACCCTTTGGGGTACACGTACAGAAGGTTGGGAAATTATTGTTTAACATATGTTTAACCTGTTATGAAATACACTTAGGGCCTGATTTAGGACATTCGTGTGTTTTCCTTAGTTCAGCTTTAGTGTGCCTTGTGTGCTGCAATTGGGGAGCATAGCGGTGAACTGAGTCATAATTCTAGTAAATAGAGCTATAATTGTAGCGCCAAACAAAGGAAAAACTATTTTCTAATTTTGCTACCATTAGCCTAGCTGGAAGAGTGGTATTTACTTAAAAATAAGTTTGGATCAACTTGGGGAACTGTCTCTGCAAATTAAAGAAATCCTGCCGAAAACACACTTTTACAACTTATGTCAGCATGGTATGGGTTTCAGAATATATGTATGGTGCTGTGGTGCTATATATATGGACTGTTTTGGTTCAGGTATCAATGCAAAATTCCAATGGGGTTTGGCTGCTGGCTACTGTCTTATTTAACACTACTGCCAAAAAAATGAAATAACGCTGGGCGCTGTGGTTCAAGCAGAACCAGATAAAACCTGATGCTGTAGCTCAAGATCCCATAGAGCACAATGAACAGAACTGTATTGTAGTGTTAATGCTTACAAATAATATTACACACATTTGTTTGTACAGAACTTGCATTGGGACTTGTCAATAATTGGAATACAGAACCTAGATGGGCCAAAATGTTTTTTGGGGGGCTATTAAAACTGATTTCAATGGCTTCCTTTACTTAACAATGTGTAATTTGGACACCAACAACTAAAACGCAGCCGAAACGCACTGTAATGTTTGTCTGCTTTGGCCCCTGCAGTGATTTCTTGTAACTGCAATGAAAAAATCCTGACCGGTGCTGGAAAAATATAGAGGCACAGATTTCAAGGAGTAAAAAAATCATAAATTTGCTGGGGAGCACTGGCAGTACAAAGTGGCGCTCACTGGCACTGGAATAATCGTCTAACGTGTCCAATAGGCGCTGACATAGGCTGGCCAAAACCTAAGTGCAACAGTCAAAGCTGATTAGTAACATTCCACGCAGTGACTGCTAGCGCCAATGTAGTACAGAGCGCAGCGGCAGATAAGATAGGAGTGCCAGTGCTCTGAAGCTGGTGATAAAGCCACAAAAATTATGCTAAAAGGCGCACATCATAAATAGTGACCTTTGTTTGATACATTCGGCAAACCCAGTGAAAACTAATGCCAGGCAAATACAGGCAAAGCAGTTAGTAAATCAGACCCTAAGTGATACAAAGAGCCTTATTCATAATGAGCGCCAGTTATCACCATTTCAGCCACTGCCAAGTGGCATTTACAGCACCAGAACATCAGCACCCCAAAGTGCAAAAATCTGGTGCTGTACCTTGTGATGGCTGATTGATAAATGCCAGTATCTAGTGGTGCTGTGCATGAATACATTTACAGCGCCACGCTGCGCCAGATGTGAATGCTGGAGCTGAGGCAGAGGATGCCGAATTTATGCAGAACACCAGAGCCCGGGTTGGTGCTTCGACATCTGGGCACTGAGGCACGGAGCACCAATATGCAAGTGAAAAGTTGTAAGGTTGAACAGCGAATGGGGGGGGGGGGGGGGGGCTAGATGACCACAAATGTGTTTCTAAACATGTCTGACAGTTGAAAACACAGAGATTAGAATTAAATTTGCGGACCTTTAAAAGCAGCCAAAACATAATTGGTAAAATGCCAACTAAAGTAGTAAGTAGTATCAACAAAATCCTAAAATAGTAAGCCCTTTAATGGCAAAGCTAAAAAAAAGCAATTGGCTAGAAAGGGCCATTGAAGTCTATGAGAGCAACAGTGCTGAAACAGAAATCCATGCAATTGATGTTCTTGTTGGTGCTCCCTGTTTTTAGCTTCATTAATGGAGCACTGAAGTGGCAGCAGAAAAATTACAGGTGCTGTTTGTCATTGTATGGCACTAGCGCTTCTTAAATAAGGCCCAGAATCTTGAATATAATTTTTTCTCCAGTTACTGTGTTGGATAATCCTGCTATGGCCCAAAAAGCTAAATATAAAAGTGTACATCAAATGTGAGTCATCCCAGCAGGAGAACAATTTTACTTATTTGAATATTTAATGCCACTGATTACTATTCTTGGGGAGGCATCATATGCAGTATTTTATCGTTTTAAATTTGCAGCCAAGAAGGTCACCTCATCTCCTCATTCCCTTAGTCCATTATTCAGGGTGCCTGTCTAAAGCGCAGTTTGGGATTTTACAGGATAGCTCTTTGAAAGTATCTTGTTTACTGTGTTCATAAAAAAGTGTAATCTTCCTGTATATCAGTTTGAATTCTAAACCATGTAATTATTGTTTCAGGCTCTCTTTATTTGACTGAGAGCTTTTAAAAGGTTCCACACTTTATATTGTAAAGAAATTAGTGGAGTGAGGAGAACAGATGATTACTTCACAGTGGGTTATAAATGTCAGAAAAGCAAAAGGAAAGAAACCATAAAAAAAAGTTTTAATCTCCTGTGGACAAATAATGTCTTCCAACTGTAAGATAAACTGTAGCTGCTACACTTGCCTGCACTACAGAAATCAGTCACTGGGCAGATGCAATCCACATCTTTTATTCATGAGCGCACTTCCATTGCCCGCATTGCCCATGGGATAGTTACCACTTAGCTGAGCACCCTCTATTTCATTTCATATAAATGAAATGACATAAACTAAAGTTCCATAGTGTCGTTTTTTATTTTTGGAAAAGGTACATGCGGTATGCTTTTAATCAATTGTATTTCATTTATGACAGAATTAATACTTACATAGAAATCATTTTATTTATTTTTTATTTTTTATTTTTAGTAGCAGCTCAACTTTTTTGTAAAATTTTCAAAATGTTAAAATGTTCTCACAGGGATGCTATTTGGGAAACTTTTATATCTTTTACTTATAAAAAATGAATTGTATTGTCCTGGTTAGTTCTGTGTTAATTAAAATGATCACTGTGGAAAAAAAGTTTCACATTCACTTGCATCAAATGGCTGAAATACTAAAATTCTAAGCAAGTTGCTTTATCTGTGCTCATTAGCATATAAAAAGTAGTATTTGATGTCGGAATGCAAAGCAAAGACCACTTGAAATCCAATTATCAAGGTGTTGGATGCCCAAGAAAAGGTTATAGTTTTTGTTGGTTGTGACTTGAATGTAGACATGCGTGTGTTAGAACAGAGCTTTTGTTCCGCTAGAAAATAATAAATGGATTCCCTACTTTCAACAATGTGAATTAGCCCGATTTTTCTGCTTGTGTTACTGATTTCATAAACTTTTTAGATTTAGGTTTTACTTTTCTAAATGTGTATTTGCTCTTCTGCCTTAGTCAAGATGGTTACTTGTTATGTCTGTTTCTTTCTGTCAATGCATAACTATATGAATATTGAAGTAATTTATGTTACTGCTATCTTTACTTTTCATGTTGGCATATGGACTGCAGTTTGTAGGGTCTTATTATAAAATTAGGATCCCAGCTCTTTTTTTAGAGGTGTTTTGTGGGCATCAGATCACCAGAGGTAAAGTGGTGTTGAAATCAATGGGGGGGGGGGGGGTTACTTTAAAAAGTAGAAAGTTTAATTTTATATTCAGGTAAATACCTTATTGAACACCCCTTTGTACAAGTTCTGAGTGGATGACTATTTTCTTGGATGGCTGGATAGTCCAGCAGACACTGTGCTGGTGGCACAGTGCAACTATTCAACACAGTTACTATATCAGTGGCCACCAGTGGGTGTCCGTGCAGCTGTCTGACCATCAATTCTCTTCATTAGCAGCACTTGTTTGAGGCCTTCCTATATGGGGCTTAACCTTTAGCCAACAGCTGGATTTTGTTACTTTGTTGTCTATTTAAATAGTAGGCCACTCCTTACCGGTCTCCACATTAGACTCCAGGCTCCATTCCTGGTCTGTAACTGGTGTACTCATTTATACCCCAGGTTTACCAGGCTGACATCTTTGTCCAGATATGTGATCCAGCAGGCTTGACGTGCCGCTACCAGAGGCTGCAGGGCGTTCTGTGTCCTGTTCTCTCATGGTATCATAACCTCAGGGTTTCCCCCTGCATCCCTCCTTAGTTGTAGCTCAGACTTTTCTCTGGTTTTCCTGAGGTCAAGGTCGGTTTTGTATTTCATTTGCACTGATGTTTAAAGCAGAGGTTCTCGATCAGTGGTACTGGTGGTACTAGAGCTCCCCTCTGGTGGTACTCAAGGCAACTGGGGTGAAAGTGAGGAAAAATCCCATCTGGTGGAGTGCTCTGTCTGCAGAGCTTTCCCCAATTACATTTATACCATCATCATTGCTCAAAATTAATCCCAGAAATCTATTTTATTATAGCATATGATACAATGATATAAAATATCTCATAATAGGCTGCGACAGTCAGCTTTCACATTGTTACTAGTGGATAGATGCTGAAAAACAGCCTTAACCCCCCCCCCCCCCCCCGCTTCCTGCGCTCTGGGCTTCAAACAAGCATTTTTCAGCACCAGAGATTTGTGAGGCTGTTTTTTGGCTGAATATGGTGTGAGTCGGTCGCTATGAGCAGTCGCTAACATGCGCTCCCATACAGCGCTGTACTGGTCAAATAGCGACTCCTCACAATGTATTCAACATTACTGAACAGCGACTGAGTCGCTATGAACTAGCGATCCACGGCCGAGCACAGTGACTACTAGCGGGCGCTCTGAAAATGCCTGCTACAGACGCTCTTCTGTCGCTACCTGGCGTTAGTGATGATTCAGCCTGCCCGTCCTCACCATAACAATAGTACTGAGCAATCAATTCAATATTTCCATATTTTGCAGGACTGTGTGTTGTTTTGTTCCCATCTGACTTACCAGTATGACAGTCTAATATTAAAGGACAACTATTATTAGAAAATGTCCTTGTATTATATGCCTTGGAAAAAGAAACATTTAGCCAATATACATAATTTAAAATTAATCCTTCTGTACTTTTTTTCCCAAATTTGTTGAGTCAGCAGAAATCACTATAAATGGTATGCACAGCACTGGCATATATGACAGGTAAGGGGTTGTGATGTGTGTCTTTGAGAGCAGACAGATATTGTACATAATCCTCATGTCAGGGATGACAAGCCTGACACATTTTGTAAATTAAAAAGGTGTCAGGTCTGTCTTGCCTGACGGAAGCAGCATGGGCAGTATGTGCCTGCTCACAAAGATTTCAAGCACAGTGCTTTATCTTTAGACACACACATCACAATCCCTCACCGGGCATAGGTACCAGTTCTGTGCATACCATTTATAGTCATTTCTGTTGAAATTACTTTTTTTTAAATTCAAGTATACTAGAAATATAGAAATGTTTCTTTTTCTAAGGTCCATAATATAAGAATGCAATTTTCCGATGATCTAATGATTGTCCTTTAAATGGATTCTGTAAGCAATGTGCATACACTGTCATACAGCAGCTCACTTCATCATGGCTGCCCTCTTCCTTTCTGTCAGAACACAGCTGCTTCTGAAGGTAGAAACAAGGCAAAGAGTAGTGGCACACCCCCAGAATTCTTTTGCCATAGACCACCAATCATAGGGCTAAGTTGGTAGTTTAAAGCTCTACATCTTCAGACTTTGGACACTGGGAGAGAGGGATAACAGCCAGGGTAATAAGAATTCCTGTCTTACAGACCCCTATTCTGATTATTATGCAGCATCACAGAGCCACACCCACATGCTTCAGAAAAGAAATCAGAAGGTGAAGCTGTAAACCTTGATATCGCGGCCATTAATTCTTCAATTTAAAAATGGAAAACAGTTTAGGACAGTGCCAAACATAGCCTGACGCAATGGTGTAACAATTACCTCTTCCATCTTTATCCTTCTTCTTGCTGCAACATTTTGGTCTACAAACTTCTAGGCCTTTGGATTTGATGGTCTTCCTGTGCTCTCAAGATACTTACCCTAGCTTCGCCTAACTCTGACACATCTACAGTACTTTTGGTTGCATGCTGTGATCTATCTCCTGTTTTCTAATAAATTGTTGCCTAGACCATTTTTCATTTATAATTTCAGTCATGGTTTTCCTGAACGTACTGTTGTGCCTGCAAAAACAATTTCTGCTTTCACCTTTATTGTGGTTCTGAGACTTGTTATGTCGCTCTTACTAGGATCTGCAAGAGAAGCTACAGTATTGTCTAAAATTATGATTCTCTTTCTTAATCCTTTAATTATTGTTTAATTGGCATATATTATTGTGAGATCATTAATATTCTAATTAGTGATGAGCGAATCCGAACTGGGTTCATACCAAACTTTTCGAGTTCAGGTTCCAAAACCCGAAGATGGACTTTAGCCAGAAGTCCGTGTTTGAGTTCAGCATCTGGCCCGAACACAGAAACAGGAAAGCTGGTTGATGGTTGAACACATAAAAGCTGGTTGATCGGCTGTTTGGGTCCCCATTGATTTCAGTCAAAGTTCAACAGAACTTGCCGGATTCGTACTTTGGGGGGTTTTCTCATCCCTAATCCTAATGCATTCCATTCTTCCTAAAAATGTCCTTAATAGTACATATCACCTTTCAGGCGTTCTAAATAATGATTAATATGCATACATTTTGTGGTAGTATCAAATAAACACTCCCACGCATTTCATGTGCTCAAAAAGGGATTTAGTTGGGGATTATGCATTCATGTAAAAATGGTGCTGCAATTTCCACTTTGGTCACTAGATGGGGTTATAAGACCAGAGAATTTAATTCAGACTCTCAGAATTATACTCAGAGTTGTCCTTTAGGAAGATACATTTAGATAACAACAAGAAGCTGCTGAGATTGGTTGGAAGGGGAAGAGTGGTGTAGCCTTTCCGTGTAACATGGCTGCAGGGGCTCCTACAGAGATGAGTAGGAAGACATGGCTATAGTGCAGCAGAACCATGCTAGGTTGCAGAGAGAGCAAGAGTGGAGGTCTATGCAGAGAGAGTTGAGGTCCATGCAGGAAGAAATCCAGCGGGCTCCTGGCGAGGATGTGACGGAGGTGCCCCTTAGGAGTAGAGAGGACCCAAAGGGACCGACAGGCCATGATAAAGGAGACACTGTGCCTGAGACTCTGGTAAGGTGTGGCTGCCCCGTCTGAGAACTCTGCGTACCCCCAACATCCCGGAGTGGCTACATCCCCTTATGTTAATGGCTGGGAGTTTGCGCACAGCCCAAAGATGCTAGGAATGTGACTGCCGATATTTACATGAGCGAAGGAGCCAGCAAGAACGTGAATCCCGGGGAGGGGGTTCACACAGCGGGGCATCCCAATTTGGGATGCCCAAGGGTAAGGCCAGTGGCCAGCCCTAGAATTATTCTGTCAATGCATGTGTTTGCATGTGAGTAAATAAGGTGGGATCTCAGTTAAATAGATTTAGACATATGTATATAGTGCTAAAGTTTCTCTTTGATACTACGTTAAGTATTCCACATGCAATTGTTTACTATCTTTCCACCAGATTTTTCCTACATACATAGTAATGCTACTCAGATTTGGGTAATGGAGAATGCGAATATTCCATAAACATGGAACCAGAACAGGACAGAGGCATATTTGAGTAACACTAGTTCTGACAATTTCGTTGGAAATACAGATTATAACACACACACTCCATTAATGTGAAATGTGTAGAAAACATAATGCAGTAGGTCAATTACAGTTTGTTTGAAAAATGAGCTGTCAATATGAGCTATATTTGGTGCCACTGCACAAATAAACATGAAATAGTTTTTGACAAGTTAAATTACTGTGCAGCCAAATAGCATTTTAAAATAAATCTCCATTTTCTGCATGATAAGTGGCATTATTTAGGCAATATTCAGGTCTTACTTTCATAAAAAAAAAGCCTGTTTTATTTATTAGGTTTTTGTGGGGAAATAAAATGTCTTTCCGATCGGCTTGTTAAAGCCATAATGAGTCATAATAACTGCATAATGAGTGTGGAGCCCCATTGTGTCCTAAGGGAGCATCCCGATTGCTGCCCCACCGAACATAGATCCCCCCCAATCTGTACCTGAGCTGAGATCCTTGTGAAATGCAGCCCTTTGATGTGGGGGTTCAGGGGGTCTATGTGCATATTCATCACAGACATGCCCCATCCATTCACTGAAAGAGGGGCTATCTTAGTTTTTGACATACCTGATCAAATGCAGTGACTAAAGAGGGCGTCCCCATATTCTCACTGATAGATGGTAAAGAATAGTTCATCGTTTGACCTGCAGAAGCACCAGATGATCACGCTGGGCAGCATAGGACTTGGATCGGATTAACAGGCGTTGGACTAGGAGTGATCATCGGCTGGGGAAATAAGGAAAGTATAGCATTTTTTCTTTTCATACCTGAACAATGACTTTAAAAGGGTTATTTAAGAAACGCTAAGGCCACATAGTGCTAGGTAATGCCAGATGAGTATCATTTATCAAGTAAAAAGTCCAGAGCGCCTGTGATAGTGCCAGGTAGTGTCCCATATATCAACCAATATATTCCAGCCAATGTGCTGGAATGGGATGAGTTCCCTATAGTGCCAGATAAGACCAGGCATTCACCCTGCACTGTGTGGCCTTATCCCATACATCTCAATGAACTGGGATAGTTATAATTGTTTAAGTTTTTTTTTACATTTTTCTTTGGGGGGGCTGGTGCATGTGCCCGGGATCCCTGGGATGTTGGGGATTATTTTTTGATGATTTTCTTGTACTTTTGTGTTGTGCTGCAGCTTGTGTTTTGGGCTGTGAGAAAGCTATGTCATGTTTTCAGCTAATAAAATTAGCCTCTAAATAACTTAGAGACCTACATGATGCAAAGACCTTTGTTAAGATGGTTGCTGCTGTTTATGCCCTCTTCATATATGTCACATGTAATAAAGAGCTGTGCCCTTATGAAGCATTAAGAAAAGAAGATCACTACCTTTACATATATTACAGAGAATACTGTCATTGTTCACTGCCTGAGCATAGTGTTGTAGATTGAAAAAAGAACCATCCTTGTCTTTAAATATGTAAAGAACCTAGAAGCCTTAGCATTTCATTGTGAATACATTAGCTAGTTATTAAGTGAGTCATTTATGTTTTAATTAAACAAATATCCCGCAGCATTGATTGATCTACTGTTTCTGTATGGTTACTAGCACAACACTTCATAGTTGATAGCGTTAGAGACATTTCATTTGCATATTTCAAGTAAATCCAATCTCAAAATTCTGCTTTAGAATCATTCAAAAAATGTTTTTTGGTGGCCTTGGGAGGTGAGACACACAGAACAATCACCCTCCCAGTGTTTAGACTGGATAGACAGATGGGTAGTTAGAGTGGGCGAAGATGGAGGCAGGGGATACATTTTATGCCAAGCAGTCCTGCACTTTAAATCTAAAAATCCTTTAACTCTGCGAATTTGAATCTAGCAAATCAGCATACACTTTACTTCTTTTTTACAATGTCTTATGCTGGCAGCATAGGGCATTTCAAACTGGGACAGTGCCTCCCAGAAAGCCTGATGCTGGCACAGCAATACTCTATTGAACTAACTTGTAAGGGGCACTACTCTAAGTAACCTACAAACATAAATTATTCCAACCTGGGTGCTCCCTGAATTCCATAACACCAATTATGAAACAACCAGAAAAAAATACATAGAATTCATATCAATTGATGGGCACACCAGCGGGTACAATAAGACTAAGATAATAATTTATTAAATGATTCCATCATGAATTAAAAGCCACAAAACACACAAGACTACTTAAAAACAAAAACCAATGGTCTCCTGCATAAATTACAGACTATTTACAACATTATCCAACAACATTTCATATTATCTACAATAATAACCCCAATGAGAAGCCGTGGACGCACGGCGGAGCGCACGGGGTAGTAGCCTGGTCTCCTGACTTCACTTCTCCACGTACTGGGCGGTATTTATCTTCTTGTCACTTGTTGTTGTTGTTCGTTCATATGTGGTTACTAGGGATGAGCGAATCGATCCGGACGAACCCGGATTCGTTCCGAATTTCATGAAAAATTCAATTCTGAACGAATCCGAATTTCCCCGCGATTCGATCGATCGAAGTTTTCCTTTAAACTCCATTTATTTCAATTACAGGCATTCTAAAATGGTGGAAGCACATGTCCGGACATATCCCCTGGGGCAAGGTATCATGGGAAGGTCACATGCAGCCTATCAGCAGCCAGGAGCCCCGGTGACGTCACAGCGCTATATAAAGCGGCGGCCATCTTGCTTGTGCGCATTTCAGACTTGCATTCGTGAGACAAGGGTGGTTGCTGGCTGGCTGCAGACAGGGACAGACAGGGACAGACAGTTAGCGATAGGTAGGGAGATTTACAGATAGGTAGGGAGATTTAGAGTGGTAGACAGAGCTAGGGAAAGAGGTTTAAAACCGGAACAATCCAGCAGCATACAAGTCACATTGACAGGGTGCCTAGTGCTGGCTATGATTCATAATTACTGGGTTACTGTTAATATATTTGGTTTGGTTTAAATACAGTTGCACACTGTGCATGCAATGCACATGCTATTTAACCCTATCTGTTAAAAAAAAGGATTTCTCATACTTGGATTATAGTTAATACTTTTTGCTCAGCTTAAAATACATTACGCCACACTGGCATCCCAAGGCACATGCTATTTAACCATATCTGTTAAACAAAAGGATTTCTTATACTTGGATTATAGTTAATAATTTTTGCTCAGCTTAAAATACATTACGCCACACTGGCATCCCAAGGCACATGCTATTTTAACCCTATCTGCTAAAAGCATTTCTCATACTTGGATTATTGTTACTTTTTGTTCAGCTTAAAATACATTACGCCACACTGGCATCCCAAGGCACATGCTATTTAACCCTATCTGTTAGACAAAAGGATTTCTCATACTTGGATTATAGTTAATACTTTTTGCTCAGCTTAAAATACATTACGCCACACTGGCATTCCAAGGCACATGCTATTTTAACCCTATCTGCTAAAAGCATTTCTCATACTTGGATTATTGTTACTTTTTGTTCAGCTTAAAATACATTACGCCACACTGGCATCCCAAGGCACATGCTATTTAACCCTATCTGTTAAACAAAAGGATTTCTCATACTTGGATTATAGTTAATACTTTTTGCTCAGCTTAAAATACATTACGCCACACTGGCATCCCAAGGCACATGCTATTTTAACCCTATCTGCTAAAAGCATTTCTCATACTTGGATTATTGTTACTTTTTGTTCAGCTTAAAATACATTACGCCACACTGGCATCTCAAGGCACATGCTATTTAACCCTATCTGTTAAACAAAAGGATTTCTCATACTTGGATTATAGTTAATACTTTTTGCTCAGCTTAAAATACATTACGCCACACTGGCATCCCAAGGCACATGCTATTTAACCCTATCTGTTAAACAAAAGGATTTCTCATACTTGGATTATAGTTAATACTTTTTGTTCAGCTTAAAATACATTACGCCACACTGGCATCCCAAGGCACATGCTATTTAACCCTATCTGTTAAACAAAAGGATTTCTCATACTTGGATTATAGTTAATACTTTTTGCTCAGCTTAAAATACATTACGCCACACTGGCATCTCAAGGCACATGCTATTTAATCCTATCTGCTAAAAGCATTTCTCATACTTGGATTATTGTTACATTTTGTTCGGCTTAAAATACATTACGCCACACTGGCATCCCAAGGCACATGCTATTTAACCCTATCTGTTAAACAAAAGGATTTCTCATACTTGGATTATAGTTAATACTTTTTGCTCAGCTTAAAATACATTACGCCACACTGGCATCCCAAGGCACATGCTATTTTAACCCTATCTGTTAAACAAAAGGATTTCTCATACTTGGATTATAGTTAATACTTTTTGTTCAGCCTAAAATGCATTACGCCACACTGGCATCCCAAGGCACATGCTATTTTAACCCTATCTGCTAAAAGCATTTCTCATACTTGGATTATTGTTACTTTTTGTTCAGCTTAAAATACATTACGCCACACTGGCATCCCAAGGCACATGCTATTTAACCCTATCTGTTAAACAAAAGGATTTCTCATACTTGGATTATAGTTAATACTTTTTGCTCAGCTTAAAATACATTACGCCACACTGGCATCCCAAGGCACATGCTATTTTAACCCTATCTGGTATACAACATAAGCGTTGATCAGCATCAGCTGCTTTATTAAGCTACTTCAGTTTGCACTTGTTTTTGACTGCTTTTAATAAACCAGGCCGCAGGGCACCCCAAAGCTGCACCTTGCACCCTATCTGGTATACAACATAAGTGTTGATCAGCATCAGCTGCTTTATTAAGCTACTTCAGGTTGCCCTTGTTTTTGACTGTTTTCAATAAACCAGGCCGCAGGGCACCCCAAAGCTGCACCTTGCACCCTATCTGGTATACAACATAAGCATTGATCAGCATCAGCTGCTTTATTAAGCTACTTCAGTTTGCGCTTGTTTTTGACTGCTTTTTATAAACCAGGCCGCAGGGTGGTAGATTGGTTAACGCGCTCATCAACATCATCACAAGTTACGTCTGAGACCCCCAGTCTAGGGTCGGTAGGTTCCTCTGACACAACCCTGAGTTGGCATGCCCTGAGAGCAGTCCCTGTCCTCCCATTGCCTCTGTCCTACGCCGTTCCCTCCCCCCAACGACGTATCCTATGCTTTGGGTTCAGCTCCACTCTTTAGTGAGGAGGACGATCAGATAGAGGACAGTCAGCAGCTACTGCCCAGCCAAGAAATGGAGGTGGCTTCTTTAGCTAGGCAGACAAATAGTGATGTGGACAGTGTCGTGGGTGTTGCGAGCGTTCCAGCTCCTGCGCCAGACACTGTTGACGAATCCACGAACATCAGTGACGTACAGCCACAACTCAGTGATGATGATGATGATGAAGCCGATCGCACTTGGGAGCTGGGTGATGAAGGGGCTTCATCGTCATCATCAGGAGAAGAGGGGCGCAGGTTGCCCCGGAGTCAGCAGCTCAGGCAGCAAGGTGTTAGCAGCATGGTTGGCAGTCAGCATGGGGGCACAATTGAAAAGCCTGGAGCCAAACGGGGCCGGAGTAGAGCACCTGCTGCTCGGCAGGCTACCTTATCAGGAGGTAGTGGAGCAGTGGTTCCTGGAGTTGGTGACAATAGCAGCGAATCAGTGAGGCCTGTTGGTGGGAAAAGTAGCTACTTGGCAGTGTGGCAGTTTTTCCTGAAGCATCCGCAGGAGGGTAACATGGCCACATGCAAGATATGTAGGCAGAAGGTGAAGCGTGGCCAGGGCCCAAATGTTGGCACCACAGCCCTGCGTCAACATATGATGCGTCACCATAAAGCGACCTGGGAGAACCGAGGCTCCGAAGGGGTGGTCCAGTCTGCTTCCTCACCAAGTGGCACGCCGCTCCCAATTTCTGCCAGCCAAGGCTCCAGCACCTCAGCCGAAGGCAGCTGTGCGTCATACCCATCCTCTGTCGCTCCTGCTCCTCCAAGTCATGCATCCCGCCAGCAATCCATCAGCGAAGCCATGTCCAAGAGACAGCAGTATGCGCCCACTCATCCTACGGCGCAGAAGCTGAATGTGCTCCTGTCCAAGTTGCTGGTGCTGCAGTCGCTCCCTTTTTAGGTGGTGGACTCTGCACCTTTCAGAGAACTGATGGCTTGTGCAGAGCCGAGGTGGAGAGTCCCAAGCCGTCATTTCTTTGCCAAGAAGGCAGTACCAGCGCTGCACACTTTTGTTGAACAGAAGGTGGGCCAGTCCTTGAGCCTGTCGGTGTGTAGCAAAGTGCATGGCAGCGCCGACGTATGGAGCTGTAACTACGGTCAGGGACAGTACATGTCGTTTACGGCCCACTGGGTGAATGTGGTCCCTTTGCAGCAGCAGCAGCAGCAACTTGGACAGGTCACACACCACTTTGGCCTCCGCGCTCCCTGCCCATTGGGCCTGTGACACTGTGCGACTCGGCCTCCTCATCCTCCGCCATCTCCTCACCCTCCACTGTAGGCTCAAGTCTCAGTGCCCCTCCAGTCTACCATGTGTGCAGGGCACGGAGGTGTCATGCAGTGCTTCACATGGTTTGTCTTGGCGAACGGAGTCACACAGGGGAGGAACTGCTTAAATTTATTCATCAGGAAATCCAAACATGGCTTACTCCAAGAAAACTTAAAATTGGAATCATGGTTACCGACAATGGGAAGAACATTTTGTCTGCGCTGCGCCAAGGAAGGCTGACCCATGCCCCCTGCATGGCACACGTCTTCAATCTGGTTGTCAAGCGGTTTCTGAAGTGTTCCCCCCATATGCAAGACATCCTAACAACTTCAAGGAAACTTTGCATGCACTTCAGCCACTCATACACCGCCAAACACACCCTTCTTGAGCTACAGCGTCAGAACGGTATCCCCCAACATAGTCTGATTTGCGATGTTTCCACCCATTGGAATTCCACCCTTCACATGTTGGACCGATTATATGAACAGAGAAAAGCCATCACGGATTTCCTGATGATCCAAGCGGATAGGGGGACTCCCCTGTGTAACTTCAATGTCAACCAGTGGCAGCTCATACGTGACACCTGCCGTTTGCTCAGGCCCTTTGAGGAAGCCACTTTATTTGTCAGTCGGCAGGATTACGGGATGAACGACGTGATTCCACTGCTTCATGTACTACAGCACACGTTGGAAACCATGGCTGGTCAGGGCACTGGAGACATGGCGTCTACATCTTACGGCCACATGAACCCCGTTGGAGCTGAACTGGAGGAGGAGGAGGAGGAAGAGGAGGAGGAGTTGCCCAGCGAAACACAGTTTAGGCTTGGCGAAATGGCTGATTTATCTAGTCAGCGGACAGGAGAGGAGGAGCAGGAGCAGCCAGAGGAGCTAGAGGGTTTTGAGGAAGGCGAGACAGAGGACCGGGACACACCGCGGCAGTATGCAGTGGAGATGGAGACAGGTAGTCCATCCGAGTCACTTGCGCAAATGGCAGGAAGCATGCTCACGTGCTTGTGTAGTGACCCCAGAATTGTTTCCATTTGTCGGCGGGATGACTTCTGGCTGTCCACCTTATTGGACCCTCGCTTCCGGCACTAAATGGGGGCATTTTTTAAACCCGCCGAGAGGGAGGACAAACTGAACTACTACAAAGACATTCTACGTAGGCAGTTGGCCGATGCCTATCTGAGTCATGGTCCATACTCTCGCAGGTCTCTGCGCTCACCTTCCACTGCCATGGCTGCTGGGGGGGTTGGTAGGAGCAGCAGCAGCGGCCTCAGTCTTCAGTCGCTAATGAGTAGCTTTCTACACCCGCATAGTGAGGCTACTCATGAGCAGCAGGAAGACCTGGAGCAGGACCTCAACCAGCAGGTCATGTCATACCTTGACATGACCATGCCAACACACCTTGAGGATCCGCTGGACTTCTGGGCAGCCAAACTTGATGTGTGGCCGCAACTAGCAGAGTTTGCCCTGGAAAAGCTGTCCTGCCCGGCAAGTAGCGTGCCATCTGAGCGGGTGTTTAGTGCGGTGGGGGCCATAGTTACGGTGAGGAGAACTCGTCTGTCAACTAAAAATGTGGAGAGACTCACCTTTGTCAAAATGAATCAGGGATGGATCAGCCAGGATTTCCACCCACCAATGCCTGATGCATGCGACTAGATTCAGCATGGTGCCACGTTTTACACTTTCCAAGTGGTGCAAAACATATTTATGTCTTTAGGCCAATTTTTGGGCTCCTGCTGATGCCAACTTCAGGGTGTGCCTTTCAGCCAATGTTTGGGCTCCTGCTGCTGCTGCTTGCAACTCCAGGGTGTGATTCATCCAATTTTTGGGCTCCTGAAGCCAACTCCAGTGTCTCTTTAAAGTAATGTTTGGGCTCCTGCTGCTGCTGCTTGCAACTCCAGGGTGTGATTCATCCAATTTTTGGGCTCCTGCTGCCAACTCCAGTGTCTCTCTCAGCCAATTTTTGGCCTCCTGCTGCTGCTGCCAACTCCAGGGTGTCTTTCAAGCAATGTTTGGGCTCCTGCTTATGCTGCTGCCAACTCCAGGGTGTGCCTTCCAGCTAATGTATGTGCTCCTGCTGCTGCCAACTTCAGGGTGCCTTCCAGCCAATTTCTAGGTTCCTGCTGCTGCTGCTTGCAACTCCAGGGTGTGTCAGTCAATTTTTGGGCTCCTGCAGCCAACTCTAGTGTCTCTTTAAAGTAATATTTGGGCTGCTGCTGCTGCTGCTTGCAACTCCAGGGTGTGATTAATCCAATTTTTGGGCTCCTGAAGCCAACTCCAGTGTCTCTTTAAAGTAATGTTTGTGCTGCTGCTGCTGCTGCTTGCAACTCCAGGGTGTGATTCATCCAATTTTTGGGCTCCTGCTGCCAACTCCAGTGTCTCTTTCAAGCTATGTTTGGGTTCCTGCTGCTGCTGCTTGCAACTCCAGGGTGTGATTCATCCAATTTTTGGGCTCCTGCTGCCAACTCCAGTGTCTCTTTAAAGAAATGTTTGGGCTCCTGCTGCTGCTTGCAACTCCAGGGTGTGATTCATCCAATTTTTGGGCTCCTGCTGCCAACTCCAGCGTCTCTCTCAGCCAATGTTTGGCCTCCTGCTGCTGCTTGCAACTCCAGGGTGTGATTCATCCAATTTTTGGGCTCCTGCTGCCAACTCAAGTGTCTCTTTAAAGCAAGGTTTGGGCTGCTGCTGCTGCGAACTCCAGGGTGTGTCAGTCAATTTTTGGGCTCCTGCTGCTGCCAACTCAAGTGTCTCTTTAAAGCAATGTTTGGGCTGCTGCTGCTTGCAACTCCAGGGTGTGATTCATCCAATTTTTGGGCTCCTGCTGCCAACTCCAGTGTCTCTCTCAGCCAATGTTTGGCCTCCTGCTGCTGCTTGCAACTCCAGGGTGTGATTCATCCAATTTTTGGGCTCCTGCTGCCAACTCCAGTGTCTCTTTCAAGCTATGTTTGGGCTGCTGCTGCTTGCAACTCCAGGGTGTCATTCATCCAATTTTTGGGCTCCTGCTGCCAACTCCAGTGTCTCTTTCAAGCAATGTTTGGGTTCCTGCTGCTGCTGCTTGCAACTCCAGGGTGTCATTCAGCCAATTTTTGGGCTCCTGCTGCAAACTCCAGGATGTGTTTCAGCCAATATTTGGGCTCCTGCTGCTGCCAGCTCCAGGGTGTGTTTTTCAGGCAATATAGGGGCCCCTCATAGTGATGCCACCTCAACTCTCTGTAATTGTGCCGCTCTGCGATTCTAATAGCGATGCCTCTGATCTGCACGTCCTAATTATTTACAGTATTATTTCAGTAACCCAGCACGCATCCTATGCATGTTACAGCAAGGCAGAATGGTTTACAACCCTATTGAGGCTCTAGGAAGCTCAGAAATAGCCATTTTTAATAGCGATTCGTCGCGAATAAATTCGGGTCGAAACGATTTTTGTCGGAAAATTCGTCGAATCAGTCGAAACGAATTTTTCAAAAGTTCGCTCATCTCTAGTGGTTACATTGCATCTTGCAAACTTTTGTTGGGTACTTGGGTGGTTCCTTACAGGGTTTCATAGTTTGATCAGTATTTTTGTTTGCAATATTTTTTCTTCACTTTAGCACTTGTCACTTTATCTTAGGGTCACCTAGTACACTTATGCTCATAGGTAGTGTGTTAGTTGATATTTGGGGCACATATTATTAGTAGAGGTAGCATTCATTGAATTATATAACCCAATATAGTTGCTGGTATATCTTACCACAGTCTCCACAATGGGGTCCTGGTAGTAGTGGATTTATTTTTTTGGTTTGACGTGCACAGTGTATATAAATACATTTTTCTTTATATTGTACCGCCCATACCTGGTTTTATTTTTAATATATGGCATTTATATGAATTACTGTTGTATTATTGTAGATAATGTGAAATATTGTTGGATAATGTTGTAAATAGTCTGTAATTTATGCAGGAGACCATTGATTTTTGTTTTTAAGTAGTCTTGTGTGTTTTGTGGCTTTTAATTCATGATGGAATCAATTAAATAAATTATTCTATTAGTCTTATTGTACCCGCTGGTGTGCCCATCAATTGATATGAATTCTATGTATTTTTTTCTCGCACAGCAATACTCATCGCTTTCTCAATCTATCGATGGCATGCCGAGCTGAGGGGATCCTGCGGTCCATTCAGAAACACTGGGCAGACCTGTCATCATTTTGCACCATCCCACCAATTGATTCTTTTTGTTTTTTTTTATTTTTCCTGCTTTTCCCTTGCATGCAGTCTAAGTTTTGTGTCTACACATTTGCAGTCATACCCCTCGATTCAAAGAGCAAAAGTTAATTGATTTCGTATCGAGAATCGTAAGTTTGGGTGGGTGTTTGTCATTTTTTCTTGTTTTTTTGCCCATTTCGTATTCGCACGATCGTTCGCGCATAGACGTATATGAACATACGCATTTCGTACGAGAATCGTATATTTTGCGTTAGTTCGTGTGTTTTTCCCGTCCAAATCGTATTATTTGCGTCCGATCCTATTTTTTACGTCCTTCACATGGGCTTGCGACCAATTCAGAGAGGTGATTGCTAATTGTTTTGAAGCCCATTAAAGAGCTGCTTTACGAAATGTTTGCCGGCAGCTATTTGGCCTCGGGAGTAGGATGGAGAGGAGCGAGTTTGTGGCACATCAAGGGCTTATGCTTTTTGGCATTGAGTTGATCGAGATGTCTGAGAGCAGATTGCCCCTGCGTCGTCGCATGAACATCGATAGCATGAATGATGTTGAGCTGTTCGAGCTGACCAGGCTTAATCGCGCTTCCCTCCATAAATTATATAGTGAGCTGCGGCCATGGTTAGCCCGCACCACAAGGAAGGGGCATGCAATTTCAGGTATGACCAAGATGCTTGGCTGCCTGCAATTTTTGGCGAACGGCTCGTTCCAGAGGCTGGGTGCCCTCTCCGTGGGGATGTCACAGCCTACGCTGAGCCACGCACTATCTAAATTTTTGGAAGGCATGGCTGCCATAACTCCAAAATATATTTATTTTCCGGATGATATGGCAGCCAGAAACGCCATTAAGCTTGGGTTTTATAATGTGGCCGACATGCCCAACGTTATTGGTGCTATTGACTGCACACATGTGGCACTCGTACCTAGGGCTGCCGACGAGTATATATATAGGTATTGAGATTGGTTATTATGTTGGCCAACGTGTAATGTAACCTGTTTTCCTTTGCGGCAGCATATTTGTTTATCCCTCATTTGTGTAGCTGCTTTATCTAGGCTTTTCATTAGTCTTTCCCAATAGAGTGCAGACATGTATTTTTTTTTTTTTTTTTCAAATATCAATTACCCTTTTTGTATGTTTTTGCCTTAAGGAATCGAAAAATGGGACACTCCCTTAATGTCCAGGCCGTGGTTGGTCCGGACATGCGTTTTATGAGTGTCCTTGCCGGCTACCCAGGATCGTCGCACGACTCGTATATCCTCAGGCGATCTGGGTTGTTTCGGAGATTTGAGGCAGGTGAATTTTCGGGTGCATGGCTGCTTGGTAAGTGTGTCCTATTTGTGTGCTATTAAATGTGGGATTAATCTTGTATTTGTTGATATGTTTGTATTTGAATTATTTACATAAGCCAGAAACTGCCTTTTTGTTGGGTCATATATTATGAACTCCCAAAAAAAATGCTTGGCTCGCTTTGTCCTTCAGAATGTTTTCCCTTTAGTTAGGATGTCTGTAAGTTCCATGTCCCTAAATATATTGGTTGGGAGTTTATACCCAAGAATCTGTGAGCTTTTGCTCCTTTTGTAGTATTGGTCTTTAAATGTCAAAGTGGACTTAAACTGCATACATTGTAGTTTTCATATAAATGTGGATAGCCCCTCAGCAGCATCCTAATTGTAACATGTCAGAAACCTCAAAATATATTTAAATTCCAACTACCCTTGGCCGTGCAGATGTTTGTTAATTAATTGGTATATTGAAGTGCCATTTTTAATTATGTACTACATTAGTGGCAATATTTATTTTGCTAATGTGCCCTGGGTGTTTTTTTTGGCCCTTTACCTTACATCATTATGATATATGTAAAATTCTTTGTGTTTGTTGTGTTGCCTTTTTAATTTTGATTACATTTAATTGTCTGTTTAAGGTGATTCCGGGTACCCACTTCTACCCTGGCTCATGACGCCTGTGCTGCGGCCCCAGGATGCCTCTCAGGAAGCGTACAACCGTGCGCACCGCAAGACCAGGGCTGTTGTGGAGAGGGCCTTTGGGCTGTTGAAGACACGTTTTCGTTGCTTGGACCATACTGGGGGCGCCCTGCAATATGATCCCAAGAAAGTGATCGACATAATCATGGCATGTGCTGTTTTGCACAATTTTGCGATACTGGAACGTGTCCCACGTTATGTGGATAGCCTGCCCTCTACAGCCCTAGAGGATGATGTAGAGAATTTTGTTGGGCCACCCAGTGAGTCTGCCCAATCAGTTAGAGCAAACTTGATCTTGCAGCATTTTAGTTAATTTTATTTCGTGTCTCAACATTCTGTGTGTCTGTGTTATCCTTTTTGTTAAATATGTTGTTTTGCCGTAATGTGGCATTACCTCAAAGTAAAACATTTTTACCTTAATTGTTGCCTAATGTATTTCATGTAGTTTCCTTAGCTTGATATTTGCATTGTTACACCTCTTAAAACCAAAATTATCTGGTTTAGCCCAAGCTGTTTAAAATGTGTTCCCACTAAAAACGCCACAAGTATTGTAAGTGAGAATATTTTTTTACTTAGAAAAGTAAAAATTATTGTGCTTAACAGAAAACATTCCACATACATCTGTGGTTACAAATGGATGACATAACAAAAAAAACATCGAGCACATCTACACCTGGAAGTGAGTGGCACAACCAAACAAGGACACCCAGTCCAAAGGCCAGCCTAGTCCAGTCATTAATATTGCCTGTGCCCAGGGATATTTGGGCATGGCCATAATGTCACACAAACATGTCTGCAAACAGGAGGAGCACCAACCAAATACATATTTAAAGCCATAAGTGGCCAGATACACTCCACATAGACCTATGGCATTGGCTAGTGGCCTTAAGCATTACTCTAAGGAGCTATATGGGAGCAAATACAAAACACAACCTGCATGAGCAACACAAAATGGATTGTTTGAAACCTCAAAGGACAAGTAAATACAGTGGGGGTTAAGAGAAAAGATGTCCCACACACCCATGGCTTAATAGGGTGGCTGCCCATAATACCCAGGTGGAGGTCCAGGTGGAGGTCCATGTGAATGGGACCTAGCCTGGGCCATGGCAGCATTGTGAATTTGAAACTGCTCCACAATGTTTCTCTGCATATTGGTCATCTCAGCCATGGCTGACTGGATGCCATTACTTGCAGTGACCACGTTGCTGTTGAGGGTACGCAACTCCGCGAGGATGCCCTGTAAACTGGTATTGATGGTGACCATGTCGGCATGCCTTTCCTCACGCTCTGTAACGAGCTGTGCCTCATAAGAGTCCCTTTCTTGGGTCCATAATTGAAGCAGGGCACTCTGCCTCCCCTGGGAAATTGTGGGGCGGCGTAATGGAGTCCGCCGCACAATTACCCTGGCTCTTGGGCGTGCCCTGCCGCGTGGTGTCGTCCCCTCAACAGCAACAGGCCTGCTTTGCAAATCCTCAGCAGCAGAGTGAACACTGGGGACTGTTGTGTCAGTCTCCCCATGTGCATGCACAATGGATGGAGATTCACTCTGCTGCTGAGGATTGGCCAGAGAAACATTATGGAGCAGTTCCAAATTGGGACCCAGGGGGAGGTCATCCGACGTGCCCTGCATGGAGACATCATCATCTTCCTCCATTTCCTGGATCTCTTCCACGAGTGTGCGGGTCTGTAGGGACATATAAAAAAAAAAGTGTAAGTTGGCGTCCAAATTTGGGATTCCCACAGTTTAACACATTCTTAAGCACTTGGTAGTATTTATGGTACTAAATTAACTTACCGGAAATCTCGGATCTGGGCTCCTATGCTGTACGGACCTGGTAGGCATAACCAAACTGGGGGGTGAGTTTACCCTTGCTGAGGGATCATGCTGGGCTGAAGAAGAGAAAAACAAACAAGGTAAACACACACATAACCATTTTTTGGATAGGTAATCAAATAAACCACTATTTGTAATATTAAGCAACTCTAGAGCAATGGGGACATTTGTTAAAAGACACGCAAGTTTAGATAGGTGCAATGGCTCGCGAAAACTGCTAACTGACCTCAGTTCTAAGTCAGGAAGTGTACCCAGTCAGCATACAACTTGCAATGCACATTTTTGGATTTAGACTACCATTCGCTAGGTCCGGGGTACTCAAACAATTCTTGTAAAGGTCCATTTAAAGGTATGTGGTGAGAGGTGAATGTCTGGCCATGGGGCTGACGCAGGGGGTGTCTAGTTAGAAATAAACACACTGGTGGAGGGGCTTGAGATTTCAAAGTGCAAACTAATAAAGGCTGCTTGCCCTTGCTGGGCTGGATGGGGCAGAGCTGAGGGGACAGGGATTGGATGGCTAAAGGGGGGAGTTCACGAATTGATGGTGATGGGATGGATGGAGCAAATCTGTTACAAATGTATGGGGCTTATGTGGGGGGGGGGCATGGGGGGTCTGTGGCAGATGGGGCAGAGCAGGGGCAGCGGGACACGATTGTGCCAAGAGAAAGATGTACCAAGTTACTGTGTACCTTGCAATGCCACTTCCTGTGCAGTACTTCATATTGCAATGCTATGTTTCAGGGAGCCATGACATTGGTCAGGAGAACAACCACTACATCGCCGATCAAGGGGTCCTAAATGTGTGATTCACAGGGACCATTAGAGGACACAAACAGGCACAGTAGTGCGAGGCCAAGCAAGGCAAACCATAGGGCCATCCCGTCATCTTGTTACTAGTGAACTTTAGATTATTTAGCAAACAGGCAAACATGCAGATTTAACCCTTTAACCGCCAGCCTACCTTGAGATTTTGTCACCCTTTGTTGCCAGACCATTTTGCACTATTTTGCGCTCCCCTTGTTCAACTGTGATTTTTGAGGGGATTTCCAGGGATTTCCCAGGAAAATGATATATTGTTTTTTTCAGCATAGTCTGGGCTTTAACATGAAATGTCTTGTTTGTCATTTGTTAGGTGTATTCTTAATATTTTTGGGTGAAATATGTGCAAAAAAAAAAAAAAAAAAAAAATTTTTACATATTGTAGTTTTTTTTGGAATAAAAAATGTAAGTTTGTCAATAAAATCTTATTGCGTGTGAAATCCCAATTTCTCCCGGTTACAGCGGTACCACATATGTATAGGTAGACACCCTTTCCTGCCCAGGAGACTCCCCCAAACTGAAACAGCGCTTTAGGAGATTTTCAGATAAAATACAACTATGCTATGCAATATGCGCACCTTGCGGTTTTTCCAGAAAAACAACCCTTTACATTTAAAATACCCCCAACAAACTATATATTCTCTGGAAGTACACACCTCAGGCTTTCTAGGCGTACCAGGCTTGTGGATGTGGCCATAGTTTTCTGGAAGTAATCCCTCAACGTAATCTTTGGTTGCAAAGAGTTTCCCTAAAAAAAGGATAAAAAAGCAGAATCAAAGCCACATTTTCCTAAAAAAACTATATACAAACAAGAAAAATCAAGTTTAATCTGAAAAAGCAACATCTCCCGAACAGAACGATACCCAACATGCATAGGTTCTGTCAAGGGAAGAGTTGCCAAACACCCCAAAGTAAAGCATGTGCGTAACGGTAATTTTACTTGAAAATTTCAGCTCTGCAGACAAAGTGCGCACCTTGCGATTTTTCAACCAAAACAACCCTTTACATTTGGAATATCCCCCATAAACCATATATTCCCTGAAAGTACACACGTTAAGCTTTCTAAGGGTACCCAGCTTGCTGTAGTGGGCTCATCTTTCTGGAATTAATTCCTCAAAGAATTCTTTGGTTGCGCAGGGTTTCCCTAAAAAATTTATAAAAAAGCTGAATAAAAAACACCTTTTCCTAAAATATAAATATGCAAACCAGAAAAAACAAGCTAAGTCTGAAAGCGCAAGGTCCCCCGAACAGAACAATACCCAACATGCATAGGTACTATTAACCCTTTTAATTGCCAGCCTACTTGAGATTTTGTCACCCTCTGTTGACAGGCCATTTTTCCCCATTTTGCGTCATGTTTTGCGACATGTTTTGCGCCATTTTTGCTGGAACTTTCAGAAAAATTATATATTTTTTTTTTTGCAGCAGAGTTTAGACTTTAACATGAAATGTCTTGTTTGTAATTTTTTTTTTTTTTTTACAATATTATTAAGTGAAAAAAAAAATAAATAAATAAAATTTTTTTTTTAGAAAATTGACTCCTTTATTTTAAATAAAAAATGTATTTTATTAAGGAAAATCATATTGCATGTGAAAGCCCCATTTCTACCGATTAGAACGGTACCACATATTTATCGGTAGCCCCCCGTTCCTGCCCAGGAGACCCCCCCTAACTGAAACAAGTATTTTATAACATTCACAAAAAAAAACACAAAAACCATCCACACTACAAAGGGTTAAATCGAGAAAAAAAATGACATAGGGTCCCCCCTCCCAGGGGAGGGAGACCCCATTTTTTTTTTTGATTTTTAAGGGTTAAAAACCCTTAAAAATCAAAAAAAAAAATGACGTGGGGTCCCCCTTACCCACAGTAACCAGCCCGGGACCAGCTATGGGGGCTTGTAGGCACAGAGTGGGGGGGCCAGCTTTTGTGGCCCCCCCACCCTGCAGCCTACGAGCCCACATAGCCCATGTGGGCCCGGGCTCTTCTGCCCCCCCCCTGGCCTTTGGGGAGGCAGGTAATGGGGGTGCCGGGGGTTAATGGCAAGCCACCCGCTAGCGCAGGTGGCTTGCCATCCCCCCAGCCTTGTGAACTGGTATAGGGGTCATGGACCCCTTACCAGTTCACAAGAGGTTAAAAGTAAAAAATGACACAGACACACAAAAGAGAAAAAATATTTTATTAATTTTTTTTTTTTTTTTTTTTACACTGTACTCACCTCCCATCCATCCTGGAGCACTCTGTCCCTCGGCGATCACTGGCTTCTGCTCACTTGCTAGAAGCCTTTTATAGCTGCTGGATGACAGAACACAAAGGGTTAATCAAAAAAAAAATGACATAGGGTCCCCCCTCCCAGGGGGGGTGGACCCCATTTTTTTTTTGATTTTTAAGGGTTAAAAACCCTTAAAAATCAAAAAAAAAATTGACGTGGGGTCCCCCTTACCCACAGTAACCAGCCCGGGACCAGCTATGGGGGCTTGTAGGCACAGAGTGGGGGGGCCAGCTTATGTGGCCCCCCCACCCTGCAGCCTACGAGCCCACATAGCCCATGTGGGCCCGGGCTCTTCTGCCCCCCCCTGGCCTTTGGGGAGGCAGGTAATGGGGGTGCCAGGGGTTAATGGCAAGCCACCCGCTAGCGCAGGTGGCTTGCCATCTCCCCAGCCTTGTGAACTGGTATAAGGGGTCACATGGACCCCTTACCAGTTCACAAAGGGTTAAATGGTAAAAAATAAAAGACTAGACACGTTTTTTAAAAAAGTTTATTAAAAAAAAAAAAAAACTTTTACTTTACTCACCTCCGATCTTCATCTTCTGTGTCCCGCGGCGATCTGCTGTCAGTGACGGCTGGGCAGAGAAGGGGGGAGGCAGGCGATCGGAGGATCGCCTACCTCCCTCCTTCCCCGCCCAGCCGTCACCGGCATCTGAGAGACGAACTGCCGGGTGCCCCGATGACACCCGGCGGTGACGTCATCTGGCCCCGCCCCGTGACGTCACCAAGATGGCGGCCGCCATCGGAAGGAAGCAAGGGAGGAGGGCTGTTATGCCCCCTCCAGAAGACAGAAGAGCGGGGGGGGGATCGGAGCCCCCCCCCGTGAAGAGGAGAGCCTGCGGGAGCCGGCGGGGACAAAGGTAGGTGACTGTTTTTTTTTTTTTTTTTTTTTTTTTTTTACAGTAAACCGGGCGGCTGCTGAAACGGGGGGGGGGGGCACCCTGTTCCGGGCCCTCCCCTGCAGCCGGAGGAGCCCCGATGGGCGATCGGAGCCCCTCTGGCTGAAGAGGAGACCCGACCGGATCGAACGAGGGGTCAGGTAAGTGTCTTTTATTTTTACTTTTTTTTTTTTTACTGGGGAAAGTCAGGCACGTAAATTTTACGTGGCTGGCGTTTAACTGTTGGAGAGGCAGCCACGTAAAATTTACGTGGCTGGCGTTTAAAGGGTTAAGCGTACTCACCGTGGGTACGGGTCGGTGAGTCTGTGTCCCTTAGACCAGCATGTCCACCGACCGCGACCGGATGGAGAAGTCCCAGCACAATCTCCTCAGCAGGGGTAAACTCCAATTTTGAAGGAAAGCCACCTCCAGTTTTCAGGCTGAAAAGAGAAAATCGTTTGGTACTCAGAAAAGGTGCATACAGTACATCCTAAACATTATATTTGGAGACATCATTTATTTACCTGTAATTATGCCTTTTAATTTCTTTTTGCCGTACAGCATACTTCAGATCAGAGATTTTCTTCTGAATTTGGGACACATCTTTCCTCTCTTCCCCCGCTGCATTTACTTGTTGTAGGATGGTTTCAAACAATTCCATCTTGCGCTGCTTTGTGGTGTGTTTTGATTTGCTCCCATAGAGCTCGTCATAGTATAATGTAAGGCCACTAGCCAATGCCATATTTTGGTCATGGGAGAATCTCCCACTCAACTGGCCGCGGCGCAATGTGCGGCCAGATGGTTGGCTTGGCTGCTCCTCCATGTGTGCAGACACATGTGGTGACATTATGGCCTGGGGCTGGGTAGGGGAATGGCCGGATTGTTGGCTTCCCAATGACTGGACTGGACTGGCCAAGGGACTGGGTGTTCTTGCGTGGCTGGCCACCGAACTTCCAGGTGTAGATGTGGTCATGGTGGAAATTCTGGGCCCTCTTGGGGGGCTATGTTCCCGGCTGGTGCCAGGTCGGGGGCTCTGTTCCCGGCTGGTGGCAGGTCGTGGGCTTCTGGCCCTGCTGCGGGCCCTGGCTGGGCTTCTGGCCCTGGATGGGGTTCGGCGGGCCCTGGCTGGGCTTCTGGCCCTGGATGGGGTTCTTCGGGCCCTGGCTGGGCTTCTGGCCCTGGATGGGGTTCTGCGGGCCCTGGCTGGGCTTCTGGCCCTGGATGGGGTTCTTCGGGCCCTGGCTGGGCTTCTGGCCCTGGATGGGGTTCTGCGGGCCCTGTTTGGGCTTCTGGCCCTGGATGGGGTTCTTCGGGCCCTGGCTGGGCTTCTGGCCCTGGATGGGGTTCTGCGGGCCCTGGCTGGGCTTCTGGCCCTGGATGGGGTTCTGCGGGCCCTGGCTGGGCTTCTGGCCCTGGATGGGGTTCTGCGGGCCCTGGCTGGGCTTCTGGCCCTGGATGGGGTTCTGCGGGCCCTGGCTGGGCTTCTGGCCCTGGATGGGGTTCGGCGGGCCCTGGCTGGGCTTCTGGCCCTGGATGGGGTTCTTCGGGCCCTGGCTGGGCTTCTGGCCCTGGATGGGGTTCGGCGGGCCCTGGCTGGGCTTCTGGCCCTGGATGGGGTTCTGCGGGCCCTGGCTGGGCTTCTGGCCCTGGATGGGGTTCTGCGGGCCCTGGCTGGGCTTCTGGCCCTGGATGGGGTTCTGCGGGCCCTGGCTGGGCTTCTGGCCCTGGATGGGGTTCTGCGGGCCCTGGCTGGGCTTCTGGCCCTGGATGGGGTTCTGCGGGCCCTGGCTGGGCTTCTGGCCCTGGATGGGGTTCTTCGGGCCCTGGCTGGGCTTCTGGCCCTGGATGGGGTTCGGGCCCTGGCTGGGCTTCTGGCCCTGGATGGGGTTCGGGCCCTGGCTGGGCTTCTGGCCCTGGATGGGGTTCGGGACCTGCTGCGGGGCCTGGGTTGCCGAACTGCCCTACTTGAACCCATGGCCGGTGTGGGCTCCCTTGTGCGGCCTCTTCTGGGGGCAGAGGTGGTGGGTGCTGCTGTTGCCTGCTTTTTGGCTGCAGGGGCACGTGGCTTGGGGCCCCTTTTTTGGGTTCCAGAGGGTCCAGTGTCCCTTGGTGGGGCAGAGGTAGTAGTCTTGGCTCTCAGCTTTATCCTACCTTGCTGGGACCTGGTTGTTGGGCCCTCCGCGGTCTGGCTTTGCTGGGGTCGCTTGGAGATTGCCTTTTTAGGTGCCATCTTCCACAAATGCTCAAAGAGAATGAGCTTTGGGTGCAGGGACCTTTAAATAATGAGCCCAGCGTGTGACGCCTATGCGCACGACTACGCGCTCGTACGAACGTACGTTCGAGCGGAACCAGGAAACCGCTGGGGTTTCACTTATCTGCTGCCTTGAAGAAGCATAAAGATGGCGCCCACTATCTTCACCCGTCAACAGGAAGAGATCCTCATGCTGGTAAGTGGCTGCCTGTGCATTTTAATCTAATAGTCAATGATGGCCTAAATGTAAATGATGCGTTTGGAACTAGTTTGGGGTCTTTTAATGTTTACTAACTGGCTCCTCACACTTCATCCTCAAGGGCCGAGCCTGGCCACGTTTTCACCTGTCTATGCTGATGTCCTAATTAGGGCAATTGCTCTGGCTTAGCAACAGTTAATTAACCTGTGGAGTAGCGGGGCTAGCTGGCAAACCTGGCCTGTCTCGGACCTTGATGCGGATGTTTGAGGAACACTGTTTTCCTAAGCCATAAAAACACAACGGGAAGCCACACACGTGGTCCAAAAGCCTAAGCATAAGCCTACATCTTGGATGTTTAAACCATCCTAACATGCCATAGATGCAGGTGGCCTGATTCTTGATGTTGGCTATTATCTGTATGTACATGGTGTGTGATACATATAACATAAGACCAGACTCTCATTCACAGTCAACGTCCTCTTTAAGGCACTCCCCAAAAATGGCTGCCACTCTAAATGTGTGTGTTAATGACATGAAATTCTCAACTTGTGATGCAACACATATGGGTCTGTGTGTAAAAGTAAAAGCTCTGTGTCCATTATGTTTTTCAGATCATGCTTCAGCGCCGGTATGACTTTGCGCCCAATGTGTGCGAGAAAAGGGACATCGCCCGGGAGATCATCGCGGAGATACACCGTGTCACCAGCACCACCTTCACTCACACCCAGATAATGCAGCATTGGTCGGACCTGAAACGTCTGCACATGCCCCGGGTGCGGAGGTTTTTTGGAATCCATTTCCCAAGTAAGTACAAAGCAATTGCATGGTATATGTTCCAAATGTATAAGTTATGCCTTTATTTATAATGACTTTTCTTTGGTAGTGTTGGAAATGGATTTCAGAATTCGCCGCACCCGGAGGCGTACAGGCCGACCAGTGCTGCATGAGTCTGCATCTGTGAGTGAAGGTGGTGGATCTCCCGGGCGACGGACCTACCCCTCCTCTGTGGCCTCCTCAGACCAGCCCCTGGACCTTACCACAGAGGAGGGGCCCAACCGCGTGGGCGTGGAGTCATACCTGGCCAGGCATGGGGAAGGCTCTGGTATGTCACTCTTCATGTATAGGCACAAAGATATACATGGCAGGCCAAAAACTAAGTTATCCTTTATTATGTATTTGTAGAAGCTTCTGGTGCGGGTGAGATAGTGGAGGAGGAGGCAGCAGAGATGCTGGAAGTCGATCCTGGCGAAGGTGAGTGATGTCAGCCAGACTGGGAGCCAGATATGTTGGGAATAGTGACTCTATACAAGTACTAACCAAATGTCACATGTTTCTCCAGGGACTTCTTCACAGCATAGCCAGGACCAAGGGCAGCCTGTTGGCCCCAACCAGCCATCTGTCGGCCACCAACTCCGTAAGTCTCCATGCCATTATTCATATTAATGTTTGGTTAGCTAATAACACACACATAACTAAAGGCGTAGCCAATGTGTAGTTCACACTTTCATGTGGGCACTTCGTTAGCTTAAAGAGGACCCTAACTTGTATTAAGAACATAAGAATTAGCCAACACACTGTACCTACAGATTAGAAACATGGAAAAACACCCTTCAGCCATCTAATGCATGTTATTAGACTGAACAAAACCAATATTGCGGAATATGGAATGCGCAATATTTACAGGCAGCATGGGATACAGATTGAAAAAAGGAAGGTGCTGCCATGCATTGTGGGAGTGATGACCTTTCCCTCAACCCAGCTATGCTCTGGAATCCCAACGCACCACTGTAACCTACTCCCCTGTACTTTATCCAACTCTCCACTCCTCATTAAGTGTTATGCTTCAGAGTCCAGATGGCGGCGCTGTAATCAAAAAACATCCCAAATTTACTTTGATCTGGTGCAGAATCATTTGGGAATAGTTATTGGTTTTCATTAAATAATGTGGAAGGTCCGCTTTAAGGAGTTTAAAGACTTACCTGTGGGAAATGCATTAACTTTATCCCTTGGAAGAATGACATATGTCATGCATTTACATGTATTTGATTAACCCCAAATCTATTTCCAGCATACAAACCGGTCTGGGACTCCTATTTATGTTTAATTCTCTATTGGTTACAGGGATGATCCCAAAAACATTGGCTGGGAAAAAAAAAAGAATAAAGGAGTTGGTGGCCGAGCTGCTGGCCATACAGGCGACGTTGGGGCCAACAGATGAAGAAGAGGAGGAGGATTAGTGCCCTTGGTCCTGGCTACTTTTGTTAAAATTTTAAAAAAGTTTATAATTGTTAAAAAATTTTTAAAGTTTTTGGTTTTAAAAAAAAAAAACAATTTTATCTCTGTTTTTAAGGAAACAAAAAAAAAATTTTAATATGTTTGTAAAAAAAAAAGGGGTTTTAAACAAAACACCCCAATAAAAAAATTATGTTGAAACCAAAAATATCCCAAAAAAAAAAATTAATTTAAATAAATTATATTTTAAGACTTCATAAATGTGTCTTTTCTAATATGCGCAAACAAAAACAATTACACAAACAAGAAAAAACACGCTTAGAAACATATAGACATATGTACATTATGTGGTTTGGGTAAGTTTTAGGGTCGTCAACATGAAGAAGGATGCAAGCGCCAAGGGGTTTAGGTAAGTTTGAGGGACCGAGAAATGAAGAAGGATGCAAGCGCCAAGGGGTTTAGGTAAGTTTGAGGGACCGAGAAATGAAGTTGGATGCAAGCGCTAAGGGGTTTAGGTAAGTTTGAGGGACCGAGAAATGAAGTTGGATGCAAGCGCTAAGGGGTTTAGGTAAGTTTGAGGGACCGAGAAATGAAGTTGGATGCAGCCGCTAAGGGGTTTAGGTAAGTTTGAGGGACCGAGAAATGAAGTTGGATGCAAGCGCTAAGGGGTTTAGGTAAGTTTTAGGGACCGAGAAATGAAGTTGGATCCAAGCGCTAAGGGGTTTAGGTAAGTTTTAGGGACCGAGAAATGAAGTTGGATGCAGGCGCTAAGGGGTTTAGGTAAGTTTTAGGGACCGAGAAATGAAGAAGGATGCAAGCGCCAAGGGGTTTAGGTAAGTTTGAGGGACCGAGAAATGAAGTTGGATGCAAGCGCTAAGGGGTTTAGGTAAGTTTTAGGGACCGAGAAATGAAGTTGGATGCAGGCGCTAAGGGGTTTAGGTAAGTTTGAGGGACCGAGAAATGAAGTTGGATGCAAGCGCTAAGGGGTTTAGGTAAGTTTGAGGGACCGAGAAATGAAGTTGGATGCAAGCGCTAAGGGATTTAGGTAAGTTTGAGGGACCGAGAAATGAAGTTGGATGCAAGCGCTAAGGGGTTTAGGTAAGTTTGAGGGACCGAGAAATGAAGTTGGATGCAAGCGCTAAGGGGTTTAGGTAAGTTTGAGGGACCGAGAAATGAAGTTGGATGCAGCCGCTAAGGGGTTTAGGTAAGTTTGAGGGACCGAGAAATGAAGTTGGATGCAAGCGCTAAGGGGTTTAGGTAAGTTTTAGGGACCGAGAAATGAAGTTGGATGCAAGCGCTAAGGGGTTTAGGTACGTTTTAGGGACCGAGAAATGAAGTTGGATGCAGGCGCTAAGGGGTTTAGGTAAGTTTTAGAGACCGAGAAATGAAGTTGGATGCAAGCGCTAAGGGGTTTAGGTAAGTTTGAGGGACCGAGAAATGAAGTTGGATGCAGCCGCTAAAGGGTTTAGGTAAGTTTGAGGGACCGAGAAATGAAGTTGGATGCAAGCGCTAAGGGGTTTAGGTAAGTTTGAGGGACCGAGAAATGAAGTTGGATGCAGCCGCTAAGGGTTTTAGGTAAGTTTTAGGGACCGAGAAATGAAGTTGGATGCAGGCGCTAAGGGGTTTAGGTAAGTTTCAGGGACCGAGAAATGAAGTTGGATGCAGGCGCTAAGGGGTTTAGGTAAGTTTTAGGGACCGAGAAATGAAGTTGGATGCAAGCGCTAAGGGGTTTAGGTAAGTTTTAGGGACCGAGAAATGAAGTTGGATGCAGGCGCTAAGGGGTTTAGGTAAGTTTTAGGGACCGAGAAATGAAGTTGGATGCAGGCGCTAAGGGGTTTAGGTAAGTTTTAGGGACCGAGAAATGAAGTTGGATGCAGGGGCTAAGGGGTTTAGGTAAGTTTTAGGGACCGAGAAATGAAGTTGGATGCAAGCGCTAAGGGGTTTAGGTAAGTTTTAGGGACCGAGAAATGAAGTTGGATGCAAGCGCTAAGGGGTTTAGGTAAGTTTTAGGGACCGAGAAATGAAGTTGGATGCAGCCGCTAAGGGTTTTAGGTAAGTTTTAGGGACCGAGAAATGAAGTTGGATGCAGGCGCTAAGGGGTTTAGGTAAGTTTTAGGGACCGAGAAATGAAGTTGGATGCAGGCGCTAAGGGGTTTAGGTAAGTTTTAGGGACCGAGAAATGAAGTTGGATGCAAGCGCTAAGGGGTTTAGGTAAGTTTTAGGGACCGAGAAATGAAGTTGGATGCAGGCGCTAAGGGGTTTAGGTAAGTTTTAGGGACCGAGAAATGAAGTTGGATGCAGGCGCTAAGGGGTTTAGGTAAGTTTTAGGGACCGAGAAATGAAGTTGGATGCAGTCGCTAAGGGGTTTAGGTAAGTTTCTGGTTGAGGGTGCGCATGCGCAAGATCTTATAAACATACGAACGCACGAATCTAAGAGGCCAAAAACCAATGAAAACCAGAGGCAAACGCAAGTAATTGGAAGAGGTGGACGATGGAAGCAGCAGAAAAAACAGGCTGCCGCCGCAACAGGTGAGCACATGAACGTGATTTTTACGATTGCCAACTGACTGAGGCAAGTTCGGGAGATATCATACGAACGGACGTATATTTTAGGATAGAAACGTATTTGCTTATTGAATCACTCGCAAGTTCATACGAACGCACGAGCGGACGTGAAAAATAGGATGATCGTGACCCAAATCCAAGCTGTTACATGTTTCTTTGAATCAACCCAATAGTGTACATCCTTTTCTACAACCAGCATCCTTTTTCTATAGTAAGAGTTTAATGCAGAGAGGAAGGTCGGACAGTTTTCTGCTGAGCTTCGCATTATGCCAAAAAAAAGGATTTCTTAGTTATTACTCATAGCTGTGGTCTATAAATGGTAATGTATAAGGTAATGTTTAAAAATGGATAGTGTCCTATCTAAACTCATTATTGCAATAAATCATATTCCGTCAGGGTCATGGTTAAAACAGAATCTGTTCAGACAACATGGAAAGAAACAAACTCCTAACTAATACAAAGATGAAGATCAAGCCGGTATAAATCCCATCAACGACAGATGCCCAGATAAAGAAAACAATGTAAAAAAAGAAGGAACACATACCATAGTAGTCTGCTGCAGCAGTCTGCTGTGATATGTGTTTCTTCTTTTTACTTTGTTATATGCTTTTTTACTTTGTTATATTCTTATTTGTGCTTTTAAATGGAAGCCAGCAACCATTGCCACTATTAAGTGTCCAGATATCTATTTACTTTTTTAATATCATGCTACAGATAAAATAAACAACGCCTCTTCCATTTCTGGTTGTTTTGTGGAAGATACTAAAGAAGTCCCACCCACCTACCCATGAATTGATATACCTGATCATGGGTGTAAGGTCCCCTTCAGAAATCTGTTTTGGGAAGAATGGTCAGTTGCTAATTCAGCCGAAACATCAAAAGATGTGTAAAATATAAGAGCTCTACAGAACCAAGCTCTCCTTTACATAGAGATATTGGGTCCAAGGATCAATAAGGATCATTATAAAGGCCTTTATTAATTAACAATAGAACAAAGCCTAATGTCATGGTCAGGTAGGGAGTTTTGTGGATGTTGCTTGAGCCAATAACATGTGGAATGTTCTTTTATTATTTCACCTAATCTTATAAGGGCTTCTATGAGGCTCAGAAAATGATAAAAAATATAATTGTGTTACGTATTAACTACATGTATACTAAATAGAATCAAATATATCAGGGCTTCTAAGCCTCTCCCCCAGGGCTTTATCCCCCCAAGAACCCCATGACAGACAGAATGTAGACCCCCCCTGCCCAAACACCTTATAATGGGCAGTGTGCAGAATCCCCCCATCAATCACCCCATAACAGGCATCATGCAGATCCCTCATAACAGGTAGTGTGCAGAATCTCCCTCCTCCTTGCTGGAGACAGAAAAGTGGTGTAAACATCACACGGGTTGGTGCATGCACTTTTTTTTTTAATTATTTTTTTGAATGCATAGATGGCCATTGTATGCTTGCACACATAGGAATTTGTCCTCCGCATTTAACCCATCCACGCAGTGAGTTTACACATGCCCGGAGCAGTGGGCTGCCCTAATTAAGGCGCCCGGGGAGCAGTTGGGGGGTTAGGTGCCTTGCTCAAGAGCACTTCAGTCATGTTATTCTGACTCACCAGATGGTAGCAAATGGAATCCTGTAGACAGCTCCACGTTCCTTGTGTGTGTCTGTGCTGGATGTTTTCTTCGCTCCATAGGACTCGGCAGATAGCTCACTCAATTGTTGGATAGACCAGTGATAAGTATTTAAAAGCTTTATTTCGGTACATAATCTTGGTACAGGAGACATGTACTTTCAATGCAGCTGGAAACTTGTGGTAAAATCTATACAGCAACAACAGGTGAAAGAACTATAGCTGAAGAAGGCAGCAGCACGTGTGCACTGCTTGGATTTAAGAGTAAGAATGGTCACCAGGGAGAGGAAGAAGGGAGGAGTTACTTACATCAGAGCAAGACTAAGGGAGCCTGGAGGGGACAAGGGGAATAAAAGGCGCACTACTCAGCCAGTACAAATAAACATTATATTAAACTATTACCCCAGGTAGAATGAAATGTAAGTCGTGGGACATGACACCCGCCTGAAATCTTTAGATTTCAACATAACACAACAACATTATATAAATGTCCATTAATTGTCCAATGGTATACTGGAATGTAAAACCTGTAAGAGAAAAACATGCAATGGCATAACTTTCTTAATTTTAATTTAATTTATCTTAATTTAATTAATCTTAAAGCAGGAAGACAACAATGTTCTTGAAGACTGTTCTTGGCACAAGTCTAGGCACAATGTGGGCTGTTTTCGGAGTTAACTCAACTTACTTTAGAACTAATCCACAGTACAGTTTGCAGTTGGTTCCTAAGAACTTCAAGTAGGTTACTGTGGCAATGGCTTCACCGGATACATCTGAGAAGATGTGGACTTCTTTTTTGACAGCGGTAGAAATAAAGCTGGGAGCATAGCAGTGCGGGACCTGAAGTTGTTCCAATATTTCCAAAGAACTCTTCAATTTCTCCCACCTTTGCTGTTTCTCATGAGGGAGAGGGGTGTTCCAGTCTATGTTCTTTGTAGTAAGCTGTCTCAGCAGTACTTTGCCCTGAATGGCTGCTGGGGCTATAAATCCAAGGGGATCATAGATACTGTTCACAACAGTCAGGACTCCACGTTTGGTGAAAACTTTATCGGAAACTGACACCTGGAGTGTAAAGATATCCTGCTGGATGTCCAATAGCAAGCCTAGGCTGCGTTGCATAGGCAGAATCTCGGAACTAAAGTTGAGGTCATTTAAGTTGACGGCATGATCATCAGAAGGAAAGGCTTTCATCACCTTCTGGCTCTTGGAGATGATCTTGTGAGGTTTGAGGTTTGCCACAGGTAGCATCTCTTGTGATGTGCTGAGGTGGTCAGATGTTTAGAATCATCTTGCATGTGAAAGTTCAGTTTAATAGACTGACAAGCAGCAGAACCAAACTCCTTCTCAACTTCTGGGACTGTCCTTCTAAGTCCATAGGTTGCTACAGCAGGAGAGGGGTTGTTGCTAAAGACAAGTACTTCCATTTTGAAGTCTGTGACTTCCTTGTCAAAGTCTTTGCTGAGTAATGTCTCTCTTGGAGAATGTACAGGTAGGTGTGGTACCAAGCTGTTGGAATTGTCAGGTGTAAATTCTTCATCCATAACTTCGAGGACTTCTTTAACTTCTCTAGTAGGCTCCAACTTGTTGTCATCGCTGGTTGCTCTCAGGTTGTCATCCTGAGGTAGGTTGTTTTGAGGTTCTTGCTGACACTTACTGCTGCTCAGCTTCTCCTTCATGTAGTAATGGTATGAACACGACTCAAGATAGCAGTTGGGACTATTCAGCATGATCTGCGTTTTAATGAAGTGACTGGTGTAGACTTCTTCATTTGTCTATGCAAACATTGCCTACAATGACCCAACCTAGATCAAGCCGTTGAGCAAACGGAGCGCCACCCACTCCATTTATCTGCCAGCGTACCTTGTGCACTTGGAGAATGTCTCTGCCCAGCAGTAGCAAGATCTTGGCATCCTTATCGAGAGGTGGTATTTCATGATCTTTTAACCTCAGGTGCGGGTGATGACCAGCGGCCTCTGGTGTAGGGATCTCATCTCTGTTGGATGGTATCTGGTTGCACTCCAGAAGTGTAGGCAAGGTTAGTTCAATATTTTTTGAACAGGAGCTACCATCAGTCCACTGGCTCTTCTTCCAGAGGTTCAACCCTTCAGGTTGAATAAGTCAAAAAGTTCTGATCTTGCAAACGATCGGTTGCTTTGATCGTCTAAGATGGCATAAACCCTTAAAGTCTTTTCTGGATGGTCTTTAAGGTATACCTTGACAAGACATATTTTTGAGCATGATTTGTCATAAAGGTCTTCACCACAAACCTCTGTACACGAAGCAGATACTGTGGTGGGTCTTGCGGGCTGACTTATATCCTCCCCGCCATGCTGTGACACAGGAGAGGAATCAACAGGTAATACAGGGCTTTGCTCATATTGATGGAGTGCCTGCACATGGTCTTCGCTGTCGCACTCTATGCACTTGATGGGGATTTCACAGTCCCTAGCTATGTGTTCAGTAGATGCACAACATCGAAAACATACCCCAAATTGCTTCAAAAGTTCTATGCGTTCTTTGAGTGGTTTCTTTTTGAAGCCAATACACTTCTTCAGAGGATGTGGCAACTTGTTAATAGGGCACTGACGGTTAGGGTTTTAAATTTTGTTCCCCTGGTTGCCCTTGTCAGAAGATGATGAGGATGTAGGAAAAACGATGGTCTTTTTCACAGACGCTGGACCCCTGCGGTTTCTGTAGTTGGGGTAGAAGCTGTCAAGTGCAGGAGGGGGTGGACCAGGTCCACTAAGTTCATCAAAGGAAAAGCTTGGATCGTTCTTAGTCTCTGCAATGTCTCTGATGAACTCGCAGAAATAGGAGAACGGAGGAAACAATACTCTATATATTTCCTTTTATATCTTGACCCAAGTGTAGCCCACCTTTCTTGCAGGTGGTATGGCAGTTTGGAAACGTGCCCCAGCGTATGCAAACCTCTACCTAGGCAGATGGGAAAAGGAAATTCTGGGCAACGAAGATCTAGAGGAATATACTCAACACATTACAACCTGGCTGAGATATATTGATGATATATTAATCATATGGGAAAGTGATAAAGACACCTTAAATTCATTGAAGCCCTGAACAAAAACACCTGGAATTTAAAGTTTACATTAGAATACAATGAAACAGAAGTCACGTTCCTAGACCTCAAAATTTCCAAACTCCCAGAAGGCACAATCAAAACAATGCACTATAGAAAACCTACGGCCTCTAACAATATTTTGAGGGCCACTAGTGCTCATCCTGAAAGCTTAAAAAGAAGCATACCATACGGCGAATATCTGAGGGTGAAAAGAAACTGCTCCTCGGAAGACGATTATAAAGCCGTGGCCAAGCAAATTCAAGAAAGACTGCTAGCACGGGGCTATTCTAGAAAAACTCTGAAAAAAGCCTATAATAAAACGAAGTCAAGGAATAGAGAGGCAATACTATACACAACAACCAAAAAGAAAAAAGAGACTTTTCCATCATATCCAACTTTAATTCTCACCTATAATCAACAACACCAACAACTAAGAAACATACTTAAATCGCATTGGCATATACTGACCAATGACCCGGAAATAGGTAAATTCATCCCTGAAGAACCAAAGATCACCTATAGAAAAACAAAATCCATCAAGGACAGTATTACACAGAGCCACTATGTCTCAACACCAGTAAGTGAATGCTGTAAGACAAAAGGAACATATAAATGTGGAGGCTGCAAAGTTTGCCAATATATAAAACAAGGCAACAACACTGTACTTCCAACAGGACAGGAAACAAAATCTCGCCACTTTGCCAATTGCAATACAACCGATGTCATTTACCTATTGGAATGTTCCTGTCCCAGGTTTTATATAGGAAAAACCAACCGCAAACTAAGACTAAGGATATATGAACATACCAGAGACATAATAAAGAAGAACATGACTACACCTGTGGGAAGACATTTTGCAGCCTACCACAATAGCTCACTCCAAGGCATACAATTCTCAGTATTAGACCGTATCCACCCACACCCTAGAGGGGGTGATATAGTCCACAAAACTTTGCAAACTGAAACAAAGTGGATCATAAAATGCAAAGCAACTACGTTTCCTGGACTAAACTAAACCTGCAGCTTCGTCCCTTTTCTAAAGAAATGAATCTGTAATAAAAACTCAGTCCGGACTAAAACAAGAAATGAAAATAAAAAGAAAAAACACTTTATGGACCCAAATTCTTTTGGGCCCCCTCTCCATCTATTCAACCAATAAATAGTCTGGGAAAAACTTCCTAGCGAAGGTTTTTCAATCTAGATATTGGATAGAAGATACCTGAAAATCCCAGTACAATAGGCAAATTAAGAACAAATATATCTTTAGGTAAAAGAAAACCCCTGTTTTAATTAGATATAAAATTATCCCACCAATAGAGGGAAAATATGTGTATATGATCTAGATCCCATCCTAGAGAGGAAAGAAGAATATATATATATAAAAAAAGGCCCAAATTAGAAACACAAGGCAACATACCAACATAACCAGCAGCCTGTACTAAAAGACAGGTTCAAGATAGAAATATACACCAAAAGAATATCCCAACCTACAGCCCCCTTAGGAGCTGAGTCTAGATAGAATTCAACTCCAAACTTAATTTTTTAAATATAGATATAAAGATCCATAATACGTCCCTAGTAATACTGAACACAAAAGATCTATCTTAATATAACAGTACCTTCATAGATAGGCAGATGGCTAAACCTTTATTATCATTATTACTTTTTTAAATATGCTTTATAATAATTTCATTTCTTATGTGTTTGGTATTTGAACTGAATTGATTAATTTCCAACTAAGTCATGTGTGTGACAACATCAATATAAGCAGTTGTTATTATATAACATTATAGAAAATACACGAAGTCGAAATGAATTGTAATACACTGTAATTTGTATTTGGATTGGATTACTGAATTGACTAACTTTCAACCATGTTATGTGTATGACAACATTAACATAAGCAGCTGTCATTATGTAACGAAAATACATGAAGTCAAATTGTAACACACTGTATTCACAAACATACCACTGGTATCACAATCAAAATAACTAACAAACATTGACAAATTAACAAATTACTAAAGGAGAAAGGAGGGGGGCGGCACTAGGAGAACGGCAAGCGCAGCTGTATGACAAGCGCCTGCCGCCTGCCTTTCCAGGGAGAAACCACTCGGCAACGCAGAGCACGTCATGTGCCGACGCGCGCCTCCTCCCGTGGCAGAAGTAAAAACAAACAGCGGAGCGCGCGTCTTTGACAGCTGACGCGCGCCTCCCTCCCACCTGTTCCTATAGGTCACCAACAGGACAGGTGACCCGACGGCGAGACCAATAGTTTCACCGCCGCACAAACCGGCCCCCAGTGACGTCACTTCAAAGTTACTATTTAAGCCACTGAGTGCCCTAGACAGCAGCAGCCGCACAGCAGTGACGCACCACCTGCCTGCCGGAAGGACGGGTGCCTCTCTCCGCTCTGTTTCAAGTAAGTGTAATACTATTAGACACTCCTGAGACTCTTTTCAAATAGATCAAACGCTAACTGGGGAATACATTATCCTCTTCTTTTAAAGAAACAGACACGCTGAAAGACGGGAGTTCTCTCCCCAACTGACCATTTCCAAGGTAAAAATTTCATATATTTATAAATGTGATAAAAAGAATTTAATAGAATATATCAGAGGAACTTACCGCCCTCCTCTCTTAAACAGACAGAGTCACCGTAATCTGCATACAACATATAAATGAGGAAATAAAGAAAAAAAGGCTTTATACTACCTAAAAAACCATTACATTGGTAATAAACAATTAATATCTGATAATTACACTTATTTTTGAAACAATCTTTTATTTAGACAAAAATAGAACATTGATACGAGGATACCAGTGGTACTAGTGATTTTTTTGGAATACCAATCATTATAAGGTATGCCATCAATAATGCTACAAATGATTTGAAGCACCATCTATGTGAACATACAAATTAAAATTACTGTATTTACAACAGATGATACATGGCCGATTACACTGAAGAAGCTAATTGCGAAACGCGTATGTAAAAGGCCACCAGACAAATAAATTTCCTCATTCTACCATAATCTGAGAATATAGGATGAAGTTTACTATCAAGTATATGTTTACAAATCAATGATTGGCAATATGTGTAAATATGGTACCATTAGTACTAAATGTGTTGTATGTCTTTGAAAACAAATAAATGAAGTTTTAAACCTATTCTTTACGGTACTGAAAGAAAAGGAAAAAAGAACATAACCGTCAACTTGATGTTATGAGAGGAACTTAAGGGACATCCTCCAAAAAAAAGGGCCTAAACTACCTCAAACACAACAGGTTCCGGTCCAAATGTCCAAAAATAGGGCACTAGGACACAGCACCAGTTTCCCCCAATTCTATATATATATAGAGGTAGATAAGTCCCCATATATAATTAAATACCACACAACAAATCCCACATAAATATACCAGAAAATTGCGCAAGGGGTTAACCCCTTCCCCCCCTTCCTGTTTACCCCACGAGCAGTGTCCAAGTAACTTAGTCCAAGTAAGTAAGGGTCTGCCTTGGCAAGTTGGAGCTCTGACAGCAGGTCACTGAGCTCTAAAAATATCTGATTGTCCTTACCAGATATCTTTGGAAAGGTCTGTAGTCTTTTGAAAAGTGCGTTCTCAATAGCCTCTGGACTGCCAAAGCTTTGCTCAAGTCTTTCCCAAGCAGCAATAAGTCCTGCTCCTGGGTTGTCGGTATGAACAGATCTGAGTCTCTTAATGCATTCGGTGGATTGTGGGCCTAGCCACTTTAAAGGTAAATCAAGCTCCTCAGCTGCCGTAATGCCAAGGTCACTGATTGTTGCTTTAAATGTACATTTCCAAGCTCTGTAGTTCTCAGGTTGGTCATCAAACCTTGTGAGGCTGGTCTTTGTGAGTTCACGGCGGACCATGTATCTGGCGAACTCTGACATGTCTGATTTCTCTGTCTTTAGGCAGGGAATTGCTGGCTAAGAAGTGACAGATGTGGTTAAGTAAGGAGCTGCATGAGCATTTAAATCAGGAACTTAAAGTTCTTAGGCTCGGTTCCATGTACAATTGGAGCTGTGTAGCGTTGAGGTGGTTGATGTCGTGATGGAGCATTGGCTTGAACATGAGTGTCTTTGAAATGTACTCGCTGAGTTATAGGGGCCTGGAGTGCAGGAACATGTGAGAAAAGCTCAGGTTGATAAGTGAGTGGTGCGTTGTACTGACCTTGAAAGCGAGGTGCTGCCACAGGATCTGTCCCCTGCCGCTGTGGAGAAATGTCTCTAATATCAGGAATATTTGTAGCATTCAGGGGCGCACTATTTTGGCTTAGCACATAGTCCCTTGTGTGCTCAAAAGGATCTTCTGATGACACTTCACTTAAACTGACACTGTCTCTTTCAGTATCGCTGATGGCTTGTTCTAAAACCTGCAATCTTTCCATAGCTGTGGCGTGCTTACATTGTTTCTCCATAGCTGCCATTTCTGCATGCTGCCTAGCTGCCTCTGATTCCACCTCTGCCTGCTTACGAGCTGATTCTGCCTCCTTGATGGCTGCCTCTGCCGCCATTTCTGCACGCTTCCTAGCTGTCTCTGCCTCCATCTCTGCCTTTCTTTGTGCAAATATTGCTTGGACTTTAGTAGCTGCTGCATCTGAGCGAGCTTGTACAAGTTGTTGGCTGATTGTTAAATATTTAGACTATCGTGATTTGGATGATCGTTTTGAACCTTTAGAATGACTAGTGGCCTTAGAAATGTGAGAAGCAGTTTCCTGGAGTTGGGCAATTTTTGCTTTAGCATTGGTTTTAATCTCACTAATTAAACAGTCTCTTTCAGAGTTAAGGTGCTGGAAGCTTTCCAACTCTTTTAATGAATGGTCTGAATTAATTCTCTGTAAAGTGACAATATACCTCTGACTTGACTGCATATACTTCTCATGAAGTGTAGAAAGTTGTCTTAGAGCAGCCTCTAATAATGACACATCATTAGTAGTCTGAGTAAAAGTTATTCGATGGGTTAAAATGGCCTCCCATTGCTGGGTGATTTTGGAAAGCTGCACTTGAATCATATTTTCAAGACTTTCCTTTGCTTTAAATTTGGGCTTAACATAGTGTTTTAATCTATAACTGGGCTGTAGGTCTGTATTTTGTGATGACAGCATAAATCTCTGGGCTGCAGAAATGTTTGCAGAAAAAGTAACAATTTGTGAGTTGGCAGGCTGCCCAGAATCCAGGTGCGATGTATGTAACAATTTGCTAGAGACGTTGGCTGGGGAGAATCAGTTGAAATTGATACATTTGGGAGCTGGCTGGTGGAAGGCAGAAATGAATAGCTTTTCTTGCTTCTAGAAACAACGTTGAACTGAGCAAAGTCTAAATCACATTTCATGAATGCACTTCAATAATCTTTCACAGGCACACAAATGAATATAGGTACTTGATATTAGCTCCTATTATACAATTAGCTGTGCTGTGGCTTATCAAGCTGTAATAAGGCTGGTAGCTGAAGACCTATTCTTCTGTGACAAACACATATGATGCTCTGTATAGCTCTGTAGCTAAGCTGCACGTGAGCTGCTGGACAATCTTAACAGATGAAATACAGTTCTTTCCCTAGTCTTACTCACCAGATGGCAGCAAATGGAATCCTGTAGACAGCTCCATGTTCCTTGTGGGTATCTGTGCTGGATATTTTCTTCGCTCCATAGGGTTTGGCAGATAGCTCACTCAATTGTTGGATAGACCAGTGATAAGTATTCAAAAGCTTTATTTCGGTACATAATCTTGGTACAGGAGACATGCACTTTCAATGCAGCTGGGAACTTGTGGTGAAATCTATACAGCAACAACAGGTGAAAGAACTATAGCTGAAGAAGGCAGCAGCACGTGTGCACTGCTTGGATGTAAGAGTAAGAATGGCCACCAGGGAGAGGAAGAAGGGAGGAGCAAGACTAAGGGAGCCTGGAGGGGACAAGGGGAATTAAAGGCACACTGCTCAGCCAGTATAAATAAACATTATATTAAACTATTACCCCTGGTAGAATGAAATGTAAGTCGTGGGACATGACACATGTCCCAGGACCGGGATTCGAACCTCCGGTTACATGTCCGCTCCCTTACCTCTAGGCCACAACTGCCCCTTAGCTGCCACTTGGGGATGCTTGACTAAATGGGTTAAAGTACTTCCAATTTTGGCTCAAAGGGGCGCCAGGGATGGGGCATAGTACTCGTTCAGATAATGAAATTATGGTTACCACAATTCTCCAGAGCAAAGCGGAGACAGTAAAGCATACAATTCTCCTTAAGGGATGCCCCTTCTTTATTAAACACTTCTTTCTGGACACAAGAGCCTTCTTCTCTGAGCATCCACTCCACAGGATCTCCAGCAGCTACACTTCAGGTGTGCATTCCACCCGCACCTTGCCTTCTCACAGGTCAAGCTTAGCCTTGCCACACCATGGATCAGGAACTTAGCTTTACATGGTGGCTTCTCTGCAGGTCTCTATTCCCATGACCTATGGAACTGGAACTCTCTAGAAGTTCCTCAGCTCTTCCTTATATATCATATCCCTCTACTGCCCTCTAATGGCAAAACCTAAGTAATTACACTACACTCCTTATTCCATTTCTTATCCTATGGGGGCATCTAGTGGCCTACCTAAGTATTTACCTCTAAGCTATAATAAATCCTCATTCTAACACAATCCACCTCACCCAGGGTATCCCAGAGCAGCCCCCCATTCTTTGAGGACCCACCTCCCAGGTGCATCCCTAGCCAGGGGACTATCCTGTTACATTGGTAGACACAATTTACCTTCATTTCAGCGACCAGAGTAAAGAGACAGCATGGGAATGGCAGTGCATCAGGTAAGCTGGCAGGCAAATTATTGGAATTTGCCCTCACAGTACTTCTCAGCCCAAATATTAAAGTTAAAAAAAGTAAAAAATTCCTCCCATCCTAGTCCCTGTGGAAACGGTGAGAAATTTGCCATTTAAATGCATCTTAAAATCTATGATTATATGTAGATACCTTATGTACGGGGGGTATCATGCTAAATTGTGTCTGGTGGCTCTAATCAAAGACAGATCAAAGGAGAAATACAATATTAACAAATTTTGTCAGGGATGTAGCAGCAGCCTGCTCATGCTCTGTGGGCAAGCGAACCCAGGAGGTTTCACACAGAGGGGCATCCTTGCATTGTACGTCCATTGCATACTGAATTGTCCGGGGATTGCCAATATGGGTTTCCAATTTTTGCTCCTTGTGGTATCGCAGGTCGCTGCCTCACTATACCTTTAACTAGAGGCGTACCCATTTGTGATTGGCTGGCCTGGGCACGCCCCCAGCTACAGCTGAGCAGGGATACCCCTCATCTTGGAGCAGATGTGCCGCCGAGTGCCATTTCTTTTATTTTTAAACAAAAATTTGCCACTGATCTGACCCTACCTTTGAGGGCCCCCTGGCAGGTGGGGGGGGCCCCATGCATTTGCATGGTTTGTATAGTGCTTAACCCTTTAAATGCCAGCCACATAAAATTTACGTGGTTGCCTCTCCGCCACTAAATTTTACGTGCCTGGCATTCCCCAATCACACTAAAAAAAGTTAAAAAAAAAGTCACTTACCTGACCCCTTGTTTGATCCGGCCGGGTCTCCTCTTCAGCCAGCGGGGCTCCGATCACCGATCGGGGCTCCTCCGGCTGCAGGGGAGGGCCCGGAATAGGGTGCCCCCCCCCCCGTTTCGACAGCTGCCGGGATTGCCTGTTAAAAAAAAATAAAAATAAAAAATGACAGTTACTCACCTCCGCTCCCGCCGACTCTCGCCGCCTCTCCTCTTCATGGGGGGGGGGCTCCGATCACCCCCCCCTGCTCTTCTGTCTTCTGGAGGGGGGCATAACAGCCCTCCCTCCGCCGCAGCTTCTGATGTGTCATCGGGGCACCCGGCAGTTCTCCTGTCAGATTCCGGTGACGGCTGGGCAGAGAAGGAGGGAGGTAGGCGATCTTCCGATCGCCTGCCTCCCCCCTTCTCTGCCCAGCTGTCACCTGCATGAATCAGATCGCCGCGGGACACTGCATCTGAACATCGGAGGTGAGTAAAGTTAAATTTTTTTTTTCTAATAAACTTTTACAAAAACCTGTGCCTGTGTTTATTTTGTATACTGTTAACCCTTTGTGAACTGGTAAGGGGTCCATGTGACCCCTTATACCAGTTCACAGGGCTCGGGGGTCTGGCAAGTCACCTGCGCAATCGGGTGACTTGCCATTAACCCCTGGCCCCCCAAATTACCTGCCTCCCCAAAGCCCAGGGGGGGGCAGAAGAGCCGTGGCCCTAGGCTATGACGGCTTGTAGCCGCAGGGCCAGGGGCCACTAAAGCTGGCCCCTGCACCCTGTTCTACAAGCCCCCATAGCTGGTCACAGGCTGGTTACGCTGGGTAGGGGGGCCTCACGCCATTTTTTGGGGGGATTTTTAAGGGTTTTAACCCTTAAAAATCCCAAAAAAAATGGGGTCCCCCTCCCTTCGAGGGGGGACCCTATGCCATTTTTTTTAATTAACCCTTTGTTACCTGTAACCCAGTAGGTATAAAAGGCTTCCAGCAGCAGCAGGAGAGCAGAAGCCTAAGTGATCAGCGTGGGACACAGGGATGGATGGGAGGTAAGTATTAAAAAAAAATATTAAAAAACATTTATTTTTTTTTAATAAATATATTTTTTAAAAAGTGTGTCTGTGTGTTTTTTTTTACTTTTAACCCTTTGTGAACTGGTAAGGGGTCCATGTGACCCCTATACCAGTTCACAAGGCTCGGGGGTCTGGCAAGTCACCTGCGGCTAGCGGGTGACTTGCCATTAACCTCTGGCCCCCCAAATTACCAGCCTCCCAAAAGCCCAGGGGGGGGGGGGCAGAAGAGCCGTGGCCCTAGGCTATGACGGCTTGTAGCCGCAGGGCCAGGGGCCACTAAAGCTGGCCCCTGCGCCCTGTTCTACAAGCCCCCATAGCTGGTCACAGGCTGGTTACGCTGGGTAGGGGGGACCTCACGCCATTTTTTTTTTTGGACCCTTAAAAATCCCCCCAAAAAATGGGGTCCCCCTCCCTTCGAGGGGGGACCCTATGTCATTTTTTTTTTTAATTAACCCTTTGTTACCTGTAACCCAGCAGGAGAGCAGAAGCCTAAGTGATCAGCGTGGGACACAGGGATGGATGGGAGGTAAGTATTAAAAAAAAAATAATAAAAAAAATATATTTTTGTTAATAAAGTTATTTTGAAAAAAGTGTGTCTGTGTGTTTTTTTTACTTTTAACCCTTTGTGAACTGATAAGGGGTCCATGTGACCCCCTATACCAGTTCACAAGGCTCGGGGGTCTGGCAAGTCACCTGCGGCTAGTGTGTGACTTGCCATTAACCCCTAGACCCCCCATTACCTGCCTCCAAAAAAACCCTAATATTCCCCCAAGAAATGGTGTCCCCCCCCCCCCCCCCTGTGAAGGGGGACCCCACACCAATTTTTTTATTTAAGCCTTTATTATGTGGATAGTAGTTGTATTTTATTTGTAAATGTTATAAAGTGCTCTTCTAAGTTTAGGGGATCTCCTGGACAGGAACGGGGGGCTACCAATACATATGTGGTATCATTGTAATCGGGAGAAATGGGCTTTTACGTGCAATATGGTTTTCTTTAATAAAATAAATGTTTTTGTTAAAATAAAGGAGACAATTTAAAAAAATATATATATTTTTTTTATTTTTTTTACTTATTTACTTAAAAATATATAAAAAAAAGTAGAAAAAATATATATAAAAAAAGTAGAAAAAATACAAACAAGACATTTCATGTTAAAGTCTAAACTCTGCCACAAAAAGAAAATTTGCCATTTTCTTGGAAATTCCTGCAAAAATCACACTTAAGCATGGCGCAAAATGGTGAAAAATTACCTGTCAGCAGAGGGTGACAAAATCTCAAGTAGGCTGGCAGTTAAAAGGCTACAGGTACCTATGCATGTTGGGTATTGTTCTGCTCGGTAGACCTTGCGCTTTCAGATTTAGCTTGTTTTTTCTTATTTGCATATTGATATTTTAGGAAAAGGTGTTATTTATTCTGCTTTTTTATACAATTTTTTGTGAAACCCTGTGCAACCTAAGAATTCTTCGAGATATTACTCCCAGAAAGATGAGCCCACTACAACAAGCTGGGTACGATTAGAAGGCTTAACATGTGTACTATCAGGGAATATATGGTTTATGGGGGATATTCCAAATGTAAAGGGTTGTTTTGGTAGAAAAAGCACAAGGTGCGCACTTTGTCTGCAGAGCTGAAATTTTGAAGTAAAATTACCGCTATGCGCATGCTTTACTTTGGGGTGTTTGGCAACTCTCTCCTTGACTGTTGGGTATCGTTCTGTTTGGGGGATGTTGCTTTTTCAGATTTTCAGTTTTTTATGGTTTGCATATAGTTTTTTTTAGGAAAATGTGGTTTTGATTCTGCTTTTTTATTAATTTTTAGGGAAACCCTTTGTAACCAAAGAATACATTGAGGGATTACTTCCAGAAAACGCCACCTATGTCAACAAGCCTGGTACGCCTAGAAAGCCTGATGTGTATACTTCTAGGGAATATATAGTTTGTCGGGGTATTTCAAATGTAAAGGGTTGTTTTTCTTGAAAAACCGCAAGGTGCGCATATTGCAAAGCATAGTTGTATTTTATCTCAAAATCTCCTAAAGCGTTGTTTCAGTTTGGGGGAGCCTCCTGGGCAGGAAAGGGTGTCTACCTATACATATGTGGTACCGCTGTAACCGGGAGAAATTGGGGTTTTACACAAAATGAGATTTTATTGACAAACTTACATTTTTTATTACAAAAAAACACTACAAATTGTAAAAAATAGTTTTTTTTTTTTTTTGCACAATTTTCACCCCAAAATATTGGGAATACACTTAGAAAATGACAAACAAGACATTTCATGTTAAAGCCCAAGCTCTGCTGAAAAAAACAATATATCATTTTCCTGGGAAATCCCTGGAAATTCCTTCAAAAATCACAGTTGAACATGGGGAGCGCAAAATAGTGCAAAATGGTCTGGCAACAGAGTGTGACAAAATCTCCAGGAAGGCTGGCACTTAAAGGGTTAAGCATGCCACTGCTTATCTATTATAGATGAATATGGCATACATTGCATCAATATCTGGGTCATAAATGAGCTGGGCAAGCTCTGTCATTACCAGAGTGCTCTAATCACTACTGAGCTGTGGGACCACTGTAGCTTGCCATGCTCACAAAAAGATGAGAGTATCAAAAAACAGATTATCTGTTAGACCACTTTTTGTGTTTTTGTGTGTTCCTGAAGGAAAGTCATTGAAAGGAGGACAAACTCGCATGACCCATGATCCAGCGCTGTACACATTTTTCCATCTTGAAAAGAAAGCACACAGTGGTTTCCCCTGCTCTGTGGTCAGGAGCATGCACAGAACAGGGGATGTCATTTTGTGGGAATGACGTGGGATCTGGGTGAAGAAAGGGCTCTTTTGACACCTGAGATTTTACTTTAAGTTTATATTATTCCTTCTCCTTCATTCATTTGCTAGAACAGAAATACCGTATTTGCCGGTGTATAAGACGACTGGGCTTATAAGACGACCCCCCAACATTTCCACTCAAAATATAGAGTTTGTTATATACTCGCCGTATAAGACTACTCCCTCTTCCGCACACCAAATAAAACGTAAAAGAACATCAGATTACACTGCAGCCGCATCCCTGCTCGCCTTTAGTTTGGGATGTGCCCACACTGGCTATTCAGAATGTGTCCCAGCTAAAGGCATAGTAGGGATGCAGCTGCAGTATAATGTGGTTTGGGCTCTGGGAAAAGGGCCAGATGGGGGGTTTCACACAGTGGAGGATCACAATTTGGGATACCCCTGGAGTAGGGAACAAAACCCAGTGGGGCCTCCCAAATTTGGAATCCCCACTGTGTGAAATACCCCCGACTGGCCTTTTTCCCAGAGCGCACATCAGATTACACTGCAGCCGCATCCCTGCTCGCCTTTAGTTGGGGACATGCCTGTGCTGGCTATTCAGAATGCGTCCCAGCTAAAGGCATAGTAGGGATGCAGCTGCAGGGTAATGTGGTGTTGGCTCTGGGAATGGGGCCAATAGGGAGGGTTTTACAGTGGGGCATCCCGAATTGGAATGCCCCAGTGGGTTTGTTCCCTACTCCAGGGACATGCCAAATTGGGTTTCCTCTACTGTGTGAAACCCCCCAACTGGCCCTTTTCCCAGAGCCCAAATCAGATTACACTACAGCCACATCCCTACTATGCCTTTAGATTGGACGCATTCTGAATAGCCAGCATAGGCTCCAACTGAAGGCGAGCAGGAATGTGGCCGCAGTGTAATGTTGTGTGGAGTCTGGGAAAAAGGCCAAACGGGGGATTCAGACAGGGGGGCATTCCATTTTGCTGCCCCTGATGCAGGAAACAAAACCCAGTAGGGCATCCCAAGTTGGGATGCCCCTGTGTAAACTCCCCCAATGACCCCGTTTCCTAGAGTCCACACCACATTACACTGCGGCCACATCCCTGCTCGCCTATAGCTGGGGACATGCCTGGGTTGTTTAGAATGTGTCCCATCTAATGGCATAGTGTGTAATGTGTGGGCTCTGGGAAAGGGGCCAGTTGGGGGTTTTACACTGGGGGATGCCCCATAGAAACTTTTTTTTTTTTTTAATAAATCTTAAATAAATCACACCTCAGATCAGATGCTGATAAGTCCCCTTCAAAGTGGAGAGCAGCGAGGGCGATGTCAGGAGTGCGTGCCAGGGCCAGCCCCCTGCCTGCCCACACAGTGCCTGAGAGCAGGAAAGCTGATCTGCTCGGCGCTCACCCTGCTGGCCTGCTCAGTCTCTCCCTGCTCTGATCAACTAGTGCTGCCTGAGCAAGAGCATTGCTCTGCAGGAGGAGGAGGACGATCGTGCTGCCCAGTTTGGTGAAGGTAAGTACATTTATATGTATGTGACCCAGGTGCACCCGGCGTATAAGACGACCCCCTCACTTGGAGGCATGTTTTATAGGGGGAAAAAGTCGTCTTATACGCCGGCAAATACGGTAGTTAGGGTTATACCCATCTATCAGGAGATGGGGAACATTTGCTTTGCTGTGGCTACAGGTCAGAATCAAAGAGGCCTGACAGGTCTAAGGAAATTCATCCAGAATGCCTGTCATAAGCTGGGCCCTTTGAAAGAAGCCAAAAGAAGCTCATTCTTTCCTTACCGGCTGATCGTTAAAGAAGAGGTGAAGGCAGATGAGGAGAAAAAAGATAGGAAGCAAGTGGTGACTATGGCAGAAAGTACAAGGGGATGCTTAAACCACACCAATATTTTAGAAGTATGATGTTGATTTCCCTAACAGTGGACAAGGGCAAATCATTTTGCTGTCTCTAGCTCTTTCAGCTTAATTCATGTGCTACATGTAATCCCTCCTTGAGCCCCCGCCACATATTTTTATTAAAATAATGTAATACATTGAATTAATATATCTGATTCTGATTTTGTACTTCTATCAACGTTTATTTACCTTGCCCCTCCCCCCACCAAAAGCAAGTCCATCTGTCAGAATTGGCAAGGGCACCCTTCAGTAGAAACTAATAAACTGCACAAGAAAAGCATGGTGTCAGAAATCTTAGATAGCCCTGTGCTATGCCATACAGTATAGCCACCTATTTTTTTTTTGCCCAAAATGCTCCATTTTGCATTGCAGAGGACTAGCTTTGCCCATCAGGGCTGCTAAATGTCTCATGATGCACAAGTTGACAAGACTCTTTATCAAACCTGTAGTACTCTACGTTCATGAAATTAAATGTTTTAGTCAGGAATTTTACTAAACTTTTTAAACCAACAACCATTATTGCCATACATGACTGTTCCACCATGTCGTCGCAAACATGCATATGCAATTATAAACCCCAATCTAGATCCCAAATGTTATATAAATTACCACAGGTAAAGTGTCTGTGTAGACACACAGTAACTTTCTTCCACCTTATCCCCTTAGGGAACATTGTAAAACAAGCAATTTCTAAGCAAAAAAATCTCCAATGTTATGTAAATACTTCATGTATCCTAAGCGAACCTGCTTTCTTTGCTTCAAATTTTGGGTTGCTAGTAAGCCAGGAAGGCTGCAGCTTTATAATTCATATGGATCCCCTGCTGTGGTCAGGGAACACTGTGGCTTACCCTGCTTGCTCACGCAGAGAGTACCAAGGGGCAGACTGGCTTTTTTGCCTTGTCCAGGAGAAATGGAATGGAAAAAAGGTGCAACATTTGGAGCCTTGTTATGGCTATTACATGGCACTGCAGGAAATGGAGGAGAGGCACATGGGACAGGCATCAGAAAAGCTGCTTCCTGCCTTATTTTTGATGTTGCCAGTCACTTTTAACTTAGTGATTGTAATATGCACACACAAAGGTATGAACACATTACATTTATTGGGGTTTCACAGGAGTAATTTTGCTTGCCTACTTATAATATATTCATGGCTGTGCTTAATACATTGTGATTGTGTTTCCAATAGGTATTGCCATGTATAACCACCACTCCTAAACTGATTAAGAGATCTAGTGTGACACATATTATGGCAATGTCTAAGAACAATGGTTTTCTTTTTGATGACTTGCTATAGTAAAAAAAAGCCTTTACTTAGCGTAACTTAATGGAACAGTCCACATAGTGGGCTCAACCCCAGACCTCACATCAGTCCAGTGCCAGAGGGCATGAGATGAACCGCTTACCTTACCATGACACTGATCAGTCTAGCCCCAGTTTTGATCATGCAGTTTTGATCTATTATCACCCTTTCTCGATAGGTGTGCCCACAGGTCCTGAATGCTGAGCACTGAAGCGTGATTCACAAAGCAATATGCCAGACAGCGCCCGAGTCAGCACACATCAGACACAGTTTGGGGGGCAGGGGGAAAGCATGGGGTTGATTTTTAAGGGTCACCATGTTTAACATGGCAGTTATCTAACCATCATCTTCATCTCTCTTCTTACATTATCATACAGGTATTTGCAATATATGTCTCTTTCTATCTTTTATTATCTGGTATGATCACTTTGACCATCCACTTTGCAATTTCAGTATGTTATAATACTACTTGTCTTGCTAACATGTCTGTTTGTAAACTGTGTTAAACTGTTTGTTTTCTAGTTTTGAGAAAGCTTCAATTTGTTTGCTTAGATTACTCCTTCCTGGCCTTTGTAGTGTGTTTCGCAATTTGATTTAACAAGCTGATTAGCTTTGCTATCAGCAGTGACTGCTCTATAAATTTAGGCACATTTTGAGGGACAGGGGCAAGCATGGGGCTCTCTTTTTCAAGGATTGATTTCTAAGGGTCATGCAGTTTAACATGTGTCACATATCTGGTTGTGGCTCAGGCAATGTAGACACCGTCTACTGCTAGTAGTACCACCTGCGGCTTCCCCTGATAGTCGTTACAGGGGAAACGCAGCAGAGTGGAATACCAGAGTGTTAAGAAATGGTAGTTGCAGATACTGGTGAGTAGAACTGGAACTCAGGTGCTGAAAAACAGGACGGGGTTAATGCTGACTTAGCAGGCTGAGGAGAGGAAGCTAGCAAGTGTTTGCAGTGCTGCACAAGCCAGGCTCAGTGTGGGAAGTCTACCGGTAAGGTTTTCGCCAGAGCTTCAAGGCAAGGAAAGATTGTATGCACTGTAGACAATACTGGGATCCCACAATTAGACCTGACAAAAAATGAGCCCAAGAGTTTGGTATGGAGTGTGTGCAGGAGCAGATACCGGAGTTATAAGCTTGTGTGAATGTAGAAGCAGAGCCGGGCAGTGAGCCAAAACAGGTGAGTGCAGGAAGAGAGCTCTGATTTGTGAAGGAACAGAGCAGAGAGTTGTCTGTATTTCCAAGCTGAGGTCATAGAGCCAGAGCCGGGTAGTCGTTCAAGTCGGGGATTAAGAACCAGAGCGAGATTGATATCCAAAGCCAAAGGGTCAGAGCCAGAGCAGTATCCAAAGCCATTAGGTCAGAGCCAGAGCGTGATCGATATCCAAAGCCAGGGGGTCAGAGCCAGAGAGGGTTTGATATAGAAAGCAAAATGTCAGAGCCAAAGTTGGGCTGGAAAGTACACACGGAACAGGAGGCAAGCATCGCTTCAGGAAGATCTGCAGGCATCTTCTCAGTGCCATAGGCCTCATTTTGAAAGGTTGCCTAGCACCATGAAGTACCTGCTGAACATGCTCAGTAGCGTGTGCATGATCCAGGACCCCAGCTGATGCAAGCGCAATTGGCTTTGTCAATCCTGCAAGACTGCACACACCTAGCAGGGAAGCCCAAGGGGTGCAATCATACATGCAAGTACCTACATGAATGAGTGCATGCACGCCGTGGGATCAGATCATCCACTGTGACATCCACTGGCAGTTCGACAGGGCAGGAGACCAATAGGCCAATCCAAAGAAATATCACAATGTATGCAAATCATGAAATGCTGTATATTAGGACCCTAGATGTGGTCCAAATGTCCTACATATAGACTGCCGCACACTAAAACCATGTGTATAGATAAAAGACTGAATTTATTGAATCAATTTAGATTATGACAAACAACAACATAAAGGACTCAATTAAAAAACATATATACATATAAGACAACCTGGAGAAATTATTCCTGTTAATGGCTCTTAAATAAAATCTATCATATCATCTAGGTTTATATATCACTTTGGTGTGAAAGGACTATTGTACCTGTATGGTGGCGTTTTTTAGAAAGAAATATATAATGGTAGTGCTGAGATTAAGAAATTTATTGTTGATAAATAGACAAGGTCCCTTTAAAGTGTTCGTGCAATGGAAATAAAGTGCATTGGTGCAATGAATCAGTGCAAACAAAGTGCTGAAGAACTTCAAATAAGTTGTGCAAAAAACAATGTGCAAAAATAGCAGTGCAGAGTGTTATAGAGAAATCGCCATCATACAGTCAAGTCAGTAAATTGAAGGATTAATAAATTACATCACCATATCTACTGAGCCCAGGATCTCCAGACCAACAACCTTCCACCGGCGCGTTGCGTGGCCCAATGCTACTTCGCCAGGGTGTGTCTCTCCTTCACTCACACATGTACAGCTCACATGCTTTATTCACTTCCCTCAGACAACCCCTCTTATCCCAGGGTGCAGCACAAAAAACAGTCACACAAATCACTTCATCACTTGCTTTTACTGACCATCCTTTTATTGTTATCATCTGGAGATATTTCTCCTAATGCTGGTCCACCTGCTGCTAATATAAATTCCATTCCAAACTCACATAGAAACCCTGCTAACCTCATTGGTATCCAATACATACCTTCTCTTACTGCTTTTAACTATGCACTTTGGAACCTACACTCTGCATGCAGTAAACTCCCCTATATTCATGACTTTTTCCTTAAAAATTCATCAAACCTGCGGGCCCTTACTACTGAAATCTGGTTCCAGGAAAGTGATACTGCCTCCCTGCTGCCTTGACCTATGGGGACCTACATTTTTCACAAATACTTAGACCTTATAACATACATGGCAGTGAAGTTGCTTTCCCAGCAATGTCCCTCGGGTGTCTCCGTTCAGCCCCTCGGGTGTCTCCGTTCAGCCCCTGGCCCTGTGTGCACTGTACACATGCAGGTCAGGCACTTCCTGAGCACCTAAGGCCCTTATAAAGGGGGCCTGCAGCACTAGGAAGTTACCTGCAGATCTTCTTGGAGTGCCTCTGTTCCTGTGTGACTTCCTGGTTTGACTTTCGGCTCTGACTTCTGGCTTTGGATTACAACGCACTCCGGTTCTGCCCTCTGGCTCTGAGATTTTTCTGCATCGCAGTCAGACCCCCCTTGTGGAAGGCTCTGGCAAAAAAACAGATCTGTCGGCAGACTCCCCAAGCTGAAACCAGTGTGTGGTGTAGCACTATAAACATTACTTCTGGCTGGCTCCCCACAATTACAGTCAGCTTTATTTCTCTCTCTACTCTCTGGTTAGGCTGCAGGCAGTATTGCTGCCAGCTGTCTGTATCTACATCGGCCTGGTATCCAGAAAGCTATGTGACACCCTTGGCCTTACACAACATACAAATTACAATGACTCACAAAGATGGCAACAATCTTGTCCTCATCTTCATCCAACTTTTCTCAGTCTCTAACCTTACTAACTCTCCTCCTCCTCTTTGGCCACAACTTTCTCTCTTTCACTATAACAAACTCTTGTACCTCTCAGCAAACTCTTAATTATCACACCTTCAGAAATCTAAAGGCCATTGACCCTCAGACATTTCTCGGCACACTTACAGTCCTCATTCTCCAAAATCACTTCTCTCTCTCCCAAGCTAGCTACAAATCACAATAACACAACCCTCAGGCACACCCTTGATGAACAAGCAGCCCCTACACTTAATCTCTCTAAAAAGAACACAACCTAAACTCGCTTCCTCCAGCCATCTTCCAGGAGTGATGGATGAGGAATCATCTACATACAGTAGCACTTGACTGGTACACCTAGTTTTTACTACTCCCACAAGATATTATGGGGACGTTATCCTGCATATTATATCACCTGTATCTTATTTTTTTTGTATCAAATTTTGACCATGGGATTCAAAATGCAAATATGACAGAAATATGTGCTTAGGTTTTTTTTATTTTTAAATAAATTATGTATCACTATGTTTGCCAGATATGTAACACATATAACTCTATTGTTTGTCTTTAATTAAGCGAATAAACACATTTTTAAGGTACCTAAGTGTGTGTGTTGTCCTGTTATTCTGCTTGCTGCTACTTAGTCACACAATATTACCACACACAGTATGTACTATGATAAGCCTTGCACCAATTAAAACAGTACAAAGTGGCAATCTTGGTCAATCAGGCTCTATTTGGTACTGCTTATGGTTCATGGCCTTTGACCAATCAGTGAGGGAGCAAATAACAGCTTTGCCAGGCCCCATTTCTAATTATTTTAGGATAAAGTGATTATTCATAATCAGGACAAGACGTGAGTCTCTTGGAAGAAACCTCTCAGTAACAAGCGGGGAAAGATAAATCCCTTATATGTGTTACTACCCAGTGACTGACTGAATTGCTTGATATTTTCCCCCATAGAAAAAAATTGTGTGTGGAGGAGTCTATCTTTTGTGCTCTCTTGGTGTGGCTATGATAATCTATATTGTAATCTATGGGGCTTTTTTAACACAGTTGCAGATGTATTACATAGAAACATAGAAACATAGAAAGGAAAAGGGCTTTAACCCTTTAACTGCCAGCCTACCTTGAAATTTTGCCAACCTCTGTTGCCAAACTCTCTCTCTCTCTCTCTCTCTCTCTATATATATATATATATATATATATATATATATATATATATATATATATATATATATTACAGCTTTTTATATTTTTGTAATAAAATAAAAAATATATTTTTTTGTAATAAAATCATAATGCGTGTAAAAGCCCCATTCCTCCCAGTTACAACAGTACCACATACGTATCGGTAGACACTCTTTTCTCCACCAAACTGAAACAGCACTTTAGGAGATTTTCAGATAAAAACCAACTGCTATGCTCACCTTGCAGCTTTTTAAGAAAAACAGCTTGTTACATTTGAAATCCCCTGCACAGTCTATATATTCTCTTGAAGTACACACTTCAAGCTTTCTAGGAAACTTCCAGTTTTCTGGAAGTAATCCCTTGACTAATTATTTGGTTGCACAAGGATTCTCTAAAAATATTAAAAAAAAGCACAATCAAAGCCACATTTTCCTAAAAGAAAATATGCAACAAGAAAAAACAACTTAAAAGCAAGGTCCCCTAAACAGAACAATATCCAACATGCATAAGTCCTGTCGAGAGTAAGGCTGCTAAACACCCCAAAGTAAAGCATGCATGTAAGAGTAATTTTACCTAACAATTTCAGCTTTGCAAAGTGTGCACCTTGTGCTTTTCAACCAAAACAACACTTTACACTACCCCCCCACAAACCATATATTCTCTGAAAGTATGCACCTTAATCTTTTTAGGTGTACCCAGCTTGTTGTAGTGGTCGCATCTTTAAGGAAGTAATCTACTGATGAATTCTTTGGTTGCACAGGGTGTCTTAAAAAAAGAATAAAAAAAGCAGAATCAAAGCCACATTTTCCTTAAAAAAACAATATGCAAACAGGAAAAAACAAGTTAAATCTGAAACTTCAAGGTCCCCAAACAGAACAATACCAAACATGCATAGCTACTGTCAATGGTAGGGTTGCCAAACACCCCAAAGTAAAGCATGCATGTAAGGGAAATTTTACTTTTTCAACCAAAACAACCCTTTACATTTGATGTCCTTTGGACGCTATCCTTCAAAGAATTCTTTGGTTGCACATGGTATCCCTAAAACATGTATGTATGTATCAACATAAGAAAAGACAAGCTAAATCTGAAAGTGCAAGGTCCCCTGAACAGAACAATATCCACCATGCATAGGTGCCTTTAACGCTTTGCCAGCCTACTTGAGATTTTGTCACCCTCTGTAGATCGCCTGCAGATACATTAGCCACCATTTTGTTTTAAAAATTTACCACAGCAGGATTTAGTAAAAGGTAAATACATATTTATGTGCAGAAATCTAATTTGCCCTGGGGAGGGATGCATATGAGAAGTGTTTGTTGTGTTGGTCTTGTTTAAGTCATATATAAGGGATCCCTATAAGCTATGAAGGCTATATAGATACAAAATGTCTAGTGTGAAAATTAATGAATAGTATGATGCCCATGGCCTGCTTACAAAATCATTCAAATCAATGTAGCAGAAATGGATTTCTCAAATTTTTTAAACTCTTGCCACTAGGCTCTGGCTACGTTTCTCCCTGAGCCTTTTATTTAGTAGTCCACACAAGAGTAAATGGAGTTTACAGGCATAATAGTTCACTAAAACTCAACAAACTGAGAACAGCTAGGATATGCAGTGCCATTGGGTTTTACGGTCCAATGTGCAGTGGCGTACTGGGGCCAAAAATCAGCCCTAGAAATACCTGTCTTAAAGGAGCCACAGCACTCAACCCTGTTAGCTTGCAGACCAACCTAGAATCTGTCTCCAAATTTGGTTAAAAACAGAGGACTCGGTCACACACATCTGCAGAAGTATGCTTAAGCTGCACCACCAAGCACCAAGGTGCCTCTGTGGGATGCAGTCCTAACTCTAATCTCTGAGAGCCCCATTTGGGACATACAATGCAATAAATAAATTGGGAGCAGGTTTACCTGAGGTTGCCCTAAAATCTCGAGTGCACCCCATGGGGTGGAAGGGTTGAAGAGCTCACAGTACAGCCTTGCAGTACAGGAGCTGTGGCTCCTTTAAGACTTTTGTATCCTAATTGCCCTGCTAACGTGCACCTCCCGGGTTAGTTATAAAATGGTCTGAGCGGCTGCCACCCCTCCTTTGTTTCTTTTGAATTTGTGCAAGCACATGGGTTGTGGGGTCTAGGCTGTACTGTGAGGTCTTCGACCCTTCCACCCCATGGGCTGCACTCAAGGTTTTAGGGCAACCTCAGGTAAGCCTGCTCCCAATTTATCTATTGCATTGCATGTCCCAAATGTGGCTCTCAGAGATTAGAGTTAGGACTGCACCACACAGAGGCACATTGGCACTTGGTGGTGCAGCTTCAGCATACTTCGCCAGATGTGTGTGACCGAGCCCTCTGTTTTTAACCAGATTTAGAGACAGATTTTAGGTTGGTCGGCAAGGGTTGAGTGCTGTGGCTCCTTTAAGACTTTTGTGTCCTAATTGCCCTGCTAATGTGCACCTCCCAGTTTAGTTATAAAATGGTCTGAGCGGCTGCCACCCCTTCTTTGTTTCCTAGATATACCTGTCCCTGGACAGCTCATAACCAGCCATGATATCCCTGCTAAGCGCCTCTGGGTCCACCATGTGCTTCCCAGCCAGTAAATAAGTGATCTCCATGACTGAGGCTATTGCATTGCAGAGGCGTGGGCAGGGGTGAAAATGTCCACTCATTATAAATCAATGGTACTGAAGCTTTGGTTTTGTAAGGGTCTTCCTATGGCCAGTCTGCCCCTGTCTCTTTGTATATAAATATAACAGCTAGAATTTGAAAGCACTGTCCAGGCATAAACACACACAATGGGACAAATATGAGTATAGATTTCTTTTGTCTGTCTGGACATGCTCCTTATTAAAGCTCCTTGCCTCAACTCACAATTAGTGGAACAAAATCTTATTAAGATGGAAAAGATCAAGCGTTTTAGGATGGTGTAAGAGAGTAACAGGTTGACCAAGAGGTTAATTACAATACCAAGACAGGTCCATAGTCCTGCACCCCATAGATGATACCGCTGCAACCCAAAATTTCATGCATTCTAGTGTCTTCAATAGATTTTTTGCCTACCTAGGAAAGAGTACATTACTGACCTGATGAGCAGGGTAATACATCAAAAGTATTGCATGCACTTTAAAGGGGAGAGGTTCATGTGGCTTGTTAAATGAAGACTAAATGAACACCACATGACCTCAAACTGTCTAGAGCAGAACAAATGATTTTCCATTTGTTTGACCTTACAGGGCCTTCTTGTGCCATTTATTAATTTATTTTATGATTAATGGCTATTTTGTATTACTTCTCCATAATTTGTTAAGCGAATTGAGAATATTAGCAGGCTGCGCATCTGTCTTAACTATGTAAAGCACAAACATTTTCCAATTCACCCTCTGATGTGGAAGGCTTCAGGTCAAGAAGACTTGTTCATAGGTGCATATTAGGCCGGTACCAATCTTCCATATAACTCAGACTTTCCAGCTGAGCATAAGAACTAGAATGACATCTAATATTCTGTGTAATCCTTCCCCTGTGGAACCAGTCCAAGTATTGAATATCTGCCACTTCTTGAAGATTATTTTATGGGCATCACACAGTGGAGACCAACGCTCAAGTGTGTCAAGTCATCCTTGCCTAGTTATTATCAGATGACGCTGATGTGCTAAAATATACTTTTTTATTTTAGCTTGCTCGATACTTTTCTTTATAACACTAAGATCCGTTATAAATAGTCATGTACCCCAGGCAGCACACAGCTCTGCCTTATGGAATACTATATTCCAGTCACCTTACACTGAACCTAGGTAATTCAAATTTGGAGCCCCCACAGACCAATTACTGTTGCACACAGCCCTCAGCTCATGACTTTGCGGATAAATCAAGCAGCCGCTGGACAAGAGTTCTTTAAACAGATGTAGTCATTATTTTCCTTCTCCATGCATGTTCGTATTAGTCGTTAAAGATTTTACATCAAGCAGCGATAATGGCTGATATCACCGCCCTGCAAAAGCAGCTAGCCAGTATAGGAAATGACTAGGAGTAGAAGTAGTCTGAAGCTGACTTAACCTCTCATGTACTGCAAGGATGCACAGCAAGCAGGATAAATCGGCTCACCTCAGTTTTTTTTAAGCCGACTGTGGTGAATGATTACTTGCCTGGAAACACAGTGTTTTCAAATGACTGCGTGATGTATTGACCCTTATTAGAAGTAGGGGAATGGTTAGCTAAACCAATACAGAAGCCATTTTTTTCTAGCCTGCTAATGAAAAATAAATATTAATGCATGCCATTTGGAGTATGTTTTTTTTGATTTTATGTAAAAGACTTCCTATGTCAAATGGATTTAGGTGTTTTATATGCACGGGTCTGGGCTATGATTTTCACTGGTTACATGAAAAAAACATCATCCTTACTCAACCTCTATTTAATATGCATCTGTTCTTTATTTTGTTAATTATTGAAACAACCCACTTCACCAAAACCAGGTCTATAAACAATTAAATACTAAATAGATCCATAGTGTGCCATACACTGGACCTATTTTACTATGACAATTATACACAAGGAGGGTGGCCCAAACATCCTCAAAAAGGCCAAACAAAGTATGCACCACTATCTATATATTGAACAAACAGAATAACCTATTTGGGATAAATACATACATATACATACAGGTTAAAACTTAGCATAAAAACCAAATACACATATTGGGGCAAACTTTGTAGACCCTAATTCATATTACAAATATACACCATGATCAAGACCCCCCTTAATACATATGCCCCCTTAGGCCCCTGAATGGGATGCAATTGAGCTGCTCGAAATCTCGCAAGACTTCACTGAATGACGCAGGATAAAGGCATTCTGTCACTAACAGATAGCTAAGCCGGCAGAGGGGGGGTAGCAGCGATCGTGCCCTGAAGCAGCTGGATGTCTTTGCAGCAGGCTGCGGTGACATCCAAAAGGTAAGTAGGTACCAATGGGGGAGGGAATCGTCTCCTTTTTGTTTTTAGTGCGATGTTCCTCTTAAATTATAACTCCTTGGCATATAACCCATATATTTTAAAGAGGACCAAAGGGGGAGAGGGGAAAGAACAATTATAAGAAAATACATGTAAATGCCTTGAGAAAGGTGTGACCATTATGGAACTCATGGATTTACAGGGGCACTTTATAATGGACATACTATATCGGTGATGTATTTACTTAGCATATAATTGTTTTTTCCCATCTTCCCCTTCGGTCCTCTTTGGGATATATGTTTTTTTTGCAAGGAGTTATACTAAAATGTGCACATGCACTTTATCAGCATATAGATTTATATGATAGGTTCTTTGTTTATTTGGACACTTTCCACATGGCATTTTGTATAATATAGTAACTGATACTGAGTTGCTTTAATTAATTGTGATTATAAGATTAGATGGGGGCCTAAGGGGGCATATGTATTAAGAGGGATCTTGATCATGATGTATATTTATGAATTAAGGTCTACATAGTTTGCCCCTGTATGTGTGTATGGTTTGTATGTGTTTTAACGTGTATGTATATGTATATATTTATGCTAAATAAATTATTTTGCTAATTAATAATTACTTCTGCAGATGTGTGCCAGTCGAGAGTTCTGTTTTTGAATGGATTTTTGATGCTGATTATAGAATTGGTTGCTGGTTATCTCCATGATGACCAACCCTGTTCTCAAGTACCACCAACAGGTCATGTTTTGTGGATCTCCACACAGGTTCTGTATCATTGTTGATGAGAGGAAACACTGATTCAGACAACCTCACTTTTTGAACAAGTTTACTTTTAGAAAACACAAAAAACATAGCATAAAAGGTAAAAACTGGCTATCTATCTATATATTACATTTTAGATATCCTAACATAAAATCATGTGGGTAGACTGCTGAATCCTCAAATAATTAATCTAGAAAATTTAAATCAAGAGCATTTTTTATATTTTACTTTAATCAAGCAATGCTATTTCTACAAGACTTACAATAGTCTCTTTTTATTAGCTGGGATTAATTTCCTTAAATAACTTCATGTGTTCCCCAGTGCTTAATATTAAGTCTAAATATATGACGTTAACTGCATTTCCTTAATGAACTGTCTATGTCTATGCTCTTTTTCATAGAAACCAAATTATTTTGGCACACTGCTGCTTTTAACAACATTTTTCTTTCCTTCATATATATATATAAACGTACATACTAGCCTTGAGTACCAAACATTTTCTTGAGTGATAGTTGGGTAAAAGCCCAGTACATGACAGGCTCAATTTTTTCGACTTTAATTGGGTTATTTAGTGTTATGGACAAGACAAGGTCACAGCATTAAACATGGGTTATCAATATAACAAACAAACTAGAAAAGGCAGCATACCAATGGCCAGGCTGCAGGAACAATTTAGTTCTGCTCTGGCCCCAGCTATGTATTCTGGTGTCCAGACGAAATGGAGTCACTGCAGCCAAAAGGCATGCTGTACTGCTATGGCCCTACCCCTGGTTATGAATTCTGACTGGCAGCTGGGCAGGTCGAGCAAAAGGGAGCCATCGTGGCTGCCAGGCGCAATGTGCCGCTACGGCCTCTGCTATGCAGATGGGGGGGCAGGCTGGCTGGCCAGGCGAATGCTACACCTTGCCATCACCCCCCCAGCTGGAAACAAGCAGAGCGGTTTATCATTTCTGCCTCTGTGTTTATAAGCGCTGGGAACTGCATGCAAAGGGGGAATTAATAAACTGATCTTCTTGTTTCCAGACAGGGTGGGGGGTGATAGAATTCAGCACACAGTGAGAGAACAGCGGCTGACCTGACTGATTGATGGTGGTGATGGGTGATGAAAGATGCAACGGCTATCTGGATGCCCCAGTGAGTAGCTACTTTTTTTAAATGAACTGCTGTCTGTGCAGAGGTTGGGATTTGGGGGGAGGGGGGGTCACGGGATAGCTAGTTGTAAAAAAGAATGGAAAGGTAGGAGGGGTATGAAACAGCAGCAATGAGAGATGAAAAGCATGCTAGGAAAAAGTAGGAGAGATATTGGAAGAGGAGCCATTGAAGATAGGATAAGACTTTTAGCAATACAACACATCCCTTTCTGACAGTTCACAAGCTTGATCCCACAAAGTCCCTTACTATAGTCATTTTTTTGACCCCAGTCTGTTTCTGCCAATGGATATGGATTTTCAATTCATCCTGTGACTAGAACAAGGTTTCATAGATGCGCCTGGTGCAACCTCAAAACCTCAAAGGCTGTATCAGGCTTAGCCTTTCATTTATTATATACAGTACATGCCATATTATGTTATATGTTATATTTGTAATAGGAGAAATACATTTTTCAACCTGGATCGTACACCGCAACTATCCTCCCTTTGACAGGTCTTGGGACATCATCAACGGTTTTGCTTTGCAAAAATGTAAACTAGATTCATCAAGTACCCCATATTGATTTGTATCTTAAAGGAAACAAATACTTTAATTAAGCATTGATGATTGCTGTACAACTATTTTGTAAGTTCTAAACATATTATGGCTTTAGTTCTAATAGTTAGAAATATTAAACATTTCCTGCTTAGCTTTTTAGTGTAACTTTTTAATGGGAATGGCATTTGCCCGGCAACCCTCTTACAGCTCCCTTACATAAACTGACCAGATGTCCCACTTTCGGTTGGACAGTCACACTTTGAGGCCCACTGTCCCTCCAAAAACTCTGGAAATACATAAATGTCCCACTTTGCTGACATGAGGGCGGCTGTCCCACCAAATGCAGAATGCTGAATGTCTAGGGGGGTAATTCATGAAGGGATAGCACCAGGTAGCGCCTCGTAGCGGCAGGCAGAGTTTGGTAAATGCCAGGCGCTGTGCGCAAAACCTGGTGAGCGACTCTAACAGCGCTTTGTAGAGTCCGATGTATTATTACAGGCAGCTCAGTGTATAGCTCTAGCTTTCAGAGCGCCAGGTATTACCTTTCACTCGCTAGTGTCGCTCCCCCATACATTTCAATGGCCGTTTATTTGCTTGTGTTTAAACAGCATGTTTGACATTTTTTTATTTATTTTTTGCTCAGATCATTGTGTGACCTCTTCTGGCTGCAAAGAAAAACATTTTTAGAAACTTTTTTGACTTTTTATATTTTTATGCAGAATTGTCATTACAGGTCTGGCACTAAAGTGTTACTGTCACAGTGTTACAACTATGTCATTCCATGTGTTTTCGCTTTGTTACTGGTTGATATGTGTTCAAAAACAGACTTTAATCACACAGCGTCTGGCCCTCTATGCTATAGCGACTAGATTTAGAGCACCGAGCTGTGTGTGTGTCCTTTTTGGGTATGGAGCGCTGAGAGTCGGTCGCACTGAGCTGGCGCAACCTTTCGCTCGCTGCAGCGTTGTACTGGTGTTAGAGTGTCCAACATACATCACATTCATCAATGCCGACTAGGTTACTACAGCGACTGAGGCGCTATGTTACAGCGCCCGATACATGTTTACAGCATCTACTAGCGGTCGCTCTAAGTGCCACTATACAGACACTCCTCTGCCGATACCTGGCGTTAGTAAGGAATCAGCCTCTAGGTAGTTTACAACTGCTCTGACTCTGACTTTGGTTGAATGCTGGACTTATGATCATCAGATGAATCACTATCTTTTATAGACCAAAAAGTCCTAGAGCATGTGGCCCGTTATTAAGCCACACTCTAAACCACACCCCTACCACGCCCATTTCCACAAACTGGTTTAAACTCTCCCGCTTTGAGGGACCTAAAAAATGGTCAGCTTACCACTACAATTTTAATCATGGATTAATAATGCAATAACAACAGGGAGAAAAAAGTCAGACACATACCCCTCGATTCAAAGAGCAAAAGTTAATTGATTTCGGATCGAGAATCGTAAGTTTGGGTGGGTGTTTGTCATTTTTTCCTTTTTTTTTTGGCCATTTCGTATTCGCACGAACGTTCGCGCATAGACGTATATGAACATACGCTTTCCGGACGTCAATCGTATATTTTGCGTTAGTTCGTGTGTTTTTCCCGTCCAAATCGTATTTTTTAGGTCCGATCCTATTTTTTACGTGCTTCACATGGGCTTGCGACCAATTCAGAGAGGTGATTGCTAATTGTTTTGAAGCCCATTAAAGAGCTGCTTCCCGAAATGTTTGCCGGCAGCTATTTGGCCTCGGGAGTAGGATGGAGAGGAGCGAGTTTGTGGCACATCAAGGGCTTATGCTTTTTGGCATCGATTTGATCCGGATGTCTGAGAGCAGATTGCCCCTGCGTCGTCGCATGAACATCGATAGCATGAATGATGTTGAGCTGTTTGAGCTGACCAGGCTTAATCGCGCTTCCCTCCATAAATTATATAGTGAGCTGCGGCCCTGGTTAGCCCGCACCACAAGGAAGGGGCATGCAATTTCAGGTATGACCAAGATGCTTGGCTGCCTGCAATTTTTGGCGAACGGCTCGTTCCAGAGGCTGGGTGCCCTCTCCGTGGGGATGTCCCAGCCTACGCTGAGCCGCGCACTCTCTAAATTTTTGGAAGGCATGGCTGCCATAACTCCAAAATATATTTATTTTCCCGGATGATATGGCAGCCAGAAACGCCATTAAGCTTGGTTTTTATAATGTGGCCGACATGCCCAACGTAATTGGTGCTGTTGACTGCACACATGTGGCACTCGTACCTAGGGCATCCGACGAATATATATATAGGTATATATTTTGGGTTTGGGTTATTATGGGGCCCAACGTGTAATGTAACCTATTTTCCTTGGCGGCAGCATATTTTTGTTTGGACTTTTGTGTACATGCTTTATTTAGGCTTCTCATTTGTTGTTTGAATTTGTGTGCAGACATGTTTTTTTTTCTAAATGTTTTTTGCCCTTATCATTTACCCTTTTTTTTTGTTTTTGCCTTAAGGAATCGAAAAATGGGACACTCCCTTAATGTCCAGGCCGTGGTGGGGCCGGACATGCGTTTCCTGAGTGTCCTTGCCGGCTACCCTGGATCGTCGCACGACTCCTATATCCTGAGACGATCTGGTTTGTTTAGGAGATTTGAGTCTGGGGAATTTTCGGGTGCATGGCTGCTTGGTAAGTGTGTCCTATTTTTGGTTACCGATATTTCCCAGGAATCTGTATTGTTTGCCTATTTTAGCTTTATAATTCTTGTCAGAAAAATGAACCAGCATTTTTTGGGGGGGGGCTTTTGTGGATTGTATTTTGTTTTTCAACCAAACGCTTTGCTCCCTTTGTGCTTCTGTTTTTTTTATAACTTTGGTTAGGATGTCTGTAACTTCCATGTCCCAAAATATATTGGGTAGCAGATTGTCCCGAAGTATCTGCTATTTTTTTGTCCTTTTGTAGTATTGGTCTTGCAACGCCAAAGTGGACTTAAACTGCATACAGTGCATTCTTTTTCGAAATGGTGTGGGCCCCTCAGCAGCATCCTAATTGTAACATTTGCGAAGCCAGAATCAAAAACATATTTCTAAACAGCCTTGTCCGTGCAGATGTTTTTTCATTCTTGGCTTTATTTAATCTGCATTTTTAGTTATGTACTACATTTGGGCCAATAGTGTTTTTGTAATGTGCCCTGGGTGTCTTTTTTGGCCCTTTAGCTTACCTCATTTTGATATATGTCAAATTGTTTGTGTTTGTTGTCTTGCAATGTGTTAATTTTTGGTATTTAATTGTCTTGTTAAGGTGATTCCGGTTACCCACTTCTCCCCTGGCTCATGACGCCTGTGCTGCGGCCCCAGGATGCCTCTCAGGAAGCCTATAATCGTGCGCACCGCAAGACCAGGGCTGTTGTTGAGAGGGCATTTGGACTGTTGAAGACACGTTTTCGTTGTTTGGACCATACCGGGGGCGCCCTGCAATATGCTCCTAACAAAGTGATAGACATCATAATGGCATGTGCTGTTCTGCATAATTTTGCCATTCAAGAACGTGTCCCCCGTTATGTGGATGTTCTGCCCTCTACAGCCCGAGAAGATGATGGTGACAATTATGTGGGCCCACCCAGTGAGTCTGGCCAATCAGTGAGAGCAAATTTGATATTGCAGCATTTTAGTTAAAGCCTTTTTTTGTCTTGCCATTCTGTGTGTGTGTATTTGCCTTTATTTTCAAATATTTGTTTGGCCGTAATGTGGCATTACCTTAAATAAATACACAATTTCCCTTAATTGTTGCCTAATGTTTTTCCTGGTGTTTACTTAGATTGATCTTTGCATTTTTACACCTCTTAACCAAAAATGTATCTGCTTTAGCCCAAGGTGATGTTAAATGTGTTTCAACTCAAAACGCAACAAGTATTGTAAGTTTGAATTTTTTTTACTTTTTGCACTTTGATTGGTGGTGCATAACAAATAAAAATCCACATACAACTGTGGCTCAAAAACAAATAAGGTATTAACATTAAATCTACCACATCTACACCTGGAAGAGAGTGGCACAACCAAACAAGGACACCCAGTCCAAAGGCCAGCCTAGTCCAGTCATTAATATTGCCTGTGCCAAGGGATATTTGGGCATGGCCATAATGTCACACAAACATGTCTGCAAACAGGAGGAGCACAAACCAAACAAATGTCAAAAGCCATAATTGGCACATGATAGTTGCCAACTAGACAGCACATAGACCTATGGCATTGGCTAGTGGCCTTAATCATTACTCTAAGGAGCTCTATGGGAGCAAATACAAAACACAACCTGCATGTGAAACACAAAATGGATTGTTTGAAACCTCAAAGGACAAGTAAATACAGTGGGGGGGAAGAGAAAAGATGTCCCACACATTCATGGATTAATAGGGTGGCTGCCCATAAAACCCAGGTGGAGGTCCGTGGGGATGGGACCTAACCTGGGCCATGGTTGCATTGTGAATTTGCAACTGCTCCATAATGTTTCTCTGCATATTGGTCATCTCAGCCATGGCTGACTGGATGCCATTACTTGCATTGACCATGTTGCTGTTGAGGGTGCGAAACTCCGCGAGGATGCCCTGTAAGGTGGTAGTTAGGTTGACCATATCGGCATGCCTTTCCTCCCGCTCAGTTACGAGCTGTGCCTCAAAAGAGTCCCTCTCTTGGTTCCATAAATCAAGCAGGGCACTGTGCCTCCCCTGGGAAATTGTGCGGCGGCGTAATGGAGTCCGCCGCACAATTACCCTGGCTCTTGGGCGTGCCCTGCCGCGTTGTGTCGTCCCCTCAACAGCAACAGGCATGCTTGGCAAATCCTCAGCAGCAGAGTGAACACTGGGGACTGTTGTGTCAGTCTCCCCATGTGCATGCACAATGGATGCAGATTCACTCTGCTGCTGAGGATTGGCCAGAGAAACATTAGGGAGCAGTTGCAGATTGGGACCCAGGGGGAGGTCATCGGACGTGGCCAGCAGGGATACATCATCTTCCTCCATTTCCTGGATCTCTTCCATGAGTGTGTGGGTCTGTAGGGACATAGAAAAAAAAAGGTTACGTTGGCGTCCCAAATTAGGATTACATCAGTTTAACACATGCTTAAGCACTTGGTAGTATTTTGGGTACTAAATAAACTTACCGGAAAACTCGGATCTGGGCTCCTATGCTTTACGGACCTGGTAGGCATAATCAAACTGGGGGGTGAGTTTATACTTGCTGAGGGGTCATGCTGGGCTGAAGAAGAGAAAACAAAACAAGGTAAACACACACATAAGCATTGTTTGGGTACGTACTAAAACAAGCCACTATTTCTAATATTAAGCAACTCTACAGCAATGGGTCCAATTGGTAAAATACACTCAATTTAACATATGTGCAATGGATCGAGTAAACTGCTAACTGACCTCAGTTTGAAGTCAGGAAGTGTACCCAGTCTGCATACAACTTGCAGAGCAACTATTTTGAGTTTGACTACCATTCTCTAGGTCAGGGGTACTCAACCACTTCTTGTAAAGGTCCATTTAAAGGTATCCGGTGAGAGGTGAAGGTCCGGGCATGGGGCTGTCGCAGGGGGTGTCTAGTTAGAAATCAGCACACTGGGGGAGGGGCTAGAGATTGCCAAGTGCAAACTAATAAAGGCTGCTTGCCCTTGCTGGGCTGGATGGGGCAGAGCTGAGGGGACAGGGATTGGATGGCTAAAGCTGGGAGGACAGGAATGGATGGTGATGGGATGGATGGAGCAAATCTGTTAGGAATGGATGGGGCTGATGTGGGGGGGGCAGATGGTGGGACAGGGGCAGATGGGGCAGAGCTGGGGCAGCGGGACAGGATTGGACAAAGAGAATGATGCACCAAGTTAGTGTGTACCTTGCAATGCCACTTCCTGTGCAGTACTTCATATTGCAATGCTAGGTTTCATGGAGCCATGACATTGGCCAGGAGACCAACCACTACATCGCCGATCAAGGGGGCAGCTCTGTGCACGTCAACACAGAAGTAACTGAGTGCAGGGCTGTCTGGGCAGGGGTCTGGGAATCTGGTGGCAAGGTCCGCATTGGGACCCCGGGCCGCCAGTTGAGTCTCGCTGCTCTAGGTCAGATATGTTTGGGGGTGTTGAATTAAATTGTTACCTCAAACACAACTCGCACAACAAATAGCCAACACATCCCTAATGATGTGTGTTTTGTGATTGAGTCAAAATATATCACTTTTCTTCATAAACTTCGTTCCTTCACACATAATTAGTGTTAATTGTTCTTTTACATAATGTATGTGGTCCAAAATGCGTGATTCACAGGGACCAAAACAGGACACAAACAGGCACAGTAGTGCGAGGCCAAGCAAGCCACACCATAGGGCCATACCGTCATCTTGGTACTAGTGAACTTTAATTTTCTGGGCAAACAGGCAAACATGCAGATTAAGAGTACTCACCTTGTGTACGGGTCGGTGAGTCTGTGTCCCTTAGACCCGCATGGCCACCGACCGCGACAGGATGGAGAAGGCCCAGCACAATCTCCTCAGCAGGTGTAAACTCCAGTTTGCTTGGAAAGCCACCTCCAGTTTTCATGCTGAAATGAAAAAATAGTTTGGTACACAGAAAAGGTGCATACAGTACATCCTAATCATTACATTTGGAGACATCATTTATTTACCTGTAATTATGCCTTTTAATTTCTTTTTGACGTACAGCATATTTGAGATCCGAAATTTTCTTCTGGATTTGTCCAACATCTTTCCTCTCTTCCCCCGCTGCATTTACTTGTCGTAGGATGGTTTCAAACAATTCCATCTTGCGCTGCTTAGTGGTGTGTTTTGATTTGCTCCCATAGAGCTCGTCATAGTATAATGTAAGGCCACTAGCCAATGCCATATTTTGGTCATGGGAGAATCTCCCACTCAAATGTCCGCGCCGCAATGTGCGGACAGATGGTTGGCTTGGGTGCTCCTCCATGTGTGCAGACACATGTGGTGACATTATGGCCTGGGGCTGGGTAGGGGAATGGAAGGATTGCTGGCTTCCCAATGACTGGACTGGACTGGCCAAGGGACTGGGTGTTCTTGCGTGGCTGGCCACCGAACTTCCAGGTGTAGATGTGGTCCGGGTGGCCAATCTTTGGCCTCTTGGGGGGCTATGTTCCCGGCTGGTGCCAGGTCGGGGGCTTGGGGCCCTGCTGCGGGGCCTGGATGCTCTTCGGGCCCTGCTGCGCGGCCTTGCTGGGCTTCAGGCCCTGCTGTGTTGCCTTGCTGGGCTTCGGGCCCTGCTGTGTTGCCTTGCTGGGCTTCTGGCCCTGCTGTGGGGCCTGGATGGTGTTCTTGCCCTGCTGCGGGGCCTGTATGGTGTTCTGGGCCTGCTGTGTTGCCTTGCTGGGCTTCTGGCCCTGCTGTGGGGCCTGGATGGTGTTCTGGCCCTGCTGCGGGGCCTGGATGCTCTTCGGGCCCTGCTGCGCGGCCTTGCTGGGCTTCGGGCCCTGCTGTGTTGCCTTGCTGGGCTTCGGGCCCTGCTGTGTTGCCTTGCTGGGCTACGGGCCCTGCTGTGTTGCCTTGCTGGGCTTCTGGCCCTGCTGTGGGGCCTGGATGGTGTTCTTGCCCTGCTGCGGGGCCTGTATGGTGTTCTGGGCCTGCTGTGTTGCCTTGCTGGGCTTCTGGCCCTGCTGTGGGGCCTGGATGGTGTTCTTGCCCTGCTGCGGGGCCTGTATGGTGTTCTGGGCCTGCTGTGTTGCCTAGCTGGGCTTCTGGCCCTGCTGCGGGGCCTGGATGGTGTTCTGGGCCTGCTGCGGGGCCTGGATGGTGTTCTGGGCCTGCTGCGGGGCCTGGGTTGGCTAAGTGCCCGGCTTGAAAGCATGGGTGGTGTGGGCTCCCTTGGGCGGCCTCTTCTGGGGGCAGAGGTGGTGGTGGCTGCTGTGGCCTGTTTTTTGGCCGCAGGGGCACGTGCCTTTGGGGCCCTTTTTTGGGAAAGGGAGGGTCCAGTGTCCCTTGGTGGGGCCGAGGTGGTACTTGCCTTCTGGGCCCTTAGCTTCTTGGGTCCTTGCTGGGACCTGGTGGTTGGGCCCTCAGAGGTCTGCCTTGGCTGGGCGTGTTTAGCTGCTGCCTTTTTGGGTGCCATTTTCTCAAAAAGCTCAAAGAGAATGAGCTTTGGGTGCAGGGACCTTTAAATCATGCGCCCAGCGTCTGACGCCTATGCGCACGACTACACGCTCGTACGGACGTACGTTCGTGCGGAACCAGGAAACCGCTGGGGTTTCACTTATCTGCTGCCTTGAAGAAGCATAAAGATGGCGCCCACTATCTTCACCCGTCAACAGGAAGAGATCCTCATGTTGGTAAGTGCCTTGATCTGCCTTTTAAGCTAATACTGACTGATGTACTAAATGTAAATGATGCGTTTGGACCTAGTTTTGGGGATCTTAATGTTTAAGAACAGGCTCCTCACACTTCATCCTCAAGGGCCGAGCCAGGCCACGTTTTCACCTCTCTATGCTGATGTCCTAATTAGGGCAATTGCTCTGGCTTAGCACCAGTTAATGAACCTGTGGAGTAGCGTGGCTAGCTGTCAAACCTGGCCTGTCTCGGACCTTGATGCGGATGTTTGCGGACCACTGTTTGCCTAAGACCTCAAAACACAACGGCAAGCCACACACGTGGGCAAAAAGCCTAAGCATAAGCCGACATCTTGGATGTTCAAACCATCCTAACATGCCATAGGTGCAGGTGGCCTGATTTGTAATGTTGGCTAGCTGTATGTACATGGTGTGTGAAACCTATAACATAAGACCAGACTCTGAATCATAGTGAACGTCCGCTTTAAGGCACTCCCCAAAAATGGCTGGCACTCTAAATGTGTGTGTTAATGACATGACATTCGCAACTTGTGATGCAACACATATGGCTCTGTGTGTAAAAGTAAAAGCTCTGTGTCCATTATGTTTTTCAGATCATGCTTCAGCGCCGGTATGACTTCGCGCCCAATGTGTGCGAAAAAAGGGACATCGCCCGGGAGATCATCGCGGAAATCCACCGTGTGACCAGCACCACCTTCACTCACACCCAGATAATGCAGCATTGGTCGGACCTGAAACGTCTGCACATGCCCCGGGTGCGGAGGTTTTTTGGGATCCATTTCCCAAGTAAGTACAAAGCGCTAGCATGGTATATGTTCAAAATGTATAAGTTATGCCTTTATTTATAATGACTTTTCTTTGTTAGTGTTAGAAATGGATTTCAGAATTCGCCGCACCCGGAGGCGCACAGGCCGACCAGTGCTACATGATTCTGCATCTGTGAGTGAAGGTGGTGGATCTCCCGGGCGACGGACCTACCCCTCCTCTGTGGCCTCCTCAGACCAGCCCCTGGACCTTACCACAGAGGAGGGGCCAAACCGCGTGGGCGTGGAGTCATACCCGGCCAGGCATGGGGAAGGCTCTGGTATGTCACTCTTCATGTATATGCACAAAGATATACATGCCAGGCCAAAAACTAAGTGCTCCTTTATTATGTATTTGTAGAAGCTTCGGGAGCGGGTGAGATAGTGGAGGAGGAGGCAGCAGAGATGCTGGAAGTTGATCCTGGCGAAGGTGAGTGATGTCAGCCAGACTGGGAGCCAGATATGTTGGGAATAGTGACTCTATACAACAACTAACCAAATGTCACATGTTTCTACAGGGACTTCTTCACAGCATAGCCAGGACCAAGGGCATCCTGTTGGCCCCAACCAGCTATCTGTCGGCCACCAACAAAGTAAGTAGCCATGGCATAATTCATATTTATGTGTTTTTAGCTAATAACACACACATAACTAAAGGCGTAGCCAATGTATAGTTAACACTTTCATGTGGGCACTTCGTTAGCTTAAAGCGGACCCTAACTCGTATTAAGAGCCTAGCTAATAATTATCCCACACACTGTACATACAGATTGCAAACATTCAAAAACAGGCTACCGGCATCTACTGCATGTTAGGAGCCTTTAAACATCCAAGATGGCGGCATATGTAATGCGCCATATTTACAGGCAGCATGGCATACATATTTAAAAAAGTAAGGTGCTGCCATGCATTGTGGGACTGCTGACCTTTCCCTGAACCCAGCTATGCTCTGTATTACCAAAGCACAACTGTAACCTACTCCCCTGTACTTTATCCCACTCTCCTCTCCTCATTAAGTGTTATGCTTCTGAGTCCAGATGGCGGCGCAGTAATCAAAAATCCACCCAAATGTACTTTTATCTGGTGCAGAATCATTTGGAAAGAGTTTTGGATTTTCATTAAATCATGTTGAAGGTCCGGTTTAAGGAGTTTCAATACTTACCTGTGGGAAATGCATTTACTTTATCCCTTGGAAGAATGACATATGTCATGCATTTACATGTATTTGATTTACCCAAAATCTATTCCCAGCATACAAACCGGTCTGGTACTCCTATTTATGTTTATTTCTCTATTGGTTACAGGGATGATCCCAAAAACATTGGAGGGGAAAAAAAAAAGAATCAAGGAGTTGGTGGCCGAGCTGCTGGCCATACAGGCGACGTTGGGGCCAACAGAAGAAGAAGAGGAGGAGGATTAGTGCCCTTGGTCCTGGCTAATTTTGTAAAATAGTTTTTACATAGCTTTTAGTGTAAATAATTTTATTGTTTTAAAAACAAAAAACAAAAAATTTTTTAACATTTTACAATGTTTTAAAAAAACTAAAAACAACCAAAAAACAAAAAATTTTAATAAATAATATTTTAAGCCTTCATAAATGTGTCATTTCTAATATGCGCCCAAAAAGACATTTACACAAACACGAAAATACATGCTTAGAAACATATAGACATATGTACATTATGTGGTTTGGGTAAGTTTTAGGGTCGTCCAAATGAAGAAGGATGCAAGCGCTAAGGGGTTTGGGTAAGTTTTAGGGTCGTCCAAATGAAGAAGGATGCAAGCGCTAAGGGGTTTGGGTAAGTTTTAGGGTCCGAGAAATGAAGAAGGATGCAAGCGCTAAGGGGTTTGGGTAAGTTTTAGGGTCGTCAACATGAAGAAGGATGCAAGCGCTAAGGGGTTTGGGTAAGTTTTAGGGTCCGAGAAATGAAGAAGGATGCAAGCGCTAAGGGGTTTGGGTAAGTTTTAGGGTCGTCCAAATGAAGAAGGATGCAAGCGCTAAGGGGTTTGGGTAAGTTTTAGGGTCGTCAACATGAAGAAGGATGCAAGCGCTAAGGGGTTTGGGTAAGTTTTATGGGCGTCCAAATGAAGAAGGATGCAAGCGCTAAGGGGTTTGGGTAAGTTTTATGGGCGTCCAAATGAAGAAGGATGCAAGCGCTAAGGGGTTTGGGTAAGTTTTAGGGTCGTCCAAATGAAGAAGGATGCAAGCGCTAAGGGGTTTGGGTAAGTTTTAGGGTCGTCCAAATGAAGAAGGATGCAAGCGCTAAGGGGTTTGGGTAAGTTTTAGGGTCCGAGAAATGAAGAAGGATGCAAGCGCTAAGGGGTTTGGGTAAGTTTTATGGGCGTCCAAATGAAGAAGGATGCAAGCGCTAAGGGGTTTGGGTAAGTTTTAGGGTCCGAGAAATGAAGAAGGATGCAAGCGCTAAGGGGTTTGGGTAAGTTTTATGGGCGTCCAAATGAAGAAGGATGCAAGCGCTAAGGGGTTTGGGTAAGTTTTATGGGCGTCCAAATGAAGAAGAATGCAAGCGCTAAGGGGTTTGGGTAAGTTTTAGGGTCGTCAACATGAAGAAGGATGCAAGCGCTAAGGGGTTTGGGTAAGTTTTAGGGTCGTCAACATGAAGAAGGATGCAAGCGCTAAGGGGTTTGGGTAAGTTTTAGGGTCGTCAACATGAAGAAGGATGCAAGCGCTAAGGGGTTTGGGTAAGTTTTATGGGCGTCCAAATGAAGAAGGATGCAAGCGCTAAGGGGTTTGGGTAAGTTTTATGGGCGTCCAAATGAAGAAGGATGCAAGCGCTAAGGGGTTTGGGTAAGTTTTATGGGCGTCCAAATGAAGAAGGATGCAAGTGCTAAGGGGTTTGGGTAAGTTTTAGGGTCGTCCAAATGAAGAAGGATGCAAGCGCTAAGGGGTTTGGGTAAGTTTTAGGGTCGTCAACATGAAGAAGGATGCAAGCGCTAAGGGGTTTGGGTAATTTTATGGGCGTCCAAATGAAGAAGGATGCAAGCGCTAAGGGGTTTGGGTAAGTTTTATGGGCGTCCAAATGAAGAAGGATGCAAGCGCTAAGGGGTTTGGGTAAGTTTTATGGGCGTCCAAATGAAGAAGGATGCAAGCGCTAAGGGGTTTGGGTAAGTTTTATGGGCGTCCAAATGAAGAAGGATGCAAGCGCTAAGGGGTTTGGGTAAGTTTTAGGGTCGTCCAAATGAAGAAGGATGCAAGCGCTAAGGGGTTTGGGTAAGTTTTAGGGTCCGAGAAATGAAGAAGGATGCAAGCGCTAAGGGGTTTGGGTAAGTTTTAGGGTCGTCAACATGAAGAAGGATGCAAGCGCTAAGGGGTTTAGGTAAGTTTTAGGGTCCGAGAAATGAAGAAGGATGCAAGCGCTAAGGGGTTTGGGTAAGTTTTATGGGCGTCCAAATGAAGAAGGATGCAAGCGCTAAGGGGTTTGGGTAAGTTTTATGGGCGTCCAAATGAAGAAGGATGCAAGCGCTAAGGGGTTTGGGTAAGTTTTAGGGTCGTCAACATGAAGAAGGATGCAAGCGCTAAGGGGTTTGGGTAAGTTTTAGGGTCGTCAACATGAAGAAGGATGCAAGCGCTAAGGGGTTTGGGTAAGTTTTAGGGTCCGAGAAATGAAGAAGGATGCAAGCGCTAAGGGGTTTGGGTAAGTTTTATGGTTCCTAAAGGTAAGTGGTAGCCTGGCGCGAGGCAGTAGTGGTGAGATTGGTAGTGTCAGATAGGGCACACATTGGTTTGTGGAGTGTAGCTTGGATCGCGCATGCGCAAGACCTTAGATACATACGAACGAAGATAAGAGGCCAAAAACCATTGAAAACCAGAGGCAAACGCAAGTAATTGGAAGAGGTGGACGATGGAAGCGGCCGAAAAAACAGGCTGCCGCCGCAACAAGTGATCACATCAACCTGTTTTTTACGATTGACAACTGACTGAGGCAAGTTCGGGAGATAACATACGAACGGACGTATATTTTAGGATAGAAACGTATTTGCTTATAGAATCACTCGCAAGTTCATACGAACGCACGAGCGGACGTGAAAAATAGGATGATCGGCACCCAAATCAAAGCTGTTACATGTTTCTTTGAATCGACCCTATACAGTCTAAGGGCTGCAGTAATATAGTAACATACTGGTAGGATATCAATATCCAAAACAATACATCTGTTGTGAAAGGGCTTCTCTTAAGTAGAAGCGTCATCTGTGATGTAGGGAGCACTACACTACAGTAATGCAGTAATGATTATATCAATAGAAAATGGGAACACTGAATAATCTCAGTTCAACAATTATAACCAGAATATAAAAAAGCAAATAAATGCAAGGCTAATGACAAAATGTAAACATCATCAGATAGATGAAGAAGACAGGAAACTCCCAAAATACACCAATGGCTGTAGATAGGAGTTGAGGACAGATATCACACAGTACTAGGCTAAGTTATTAGGCAAGTCAAAAGAGTTGTGGTATATAATGGGGTCTAACATTGCTGACTTAAGGCCTTATTTAAGAAATGTGCCACTTTTTGTTGGCATAGGGCCAGTTTTTGAGTGCTGCTCTTTGGACAGAATGGCGCTGGTAGTCACAGTACCTTGATTGTTGCACTTGGTGGGCCTCTGTCAGCGCCTGTTGGACCCGAATGCCGATTATAATAGCGCCAATGAGCACCACTTTGTACCATCATCTTTTAGGCACTGCACAGCATATTTATTCATTTTTACCTTACCGAAAAGATTGGCCCTGTATTTTATTGGCGCTGGTTGGTGTTTCATTATTACACTTACAGGATATCACTGCTGGCGACAATGGGGACAAACTTTACAGTGCGTTTAGGCTGCGTTTTAGTTGTTGTCCAAATTACACATTAGTAAGCAAAAGAAGCCACGAAAAATGATTTTACAAGAAAAAAATGAAATTGCATTTGGTGACATCTAGGTCCTGCGTTTATATGATTGACAAGTCACAATGCAAGTTCTGTACAAAAACGTGTGTAATATTAATTATAAGCATAACACACTTCAATACAGTTCTGCCCATTGTGCTCTATGAAATATTACCCCTATAGCACCTCAATAAACCAGCGATATCTTATCTTATTGAATGGTCAGTGGAACACTGATTTCTTTGCTGTCCCTCTCTGTGGGATGTCAGGCGGTCAGTCATAGCATAGGTGCCGCAATGACACCATTGTCACTTAGAACAATGGGGGTCATTTCAGTTGAATTGCAACCTGCATCTAAGTAAGCGTTTTAATCTTAAAGCGGACCTTCACTCTGAATAAGAGTCTATCTTATATGTTTCCCACACCCTGTACATACAGATTGTCCACATTAAAAATCATCCTACCTGAATCTACTGCATGTTATGAGCCTTTAAACATCCAAGATGGCGGCTTATGGAAGCCGCCATCTTATCAGGCAGCCTGCAAACAGGAAGTGCCTCCTGACTGTGCTGCTCTGCATTCTGGGACTGCTGACCGTTACCTGACCCCAGCTCTGCTCTGTCTGAGCAAAGCACAGCTATAACCTGCCCCCCTGTACCTTATCCCACTCTCCTCTCCTCAGTAAGTGTGATGCTTCTGAGTCAAGATGGCGGCGCCCATATCCTAAATTCCTGAACAGAGTTGCAGCCCAGTGGGAGAAAGAATAATAAGTTAGTGACTAAAAACCTAAAATATATTAATTTTAGATGCTGGGGAACCGTTTTTTAAGAGTTTGGGCTTTTCATTAAATCACGCTGAAGGTCCGGTTTAACACACAAGAGTAAATGATTGGGGTTTATTCATCAAGGGATAGCGGCAGGTAGTGACTCGTAGCGGCAGGCAGCGCCTGGTGAACACTGGGCGCTGTACGCAATAGTAGATGCTTGGAACAAACTTCCAGCAGAGGTAGTTGAAAAATCAACAGTCAATGTCAGTGAATTTAAACATGCCTGGGATAAGCACACATCTATCCTAAGATAAAGAGTACATACAGTATACACATAAGGGCAGACTAGATGGACCGTATGGTCTCCTTCTGCCGTCAACCTTCTATGTTTCTATGTTTCTTATGTTTCTAATACCACATTTATGATGGCGATTTTGGTGAGTGATTCTAACAGCGCCATGTAGCGTACGATTCATCATTACAGGCAGCTCAGTGTATAGTGCCGATGCTCTAGCTTCCAGAGCGCCAGGTATTACCTGTTGCTATTTGTCGCTATCTGTCGCTCTCCCATACATTTCAATGGACGTTCCTTTTCTTCTGTTCAAACAGGGTTTTTTGTTTTTAATTTTTTTTTCTCTCAAATAATTGTGTCACCTCTCCTGGCCTAGAAAGAGTCCTTTTTTAAACCTTTTTTGATTTTTTATATTTTTATGCAGAATTGTCATTACAGGTCTGGCATTAAAGTGTTAATATCCCAATGTTACAACAATGTAATTCCATGTGTTTTCACTTTGTTACAGGTGTATATGTGTTCAAAAACAGACTTTAATCACACAGCGTCTGCCGCTATATGCTATAGAGACCAGATCCAGAGCGCCTATGCTGTGTGTGTGTTTTTTTGTTGAATATGGTGTGAGTCGCTGAGAGTCGGTCGCAATGAACTGGCGCTACCTTTCGCTCCCTGCAACGCTGTACTGGTGTTAGAATGCCCAACATACATCACATTCATCAATGCCAGCCAGGTTACTACAACGACTGAGACACTCTGTTACAGCGCCTGATAGCCGGTCACAGCGTATACTAGCAGTCGCTGTTAGCGCCTCTGTACAGACGTTCATCTGCCGATACCTGGCGCTAGTAATGAATCGGCCTTCCCGTAACAGTTTTTCCTGAGCAATCATCTGTTTCTGTAATAACGCATTTTTACAGATGAGATATTTCCAATGAGGTATGGGTATGTTTTTAAGAGTAATGCAGAAAAAAACGTCTAATTGGAAAAATAATGTACTTCACCTTTAAAAATGCCACATCACAGGTACAGGTGATTTTTAGGGGAAAAAAACGATATTCTATGCTAAAATTAAAATGCTCACTGAGATGCAGGTTGCAATTCAAACTACAAGGCACAATGCTTGTGCACCTTGCTTCACCAAATAATTAGAATGACCTTTAATGACTTGGGGCAGCGAAAATTGACAAAGGCATTCCTCAATGGGGGGAGCAATTCAGTGGATGCTAGATAAAAATGTGGGTTTTGGTTTGCTTTAAATGTACGTAATTACAAGCAGAAGAAAAAACCCAAGAGGGAAGGCCCTATGGTTCCTTTGTATTGCAACTTTTGTGAATAAATCTGTTTAAGCTAACAAGGCCAGATATAGCTAATACTCAAAGATAGAACCTTTTGATCTGCTGCAGAACGTAGTCTGCTCCATGAGAGATTAATATATACTATTCAGCTATGACTACACAGTGCCTTACTGTATGTCATTTTTCAGTATATAGCTGAGACTGCTGCCAATAGTCAAACACCCGACGTATTGTAGCATCTGTAATGCTCTATAACTCCATAATTTTTCAGCATTAGGTTTTAACAGAGAAACGTAAAAAGTAGCACACCATAAATTAAGTGAACTGGAACATTTTCCAGGTGTATATGCCAAAAATAATATGGTTGTTCTTAGTGCCAAGAAAGAGGTTTGCTAATGCAGAACCAGCGCTGCTTAGCCCGTGCTGCGTGGTAAATAAGAATGTCGGGACTAAATAGGCCCTTTCTACTGAAATACAGGTTCTGCCATGCAAACCACTTAAACATTTCATTATCTCTGCAGAACGATTGCTATAAAAATAATTATTTTTTCATGTACTTCTGAAATGTAAAGTGCTCCATTTAAAACAATTTGTCTTTCCTTAGAGGAAAGGAAAAATGTATATACTGTAGAAAAAAAGAACATCAAATGCATCTAGATTTTGTCATCTGGATCACATGAGTTTCTTGTGCTGACAGACAAGTTTTCAGAAAGAAATAAACTTTTGCTTACATTAATGGATGCTTATTGTATGTTTGAATATCTGTATGGTTCCATTTTAGCCAAGAAACATAGGAGCAGTCTTTGTACTAGAGAAGCAGAACTGCAGATAAGTAAGAAAAATATATACAGTATATACTATAGGTCTATGAGAATGTGAAACTCAGAGCGAGCAATTTAAATGTCAGGAATGCCAAAATTAGGCAAAACTAGCCCATATTCTGTCAGCTCTGGGGCACTCTCCTGGGAATGTTTTTATGTATTTTTCTTATTGATTTTATTATCACCAAGTACATATGAAAATACATACAAGGAATTTATTTTTGCAGGAGCCAATGGGGTTAGCACTCTAAAATGTTCTTTTTTCATATTAAGTAGAACCTTTGATATCTATCCTTTGATATCTATCAACCAAAGTGCAACCTCCGCTCTGCCTCTGACATTCTCCTGTCCTCTTCCTTGGTTACTTCCTCGCACTCCCGCCTTCAAGACTTCTCCCGTGCCTCCCCACTTCTCTGGAATGCACTCCCCCGCTCGATCCGCCACTCTCCATCACTCCAAGCCTTTAAAAGTGCCCTCAAAACTCACTTCTTCAGACAAGCATATGACCTGGCGTAAGCAACTCCTATAACCTTCAATGGCACATGCAGCCATACTCAAGCTCTACCATTTGTGACCCCGCCCCCTTTGTCTCCACCCCCATCCTTTAGACTGTAAGCTCGCAAGGGCAGGGCACCCCTCCTTATTGTCTCCTGTGCTCACAACACTTGGTTTTAACCTGGGGCATCTAATTTTGTATTGTTCTCTGTGCTATATGTTTTACCTTGTCTGTATTCTTACCTTGTAAAGCGCTACGGAAGTTGATGGCGCTATATAAATAAACATTAATAAAAATAATAATAATAATAATATCCTACTTACAGTTTAATTCAAATGATGCTCATCAAGACTGCTCGTGTGTTCTAAAATAGCTATAGGGGCCAAATCCTCAAGCCACATGGCTTTTGGCAGGTGGTCCCATACATCTATTTCCCCCCTCTTGTTTCAAAAGGGAGCAGCAAAGAAAAGAGCCAGGCTATGGACAGGTGGTTGCATGGATGTTGATCATGGACCATACCAGCTGACTGCAGTGTTCGAAGAACCCACAGATATCTTACTTTGTGTGTCTGCTAACACTTCAGATTATGTAGAAAACTGTATAACCAGTTCAGGCCCGCAGAATCAATAGGGATGATATGACCTTGTGATGACATTAGCAGCTTTGACCTGCTGTTGTTTCTACTGCTACACCCACCCACCCAATCCCTCTGCTGCTGCCAGCTGCACCAACCTTCTTGCCATTGATTGTCCCTTTGGACTGCAGGCCACTGACCAAAATAGCAAAAGGTGGTGTTTGTTTTTGTCGATTACAGGCCACTAGGCAAGTTAGGAGAGTGTGCTCCCTAACACAAAATACCAATAATATGGGCAGGATGATGAAGGCACAGTTAGCCACCCTAATTGGAGGAATGTGCTTTCTGAACACAACACCCTAACAATATGAGCAGGATTATAAGGACACATTCAGCAAGCCTAGTTAGGAGAATGTGCTTGCTATAAACAACACCCCAATAATATGAGCAGGTTAATGAGGACACAGTCAGCCACCACAGTTTGGAAAATGTGCTTGCTGAACACAACACCCCAATAATTTGAGCAGGATGATGAGGACTCTGTCAGCCACCCCAGTTAGCAGAGAAGGTGTGTGGTGCACAAAAAAGAAATGCAATTGTCAATCTGCAAATATAATTGCCTTTGATTCAGTCAGCAGCTCCACTCCCTACACTGCCCTAAGCTGATCTCGCTCTGTCTACACAGCTCTACTGTTGCTACAATGACCTGCGCTACCCTTCAGTCATGGTCACTGCAATATCACCAGATCATGTGCACCACTGCTCTTAACGGTCTGTGACATCACACAAGAACTAGCTAATTGCTGATGGCTGTGAACAGAGGTCTATGGGTGATGCTGCACTCCTGGCCTTTTTACTTTCACTTTTGCACACACGTGATATCTATTTTGGGAACAGCCAATTTGCTAGCAATCAAATCTCAAATCTCCAGATGGACGTTTGGCCTGAAATCAAGATCAATCTCTGATTCATCCTAATCAGTTTGCCCAACTCTAGATAGATGGTTTTCAGTGGTGGTTGATTTTAACCCCTTCCTGACATATGGCATACTTTTATGTCATGTTCACATGGAGCTTCCCGCAATGTGCTCATGTCTGTAAAGCATCTAAAGGGTTAATAAACTGAAAGTGGTTTTGCATACATTGACAGGTAACTTTTTAAGTTAGGTCTTTGGGGGTTTTCTGACATACAGTCCCTTAAGAGTCATTCAGCCTAACTGTAATGGGACGGGGTCATCCAATATCTTACTGTAATGGGACGGGGTTAAAAATAGGAAAGTATGGCTTCTAAATTGTTTAAGGAAGCCCTTGGACATCATGGTTGTGTCCCAAGCGGGCCTGTATGTGTTACACCTTCATAGACCAGTAGAAGCAGAGTGTGGGGTGTGCAAGGTATAATGAGCCATTGAATGGTGTAGGGAAAATGCTACAAAAATAAGGTAGAGAATGCTACATTCTCACTGTGCCTAGCTATAGGGGTAAGTAAAACACTGACCCTTACAGCTCATTTGTATGGTGCTCACAAAATATATGTGGCTGTTCAGTCCGTAGTCTTTGGCGAAATATTGCCAAGGTAAAGTGCATCACTTTTTTTGGTTGAGTTTAATGAAAGTCCCCCCCCTTCCACACCCCTCAGTCCACTCCTCTCTTGCATTGATAACTTAGACAGTTCTAAAATCTAGCACTGTCATCTATGTCAGAACAATACAAGGTAACAATTAAAAGTATGGGTAAACCAGATAAAGGAAAGAAACACTACAAAACCTTAAGCAGCATGATATGCAGTGAAATGTTCCTTATGACTGACCAAGAAAAACAATTATCAATGTGCAAGGTGCAATGCAAGAACAAAAACCAGAACAAAAATAAGTACAAATAATGCACAAAACCTTCAATCACAGTGAAAAGTAGATACGAAATGTACACAACTGTACTAAATATTCGAGTTAAGAAAATTACAGCTGTGTAGCTCCGAATCATTTTATTCAATGTCATCAACAACATGACATTTGTAGGAAGGGGGATTGTTTTATAGTTGGATATTTACGTTACAAGTGAGTTGTTGGCCAGGTTGAGGGTCTGGATGGCCAGCGGGAAAAACTTGTTCTTATTTTGTGTGTTTTAGCCTCCAGGATGTGGAAGCGTTTCACTAATGGCAACAATGAGAAGAGACCATTGTTGGGGTACATGAGATCCCCAATTATCTTCCAGGCCTTTGTCCTACATTGGTTGTTGTAGATCAGTGTTCCCCACCCTCAGTGCAGCATACATAAATTGTAAAAATCTGGTAAATGCCATAATCATAAAAAAGAGTGGTATCATTGTCAGTTCTAGCCTGGCACCAAAATATAACAGTGCTATTTTAAAACATTGGTGGTATCATCATCATCATCATCATCATCATCATCATCATCATCACACTAGCTTTCTACATTTAATACATGTGTGATGTAGTACAATATACTTTTTTACCCCCCCCCCCCCCTTTCCTATAACTGGAATTACAGATCTAACTTTCATTCCACAAATAAGGTATGACTTCATCACCTGTCTTCTCTGCAACCGAAGTTTTCAAAGTTCAAAGAACCCAAATCTCAGTATGCCTTTTGCGTGCTATCCCCTGCTATGCTGTAAAAAGTGGGACATGGAGCATTTTACAGAGTGATGGACAGGATGGGCTGTGGCTTAATTGCAGGCTTTTGAGGGACAAGTATGCACATCATTCTATGCATTCTTGCCAAATATCTGGCCCACTTTATGCTACTTCTCTGTGCGAAAGTAACATTGCCTAAATCACATGCTAAACCAAGGCAAACATTCAACTACTGCTGTTTAACCAATGATCCGGAGCTTAACAGACAAGACATCTCATATTTGGAAGGACAGGCTTCCTGATAATGTCAGCAAAGTGAGACATTTAAGCATCCCCAGTGTTTTAGTGGGGATAAGCCAGACTGCCCTGCCAAAAGTGGAACATCTGGTCAGTTTACCCTAACACCAAAGCCAGATTACCAAATAATAGTAGACACGGGTCTGTTGGAACCAATCCTGAAGGACACCTGGTCCAAACCCTCTATTAAAACAATCCAACACCCATTTTTCAATATCCCTACTGCCTACCACTTCCAACCGCAACCCCAGTTATTCTTACCTGCTTCTGGCTCCCTCTGTGAAACTGGGCCCCCTCAATTGGCCATCAGTGGTAGCATAGGGGGTTGATACAGAGCCTCTTTCTCACTGTTTTTTTTTGGAGGTCTTGCTAATGAAAAGAAAAATAAAAACATTTCACACAAAAATTCTCACAGAAAACAAGGATCTGCTGAATCAGATGAGGGAAAAAATGGAGGAGAAAATGGTGAAAAATGTTCACAAGCCTATAGTCCAGAGTCTTTTTGGCAGCTGGAAACCCAATTGCAATGTACCACCTATCTGCAATGCAATTAAGCAAACAGACTAATTGTACATTGTCACGGACCGGGTGGAGCGGACTCGGGTGTGGATCCGCTTTAACTGTGGGAACGATGGCGGGTACCGTGTCAGGGGAGCGGAGTCTAAGGGGCCACCGGTATTCACCAGAGCCCACCGCAAGGCAGGTTGGTCTTGTGCGGCGAGTGACCCCCAGGTCGCTACCCCCCCCAACAGTGGCCCAGTCCCACAGTCAGCCGAGGTTCAGCGAGGTACACATGTGGCAGGCAAAAGGCGTAGTAAGTACAGGCAGAGGTCAGGGCTGGCAGCACAGGTTCGCGGTAAAGGTGAGTAGCAGAGGTCGGTACACGGGTGAGCAATCCAAGAATGTCTGACTTTCAACAAGCATGGAGAGACCAAGATCTGGCACTGAAGGAAGGAAGTGCCTCTTTAAATAGGGGAAGAGGATGCAGGATTGGATGACCAAACACCAATCAGTGCTGTACAGGCCCTTTAAATCTCAGGAATCCAGTGCGCTCGCCCTCTAGTGGACGGAGACGTGCGTGCACCTGAACATGTGAGGAGGAAGCATGGGGGGAAGGGCGGCAGCTGGATGAAGCCATGAGGTAAGTGCTGCAAGATGGATGACGGCTGCATGCAGCCATGGAGGTAAGTGACTTGCTGTGAGACGGGCGTGCAGCGCTCGCCCTAACAGTACCCCCCCTTGGGTCTCCCCCTCTTCTTGGGACCCAAAAAGTCAGGGATGAGACTATGAACTGGAATGTTCTCTTCAGGTTCTAATTTCAAGACTTTGCTGTATTGGCGAGGAGATACAAAGTCCTCTCCGGCTGGTGCCAACTCCGGCTGGAGTTGGCTTCAGGAGCCCAAAAATTGGATGAATCACACCCTGGAGTTGGCAGGAGTTGACAGTAGCAGCAGCAGGAGCCCAAATATACACTGGAGTTGGCTTCAGGAGCCCAAAAATTGGATGAATCACACCCTGGAGTTGGCAGCAGCAGCAGCAGGAGCCCATATATACACTGGAGTTGGCTTCAGGAGCCCAAAAATTGGATGAATCACACCCTGGAGTTGGCAGAAGTTGGCAGCAGCAGCAGCAGGAGCCCAAATATACACTGGAGTTGGCTTCAGGAGCCCAAAAATTGGATGAATCACACCCTGGAGTTGGCAGCAGCAGCAGCAAGAGCCCAAATATACACTGGAGTTGGCTTCAGGAGCCCAAAAATTGGATGAATCACACCCTGGAGTTGGCAGGAGTTGACAGTAGCAGCAGCAGGAGCCCAAATATACACTGGAGTTGGCTTCAGGAGCCCAAAAATTGGATGAATCACAGCCTGGAGTTGGCAGCAGCAGCAGCAGGAGCCCAAATATACACTGGAGTTGGCTTCAGGAGCCCAAAAATTGGATAAATCACACCCTGGAGTTGGCAGAAGTTGGCAGTAGCAGCAGCAGGAGCCCAAACATACACTGGAGTTGGCTTCAGGAGCCCAAAAATTGGATGAATCACACCCTGGAGTTGGCAGGAGTTGACAGCAGCAGCAGGAGCCCAAATATTACATTAAAGAGACCCTGGGGTTGACCTCAGGAGCCCAAAAATTGGATGAATCACACCCTGGAGTTGGCAGCAGCAGGAGCCCAAATATACACTGGAGTTGGCTTCAGGAGCCCAAAAATTGGATGAATCACACCCTGGAGTTGGCAGAAGTTGGCAGCAGCAGCAGCAGCAGGAGCCCAAATATACACTGGAGTTGGCTTCAGGAGCCCAAAAATTGGATGAATCACACCCTGGAGTTGGCAGAAGTTGGCAGCAGCAGCAGCAGGAGCCCAAATATACACTGGAGTTGGCTTCAGGAGCCCAAAAATTGGATGAATCACACCCTGGAGTTGGCAGAAGTTGGCAGCAGCAGCAGCAGGAGCACAAATATACACTGGAGTTGGCTTCAGGAGCCCAAAAATTGGATGAATCACACCCTGGAGTTGGCAGGAGTTGACAGTAGCAGCAGCAGGAGCCCAAATATACACTGGAGTTGGCTTCAGGAGCCCAAAAATTGGATGAATCACACCCTGGAGTTGGCAGCAGCAGCAGCAGGAGCCCAAATATACACTGGAGTTGGCTTCAGGAGCCCAAAAATTGGATGAATCACACCCTGGAGTTGGCAGAAGTTGGCAGCAGCAGCAGCAGCAGGAGCCCAAATATACACTGGAGTTGGCTTCAGGAGCCCAAAAATTGGATGAATCACACCCTGGAGTTGGCAGCAGCAGCAGCAAGAGCCCAAATATACACTGGAGTTGGCTTCAGGAGCCCAAAAATTGGATGAATCACACCCTGGAGTTGGCAGGAGTTGACAGTAGCAGCAGCAGGAGCCCAAATATACACTGGAGTTGGCTTCAGGAGCCCACAAATTGGATGAATCACAGCCTGGAGTTGGCAGCAGCAGCAGCAGGAGCCCAAATATACACTGGAGTTGGCTTCAGGAGCCCAAAAATTGGATGAATCACACCCTGGAGTTGGCAGAAGTTGGCAGTAGCAGCAGCAGGAGCCCAAACATACACTGGAGTTGGCTTCAGGAGCCCAAAAGTTGGATGAATCACACCCTGGAGTTGGCAGAAGTTGGCAGCAGCAGCAGCAGGAGCCCAAATATACACTGGAGTTGGCTTCAGGAGCCCAAAAATTGGATGAATCACACCCTGGAGTTGGCAGAAGTTGGCAGCAGCAGCAGCAGGAGCACAAATATACACTGGAGTTGGCTTCAGGAGCCCAAAAATTGGATGAATCACACCCTGGAGTTGGCAGGAGTTGACAGTAGCAGCAGCAGGAGCCCAAATATACACTGGAGTTGGCTTCAGGAGCCCAAAAATTGGATGAATCACACCCTGGAGTTGGCAGCAGCAGCAGCAGGAGCCCAAATATACACTGGAGTTGGCTTCAGGAGCCCAAAAATTGGATGAATCACACCCTGGAGTTGGCAGAAGTTGGCAGCAGCAGCAGCAGCAGGAGCCCAAATATACACTGGAGTTGGCTTCAGGAGCCCAAAAATTGGATGAATCACACCCTGGAGTTGGCAGCAGCAGCAGCAAGAGCCCAAATATACACTGGAGTTGGCTTCAGGAGCCCAAAAATTGGATGAATCACACCCTGGAGTTGGCAGGAGTTGACAGTAGCAGCAGCAGGAGCCCAAATATACACTGGAGTTGGCTTCAGGAGCCCACAAATTGGATGAATCACAGCCTGGAGTTGGCAGCAGCAGCAGCAGGAGCCCAAATATACACTGGAGTTGGCTTCAGGAGCCCAAAAATTGGATGAATCACACCCTGGAGTTGGCAGAAGTTGGCAGTAGCAGCAGCAGGAGCCCAAACATACACTGGAGTTGGCTTCAGGAGCCCAAAAGTTGGATGAATCACACCCTGGAGTTGGCAGGAGTTGACAGCAGCAGCAGGAGCCCAAATATTACATTAAAGAGACCCTGGGGTTGACCTCAGGAGCCCAAAAATTGGATGAATCACACCCTGGAGTTGGCAGCAGCAGCAGCAGGAGCCCAAATATACACTGGAGTTGGCTTCAGGAGCCCAAAAATTGGATGAATCACACCCTGGAGTTGGCAGAAGTTGGCAGCAGCAGCAGGAGCCCAAATATACACTGGAGTTGGCTTCAGGAGCCCAAAAATTGGATGAATCACACCCTGGAGTTGGCAGAAGTTGGCAGCAGCAGGAGCCCAAATATACACTGGAGTTGGCTTCAGTAGCCCAAAAATTGGATGAATCACACCCTGGAGTTGGCAGGAGTTGACAGCAGCAGCAGCAGCAGGAGCCCAAATATTACTTTAAAGTGACACTGGGGTTGGCTTCAGGAGCCCAACAATTGGATGAATCACACCCTGGAGTTGGCAGAAGTTGACAGTAGCAGCAGCAGGAGCCCAGATATTACATTAAAGAGACCCTGGAGTTGGCTTCAGGGGCCCAAAAATTGGATGAATCACACCCTGGAGTTGGCAGCAGCAGCAGCAGGAGCCCAAATATACACTGGAGTTGGCTTCAGGAGCCCAAAAATTGGATGAATCACACCCTGGAGTTGGCAGAAGTTGGCAGCAGCAGCAGCAGCAGCAGGAGCCCAAATATACACTGGAGTTGGCTTCAGGAGCCCAAAAATTGGATGAATCACACCCTGGAGTTGGCAGCAGCAGCAGCAGGAGCCCAAATATACACTGGAGTTGGCTTCAGGAGCCCAAAAATTGGATGAATCACACCCTGGAGTTGGCAGGAGTTGACAGTAGCAGCAGCAGGAGCCCAAATATACACTGGAGTTGGCTTCAGGAGCCCAAAAATTGGATGAATCACACCCTGCAGTTGGCAGGAGTTGACAGCAGCAGCAGGAGCCCAAATATTACATTAAAGAGACCCTGGGGTTGGCCTCAGGAGCCCAAAAATTGGATGAATCACACCCTGGAGTTGGCAGGAGTTGACAGTAGCAGCAGCAGGAGCCCAAATATACACTGGAGTTGGCTTCAGGAGCCCAAAAATTGGATGAATCACACCCTGGAGTTGGCAGGAGTTGACAGTAGCAGCAGCAGGAGCCCAAATATACACTGGAGTTGGCTTCAGGAGCCCAAAAATTGGATGAATCACACCCTGGAGTTGGCAGCAGCAGCAGCAGGAGCCCAAATATACACTGGAGTTGGCTTCAGGAGCCCAAAAATTGGATGAATCACACCCTGGAGTTGGCAGAAGTTGGCAGTAGCAGCAGCAGCAGGAGCCCAAATATACACTGGAGTTGGCTTCAGGAGCCCAAAAATTGGATGAATCACACCCTGGAGTTGGCAGAAGTTGGCAGCAGCAGCAGCAGGAGCCCAAATATACACTGGAGTTGGCTTCAGTAGCCCAAATATTGGATGAATCACACCCTGGAGTTGGCAGGAGTTGACAGCAGCAGCAGCAGCAGGAGCCCAAATATTACTTTAAAGTGACACTGGGGTTGGCTTCAGGAGCCCAACAATTGGATGAATCACACCCTGGAGTTGGCAGAAGTTGGCAGCAGCAGCAGCAGGAGCCCAAAAAATGGCCTAAAGACATAAATATGTTTTGCACCATTTGGAAAGTGTAAAACGTGGCACCATGCTGAATCTAGTCGCATGCATCAGGCATTGGTGGGTGGAAATCCTGGCTGATCCATCCCTGATTCATTTTGACAAAGGTAAGTCTCTCCACATTTTTAGTTGACAGACGAGTTCTCCTCGCCGTAACTATGGCCCCCGCCGCACTAAACACCCGCTCAGATGGCACGCTACTTGCCGGGCAGGACAGCTTTTCCAGGGCAAACTCTGCTAGTTGCGGCCACAAATCAAGTTTGGCTGCCCAGAAGTCCAGTGGATCCTCAAGGTGTGTTGGCATGGTCATGTCAAAGTATGACATGACCTGCTGGTTGAGGTCCTGCTCCAGGTCTTCCTGCTGCTCATGAGTAGCCTCACTATGCGGGTGTAGAAAGCTACTCATTAGCGACTGAAGACTGAGGCTGCTGCTGCTGATGGAGCTGCTGCTGCTGCTCCTGCCAACCCCCCCAGCGGCCATGGCAGTGGAAGGTGAGCACAGAGGTCCCCTCGAGTCAGACCTGCGAGAGTATGGACCATGGCGCAGATAGGCATCGGCCAACTGCCTACGTAGAATGTCTTTGTAGTAGTTGAGTTTGTCCTCCCTCTCGGTGGGTTTAAAAAATGCCCCCATTTTGTGCCGGAAGCGAGGGTCCAATAAGGTGGACAGCCAGAAGTCATCCCGCCGACAGATGGAAACAATTCTGGGGTCACTACGCAAGCACGTGAGCATGCTTCGTGCCATTTGCGCAAGTGACTCGGATGGACTACCTGTCTCCATCTCCACTGCATACTGCCACGGTGTGCCCGGGTCCTCTGTCTCTCCTTCCTCAAAAACCTCTAGCTCCTCTGGCTGCTCCTGCTCCTCCTCTCCTGTCCGCTGACTAGATAAACCAGCCATTTCGCCAAGCCTAAACTGTGTTTCGCTGGGCAACTCCTCCTCCTCCTCTTCCTCCTCCTCCTCCAGTTCAGCTCCAACGGGGTTCATGTGGCCGTAAGATGTAAACGCCATGTCTCCAGTGCCCTGACCAGCCATGGTTTCCAACATGTGCTGTAGTACATGAAGCAGTGGAATCACGTCGTTCATCCCGTAATCCTGCCGACTGACAAATAAAGTGGCTTCCTCAAAGGGCCTGAGCAAACGGCAGGTGTCACGTATGAGCTGCCACTGGTTGACATTGAAGTTACACAGGGGAGTTCCCCTATCTGCTTGGATCATCAGGAAATCCGTGATGGCTTTTCTCTGTTCATATAATCGGTCCAACATGTGAAGGGTGGAATTCCAACGGGTGGAAACATCGCAAATCAGACTATGTTGGGGGATACCATTCTGACGCTGTAGCTCAAGAAGGGTGTGTTTGGCGGTGTAGGAGTGGCTGAAGTGCATGCAAAGTTTCCTTGAAGTTGTTAGGATGTCCTGCAGATGGGGGGAACACTTCAGAAACCGCTTGACAACCAGATTGAAGACGTGAGCCATGCAGGGGGCATGGGTCAGGCTTCCTTGGTGCAGCGCAGACAAAATGTTCTTCCCATTGTCGGTAACCATGATTCCCATTTTAAGTTTTCTCGGAGTAAGCCATGTTTGGATTTCCTGATGAATACATTTAAGCAGTTCCTCCCCTGTGTGACTCCGTTCGCCAAGACAAACCATGTGAAGCACTGCGTGACACCTCCGTGCCCTGCACACATGGTAGACTGGAGGGGCACTGAGACTTGAGCCTACAGTGGAGGGTGAGGAGATGGCGGAGGATGAGGAGGCCGAGTCGCACGGTGTCACAGGCCCAATGGGCAGAGAGCGCGGAGGCCAAAGCGGCGTGACCTGTCCAAGTTGCTGCTGCAAAGGGACCACATTCACCCAGTGGGCCGTAAACGACATGTACTGCCCCTGACCGTAGTTACAGCTCCAGATGTCGGCGCTGCCATGTATTTTGCTACACACCGACAGGCTCAAGGACTGGCCCACCTTCTGTTCAACAAAAGTGTGCAGCGCTGGTACTGCCTTCTTGGCAAAGAAATGACGGCTTGGGACTCTCCACCTCGGCTCGGCACAAGCCATCAGTTCTCTGAAAGGTGCAGATTCCACCACCTGAAAAGGGAGCGACTGCAGCACCAGCAACTTGGACAGGAGCACATTCAGCTTCTGCGCCGTAGGATGAGTGGGCGCATACTGCTGTCTCTTGGACATGGCTTCGCTGATGGATTGCTGGCGGGATGCATGACTTGGAGGAGGAGGAGGAGGAGCAGGAGCGACAGAGGATGGGTATGACGCACAGCTGCCTTCGGCTGAGGTGCTGGAGCCTTGGCTGGCAGAAATTGGGAGCTCACTTGGTGAGGAAGCAGACTGGACCACCCCTTGGGAGCCTCGGTTCTCCCAGGTCGTTTTATGGTGACGCATCATATGTTGACGCAGGGCCGTGGTGCCAACATTTGGACCCTGGCCACGCTTCACCTTTTGCCTACATATCTTGCATGTGGCCATGTTACCCTCCTGCGGATGCCTCAGGAAAAACTGCCACACTGCCGAGTAGCTACTTTTCCCACCCCCTGGCCTCACTGATTCACTGCTGCTGTTGCCAACTCCAGGAACCCCTGCTCCACTACCTCCCGATAAGGTAGACTGCCGCACAGCAGGTGCTCTACCCCGGCCCCGGCCCCGGCCGGCTCCAGCCTTTGGAATTGTGCCCCCATGCTGACTGCTACCACCTTGCTGCCTCAGCTGCTGACTCCGGGGCAACCTGCGCCCCTCTTCTCCTGATGATGACGATGAAGCCCCTTCATCACCCGGCTCCCAAGTGCGATCGGCTTCATCGTCATCATCATCATCATCACCGAGTTGTGGCTGTACGTCACTGATGTTCGTGGATTCGTCAACAGTGTCTGGCGCAGGAGCTGGAACGCTCGCAGCACCCACGACACTGTCCACATCACTATTTGTCTGCCTAGCTAGAGAAGCCACCTCCATTTCTTGGCTGGGCAGTAGCTGCTGACTGTCCTCTATCTGATGGTCCTCCTCACTAAAGAGTGGAGCTGAACCCAAAGCATAGGATACGTCGCTGGGGGAGGGAACGGCGTAGGACAGAGGCAATGGGAGGACAGGGACTGCTCTCGGGGCATGCCAACTCAGGGTTGTGTCAGAGGAACCTACCGACCCTAGACTGGGGGTCTCAGACGTAAGTTGTGATGATGTTGTTGATGAGCGCGTCAACCAATCTACCACGGCAGATGCGTTACTGGTGGAGACCCGACCGCTAGCAGATACTGGCAGATTAGGTCTCTCAGCGTGACTCCCGATGCTACTGGCCCCCAGTCTGATGCGAGCTCTGCCTGCAGAATCTTGGCCTCTGCCACTCCTCTTTTCACTTCCAGGCACTTGTCTGCCCGACATAGTCTAACTGGCGTGGTAGTAGGTGATATTTTAAGATCCCCCGGGCAGCGGTGGGTCTATATGAAACAGAATATAATGCACACCAAAAGTGAGCAGTAACACTCAACCTCCAACAGGCCTGCTTAGTGTAAATAAGAGAGCTGCTTAGTGTAAATAAAGAGGGGTATGCTATGTTACAGAATGGGATGCCTCAACAGAAGTGCACCTGGCAGGCAGCAGTAAGCCTATGCCCAGCAAAAGTGTCTTATAATATAAATATAATAAGAGCAAATGGTTATATGGTCTTAAACAGAGGCTGCTTTAGTCACAGAATGGGATGCCCCCAAAAAAGATCCAGTAGTACTATGCCCAGCAAAAGTGTCTTTATCAGGCTAATTTCAAATATAATAAGAGCAAATGGTTATATGGTCTTAAACAGAGGCTGCTTTAGTCACAGAATGGGATGCCCTGGCAGGGACAAGTAGTGCTATGCCCAGCAAAAGTGTCTTTATCAGGCTAATTTCAAATATGATAAGAGCAAATGCTTATATGGTCTTAAACAGAGGCTGCTTTAGTCACAGAATGGGATGCCCCCAAAAAAGATCCAGTAGTACTATGCCCAGCAAAAGTGTCTTTATCAGGCCTAATTTCAAATATGATAAGAGCAAATGCTTATATGGTCTTAAACAGAGGCTGCTTTAGTCACAGAATGGGATGCCCCCAAAAAAGATCCAGTAGTACTATGCCCAGCAAAAGTGTCTTTATCAGGCTAATTTCAAATATGATAAGAGCAAATGCTTATATGGTCTTAAACAGAGGCTGCTTTAGTCACAGAATGAGATGCCCCCAAAAAAGATCCAGTAGTACTATGCCCAGCAAAAGTGTCTTTATCAGGCCTGATTTCTATGAGAATAAGTGCAAATGGTTATTATGCTATTAAATAGAGGCTGGTGTTGTCACAGAATGGGATGCCACAAAAACCAGAGAGCATGCACAGCAAAAGTGTCTTTATCAGGCCTGATTTCTATGAGAATAAGTGCAAATGGTTATTATGCTATTAAATAGAGGCTGGTGTTGTCACAGAATGGGATGCCACAAAAACCAGAGAGCATGCACAGCAAAAGTGTCTTTATCAGGCCTGATTTCTATGAGAATAAGTGCAAATGGTTATTATGCTATTAAATAGAGGCTGGTGTTGTCACAGAATGGGATGCCACAAAAACCAGAGAGCATGCACAGCAAAAGTGTCTTTATCAGGCCTGATTTCTATGAGAATAAGTGCAAATGGTTATTATGCTATTAAATAGAGGCTGGTGTTGTCACAGAATGGGATGCCACAAAAACCAGAGAGCATGCACAGCAAAAGTGTCTTTATCAGGCCTGATTTCTATGAGAATAAGTGCAAATGGTTATTATGCTATTAAATAGAGGCTGGTGTTGTCACAGAATGGGATGCCACAAAAACCAGAGAGCATGCACAGCAAAAGTGTCTTTATCAGGCCTAATTTCAAATATGATAAGAGCAAATGCTTATATGGTCTTAAACAGAGGCTGCTTTAGTCACAGAATGGGATGCCCCCCAAAAAGATCCAGTAGTACTATGCCCAGCAAAAGTGTCTTTATCAGGCTAATTTCAAATATGATAAGAGCAAATGCTTATATGGTCTTAAACAGAGGCTGCTTTAGTCACAGAATGGGATGCCCCCAAAAAAGATCCAGTAGTACTATGCCCAGCAAAAGTGTCTTTATCAGGCTAATTTCAAATATGATAAGAGCAAATGCTTATATGGTCTTAAACAGAGGCTGCTTTAGTCACAGAATGGGATGCCCCCAAAAAAGATCCAGTAGTACTATGCCCAGCAAAAGTGTCTTTATCAGGCCTAATTTCAAATATGATAAGAGCAAATGCTTATATGGTCTTAAACAGAGGCTGCTTTAGTCACAGAATGGGATGCCCCCAAAAAAGATCCAGTAGTACTATGCCCAGCAAAAGTGTCTTTATCAGGCCTAATTTCAAATATGATAAGAGCAAATGCTTATATGGTCTTAAACAGAGGCTGCTTTAGTCACAGAATGGGATGCCCCCAAAAAAGATCCAGTAGTACTATGCCCAGCAAAAGTGTCTTTATCAGGCCTGATTTCTATGAGAATAAGTGCAAATGGTTATTATGCTATTAAATAGAGGCTGGTGTAGTCACAGAATGGGATGCCACAAAAACCAGAGAGCATGCACAGCAAAAGTCTCTTTATCAGGCCTGATTTCTATGAGAATAAGTGCAAATGGTTATTATGCTATTAAATAGAGGCTGGTGTTGTCACAGAATGGGATGCCACAAAAACCAGAGAGCATGCACAGCAAAAGTGTCTTTATCAGGCCTGATTTCTATGAGAATAAGTGCAAATGGTTATTATGCTATTAAATAGAGGCTGGTGTTGTCACAGAATGGGATGCCACAAAAACCAGAGAGCATGCACAGCAAAAGTGTCTTTATCAGGCCTGATTTCTATGAGAATAAGTGCAAATGGTTATTATGCTATTAAATAGAGGCTGGTGTTGTCACAGAATGGGATGCCACAAAAACCAGAGAGCATGCACAGCAAAAGTGTCTTTATCAGACCTGATTTCTATGAGAATAAGTGCAAATGGTTATTATGCTATTAAATAGAGGCTGGTGTTGTCACAGAATGGGATGCCACAAAAACCAGAGAGCATGCACAGCAAAAGTGTCTTTATCAGGCCTGATTTCTATGAGAATAAGTGCAAATGGTTATTATGCTATTAAATAGAGGCTGGTGTTGTCACAGAATGGGATGCCACAAAAACCAGAGAGCATGCACAGCAAAAGTGTCTTTATCAGGCCTGATTTCTATGAGAATAAGTGCAAATGGTTATTATGCTATTAAATAGAGGCTGGTGTTGTCACAGAATGGGATGCCACAAAAACCAGAGAGCATGCACAGCAAAAGTGTCTTTATCAGGCCTGATTTCTATGAGAATAAGTGCAAATGGTTATTATGCTATTAAATAGAGGCTGGTGTTGTCACAGAATGGGATGCCACAAAAACCAGAGAGCATGCACAGCAAATGTGTCTTTATCAGGCCTGATTTCTATGAGAATAAGTGCAAATGGTTATTATGCTATTAAATAGAGGCTGGTGTTGTCACAGAATGGGATGCCTCACAGCAGACTTAAGATCAGTTCAGTATATATGCACTGTTAGTTAGTGTAAGCAGCCTGAAAACGCTAACAAAGCAGGCTGGATGAAAAAAAAAAAAAAACTGACAGCCTCCGATTTTCCCTTCCTTTCCCTGTTTTTCGCTTACTTTCTGTCTGTCTCCTGTCTGTCTCCTGCCTGTCTCCAGCCTGTCCCTGTCTGTCCCTGCCTGTCTAACTGTCTGTCTCCCCCTCAGCTACACAGCGTTCTGTCTGTCACGAATGCAATAGAGAAATGATGCTGGAAAGCAAGATGGCCGGCCTTAAATACCGCTGTGACGTCACCGGGCTTGCTGGCTGCTGATAGGCTGCATGTGACTGTCCCAGCTTGCACTGGCGCGGGGTTGATGTCTGGACATGTCCCGTCCGCCATCTTAGAATGCCTGTAATGTAAATGAATGGATGTTAAAGGAAAACTTCGAGCGATCGAATCGCGGGGAAATTCGGATTCGATCCGAATCGAATTTTTCCTGAAATTCGGATCGAATCCGGGTTCGTCCGGATCGATTCGCTCATCCCTAACGTTGAAGCCAAGGTAGGTCGAGAAGAATTGGAGAAGTGCTACTGGGGAGGACGAAGAACTCAATACTCTCCTGATGGTCGGGTCCAACCTTCAAAAGGAGCGGTACTGTGCGATATCGCACGATGCAATCAAGTCTATCTTCATTGACTGAAGCAATAACTAGAGGCCTTGCGAGGCGATTTACAGAGATATTATACTTGTCAATCAAAGAGGCCCCGATGAAGTTTTCCGCGGAGCCCGAATCCAGAAAAGCCGACAAATTCACAGAGACGTTAGCAGAAATGGAGAGTTGCACTGGAACCATAAGGCGTGAAGAGGTAGCACACCCAACCAGGGATGCCTCTCCCACCCTTACTAGGTGCGCCCGTGGCGGGCGAACAGGACAGTCTTTCAAGAAGTGCTCGGAGCTGGCACAGTACAAACAAGGTTCTCGTTTCTTCAACGAGTTCTCTCCAACGGAGTTAGGCGAGATCGGTCCACCTGCATAGCCTCCTCAGTGGAAGGTGCATATGCGGGCAAAGGTGGATGTTGGAAAACAGGGGCCAGACGTGAAGCCCTCCTAGGGCACTCGAAGTTCTTTCCCAGGCGGAGTTCCTCTCGCCTTTCAGAAAAACGCACATCGATGCGTGTGGCCAAGCGAATAAGATCAGTCAAAGACGAAGGCAAATCACGTGCCGCTAGGGCATCTTTAATATGGCTAGAAAGTCCTTTCTTAAAGGAGGCACACAAGGCCTCATTATTCCAGGATAATTCTGACGCTAGGGTGAGGAACTGTACAGCATATTCGCCAACAGACCGGTCGCCCTGGACCAAGTTAAGCAGGGCTGCTTCTGCCGATGAGGCCTGGGCTGGTTCTTCAAAGACATGGCGAAACTCAGAAACGAAGGCATGTAAGTTGGAATTCACTTCATTGCGATCCCATAATGGAGTGGCCCAGGCCAGGGCCTTTCCTGTAAGCAGACTAATAATAAAGGTCACTTTGGCACGTTCAGTGGGAAACTGGTCCGCCAACATCTCCAGATGCAGAGAACACTGGGCAAGGAAACCTCGGCATGATTTGGCATCCCCATCAAATTTAGCCGGCAAGGAGAGACAAACTCTAGCTGGAGGTGCTACAGGTGGCGGCAACACCGGAGCGGAAGGTGGCAATTGCTGCTGCAGGATTGTTAGTAATTGCTGAACCATGGCGGCGAGCTGGTTGATTTGGCGAGTCTGCATAGCCACTACAGTGAGCAATTCTGAGGCGTTAGGCAGTGGCACCTCAGCGGGATCCATGGCCAGATCTTACTGTCACGGACCGGGTGGAGCGGACTCGGGTGTGGATCCGCTTTAACTGTGGGACCGATGGCGGGTACCGTGTCAGGGGAGCAGAGTCTAAGGGGCCACCGGTATTCACCAGAGCCCACCGCAAGGCAGGTTGGTCTTGTGCGGCGAATGACCCCCAGGTCGCTACCCCCCCAACAGTGGCCCAGTCCCACAGTCAGCCGAGGTTCAGCGAGGTACACAAGTGGCAGGCAAAAGGCGTAGTAAGTACAGGCAGAGGTCAGGGCTGGCAGCACAGGTTCGCGGTAAAGGTGAGTAGCCGAGGTCGGGGCAGGCAGCAAAGGTTCAGAGTCGGGGACAGGCAGAGGTCGGTACACGGGTGAGCAATCCAAGAATGTCTGACTTTCAACAAGCATGGAGAGACCAAGATCTGGCACTGAAGGAAGGAAGTGCCTCTTTAAATAGGGGAAGAGGATGCAGGATTGGATGACCAAACACCAATCAGTGCTGTACAGGCCCTTTAAATCTCAGGAATCCAGTGCGCTCGCCCTCTAGTGGACGGAGACGTGCGTGCACCTGAGCATGTGAGGAGGAAGCATGGGGGGAAGGGCGGCAGCTGGATGCAGCCATGAGGTAAGTGCTGCAAGATGGATGACGACTGCATGCAGCCATGGAGGTAAGTGACTTGCTGTGAGACGGGCGTGCAGCGCTCGCCCTAACATACATACTGTATTCCTTACTATATTATACAAGGCAGAAGTGCCTTTTACATGCACGGTATCTGAGCCAAACAGAACTTTGCATGTACTCTTATGTGTGCCATTTACTAAATAATTAAGTAGCTGGCAAATCAAATCAGCTTAGACAAATAAAATAGTAATTTCTCTGCAGATTCCTTTGAAATTCATATTTGTACTTCTATCCGCCTTCCGCCCGAGTACTTGTTCCTATATTAGAATTTGATCTTGTTTCAAAATGTCTGCATGTTCCATTTTATTAGCTCTTGTTTTTTACCATTACAAATGTTCTTTTAAGAAGTCTGAGCTTTTTGCAGATTATAAAAAGCAATCTAATGAATTTTAAAAAGATAGTATGGCCACACATATATTCACATTTATCTCTTAACCCTTTAAGTGCCAGCCTACCTGGAGTTTTTGTCACCCTTTGTTGCCAGACCATTTTGCCCTATTTTGCACTCCCCATGTTCAAATGTGATTTTTGAAGGGATTTCCCAGGAAAATGATATATTGTTTTTTTCAGCATAGTCTGGGCTTTAACATGAAATGTCTTGTTTGTCATTTTTGTCAGGGTGTATTCTCAATATTTTTGGGTGAAATATGTGAAAAAAATAAAAAAATATATACTTTACTATTTGTAGTGTTTTTTTTTTAATAAAGTTTGTTAAATAAAAGTTTGTCAAAAAAAATCTTATTGCGTGTGAAATCCCAATTTCTCCCAGTTACAGCGCTACCCCATATGTATAGGTAGACACCCTTTCCTGCCCAGGAGACTCCCCCAAACTGAAACAGCGCTTTAGGGGATTTTCAAATAAAATACAACTATGCTATGCGCACCTTGCATTTTTTCCAGAAAAACAACCCTTTACATTTGAAATACCCCCAACAAACTATATATTCTGTGGAAGTACACACCTCAAGCTTTCTAGGTGTACCAGGCTTGTTGATGTGGCCACAGTTTTCTGGAAGTAATCCCTCAATGTAATCTTTGGTTGCAAAGAGTTTCCCTGAAAAAAGGATAAAAAAGCTAAATCAAAGCCACGTTTTCCTAAAAAAAACTATATACAAACAAGAAAAAACAAGTAAAATCTAAAAAAGCAACATCACCCGAACAGAACGATACCCAACATGCATAGGTACTGTCAAGGGAAGAGTTGCCAAACACCCCAAAGTAAAGCATGTGCGTAACGGTAATTTTACTTGAAAATTTCAGTTTTGCAGACAAAGTGCGCACCTTGCGTTTTTTTAACCAAAACAACCCTTTACGTTTGGAATATCCCCCATAAACCATATATTCCCTGAAAGTACACATGTTAAGCTTTCTAAGCGTACCCAGCTTGTTGTAGTGGGCTCATCTTTCTGGAATTAATCCCTCAAAGAATTCTTTGGTTGCGCAGGGTTTCCCTAAAAAATGTATAAAAAAGCTGAATAAAAAAACACCTTTTCCAAAAATATAAATTTACAAACAAGAAAAAACAAGCTAAGTCTGAAAGCGCAAGGTCCCCCGAACAGAACAATACCAAACATGCATAGCTAAATGTATTAGTTTGGGGTGACCTCTACACCCCCTGCCAAAAAGCCCAACAGAGACTCACTATTGCACTCAAACAATCAATTTATAAATCCATTTTATTGTAGCATATTGTTTAAAACCAATTTAAAAACAATTTTACTGAACCATATGCATGGTAAGCCACCAGGGGGCGCACTCCCTCATTAACAATACAATCTCATATACATATAAGTAATTTCAAAGTGATTCTGTGCTAATCTATCAATAAATTCATATATATACAATTATTCTAAAACTTAATGTACAATTCACAATTAATATCCTCACCCTAATAAAGTGCCAGTGCTTCCATCACAAATAATCCCTTGTGCAAAATATTTAAACCCATTCACAGAGAGCAAGGGCACACAGACAACAAACAAGTGCTTACTGTTAGTATGGTGACCAACGCGTTTTGAGCCCCCTATGGGCTCTTGCTCACGGTCAGTATGTGTGACACTATAATGATTAATCAAGAGTTATTTCATCAAGGACACATCATATAACATGACAGACAATAACCACATTTAAATATAGTAAAATGTGTATATATACATATACACAGATAAATAAATGGTTAACCAACACTGGGCTGTGTACAAACGTGGGCCTGAATACACAGGAAGCGCCATGACTAATAGGAAACAGGGGAGTGCTACGCCCAGTGATTGGATGGCCGCCCACGCACGTGGGTATTTAGGAGGGTGACCATGGGGGAACAAATTGGAATAGCACCCTGAGGAAGTGATCTCTCACGCAACGCGTCGGTGTTTATGAACGGGCATCTGCAGGGGACCGGGACCCATTCATTGGTGATAGTATCATGTTTAATTTTGCCTTATTTTGGTAAAGTTATGTTTATTGTATATGCCATGGTGTATTGGTCTGACTGTTGATATCACTTTCTGATCACTCTTTGCACTTGCACTTTCTGCCTTAGCACCTTTTTGCGGGTTTCTCTGATCTATCTAGTATTAGCTCTCATATCCACAACCTATGTGGTCACGGTTCCCAATTGCATATACCTACTAGTATATGCTAATCTGCACTGTTTACTCTTAGACAGCTGAACCTTATACACCTGGCATATCTTGAACCTACCGATATATTATTTGACTGAGTAATTGGTAGTCCCATAAAGCCCACCTGCTGGGCCCGCTCTTTTATCTGTGTATATGTATATATACACATTTTACTATATTTAAATGTGGGTATTGTCTGTCATATTATATGATGTGTCCTTGATGAAATAAATCTTGATTAATCATTATAGTGTGTGTGAGGCTTAGTTTATAGGGTGAGACAATAGCTATCCAATACTGGTGGATGGCCCCTTTAGTGTTTTAGTGGGCCCAATAGGTGGACCCAATAGGTGGACCCCTCTCACCAAGCCAGCACCTTAATTACACCCAGCTGTGCGGGTCTTTTGAGGAAACATGCATAGCTACTTTTAACCCTTTTAATTGACAGCCTACTTGAGATTTTGTCACCCTCTGTTGACAGGTCATTTTTCCCCATTTTGCGCCATGTTTTGCGCCATTTTTGCTGGAATTTTCTGGAAAGTTATATATATTTTTTTTGCAGCAGAGTTTAGGCTTTAACATGAAATGTCTTGTTTGTAAATTTTATTATGTTTTTTACAATGTTATTATTAAGTAAAAAAAAAAAAAAAGAAAAAAGAAAACCGCTTCCTTTATTTTAAATAAAAAATGTATTTTATTAAAGAAAACCATATTGCATGAGAAATCCCCATTTCTACCGATTAGAACGGTACCACATATTTATCGGTAGCCCCCTGTTCCTGGCCAGGAGACCGCCCAAACTGAAACAAGTACTTTATAACATTTACAAATAAAATGCAACTACCAGCCACACTGTAAAGGATTAAATCGAGAAAAAAAAATGACAGAGTCCCCCCTCCCGGGGGGGACCCCATTTTTTGACATGGGGCCCTCCTTACCCGAAGTAACCAGTCCGGGACCAGTTATGCAGGGCTTGTAGGAACAGGGTGCAGGGGCCAGCTTTTGTGGCCCCTGGCCTTGCAGGATACAAGCCCGCATAGCCCGTGGGCCCGGGCTATTCTGCCCGCCCCTGGACTTTGGGGAGGCAGGTAATGGGGGTGCTGGGGGTTAATGGCAAGTCACCCGCTAGCCGCAGGTGACTTGCCAGCCCCCCGAGCCTTGTGAACTGGTATAAGGGGTCTCATGGACCCCTTACCAGTTAACAAGGAGTTAACAATAAAAAAAAACACACACACACACAGAATAAAGAATGACTTCAAAAAACATAAAAACTTTTTTTTTACTTTACTCACCTCTGATCCTCAGCTCCTGTGTCCCTCGCAGCTCTGATGACAGTTGGTGTCATCGCTGGCCAGTGGAGGAGGGAGGCAGGTGATCAGATCATCACCTGCCTTCCTCCTCCTGTGGCCAGCGATGACAAGTGTCAGAAATGACGGCCCGGAGCCAGGACGACACCCGGGAGTGATGTCATAAGTCCCGCCCCCAAAGGGGCGTGGCTTATCGGCAAGATGGCGCCCTTCTAGGAGGACAGGAAGAGCTGGGGGGGGCAATCGGAGGCCCCTCTGGTGAAGAGGAGACCTTGCGGGAGCGATCGAGCATTGAGGTAAGTAATTTTTATTTATTTATGTTTTTTTTTACATGTATTTCGGCGGCTGCTGAAGGCGGGGTGACTATTCCGGGCCCTCCCATGCACCTGGGGGGGCCTGGGTGGGGGAATCGAAGCCCCCCCAGATGAAGAGGAGACCCGGCCGGATCGAACAAGGGGTCAGGTGAGTGTTTTTGTTATTTTACTTTTACTGTAGCAGGGGGTGAAGTCAAGCACGTAGATTCTACGTGCTTGGCACTTAAGTAGAGTGGAAGCGAGCACGTAGAATCTACGTGCTTGGCACTGAAAGAGTTAAAGCAGAGGGGCGCCGGGGACAATGTGGACGGTGGGATAGCGCAAACGGCGGCGTTATCGGGATCGATGGATGTGAGCTTACTTTCTTCTTGCTGTTTTTTCTTTACATTTAAAAGATGCACTGATTTTGTCTCCCACTCTGGGAAAAAATAAGTGTTTTATATGGTGAAAAATACGGTACTTGCGCCGTGATCAACCCTCCTACCTAACCCTTCTGCAAGCTACTCCATGGTTCACAGATCTAGCAGTCTGGCCATCCTGGCAGACCATGTGGCTGTTACTCCCTAGAATATAACCTTCAATGCTTGTTCAAAGGTATTCATGAGATCCCAGCTTGCTAGCCCCACTTACAGGCCCCTTATGATCCAACAGAGTGTTACTGGAACCAGTGTAAAGGACAAGTAATGTTCCTATAATGAAGCTTTTGCTAGGCAGGTTTTTTTACAGTCACCTCAGAAATGCATGCAAGCAGGAAGATGTGCAGCTGACATTACTCCTGGTACCTGCTGTAATGCCAGTTTGAGTTTCCAGGGGTGTTTCTCATCTTCTATGATGATTGGGTGTGTTGGCTCTACTGCACATGCGCTAGTACCTTGTTGGTTGTGGGATATACTCGGGCTGGCAAAGGTACTTCTGAAATTTGTGTGCTGTGGGCAGGGCCAACTTCAGAGAACTGTTGAAGAGAGTCCAGTGTCATTAAGGTGGCTCAAAGAGAGCACTTCTGCTGTGTTTTGGCATCAGCGTTAAACAAAGGGCCGCAGTTGATATATAACCTGTAATAGCCTACTAGTCACAGGAATGCTCTCACTGTTCTAGGCCAAGGCCAATTTTTTAATGCCTCCATTGTTTCTTGATCATGTGCTATTCCAGATTCTTCCACTGCATGTTCAAGATACTTTATTTTTCTTTGAGCAAATTTGTCCTTGCTGGCCAAAATTTTTTCAAAAGAGATAATTCATTGTACTACAGGTCAGGTTTTGCTCCACATAGCTGTCACTCTCTGTCTGAGAGACGTATGTATGGAGATCAAGATCTGTAAGACTTGACCTGCTGCTGGCTCTTAAGGAGAGGAGAGGAGAGGAGAACACTGCTGTATATGGCCTTCAGATCAGTGGGTTTTGTTTGAATGGTGCATTCAGCAGTTCACATTACCCTCTGAAGATGGCTTAAATTACAGATTGTGTGTGAGTTTGAAGAGGGTTATTGTGTTAAATGCTGAGCAGTAGTGAGCAATCTAGCATAGTTTCACCCTCCCATTTTCCAGATGTGATAGTATAATATGCATCAGGTGCTTTACAACTATTATGCTCAGTTACCCTTTAAAGAGGAACAATACCTTATTTTTACTCTTCCGGCTGTTGTTCTTCAACAGCAGGGCATTATGATTTGAGATTCTGCGCTGCGTGTAAGCCCATGGATCATCCATAAAGACATTCTGGCAATCCAGCAGCACATACATGGGTTGTCAGTCAATCAACGCTGCACTCTATATATTCTTTCCAAAGCCAAATCGATGTTAGATTTGTCATCAGATCTGGTAGGAAAGCTTAATGGAGCACGCCCCATAGACAGAACCCCAATTCTCTGCATACCCTGCTCCAGCCATTCAGAAATGCTGGTGGTGTACCTTCATCTGAATATAGCAGGGATGTGGCCTTGGCCCATGCATGCACAGTGTAATTGCTGGCTACATTAGTATACCGGGAGTTTATCTGGCCATCCCAAATGCCCCAGGGATGAGGAAATCAGCCTCCCTTACAGCTAATATTAATGGAACAGCTTTGTAGGAAATAAGCTCAGCAATATTCAATGATGACACATTTGCTTAAAAATAGTGCAGCATACATAAATTGTAAAACTCTGGTAAATCAGAAAAAAGAGTGGCATCATAGTCAGTTCTGGTCTGGCACCAAAATATAACAGTACTATTTTAAAACATTGGTTTCATCATCATCATCATCATCACACTAGCCTTCTACATTTAATACATTTGTGATGTAGTACAATATACTTTTTTACCCCCCCCCCCTTCCTATAACTGGAATTACAGATCTAACTTTCATTCCACAAATAAGGTATGACTTCATCACCTGTCTTCTCTGCAACTGAGGTTTTCAAAGTTCAAAGAACCCAAATCTCAGTATGCCTTTTGCGTGCTATCCCCTGCTATGCTGTAAAAAGTGGGAAATGGAGCATTTTACAGGGTGAGGGTCAGGATGGGCTGTGGCTTAATTGCAGGCTTTTGAGGGACAAATATGCACATCATTCTATGCATTCTTGCCAAATATCTGGCCCACTTTATGCTACTTGTCTGTGTGAAAGTAACATTGCCTAAATCACATGCTAAACCAAGGCAAACATTTCACTACTGCTGTTTAAACAATGAGCCGGAGCTCAACAGACAAGACATCTCATATTTGGAAGGACAGGCTTCCTGATAATGTCAGCAAAGTGAGACATTTAAGCATCCCCAGTGTTTTAGTGGGGGATAAGCCAGACTGTCCCGCCAGAAGTGGAACATCTGTTCAGTTTACCCTAACACCAAAGCCAGATTACCAAATAATAGTAGACACGGGTCTGTTGGATCCAATCCTGAAGGACACCTGGTCCAAACCCTCTATTAAAGCAATACAACACCCATTTTTCAATATCCCTACTGTCTACCACTTCCAACCGCAACCCCAGTTATTCTTACCTGCTTCTGGCTCCCTCTGTGAAACTGGGCCCCCTCAATTGGCCATCAGTGGTAGCATACGGGGTTGATACAGAGCCTCTTGCTCACTGTTTTTCTTTGGAGGTCTTGCTAATGAAAAGAAAAATATTTCACACAAAAATTATGGCAGAAACAAGGATCTGCTGAATCAGACGAGGGAAAAAAATGGAGGAGAACGAAAATTTTCATGCAAAAAAAATGGTGAAAAATGGTCTCTGAATCAAGCCTATAGTCGAGTCTTTTTGGCAGCTGGAAACCCAATTGCAATGTACCACCTATCTACAATGCAATTAAGCAAACAGACTAAGGCCCTTATTCATCAAGCGATAGCGCCAGGTAGTGTCTGACGAGCGCCAGGTAGCGGCAGCTAACGGCGACTACCGACTCAAGTACGGCCGGCGGCGGTCACAATGACGCATTTATCAAGCAAAATGAGGCTAGCGCCGGCGAGAGCGACGGCTAGCGCGGCATTCATCATGAAGCCGCCTGGACCGAACAGCGCCGCTGCATATTCCCTCACAGCGCCAGGTATGAGCTGTCGCTCCCTGGCGATGTCCAATGCATTTCAATGGAGCAATCTATAATTATTCATAATTAATTGTTATTTTTTTTTTTTTTTTTTTTAAATGTCAAAAAATCGGAGAACACTTCTGCAATGTTAGGATTTATTTTTAAGTCAAAAAAAAAAATAAAAAAAATATGTGCAGAATTGATCTAACAGGTCTGAGATTAATGTATTCATATTACAAAATGATTCTAAAAACATGTATAATGTTACATTCAAAAAATATGGTTGATTAGGGGTTAAAAACTAGTTAATACACATCGCCGCCAGCGCTCTGGGGTTTAAACAAGGAATGGACAGCGACAGCACATTCGGAGCGTGATTTGTTGATGAATATGAAGCTAGCCGTTCGCTCTGGCCATTCGTTGTCAGGCGCTCACATACAACGCTGGACCAGTGAAACAGCTACCCCCCAGCCCGTATTCAACATTACCGCACACCGACTGAGTCGCTGTCATCAAGCTAATGCCGGCCAAGCACAGCGAATACTGGCTGGCGCTGAAAAAATCACGCTACAGTCGCTCATCTGTCGCTACCTGGCGCTATTGATGAATCGGCCTCCCCGTATGTTCTCCTATGTGTGCCATTTACTAAATAATTAAGTAGCTGGCAAATCAAATCAAAAGTAATTTCTCTGCAGATTCCTTTGAAATTCATATTTGTACTTCTATCCGCCTTCCGCCAGAGTACATGTTCCTATATTAGAATTTGATCTTGTTTCAGAATGTCTGCATGTTCTATTTTATTAGCTCATGCTTTTTTTACCATTACAAATGTTCTTTTAAGAAGTCTCAGCTTTTTGCAGATTATAAAAAGCACATCTAATACCTTGCATTTTAAAAAGATAGTATGGACACACATATATTCACATTTATCTCTTAAAGCAGAGGGGTGGCGGCGACAATGAGGGTGGTGGGATGTAATTTCTTTTGGGCTTCTCTAGAACTAAATTAATCATGGACTGCACCACATATACATCTGCTAGAAGAAAATATAGGGACATTTCACTCATATTTGTCCCAAATGTATTAGTCTAACCAAAGCCTTGAAACAAAAAAAAATCTTAATAAACTAATCCAATTACATGGTTGCTCAGTGTGTTGAAACTATTATTATAAATATAGTCTGTAACTTAATACTGTCCAGATGAAACACAGAGGAAGTGCAAAATATAGATAAAGGCATTAATGAATCAATTAGGATCTTCCACAGTGAAAAATTCTCACACCTCTTAGGTGCACCCACCAACGACTCTTACCATAGTTGAAATAATTTAGGCGAAAATCACTCCTTCAAATGGCAAGCGTTCCTTCACTCCAAAGTTAAGCGGTTCGGATATTTATCTTTATTTATCTATATTTATCTTTATCTCCAATAGTAACCATTCTTCAAATAAGGGTTTCTAATCCACAGTAGAACTGCTCATATATAGGCCACAATACACGTAGGGAATAAAAATATAGGCCACACTAGCATAATAATGTTTAAGCTAAAAATTATTTTTAATAAATAAAGGTTCTACACTCACAAGTGAAGGTAAAATACCAGCATAATCATGAATAGAGGGCGCCAAGTGTATCCATCACCACCCACCACTTAACTGGCTGATAGGCCAGGGGGTGTAAAAGGTTCCCACCACTTGCGCGTGCCTTCTATGCAGTGCCGCTCAAGCTGTCCTGGAAATGCCACCACTTCTGGCATGTTTCGTCGTATTTTACAGCCCAATGAAAGTCAATACGATGAAATGCGTAGTTTAACCCTTTAAGTGCCAGACTATGTTTCACTATTTTGTGCTACACATGTTCAACCTTGATTTTTGAAGGGATTTCACAGGAAAATGTTATATTGTTTTTTTTCAGCAGAGTCTGGGCTTCAACATGAAATGTCTTGTATGGCCTTTTTTAGTGGATTCTCAATATTTTTGGGTGAAATATGTGCAAAAAATGTAAAAATGTATTGCGTGCGAAACCCTAATTTCTCCTGGTCACAGAGGTACCACATTTTCAGATAAAATACAACTATGCTATGCGCTATGCACACCTTGCAGTTTTTCCAGAAAAACAACCCTTTACATTACAACACCCCCCACAAACTATATATTCTCTGGAAGTACACACCTCAAGCTTTCTAGGCGTACCAGGCTTGTTTATGTGGGCGTAGTTTTCTGGAAGTATTCCCTCAATCAATTCTTTGGTTGCACAGAGTTTCCCTAAAAAATAATAAAAAGGAAGAATCAAAACTATATGCAAACAAGAAAAAACAAGTAAAATCGGAAAAAGCAACATCCTTCAAACAGAACGATACCCAACATGCATAGCTACTGTCAAGGGAAGAGTTGCCAAACACCCCAAAGTAAAGCATGCGCATAACAGTAATTTTACTTGAAAATTTCAGCTCTGCAGACAAAGTGAGCACAATTTTTCAACCAAAACAACCCTTTACATTTGGAATATCCCCCATAAACTATATCTCAATCTCATTCTCTGAGATTGAGGCCATACCAGAATGGCTTCACAAGCACCTCCCTCAAGCAACTGCAATTCCAGATTAACTGAATGTGATAACTGAACTTGATATAATCTGGCTGTGGTGAGTACACACTCTACCCAGTCATCCATTACCAAGTTATACCCATCAAATTTTGGTACATTGGCTCCCGCTTCTCCCATTAGTAGAATTACTGGCAGGAGATCCCTAGACTCTAGGACTGGCCTAGGCATGAATCCACTAAACTCATCGGTGTCTTCCAAAGGTTCCATGACATGATGTTTCTGTCCTGTCTGTGACGCCAAAATTCTGTGTGTGATTAATATTTCAGGATAGAATTGAGACACACCACACCAAAACAATGAAAGGATTTACTAGGTCCCATATATATGTCTCAACACTAAATCCATAATACTATTACTGCACACTCCTATAATAGAAATATCTTTGTTAAAACTTTCCCTTTGAAATTATATTTGACTAGAAGTCCTAATGAGAAAAACTACATAATGTAGCAACTGGTCGAGTAGCACTGAACAGCCTTTATATTTATGAATATCACATTAGAGGCCTTTCTCACATGCACTTTGTCCTTTAGTTCATTTCTTGTGCACATTTCTGCTCAAACACTCTCATGCATATAAAAACCTCCCTTTATTCATGCTCCACGGTAATTAAGCATAACCCAGAATAAGTTTAACCTTAGATTGTTGATATTAAAATATTTTACTTTGGCTTTTTATTTAATACGGGCTCAAAGACACTCCAACAGCAGAAGTGCAGGAGTAATGTCTGCTGCTTGCTTGCATTTCTGAGCAACAACATAGTCTTAAGAACATTACACCAGCAGCAACAACATGCTCATAAAGTAGACACAACTACCTCCTATACTCAGCAAACACTGAAGGGGGATGTTAAAATATATCTATCACACCCAACGCCAACCATATAGTAACTATAATGGCAAACAGTACAGCACATTTACTTTAAACACATTTTATTTTTCCTAAGAATTGTCCTTCACTTTATTCCACACTGTGGTGAAGACAATTTTCCTTCTAAGTGGTCTCCTTGCAGCTCTACATTCCCCAGCGAGAAGGACATTAAATGTGGAACTGTAGTAGGTCAAACTTCCAGGTCTATAATTACATATTTCAGACCTTGCTCTTCTCTGAACAAAGACAGCACTTCTGCTATCTTCAGATCTTTTAAAACTATTAGTGACAATGACAATCTTTAAAGATGAAATGGAATAACAGTTACAGTAGTTCATTTGTGGAATTTCTCTTAGTTAACCACACGTTTGCTGGATTAAGGCTATTAAAATATGGAATGTGTAAAGAGGATTTATCACAAAGAGTAGTTTACGAAAGACACTTTACTATTTAAGAATAGAAGAATGATTTTGGCGGGATTCACACCTGCCGTTATACTTTTTAGCAATATGTAGGGTGTTCGCATTTTGCTTTGGTGACCATCTCTCGGCTAAAATAAAACACTCAACTTTCCTTCCCAGCAGTCCCAAACTTCTATTATTGCAGAATACAGAGATCCATTAGTGCCTTGCTTCTCATTGCCTTTTTCTGTTGACCTCTACTGATACCTCATTACCTGTTAGCAGAGGGGGCATACTAGGTGTGATTCTTCTATCCTAAGCTATGGGGGCTCACATGAGCACTGGGAGCTGGGGTGAATAAAGAAGGTACAGACCAAGATTTATTCAAGTTTCGGCCTGAAGTTGTTGAATCCAAACTTTAGGGGGTTCACCAATCTCTAATAATAAGACACAGTTAGGATCTCTTGTTCTCTGCCATAGAGGGGCATACATAACACTGTGGATAGGATCTAGAAAATATATAGGCAGCACAAAATCATGTGTAAATAAACTTTACGCTTTATAAGTGCATTTATGAAATTGGGACTGGTTGGATGGTTAAGATTTAAAAATTATCCTATTCATTGTATTAGCAGATGCACTTGTAGTGGAGGTAGCATGTATAAGTTAAAAATAATCATGTCTGTTTTCCACAGTCAAAATCAAATCAATCAAAAATGAGCTTCCTTGTGCGAGATAGTACTGTTTTATATTTGTATTATTTACAAGAAAGAGAGAATTTTAAGAAAGCGCTATTATCTTCCGTAGTGATGTACAAGGTCGATTCAACAGAAAACATGAAAATGCTCTTGATAAGCTTTAAAATAAAACCTGTAAAGCAACTATGAGTATTTCAAATGTCATGGGTAAGAAATGCCCCTCATGATTGATCTTCTCCCAGTATTGTCCTTACAGATGTGACCTTTGTGTTACTTGAGATAATTGCTGATGCCTTTGATCACATCATGAATGGCCTTGACTGTGAGATTCCAAGTAGACAATGAAAACTGTCATATCTTTTTTTTTTTGGGAAATAAATAAAGAACATTTTCCATGAAATCAGGGTTGTAATTGGATCTAGAAAACATTCTCAAATTGACTTTCAAAATTAAGGCCTTATGTAGGAACATTGAAAAATAGAAAATTAATCCCTCACCTGTGTGATGTGTTTTTTAAAGACTGCTGATATCATATGATGATTCAGATTTTGATCAACAAACTATTTAAAGGACAAGCTTGTTAGGATGCTTATAATTTACCACTCAAAATGATTGTATTACGTTGTTTATTTACAATGTCAGAAGGCATAGCAAATTTTCCAGAAAAGGGGATAGACGAATCATGAGTAAGGGAAAAAACGTGAGTAAATCATTTTTACTTTTGAAAAGTGTGAGCAAATACGTTGGCGCACAGCCATGAATCGACCCTAATGCAGCTAATGTTAGCTTTTGTTATATATCCTGAATGTAGCCCAAGATCGGATGATAATGGCATCTAACAGCCTTTTAATATTAAAAGGAAATCCAAACAATTGTGAAAGCATAAAAAGCACTAGTCACTTAAAAAAATCTAGATTTCCTTAAGGCTGCACATTTAAAGCACAATGCCTTACTGAGGTAGATGTTCTTGAAACTTGAATTCTCAAAGTAAATTATTTGGGGCCATAGAATGGTCTGCGGTTGATTACTAGATGCACCAAGTAGCCTTTTTCAAGTACTGTGACATCCTTGCGCTAACTATTATTGATGCATGTTTTGGCAAGATCTCTGTCATCTCTGAATTTGTTGAAACCTGAGAGCTCCAGTGACTTTTTGAGTATAGAGTCCTTTAACCATGGGATGAGGTCAAGTGCTAGCTTTAGATTGGTAGATTAGTTGAAGTTCCTCCATCTTATTGGGCAGAGAATGCAAGTTACTTATGTAAATATGATCAAGAACACGTAACATAAAGCTCTGCTGTGATGATGTTGTGTCCATATCTTGGTTGTCATGGGTTCCTTTTTCAAAAAACAGGCAAACCACGACTGCAGCAGAGCAGTTAAACTGGTGGAAGGCTGATCGCTTTTGACCTCAGTTGTGCAAGTGCACAAAAAGCTGCACTGATTTCACTTATAGAGTGTCACATTATGTTATATATAAAATGTTATATATTATGGATTACATTTGTACTTCTATGAGCCATCCCATCTACATGTTAATAGATGTAAAATACTGTTTTTTGCGCCATTAACATACAAGACAGAATATTATTTCGTCCCGGGAATAAAACATTGATTTTATAGACTTGAGTTATTTTCTAAATGCCATAAGAACATTAATACTTATATAATTAATCAAGTTCAAAAACGACTTTAAGTAAGCTGTGCTCTGTTTCTAAAGTTAGCAATACAATCAGCATTATGTGTAATCAATGTGTTCAATAGCTAAAGGGCACATTAAAAGAAAGCCATAAAATTATTTTCTATCACAAATGCTTTTCTACTTTTATCTGGAACTAGCATTAGAGTAGGACCAAAGCTGCAGCAGTCTGCTTGAATTTGGAATGATAAAAACAGTACTAAACCATCCAAGAACCTAAGAAAAAATCCATCAACCGTTTGCTACATTAAATACCATTGCTCAAGAGTCAACTGTCAGAGCTAACACAATTCTATACTGCTTATAGCATGTCATTTAAATGCTAATATTTATGTTATTCACAGTATAAAATGTATACTGTACTTTCTCAATGGATGCCATAAGCTATTTATCTTCATTTAAGTTACCTAAATTTAGTGGATGTGAATAAGAATTTGTTCAATTCTGTTACTAACTTCTCCTTATGAGTGATTCTCAATTGTATGATGACAGCACGTTGATTGGACTTGTAAAGAAACCTTTTGATTTTCTTTGTATAGTCTATAATTTAGTAGTCTATAGTCTATAATTTCATTAAGTAGTACTCAGCACATCACTTGCAACTTGTTAGATAACACCATAGGCTGTTTGTTATTTCTTCAACTCATGACTAGATTTTAGTTTTGCAGAAACATTCCTGTGCAGTGTTTTTGGTTTAGATTTAGGGGGATTAGGGGGTCGATTTTCTAACTGATTCCATTAGAATGCGTTTTCCACATTTACGAAAATGTGCCATGTTCACCCGATTATGCCTGTGTTTGCCGTATTCACTTCCAGTTCAGCATGGAGTCTGGTGAACATTTGAGCAGTTCTTCAGCTTTTAGCAGCGAACCCCATAGGAATAAATGTTATTTTAGGCAAAAATATCCCTTTAGGCCATTTTTGCATCTGTACCTGCTATTTCAAGCATATTTTGAGTTTTCACATTCCTTTTAAATAAGGCTTTGTAAACAACCAAAATACTGTACTCCACACATATGAGACTCATCTCATGCTGAAATATGCTGTAAAAGTATATTTGCAGCAAGATTTTTTTTAGTTTTCTAAACCAAATCTGCCATGACTGTTTGCCAGATTTCACCAAAACTTTTTTGCAAGTAAATACTATTCATTTTGACTGGCAATTTGCAGAGAACACACAGCAAAATGGCAGCAAAAAGCAATAGTAGAGAGTTTCACAGTACACATTATTCCAGTAAAGTAAAGTATATCATGGTATTTTGTTTGTATGGTACAAGATGGTTAAGAAGTCTGATAGCAATTAAAGGAACCTATAAAACAGTTGACCCCAAACAATCTTGCTTACTAAATTGCTGACAGTCTCCTCGTGCTATTGGTGCTGACAGTGTGCTCCCCAGTTGGCATTTTACCATACCTCTGCTTTAAGGAACAAGGGACTAAATGGAGAGTTGAACTATTAGACAAATCTGAAAAACAGCTTCAAGCATGTGTGCACTCACTGCTTGTGTTCGTCTCACCGCATAAATTGCCTTATAAGCACATAACAACATAAACAAACATACAGAAGCTGGTTGTGAGTTTTCCACTGGGGGTGGTGGCAGAAGAGCAGCGTGCCTGGCTGCATAGGATCGCATTTGCAGGAGGGTAAACACCATATTCCACAAAAAAAATCTGTTCATTAATGTTACAAAAAAGGTGATGTGGACATACCAGCTTTAGGCGGGTAATGCCATTAGGGTATAGTCTTTCTAATAGCCACAACCCCCATTCACACACAAAAAAACATTTGGCATAAAAGTGACTGACTGATCTCAGCCTTGGAAGAAGCTGCTTGACATTACATACATTTTGTTAGCCGGTAATCTTCCAGTACCTCCAGATCTTTCTCAACAAGTAACTCTCCCAGGTTTTCTCCTCCAATGACATACATGGCTTGTGGCTTATTAGACCCCAAGTGTATTACTTTATATTTATCCACATTGAACTTTATTTGCCAAGTGGATACTCAGACACACCATGTCAGCCTGCAGCTTGTGAACATCTTTGATAGACTGCACTGTGCTATATATCTTGCTGTAATCTGTAAAATAGAACCAGTGTCATTAATCCAACTTCTACAGCATTTATAAACAAGTTGAATAATAGTGGGCCCAGCACTGAACCCCGGGGTACCAGGGACCAATCAGAGTAGGTATCATTAACCACAACTCACTGCACATGGTCCTTCAGCCAGTTTTCAATCCAGTTACTAACTGGAAAACACATTTTCTAACATTTTTCTCAATAAGAATTTATGCAGGACAGTGTAAAAAACTGAAGAACCCATTTGCAGCTCCACACAGTCTGTTGATTACCTGTGACCAATTCCCAATTTCCAATAGCTAGGGCACCTACCTGTTCAGATTTTACATTCTTTGACTTGTTTACATTTAAAAAAAACATCTAGGGTCAGTTTTGCTTTCTTTGGCCACATCTCTTTCATTTTGTGCTTTTGACCGCTTCATATCTTTTTTACAGGATTTATTGACTCCTTTATACCTTTTAATTTGACATTGGTTTCATCAACTACAAGGGTTCTACATCCTCCCAATATTCCCTCATTAATATATGATTTGAATTCTTGTTTTACATATAGCCACACTATATTTCTCTCCTATTTGTTATGTCTTTCTGAAAGAGAGTAATACCTTAAAGACCGACAGCCCAATCATGTGTGGATCCCAGCTATGTTTCCATTGGCCATACCAATAACATAAATATTTTACTCTAGTACCAGGGCATCACTCTCCCCCACTTAATTTTTCAAACTTCGGGTATTTGTGAACATATACTTTAAAGCGGACCTTCCCCCTCAATAAGAGCATATCTTATATGTTTCCCACACCCTGTACATACAGATTTCTCACATTAAAAATCATCCTACCTGCATCTACTGCATGTTATGAGCCTTTAAACATCCAAGACGGTGGCCCATGGAGCATCAGGCAGCCTGCAAACAGGAAGTGTCTTCTAACTGTGTCGCTCTGCATTCTGGGATTGCTGTCCTTTCCCCGACACCAGCTCTGCTTTGTCTGTGCTAAGCACAGCTATAACCCCCTGTACTTTACCCCACTCTCCTCTCCTCAGTATATGTGATGCTTCTGAGGCAAGATAGCGGCGCCCGTATCCTAGAATCTCAAACAGAGTTGCAGCCTGGTGGGGGAAAGAATAATAAGTAAGTGACAAAAAGCTTAAAATATTTTAATTTTAGATGCTGGGGAATAGTTTTTTATGGGTTTGGGCTTTTCATGAAATCATACTGAAGGTCCAGTTGTCATAAGTTTAATACATTCAGCTTTAGTATCATTTCCTTCTGCATTGTTGTGCCCACATAATTTTCACTGCCTTATCCATTACAGCAGTCTTTAAAGTTATATGATCTGCTGGAGTGATCCAGCCAGAAACATCCATGCTTGCCGAAGGGACCCTGTCTGTAGGTGTATTGGACTTGCTACAGATTCATTTATGGGCCTGCAAGCTGGGACAGTTTGGTTTCCAAGTTAATCTATAGATATAGCCCCTGGATCATGCTTGAGAGGATGTGAGGCTGCATCAATGAATCCTGGAGATGAATAGCTCCAACCTACGCCCTTTCTCAGGCAATATAAATTGTCAGTCTTCCTATCCCTTATGGTGGTTTGGACTGCATTTCCTTCTCATTATTCATATTTTGCTTTTGATCATGTTACATACATACATATATGTTTCTGGCATGCTACTCTGTATTGAACATTGCAGTATATTGGCCTTCTTAAGTGCAATATTATGATACTTTTCATCTATTTCTATACAGTTATCTAACTTGTATTTAGATGGTCAGTGTGGTCTTTTGTTGGTCTTTTGTTAGTTATTTTGCCTGTTAGTTTATTATCTATATACTTATACTACTTTGTTACCTGTAGATACAATGATTGCTGCTGTTGATTCGTCTACCCAGCATCGGCATTTGCTTCATCTATCCGGATACTTTGTGCCACGTCACAGGTCTCCTCACAATTCGTCATATGTATACACAACAGGAGCAGCAGTTCTAGGGTGAATACCACTATGATAAATGTGAGCATGTTGCACAGTAGAAGGACAGCTTCGCTAGTAATCGTGTGGATGGGACTGCAGGTAGGACTAGTGGTCATATGGGATTGTATAATCAGGTGGCCAGGCAACAGCAGGACTGTGATTTGTGAATATCTTTTGCACATTGCCAATAAATTCAGTGCGAAACTTATCTGTTCGACTGAAAGACTTGTGTGGTGCCTGACATTTTCTATTTGGACTATTGGACTGTCATCCTGACACATGTGGGGATTTATTATTTATGTATATACATGCCATTGGAGATATCTATATGCCAACCCACAATCTATTGTATTTATATATATATGTATCCTTTGTTCCCCCATTTGTCTCTACTGCATTATGTGTCTGTTATACAACTATATAGCCGCCCATAGAAACATAGAAGGTTGACGGCAGAAGGTAACCATACGCTCCATCTAGTCTGCCCTTATGTGTATACTGTATGTGCTCTATATCTTAGGATAGTTGTGTGCTTATTCCAGGCATTTTTAAATTTAGTGACTGTCGATTTATCACCTCTGCTGGAAGTTTGTTCCAAGCATCTACTACTCTTTCTGTAAAATAATATTTTCTAACATTGCTGCTGATCTTCCCTCCGACTAGCTTCAGGTTGTGCATACTAAAGGATCCACCATCTCCCACAGCAGCCGGGTGATCCCTAGTACCTCCTAGTAACTCATCCAGCCTTTCCACCACATGCCAAACCCTGGCACCAGAGAACCTGCAAACCATTTGGTTTAAGTGGTATTAGAAACACATTTCTCTGTCCATCCACCTGATTATACAATCCCATATGACCACTAGTCCTACCTGCAGTCCCATCCACACGATTACTAGTGGTGTTGTCCTTCTACTGTGCAACATGCTCACATTTATCATAGTGACGAATACATATGACGAATTGTGCAATGTAGACCCAACGTTGCTAGTCAGTATCCCAGTTACAAAAACAGCAGTGAAGTCAACATTTTTGTACTTACACTTGCAGCAACTTCTGCGCTTAACTTGCTCCCTATTATTTCACCAAGATTTACAATACGATATGTATTGAATTTTCTCAAGGAGATTTGTTAGTTATCCACAGAAAATGTATCCAGCTCCACTAAAAATACACACACAACATCAAATTAACACTATTTATAAAAACTGAGAACATACACTCACTTGAGGTGGGGGGGTTATAATCTAATTACTAATCATCAGGGTAGGTCTTTTCATTCAGAAAAGATTACATTCTATAAAAATAAAGTAAATGACCATGCAAACAAAAATGCAAGGTAAAAAACAAAATGAAAAAAAAAAACACTAATCTTCATCTCAAGCGAGCTGGTCACATCAGCTGGCATTCTTGATCAGCGATCTCAAAAATGTGGGTGTGGCCTCCATGGTGGAAACCCCCCCTTTTTTAAACAGGCGACTGCTGAGCCAGCTGCTTCCCCCCACTTCCAGAACCAACAAAAAGAATGTGCACCACCAATCTAATTCAAATAATCAATAGTGATACAAAAATAATAAATGTGCCCAACAGTGCTCTAAGCACTGGGGTGAGTGTACCCTGTTATACTACAACTAGCTCTAATCACTGGGCGAGTCAACCCTGTTATACTACAACTTGGTTTAGCACAGGGGTTCCCCTGCTATACCACAACTTGGTCTAAGCACTGGGGTGTAGATTGTTACACCAAAACTCACTCTACGCACTGAGTTGCAGACCTTGCAGATCTGTCCCAGTTACAGACCTAGGGCTCACAGATGCGCGAGAGCTTCTGTGGCAAAATGAGGACATAGCCAGTATACCATCACAGGACATCCTGGATGATGATGAGATCCAGGTGCCGACTGTTTCAGCTTTCTGCAATGTTGAGGCTGAGAGAAAGGCTAGCAGGGAGGAGTGTGTGGAAGAGAATGCCATGGAGGATGATGAGGTCCTAGACCCTACATGTAATGAAGGCCAATAGAGTTTGGAAGAAGAAGTGGTGGTCACACAGCCCCAGACAGCCAACAGAAGAAGGAGAGGGGTGCAAACCATTAGCGGTTAGCCTGTTGTGACTACTGGCGACCAGGGACTGAGCATGCCAAAGGATCTCACCAGCATGGCAGTTTTTCAAGCAGTTCACATAGGACAAGACAGAGGTCATTTGCAAGCTGTGCCAGAAGTCACTGAAGTGACTAATCATCTCTCCACCTCATGCATGACCAGGCATCTTCAAGCAAAACACTAGCAAAGCTGCAGTGTCAGAACTACCTCAGTCTCAGTCTCCAGCTCCACCTCCCCAACAATAAGGCCACCTGTCTCCCCTCCAAAGGAATAATGTGGGATCCCCACCACCTCCAGCACCAGCAGCAGCACCACCACCAAGCCAGTCCACATCATCCCAGGGTTCAGCTTTCCATCCTTTGGAGAGCAAATGGAGAAAGCAGAAGTTGGGCCCATCTCACCCAGAATGCAAGCATTTCGAAATTGCTGGCTTTTGCTGCCAACAGCTTGTGAAAAAAATAAAATGTGCACTGTGCAATGCCATTAGTTCCAGTGACCACTTCACCATGGACACGTAGACAAGTAAGCATGGGCAGGGATGTTACATCTCTCTTAACTGCCCACTGGGGCAATGTGGTGGTGGCAGGCACTGCGGCAGGAAGCACTGTGGCACAGATTCTTCCACCACCCAGAACTACAGGACATCAGTCGGTGTCTCCTGTAGCCTCCTCCTCCTACTCTGCTTCCCCGTCTGCTCCCTCCTCAAGCAGTCAGTGCAGCCCCTGCAATTTCATCACTGCCATGGGGAAACAACAACATGCAGTGCTGAAGCCCATCTGTCTGGGTGAAAGATGGAGCTGTGAACCAGCATCCCGGTTCAGACAAATGAGTGGCTGCTGCCATTGGACCTGAAGCCTTGCTGGGTGGCGTGCTACAATGGGCTGAACCTTGTAGCAGCCTTGGGCCGAGGAGGATTGACGCACATCCTGTGGTGGTGCAGAGCTTCCTGGTCCATTATCTAGAGATACTGGAGCTGCTTCATAAAGTGTGTAGCATGTGACTTGCCCACCAGGTGGAATTCCGTTTTGTACATGCAGGAAAGGGTGTGTGAGCAGCAGCAGACAACAGTGGAGTTCCAGCTTCAAAATGCCCGGGTGAGTCGAAGTGCAGACCAGCAGCACTTCACCACCAGTGAGTGAGTGAGGACAGTGAGTGGGGACAGTTTTGGAGGAATCTGAGTGGGGGGAAGGAGTAAAGCACCTGAGTGATTGGTTAAAGTGTTTGCTACCTCCTCCTTTGCCTCTTACGCTTAAACCACCCCATCCACCTCCACCACCTCCTACCCCCCGATCCTCTGACACCTGTAAAAAATGCAAAATGTTATTCTATTTAATTGTGTATATATTTATGTTAATATTTTTTTACTAATGTATAAACGTATAGATTGATGTATATGTTTATTTATTTGTGTATGTATGTAAACCTGATGTTTATATTTATTTATTTGTGTATATATTTATCTATTTTTCTCACATATCTACCAGGCAGGTTTTAAACATTTTTTTGTACGCCCAACATAATTTAGTCCGCATTGAAGAAGATTGCTTTTGTTGCACATGTAGTTGCCTTTTAAATGTGGATTTCTACATCTCTTAATCCTTTAACTCTTTTTAGGTATTTATTTTTACATTTCCTGCAGGTGCTGCACACTGGCCATATCTACTAAAGCCTTTAAACCGGACCCTCACCCTAAATAGGAACTTATCTAATATGTTTCCCCACGCTTTACATACAGATTGCTCACATTAAAAATCATCCTACCTGCATCTATTGCATTTTCTGAGACTTTAAACATCCAAGATGGCGACCCATGGAGGTGCAGGCTGCCTGCAAACAGGAAGTGTCCTCTGAGTCTCTCTGCATTCTGGGATTGCTGACCTTTCGCTGACCCCAGTTCTGCTCTGTTTGTGCAAAGCACAGCTATAACCCCACTCTCCTGCACTTTTGACCCCTCTCAACTCCTCAGTATGTGATGCTACCGAGCCAAGATGGAGGCGCCCATATCCTAGAGTGCTGAACAGAGTTGCAGACCAGTGAGGGAAAGAATAAAAAGTAAGTGACTAAAAACCTTAAATCTATTAATTTTAGATGCTAGAGAATAGTTTTTTAAGGGTTTGTGCTTTTCATTAAATGATGCTGAAGGTCTGCATTAAGGTTGGTGTGTTGGCGTAGCTTTGTACTAGTTTCTGGGAGAAAGTTAGGGCTTTTCTATATATAAACTGAGGGTGTTCTGGGATTAGTTGATTTTTCAATGTGCTCTTAACGCTCCCCAATGTTTCCTAGTAATTCATCCTATTTGTTTATAGTCCTTACTAAAGCCGGTAATGAATGGAATTCATTGTTTCTCTTTCTTCTTCCTGTTATTATTATTATTATATTAGCTATACGTTGTCGGCCCTGTCCACTGTGAGTATTGTGCTTTATATTATTTCCTTCTTGTAACCTTTTTCAACAAATATTTATTTTATGAACCTAGCCTGTGTCCTGTACACCTGTTTGTAATGTGCAGTTTCCTCTCACCCTGGTCTACTGAGGATAGTGGCAACTATCCACCATTATATAACATTTTCTATTTCACTTGTTACCCCTCCTTGTACACCGCTATGTCTGAAAATTGGATCTCACTCGGGCTATGATTATATGTAAATCTGATGTTTTGGGGATTTTCCTTCGACTTAATTATCATAATTTGTTGCAGAAACTATTTAGGCTCCTCCCAAAATCATCAGTGATTTATGTACCGTTTCCAATATAATTCATTTGGTTTTTGATGTGATAACATATTTGGCTCCCACTTACCCATGCAAGGCTGAGGGCATATTTGCCCCATTTTCACCACGTCTACTAACTAAAGGAAGCATTTATATTATATTTTACATATTTTTTTTTCATTATAACTAATATTGTAGCAAACAATTGCCACACAATAGCCAATTGTTATAAAAAATTAAAAAGTCTGATGAAATCTTTAGTTTAAGCTAAAATTTCTTTTTAGAATAAAGGGGTTCACCAAAACATTCAAACAGCATACACTGGATGAAAGGCTCCTCCCTGTAACCAAGATCGCCTCTGGCTGGTTGAAACTATGAGGCCGATTCATTAATAGCGCCAGGTAGCGACAGATGAGCGCCAGTAGCATGATTTTCACAGCGCCAGCTAGTATTCGCTGTGCTTGGCCGGGGTTTGCTTGTTGACAGTGACTCAGTCGGTGTGCGGTAATGTTGAATACGGGGTTAGGGGTCGCTGTTTCACAGGTTCCGCGTTGTATGGGTGCGCCTGACAGCGAATGGCCAGAGCGAACGGCTTGCTGCAGATTCATTAACAAATCACGCTCAAAAATTTCTCGCGCTGTGAATTCCTTGTTTAAACCCCAGAGCGCTGGCGGCGATGTGTGTAAAGTAGTTTTTAACCCCAAAACAACCTTTTTTTTATGTAAAAATTATACAAGTTTTGCTAAACATTTTGTAATATGAATACATGAATATCAGACCTGTAATATCAATTCTGCACAATTTTTTTTTTTTTTTTTTACTTAAAAAAAAAATCCTAACATTGCAGAAGTGGTCACAGAATTTTGGACATTAAAAAAAAAAAAAAAAAAAAACATTAATAGCAATTAATTATGATTATTTAAAGATTGCTCCATTGAAATGCATTGGACAACGCCAGGGGGCGCCAGGTCATACCTGTCGCTGTGATGGGATTAGCAGCGGCGCTGTTCGTTGCAGTCGGCTACATGATGAATCCCGCGCTAGCTGACGCTCTCGCCGGCGCTAGCCTCATTTAGCGTGATAAATGCGTCATTGTGACCGCCGCCAGGCGTACTTGATTCGGTAGCTGCCGTTAGCTGGCGGTACCTGGCGCTCGTCAGACACTACCTGGCGCTAGCCCTTGATAAATAAGGCCGCAAGAATCATGTAAGTGTTTTGTTTTAAATTAAATGTAACGATATAAGATCATACTATTACCTTTATCATTATTACAATTGTACCGTGAAATATACGTCACGGTATTTCTTATGGATACAATATTGAGAGAGATAGAAGCAATGTCCCCTATGAAGAAGCCCCATTTGAAGAATGCTTAGGGGCTGAAAATTTGGGGTATTTCTCTTGCATCTAAATGAATTAGCTCTCATAATATTGTCACTGGCAAAAAGTCATTTTAAGTCTTTTTAAACAGATATGCATTTTAATATTATATATAGAGATGAGCGAACCGGTTCGGACGAACCGGAATTCGCTCCGAATTTCAGGAAATATTCGATTCGGCACGAACCCGAATATTTTGTGGTTCGTGCCGATCGAATTTTTCCTGAAATTAAAAAAAAAAAAAATGCCGGCATGGTGGGAGCGGGCCGCTGACAGCGGAGCCGGCCGGCGGGCCGGTAAAGCCGGCCGGCCCGCTCCCACCATGCCGGCATTTAAAAACCAAAAAAAAAAAAGCATTTTTGCCGGCATGGTGGGAGCGGGCCGGCCGGCTCCGCTGTCAGCGGAACCGGCCGGCCCGCTCCCACCATGCCGGCATTTCAAAAAAAAGCAAACACTTACCTGCAGGTCCGGAGCGTGGAGGCCGGCGCCGCTCTCAGCTGTCATCTGAGGGCGCGTCATCAGAGCGCCCTCTGATGACGCGCCCTCAGATGACAGCTGAGAGCGGCGCCGGCCTACACGCTCCGGACCTGCAGGTAAGTGTTTGCTTTTTTTTGAAATGCCGGCATGGTGGGAGCGGGCCGGCCGGTTCCGCTGACAGCGGAGCCGGCCGGCCCGCTCCCACCATGCCGGCAAAAATGCTTTTTTTTTTTTGTTTTTTAAATGCCGGCATGGTGGGAGCGGGCCGGCCGGCTTTACCGGCCCGCCAGCCGGCTCCCACCATGCCGGCATTTATGATGGGGAACTTCGTAAAAGTTTGATTCGGCCGAACCCGAATTTCTTTGTGAAATTCGGCGAATCGGCCGAATCGAACTTTTCAAAAGTTCGCTCATCTCTAATTATATACAATAAATATCTGTGATTTTATTTGTATGTATTAGTTTAAGTACTGGGAGAGAGTCCATTCTTAATAGCACTTTGCTCAGGTCTCCAACTAAAGGAAGTATTTTTCTGAGAACCAGAAGTAGTTGTGTTGCAATGAAAATCTGTTGTTAAGCAAATAAATTCTCTTGTTTTGGGACTTTCTGTGCTTCCTCTCGATATTGGTTCACTGACTTTAGGCCCTAATCATGGGGGATAATAGTATACAAGGTCGATATATCCAACATTACTAATAAACGATTGTCCCAGTCCTATATTATTTTAACAAACTTAATTCCCCAGCCTCATTGATGTAGGAGGGTAAACTCTTTACCAGCAATTGCTCTGCTATACTACCTGGCATAGTGACTCTACATGTGGTCATTTTATTACTGCTCCAACCCTCGCTCTCACTGTAGAGGGTTAGGTTTCATGGTGCATCAACACTATAACAACAGTGAATGATACAAACTCCCTGTAAAAAATTCCTTTTTTACAAAGACAATCCTCTTCTATTTTGCCCTGTTCTATAATAGAGGCTACATTTGATCAGTTTTGTTCCACTGGACCAACTTGCCTAGAAGAGCACTTTGATCTCTCCCCTTTTAAAACACATTCTGAGAACAAGTGAAAAGAGAAAGTCTTCAGGCTATTCTAAAGTTCCACCACTGAGTAATTGCTTGTGATGTGCTGGGCTTAGTCAGACTTCTTTGTAGAGAACTGTCTGATCATAGGCAGAAGCCTGCAGTTTATAGTGTGTATAGTTTGCTTTCTCCTGGGCTAGCAATTTACAGTTTTACAATTTAATATTATAATAATTATAATAATAATAATTATAATAATTATAATAGAAAATTAAGCTAACCTGTTAATTTTACCCCATGGACTACATTTTCATAAATGGTAACATTTATAAAAAACACTTGTTTACAATGTATTGATTGTGTTGTGGATTTATCCTTATTGGTAAGTTTGCTTTTTTTTTACCAATAGATGATATTTGTATCATGCTACTAAAGTCTCTTAGTAACACTGTAAGGTATTTTTGCCCAGCAACAAAACTAAAAATGCAATTCATGCTGGACTGTATCTGTTTTTTTTACAAAATACCTTAATAACTATACTCAAACATATATACAATATGATTTGTACTGCCATAATTTAAAAGTTACAATTTGAAATGGGAAAGAAACAAATTACAAAAATGTTTACTTATATTGTTTCCTGTTTGTCATTTGGTGCCCCCAGGCTGACTGATGTCTTTTGAACTGTGAGCTGACTGAAACTGAAGCCGACCAGAGGTACTAACATCAGAGAACACACAGAATTACAGAAAAAGTATAAGACTGGGATGAAATCACTTGAGTTGAGTCATATGCTCTGGGGTAAAGTGAGTAAAAATCTAAATAGATAAACAGGTCAGAGGTTACTGAAATCAGTACATAACAGTTCCATTCCCAACCCCAGGCTTTCCATATATGAAAATATTAATCAACCTTAAACAGTCAGCTGTAATTTTGCACCACACACATGGTGCACCTCTACTGTAGAGCTGCGTTTCCCTCTAAGTCTCATGTTGTGGTAATGTGGGTGTAAAAAGGGCCAAGGGAACTATAGTTCTTGTTGAAAGTCAACTTATGAGATTGAGCCAACATTGCAGGTTTTTTCTAAAATAATTGGTCACCCGGTGACTATTATGATCAACAACACCAGAACGAACCATTCCCACATTATATATATCTAAATTAACCAAGATGCATGTACTCCTAGCTGTTCTCGCTGGGACCAAATACCATATTCAAAGAACTTTAATATGTGTTTTTGTTGAAGAACTTCCTTTTTCACATATGGATCGTTCCACAGCCAAGTGAGAAAATTTTTTAGGAGAGAAAAGTGTCATTCACTTTCATTAAGCCTGATTCATAGCCTCTTACGAATGCCTCTTTCTAACTTTACCGTTTTTTACCTGCGCTTGTGCATTATTCTGAGCCCTGACTCGCGCTTTGGCCGGGACTTTAAAAACGGATGTTGCGGGTCCAAACTTACGCCCTCTTTTTGCTTGCAGGATTGTTGACAACGTGTGCGATGGAGACCCTAGATGAGTTTCTGGCAGAGTACGAGCATCTGCAGTGCCGTGGGCTGCTCACCCTGTACTTGCCTGAGCTTACGCACACCTGTAGAGGGTTAGGTTTCATGGTGCATCAACACTCCTTTTTTACCAAGACTAACCTCTTCTATTTTGGCCTGCTCTATAATAGAGGCTACATTTGATCAGTTTTCTTCCACTGGGCCAACTTGCCTGGAAGAGCACTTTGATCTCTCCCCTTTTAATACACATTCTGAGAACAAGTGAAAAGAGAAAGTTTTCAGGCTATTCTAAAGTTCCACCACTGAGTAATTGCTTGTGATGTGCTGGGCTTAGTCAGACTTCTTTGTAGAGAACTGTCTGATCATAGGCAGAAGCCTGCAGTTTATAACCAAATACCATATTGAAAGAACTTTACACACACCTGCCGTTGTCTGGACTTTGATTGTACATCTGATCAACGTGTGTTGGAATTGACCAGACTGAACCACTTTACTCAGAGCTACAACCACGGTTGGCCCCCGCCACAAGAAAGGGGCATGCAATTGTTGGCTTGACCAAATTGATTAGCTACCTTCAATTTTTAGTGAATGGCTTCTTCCAGTGGCTTGGGCACTGCCTGTTGACATGTTCCAGCTTTTGCTGAGCCACGCCTTGGCATGGCATGGTTGCCCTGCAGGAGAAATACATCTGTTTTTCTGAAGTTGGTGCCTCCTGTGGTGCAGGATTATATGTATAGGTATGTTTAGGTGCTCATCTTTTCTCTTGCTCCTACTTGCCATGTAGCCTCTGTTTTGCCTAGCGTTTGTTCTGCTCTCCTAAACTAGCTAATCCTTGTTGCTCATTGGGCACACAGATCCCTGTGTCCAAGTTACTCATGTATCTGCATGGTCTTCGGCTGCTACCATAATGTAGCAAATGTATAAACCTGTGTCTGTTTACACTTCTGGGATCCGCTGGGGTGCCTCAGTGCAGGGGTGCATCACGCTGCTGGAACAAAACAAAAGTTTTACAAGAACATGATGCAGTGCGATGTCTCCAGAAAATACAACATGCTTAATGCAGGGTGCAGAAGGGAAAGATGGGGTTGGGGAAGGTGGGGGCAACTACTTGGGGGAAGCCAGTAAGAACAAGGAGGAAGAAGGTGACACTGGGGACACACACTACATGGGATGTCCCAAAAGGAACCAGGAGCACCAGGAAGAAGAAGGTGAGTCACACTGGGAGGACACACTACATGGGATGCCCCAAAAGGAAACCTGAGAACCAGGAAGAAGAAGGTGAGTCACACTGGGGGGGCACTACATTTGATGCCCCAAAAGGAAACATGAGAACCAGGAAGAAGAAGGTGAGTCACACTGGGGGGGGGGGGGGCACTACATGGGATGCCCCAAAAGGAAACATGAGAACCAGGAAGAAGAAGGTGAGTGACACCGGGGACACACACTACATGGCATTCCCCAAAAGGAACCAAGAGGGAGAAGGTGAGTGACACTGCGAAGATGCACACAAAGGTGGGGGTTCAGCAAAAGAAAAAAACAACAAACTCATATGCATATTCTGGTCTAAAACACTTCTTATCTTGCTGCAATATCCCCCTTCAAGCTTAGCAACACATTAGCCTATTTAGCTGTTACCTATCAATATTGCTGACTTAAATTTAGATTTAGAATTTTAGATTTAAATCTAGAACTAGACACTTCCACACTAATGTGCTGCGGAATCCAATGACTGTTCAGCGTTTGCAGTTGCAGGGGCCTTTGTAAAGCATCCCCATAGGTATGCTCGCGAGACTTCCGGCATCTGCTGGCAGAAGTGCTCTGTGTATGTGGAGCCGCCATCCGAATATGCGCTGCAGTGGCAGGGGCGGCATTCAGAAGGGAGCCATTGCTCCTGAAATAACTGGTTACACAGCACACATATGCTAAAGTAAAGACAGCAGCATCTTGTAGTGCATTCACCCCCTATATGACTCACTATAGAGGCTTCAGTGTCCATGGTATTCAGATCAATACCAATCTTATTGTTAACACAGCATGTGCTGTAATGGCAGCTGTGGTTTACAGGAGGGAGCATGCCAGGCGACACAGTGCATGCACAAGATTATTAGGTCAGGTGGAGAAACATGGCAGCCCCTATAAGTTTAATTCCTGGTGTCCTAGAATTCAGAGGAGACAGATTATGAATGAAAGTGGCAAAGGGGGGGGGGGGGGATTACCATGGCAGTAAAAATGTCTCATGATCAAATCCGTTAAAACCGGTGTTGGTCCACTTTAAGATGCTAGTTCGCTGGCCAAATACATATTTACTCAGTTAAAGCGAAACCTTATGTGAAACACTTACGCTCGTATACACCTGGCCAAGAAAATCTTGGATACTGCTGAGAATATTACGACCATTCGCAAAATCCCAGTTTGCGAGTTTGCTTCCGTTCAAAACTGAGCAATTGCAAAGAGGCTTAGATTAAGGCTTAATGTCTACCATAGTGCTGATTCAACTATCGGGTGTAAATACTTAGTCCCAAGGAAGAAAATGGGTCTGATTCAGAGCCAGGTGTGAATTCACCCTCCAATTTTAGAAGAAAAAAATGCCATTGATTTTCATTGTCTACTGGGTGTAAATTTTTACCTGGCTCTGAATCAGCCCCAAGGAGGACAATGAAAGTGAATGGCAGTTTTCTCTCCTAAAATGGGATTGAGACTTCTCATCTGGCTCTGTATCGACCCCAAGGAAAGTAAATGTCAGTTTTCCCTGAAAAAAATGGAGGGAGTTTTCTCATCTGGCTCAGAATTGACCCCATAGTGTACATATTAGTAGTGCTTCTCCTTTCACTCAGTAATAAATGGTGAAATGCTTTGGCTTGCTGCCAATGCAGCTTTCTCTTTTGCTTGCAGAGATCAACTTTTACTTAAAGAATAATGCAGTAAAGGGTTAATTATTGGCTTACATTTTGGATTCATTATTCTACTGAAGCTTTAAGGTCAAACATGCCATTAGGTAGACAATATTAGCTAGCTTACAGGTGTAAAATGAGCTGTTGCCTTGGACTTTGGTAGAGCAATTACATTTTTCTAGGTTCATCTCACACCTCTGTGTTGATAGTGATGGCAGAAGTAGTTTTATAATGTGTCACAGTACCGTTTTCATGTTTATAGTTAAAGTACCTATCCTGGCAGCAAAAAAATATCACTCACCTGCTGCCTGCCTGGCCACAGACTTGATCCCACAAACCCAGTGTGCTCCCTTGCTTTGGTTTCAGCCATGTCCCTGATGTTGACAAGACGCTTTTTCCCGGGTTGCTTCACATCCCCTGCTGCCCAGTTACTGGGAAGCAGGCTCCATAACTGATTGCCAGTGGGGGGCGTTTCGTGAGGCTGCTCGATACTGTACCACACTAATATTAAACTAGCAAAGGACTGTGTGAGGTCACAGCGAGAGGCAGCTCTGAATCTCGAGTAAAGGAGATTGCCTGGACTATTCCTAGAGATTGAGGTGGGGGGGGGGTAGAGATGAACACATTTTTTTAGAATTCGATTTAGAGGATCTGCCAAATTTTCTCAAGAAAAGTGTTTTGTTTCAAACTGAATTTTAATGAATACAATAAAATAATAAGCTCACCTCAGTCCTCATTACAGCATTGGGGTAATGTCCGTATCATCTGGCAGGCCTCCGGCATTTTCAGCAGGACAGAGTACATGGACACTCCACCCTGCACTGGGCTCCCTCCATCTCACTCCCTACCACAGGGATGGGCTATTTATATGCAAAAAGAGAGCTGGCTGGGAAAGCTCTCCTCCCTCTGTCACTCCCGACATGAAGAGAATTTCCAGCTAGCTTACTCCTTGCCTATAAATAGTGAATGAAGGGAGTGAATCACAGGATGCCCAGTGTGGGGCTCTCTCTGAAGACATGGACAGAAGGCTAGAGACTGGTGTGGGCCACCATGGGACAGATGAGGCCACCACTCGATGCTGGATAGTGAGGAAAGGGGTAATTATTGGTTTAAAATGAGACCTTATAAAAGGACTTTTCATATGGTGTGGTGTTTTTTTTTGCATTTAACAAACTTTTACCAGATCAAACAACAGGAGGGTGCAGAATAGAGATGAGCGAACTTTTGAAAAATTCGATTCGACTGATTCGCCGAATTTTCCGACAAAAATCGTTTCGACCCGAATAAATTCGCGACGAATCGCTATTAAAAACGGCTATTTCTGAGCCTCCTACAGCCTCAATAGGGTTGTAAACCATTCAGCCTTGCTGTAACACGCACAGGATGCGTGCTGGGTTTGTTAAATAATACTTTGAAGAAATATCACATGCAGATCAGAGGCATCGCTAATAGAATCGCAGAGCGGCACAATTGCAGAGAGTTGAAGTGGCATCACTATGAGGGGCAGAAGGAGCCCAAATATACACTGGAGTTGGCCTCAGGAGCCCAAAAATTGGATGAATCACACCCTGGAGTTGGCAGAAGTTGGCAGCAGCAGCAGGAGCCCAAATATACACTGGAGTTGGCTTCAGGAGCCCAAAAATTGGATGAATCACACCCTGGAGTTGGCAGAAGTTGGCAGCAGCAGGAGCAGGAGCCCAAATATACACTGGAGTTGGCCTCAGGAGCCCAAAAATTGGATGAATCACACCCTGGAGTTGGCAGAAGTTGGCAGCAGCAGCAGCAGGAGCCCAAATATACACTGGAGTTGGCCTCAGGAGCCCAAAAATTGGATGAATCACACCCTGGAGTTGGCAGGAGTTGACAGTAGTAGCAGCAGGAGCCCAAATATACACTGGAGTTGGCTTCAGGAGCCCAAAAATTGGATGAATCACACCCTGGAGTTGGCAGAAGTTGGCAGCAGCAGCAGCAGGAGCCCAAATATACACTGGAGTTGGCCTCAGGAGCCCAAAAATTGGATGAATCACACCCTGGAGTTGGCAGAAGTTGGCAGTAGTAGCAGCAGGAGCCCAAATATACACTGGAGTTGGCTTCAGGAGCCCAAAAATTGGATGAATCACACCCTGGAGTTGGCAGAAGTTGGCAGCAGCAGCAGCAGCAGGAGCCCAAATATACACTGGAGTTGGCTTCAGGAGCCCAAAAATTGGATGAATCACACCCTGGAGTTGGCAGAAGTTGGCAGCAGCAGGAGCAGGAGCCCAAATATACACTGGAGTTGGCCTCAGGAGCCCAAAAATTGGATGAATCACACCCTGGAGTTGGCAGAAGTTGGCAGCAGCAGCAGCAGGAGCCCAAATATACACTGGAGTTGGCCTCAGGAGCCCAAAAATTGGATGAATCACACCCTGGAGTTGGCAGGAGTTGACAGTAGTAGCAGCAGGAGCCCAAATATACACTGGAGTTGGCTTCAGGAGCCCAAAAATTGGATGAATCACACCCTGGAGTTGGCAGAAGTTGGCAGCAGCAGCAGCAGGAGCCCAAATATACACTGGAGTTGGCCTCAGGAGCCCAAAAATTGGATGAATCACACCCTGGAGTTGGCAGAAGTTGGCAGTAGTAGCAGCAGGAGCCCAAATATACACTGGAGTTGGCTTCAGGAGCCCAAAAATTGGATGAATCACACCCTGGAGTTGGCAGAAGTTGGCAGCAGCAGCAGCAGCAGGAGCCCAAATATACACTGGAGTTGGCTTCAGGAGCCCAAAAATTGGATGAATCACACCCTGGAGTTGGCAGGAGTTGACAGTAGCAGCAGCAGGAGCCCAAATATACACTGGAGTTGGCCTCAGGAGCCCAAAAATTGGATGAATCACACCCTGGAGTTGGCAGGAGTTGACAGTAGCAGCAGCAGGAGCCCAAATATACACTGGAGTTGGCTTCAGGAGCCCAAAAATTGGATGAATCACACCCTGGAGTTGGCAGAAGTTGGCAGCAGCAGCAGGAGCCCAAATATACACTGGAGTTGGCTTCAGGAGCCCAAAAATTGGATGAATCACACCCTGGAGTTGGCAGAAGTTGGCAGCAGCAGCAGCAGGAGCCCAAATATACACTGGAGTTGGCCTCAGGAGCCCAAAAATTGGATGAATCACACCCTGGAGTTGGCAGAAGTTGGCAGTAGTAGCAGCAGGAGCCCAAATATACACTGGAGTTGGCTTCAGGAGCCCAAAAATTGGATGAATCACACCCTGGAGTTGGCAGAAGTTGGCAGCAGCAGCAGCAGCAGGAGCCCAAATATACACTGGAGTTGGCTTCAGGAGCCCAAAAATTGGATGAATCACACCCTGGAGTTGGCAGAAGTTGGCAGCAGCAGGAGCAGGAGCCCAAATATACACTGGAGTTGGCCTCAGGAGCCCAAAAATTGGATGAATCACACCCTGGAGTTGGCAGAAGTTGGCAGCAGCAGCAGCAGGAGCCCAAATATACACTGGAGTTGGCCTCAGGAGCCCAAAAATTGGATGAATCACACCCTGGAGTTGGCAGGAGTTGACAGTAGTAGCAGCAGGAGCCCAAATATACACTGGAGTTGGCTTCAGGAGCCCAAAAATTGGATGAATCACACCCTGGAGTTGGCAGAAGTTGGCAGCAGCAGCAGCAGGAGCCCAAATATACACTGGAGTTGGCCTCAGGAGCCCAAAAATTGGATGAATCACACCCTGGAGTTGGCAGAAGTTGGCAGTAGTAGCAGCAGGAGCCCAAATATACACTGGAGTTGGCTTCAGGAGCCCAAAAATTGGATGAATCACACCCTGGAGTTGGCAGAAGTTGGCAGCAGCAGCAGCAGGAGCCCAAATATACACTGGAGTTGGCTTCAGGAGCCCAAAAATTGGATGAATCACACCCTGGAGTTGGCAGGAGTTGACAGTAGCAGCAGCAGGAGCCCAAATATACACTGGAGTTGGCCTCAGGAGCCCAAAAATTGGATGAATCACACCCTGGAGTTGGCAGGAGTTGACAGTAGCAGCAGCAGGAGCCCAAATATACACTGGAGTTGGCTTCAGGAGCCCAAAAATTGGATGAATCACACCCTGGAGTTGGCAGAAGTTGGCAGCAGCAGCAGGAGCCCAAATATACACTGGAGTTGGCTTCAGGAGCCCAAAAATTGGATGAATCACACCCTGGAGTTGGCAGAAGTTGGCAGCAGCAGCAGCAGGAGCCCAAATATACACTGGAGTTGGCCTCAGGAGCCCAAAAATTGGATGAATCACACCCTGGAGTTGGCAGGAGTTGACAGTAGCAGCAGCAGGAGCCCAAATATACACTGGAGTTGGCTTCAGGAGCCCAAAAATTGGATGAATCACACCCTGGAGTTGGCAGAAGTTGGCAGCAGCAGCAGCAGCAGGAGCCCAAATATACACTGGAGTTGGCTTCAGGAGCCCAAAAATTGGATGAATCACACCCTGGAGTTGGCAGAAGTTGGCAGCAGCAGCAGCAGCAGGAGCCCAAATATACACTGGAGTTGGCTTCAGGAGCCCAAAAATTGGATGAATCACACCCTGGAGTTGGCAGGAGTTGACAGTAGCAGCAGCAGGAGCCCAAATATACACTGGAGTTGGCTTCAGGAGCCCAAAAATTGGATGAATCACACCCTGGAGTTGGCAGAAGTTGGCAGCAGCAGCAGCAGCAGGAGCCCAAATATACACTGGAGTTGGCTTCAGGAGCCCAAAAATTGGATGAATCACACCCTGGAGTTGGCAGAAGTTGGCAGCAGCAGCAGCAGCAGGAGCCCAAATATACACTGGAGTTGGCTTCAGGAGCCCAAAAATTGGATGAATCACACCCTGGAGTTGGCAGAAGTTGGCAGTAGCAGCAGCAGGAGCCCAAATATACACTGGAGTTGGCTTCAGGAGCCCAAAAATTGGATGAATCACACCCTGGAGTTGGCAGGAGTTGACAGTAGCAGCAGCAGGAGCCCAAATATACACTGGAGTTGGCTTAAGGAGCCCAAAAATTGGATGAATCACACCCTGGAGTTGGCAGGAGTTGACAGTAGCAGCAGCAGGAGCCCAAATATACACTGGAGTTGGCTTCAGGAGCCCAAAAATTGGATGAATCACACCCTGGAGTTGGCAGGAGTTGACAGTAGCAGCAGCAGGAGCCCAAATATACACTGGAGTTGGCCTCAGGAGCCCAAAAATTGGATGAATCACACCCTGGAGTTGGCAGGAGTTGACAGTAGCAGCAGCAGGAGCCCAAATATACACTGGAGTTGGCTTCAGGAGCCCAAAAATTGGATGAATCACACCCTGGAGTTGGCAGAAGTTGGCAGCAGCAGCAGGAGCCCAAATATACACTGGAGTTGGCTTCAGGAGCCCAAAAATTGGATGAATCACACCCTGGAGTTGGCAGAAGTTGGCAGCAGCAGCAGCAGGAGCCCAAATATACACTGGAGTTGGCCTCAGGAGCCCAAAAATTGGATGAATCACACCCTGGAGTTGGCAGGAGTTGACAGTAGCAGCAGCAGGAGCCCAAATATACACTGGAGTTGGCTTCAGGAGCCAAAAAATTGGATGAATCACACCCTGGAGTTGGCAGGAGTTGACAGTAGCAGCAGCAGGAGCCCAAATATACACTGGAGTTGGCTTCAGGAGCCCAAAAATTGGATGAATCACACCCTGGAGTTGGCAGAAGTTGGCAGCAGCAGCAGCAGCAGGAGCCCAAATATACACTGGAGTTGGCTTCAGGAGCCCAAAAATTGGATGAATCACACCCTGGAGTTGGCAGAAGTTGGCAGCAGCAGCAGCAGCAGGAGCCCAAATATACACTGGAGTTGGCTTCAGGAGCCCAAAAATTGGATGAATCACACCCTGGAGTTGGCAGAAGTTGGCAGTAGCAGCAGCAGGAGCCCAAATATACACTGGAGTTGGCTTCAGGAGCCCAAAAATTGGATGAATCACACCCTGGAGTTGGCAGGAGTTGACAGTAGCAGCAGCAGGAGCCCAAATATACACTGGAGTTGGCTTCAGGAGCCCAAAAATTGGATGAATCACACCCTGGAGTTGGCAGAAGTTGGCAGCAGCAGCAGCAGGAGCCCAAATATACACTGGAGTTGGCCTCAGGAGCCCAAAAATTGGATGAATCACACCCTGGAGTTGGCAGAAGTTGGCAGTAGCAGCAGCAGGAGCCCAAAAAATGGCCTAAAGACATAAATATGTTTTGCACCATTTGTAAAGTGTAAAACGTGGCACCATGCTGAATCTAGTCGCATGCATCAGGCATTGGTGGGTGGAAATCCTGGCTGATCCATCCCTGATTCATTTTGACAAAGGTGAGTCTCTCCACATTTTTAGTTGACAGACGAGTTCTCCTCGCCGTAACTATGGCCCCCGCCGCACTAAACACCCGCTCAGATGGCACGCTACTTGCCGGGCAGGACAGCTTTTCCAGGGCAAACTCTGCTAGTTGCGGCCACAAATCAAGTTTGGCTGCCCAGAAGTCCAGCGGATCCTCAAGGTGTGTTGGCATGGTCATGTCAAAGTATGACATGACCTGCTGGTTCAGGTCCTGCTCCAGGTCTTCCTGCTGCTCATGAGTAGCCTCACTATGCGGGTGTAGAAAGCTACTCATTAGCGACTGAAGACTGAGGCTGCTGCTGCTGATGGAGCTTCTGCTGCTGCTGCTGCCAACCCCCCCAGCGGCCATGGCAGTGGAAGGTGAGCGCAGAGGTCCCCTCGAGTCAGACCTGCGAGAGTATGGACCATGGCGCAGATAGGCATCGGCCAACTGCCTACGTAGAATGTCTTTGTAGTAGTTGAGTTTGTCCTCCCTCTCGGTGGGTTTAAAAAATGCCCCCATTTTGTGCCGGAAGCGAGGGTCCAATAAGGTGGACAGCCAGAAGTCATCCCGCCGACAGATGGAAACAATTCTGGGGTCACTACGCAAGCATGTGAGCATGCTTCGTGCCATTTGCGCAAGTGACTCGGATGGACTACCTGTCTCCATCTCCACTGCATACTGCCACGGTGTGCCCGGGTCCTCTGTCTCTCCTTCCTCAAAAACCTCTAGCTCCTCTGGCTGCTCCTGCTCCTCCTCTCCTGTCCGCTGACTAGATAAACCAGCCATTTCGCCAAGCCTAAACTGTGTTTCGCTGGGCAACTCCTCCTCCTCCTCTTCCTCCTCCTCCTCCTCCAGTTCAGCTCCAACGGGGTTCATGTGGCCGTAAGATGTAAACGCCATGTCTCCAGTGCCCTGACCAGCCATGGTTTCCAACATGTGCTGTAGTACATGAAGCAGTGGAATCACGTCGTTCATCCCGTAATCCTGCCGACTGACAAATAAAGTGGCTTCCTCAAAGGGCCTGAGCAAACGGCAGGTGTCACGTATGAGCTGCCACTGGTTGACATTGAAGTTACACAGGGGAGTCCCCCTATCTGCTTGGATCATCAGGAAATCCGTGATGGCTTTTCTCTGTTCATATAATCGGTCCAACATGTGAAGGGTGGAATTCCAACGGGTGGAAACATCGCAAATCAGACTATGTTGGGGGATACCATTCTGACGCTGTAGCTCAAGAAGGGTGTGTTTGGCGGTGTAGGAGTGGCTGAAGTGCATGCAAAGTTTCCGTGAAGTTGTTAGGATGTCCTGCAGATGGGGGGAACACTTCAGAAACCGCTTGACAACCAGATTGAAGACGTGAGCCATGCAGGGGGCATGGGTCAGGCTTCCTTGGCGCAGCGCAGACAAAATGTTCTTCCCATTGTCGGTAACCATGATTCCCATTTTAAGTTTTCTCGGAGTAAGCCATGTTTGGATTTCCTGATGAATACATTTAAGCAGTTCCTCCCCTGTGTGACTCCGTTCGCCAAGACAAACCATGTGAAGCACTGCGTGACACCTCCGTGCCCTGCACACATGGTAGACTGGAGGGGCACTGAGACTTGAGCCTACAGTGGAGGGTGAGGAGATGGCGGAGGATGAGGAGGCCGAGTCGCACGGTGTCACAGGCCCAATGGGCAGAGAGCGCGGAGGCCGAAGCGGCGTGACCTGTCCAAGTTGCTGCTGCAAAGGGACCACATTCACCCAGTGGGCCGTAAACGACATGTACTGCCCCTGACCGTAGTTACAGCTCCAGATGTCGGCGCTGCCATGTATTTTGCTACACACCGACAGGCTCAAGGACTGGCCCACCTTCTGTTCAACAAAAGTGTGCAGCGCTGGTACTGCCTTCTTGGCAAAGAAATGACGGCTTGGGACTCTCCACCTCGGCTCGGCACAAGCCATCAGTTCTCTGAAAGGTGCAGATTCCACCACCTGAAAAGGGAGCGACTGCAGCACCAGCAACTTGGACAGGAGCACATTCAGCTTCTGCGCCGTAGGATGAGTGGGCGCATACTGCTGTCTCTTGGACATGGCTTCGCTGATGGATTGCTGGCGGGATGCATGACTTGGAGGAGGAGGAGGAGGAGCAGGAGCGACAGAGGATGGGTGTGACGCACAGCTGCCTTCGGCTGAGGTGCTGGAGCCTTGGCTGGCAGAAATTGGGAGCTCACTTGGTGAGGAAGCAGACTGGACCACCCCTTGGGAGCCTCGGTTCTCCCAGGTCGTTTTATGGTGACGCATCATATGTTGACGCAGGGCCGTGGTGCCAACATTTGGACCCTGGCCACGCTTCACCTTTTGCCTACATATCTTGCATGTGGCCATGTTACCCTCCTGCGGATGCCTCAGGAAAAACTGCCACACTGCCGAGTAGCTACTTTTCCCACCCCCTGGCCTCACTGATTCACTGCTGCTGTTGCCAACTCCAGGAACCCCTGCTCCACTACCTCCCGATAAGGTAGACTGCCGCACAGCAGGTGCTCTACCCCGGCCCCGGCCCCGGCCGGCTCCAGCCTTTGGAATTGTGCCCCCATGCTGACTGCTACCACCTTGCTGCCTCAGCTGCTGACTCCGGGGCAACCTGCGCCCCTCTTCTCCTGATGATGACGATGAAGCCCCTTCATCACCCGGCTCCCAAGTGCGATCGGCTTCATCGTCATCATCATCATCATCACCGGGTTGTGGCTGTACGTCACTGATGTTCGTGGATTCGTCAACAGTGTCTGGCGCAGGAGCTGGAACGCTCGCAGCACCCACGACACTGTCCACATCACTATTTGTCTGCCTAGCTAAAGAAGCCACCTCCATTTCTTGGCTGGGCAGTAGCTGCTGACTGTCCTCCTGTATCTGATCGTCCTCCTCACTAAAGAGTGGAGCTGAACCCAAAGCATAGGATACGTCGCTGGGGGAGGGAACGGCGTAGGACAGAGGCAATGGGAGGACAGGGACTGCTCTCGGGGCATGCCAACTCAGGGTTGTGTCAGAGGAACCTACCGACCCTAGACTGGGGGTCTCAGATGTAAGTTGTGATGATGTTGTTGATGAGCGCGTCAGCCAATCTACCACGGCAGATGCGTTACTGGTGGAGACCCGACCGCTAGCAGATACTGGCAGATTAGGTCTCTCAGCGTGACTCCTGCTGCTACTGGCCCCCAGTCTGATGCGAGCTCTGCCTGCGGAATCTTGGCCTCTGCCACTCCTCTTTTCACTTCCAGGCACTTGTCTGCCCGACATAGTCTAACTGGCGTGGTAGTAGGTGATATTTTAAGAACCCCCAGGCAGCAGTGGGTCTATATAAAACAGAATATAATGCACACCAAAAGTGAGCAGTAACACTCAGCCTCCAACAGGCCTGCTTAGTGTAAATAAGAGAGCTGCTTAGTGTAAATAAAGAGGGGTATGCTATGTTACAGAATGGGATGCCTCAACAGAAGTGCACCTGGCAGGCAGCAGTAAGCCTATGCCCAGCAAAAGTGTCTTATAATATAAATATAATAAGAGCAAATGCTTATATGGTCTTAAACAGAGGCTGCTTTAGTCACAGAATGGGATGCCCTGGGCAGGAATGGACCTGGCAGGGTCCAGTAGGGCTTTGGCCAGCAAAAGTGTCTTTATCAGGCTAATTTCAAATATGATAAGAGCAAATGCTTATATGGTCTTAAACAGAGGCTGCTGTAGTCACAGAATGGGATGCCCCGGGCAGGAATTGACCTGGCAGGGTCCAGTAGGGCTTTGGCCAGCAAAAGTGTCTTTATCAGGCCTGATTTCTATGAGAATAAGTGCAAATGTTTATTATGCTATTAAATAGAGGCTGCTTTAGTCACAGAATGGGATGCCAGTGCCACAAAAACCAGAGAGCATGCACAGCAAAAGTGTCTTTATCAGGCCTGATTTCTATGAGAATAAGTGCAAATGTTTATTATGCTATTAAATAGAGGCTGCTTTAGTCACAGAATGGGATGCCAGTGCCACAAAAACCAGAGAGCATGCACAGCAAAAGTGTCTTTATCAGGCCTGATTTCTATGAGAATAAGTGCAAATGTTTATTATGCTATTAAATAGAGGCTGCTTTAGTCACAGAATGGGATGCCAGTGCCACAAAAACCAGAGAGCATGCACAGCAAAAGTGTCTTTATCAGGCCTGATTTCTATGAGAATAAGTGCAAATGTTTATTGTGCTATTAAATAGAGGCTGCTTTAGTCACAGAATGGGATGCCAGTGCCACAAAAACCAGAGAGCATGCACAGCAAAAGTGTCTTTATCAGGCCTGATTTCTATGAGAATAAGTGCAAATGTTTATTATGCTATTAAATAGAGGCTGCTTTAGTCACAGAATGGGATGCCAGTGCCACAAAAACCAGAGAGCATGCACAGCAAAAGTGTCTTTATCAGGCCTGATTTCTATGAGAATAAGTGCAAATGTTTATTATGCTATTAAATAGAGGCTGCTTTAGTCACAGAATGGGATGCCAGTGCCACAAAAACCAGAGAGCATGCACAGCAAAAGTGTCTTTATCAGGCCTGATTTCTATGAGAATAAGTGCAAATGTTTATTGTGCTATTAAATAGAGGCTGCTTTAGTCACAGAATGGGATGCCAGTGCCACAAAAACCAGAGAGCATGCACAGCAAAAGTGTCTTTATCAGGCCTGATTTCTATGAGAATAAGTGCAAATGTTTATTATGCTATTAAATAGAGGCTGCTTTAGTCACAGAATGGGATGCCAGTGCCACAAAAACCAGAGAGCATGCACAGCAAAAGTGTCTTTATCAGGCCTGATTTCTATGAGAATAAGTGCAAATGTTTATTGTGCTATTAAATAGAGGCTGCTTTAGTCACAGAATGGGATGCCAGTGCCACAAAAACCAGAGAGCATGCACAGCAAAAGTGTCTTTATCAGGCCTGATTTCTATGAGAATAAGTGCAAATGTTTATTATGCTATTAAATAGAGGCTGCTTTAGTCACAGAATGGGATGCCAGTGCCACAAAAACCAGAGAGCATGCACAGCAAAAGTGTCTTTATCAGGCCTGATTTCTATGAGAATAAGTGCAAATGTTTATTGTGCTATTAAATAGAGGCTGCTTTAGTCACAGAATGGGATGCCAGTGCCACAAAAACCAGAGAGCATGCACAGCAAAAGTGTCTTTATCAGGCCTGATTTCTATGAGAATAAGTGCAAATGTTTATTATGCTATTAAATAGAGGCTGCTTTAGTCACAGAATGGGATGCCAGTGCCACAAAAACCAGAGAGCATGCACAGCAAAAGTGTCTTTATCAGGCCTGATTTCTATGAGAATAAGTGCAAATGTTTATTGTGCTATTAAATAGAGGCTGCTTTAGTCACAGAATGGGATGCCAGTGCCACAAAAACCAGAGAGCATGCACAGCAAAAGTGTCTTTATCAGGCCTGATTTCTATGAGAATAAGTGCAAATGTTTATTGTGCTATTAAATAGAGGCTGCTTTAGTCACAGAATGGGATGCCAGTGCCACAAAAACCAGAGAGCATGCACAGCAAAAGTGTCTTTATCAGGCCTGATTTCTATGAGAATAAGTGCAAATGTTTATTATGCTATTAAATAGAGGCTGCTTTAGTCACAGAATGGGATGCCAGTGCCACAAAAACCAGAGAGCATGCACAGCAAAAGTGTCTTTATCAGGCCTGATTTCTATGAGAATAAGTGCAAATGTTTATTGTGCTATTAAATAGAGGCTGCTTTAGTCACAGAATGGGATGCCAGTGCCACAAAAACCAGAGAGCATGCACAGCAAAAGTGTCTTTATCAGGCCTGATTTCTATGAGAATAAGTGCAAATGTTTATTATGCTATTAAATAGAGGCTGCTTTAGTCACAGAATGGGATGCCAGTGCCACAAAAACCAGAGAGCATGCACAGCAAAAGTGTCTTTATCAGGCCTGATTTCTATGAGAATAAGTGCAAATGTTTATTGTGCTATTAAATAGAGGCTGCTTTAGTCACAGAATGGGATGCCAGTGCCACAAAAACCAGAGAGCATGCACAGCAAAAGTGTCTTTATCAGGCCTGATTTCTATGAGAATAAGTGCAAATGTTTATTATGCTATTAAATAGAGGCTGCTTTAGTCACAGAATGGGATGCCAGTGCCACAAAAACCAGAGAGCATGCACAGCAAAAGTGTCTTTATCAGGCCTGATTTCTATGAGAATAAGTGCAAATGTTTATTATGCTATTAAATAGAGGCTGCTTTAGTCACAGAATGGGATGCCAGTGCCACAAAAACCAGAGAGCATGCACAGCAAAAGTGTCTTTATCAGGCCTGATTTCTATGAGAATAAGTGCAAATGTTTATTATGCTATTAAATAGAGGCTGCTTTAGTCACAGAATGGGATGCCAGTGCCACAAAAACCAGAGAGCATGCACAGCAAAAGTGTCTTTATCAGGCCTGATTTCTATGAGAATAAGTGCAAATGTTTATTATGCTATTAAATAGAGGCTGCTTTAGTCACAGAATGGGATGCCAGTGCCACAAAAACCAGAGAGCATGCACAGCAAAAGTGTCTTTATCAGGCCTGATTTCTATGAGAATAAGTGCAAATGTTTATTATGCTATTAAATAGAGGCTGCTTTAGTCACAGAATGGGATGCCAGTGCCACAAAAACCAGAGAGCATGCACAGCAAAAGTGTCTTTATCAGGCCTGATTTCTATGAGAATAAGTGCAAATGTTTATTATGCTATTAAATAGAGGCTGCTTTAGTCACAGAATGGGATGCCAGTGCCACAAAAACCAGAGAGCATGCACAGCAAAAGTGTCTTTATCAGGCCTGATTTCTATGAGAATAAGTGCAAATGTTTATTATGCTATTAAATAGAGGCTGCTTTAGTCACAGAATGGGATGCCAGTGCCACAAAAACCAGAGAGCATGCACAGCAAAAGTGTCTTTATCAGGCCTGATTTCTATGAGAATAAGTGCAAATGTTTATTGTGCTATTAAATAGAGGCTGCTTTAGTCACAGAATGGGATGCCAGTGCCACAAAAACCAGAGAGCATGCACAGCAAAAGTGTCTTTATCAGGCCTGATTTCTATGAGAATAAGTGCAAATGTTTATTGTGCTATTAAATAGAGGCTGCTTTAGTCACAGAATGGGATGCCAGTGCCACAAAAACCAGAGAGCATGCACAGCAAAAGTGTCTTTATCAGGCCTGATTTCTATGAGAATAAGTGCAAATGTTTATTGTGCTATTAAATAGAGGCTGCTTTAGTCACAGAATGGGATGCCAGTGCCACAAAAACCAGAGAGCATGCACAGCAAAAGTGTCTTTATCAGGCCTGATTTCTATGAGAATAAGTGCAAATGTTTATTATGCTATTAAATAGAGGCTGCTTTAGTCACAGAATGGGATGCCAGTGCCACAAAAACCAGAGAGCATGCACAGCAAAAGTGTCTTTATCAGGCCTGATTTCTATGAGAATAAGTGCAAATGTTTATTATGCTATTAAATAGAGGCTGCTTTAGTCACAGAATGGGATGCCAGTGCCACAAAAACCAGAGAGCATGCACAGCAAAAGTGTCTTTATCAGGCCTGATTTCTATGAGAATAAGTGCAAATGTTTATTATGCTATTAAATAGAGGCTGCTTTAGTCACAGAATGGGATGCCAGTGCCACAAAAACCAGAGAGCATGCACAGCAAAAGTGTCTTTATCAGGCCTGATTTCTATGAGAATAAGTGCAAATGTTTATTATGCTATTAAATAGAGGCTGCTTTAGTCACAGAATGGGATGCCAGTGCCACAAAAACCAGAGAGCATGCACAGCAAAAGTGTCTTTATCAGGCCTGATTTCTATGAGAATAAGTGCAAATGTTTATTGTGCTATTAAATAGAGGCTGCTTTAGTCACAGAATGGGATGCCAGTGCCACAAAAACCAGAGAGCATGCACAGCAAAAGTGTCTTTATCAGGCCTGATTTCTATGAGAATAAGTGCAAATGTTTATTATGCTATTAAATAGAGGCTGCTTTAGTCACAGAATGGGATGCCAGTGCCACAAAAACCAGAGAGCATGCACAGCAAAAGTGTCTTTATCAGGCCTGATTTCTATGAGAATAAGTGCAAATGTTTATTATGCTATTAAATAGAGGCTGCTTTAGTCACAGAATGGGATGCCAGTGCCACAAAAACCAGAGAGCATGCACAGCAAAAGTGTCTTTATCAGGCCTGATTTCTATGAGAATAAGTGCAAATGTTTATTGTGCTATTAAATAGAGGCTGCTTTAGTCACAGAATGGGATGCCAGTGCCACAAAAACCAGAGAGCATGCACAGCAAAAGTGTCTTTATCAGGCCTGATTTCTATGAGAATAAGTGCAAATGTTTATTATGCTATTAAATAGAGGCTGCTTTAGTCACAGAATGGGATGCCAGTGCCACAAAAACCAGAGAGCATGCACAGCAAAAGTGTCTTTATCAGGCCTGATTTCTATGAGAATAAGTGCAAATGTTTATTATGCTATTAAATAGAGGCTGCTTTAGTCACAGAATGGGATGCCAGTGCCACAAAAACCAGAGAGCATGCACAGCAAAAGTGTCTTTATCAGGCCTGATTTCTATGAGAATAAGTGCAAATGTTTATTATGCTATTAAATAGAGGCTGCTTTAGTCACAGAATGGGATGCCAGTGCCACAAAAACCAGAGAGCATGCACAGCAAAAGTGTCTTTATCAGGCCTGATTTCTATGAGAATAAGTGCAAATGTTTATTATGCTATTAAATAGAGGCTGCTTTAGTCACAGAATGGGATGCCAGTGCCACAAAAACCAGAGAGCATGCACAGCAAAAGTGTCTTTATCAGGCCTGATTTCTATGAGAATAAGTGCAAATGTTTATTATGCTATTAAATAGAGGCTGCTTTAGTCACAGAATGGGATGCCTCACAGCAGACTTAAGATCAGTTCAGTATATATGCACAGTTAGTTACTATAAGCAGCCTGAAAACGCTAACAAAGGCTGGATGAAAAAAAAAAAATCTCCCTGTCACAGCCTCCGTTTTTCCTACCTTTCCCTGGCTTTCTGTCTGTCTCCTGTCTGTCTCCTGCCTGTCTCCTGCCTGTCTCCAGCCTGTCCCTGTCTGTCCCTGCCTGTCTAAGTGCCTCAGCTACACAGCGTTCTGTCTGTCACGAATGCAATAGAGAAATGAGGAAAAGCAAGATGGCCGCCGTTAAATACCGCTGTGTGACGTCACCGGGCTTGCTGGCTGCTGATAGGCTGCATGTGACTGCCCCAGCTTGCACTGGCGCGGGATACATGTCCAGACATGTCCCGCCCGCCATCTTAGAATGCCTGTAATGTAAATGAATGGATGTTAAAGGAAAACTTCGAGTGATCGAATCGCGGGGAAATTCGGATTCGATCCGAATCGAATTTTTCCTGAAATTCGGATCGAATCCGGGTTCGTCCGGATCGATTCGCTCATCCCTAGTGCAGAAGAACCCGGTACTCATCTGGGCTATTTTGGCTGGTAGCCCTTAGGACTAGGAGCCAACCATAACTGGTGCCTGGGCTGGTTTGCCTAATAAAAGCAGGGACAAAAAGCACCCGATTAAAACAACAATAACTTATAATCTTGATTTTAAGAATTAAGCCCATCCTTACCTCCGCTCTGGTCTGTGTGCTCATTCACTGATTTCCTGGGTGTACACGGCTTGGATGCTGGGGATCTAACATTTTGTGTGTACAGAGCAAAATGCATCACTCTGTGTGTACAGAGCAGCAGCTGCTGATGGGGTGGGGGGGGGCTCGATCCTACTTTCTGGACAATGCTTGGGCTCCTTAGGGAGCAGTATGCTGGCCATGCAGGTGGCCATTGAGCTGTACAAGGCTGGGAGATTTCACAGGCATGCCGCCAGCTCACCAGACATCCTGGATTGAGTGGAACAGCTGAAAGTGGGACATTTAAGCACCCCCAGTGGTTCTGTGGGGGGGTGTCCTATTTCGGGACCACCCTGCCCATTGTGGGATTTCTGGTTAGTTTAGTTAAGCTCCAGCATCATATACATGTGATAGATCTGCAATTAAAAAATGACATTTTGGGAGGTTTTATTTCATTTCATTGTCTTTTAGGGAGTTGAAGCTCCTTTTAACTTTTCAGTATCATTCTGAGGATTAATCTTCACTTGAGATAAGCCATGATGTCACCAAAGCTGTTTTGCATCAGACTCATCAGAACAGAAAGAATGGGAAATGTCCCCGGCGGGTATAATGGGTCTCAATGTAGGACAGAAAGTAAGAGGGGAAATTATTTAAATTGGGTTATATGTATCAACCAAAAAATTAATGAAGTGTAAGCTGCAACGTTTGTTGATGAGAGAGGTAAAGAAAAATACCAAAGCAGAAACAAATTGCCCACTGTGCTTAGATAAACAGGCAGGATAAATATGGTTAAGGTTTGGTAAGTATGCTATGGTTAAGTAGCATACTGGTGGAAAGGTGGATCTCTTACTTTTTTATACTGTCTACTTTTGAAAAATATAATCAGAAAAGTTTCAATGTGCACCACAATAATTTGGCTCTGTCTACGTAAAATATATGACAAAAGGCATAAGCCTGAAAGAATAGAAGAATCACCATCCCATATAATTCTACTGATTCCTATCACATTTGCATGTACAATATAAGTATTGAAAATTCAAAGTAAACTTAGAACATTATTATTCTGAATGCATTCCTATCACTAGCTTTGTAACAAAATAAAATGGATATCTTCTAAAATGAAAACAAAAATAAAAGGTTGGAAAAGAAGACAGAAGATGGCAGCATCAATATAGAAAAATAATAAGTGTATAAAATAATCAGCATGGTGCAATGGAAAATATTTCAGCTAGAGAGAATAGTCAATGTGGGAGGAATCCGCCAAAACTTCCACTGCAGTCACAAGAGAGGGCAAAGCAATAAAGTTCAATGGGGCAGATCTGCATCTGTCTGATAGCATAGTTAAGTAAAACATGCCACTTAATATTCTCAAGGTCACTTTGTTTTCTTTCAATTCACACAGGTGGTGAGAGGGAATTGCTATAATAATAGAAAGTGAATTAAAAAAAAAGAGGAACTCTCAAAATCTGATTAACACATTCTAATATAATGAGCAGCATAATCAAGATTGAATATGCACTTTAATCAAACATAAAGATTATGAGTCTTATTTATGAAGTGTCATCATCACACAGCGCCACACTTTTTTGGCTTCATCGGCACTCAGCGTGGGATTTAATAAAGCAATAAAACAACAGCGTCAATTGCGCCTGCCGGCTAGTGGCTTATCTAAAACTATCGCAGAAAAGGCGCACATCAGAAATAAGGCTCTATGCGTACTAAGATGAAGTAAAAGGAGCATGTTGTGTCTCTGAGAGTATAACAGTTTTTTGTTTTATTTGTATCTGTTACCAAATAAAATGTAAGGTTTTTTTTTTGCGGTCAAAACCTTATCCATGGAAAATTGTTAATTTTATTTTTTTCATTTAAGAACCAATAGCAGCAGGTCCTCTATGCTAGAGTACCCAGTTTTAGAAGGCCGACGCTGGTTGTGTGTAGTTTTTTCTTGAATACGGGCTTCAGCGCCAAGTGCTGGACACACTTAACTAGCGCTACCCTTCACTCCCTGCAGTGTTTTTCTGTTGTTAGATGTAGAGTCTGGGATTCTTTAACCTCGGGACACCACCTAGAGTTTGCGATTGGCTCTGCAGTGAATCAGGGAGAGCGCTTCTACAGATCCCTCCAGACATCACATTTATCAATGCTGGACAGGATAGTACTGCGCCACTATGCTAGGTTATATCGCCCGACACCCGCTTGCAGCATCTACTAGTGATCGCACACATGGCAATACGTGGCACTAGAATAAATCAACCTCCAAATGTTTTATTACCAATTAAGGAAATATTGTTTAAATTTGATTTGAAGGACTACTGTAGGCAAAAATGAAAATTAGACCTTTAAACAGCCACCACTCCAACTCTCCTACAACACTCAATATTAAAATGTACTTTTTTTCTGCTAGTTCTCCCACTAGCGCCCACTTGGGCCACAAAGAAAACTCTCAATAAATTCCTATAGAAGGTAAAGTTTGTTCCAATTATAAAGTCTGTGTTGATAATAAACAATAATCCTCTACAAAAACAATATTTATCTCACAACTGCAGGGGCAAGTTCTGTGTTGCTGCCAATTCCTCACTCCTACCAGCAGTTCCACTCTTAGATAAACCACCACCATTATATGTACACTATAATCAAAAAAGAAAAGATTTTATTTCAATGCACTGACCATGGGGTTTTAAAGCCAAATGTCTTAATATGGGCAGGGGAGGAGGGGGAACATTATAGCACACATAAAAAATAAAACAAATGGCTGCATGCTTATATCAATGATCTAATTGTTACCCATCCAGCTGCCCTGGGATTCTGTTGCGTCCGCTGCCATGTTGCTGCACCTGGAAGATGTACAATTCCACAATCCTCCTTGGTGCTTTAAGCAAATCCCGCACCTGTGCACTGGCCAGTCATTTCCCTATCAAGCAATGTAGGATTGGAAAGCTACAGGCATTTGGCCGGTGACCTCCGGCGTCAGGAAGGTGAGTAATGTTCTTTGTTTTGCTGGTTTGGTTTCCTGTAACGACTGGCACAGTTCCCATCTATTATCTTTGTGAAAACGTCTTTTTTTCATGGGTCCACCCGAAATGTTAACCTGTACACACACTGGAAACGCAATGTGCGTGTGCAAACTTCCACGCACAATGCATGTGCACAAACTTTCAAGCAGAACGTGCATTATGTGCACATCACTCATGCGCAATATACGGACAATGGTGCACGTGAGAAGGCCTTCAATATAAAATAGGAGGTTGAGGTACCAAGATGGCACCCTTGTGTTTTGTTTCTATGGAGCCTGTTGACGAGCATTGGCTGGATTTCTACCTATGTAGCTGGCTGCCCACGCATGACTTGTGCCTGGATTTAACTTTCTTACACCGTCCATGAGCTTAATGGACTTACTATGCTTCCTGTCACCAGCCCACAACCTCCGCTATGGACTTTGACTACGTTTACTGCTGTCTGCCCACGACCCCTTCTGTGCCTGATCCTGTCACTGCCATCCAGCTGCTGCCAGTTTATCAGTGCCTGGGTTTCACTTTTCACTGTTCGTCTGCCCGGACCCTGGATTTCCCAGTGGAATGATCTGGGGGTTCCCAGAGTCTAGATCACAAGCCTAACATATATTTACATAGCTGTCACGATACTGGTAAATACTGCTGGAGTCCAATGGCAGAGACTAGGCCAAAACGCAGGAAGTCAAAGTCCAATCCGGGTCAGCAACAGGGAAGCAGATCAATGCGGAGTCAAAGTCCAATCCGGGTCAGCAACAGGGAAGCAGATCAATGCGGAGTCAAAGTCCAATCCGGGTCAGCAACAGGGAAGCAGATCAATGCGGAGTCAAAGTCCAATCCGGGTCAGCAACAGGGAAGCAGATCAATGCAGAGTCAAAGTCCAATCCGGGTCAGCAACAGGGAAGCAGATCAATGCGGAGTCAAAGTCCAATCTGGGTCAGCAACAGGGAAGCAGATCAATGCAGAGTCAAAGTCCAATCCGGGTCAGCAACAGGGAAGCAGATCAATGCGGAGTCAAAGTCCAATCCGGGTCAGCAGGTAGCAAGGATTTGCAGGGTAAACCGCAAGATGAGGAGCAAACCGGAGAGCAAGTTCCAGGCTAGAGAACTGCACAAGCAGGAAGTCAAACACAATACTCAAGCACTGAGCAACAGGCCTGAGAGGTTTATATATATGACAGGAAGTAAGATGGCACCCAGCTGAGACACAATCCGCCATCTTAACTAAGGGAAAACTTAATGGAAACAGTCCAACTAGACCGACGTAACAAGGCTATTCCTGACATTACTCCCACCTCAACAGTGGCCTCTGGACGTGACCTGCCTCGGCCTCCCAGGATGTCTTTGATGAAACTGTCTGATCAGTCGGGGAGCATTAATATTACTCACAGGTTCCCAAAAATTTTCTTCAGGCCCATAACCTTGCCACTTAATGAGGTATTGTAATTGGTTCCTAAAGATTCTAGAGTCCAAGATTTCTTCTACAATAAACTGTTCTTGCCCATCTACCTCCACTGCATCGGGAGGAGAAGGAATACGTTCCGGAAAAGGGTTGAGCACAACAGGTTTTAACAGAGACACATGAAACACAGGATGAATCTTCATGGACTGTGGGAGTTGAAGCTTAACAGCTACAGGACTAGTAATCCTGATAATCTTATAGGGCCCAATAAAATTCTGTCCCAGTTTTGGTGAAGGCAACTTGAGTCTCAAATTTCTGGTGGAAAGCCATACTTTATCTCCCCCTTTAAACATTGGTGCTGGCCTACGAAATTTATCTGCCGCCTTCTTGTAATTTTCTTGAGCCTTCTCCAACGTTGTCTTGATTAGTTTCAAATTTTGTTGTAATTTAGAGATCCTTTCCGCAACTGCAGGCATAGGTAAAACCGCAGGGAATTTGGGTAGAATATTTGGATGATACCCCAAGTTCGCAAAGAAAGGAGTTTGCTTAGTGGAGGCATTTTGGGAGTTATTGTAGGAGAACTCAGCCACCGGAAGCAGATCGACCCAATCATCTTGTAAATGACAGATATAGCATCGTAAGTACTGTTCCACGGTCTGATTTGTGCGCTCAGTTTGTCCATTAGTTTGTGGGTGAAAGGCGGTTGATAAGTTAACCTCAATATCAAGTGCTGAACAAAAACTCCGCCAAAATTTTGATGTAAACTGTACCCCACGATCCGAGATGACTTCATCAGGAACTCCATGAAAACGAAACACATTCTGAACTACAAGGTCAGCAGTGTCTTTAATGGAAGGTAGGCCGGTACATGGAATTAGGTGTGCAGCCTTGGTGAGCCGGTCAACTACTACCAGAATTGTATTTTTTCTATTAGAGGTAGGTAGATCTACTATAAAGTCCATGGAAATGGAACCCCAGGGACGAGAGGGGATCGGCAAAGGCTGTAACAAACCCAAGGGTGAAGAACGTGGAGTCTTGCATCTAGCACAAACGTCACATGACAATACATATTTTCTTACATCCTGTTGATAATTGGGCCACCAAAAGAAACGAGATAGGAATTCCTGTGTCTTCTGCACTCGCTTGTGACCAGCAATCTTAGAATCATGGATTAGCTTTAGAATTTTCAATCTTACTGTTTTGGGTATATATAGCTGCTGCCCATGGATCCACGTCTTGTTTTTAAGCGTTAAGTGCACCTCATCAGATGGTTGAGACAGCAAGGAATCGGTGTTATAGGCCTCTTTTATCTCTTCCAGCAAGTCCTTATTTTGGATTACTCCAATAAAATTAGGCTCAGGAACAATAGTTTTGGGTGGAATAATAGAAGTGGAATCTTTGGAAAAAATTCTAGATAGAGCATCCGCTTTGCCATTACGAGATCCAGGCCGGTATGAGATTACAAAGTTGAATTGGTTGAGAAAGAGACTCCAACGAGTTTGGCGAGGAGATAGACACTTGGCAGATCTAACAAACTCCAAGTTATGGTGATCAGTTAGAACAATTATTTGCTGTTAGGTTCCTTGAAGGAGATGCCTCCATTCCTTAAATGCTGCAATGATGGCCAACAGTTCTTTATTCCCCACATCATAATTCTTCTCAGCGGGTGATAAACGTTGGGAGAAAAAGGCACAGGGATGCAATAACCCCTTGTCTCCTGTTCTCTGAGACAGAATAGCCCCTATAGCACAGTCTGAAGCATCTATTTCCACAATGAAGGCACATTCTGGGTCGGGATGGACTAGCACTGGGGCTGTAGTGAACTTGGACTTTAGGAGACAAAAGGATTCTTGTGCTTGAGGAGACCAAGCAAAGGCATTTCCTTTCTTAGTCAACTGTGTAATAGGAGTTATGATCTCTGAGAAATTCCTAATAAAACGTCTATAAAAATTGGCAAAACCTATGAAACGTTGAACATCCTTTATGTTATTTGGAGTATGCCAGTCTACGATTGCTTTAATCTTGCTAGGGTCCATGTGTAGACCACGGGGTGAAATTATATAACCCAAAAATTGGATTTCAGTTTGATGAAAATCACATTTTTCAATTTTAATGTAGAGTTGATTCTTCCTTAGACGATCCAGAATCAATCTCACATGTCTCTGATGTTCTTCCATAGAGTTGGAAAAAATTAAGATATCATCCAAATAGACGACTACAAACTGGTCCAAAAGATCTCTGAAGATATCATTGACAAGATGTTGGAAGGTAGCAGGGGCGTTTCAAAGACCAAAAGGCATCACGAGATACTCATAATGTCCATAACTTGACCTAAACGCTGTCTTCCATTCATCTCCGGGTCTTATACGGACCAAGTTATAAGCGCCACGCAGGTCTAACTTGGTGAACACCTTTGCATGTCGTACTCTCTCCAAGAGCTCAGGAATCAATGGTAGAGGGTAGCGGTTCTTGATTGTAATTTTGTTAAGTTCCCTGTAGTCAATGCACGGTCTTAGAGAACCGTCCTTTTTTTTGACAAAGAATATGGGAGCCCCCGCAGGTGAAGAAGATGGGCGATTGAACCCCTTAGCCAGGTTTTCTTCTATGTAGTCCTTGAGGGCTTTTAGTTTGGGGTCTGCCAAAGGGTAAATGTGTCCAAAGGGTATAGGTGCACCAGGAAACAATTCTATGGGACAGTCATAAGATCGATGTGGGGGAAGCTTGTCAGCATTTTGTTTTTCGCACACGTCTGCATAGTTCTTGTATACAGAGGGTAATTCTACCATTTTATTATTTTCAACTGGTTCTTTGGAATCTTGTTCAGAGTACCCTGTCGAAAGACCATCCTCCCCAGGGAAGCTTATTTCTTTAGTTTCCCAGTTGATGACAGGGTTCTGTGCTTGCAACCATGGTAGGCCTAAAATAACAGGAAAATGTGGAGACGAGATCAACAGGAAAGAGAGGACTTCAAGGTGCTGGGGTGTTATAATGACCTCAAGTGGCTCCGTCTCTTGATCCACAGGCCCTGAGCTCAGTGGAGATCCATCTACGGTTTCCATTACCAAGGTTGAGAGTTTTTTGTTAAATCTGACCCCATGCTTTTAGGCAAAAGAAAGGTCCATGAAATTGCCACTAGCCCCAGAGTCCACCATAGCAGAGGCAGAAATCCACTGAGAATTAGTCAGAAACTTAATGGGAAGGAAGCAATGGGAGTCTTTATTTTCTTTCTTAATATGAGGGGCCACAGATGAGATGGAATGGATAACTGCTTTCTCAGATAATTCTGTTTCGGAAACAATTGATTCTCTGTCTGAAAAGTCAGGATCCATAATAGCTGCTACCAATCTCCGAGGGCGGCTAGGGCAGTTGATAAGGAAGTGGTCAGATTTTCCGCAGTAGAAGCATAAGCTTTCCCGGAGCCTGTGCTCTCTTCTGTCAACGCTTTCACGCCTTAGTATGGAATCTACTTGCATCGGCTCACTTCCCGATTCCCTTTGAATCTTTCCTTGCGGTTCCTTAGAAATAGCTGCAGGAAAAGAAGGGTAGTGCTTAGTATCAAAATTCAAGGTAGCCCATTTCTCTTGTCGTCGTTCAGATAGTCGGGTGTCAATTCTAATACAATGGTTAATAAAGTCGTCTAAGCCTAAAGGGGCCTCTGCACGGGCAAGTTCATCTTTTAATGCGCTGGAAAGTCCTTTCCTAAAAAAAGACATTTTCGCTGCTTCATTCCAATCAGTGTCGAAAGCCCACCTCTTGAACTCCATTGCATACTCTGCCTTGGCGCAAAGCTAGTAGTGCTGCTTCAGCTGTAGCACCTCGATTGGGATCATCAAACATTTGACTCATGGCATTGATGAAGTCTTCAAGGTTGTTCAACCGGGGGTCTTGGGTCTCAATCAGTGGACTAGCCCAGGCTATCAGGATAGAGGGATCACAACTGTGGACCTCTACATTTTTTAAAGTCACAGATAGGAATGGATATGTCCCCTGGGATAGCTGCCACCACCCCAATTGGCTGCGGGCTATTCCCAGGGGGCAGTTCATGCGTCTAAGACGCAATTGCAGTGACATAAAAGTCTTTGATGAGCAGGCAGCTGTCCTTTCTCAAAGATTTATTGATAAGGGGTATGATATCTCGATGATAGAAGCACAGCTGGCGACTGTCCGTTCAATTGAACGGGACACTTTACTGTCTAAATCAAAAGAGGTTAGAGGCAAAGATGGGGGTATGGAATATGCCTTTATCTCTGGATTTAATGCACAACACCGAAAGGTTAAGGCAGTGTTGGGGAAGCACTGGCATATCCTGAGACAAGATCCGGTTTTAGGTCCCACACTACCGGAGAAACCCATTTGTATTTTCAGGAGAGCCCCAACCTTGAGGGATAAGCTGGTGCGGAGCTATGTGGATCCCCCTAAACCTGTTACCTTGGTCTAATCTCTGCCGATTGGATTCTATAGGTGTGGGAGATGCTGTGGGTGTAAGACCACTATGGGGTCTGAAAGAACTGTTAAAAGTTTTGAGGACACCCGTATGGGAAAAACTTATAAGATCAAGAAATTCATTACATGTAGCTCGAAGGGTGTAGTATATGTTATGTGGTGCCCTTGTGGTCTAACCTATGTAGGTAGGACCACCCGTGAACTTAAAATTAGGGTCCGAGAACACGTATATAACATCAAAAGGGGCTATGATGGACATAGCCTCTCTGCCCATTTTAAATTGAGACATGCCTCGGACCCAAAGTTCTTATCTTTTGTAGGTTTAGAGAAAGTGGAGCAGCACTGGAGAGGTTCTAATTTAGTAAGGACATTATCTCAGTGTGAAAGCAAATGGATTTTTATATTGGATACCATGGCACCGAGAGGTTTAAATATTGAGTTTGACCTCAATTGTTTTATAGATGATTCTTAACTGTATAGGTGCCATTAATGTTTTTATTGCAATGTTGCTTATGTGAAGTAATTCTCACTAGCCAGAATCCCAGCCCAATTAACTTTTTAGTTTTTAAATATTCTCTGTATCCTTATATATTTGGGATGCATAGGTGTATTTCATACACTTTTTATATTTTTTAATGCTCTTTTATATTGCCCATTACAGCCCGCTGTGCGTGCACCCTGTTATAAGGAGTTGCGGGCTAAGAATGCGGTGCCAGCGAGAACCGGCGAGGTGCGCGTAACTGCGCATGCGTCGAGCAGCCGGAGAGTGAATAGTGATGATTGTTCTGGCTTTGTGCGCAATTACGCATGCGCCGCTCGGCCGGAAGGGGAGCGGAGGAGACCTTCCGGGCTGTCTGTCTTTGGCTGTGGGTAAGCGTCCTTTCACTATGACAACCCGGCTCGGCTTCCTGCTGTAGGCGGGCTTTTGAGTACAGCGTGGACGCGTCTTTTTACTATGACAACCCGGCCTGGCGTTCACGTGACCGTGCGTCACGTGCGTCACCGAGATTCGGGTTTAAAAGAGATTTCATTTCAGCTTCCAAGCATTCCGGCAGAAATCGTTACTTACGACGAAACGCGTTGGATCGCTTGGACTCTTTGCCTTCCAGGAGGAAACTTTGCATTATGGTGTCAATCCTGGGCCGGCTCTGGCGGTGAGAACTACTGGCGGTTTGGCTGTATTGAAGGCTTTATACATTTTTAATTCTTGTGAGTGCGATTTATTAAACAGTATTTGACCTTTATGGGACGTATTGCACTAGTGTTTTCTATTCTGTTTGCCTTACATGAAATGATTTGAGATAATTGTGACGGCAAAGCTCCATATTATAACTTGAGAAGAAGGACCAAGTGAAGACCTAAGGGGTTATCTATAAGGCGCCTTATCTACTGAGTTCTGGTAAGAGCGGTAGCATCACACTTGGTGACCTGAGTTTAAGGTGGTGGAGCATGCACTACGGGATGAGAATTTCCAGTGGAGGACTTTACTTTTATTAGCTCTGTGCTTTTGTTTTTAATTGTTTTATTACTACAAAAGAGGAGGAACTTTTGACTGCACGTTGAGCTTAGTGTATTATTGTTAGCGCGGTATTTTGTTTTGTATATTAATTTAGCCCAGGCAATGGCTTTATGTGTCAGCAACATGATGATACACAGGACTTTAGACCGGTCAGTAGGAAACTGGGTTGGATTTGCATCAAAGTATAGCCTACATTGATTGAGGAATCCCCTGAATTTGTCACAGTCTCCTCCAAATCTGAACGGTGGCAACTTCGGACTCATGGCAGGCATGGAAGTAGGTAGTACAGAAGCTTGAGCCTCCAAGTGAGCCATCCGATTAGATAATGTCTGCACTGTCCCACGTAGCTCTTGAATTGCTTGTCCATAAATATGGACATTGTGAGAAGTCTGTCCTTCAAAGGTATCATATTTGTTTTTCAACGTCTGCATCTCGGCGTGCATATTAGCCAGAGTAGACTGCAGCTGGTTAATGCGAACCTCCAAACTCCCAGTCCCAGCGGACTCCATTTTTGGCTTGAGTATCCTGTCACGATACTGGTGAATACTGCTGGAGTCCAATGGCAGAGACTAGGCCAAAACGCAGGAAGTCAAAGTCCAATCCGGGTCAGCAACAGGGAAGCAGATCAATGCGGAGTCAAAGTCCAATCCGGGTCAGCAACAGGGAAGCAGATCAATGCAGAGTCAAAGTCCAATCCGGGTCAGCAACAGGGAAGCAGATCAATGCGGAGTCAAAGTCCAATCTGGGTCAGCAACAGGGAAGCAGATCAATGCAGAGTCAAAGTCCAATCCGGGTCAGGAACAGGGAAGCAGATCAATGCGGAGTCAAAGTCCAATCCGGGTCAGCAGGTAGGAAGGATTTGCAGGGTAAACCGCAAGATGAGGAGCAAACCGGAGAGCAAGTTCCAGGCTAGAGAACTGCACAAGCAGGAAGTCAAACACAATACTCAAGCACTGAGCAACAGGCCTGAGAGGTTCATATATATGACAGGAAGTAAGATGGCACCCAGCTGAGACACAATCCGCCATCTTAACTAAGGGAAAACTTAATGGAAACAGTCCAACTAGACAGACATAACAAGGCAATTCCTGACAATAGCAGTGTCTACATAATATTACAAAAATTGGGCAGAAATGCGGCAAAGAGGCAAATTTGAGCAACACTAAATAAAACCTGTAGGCCAAAATTATATCTTTTTGTGTCATGCAAGTTTTAAATTCTTTAAATTTTTGCTTCCTTCCACATGACCGAAAGAATCTTTGTTTGCAAGTTTGTTTTCACACCTGACCAAGTTTTTGTAAATGGCTCAGATTCAAGCCCAAAATGTTGATTTTCATTTGCATGAAGGAGCTAATACAATCATCTAACATCCATTTTTTTTAATTGATGATGGTCGCCATCGTACTAAGCAGAGGGAGATATCCAGATTTCCCCCTTGGGTGTTGATGCATTTTATAATTTTTTTTTTACCATTTGCAAACTCACAATTTTAGGATGAACCTTGCAACTTTTTGACAGGGAGGGTCATGGTCTGCATGGACACTAAACTAGCCCAACCTACCCAAACACACCATTGGTAAGCTTTGCATTAGGGAGATACTGGACTTTTCCTATAGGTGTGCCATACAGTGGGGAAAGCATGCAGCATTGCACTGTGCACCTAGTCCCCTGCCATACAAAGTCTCATAAAGAAAAGTTGAGTATCTCTTACATTTGAGTTTCATGTGGAGTGGGAGGTGGGTTGGTTCCTTGTGGACCTGAACTCTACCTGGCGCAGTTACCTGGGAGGTTTAGGTCCACTTCAATGAAACAATATAGCTATAGGAGATGCAAAGGTGATCTGGGGCTCCTAGGCTCAGGACTCCCTTCCTTTATTTGACTGATTTGTGTGCACGGATATCCTCTCATTAAATCCAACCATTTAATTATTCTTTAACAACAAACTTTGTGTGTGTCTTTTGTCTAGGTGAAGGTATTAATGGTCTATTTACCTTAAAATTGCTCTCCTTCTTTATTATATAGGTAAATCTACCCTATATAAGCATTTAGTATGAGCTGATTTAGCAATCATCTTTGAGTGTGTTTATTCTAGCTGAAGGTGTTTATATGAGACAAAAGTCAATTATGCACCAGGTAAAAAGGTACACTTTGGGTGCTTTTTACACCTGTGCTGAATCATTATTATATAGTCCATATCCAGCATCACGTAAGTGTTATAAGCAGGGATGAATTAGGTGTGGTGAAGGCCCCTGGGCAGAACATTTGCTGGGGGCCCCCACTACTGTAATTTTTCTTTGAAATTTTATATTCAGTTATAAAACAACCCCTCTGTCCTGTCTCGCTCCCCTAGTGTGGGAGTGGGTGACAACAACAACAAAAAAAACTCCTAACTTTGCTCAGAAGAGTTGTCACCAGCTGCACAGAGCTGTATCCCCCTGTTCTGTTCTGTTCAGTGTGCACTCCTGCCTGTCCATTCAAGTGAATATTCAAAGTGAACTTTTTGCCAGAGCCCATGGATATTGGCAGTGTCACCTTGCATCTTGTGTAAACGCTGATATGGCAAGAATCTGGTACTAGTGGTGAAGGCTCTCTGGCTATTTCACATGGTGAAGGCCCATGGGCGCAGGAACCTGAATTTTGACAGTTTATCTTGACATTGGCTCTAAATGGCACAGACGCTTCTTAAATACCGGTAAGTCCCATATGTATATATTATATAAATACCTTTTCTCATGATTTGTTCTCTAGTTTTATTCATTTGGATTTTGTCCTAGTTGTTCGTAAACTTCTGTATATAATCCTTTGGTTTTCACCCTTCTCAATGCTTCCACTTCACTTACTAATGTTATCCTTTCTATTCATACAGTATTTCATATCCTTTACCCTCTTTTCCCATTCCACACATACACACTTCACATTCACACCCCTTGACTTATCCACAATGCATGACTTATTATTGCCTCTATTTATGACATTTTAATTGACCTGTCTCCCAGTTGTCTAGAATACCCTTCTTGATCCAAATATCGGCTGGGAAGGTCACTGAAGCTTCTGCTGAGTTTGTTTTTCATGCTTATGCTCATATTATATTTAATCCCAGCTTCCTCCCGTACCAATCCCCTAGCAGTGTTCTTCTGCATATCCAAATGCATCCTTCCTCCCATTCTTTTTTACTTTTGCTCTAATTTCCTCAGCCCAATTTCCTCCCCTACTAATCCCTTTACAGTGGTGTCCCACATACCCAAATACTTCCTCCCTCCCACCCTCCGTCATCATACAGTACCTCATCATTCTTTGCTGATAATTTTATATTACTTTAAAAATGCAACCACTTTGAAAGTAATATAACTTTCTACTGGTCTAGTATTGTACCTAACAATTGGTCTCCTCTTTATTAGATAGACAGATGTAGCCTATAAAAAATCTCCCTTCTGTTTCTCATGGTGAAATATAGATGTTTTCTCTGAAATTGTATTATTGTTAATATAGTTATTTAGATCAGTTTTTTGAGATTTCATCTTTTCAGCAGTGACTCAATACTTAAATAAAATGACCTTTATTGCTACAAAGAAGCATCTTTTAATGTCAAAATCTCATGCTGAAAATCAGAGCTGTCATCTCAGTCCTTGATCCTCAACCTTGTGTTTTTAGAACTAATGCGTAAACCGACAGAAATAATCTCATACCACAGAGTACAAAAGCACACATGTAAATTGAGTTTACTGAATGTTTATCTGTCATGTTGTTACTGTAGAAAAACATTAATGCCATCTACCTCAAATACAGGAGAGCTCAGTTCAGTTCTTTTGTACTGTCAACCTGACTGATAAATAACTTCGTTTTAATCTTCACACTTTCACACAACTGCTCTAGTAGCTTCATCCCAGAATGACCAGTAAGCTGGTCTTGTGGGCCTCTTTAGCCCGAGTAACCAATGTAAAGGCCATGAATTGGGGGGCGACTGCTGAGCTGTGATACTCGGGTTGATATCTAGATGGCTTTCAGCATGAAGTTATGTAGTATTAGATGGCCACAACCATTTAATTGCTGAAATACTATAAACATTACACAATTCTATTTAACAGGCTTAGGTATTGGCAAGGCACCCATCACATGCTGGACAGAAGTCTGCGGATCCTTCTACTCTTTGAACTGGTATGGAGTCCTTTGGAGTATAGCCAAATAGAAAATCTTCCCCTCAGTGGGATTCTAGGTCGGTTCTTGGGTATACATACCTAGATGCAGGAATGTCATTCTCCTGGCAGTATTCCAAAGTTGCAGAAGTGGGAAACCTGTTCTCTTGGAGAGTAAATGCCAGGGGTGATGCAGCAGATGCAGCCAGGGGTTCACCACATACCAGAATTTATTTTATTGTAATGGGGGTTACAATAACATTTCTTTTGAACACTACTTGAAAGGTTTTAAAGGGTAGGGAGCATTGGGAAGCAACTTGCCTTGCATGTGGCATGCTGATACACTCACCCAAGCCATGTTCCAAGTGGCATAACAAGGGGTATAGGGGATGGTTGTTATCTTGGGGAGAAAGAAGCACAATTATAAATAACAAAGTTGAGCAAATAGTTTGCCAGTATTGGGTTTAACCTAGACAAGCAGTATAGGAAAAATCCAGGGCAAATCTAGCTATAGCCGTAGGCCTTCAATAATCACCAGGGGCGTAACTTGAGGGGTGCAGGGGATGCGACTGCACTGGGGCCCAAAAGGTCATGGGGACCCATCCTTGTTGCTCTGCCACCTTATTTATCTTATTTGGGCTCACTTGGCATAATTTAGATAAAGGAAGCACCATGTGTTATCTAGCTGCATCCAATGGAGTTAAAAGACAGAAAAAAAATCCTGTAGGAGCCATGAAAGGGCCCCATTTGATTTTCGCACCAGGACCCCGTCGCATTTAGTTACGACACTGATAATCACTATTGCTTAGCACTGGTTTCAAAATTGCTTAATGGGTAATGACGAAAATGGTATTTCTTCCTAGATACATTGTTTTGTGATGTATATTTCACCCAAAATGTTGCCAGAAAACAAACACTTTTATTTCAGATTCAAGACCAAAAAAATGGAGAAGGATCTTAGGATCAGTTTAAATCGGACATGCCGAGAGTATATGTTCTTTACCAGATGGTCTGTAGCAATAATCATTTTCCTCCACTGAATGATCAGTATGTGCCTAAGATGTGGGCAGTCACAGGTAACCAACTTTAAACAAAGCATATGGTATCTCGCTGTAAAACTTGTTTGGTGTATCAAAAATACACACATTTGGACAGAAATCATAACTGTCAGAATTGTTTTTGCAGTCACAATGCACCAAGCATTGTAGCCAGCTCAGGCATTTGCATTAGGCATAATTCAATTGAACTTTACTCCTGCATCCCTGCATTTTCGAAACATATGTTTTCATGGATCATAGAAATTTAATATGCTAAATATTTTAAAATCAACTATGTTTCTCCTTTTTCTTAAATATTATGAGAATGTTACAGTTCTATAGGGTTGATTCAGAGAGACATCAAAAGACTGTCGTTTTTGTGTCGATCTGTTTTTTTTTTTCCCGCTCGCGTATGAGTGTACGAGTGATTCTAAGCATGCATCTCAAGCCTTCAGTAAAGTCTTCGTCCGTTCGTATGCCAACGAGAATGTCATTTTCCAGCTTTCGTTTTCCATTTGTGTTACTCATGTTACAACGTAGGCTTTCGTTTTTGCCCTTTTTCCATCGTCGACTCCCACGAATCATTTACGTTTCCCGTTAAATTCAGATTTCCTTTTTCTATAAATAATCGTCCAGATGAAAATCGTTACGACCTTACGCCTACACACTACAAACTTAACTTATTAATGTACTCGCCTACATATTTGGTTCACTCACTTCTGCTACAATCCTTAGCTAAATCACTTCGCTCTCAGTATATTCTTGCATTTCACACCCCTAAAACTTACCCAAATCCCTTCATGGTCAGGCGAATCTTCATATCTGAATGTTGTTTTTTGCATTCGTTTTGTGGTAACCAACCCTTAATGAATGTATTTAGAAAAGGAAATGACACAGAAACAAGTTTTTTTTTTAATTTGAACTGGCATTTTTATATTGCCTTTTTTTAAAAAAACTTATTTTTTTTACATAGAACAACTTTGAAGATATATATTTTTTCTTTTTTTACAAAACTGTAAATATAAAAATTTAAAAATGTTCAAAATACAAATTTACATGTTTTAAAATATATACACTGCAATGGCAGGCCCCAGAACATTATTCTTCATCTGTGGTCCCCAACGAGTCGCGCAGCTCCAGCATCTCGCCCACCAACTGAAGGACCCTGGCACGTGTGGTCCCTGTTTACATTTTTTTTTTTTTAAATTGTCTGCAAATACATGTTTAACAGCTGTGGATGGAATGTTTATTAGGTTGCAAGCTAACTCATGAGGCCATATATGTCATTATGCTAAGGAATTAAGAAAAGGAAGAAGCACTTATATTCCTCCACAAAGCCGCAAAACATGGTCAAAAGCAAGCAAGCCGAGTGCAAAATGGTCCCGTAAGTGTATTGCAAATGAAACGGTTTTATAGGGCGGTGGTCCCTCGGCAATCAGCTCTCTGAATCAGACGCAAGCCCATAGCAATAACGTAAGTTATCTGAACGAACGCAAAATATCAGATTTTGATGGGAAAATGATCTGAACTAACGCAAATGATACGATTTAGATCCGTCCATAGAAAGCGCATATAAGCATTAGCGGGAACGAACATACGTATGGAAAAACGAACGTAAAAACCAAAAAAAAGGCCAAACAGACACAAAAACATACACAGACACATACGAAAGTCCAGACCGATCTGTCTCTGAATCGAGCCTTATAAGTTTTTTGGGGTCTTTTGGGAATATTCACTGCTAAGTATACAGCAAGAGATCAATACTAGTTGCAACTATAGGGGGCTGCCCACCCTGATCTGATCCTGTTCAACAACATAGCCTCTGTTTTCTCCATATAAAAGTGATCTTATACCCAGAAAGGATGTTTATGTTGTCACCTTCTATCCTTAGCCCAGCACTCCAAAACGGCTTTCTTTCTTTTACTAAAGCTTTTGCCCATTATTCTTAACAACACGAACTGGATGCAGTCAGCCATATTGCTCCCTGGCTGAGCAGCCACCTCCTGGTGCTTTCCAGTGAGGTGGCAGTTTAGTTGAAACTGAATTAATTAGCATATGGCTGCCATTAGGACATTGTACTGCTTTCTGTTAGTGTTTTTATGACTATTGGGCAAATGCTTTAGTAAAAGAAAAATAAACACACTCTGTTTTGGGTAACTGGCCTGGGGATAGAAGGTGACAACATAAACTTCCTTTCTGGGTATAGGTGCACTGTAATGGAGAAGCCTGTAATTATACTATATTGGTTTATTGCGCTTAATATATGGGATCAGGAGGTGCTGGAAATGTAAACCAATCAATTACTGCCTTAAATTGTGGGCACCACTGTCTAGATTGGGATAGTGGCTGAAAGATGTTGATTAATGAAAAGCATTGTCATTGGCTACAAAGGTGTTTCCAAATTTCCTAGTTTCTAAAACATGGGACAGCCACTGCCACTCTACCTTATAAAAAACCTGCTCTATGTCAAAACTGTGAAGGGTATCTTCAGATTTACCTTTAAGAGCTGTAAACTAGCATCATCTACAAATACTTTGATTTTAAACTTAGTATTATTGACAGCTAGAAAAATGTTCCTCTTGCAACTGGCTTCACAAACCACACAAAATGTTATACTTTAGAAGAGAGATATGAATAAATGTATTCAACTAGAAGCTATAGAGGAGAGCATGGGGGGGGGGGGCACAAGCAGATGAAATAAGGTAATTATACCTAATTAGATAGCTGGATAAACAAAATATACAGACTACTGAATCATAACTAAATTGGGTAAGGTTATGTTTCTGTACAATAAGAATGAATTAAAAAAAGAAGTCACTGCTGCAGCCAAGGTTGAATGCTCACCCTTGAAAAATCCTAATTAAAGTGAGAATTTGTGACAAAACACATTGTTTGTATTTCCTCCTGGGAAATACGTGGTGCATTGTATCATCCACCCCCTGCAGCACTGTTAAATTGTCTTTTTATGAAAAGAAATTGAATCCTACCAGAATCTACTCTGTGGTGCCCCACTCAAAAGAATATGCTAACCCCTCCCTTCTCATAGCTGCAGAGTAAGATAACATTTGCTCCCTCATCACTGCCTTAGAAGCCGCCCAAAACAAGATCAGGGTGTCCCAATAGTCTATTTTATCATCAGCATAATTTGCATGTTCTCTATTCTGTAAAGCACTGCAAGTTTTGTGGATAGGAACCATCAACTTTATCCATATTGAGATTAAAGAATAGTCAGTGAAGACGATGTCCAGTTTTAGACTTGGGCACCTTAGGCCCACCAATGGAATTGACTCTTGGGGCCCAACCTACAGTTTAGATCCCAAAGATTCTTGGCCTATTCTGTAGGCTGTCTGAGTCTTTCTAGTCAGACATAATTTGAGCTGCAAGACATTTATTACTTCAGTTGTGAGGAAGTAAGTCATTCATCTATATTTATCTGGGATACCTAAGCATAATCATATTTTTCCTTCACCCTCCCTTTTGGTGCTGGTGTTGAAGCTCTGATGAGTTGTTTAGCTTCTAATATAGTTTTCAAAGATGCTGATTGAACATTCTTTACCTGCTGATCCAATGCCAAAACCTACTAGGAATTAGAGGTAATAGATTCCAACTCATTATCCAAGATTTTCTAAAGCGAGTCAAACTTGTTATTATTTATATGGGCATGGTCTTAGACAATAAGTATGGTCTATAAAAACTGCAGCCACATTAGCATTTTCAAAAAAGGTAATGCAGTTTAATCCTTTGTTGATAAGGCAGTGGCAAAACTGATTCACAATCAGATGTGCATTACATACTGTTACACTTCTTGCAGCAATGCATATGTGAACCACAAATCAGTTGTTCCGTTGTCTTTTCCTCACTATGGTCTACTTCTCATTATATAAAATTCATGCTAGCTTCCTACTGCAACTATGAATATAAATGAGCCATCTGGATAAGCATCTTTGCAACTTGTGAAATGAATAAGCCTTTGCATTGTGAGAACTTGTACTTAGTTTTGTTGCTTTGGGAACAATTGCTAATGCCAACACTATTCCACTCATCTTTATCCCTCGTATATTTATTACTTCACCTCCCATCCCTGACACTCAGTTATGTTTTCCTCACCCCAGACTGTATAAATCATTCAACCTGTCTTTAACTGCTACCTTTATAGCCAATAATTCTTTAACAAATGTCAATTAAATTACATTTAAAATTGTGTGGCATCCTGGGATGATGGGAAAATGCATTTCGTTCCATCAAGTAATCTAATATTGAAAGCTTACTTAGCAATGTTTCCTCAGCAGTCTGATTTGAGCTGCTATAGAAGGTTTATCCTCAATCAGCCTTAAGTTTCTCAACAGCATTTTGCATTGGAGCAGATCTACAAGACAGGTGCAGCATTTTCACTATGAGATAGATAATTTTTAATGTGTATTCAAACAAATTTGGAGATGCTGGGTTTTAAAAATGTATAAACTTAAGAAGCCAAAAATCATTTACAATTATAGCATGTAAAGTACAAAAATATCTGTAAATACATGTGAACAAAGAGGGATATTATCCAAGTGGCCAGTGGTCGCCAACCCTGTCCTTCAAGGCCCACCAACCGGTCATGTTTTGCAGATCTCCAGCCAGATATACAGGGGGAGTAATGAATGCAGCAGAGCAGAGCTATAGAGCTGGCTATGTGGAGATCCACAAAATATGACCTGTTAGTGGGCCTTCAGGACAGGGTTGGGGACCACTGGAGCAAAGCATATAGAAAAGGCTCTACACACTATACAAAGCACTGAAAGATCAGTGGACGAGCAAAAATAGGTTATAGAGTGTGCCACTTAATATGCTGAGATAAATTAATGATTTACATATCTCATTTTCCATAACTTTTTAAAAAACCAAGTAAACTAAAGAAAAGGAGCATAACTGAAAATGTGACTATGTTTGTGCAATTGGAAACATGCAGTATACTATAATAAACACTTTCTCTTGTAAGGATTAAAGGTAGACTATGCCCCACTGCTGCCTAAATTTGCTCATAACTTTGATTTTGACCTTGGAAAGGGCATGTGTCTGTCTAGGGTATTTATTTCTTGTCTGTTTTGTTGTATGAAAGATTAAATGATTAAGAGGATTACTAAATTAGCATAACACTGGAATCACTGCTTGTCCTGTATGCAAGACTATAATGAGTAGAATCATAATGTGTGCACTACTTACATAGGAAAGTATATAAAGTCTACTTTTATGTATATTGTGAGCTTAACTATATCATTTTTAAAATAGTTTAATATGTATGAAGAAACTTTGAAAGCATATAAAATGTAATATTTCTGACATTACATGAAAAGAATAACAAATATGACATATGAAGGATGAAAAGCAAGATAACATTCTTCAATTCAGAAGTTTTTTTTGTGTTTTAAATCTCTTTTAGTGCCAGTTAAGATGAATGTGGTTTAAGACAAGACAAGTTAGCAACAGAATTTAAATGAGTAACCATGAAAGGGAACTTTTCACTATGCATAATTAGTGTAAGGAAAATGCGCATATATTTTCAATGTTCTTTTTTGCTTCCATAAAATGCAAATTATGGTTAGAAGTAGGGAGGGGAATAAGTCAGCTGTAGGATAATTTTACATTTTTTTAATATAAATTGCAGAAAAGAAATGTCCTTGTCATATGTTTTATATAGCATTAGAATTTGTTCATCTATGCTTACTACATAGGAAAGTTTAGAACTTCATGCTTGCACTTACAAGGGCCGAAAAGGCCCTCAATCAAGTCACATAATAACTCTAATAACTTAGAGGCAAAGTCCAATTTAATTTACTTTCCTACACACCCCAGGGGTGAAAGTTCCCCCTGGCACAAGACTCCCCCACTTAACTGCCAGTCATTCCTTGCCACTGATTTCTTACCCACAGTATCACTCCATGCTTGGTGGCTGTGTGCGGAATGTGCAGGGAGCACTCTCATTGAGATCAATGGGCACCTCCATGAATGGGAAACTTCCATATACAGATCGCTCATTTTTTTAAATCTGGTGTTTGCTGTACACAAGCCACAGCCCTCCACTGTCCTGCCTTTTCAAAGCCATGCTGTGAGTGAGTGAACAGAGGCATGGGAGTGGCTGGCATTTAAAGCGGGTCAACCACATTCTGTGGAAGGTTACATTTTAAAAAATCCTCTATCAGCTCCCCTTAAAGTGGACCAACACCCAGGATTTTGACTATCCTGGGTCTTGGTCCACTTCGGTGGGGCACCCCCGATCGGGGTGCCCCGCTGTGTGAAACCCCCCCGAACCCCCCGAACTCACCTCTCCCCGCGCCGGCGGACAAGCTGCGGACAAGCGGCTCCGCTGCCGCCGCCTCCCGCGCGTCCCTCTTGACGCGCGCGTGCCCGCGCCGGCCATTCACAGACGGCCGGCGCGGGCGCGCGCACGTCTAGAGGGGCGCGAGGGAGGCGGCGCCGGCCGGCCGCCGCCGAGACTGAGGTAAGGAGTTTGGGGTGTTTGGGGGGGTTTCACCCCGCGGGACATCCCGATCTCGGATGTCCCGCGGGGAGGGAGGTGATCGGCCCGGGAATCTTATAGATTCCCGGGCCGATCACCGGTGGGTGTTGGTCCACTTTAATGTCCTGGTAATAAATTGGATAAACATACTCACAAACAATTTTAGCTTTAGAGAAAAAACTGGGGGAAAATTAAATCTTCTTTTGGCTCGTATTTTTAATAGGCTCTAATTGCTCTCAGCATGAGCAAGGAGGGTGAGGGGGGGCTTAAAAAGCTAGTTTAGAACAATGGTATCCTGTCCAAATCCAATCGCATACAAATGGCATACCGGGGAAATTGAAAATGAAAATCACTATAACAGGAATACCAAGCAGCACTGAGGGCAGAAAACATCAAAACAGTAATGTATCTTGGGTGGGGGAGAAAAGTAGATTAAGGGCCTTATATAAGAAGCGCTAACGCCACGTGGTACCATGTAGCAATAGATGAATGCCGGGCAGAGTATGTGAAAACCATATATATGGTCAAACTGGTGAGCGCCTGTAATAGTGTCATGTAGCGTCACATGTATCACTAGCTGTAAATCAGTATAAAGCACCGGCACTGTATGTTCAGCAGCGCCACATAGCACCTGTCACTCAGTTGCGTTCCCCATACAGTTCAGCGGTCTTTAATTTGTTTGTTCATAAATAGAGTTTGGATCCACTTTTTCCCAAAATTTTATCCTATGATAATTGTTTTGGCTCTCCTGGCCAGCAGCCATATATTTCATTTTTATATTGTATGTGCAGGTCTGCCATTGTAGTGTACAGTGTATAAACAATGTCATTCCATGTGTTTTCGCTCTGGTGCTGGTGTATATGTTTTATACTGTGCTTGTCGCTAGAACACCCCGTTTTATAGCGCCGACGCTGGCTTTGTGTTATTTTCACTTAAATACTGATTAGCAATGAGGGTAAAGAGTTCTACAGGGAAACTGGAATGGTCACATATTTAGTAGTGGATTTAGGGGAGCCCCTTGTGAAGCAGAGCCAAGCCTGTGGGGAGAGGTGGGAAAAATCCAGTGTTTTAGTCCGCTTCACAGGGACATCCTGATTTAGTATGTAAAACCCCCCATTCAGCCATTACTTAGCTTGAACTGGCAATCTCGTGGGCCTTCTCCAATTATGCCATCCATGGAAATGTCCCGCTTGGCCACTGCAGGCACCTGCTGCCAGTCATCCAGAAATGCCTAATGTGGGGTGTGTGCATGGGATTGACAATTTTGGCAGGGGGGGGTCATTACCATGGGTACAGAGGGAATTACAACAGGGTTAAATGAAAGTAATTGCTAATTTGTGCCTATTGGAGGTTAAAGCATGGAAGTGGAGTGTGGATTCCCCTGACTTAGTAGACAACTACCCAGACAATTATTCCAGAGTGCAACTTGGAGGAGTCTTGATCTGGGTAATAGGTAGTAGGGATCAATCAAAGTAGGTAGTAGGCCTGGAATTGTAAGATAAATATAATTCTGATAAGATTAGAGTGGCAGCAAGGAACATAGAAGGGGTAGTGGGGAGCACCCAACAAGCATTTGGGGGAGGAATGTGGAGGGTGACTGACACTTTAACTGGAACAACACCCATTTTTTCTTTAATAGGTGTGGGTCCTGCTGTCTGCTCATCACAATAAGCTCAAGGGGGAATCTAGAATGCTGGAGCTCCCTCGCAGACAATCTCCCAGAATGCTTGTAATGCTCACCTAATGAACTTTGGGAGGGCAGCAAGGAGTGGAATAAAGGGCAGTGCCTGTAGTGCTCGGCTGTGGGGGAGAGGCTACAGGGAGCACCCTGCAAAATACTTTGGGGTGGAAAACATACAGAGCGGGGTGATTACGTAATTTCCAGGGATTTCACAGGAAAATTATATATTGTTTTTTTAAGAGAGTCTGGGCTTCAACATGAAATCTCTTGTTTGGCCTTTTTTTTGTGTATTCTCAATACTTTTTGGTGAAATATGTGCAAAAAAAATAAAAAAAAATCTATTTTTTGCAATTTGTAGTGTTTTTTTGTAATAAAAAATATAAGTTTGTCAATAAAATTTTATTGTGTGTGAAACCCTAATTTCTCCTGGTCACAGCGGTACCACATATGTATTGATAGACACCCTTTCCTGCCCAGGAGACTCCCCCAAACTGAAACAGAGCTTTAGGAGATTTTCAGATAAAATACAACTGCGCTATGCGCACCTTGCAGTTTTTCCAGAAAAACAACCATTTACATTTAAAATACCCCCAGCAAACTATATATTCTCTGGAAGTACACACCTCAAGCTTTCTAGGCGTACCAAGCTTGTTTATGTGGGCTTAGTTTTCTGGAAGTAATCCCTCAATGTATTCTTTGGTTGCACAAAGTTTCCCTAAAAAAGAATAAAAAGGAAGAATCAAGCCACATTTTTCTAAAAAAAACTATATGCAAACAAGAAAAAACAAGTAAAATCTCAAAAAGCAACATGCCCCAAACAGAACGATACCCAACGTGCATAGGTACTGTCAAAGGAAGAGTTGGCAAACACCCCAAAGTAAAGCATGCGCATAACAGTAATTTTACTTGAAAATTTCAGCTCTGCAGACAAAATGCGCACCTTGCAATTTTTCAACCAAAACAACCCTTTACATTTGAGAGTACCCAGCTTGTTGTAGTAGGCTCACCTTTCTGGAAGTAATCCCTCAAAGAATTCTTAGGTTGCACAGGGTTTCCCTAAAAAATGAATAAAAAAACTGAATAAATAACATGTTTTCCTAAAATATAAATATGCAAACAAGAAAAAACAAGCTAAATCTGAAAGAGCAAGGTCCCCCGAGCAGAACAATATCCAACATGCATAGGCACTATTAACCCTTTTAATTGCCAACCTACTTGAAGTTTTGTCACCCTCTGTTGACAGGTCATTTTTCCCCATTCTGCGCCATGTTTAACCGTGATTTTTGACGGAATTTTCAGGAAAATTATAGATATATATTTTGCAGCAGAGTTTAGGCTTGAACATGAACTGTCTTGCTTGTAATTTTTCTACTGTTTTTTAAATATTTTGGTGTAAAAATAAATAAATAATTATTTTTTAGACAATTGTCTCCTTTATTTTAAATAAAACATTAACTTTATTAAAGAAAACCATATTGCATGTGAAAGCCCAATTTCTCCCGATTACAACGGTACCACATATGTATCGGTAGCCCCCCCATTCTTGCCCTGGAGACATTTATAAATAAAATACTACTACTATCCACACTATAAACATAAGGGGTTAATTAAAAAAAAAATGACATAGGGTTCCCCCTCCCGGGGGGACCCCATTTTTCGGGGAATTTTAAGGGTTAAAAACCCCCAAAAAATTGAAATGGGGTCCCCTTACCCAGCATTACCAGCCCGGGACCAGCTATGGGGGCTTGTAGGAAAAGAGTGGAGGGGCCAGCTTTTGTGGCCCCCCACCCTGCAGCCTACAAGCCCACATAGCCTATGTGGGCCCAGGCTCTTCTGCCCCCCCTGGGCTTTGGGGCGGCAGGTAATTGGGGGTGCGGGGGTTAACGACAAGTCACCTGCTAGCGGCAGGTGACTTGCCAGCCCCCAGCCTTGTGAACTGGTATAAGGGGTCTCATTAAGTGTAAAAAAAAGACACTGACACATAAGAAAAAATATTTTATTATTTTTTTTTTACTTTTTAATACTTACCTCCCATCCATCCCTGTGTCCCACGCTGATCAGTCTGGCTTCCTGCTGCAGCTGGAAGCCTTTTATAGCTGCTAGGCGACAGAACATAAGGGGTTAATTAAAAAAAAAAAAGACATAGGGTCCCCCCTCCCAGGGGGGAATTTTTGGAATTTTAAGGGTTAAAAATCCTTAAAAATCCCCCCCAAAAAATGAAATGGGGTCCCTCTTACCCAGCATTACCAGCCCGGGACCAGCTATGGGGGCTTGTAGGCACAGAGTGGGGGGGCAGCTTTTGTGGCCCCCCCACCCTGCAGCCTACAAGCCCACATAGCCTGTGTGGGCCCGGGCTCTTCTGCCCCGCCTGGGCTTTGGGGAGGCAGGTAATGGGGGTGCCGGGGGTTAATGGCAAGTCACCCGCTGCGGCAAGCGGGTGACTTGCCATCCCCCAGCCTTGTGAACTGGTATAAGGGGTCTCATGGACCCCTTACCAGTTCACAAGGGGTTAAATGTTAAATAAAAAGACACAGACACATAAGAAAAAAAAAATTATCTTTATTTTTTTTTTTTCACTTTACTCACCTCCGATCCTGTGTCCCCCGGCGATCTGCGATGACAGTCTGCTCGGGTGTTTGGAAGAGAGAGCCTGGGGAGGGGGGGCGATCTCAGCCCTCTCCTCCTCCCCATCTGCTCTCCTCCAGGCACCCGAGCAGACTGATTCTCTGTGTCGGGTGCCGGCATAAAGAGGGCTGCTGGTGACATCACAATGATGTCACCCGGCCCCTCCCCCAGGGGGCGGGGCTAGCAGACCCGTTCCAGGGAGTGGGGGGGGGGAGGGCAATTTCTGCCCTCTCCTCGCCACGGAAGAGGCTGGGGGGGCGATCGGAGGCCCCCCCAGTGAAGAGGACACCTGTCGGGAGACAGCGCGGCCTCAGGTAAGTAAATGTCATTTTAATTTTTTTTTTTTTTTTTTTACAGTTAGCAGCTGCTGTTGCCAAAGGGGGGGGGGCTATTCCGGGGGATCGGATGGCACCAAATTAAAGAGGAGACCCGGCCGGATCCAACGAGGGGTCAGGTGAGTATTTTTTATTTTTTTAACTAGCAGGGGGGAAATTCAGGCACGTAGATTCTACGTGCTTGGCACTTAAGTGGAGTGGAAGCAAGCCCGTAGAATCTACGTGCTTGGCACTGAAAGGGTTATAAGTAGAGGTGAGATTTTACTTGCATTTTTGCATGTTTTGAGGGCTTGCAAGGCTGATAATAAATGAATGGTGGCATATTAAATGGTGTTGGTAATGGGGTTGAAGATTTAAAACTACTGTCTGTTTTTGTCCGGTAAAAAGGCTAATATACCAGTTACAGTTGCTTGCAAAGGTATCACCCCTGGCTTCCTATTTTGTTACTTATCAACCTGTATTTAAATGTTTTAATATGAAATGAGTGTGATGTATCTGCACAAAATGGTCTAATTTGTTAAAGTGAAATTGAAAATATATATAAATAAAAAATGTTGGAATTATAAAACTAAAAATTGGCATATGCAAATGTATTCCTCACTTTGCTATGAAGCCCCTTTTTGGTGTAAGCAATCACCTTCAGAAGTCTACCCGTGCAAGTGAGGGCCCCTGGTTAGTGCATTGGAATGACGTAGTCAAAGTTCAGACCTTCATCCTGTTGATTATCTCTGGTAAGATTGCTGTTTACCAGCAGAAATATTGATTTGCCTTGAGGAATGGGCAAAGTTGTAGCCAGCTCATTGAGACTTATCCAAAGAAGATTGCAGCTTTAATTACTGCATATAGTAGTAGTAGTACTGACTTTCTACTTATGCACACTAAAGTCTTCTGATATTTTGTCCAATTTGTTGTTCACTTCAAAAAAAAGAAAAACTAATGTTCAAAGATATTTAAACTGTGGATCTGTGCCCTTGGCAGAGCTGACATAGAGGACAGTCTGCCTTAAACATGGGATGGGGGGGGTTGCCAGCTAGCCAGATACTGATTGGCTAGAAGCCCAGGAGTACTTCTTTTAAGGCTTTTGTTATCAGTTAGAATCTTGCAGTAGTTTTTGCAATAGATGAGTTGTGCTAGTAAAGGACTATAGAAAATCTATAGGGAGTTTGTGACTTTTGTTACAGTTATACAGTTAGTAACTGGGCTGCTGTACTGACTATATTTCTATTTCAATTGTTTTACCAATTATCTGGCTGGCTTTCTCAATTTAGAAAAACCTGCATAAAAAAAGCTTCTTTACAGTCAGCATAACCTGCATTATGCAATAAGTATGGGGTCAAGCACCTCATAGAGAGGAGGTATTTATTGCATTTTCATAATTGGTACAAAGCTGCTAAAGGATAATTGTCATGACAGAATAATATTTAACACATTTTGATGCACCGCTACATCATTATTTAATCTTGGGTTTGATCATATGTGGCTAATTTGACATCTTATCACATTCTTTGTCTAGAATGTGACCCAGACTATTCTCAAACCAATGCCCTTTGTCGTTTAGATATCGGTATACAACCTACAAGTTTAAAGAAGATGGTGGCCAGCACTTTCTAACATCACATGTCCATAATTGTAGTTAAAACGTAGGCTTTACTTGATCTATCAAGCCTTGAGGCTTGATACAGGGTAGTTAATCTACCTGAAATACGTCATCTAGGTAGGATTGTCTATGACCACATTTATATTTTAAAAGACAACTATCATTTGCCAGGTCTTTTGGCATCAGGCTGAAAAAATATTTTCATTACAGAAACTTCTCAGCACCTCAGCTGATAAATCTGTTACATCCTCTAGCTACCAGCCCACAGCCTTTGGCTTTGGACTTTTACCATTCTGTCTTATTTATCCCCTGCCCTCAGCTATATGTGATCATGATTATTTATCTGAATGCCACTGTACCATCTGACCAGGGATCAAATGTCCGCCTGTCCAGGCCCTTGATTCCCTGGACAAACATATCCTTACTTGGAAGGAGGGTTTAGAGAAGACTAGGGAGGTCCAGGTTGCAGGGTTGATTCTTGGGTTCTGAGCAGTAACTATTAGGGCCATCCGTGCCAGGCAGTAGAACCCTGGTTCCATGTAGTAGGTGTTCCACCAAGCATATAACAAGCAACACATTTATAATAAAGTCCAACCAAGAAGTGAAGCAATTTACCAAACGTTCTATTTTTGACTGAAGGTTCACTTTTCACCAGTGTCAGCTGAGCGTCGATTTTGGTGGGATACCATAGTCCGACCTATTCACCATGGACTGCTGGCAAGCCTTTTATTATTTTTGCCCCCTTGACAGCAATTTATAAATTGGACAGATGGCAGCATCTAAAAATTGCACTGATATCACCCCAAAAACCCTATTCACTAATTTGATGTATATGTGTATATGTATTTGTTGAATATTTCATGCCACCACATCCTATCTATTTTTACCAATATATATATATATATATATATATATATATATATATATATATATATATATATATTTGCATTCTGAAACATTACATGGGCTCCCTTTTTGTAAGCTGTTTTTTGTGCATTCAAAAACTTGCAGTCAAAAACTTCAACAACAAAAAGCCAAAATTTGCCTTATCAGTTTTGATAAATATGTCAGGCAATTCATTTTCTGTATGTATTATTAACAGCACCAATTTGATAAACTGGTAAAATACTTATTCTGCAAAATGATTTGCAAATGCATCCACTTACATTGATAGCACTGTAATGCTTTAAACATTGTATTATTCCACAGAAGCTACTAACATCTTCAGGGTATGAGTCAGTATGCTTTTAGTGTTATCAGAGATTGCCAAGTAAAAATGCCACTCTAACTTCTAAAAGCCACTTTTGGACAAGTGTTAAACTACAAGAGCTATCTTTTTAAACATCGAAATAAACTGCATTTTTTGATTGTTTTTTCACTCCAATGAAGCCATTCCTACTAGCGCTTCCATTTAGTGAGGTAAAGCCCAGCCTAAAAAGATACATTAATTTTTAATGCAGTCCTGTATGGTAACAAACTACTTTTTTAAAAAATATTTTTATTTCTGTTCCCAAATATTTAATGATAATAGGTTGTGATGTATATTAAATAACATTTCTACTTGGAAAAATACATTTGAATATGTAAGGGCAGCAACATGGTAGGGGCAGGTAAATAAAAAGATAATCAAATCAAGTGAATTCATGAATAGAGGCATAAAGTAAAGGGAGACAATGACATAAATTGCTTTTCTATAACAACTGCTTAGCAAACAGAATAAAAAAGCTGTTATGTAAGTGTGAAAAACTGTTTAATACCTCCTGCTCAAACCACTTGGGTGTCAGTACTGTTTAATACCAACTGTATTAAACAATACCAATTTTTCAGGGCACAAATGGCCTGAGCACAGGTATTAAAGAGTAGTGACTACTCTTTAATATCTGTGCTCAGGCCATTTGTGTGTCACTACTGTTTAATACAAATTGCTCAGGCAATTTGGGAGTCACTGCTCTTAAATACCAATTGTTAGTGGAGTATCCACTGGTTCAGGGCACTTGTGTGTCAGTACTGTTTAATACCACTTGCTCAAACCACTTGAGTGTCACTACCCTTTAATACCAAATGTTAGTGGAGTATCCACTGGTTCAGGGCACTTGTGTGTCAGCACTGTTTAATACCACTTGCTCAAACCACTTGGGTGTCACTAGTCTTTAATACTAATGGTTAGTGGAATATCTACTGGTTCAGGGCACTTGTGTGTCAGTACTGATTAATAACACTAGCTCAAATCAATTGGGTGTCACTACAATTTAATACCAATTGTTATTAGAGTATCCACTAGTTGAGGGCACTTGTGTGTCACTACTATTTAATAGCAATTGTTCAGGCAACTTCAGAGTCAATGCTTTTTAATAGTAATTGTTAGTGGAGTAAACACTGGTTCAGGGCACTTGTGCGTCACTACTCTTTAATATTACTTGCTCAAACCATTTGGGTGTCACTACTCTTTAATACTACCTATTCAAACCACCTGGGTATCACTACTCTTTACTACCACTTGTTCAAACCACTTGTGTGTCAATACTGTTAAATACCAATTGGTCAAACCACTTGGGGGTCACTACCCTTTAATATCAATTGTTAGTGGAGTATCCACTGGTTCAGGGCCCTTGTGGTATTTACTGGCCGTTAATACCAATTGACCAATTGTCAGTGGAGTATCCACTAGTTCTAAGCACTTGAGAAAAAAAAAAAAAACTATTTTTTACAGTTGTGTTTTTTGGAATAAAAAATATGTTTGTCAATAAAATCTTATTCGTGTGAAATCTCAATTTCTCCTGGTTGCAATGGTACGTATTGTTAGACACCCTTTCCTGCCCAGGAGACTCCCCCAAACTGAAAAAGCGCTTTTGGAGATTTTCAAACAAAATACAACTGTTATGCCCACCTTGCAGTTTTTAAGATAAACAACCCTTTACATTTGAAATATCCCCACAAACTATACCCCCACTAAATATATATTCTGTGAAAGTACACACCTCAAGCTTTCTAGGCGTGCCAGGCTTGTTGACATGGGCACAGTTTTTTTAAAGTAATCCCTCAATGAATTCTTTGGTTGCACAGGGTTTGCCTAAAAAAATAATAAAAAAGCAGACTCAAAGCCAGATTTTCCTAAAACAACAATATGCAAACAAGAAAAAACTATGAGAATGCAAGGTCCCCTGAACAGAACAATACCCAACATGGATAAGTACTGTCAAGGGTAGGGTTGTCAAACACCCCAAAGTAAAACATGTGTGTAATGGTAATTTTACTTGAAAATTTCAGCTCTGCAGACAAAGTGCGCATCTTTCGCTTTTTAAATCAAAACATCCCTTTACATTTGAAATACCCCCCACAAATCATAAAGTCCCTGAAAGAACACACATTAAGCTTTGTAGGTGTACCCAGCTTGTTTCAATGGGAGCATCTTTTTTAAGGGTTAAAAAAATATACACAATAAGAAAACATATTTTATTATTTCATTTTTTAATAATTACCTCCCATTTATCCATCCCTGAGCATTGTGTCCCACCACAATCACTCTGGCTTCTGTTTTCCTACTGCAGCTGGAAGCATTTTATACCTGCTGAGTGATGGGACATAGAGGGTTAATATAAAAAAAAAATGACATGTTAAAAACCCTTAGAAATTCCCAAAAAAAGATGTGCGGTCCCCCTACCCAGTATAACCAGCCCGGTGACTGGCTATGCAGGGCTTGTAGAACAGGGCACAAGGGCCAGCCTTGGTAGCCCCCCATTCTGCAGGCTACAAGCCCGCAAAGCCTCCTGCCCTCGGGCTTTGGGGAGGCAGGTAATGGGGGGCTGGGGGTTAATGGCAAGTCATCCTCTAGCCACAGGGGACTTGCCAGACCCAGAGCCTAAAACAGTGTTTAGTCCAAGCTGTAGCCTTCTCAGTATCTTGCAAATGAACAGCTGCTAAAGATGATCTGAGAGCATTTGGGCCGTCAAAGTTGGAGATAGGTTGCTGTAATACAATTTAACCAGAGATTGTAATCTATCTGTTAAATCAGAAATTGTTCTTAATCTGATCTGTGTCCTTCTCAAACAGATGGAAATTAGCTTACCTCTTTTTTTTTCATCAATATTTTTATTGAGAATATAGAAGGAGTACATAACATTGCAATATATTTTACGTTATGTGGAGCATATAACCACACCCAAGAGGGTGTCAACACATACACAAATAGGAAACAGAGTCTCCAAATGCAAGGTATAAGGTGCGTGTGGCAAAAGACCACGTACCTGAGAAGAGAAAACGGGAGGTTAGGAGTAGGAGGTTAGAATGAAAGAAATAGGGGGGCAAAGAGAGGGAAAGGGGAAGAATTGGGGGGTGGGTGTCCAACCACCAGCAGACACGAGTTGTGTTCACCAGATCACTGGGATGCGAGAAGGGAACGGTCAAAGTTTTTAGGATGAAAGTGCGTAATCCAACCTTCCAGGTGGTCAGGAAGGGAGCAAGGTCACCTAGCATCGAGGCTGCCATCTTCTCAAAAAACATGACTTCATTGATGCAAGGGACCAGACTTCCACTAGAAATCGTCTTCTTCTTCCAAGAACGTGTTATGATAAGTTTAGCGGCCGTAAGGATGTGTCTGATAAGCTCCCCTCTTATAACAGTTTTAAAAGCTGCCAATAACAAAGCAGGTGATATGTCAGATATAGAATTAAAGGCAAATACTTTTCTATGGACCACTGACCCCAAGACAGAAGAATTTATTTTCCAAGTCAAATTTTGGTTTGTCTGACAGACTCTAGACATTTCTAATTAGTAATAAAATGATCAGACCATGCTGCTTGCTCTATTTCAGCAGCTAAGCAAAGAGGCATGAGAGAACTACTGATCATAAGCCTATCAATTCAACATTATGTGGTGGATAAAAGAATGACAATTCTTTATCTGTTGGATTTAAATATATCCATATACCTACAAGGAGTTGGTCTGAGTACAATTTAGAAAGAATTTTAGCTTTGTTAGTTTCTGCCCTAGATGTAGCAAGTGGGGGATAGGGGTTCGGTACAGGATCCAAGATACAATTCCAATCCCCTCCAACAGTTAATGTACCCTTCTTTCTGGTATCGAGTATTTCAAGAAATTCAGAGATAAAATTGATTTGGTTAGTATTTGAAGAGTATACTGATGCCAACGTAAAAATTTGCTTTCTAACCTGTCCCATAACTATTATATCTTGACTTTTCTTGAATTTTTAAATATGGAAAGCATTATAAACGCTACTCTCTTATAAATGAATATAGCCACTGCTTTGGTTATGTTATCAGCTGTAGTGTAATGAACAACAGGGAAGAATTTATCAAAATATGTTGGGCAATTATGGCTAGAAAAATGTGTCTCTTGTAAGAAAGGGAAATCAGCTTTCAACTTTTTATAATGTCTAAAAGCTAATCTCCTTTATCAGGTAAATTTAATTAAATCATTCACATTATTGGAAAATAATATAACCAAATATCACATAAAAATTATACACTAAAGATTAATTTTCTAGATGAATTTTCTAAAGATGAATATTCTATCTGGCAAGGATTTACAGAGTAGAACACTAAACAAAAAAACATAAAAACCCTCTAGGAGGGAAAAAATGCGGAAAACATTTTGATGAAACTCCTCGATCATTGACATGCAGCAGAATCAATCACTGAGCTCCCCTATCTCCCGTCCATCTTCCTCAGAACCACCCATGTGACCCCCTTGGTGAGTTTTTTGTAACTGTAACAAACAGACCTGCTATAAAATACTTTGGTTCTAATTTCTCCCCAAAAAATCACTGGAACCGCCAATGAGGCATTTTTTACAAGTGAGATTTATCATTTTTCCAATGACTTTACAATGGTGTCCAAACTTTCAAAATATTCGTCCGGACTCCCGTAGCTGTCTGTGAAAGTTTGGGTGGGTGTTTGTAATTGTTTTGCTTTTTTTCACTCATTTTTCATTCGTACGAACGTTCGGGAATGCGCTTTCGATTAACGGAAGCAAATCAGAACATTTCCGTTAGTTCGGATCATTTTCCAAACAAAATCGGAAATTTTCCGTTCGTTCAGATAACTTCCGTTGTTGGGATGGGCTTCTGTCTGATTCAGAGAGCTGATTTCCGACGGATCACCACCCTATAAATCCGTTTCATTTCCGATCCACTTACGGGACCTTTGAGGGCTCGGATTGCTATTGTTGAACATGTTTTGCGGCTATGTGGAGGAGTCTGGCGCCTTTAGCCCCAAGGCATTGCATGTATCAGCATGGCCGAGGCCATAAATTGTATAGCAATGCATACCTGAATCAATACTTTTCATGTATACCTTATGGAAGCATTTTAATGCTGACCTTAATTAGTCCTTAGCATGTAAACATTTATTTTCCCACACATCCATATAATTGCTATTTTTTTTAAACTTATGTCCTTGTGAATTATATTTGGATTGTTGAACTTGAATCTTAATTTGTTGTAGGAGTTATTGTTTTAGTTGGTTACCTTTGCTTTGTGTAATTATTTTATATTTGGTTGCAGGAACCGCAAAATGTGCCACTCGCACAACATACAAGCAGTGTTTAGTCCAGCTATGCGATTCCTCAGTGTTCTTGCAGGGCATCAGGATCGTCCCATGATGCTTATATATTGCAGAGCTCTGGCTTATTTCGTCAGTTTGAGTCAGGAGAATTATCTGGTGGATGGCTCCTGGGTAAGTTTGCTCACAATCCATTTTCACTGTATGGCAATGAATATAGTTGATGACTCATGACTTAACCTATGGCTGTTTTTAGCCCTTGATGACATGTTGAACAATATTGTAGCTTAGAATGTGTATTTTATGTTAGTATTTTTAAATTCTTTCAGGGGATTCTGGATATCCAATCCTGCCCTTGCTCCTGATGCCCATTCTTTGCCTGCAGAATGTGGGCCAGGGGTTCTCTAATCGGGCACTATGCAAAACCCGGGCCGTGGTGGCGAGGGCCCTCTGGCTTTTGAAGTCCAGCTTTAGGTGTTTGGACCATACAGGGGGGGGGGGGGGGGGGCACTGCAGTATGACCCCAACAAGGTTATACCAATATTTTAATTTAAGTTTTTAAGAGGGACCACACGTGCCAGAGTGGCACAACTGAGTGTCAAGGTTCTTCAGTTGGTGGGCGAGATGCAGGAGCTGCGCAACTCATTGGGGACCACAGATGAAGAATAATGTTCTGTGGCCTGCCATTGCTATGTATTTTGTTTTTTATAGTTGTAATAATTAGAAATTTTCAACATTTTTATAAATGTTATATTTTATGATGGAATCAAAAATGTTACAGTGTCATTTCATTTACAAAATACATTAACACAAAACTAATGGGCCCAGAAATATTTAAAGATGAATATTCACATGACCGAGAAGTGATTTGGGTGAGCTTTAAGGTTCCAAAAGGGAAGATGGAGGATAGTGCTAAGTGATTTAGCTAAACATTGTAGTAGAAGTGAGGGTGGCAAATATGTAGGCGAGCACTTTAATGAGTTAAGTTTGTAGTGCGCAGGTGCAAGATCATAAGGATTTCCGTCTGGACGAATATTTATTGAAAAAGGGAAACAGAATCGAACGGGAAACGTAAAGGATTCGTTGGAGGATACGATGGGAAAAGGGCAAAAACGAAAGCCTACGTAGTAACATGTGGAAATGAAACGGAAAAGTCTGGATGGAAAATGACATCCTCGTATTCGTAATCTGCCGTACGAACGGACGGAAACTTTACAGAAGGTTTTCAATGCATGCATAGAATCGCTCGTACGCTCATACGAGAACGGAAACATTTCACAAAAAAAACAGATCGGCACTAAAACTGAAGTTTTTTTTTGTCTCTCTGAATCGAGCCTATTATCCTTACCTCATTTGAAAAATGCTCCATCACCTGTTCAGTTTTTTATTGCCATGATGACTTCCTGGAGAAAACCTATATACATTACATATAAGGGATTGTGAAGCTGTATCTAAAGAGTGCTAAGCCACTACCAGTTATGCATACCATTATGCATAACTGACCATTTGGACTTCTCAATGGGCAAAGTGGACATGTGGCCTTTTTAGCAAGCCTTAAACAACATATGCATTTTAAAATCTCTTGGAAATTGATAAGGCAGGTGTTTCATCCACATCCCCTGACAAAAAAATGTATTCACATATCACTTATAGAGAAAATTGAGCTGGAAATATACTGAAACAAGTTTTGTTCTCTCATTGGCACCTCCTGCATAGAGGAATTACCCCAGGGTGTTTTATTTGTCATTGTCATGAAAACACAAGAGATTTGCAGGAAGACTGTACAAAGCATAAAATAACATGACTGAAAACTCCTTCCCAGAATATCATATTTTAATATTCAGAAAACAATCTGCTGATCTTGAAGTAGCACAAACGCCGTCGTAAACAAGGCTCCGAAAACTATTAAATATGTGCATGTGCATAGCCAGAAGGCTCATGCTAACTGTGAAAATGAAGTGGGCAAGATAAAAGGCTGGCCATCAGGAATGTAGGAGGCAATGCAGTGCCAAGAGGTTAAATTGCATTGCTGTGCCAGGAAAAAGATGAGTAGGAGCAAGCAAAATGCATTAATTAGGAGCACAGTTTTAGATTTTGTCTGTAATGTGTTTCATATGTCACTTATATTGCAGTTTTCCATAAAAAGCAGGTGTACGGCTGGATGTTCTGATTCTGTCACGATGATTCTGTTCTGGGAAAATTAAAATATATTTCCATCATCAGACTGATGGATTGTTCTATGAGGTGTAATTAGAGATGCGGTGATTACATAATTTAGGTCTTAAAATTGTGGCTTCAGATGTAAAGTAATTGGGTGAGATTAAAACCAACATTACTTGATATTTTATGTATGCAGTGTTGATCTGCAAGACAGACTTGATGGCATGCCAAAACCTTACTGTAGAAGAAACATGCTGGCCTTTTACTGAAAGTATACTAGTATTATTATTATTAGGTATGAACAGACCCGTGGATGTTCGGGTTCGCCTAGTTTTGCTGAACATTAAAAAATGGAACAGTACTTGACTCAGAACTCCAAACCCCATAGATGTCAATACGGCTTGAACTTTTTAGAGGGACCCTATTTTAGAGGGACATTGCAGGTAAAGGGTTAAAGTAGGCTGTTTTCCCCTTGCCTGCTATGCAGGGGCCACAGGGGCCCCAGCAATTTGCATTCCCTGATAAACCTAATATAATATGCTCCCTTTTTTTTTTACTTATTTTTCAGGGTCCCCAAAATAGAAGACTTTTGAGGAGACCCTTACATTAAACCTTCATGGAGTCATTATCTGCTGCTGGGTAGGCCTTGCATGAATGAAGGAGTTTGCTGGGAGTTATTAATAAATATAAAACAGGCTGAATGAAAGCTGGAAGCCAACATGGGGAGGGCAGAAAGCAGGATCATTTAAACCTTTGTCTGTAATGTCCCTTTGATAGAGGGCAAGGAATCATGGTAAGGGGGTGTGCCATCTGGCATTTTTGGGCCACATACAGCAGCAATGTCTAGGCCCCCCTTCATAACCAATGTGTGATTACCTGGCCTCTAGTTTAAAGTAAACCCCTGACACCAAGGCAACCAGGCTTACCTAAAAAGACAGGAAACAAAAGCCCTTCGGGCCCAACTATCACGTTGTATGTTATGGGGAGGTCCACAAGTCTATAACCTATTTGTGATGGTTGGGGTCTTGGTTTGAACTGGACCTCTGTCACCAAGGCAGCCATGCTTACCTTATTATTCAGGCCATAAAAGAGTAAAAAAATCAGGAGCCCAGCCATCACATTATAGGTTGGGGCACAATATAATCTCTAAAGAATATGTCCCTCCTCTCTAATCTATGTGTGATGACTTGACTCCTAGATATAATTGAGCCACAAGGCAAACCCACCTGGCCAGGTCCCCACGTTTCACAGCTCTCTCAAGAAGAAACCACCCTCAATTAAAAAATGACTGACAAACTGCCTGTTTACAGAGGGCAAGTGGAGAGGGTCTTTTGTGAGTTATTCCTGGAAGAAAAGAACACACAAACTCCCTTGCAGGGGCAGGTGGCAAAGTAGTGGTTCTGTGTCAAATCCTTCTTTGGGCAGATGTGGTGGGCAGGTCTTGCTAGACAGAAAGGGAAGAAAGGTTAGAAGAAGTACATGAAACAAATGGAAAAAAAGCAGGATTAGCCCCTCAATGCTTGAATGAATTAGTCACCAAGAAAGAAACAGGGCCCCTGGTTGTGCAGTGGGTGAACTCAGTAGCAGGAAAAGGTGGGGCTGCAAGAGAATGGTGGTGGGTTGGGTGCGCCTCTGGGTCCTCTTCCTCCAGAACATCACCTGGAACGAAGGAATGTGACACCATACTCAGGGGAAGCCCTGCATTTGGAAATAAATATAGGCAGCGGAGGGGAAGATAGGGTAGGACACCTCCCCTCTGAATTTAACACCTATTTCTGCAATTCATGTAGGATGAATAAGTCAGACGGTGTTATTCAGTGTCATCATTTCATTATAAGCTTTTGTGAAGTAATAACTAATTGCAGAAGAGTTTTAAAGTGGACAACTGAATAGCTAAATAAGATTGGAAACATATTTCCCATTCTATAGTCAATATCTAGTTTCCATATTTGAGTAAAAGATGGAAATTCCAGAAAGTGTTGTGTTATGAGGATCTGGTATACAGGACCAGGTTGCAGACTGGCTGGGAAAGATCTTGAAATCTAGATGGGAGAAAAGGAGTAGTAAGGATTGTAAAGCTCTTTAAAAAACTATTAGCTTGATAAAGCTTCAATATATGGTAGAGTTATGGCCTTGGAGGACTATTGAATTGATTAGGCTCCATATGTCCAAGATAGATCACTCTTGGGTTGGCAGTTTAATATGTCCGGATATGGGTGAAACTTTCAGGTTTTTAATATTGTACTTGTTTCCAATAGAGCATTGACAATGGGGTCTTGATTTGCTTTACATACTGTGGCTATAGTGTGATAATATAGGGAAGCTATGTACTCACGCTTAAGTGGAGACATTTCCAACCATGGCCATCTTAAATCATGGCCCATATAAATCGAGATAGATGAGAGGATTTGTGATACACCATAAGATTGGGGGCGCCCCATCCTCCGTGAGCTGTTGGTCTTGTCAGGGGTTTGTAGCCTATTTTAAGTCTTTTTATGATTATAAAATCAGCTAGCTGCTTATCCAATTTATTTATACATTTAGAGGGAATATGTAATGGGAGATTTTGTACACAGAACATATATTTAAGGAACACTATCGTGAAATTGTGTACTATTAAAAATCCATATAAACATGTCGGCTAATGAGAGGAGGGGTCACTTATACACTTGAACTGAATAAAACTCCCACCAAGCTTGTGGTTTTCATCTACTTGTAGGAATAAAATCCATGGGTGATAGGTTTAGTCTATCAGGGGTGACAGAGCCTGTCACCCAAGATGTCCTTTTCTTCCGTAAAAAAAAAGATATTTCTTGACGTTGGGTGACCCCTCATCCTGCCATCCAACACATTTATATGGATTTTTATCATTAAGCTATATTTCTTTCTAAAGGCTCCTTTAAGGAAGGAAGAACATTTTAACTATTGCGAATGTACCAAAGATGTCAAATGGTAGTTTGTGCCAGGTCTTTATATATTGTTTGAGTATTCAATTTATTGAGAGCTTGTTTAGCTCTTTTGAGATTTTTACACCAAGGTATGATATGTAGTTGTTTATAAAAAGGCAATTCTTATTAGTTTGTAGCTTATTTAGCTCCTGTTCGGTTAGATTTATTGGCATTATTTCACTTTTGCTGTAATTGAGCTTAAAATTAGACTGCTGACCAAATGTTTCTATCAACGATAGGCATCTAGGGGGAGATCCTAATGGGTCTTTGAGAGTTAATACAAGATTATCTGGCATATGCTGCTATCTTTACTTCTTCATTTCCTATAAGAATGCTTTTAATCTCTTTTATTGTTTCTGATAGATTCAAAAAGGTATTCTAAACGAATTGTATAGTATCAGAGAAAGGGGGCAACCTTGTCTTGTGCCATTCTTATTTTAAACAATGTTGATAATTACCTATTAATATTGACAGCAACAGACTGATTATAATAGAAAACCATGATCTTGTTACAAAAATAGTCTCCCGGGCTATGGTTCTTATAGTCCTTTCTAGGAATGGCCACAATACTCTATTAAATGCTTCATTTCTGCCACCCTTCTGCATCAACTGTTTATTGACTAGTAACATTGCATATAGCATGAGGTCGATTAAGTATGGAAATTGGGAAGTAATTCACACAGTTCGTAAGCTCTCTAACTTGATCATCGCATTATTCATTTCACTAGGAAACGGATCTTTTGAAACTTAACTCTGGACTTCCATCACAGTCTGGGTTCGCTAATCCAAATTATTATTTATATATGTGCCTCCTACAGAGTAAAAAATATATATTTTACAACAACAGGCATAACCTCCTGCATCTCCGGGCTGTGTGAATGCTGCTGCCGCAGCCATTCAGATAGACTGGGACAGGAGCGTGCGCACCTCTGGCTATGCACTGGCTTGCACTCCAGATTGAAGCAAATCAGAGCCTTTTTCTGAATGATATTGTCACAGCAAATGGCTCTGATGGGACGAGAGCCCACACATGGGCCATTGGACCAGGAGGAGGTGAGTTATTATGGGCGGTCTGGCAGGTTTCACACAGCGGGGCAACCCAAACGGGATGCTCCCGGGACACAGAGCAAAACCCAGGACAGCCAAAATATCTGGTCTTGCTCCGCTTTAAGTCTTAAAGTACTAGTATATGTAACAAAAAAGTCATCCATGACCCTATACCTATGGCCAATTTACTGATTCTAAGTGTTTAGAAAAAGGAATATGATGAGAAAATAGTAGGATCAACTGTCATCGACACCAACTGAGCACTATCCATCAGTGCATTGGGGGGGTCTGGAGGTTGAGCAGAGAAAGGGAGGCTTACTGTCTTTGGGGTATCTCAAACCCTGTCACAAACTTTGGGGGTGGATTGTTGGTCCAGGATGATCTAGTGGAGGAGGCTACACAGAAGGCTTGCAAACCATTGCAGACCCCAGACACTGTTTATGGTTAGGAGCAGCCTGAACCACATAAATCTGGGTCCCCAGGGTAGAGGTTGATTAGACCAAGCTAAGTATTGGTCACATTAAAACCAATTATGACTATTGGAAGTACACTCTGCCTTTTACAATGCAAATTACAAGAAATGCAGATAGAACCCAGAATTTATCACAACACGGACAAACTTTGAGCTGTACCTCCATTGATGTCAGAGGAGATGCATCTGCTACCTGATACAATTACCAGACAAGCACAAATTAGCACTAGCCCCATCACCACCAACGGGTGATGTCTGTCGTAGATTTTTCTGAGCATGCTACACCTAGACCCAGGAATGAAAGGTTTATTGCCATGAGTTTTATCTCTTCAACTTCCTTGGACAGGTATCCTCCTTTTTTACTTTGTGTAAAGCCATCAGCATCCCACTGTTACCTTGTTTCTAGCTGACCAGGGTCCGCTGTTGCATTGTCGCAAGCCATTGTATCTCAGCACAGCGGGAGTTTGGTTACAAAAATGCCTCAATCCTCAGCTTGAATGCTTACAGCCTCAGAAGTCACAGCCCCATGTGTTTCATGTAGGACTTTTTCATTATGCTGCAACTGTCAAAATCTGTGGTGGAGCCTTACCTCTGCCACAGCACACTGCACCCAATCTAAGTCTTCAATACCTACTCATCCAAGAAACTGGGGTCCAAGGCTTCACTCACACACTTGCTGCTCTACATCAACATGAATCCTTTGCACACAATAATTGAAGCTCTTTGATAATTCATTGTGACATAGACAGGAGGCAACATTCTAGACACAGAACTGCTAATAAGAGACTCCAGCCAGACAAAAATAGCCAGAAGGGGTGCACATGGGGCATGAAGTAATATAATGCTGAAATGGGAAGTATTAAATTCCCAGCACAATGTGATGCGGGTGAGGTAAGGTGAGTAGTGTTTTTTTTAGCCTAAAGAAGTTCCTTAAAATGTGAAGATTCTTGTTACCAAGAAAACTATTTCAGCCTCAGGTAACCCAAAAGGCGAGAGCTGTTTGAGACTGCAGTAAGGTCCATTTTTGGATTTTACACATAGCTTGCTTAACAAAAATATAATTACAGTTTGCAATAACCTGCAGCCATACATATCAAGCTTTAGAGATAATTACAATAGCTGTAAAAAAGTCACTTTCTCAAAAGTCTTTGTAATACCATATTAAAATGTAAGTTAATCACTCATTTCAATATGGACGATAAAATGCAGTATGTTTTACAGTAGCTTTACTACTGTTTTCATTGTTAGTACTTAAAAAGTTGTAAAACAGCTTTCAATAAAATTCTTCATCAAAGACTGAGGTTTTTCTGTCATGCTTCCTACATATTCCCATGATATACAGTGAAAATAAATATAATTATCATGAGTATTTTCATGCATGGTGACAGTATTCTCCAGAGGTTAGTGAAGACTTTTTTTGATACTTCCTAACTGTAAAAGTGTATATACTGTTTACGGGACTGCCAACAGTTCTATTAGAGCGCAGGACCTGGTCTTAAAAAAATATGTATTGTTAGCTTATGCTACCCATGTGTTGCCATGTGGTTCGCTGGATAGGCTTGCACAGTGCTGTATGTGTGCCTGCTCAGCAACCCCCACTGGATGCCCACACATTTGCCCCTTTGTGGGTTGTTCCATGCAATTTGGGGCTATAATAAGCTTTAGTTGCTTCCCAGATGCTTTAACATTAAGATGAGGATCAACCTGTAGTTGTAAGGGATAATGAGATCCTAAATAGTGAGTAGGTATGTACCTATCTAAGTGGTCTCAATAGTTTAACCCTTTAAGTGCCAGCCCACCTGGAGATTTTGTTACGCTCTGTTGCCAGAGCATTTTTCACTATTTTGAGCTACACATGTTCAACTGTAATTTTTGAAGGGATTTTCTGGGACTTCCCATAAAAATTACATATCGTTTTTTTCAGCAGAATCTGGGCTTTAACAACATATGTCTTGTTTATCAATTTTGTTGTCTTATCCTAATTATTTTGGGCAAAATATGTGAAAGAAAATTAAAAATACACATGTTTTTACATTTTGCAGTGTTTTTCTTTAATCAAAAATAAAGGTTTTACAATAAAAACATATTGAGGCTAAAAGCCCCATTTCTCCCGGTTACAACGGTACCACACATGTATTAGTAGACACCCTTTCCTGCCCAGGAGACCCCAGAAACTGCAAAGAGCGCTAGAGGAGATTTTCAGATAAAATAAAAATACTATGCGCTCCTCGCAGTTTTTCAACAAATACAACCCTTTACATCTGAAATACCCCCCACAAACTATATATTTTTGGAAAGTGCACAATTCAAGGTTTCTAAGCATACTAGGCTTGTTGGCGTGGGTGCATTGGTTTGGACTCTATTCATTGGCAGAATCTCTGGTTCCAAAGGATTTCCCTAAAAAAAAAAGCAAAAAGCAGATTCAAAACCATATTTTCCTATAAAAACAATAAGCAAGCAAGAAGTAACACAGTAAATCTGAAAGCACAACATCTGCTGAACAAAATAATACCCCACATGCATAGGTACTTTGAAGGGTAGAGTTGCCAAACACCCCAAAGTCAAGTGTGCACTTGAGGGTCATTTTACTGGCAAAAATCAGCTGCGCACACAAAGTGCGCACCTTGCAGTTTTTCCAAATTTACAACCCTTTACATTTGAAATACCCCCCACAAACTCTATATTTTTGGAAAGTACATACCTCAAGGTTTCTAAGCCTACTGGGCTTGTTGGCGTGGGTACATTCATTTGGACCCTATTCATTGGCAGAACCTCTGGTTTCAAAGGATTTCCCTAAAAAAACAAACAAAAAGCAGATTCAAAACCATATTTTCCTATAAAAACAATAAGCAAGCAAGAAGTAACACAGTAAATCTGAAAGCACAACATCTGCTGAACAAAATAATACTCCACATGCATAGGTACTTTGAAGGGTAGAGTTGCCAAACACCCCAAAGTCAAGTGTGCACTTGAGGGTCATTTTACTGGCAAAAATCAGCTGCGCACACAAAGTGCGCACCTTGCAGTTTTTCCAAATTTACAACCCTTTACATTTGAAATACCCCCCACAAACTATATATTTTTGGAAATTACATACCTCAAGGTTTCTAAGCCTACTGGGCTTGTTGGCGTGGGTACATTCATTTGGACTCTATTCATTGGCAGAACCTCTGGTTTCAAAGGATTTCCCTAAAAAAACAAACAAAAAGCAGATTCAAAACCATATTTTCCTATAAAAACAATAAGCAAGCAAGAAGTAACACAGTAAATCTGAAAGCACAACATCTGCTGAACAAAATAATTCCCACATGCATAGGTACTTTGAAGGGTAGAGTTGCCAAACACCCCAAAGTCAAGTGTGCACTTGAGGGTCATTTTACTGGCAAAAATCAGCTGCGCACACAAAGTGCGCACCTTGCAGTTTTTCCAAATGTACAACCCTTTACATTTGAAATACCCCCCACAAACTATATATTTTTGGAAAGTACATACCTCAAGGTTTCTAAGCCTACTGGGCTTGTTGGCGTGGGTACATTCATTTGGACTCTATTCATTGGCAGAACCTCTGGTTTCAAAGGATTTCCCTAAAAAAACAAACAAAAAGCAGATTCAAAACCATATTTTCCGATAAAAACAATAAGCAAGCAAGAAGTAACACAGTAAATCTGAAAGCACAACATCTGCTGAACAAAATAATACCCCACATGCATAGGTACTTTGAAGGGTAGAGTTGCCAAACACCCCAAAGTCAAGTGTGCACTTGAGGGTCATTTTACTGGCAAAAATCAGCTGCGCACACAAAGGGCGCACCTTGCAGTTTTTCCAGATTTAAAACCCTTTACATTTGAAATACCCCCCACAAACTATATATTTTTGGAAAGTACATACCTCAAGGTTTCTAGACGTGCTGGGTTTTTTGTTGTGGGAACCTTTTTATGGATGAAAAACCTTGAGGTGTTCATAGTTTGCAACCGATTTCCCCTAAAAAATATTAATAAATATGCAGCATACAAGAAAGTTTTCCTAATATATCAATATGCAAACAAGAAAAAACTCAATAAATCTGAAACCGCAGGGTCCCTGGAACAGAACAATACATAACATGCATATGTAGACACAGACCGCTAGACAAATAGCACAGAATAAACATCTGAAAAAGCAATGCAAAATAATCTCAATAATGGTACTAATAGGTTCTGCTAGGATTAGTCATGGGAGGATTAGCCTTGTGCTGATAGATTGTGAACGTCAGTAAACACTGAAATCCTAATGAAGGGCCCCATGTTTTCATCATCTATCACAAGTATCCAGCGGCTCCTCCTTCACCATTTCCTCCATCATCTTTTGGCTTCGCAAGTACCAAAAATAAAAAAACACAGGGACAAGAAAATGCAATTATCTAACTGAATTTTTAACTAGAGAAAGTATATGCAAATAGCCTAAAAGATTCCAGGTCTGGCCACATACCTTCACCCAGATGTGGAGATGTATTCTGTTACCATAGATCTGGGGGGTGTTGCAGAGCAGGGTATTCCAAACCAGGATGACCCTAGGGCACGGAACAAAACCTAACCTAACTTACATACAGTCTAAAAATCCATAAAAAAACTATTAACCAGAATAAAACAACTAAAAATCGAATTTAGTATGGTATGCTTCAAAGCAACCTTCCAAACACAAACCAGGTTGGCTGGGACATGTCGGGCAGTAGTAGCGCACATCTCTCCTAAAGCCATGCCTACTACAAACCCTACAAGGCTTCTGGGGATACCTCTTCCTATTGATGGAGGGGATGCACTTTATGAAATGCTTCCCCACTAATCTAGCCTCATCATCATTACCAGCCATCTCTGGTGCCTGCTCGGTATCCCCAAATAACAGAGCAGGGAGTATCTGCAGCTGATATTTTACAAACGACAAATTGGAGCCTGGTACTGCTGCCTTGAAGACAACAAAGGAGTTATAAGTTGCTAATTGGACCAAATGGATAGCAACTTTTTTGTACCAGGCTCTGGATTTTCTGGTGGCGTTGTAATATGTTAAAATTTGGTCTGTTTTATCAACGCCACCCATGAATTTATTATAATCTTTGATACAACATGGCTTTTGGGAAGGGGCTCGGGGACCACGTTGCCGTAATCTCACGACTGACTCATCGTGGATTGTAGTCAGCATGAAAACATTTTTTCTGTCCATGTATTTCACGGCCAGGAGCTCATCGCTTCTTACAGCATACGACTCTCCACGATTTATTTTTTGTGTCAGCAATGACCTGGGCAAGCCTTTTCGATTACGGTTGATGGTGCCGCAGGCCGGTGTGTCCAATGAGTAGAGGGCTCGAAATAGGGAGATGCTGGTATAAAAGTTATCCACATATAAGTGGTAACCTTTCCCCAGTAGAGGAGTCATGAGTTCCCAAACTATTTTTCCACTGACAGACAAATCAAGGGGACAACCAGGGGGTCCAGATGTGTGTCCCTTCCTTCGTAAAGACGAAAAAATTTGGTGTAGCCGGTCGAGCTTTCACACAATTTGTAAAATTTTATCCCATAGCGGGCACGCTTACTAGGGATATACTGACGGAATACAATGCGCCCTTTATAAAGCAGAAGCGATTCGTCAATACTTACATTTTGGGAGGGGGTGTACACTTCTGCAAAGCGCTCAGACAGACTATCGATCAGGGGACATACTTTGTGAAGTCTGTCATGACCGGGCTCACCACGGGGAATTGCAGTGGCATTGTCATTAAAATGTAGAAACCGCAGTAAAATTTGGTAGCGGTTTCTGGTCATTATGGCCGGAAATAATGGTGTTGCCAAAAGGGTTCGGGTATCCCAGTAGGAGGCGATACTAAATTTTTTGCAGATACCCATGGCTAAAGTGAGCCCCCAAAATTTTTTTAACTCACTTATGTTTGTGGGCTGCCATGCATGAGCGCGGCGTGCCTTTGTGGGGGATTTTGTGCAAGGACCCACTCAGCATAGCAGTTTGTATGGTAGACCATGTCCTGTAGCATGGCCTCCGTGATGAACAATTTGAAAAAGTCAACAGGACGGAAGTTTGTTGTGTCCACGTTGACTCCGGGGACCGAATCGAAAGGGGGAATTTCGGGGGAATAATTATTGGGAGGCCTCCACGTAGGCACTCCATCACCAGCTGCAGCACTCTCCATCTGATAAACACTCTCCTCCAGCGTGGCTTCTCCTTGTGCGCTACCATCCCTTCTAGGATGCCTAGCACTACCACTGATACTACTGCACGGCTGTGTCTCTTCAGTAGAGGAGACACTGTCAGACTCACTATCTGAGGGCAAATAATCTGACCCTGAAACACTATACTCTTCCGAGTCTGACTCCATCATGTAAGCCGCTGCTTCCTGGGCAGAGTACCTTTTCCCAGCCATCCTGAAATCTGCTAAACAAAGGCTAAAACCAAATGAAAACAATAAAAATACTACACTAAAGGGGAGGAACTAGGGGGAAGTTTACAGTAACTAAAAGCTAAACTAAAGCCTAGAACTAAAGTTGGGGAACAAAACAGCCAAAAAGCAAATACTCAAAAGTAAACGTCAGCAAGCTTGCAGAACCAAGAATCTTCGAGAGCAATCGCAATCTAAAAGGAAGTTAAAGTAACAGAACATTACAATTAAGAAGGATGGTTGAAACCACCTGCAGCTGTAGTGCCCATGTACAGAGAGGCTGCGGGAGGAGTAGGTGTGTACACAATATGTATATGCTGGAGTTGTACCTCTCTGTACATGGGCCCCTCCAAGATAGAAACAATGAATGGACAATTGCAGCGGCGCAACATGGTAGGAAGGAGCTGGTCAGGCGATCAGTGATCGCTTACACACCGAGCAGTGGAGGGAGGTGAGGATGGGGCGGCTCCTTGTGTTCCCCCCACTCAACGGAGGGGAGAGATTTGCGCTGATCATTGACAGATCAGGGCAGCAGCGTAGGTAAGGGGGGGATTACATGTAGGGAGAGGGGCAACGCTAGCAGTTCAAAGCTTAGTGTGCCCAGGTGAGTGACAGGTCTGGGCAGTGGCATCACTCCCTGCATGTGATTGCCGCTGCCCCGACCTGTCACCGACATGCCGTTATGGATGCACGTTCCAAACCGAATGCGTGCATGCGCAGACGTGATTGCATCATCCGTCTGGGGCCTAAGGGGCGGGGAAACCGGGGCGGACGCAGCAAGCACCGGAGGACAGAAGCCAATAGCCTGCGCGACACCTGCTGGTGTAATAACAGTACACTGTAACATGAGGAACTGTATTGAGGGGTCATGGCATTAGAAAGGTTGAGAACCACTGCTCTACTGTATCCACGTCTGTGCCCCTCCGAGGTGTATCATCAACATGTAACATCAATGCTGCCCCGACCTGTCACTGATCAGCATGAATATCCACCCCCTCTGCCAAGGGGCAATGCCGATCAGGCTGCCCCGACCTGTCACTGATCAGCGTGAATCTCTCCCTCCTCCGCCCGTCGGAGGGGAGAGATGTTCATGCTGATCAGTGACAGGTTGGGGCAGCGTGATCGCCTAGCCCAAGACCTAACCTAGGGTTCGGGCTAGGGTTAGGAGTGTCTCTCCAACACTCGCTCTTTCCATTCCCCCTCATCCCATCCCATATGCAGTGTGGCATTCCCTCCCATTTCATTCCCATTTGCAGTGTGGCATTCCCCCCACCCCATTCCCATATGCAGTGTGGCATTCCCCCCACCTCATTCCCATATGCAGTGTGGCATTCCCCCCACCCCATTCCCATATGCAGTGTGGCATTCCCTCCCATTTCATTCCCATATGCAGTGTGGCATTCCCCCCACCCCATTCCCATATGCAGTGTGGCATGCCCCCCACCTCATTCCCATATGCAGTGTGGCATTCCCCCCACCTCATTCCCATATGCAGTGTGGCATTCCCCCCACCTCATTCCCATATGCAGTGTGGCATTCCCCCCACCTCATTCCCATATGCAGTGTGGCATTCCCCCCACCTCATTCCCATATGCAGTGTGGCATTCCCCCCACCTCATTCCCATATGCAGTGTGGCATTCCCCCCACCTCATTCCCATATGCAGTGTGGCATTCCCCCCACCTCATTCCCATATGCAGTGTGGCATTCCCCCCACCTCATTCCCATATGCAGTGTGGCATTCCCCCCACCTCATTCCCATATGCAGTGTGGCATTCCCCCACCCCATTCCCATATGCAGTTTGGCATTCCCTCCCATTTCATTCCCATATGCAGTGTGGCATTCCCCCACCTCATTCCCATATGCAGCGTGGCATCCCCCCCACCTCATTCCCATATGCAGCGTGGCATCCCCCCCACCCCATTCCCATATGCAGCGTGGCATTCCCCCCACCTCATTCCCATATGCAGCGTGGCATTCCCCCCACCTCATTCCCATATGCAGCGTGGCATTCCCCCCACCTCATTCCCATATGCAGTGTGGCATTCCCCCCCACCCCATTCCCATATGCAGCGTGGCATCCCCCCCCACCCCATTCCCATATGCAGCGTGGCATTCTCCCCACCCCATTCCCATATGCAGCGTGGCATTCCCCCCCACCTCATTCCCATATGCGGCGTGGCATTCCCCCCACCCCATTCCCATATGCGGCGTGGCATTCCCCCCACCCCATTCCCATATGCAGCGTGGCATTCCCCCACCCATTCCCATATGCAGCGTGGCATTCCCCCCACCCCATTCCCATATGCAGCGTGGCATTCCCCCCACCTCATTCCCATATGCAGCGTGGCATTCCCCCCACCTCATTCCCATATGCAGCGTGGCATTCCCCCCCACCTCATTCCCATATGCAGCGTGGCATTCCCCCCACCCCATTCCCATATGCAGCGTGGCATCCCCCCCACCCCATTCCCATATGCAGCGTGGCATCCCCCCCACCCCATTCCCATATGCAGCGTGGCATTCCCCCCACCTCATTCCCATATGCAGTGTGGAATTCCCCCCACCTCATTCCCATATGCAGCGTGGCATTCCCCCCACCTCATTCCCATATGCAGCGTGGCATTCCCCCCACCTCATTCCCATATGCAGCGTGGCATCCCCCCCACCTCATTCCCATATGCAGCGTGGCATCCCCCCCACCCCATTCCCATATGCAGCGTGGCATTCCCCCCACCTCATTCCCATATGCAGCGTGGCATTCCCCCCACCTCATTCCCATATGCAGCGTGGCATTCCCCCCACCTCATTCCCATATGCAGCATGGCATTCCCCCCACCTCATTCCCATATGCAGCGTGGCATCCCCCCCACCCCATTCCCATATGCAGCGTGGCATTCTCCCCACCCCATTCCCATATGCAGCGTGGCATTCCCCCCCCCACCTCATTCCCATATGCAGCGTGGCATTCCCCCCACCCCATTCCCATATGCGGCGTGGCATTCCCCCCACCCCATTCCCATATGCAGCGTGGCATTCCCCCCACCCCATTCCCATATGCAGCGTGGCATTCCCCCCACCCCATTCCCATATGCAGCGTGGCATTCCCCCCACCTCATTCCCATATGCAGCGTGGCATTCCCCCCACCTCATTCCCATATGCAGCGTGGCATTCCCCCCACCTCATTCCCATATGCAGCGTGGCATTCCCCCCACCTCATTCCCATATGCAGCGTGGCATCCCCCCCACCTCATTCCCATATGCAGCGTGGCATTCCCCCCACCCCATTCCCATATGCAGCGTGGCATTCCCCCCACCTCATTCCCATATGCAGCGTGGCATTCCCCCCACCCCATTCCCATATGCAGCGTGGCATCCCCCCACCCCATATGCAGCGTGGCATCCCCCACCCCATTCCCATATGCAGCGTGGCATTCCCCCCACCCCATATGCAGTGTGGCATCCCCCCCCACCCCATTCCCATATGCAGTGTGGCATTCCACCCACCCCATTCCCATATGCAGTGTGGCATTCCCTCCCATTTCATTCCCATATGCAGTGTGGCATTCCCCCCACCTCATTCCCATATGCAGCGTGGCATCCCCTCCACCTCATTCCCATATGCAGCGTGGCATCCCCCCCACCTCATTCCCATATGCAGCGTGGCATCCCCCCACCCCATTCCCATATGCAGCGTGGCATTCCCCCCACCTCATTCCCATATGCAGCGTGGCATCCCCCCCCCACCCCATTCCCATATGCAGCGTGGCATTCTCCCCACCCCATTCCCATATGCAGCGTGGCATTCTCCCCCACCTCATTCCCATATGCAGCGTGGCATTCCCCCCACCCCATTCCCATATGCAGCGTGGCATTCCCCCCACCCCATTCCCATATGCGGCGTGGCATTCCCCCCACCCCATTCCCATATGCAGCGTGGCATTCCCCCCACCCCATTCCCATATGCAGCGTGGCATTCCCCCCACCTCATTCCCATATGCAGCGTGGCATTCCCCCCACCTCATTCCCATATGCAGCGTGGCATTCCCCCCACCTCATTCCCATATGCAGCGTGGCATTCCCCCCACCTCATTCCCATATGCAGCGTGGCATTCCCCCCACCTCATTCCCATATGCAGCGTGGCATCCCCCCCACCTCATTCCCATATGCAGCGTGGCATTCCCCCCACCCCATTCCCATATGCAGCGTGGCATTCCCCCCAACCCATTCCCATATGCAGCGTGGCATTCCCCCCACCCCATTCCCATATGCAGCGTGGCATCCCCCCACCCCATATGCAGCGTGGCATCCCCCACCCCATTCCCATATGCAGCGTGGCATTCCCCCCACCCCATATGCAGTGTGGCATCCCCCCCCACCCCATTCCCATATGCAGTGTGGCATTCCCCCCACCCCATTCCCATATGCAGTGTGGCATTCCCTCCCATTTCATTCCCATATGCAGTGTGGCATTCCCCCCACCTCATTCCCATATGCAGCGTGGCATCCCCTCCACCCCATTCCCATATGCAGCGTGGCATCCCCCCCACCCCATTCCCATATGCAGCGTGGGATCCCCCCCACCCCATTCCCATATGCAGCGTGGCATTCCCCCCACCTCATTCCCATATGCAGCGTGGAATTCCCCCCCACCTCATTCCCATATGCAGCGTGGCATTCCCCCCACCTCATTCCCATATGCAGTGTGGCATTCCCCCCACCTCATTCCCATATGCAGCGTGGCATCCCCCCCACCCCATTCCCATATGCAGCGTGGCATTCCCCCCACCCCATTCCCATATGCAGCGTGGCATTCCCCCCCACCTCATTCCGATATGCAGCGTGGCATTCCCCCCACCCCATTCCCATATGCAGCGTGGCATCCCCCCACCCCATATGCAGCGTGGCATCCCCCACCCCATTCCCATATGCAGCGTGGCATTCCCCCCACCCCATATGCAGTGTGGCATCCCCCCCACCCCATTCTCATATGCAGTGTGGCATTCCCCCCACCCCATTCCCATATGCAGTGTGGCATTCCCTCCCATCCCATATGCAATGTGGCATCCCCCCACCCCATAGACAGTGTGGCATACCCCATCCCAATTCCATGGGCAGTGTGGCATCCCCCCCCCACGTGCCATTGACCCCCCCATCCCCATATGCAGTGTGGCATCCCCCTACCCCATAGACAGTGTGGCATACCCCATCCCAATTCCATGGGCAGTGTGGCATCCCCCCCCCCACGTGCCATTGACCCCCCCATCCCCCCCACCCCATATGCAGTGTGGCATTCCCTCCCATCCCATATGCAATGTGGCATCCCCCCACCCCATAGACAGTGTGGCATACCCCATCCCAATTCCATGGGCAGTGTGGCATCCCCCCCCACGTGCCATTGACCCCCCCCATTCCCATATGCAGTGTGGCATTCCCTCCCATCCCATATGCAATGTGGCATCCCCCCACCCCATAGACAGTGTGGCATACCCCATCCCAATTCCATGGGCAGTGTGGCATCCCCCCCCCACGTGCCATTGACCCCCCCCAACACAACACATGTGGCCACACATGTGGCCGATGGGCGGAGGGTAGAGAGATTTATGATGATCAATGACAGATCGGCGCAAAGCAGCGATCGTGCTCCCCCGATCTGTCCCTTGTCAGTGCAGGTCGGCAGCGTGATGGGAGGGGGGACAACACAAGGGACACAGACAACACAAGGGACACAGACAACCACTCACCTCAGATCCAGGCAGCAAAAGGCCGGATACCATGTGATCTGGCCTTTTTATAGCAGTGCGGCGCCGGATGATGACACCAGCAGAAGCCGCACTTTGATTGGCTCCTGCAGCGATCGGGTCACAGCTACAGCCATCAACTCACCTCTGGATGACCCCCCAAGCCTCGTCTTCAAGAAGAATCCAGAACTGAGGTGCTGCGAGCTTCCAATCAAGTTTAAGGTAAGAAAATGTCAGCTACGTGACTCTCACGTTGTCAGCAAGCAAATCAAACAATGGATGGCAGATACTTATTAGTAAATTAGGGTTTTCCTGAAGGTCATGCCTTTTACTGCCCTCTGTTAGTGTAGATAAGACAATTGGGCATCAAAATAAAAGAAACGACTCACCTAATCATCACAATCCTTTTTTTTAGAGGGGGGCACTCGTCATAGAATCTGTGAGTGGCACCCACACTGCTCCGAGGACTAGCCTGTCACTCAAGGTTCAGCCATGCCTGGATTTCAGAGTGTCCACCCCTTGCCAGGAATACAGGGTGAGCCTGGTGATTAGGTAAGTCACTTTTTTTGCACAAACAGGGTTTAGCACAGGGAAGGAAGGCAGGTAAAGTTAGACGTAACCTTAAAATGTATAGGGCTTCCTGGAGATGTGCGATGTGCCTCCTCAACTTCCAATCTCTCATAAGACTAGACAGAGGTAACAAAAATGTATGGTTCCATATATAAGTATTTTACATTTCCTAAAACAAAACAGTGTAATAGTAAATAGAGAGAGAAAGTAAAGAGTATCAGACCCCACTGGTCCAAACTAAGTACCAAATCTTGACTTCTCTTCACTGAGGACTGGGACAGATTCGTTCCTCTCCACCAATCCAGTTTTTGATATTTATAATAAGATGCTTTATTCACTCTATATATTTACCACTCTTCATGGTTCAATTGTGAGACATGTTTAAGTCAGAAGGGTTACTGTATGTACTGAGAAGATGTTTTTTAGAGGAGGTATAAGGAAGTTCTGTTGAAGAAAACATTTGCAGTAGTTGTATTTTCAGAACTTACTGTATTAGTCGGAACACAATGTATAAAGGGCCTTTTCCATGGAAGATGCTTTTCTTGCTCAACAGCAGAAACCTCTGACCGATAAACCAAATATCTTCCTTTAGTATTTTTATACTCTTCCCATACTAGACATACCATTTCAGTGTGTCAGCTTTGGATAAATCTAATGTATTTCAACTCCAGCATATTCAGTTTATTTCTCCACATTAATTTGCAGAGCATTTGGAAATTGACTCCTTCCTCTAAAATAGTCTTCTGACGGAGCTTCTTTCTAAAAAAGTGTAAAATGTAACATGTGTCTTGAAAAATAGGAAAATCTTAATTTTCCCTATATCCAGTCCAGGTCGTCCCAGAAGTAATGACAGTTCGTAGTCCACCACCAGGTGGCGCAGTTACTTCAAGATCCCGAGCTGTAACTCCTCCCGGCCCCCGATAAAATGAGCTGTCTCCATAGAACTCCCAGAGATCTCTTGCAGTAGCTGCTGCTAGGATCGTCTGGGTTCTCGCTTACTAGTATCCCCTTCCTGGGGCTCAGGTTATTTGGGGAGCGGCTGGACCTTCTGGCCAAGGATGGAAGACTCCCTCAGCGACGGAAGCCTGCGCGGCCCTTTCGGGGTTCATCTGCCTTTCGCTCCTTTCGAGGAGGAAGAGGCTCTTCATTTTTTGGTGGCCGCAGAGATTCCTGGGGACGAGGTAGGTCTCGTGGCTGACCCAATCCCTCCGGGGGAGCTAAATCTAAACCCCTGCCAAGCCATCTCAGGCATAAAAAGGTGCCCTCACCTATCTGGATGGGCGGACGGCTCCTGCTATTTGCTCACCTCTGGAGACAGCATGTCACGGATTTCTCAGAACACATTGACGGCGCAGGGCCTAAGAATGGCCGTTTAACGCCCTCTGCTATCAGGTGTGATTGTCCCGTGCCTCGCCAGGAACGGGGTCAAGGGTTCTACTCCAATCTGTTCACGGTGCCCAATAAGGACGGAATGCTGAGACCTATCCTGGACCTGAAGGGTCTCAACAGGGTTGTCAGAATCAGACATTACCACATGAGACCTTATGGTCCGCGGTGAGCTCGCCTCAGGCAGGCGACTCCATGACCACGGTGGACATCAAGGATGCTTATCTGCACATCCCGATTTCTCAGGGACATCAGAAGTTCTTGAGGTTTGCGCTGGAGGATCAGCATTTCCAGTTTGTGGCACTACCGTTCGGGGTAGCTTCAGCCCCCTGTGTGTTCACCAAGGTGCTGGCGGGCATCATGGCTATCCTGAGGAACCAGGGCATTCATGTGCTTCCTTATCTGGATAATTTGCTGATTGCGGCTCAGTCCTTTTCAGAAGGCCGAGAGCGACACCCGGACGGTGTTATCCACTCTCGAGGATTTCGGATGGGTAATCAATTACCCCTAGTTTTCTATCACTCCCTCAATCGTGAGGTCCTTACTGGGCATGACGTTGGACACCTCTCAGGTCAAGGTATTCCTGCCCCAGCAGAAGGTGGCGGGCCTCCAAACGCAGGTGCAGGCCTTACTGTCTTGTCAGCGGCCATTGATCCGTCTGGGGATGAAACTGGTGGGCCTAATGGTGTCATGCTTCGAGGCAGTGCCCTTCGCTCAGTTCCACATGTGACCTCTTCAATTGAATCTGTTGACCGGTTGGTACCGGACGCTGGAGTCCCTGGAACAGGAATTTTTTCTGCCCCCCCTGGTCAGACAGTCCCTCTCGTGGTGGTTGGATCCCAGATATCTGTCGGTGTCAGTTTTGAAAGTTTTGTATGTGCTGTTGTCCCACAAGAGAGGCTGGGTTAGCCGGCTCAATTCGAGGGAGAATGTAAAGTTGGTGCATTAGACTACATTTAAATGATTAATATGTAGACACTCTTCACATTGCACACAGCAATATGTATGATCGAGCTACCAAGTGGTATTAAGCTGAGTTTACCCAAAAATTAGTTGATATATGGCCCGGAGTTGGGTTATTGCTCAATATGTAGCCACTATTTATTCCCATTGTAATATAATAAATACTGCATTTTGAATTGATATAACCTCAGGTATCTTTATGTAATGTCTGTGACCTATTAGGGTATTACTCAAATTATCATGCTGAGACGATTTCATCATTTATCATTGTTTTTGTGTATTTTTATTGTCCTTATGCATACTGTAATGTATTGTTGTGATTAGTTTTAAATTGCAATCCACTTGCTGAGCTGCTGTCCTCTGTCAGGGTGCTGTATCGGTTGTGGCTGTGCGGGGCTCCCGCGCGGACGCCTCCCACTGCAGGGGAGTGCGCCTGCGCGGTGGGCGCCCCCGGCGCACCGCTGCCCGCGGACGATGTATGCGCTCCATCTCGGCCTGCGGCTCACATTATGGCGCCGCTGTAGTGACGCCAACATGCTGCGCCGCCGTGCCGTTGCTGTGACATCATGATGACACGCCATCACGCACGTGTACCCTGTGCCTTCATCATTGAGGTATATAAGAAGACCGGTGAGTGTATTGTTTCACACCCTGACGAAGTGGTTACTGTCGGAGACCACACAACGCGTCGGTGTTGCTGGGCTGTGCGGGCGTCGGTGTTGAGCTCTCGGTTATACTGGTGATGTTGTAGTTTATGATTCATTGTCTTTGATTAGTCACGCACGCTGTTATATTTCTGTGCACTTCTTTTGCATCTTCTTCATTAATGTCATCCTTTGGAGCACACTTTTTACATGGGTTATGATATGATAGTGGGTTTGCACTTAGCACTTTAATATTTTGTTGGGGAGCACTTTGGATTCTAGTTCAATTTAATTTATTTTGATATATCCTCACTTTTTATGTCTTTATGTATTTATTTTTTTATTAATTTATGGCACAGCTGCACTTTATATATTTTTCTAACGTAGGGGTCATGACCCCACGCTTTACCACCTCACTGTAGATATTGGTCACATCAAGCTTACTTGATTGTTTATTTATTTATTTTTCTTGGGGCGACCTATATGAAATTCTAGCATTGTTATTACCATACAGATAATTTAAAATTACAATAGAGCCTTATTACCTAGCCGACCTTTTCCGCCAGCATTTCATGTTTTATCTGTTTTAAATGTTTGTCAATTGTATGTGTGTGGACCTATTATATATATGTGATTCATACATTTTTCCTAATAAAATGCAATTTTTGATATTATCCTTTGTGGGTGTGCGGACGCATATCTTGCCCCATAGGGACCTTTCTGGGGGCCCCAACTGTATATTACATTGGACCATTCCTATTTGAGAGTGGGGGGCTTTCCGCACCCAGCACCCTTCGGACTCCCCGTTGGGAGATTGTCACCACGGACGCCAGTCTACCAGCTGGGGAGGTTTTTGGCAAACGCTGAAGTTCCAGGGCCAGTGGGGGCCGCAGGAGGCCCACTTGCCCCTCACTCTCCTGGAGCTGAGAGCGATCCGGTTCGTACTTCTTCACTTAACTCCCCATCTCAGGGGTCGTGCGATCCAGATCCGCTCGGACAATCAGACGTCAATCACCAGGGCGGGACTCGGAGCAAACGAGCCCTCCAGGAGGCGACCCAGATCCTGACTTGGGCAGAGGAGAATGTTCCCTGCATCTCAGCAGTTTACATTCCCGGGGTAGAGAACCAGGAGGCAGTCTCCCTGAGCTGGGGGGGCCTCTTGTCTGGGGGAATGTCTCTCAGCAACAAGATCTTCATGCTCTGTGTCTCCGCTGGGGTCTACAGGGTGGACCTGTTTACGTCCAGACTCAATCACAAGCTCCCAAGGTTCGTCTCTCTGTCAAGAGATCCTCTGGCCTACACCACAGATGCTCTGGCAATTCGATGGACGGAGTTCAGGCTCCTTTATGCATTCCCTCCGTTTCCACTCCTGGGCCGAGTGCTAGATAGCCCAGGAAGGGGTTCCAACCATCCTAGTGGTTGCGGACATAGTTCAGGGCTTCTTACACAGGGGTCTCTGCGGCACCCCAATTAACAGACGCTGGCTTTGACGGCCTGGCTATTGAAGCCTCAATCCTGACGGAGAAGGGGTTGTCTGCTATGGTTGTTCAGACCATGATTCAGGCGCAGAAGAAGTTTTCTTCCATGATTACTACAGAGTTTGCCATGCCTACATTGCTTGGTGTGAATCCAAGAGTTTTCCTCTTCGCACTTTCTCTATTCTAGGATTTTGGAATTTTTACAACACGGATAAGAGTTGGGTCTACAGCTGGGCACCCTCAAGGGCCAGGTCTCGGCCTTGGCCATCTTTTTCCAAAGATCCTTTGCCATTCATAGACTGATCAGATTTTTTTTCCAAGGAGTTACCCATGTACGTCCACCGCATAAGCCTGTATTACCAGTGTGGGATTTGAATTTGGTGCTTTCTGCTTTCCAGGGTCTCCCCTTTGAGCCTTTGTGTGATGCTGCATTGTCTATTTTGACCCTAAGGGTGTTTTTTTTTGGTTGCTATCACCTTGGTGCGTCGTGTGTCAGAACTGGCCGCGCCTTGTCTGAAGCCTCCTTACTGTGAGCGGCTTAAGGATAAGGTGGTGTTTCGCTTTAGACCTAATTTTTTTACCTAAGGTCGTTTCTTCCTTTCATCTTATTGAGGAAGTTGTTTTGCCTTCCCTGTGTCCAGAACCGTCTAATTCTAAGGAAAGGACCCTCCATTCCCTGGATGTGGTCAGAGCCATTAAGTACTACCTGGTTGCGACTGAATCCTTCAGGAAATCGGATTTGCTCTTTGTCCTCACTGAGGGTTCTAGGAAGGGTTTGCCACCAGCCAAGTCCACTCTCACTAAGTGGATCAGACAGGCGGTGGTACAGGTATATTCTGCCAAGGGGAAGGAACCCCCCTTTTCGTGTTACAGCTCATTATTTTAGAGCTATTGGTGCTTCCTGGGCTTTCAGCGCCAGGCCTCTGTTGAGCAAGTTTGTAAGGCCGCTAACTGGTCTACCGATCATACCTTACAAAGTTTTACAAGGTTGACGTTAGGGCCTCAGCTTACGCTGCTTTTGGCTGAAAAGTGCTTCAGGCGGTAGTGAAATTAACTACAAGCTGTTCCGCACTGGGGATCCTGCCCTAATAGACACTGCTTTTGGATGTCCCAACTGTCATTACTTCTAGGATGACCTGGACTGGATATAGTGAAAAATAAAATTCTGTGAAACTCACCTGTAGAATTGTTTTTGAATATATCCAGTCCAGGCCATCCCACCCTGCCCTTGGTTTCATTATCTCTTGTTTGGGTGATTACCTTTTACATTGGACCATTGTCCTTAGTGTTTGTTGGAGAGAGTACACGCTGAAGCTATGTGAGTTAACATGGTTTCTTGGCCTCCCTGCCTGTCTCCTTTTTACTACTTTTTGACCACTGGGAGTTCTATGGAGACAGCTCATTTTATAGGGGCTGGGAGGAGTTACAGCTCTGGATCTTGCAGTAAATGTGCCACCTGGTGGCGGACTACCAACTGTCATTACTTCTGGGATGACCTGGACTGTATATATTTAAAAACAATTCTACAGTTGAGTTTCACAGAATTGTATTTTTCTTTTTAAAGAACAGTGTTGCACACTGTTTCTAATGCACTTAGTCATTATGTATTCAATTGCCTCACTGCATTTTACAAACAACCTGTGTCAAAGTTTACTATGGCCTAGATTTGGAAATGGCAAATGCATATGCTCTCACAGCAACCCGCCACACACACAATCCTGAATTATGCTATTGTATTATACCAAAAACCTCACAATTTGTACATAGTTGTGTCCTCCCACCACACCACACTTTTACTACATTTATATGTAATGTTCCCGCATGCTACAATAGTTATGCTGATTCCCTTAGTTCTTCAAATATATGGATCCTATACAGGAATGTAGAGGTATCTAAACCATATCTCTAAACCCCAACCCATCTAAACTCCCACTCATGCTAAGCATGCATACCTTCACCCAGGGGCTCTGCTGGTATTGTACAAGTGATTGATCCCCCGAGGCATTGAAATGAATCAGCAAACCTGCTATGAGGGTGTTATCTAAGGGCCTTATTTAAGAAGCGCTAATGCTACGTAGTAGGGATGGGCGAATCGATCTGGACGAACCCGGATTCGATCCGAATTTCAGGAAAAATTCGATTCGGATCGAATCCGAATTTCCCCGCGATTCGATCGCTCGAAGTTTTCCTTTAACATCCATTCATTTACATTACAGGCATTCTAAGATGGCGGACGGGACATGTCCAGACATCAACCCCGCGCCAGTGCAAGCTGGGACAGTCACATGCAGCCTATCAGCAGCCAGCAAGCCCGGTGACGTCACAGCGCTATTTAAGGCCGGCCATCTTGCTTTCCTGCCTCATTTCTCTATTGCATTCGTGAGAGACAGAACGTTGTGTAGCTGAGGGAGTGACGCAGTTAGACAGGCAGGGACAGGCAGGGACAGACAGGGACAGGCTGGAGACAGGCTGGAGACAGACAGGAGACAGACAGGAGACAGACAGAAAGTCAGCGAAAAACAGGGAAAGGTAGAAAAATCGGAGGCTGTCAGCCTGTCACAGGGAGTTTTTTTTTTTTTTTTTCATCCAGCCTGACAGGCTTTGTTAGCGTTTTCAGGCTGCTTATACTAACTAACTGTGCATATATACTGAACTGATCTTAAGTCTGCTGTGAGGCATCCCATTCTGTGACTACAGCAGCCTCTGTTTAAGACCATATAACCATTTGCTCTTCTTATATTTGAAATTAGCCTGATAAAGACACTTTTGCTGGGCATAGTACTTCTGGACCCTGCCGGGGCATCCCATTCTGTGACTACAGCAGCCTCTGTTTAAGACCATATAACCATTTGCTCTTATTATATTTGAAATTAGCCTGATAAAGACACTTTTGCTGGGCATAGTACTTCTGGACCCTGCCAGGGCATCCCATTCTGTGACTACAGCAGCCTCTGTTTAAGACCATATAACCATTTGCTCTTATTATATTTGAAATTAGCCTGATAAAGACACTTTTGCTGGGCATAGTACTTCTGGACCCTGCCAGGGCATCCCATTCTGTGACTACAGCAGCCTCTGTTTAAGACCATATAACCATTTGCTCTTATTATATTTGAAATTAGCCTGATAAAGACACTTTTGCTCGGCATAGTACTTCTGGACCCTGCCAGGGCATCCCATTCTGTGACTACAGCAGCCTCTGTTTAAGACCATATAACCATTTGCTCTTATTATATTTGAAATTAGCCTGATAAAGACACTTTTGCTCGGCATAGTACTTCTGGACCCTGCCAGGGCATCCCATTCTGTGACTACAGCAGCCTCTGTTTAAGACCATATAACCATTTGCTCTTATTATATTTGAAATTAGCCTGATAAAGACACTTTTGCTGGGCATAGTACTTCTGGACCCTGCCAGGGCACCCCATTCTGTGACTACAGCAGCCTCTGTTTAAGACCATATAACCATTTGCACTTATTATAATTGAAATTAGGCCTGATAAAGACACTTTTGCTGGGCATAGTACTTCTGGACCCTGCCAGGGCATCCCATTCTGTGACTACAGCAGCCTCTGTTTAAGACCATATAACCATTTGCTCTTATTATATTTGAAATTAGCCTGATAAAGACACTTTTGCTGGGCATAGTACTTCTGGACCCTGCCAGGGCATCCCATTCTGTGACTACAGCAGCCTCTGTTTAAGACCATATAACCATTTGCTCTAATTATATTTGAAATTAGCCTGATAAAGACACTTTTGCTGGGCATAGTACTTCTGGACCCTGCCAGGGCATCCCATTCTGTGACTACAGCAGCCTCTGTTTAAGACCATATAACCATTTGCTCTTATTATATTTGAAATTAGCCTGATAAAGACACTTTTGCTGGGCATAGTACTTCTGGACCCTGCCAGGGCATCCCATTCTGTGACTACAGCAGCCTCTGTTTAAGACCATATAACCATTTGCTCTTATTATATTTGAAATTAGCCTGATAAAGACACTTTTGCTCCGCATAGTACTTCTGGACCCTGCCAGGGCATCCCATTCTGTGACTACAGCAGCCTCTGTTTAAGACCATATAACCATTTGCTCTTATTATATTTGAAATTAGCCTGATAAAGACACTTTTGCTGGGCATAGTACTTCTGGACCCTGCCAGGGCATCCCATTCTGTGACTACAGCAGCCTCTGTTTAAGACCATATAACCATTTGCTCTTATTATAATTGAAATTAGGCCTGATAAAGACACTTTTGCTGGGCATAGTACTTCTGGACCCTGCCAGGGCATCCCATTCTGTGACTACAGCAGCCTCTGTTTAAGACCATATAACCATTTGCTCTTATTTTATTTGAAATTAGCCTGATAAAGACACTTTTGCTGGGCATAGTACTTCTGGACCCTGCCAGGGCATCCCATTCTGTGACTACAGCAGCCTCTGTTTAAGACCATATAACCATTTGCTCTTATTATATTTGAAATTAGCCTGATAAAGACACTTTTGCTGGGCATAGTACTTCTGGACCCTGCCAGGGCATCCCATTCTGTGACTACAGCAGCCTCTGTTTAAGACCATATAACCATTTGCTCTTATTATATTTGAAATTAGCCTGATAAAGACACTTTTGCTGGGCATAGTACTTCTGGACCCTGCCAGGGCATCCCATTCTGTGACTACAGCAGCCTCTGTTTAAGACCATATAACCATTTGCTCTTATTATATTTGAAATTAGCCTGATAAAGACACTTTTGCTGGGCATAGTACTTCTGGACCCTGCCAGGGCATCCCATTCTGTGACTACAGCAGCCTCTGTTTAAGACCATATAACCATTTGCTCTTATTATATTTGAAATTAGCCTGATAAAGACACTTTTGCTGGGCATAGTACTTCTGGACCCTGCCAGGGCATCCCATTCTGTGACTACAGCAGCCTCTGTTTAAGACCATATAACCATTTGCACTTATTATAATTGAAATTAGGCCTGATAAAGACACTTTTGCTGGGCATAGTACTTCTGGACCCTGCCAGGGCATCCCATTCTGTGACTACAGCAGCCTCTGTTTAAGACCATATAACCATTTGCTCTTATTATATTTGAAATTAGCCTGATAAAGACACTTTTGCTGGGCATAGTACTTCTGGACCCTGCCAGGGCATCCCATTCTGTGACTACAGCAGCCTCTGTTTAAGACCATATAACCATTTGCTCTTATTATATTTGAAATTAGCCTGATAAAGACACTTTTGCTGGGCATAGTACTTCTGGACCCTGCCAGGGCATCCCATTCTGTGACTACAGCAGCCTCTGTTTAAGACCATATAACCATTTGCTCTTATTATAATTGAAATTAGCCTGATAAAGACACTTTTGCTGGCCATAGTACTTCTGGACCCTGCCAGGTGTACTTACTGCTGGTTTTTAGGGCATCCCATTCTGTGACTACAGCAGCCTCTGTTTAAGACCATATAACCATTTGCACTTATTATAATTGAAATTAGCCCTGATAAAGACACTTTTGCTGGGCATAGCACTACTGGATCTTTTTTGGGGCATCCCATTCTGTGACTACAGCAGCCTCTGTTTAAGACCATATAACCATTTGCACTTATTATAATTGAAATTAGGCCTGATAAAGACACTTTTGCTGGGCATAGCACTACTTGTCCCTGCCAGGTGTACTTACTGCTGGTTTTTAGGGCATCCCATTCTGTGACTACAGCAGCCTCTATTTAAGAACCTAACCATTTGCACCTATTCTAATTGAAATTAGGCATGATAAAGACACTTTTGCTGTGCATAGTCTTACTGCTGCCTGCCAGGTGCTCTCTGGTTTTTGGGACATCCCATTCTGTAACATACCATTAGCCTCTGCATTTACTGTAAGCTGCACAGTTATTTAAAGAAATTTGGCCTGTATGAGCCTGCTAACACACTGCTGCTGTGTGCATATATACTGATCTCAAGTCTGCTGGGGGCATCCCATTCTGTAACATACCATTAGCCTCTGCATTTACTGTAAGCTGCACAGTTATTTAAAGAAATTTGGCCTGTATGAGCCTTCTTACACACTGCTGCTGTGTGCATATATACTGTTCTCAAGTCAGCTTTGGGGCATCCCATTCTGTAACATACCATTAGCCTCTGCATTTACTGTAAGCTGCACAGTTATTTAAAGAAATTTGGCCTGTATGAGCCTGCTAACACACTGCTGCTGTGTGCATATATACTGATCTCAAGTCTGCTTGGGGCATCCCATTCTGTAACATAACATAACCTACCTACCATACTAAGCAGCTCTCTTATTTAAACTAAGCAGGCCTCTTGGAGGCTGATTGTCCACTTTTGGGTGTGCATTTATATTCGGTTTCATATACAGTGGGGTATCCCAATTTGTAAGATAACCTACCCCAACCATGTAAACTAAATAGGCCTGTTGCAGCCTGAGTTTCTCTGCTTGCGTATGGCCTGCATTACAATCTGTCTCTTTCAATGACACTGCTGCCTGGGGTATCCCAATTTGTAAGATAACCTACCCCAACCATGTAAACTAAAGGTTACGTCCTTCCAGAAGGAAAACTTATGCCGAACACTATTTTTGTTAGGGGCATTGACCTTTGGATTGATCGGCATGAAATTAATTTTTTTTTTTCAAAGTATGGCGCTGTAAAGAAGGTCAAAATGATGTCTCATACTTGGATTATTGTTACTTTTTGTTCAGCTTGAAATATAACAGGCCACACGGGCATCCCAAGGCACATGCTATTTTAAACCTATCTGTTATACAACATAAGCGTTGATCAGGCTACTTCAGTTTGCACTTGTTTTTGACTGCTTTTAATAAACCAGGCCGCAGGGCACCCCAAAGCTGCACCTTGCACCCTATCTGGTATACAACATAAGCGTTGATCAGCATCAGCTTCATTAAGCTACTTCAGTTTGCACTTCCTTTTTGACTGCTTTCATTTAACCAGGCCGCAGGGCACCCCAAAGCTGCACCTTGCACCCTACCTGTTTATACTAAATAAGCATCTACAGCCTCAGCTTTATTAAGTTATTGCATTTTGAATTGGTTTTGGTCTGCTTTAAATACACCAGGCCGCAGGGCATCCCAAACCTGCATGTTGCACCCCATCTGTTATACTAAATAAGCGTTGATCAGCATCAGCTTTATTAAGCTATTGCATTTTGCATTGGTTTTTGTACTGCTGCCAAAACACTAGCCCATATGGGCATCCCAAACCAGCACATGTCACCCTATCTGTTATACTAAATAAGCTTCTACAGGCCCTTTTTTTATTTATTTATTTTTATTTATATAGAGCTGCAATAGCTTATATTGTGAGGTTAATTTGCCATTTTGCAGCATAATATAGAGCAGCCCCTGTGTAAATCTGAGGGGCAATAGCTTATATAGTGAGGTAAATTTGCCATTTTGCTTCGTTATATAGAGCAGGCCCTGTGTAAATCTGAGGGGCAATAGCTTATATTGTGAGGTTAATTTGCCATTTTGCAGCATAATATAGAGCAGGCCCTGTGTAAATCTGAGGGGCAATAGCTTATATTGTAAGGTTAATTTGCCATTTTGCAGCATAATATAGAGCAGCCCCTGTGTAAATCTGAGGGGCAATAGCTTATATTGTGAGGTAAATTTGCCATTTTGCAGCATAATATAGAGCAGCCCCTGTGTAAATCTGAGGGGCAATAGCTTATATAGTGAGGTAAATTTGCCATTTTGCTTCGTTATATAGAGCAGCCCAGTTGCCATCTAAATCAACTACTGTCCGGCCAGTACAGCTTTTCCAGGGCAAACTCTGCTAGTTGCGGGCACAAGTCAAGTTTGGCTTCCCAGCAAATCCAGTGGATCTTGAAGGTGTGTTGGCATGGTCATGTCAAGGTATGACATGACCTGCTGTTTGAGGTCCAGCTCCAGGTCTTCCTGCTGCTCATGAGTAGACTCACTATGCGGGTGTAGAAAGCTACTCACTAGCGACTGAAGACTGAGGCTGCTGCTGATGGAGCTGCTGCTGCTGCTCCTTCCACCCCCCCAGCAGCCATGGCAGTGGAAGGTGATCGCAGACTTCCCCCCGAGTCAGACCTGCGGGAGTATGGGCCATGGCGCAGATAGACATCGCCCAACTGACTACGTGGGATGTCTCTGTAGTAGGTCAGTTTGTCCTCCCTCTCAGTGGGCGTAAAAAATGCCCCCATTTTGTGCCGGAAGCGAGGGTCCAATAAGTTGGAGAGCCAGAAGTCTTCCCGCTGACAAATGGAGACAATTCTGCGCTCACTAGTACGCATGCATGTGAGCATGCATCGTGCCATTTGTGCAAGTGACTCGGAGGGACTACCTGTCTCCATCTCCACTGTAAACTGCCATGGTATGTCTGGGTCCTCTGTCTCGCCTTACTCAAAACCCTCTAGCTCCTGTGGCTGCTCCTGCTCCTCCTCTCCTGTCAGATGACTAGATAAAATGGTCATTTTGTGAAACCTAAACTGTGGTTTGCTGTGCCCCACCCCCTCCTCCTCCTCCACTTCAGCCCCCACAGGCTTCATGTGGCTGTGAAATGTATGTGCCATGTCTCCAGTGCCCTGACCAGCCATGGTTTCCAACATGTGTTGTAGTACATGAAGCAGTGGAATCTCATCGTTCATCTCATAGTCCTGGCAACTGACTAATAACGTAGCTTCCTCAAAGGGCCTGAGCAAACGGTCTGTGTCACGTATGAGCTGCCAATGGTTTACATTGAATTTACACAGGGGTGTCCCCCTATCCGTTTGGATCATCCAGAAATCCGTGATGGCTTTTCTCTGTTCCTATAGTGCAGTGGTCCTCAACCCTGTCCTCAAGGCCCACCAACATGTCATGTTTTTTGGATCTCCAAATAGCCAGCTCTATTGCTCTGCAGCTGCACTAATTACTCCAGCTGTGCATCTTTGTGGAGATCTGCAAAACCTGGCCTGTTGGTGGGCCTTGAGGACAGGGTTGGGGACCACTGCTATAGTGGATCCTGCATATGGAGGGTGGAATTCCAACGGGTGGAAACATCGCAAATCAGACTATGGTGGGGTACACCGTTGTGACGCTGAGGCTCAATAAGGTTGTGCTTGGTGGTGTAGGAGTGCCAGAAGTGCATGCTAACTTTCTTTCCTGTTGTTCTTTCAGATGGGGGCAAGACTTAAAAACTAGACTGAACACGTGTGCCATGTCACGACGCATGACTCTGGCTTCCTTGTCGCAGCGCAAACAAGATGTTCTTCCAAGTGTAATGCAGCAGGCTGGACTTATGGTGACGCTGTCTGAGAGGAGAAATCCCTCAGACATCAAGATTAAAAATTCCAAGAATTTTTGAGGGCTAATTATTCAGAGGCAAATGATAGCTAGTTGTTTCTGATTTAATTACAAGGTGGAAACACACCCTCAAACAAAACTTCACTTTGGCAATACTATTGCATTTGTCTATTCATAATTTTATGTATATACACTAACTAACCTACTTTTTCTCCACAGGATGCTGCATGAAACACTGCCACATCGCTGAGTAGCTGATTTTTCCAAACAACAGTCCGCAATAATCTGCTGCTGCTGCCGCCGCCACCGCCGCAGGCTCCAGGGACCCTCTTCCACTACCTCGGCTTGCAACACCTCCTCCCACAACACTCTCCTCATCACTAATTGCCGGCTAGTGGAAGAAGAGGCGAGTGTCTCCTCCACTTCTTGGCTGGGCAGTAGCTGCTGAATTTTATGATTATCAGATCTTCATCAATGGATAGTGGAGCTGAACCCAAAGCATAAAAGACAGACAACAGACAGTTGACTGGGGGTGTCAGATGCCACTTGTGATGCAGTGGACTGCTTTTGCAGCACTTCCAGACAAAGTTGCTTCATTGGCTGACACAATGACTGGTAAAGCTGTGGAACATATGGTTTAAAAGCAAAAATAACCATTTGTTTTTATATGAAAAAGACCCTGGTTTATACATAGTTTTTTTTTTTCCAGAGACTGCCCTGCGTGGAAATGAATGGCGCATGGATCATCCAAGCTTTCCTCCCAACAATGCCTGATGTATTCCAGTAGATTGATGACGGGGCCAGACCTACACTAAAGAAAGATGGATCGTGCAAAACAGATTTAAGGCGCTGCTCTCCAGTTACAGACATTCCTCCGCATCGGACCACAAGTAAGTATTAATAAAAAATCCTTTACGTTACTCTTACTTTTTATTAATATTCTTCGGATAAGACGGATCAGACATGATTCCAGATTAAAAATTCCAAGAATTTTTGAGGGTTAATTAGTCAGAGGCAATGATACCTTCTTGTTTCTGATTTAATTAAAAGGTGGAAACACACCCTCAAACAAAACTTCACTTTGGCAATACTTTTGCATTTGTTTATTCATAATTTTATGTAGATATTACTAACTAAGCTACTTTTTCTCCACATGACTCTCCACAGGGTGTGATTCATCCAATTTTTGGGCTCCTGAAGCCAACCCCAGGGTCTCTTTAAAGTAATGTTTGGGCTCCTGCTGCTGCTGCTGCTGCCAACTTCTGCCAATTCCAGGGTGTGATTCATCCAATTTTTGGGCTCCTGAAGCCAACTCCAGTGTATATTTGGGCTCCTGCTGCTGCCAACTCCAGGGTGTGAATCATGCAATTTTTGGGCTCCTGAAGCCAACCCCAGTGTCTCTTTAAAGTAATATTTGGGCTCCTGCTGCTGCCAACTCCAGGGTGTGATTCATCCAATTTTTGGGCTCCTGAAGCCAACCCCAGTGTCTCTTTAAAGTAATGTTGGGGCTCCTGCTGCTGCTGCTGCCAACTTCTGCCAACTCCAGGGTGTGATTCATCCAATTTTTGGGCTCCTGAAGCCAACCCCAGTGTCTCTTTAAAGTAATATTTGGGCTCCTGCTGCTGCTGCTGCCAACTCCAGGGTGTGATTCATCCAATTTTTGGGCTCCTGAAGCCAACTCCAGTGTATATTTGGGCTCCTGCTGCTGCTGCTGCCAACTCCAGGGTGTGATTCATCCAATTTTTGGGCTCCTGAAGCCAACCCCAGTGTATATTTGGGCTCCTGCTGCTGCCAACTCCAGGGTGTGATTCATCCAATTTTTGGGCTCCTGAAGCCAACCCCAGGGTCTCTTTAAAGTAATATTTGGGCTCCTGCTGCTGCTACTGCCAACTTCTGCCAACTCCAGGGTGTGATTCATCCAATTTTTGGGCTCCTGAAGCCAACCCCAGGGTCTCTTTAAAGTAATATTTGGGCTCCTGCTGCTGCTGCTGTCAACTCCTGCCAACTCCAGGGTGTGATTCATCCAATTTTTGGGCTCCTGAAGCCAACCCCAGGGTCTCTTTAAAGTAATATTTGGGCTCCTGCTGCTGCTACTGCCAACTTCTGCCAACTCCAGGGTGTGATTCATCCAATTTTTGGGCTCCTGAAGCCAACCCCAGGGTCTCTTTAAAATAATATTTGGGCTCCTGCTGCTGCTACTGCCAACTTCTGCCAACTCCAGGGTGTGATTCATCCAATTTTTGGGCTCCTGAAGCCAACCCCAGGGTCTCTTTAAAGTAATATTTGGGCTCCTGCTGCTGCTACTGCCAACTTCTGCCAACTCCAGGGTGTGATTCATCCAATTTTTGGGCTCCTGAAGCCAACCCCAGGGTCTCTTTAAAGTAATATTTGGGCTCCTGCTGCTGCTGCTGTCAACTCCTGCCAACTCCAGGGTGTGATTCATCCAATTTTTGGGCTCCTGAAGCCAACCCCAGGGTCTCTTTAAAGTAATATTTGGGCTCCTGCTGCTGCCAACTCCAGGGTGTGATTCATCCAATTTTTGGGCTCCTGAAGCCAACCCCAGTGTCTCTTTAAAGTAATATTTGGGCTCCTGCTGCTGCTGCTGCCAACTCCAGGGTGTGATTCATCCAATTTTTGGGCTCCTGAAGCCAACCCCAGTGTATATTTGGGCTCCTGCTGCTGCTGCTGCCAACTCCAGGGTGTGAATCATCCAATTTTTGGGCTCCTGAAGCCAACCCCAGTGTCTCTTTAAAGTAATATTTGGGCTCCTGCTGCTGCTGCTGCCAACTCCAGGGTGTGATTCATCCAATTTTTGGGCTCCTGAAGCCAACCCCAGTGTATATTTGGGCTCCTGCTGCTGCCAACTCCAGGGTGTGATTCATCCAATTTTTGGGCTCCTGAAGCCAACCCCAGTGTCTCTTTAAAGTAATATTTGGGCTCCTGCTGCTGCCAACTCCAGGGTGTGATTCATCCAATTTTTGGGCTCCTGAAGCCAACCCCAGTGTCTCTATAAAGTAATATTTGGGCTCCTGCTGCTGCTGCTGCCAACTCCAGGGTGTGATTCATCCAATTTTTGGACTCCTGAAGCCAACTCCAGTGTATATTTGGGCTCCTGCTGCTGCTGCTGCCAACTCCAGGGTGTGATTCATCCAATTTTTGGGCTCCTGAAGCCAACCCCAGTGTATATTTGGGCTCCTGCTGCTGCCAACTCCAGGGTGTGATTCATCCAATTTTTGGGCTCCTGAAGCCAACCCCAGGGTCTCTTTAAAGTAATATTAGGGCTCCTGCTGCTGCTGCTGCCAACTCCAGGGTGTGATTCATCCAATTTTTGGGCTCCTGAAGCCAACCCCAGTGTATATTTGGGCTCCTGCTGCTGCCAACTCCAGGGTGTGATTCATCCAATTTTTGGGCTCCTGAAGCCAACCCCAGTGTCTCTTTAAAGTAATATTTGGGCTCCTGCTGCTGCTGCTGCTGCTGCCAACTTCTGCCAACTCCAGGGTGTGATTCATCCAATTTTTGGGCTCCTGAAGCCAACCCCAGTGTCTCTTTAAAGTAATATTTGGGCTCCTGCTGCTGCTGCTGCCAACTCCAGGGTGTGATTCATCCAATTTTTGGGCTCCTGAAGCCAACCCCAGGGTCTCTTTAAAGTAATATTTTGGCTCCTGCTGCTGCTGCCAACCCCAGGGTGTGAATCATCCAATTTTTGGGCTCCTGAAGCCAACCCCAGGGTCTCTTTAAAGTAATGTTTGGGCTCCTGTTGCTGCTGCTGCCAACTCCTGCCAACTCCAGGGTGTGATTCATCCAATTTTTGGGCTCCTGAAGCCAACCCCAGGGTCTCTTTAAAGTAATATTTGGGCTCCTGCTGCTGCTGCTGTCAACTCCTGCCAACTCCAGGGTGTGATTCATCCAATTTTTGGGCTCCTGAAGCCAACCCCAGGGTTTCTTTAAAGTTAATGTTTGGGCTCCTGTTGCTGCTGCTGCCAACTCCTGCCAACTCCAGGGTGTGATTCATCCAATTTTTGGGCTCCTGAAGCCAACCCCAGGGTCTCTGTAAAGTAATATTTGGGCTCCTGCTGCTGCTACTGCCAACTTCTGCCAACTCCAGGGTGTGATTCATCCAATTTTTGGGCTCCTGAAGCCAACCCCAGGGTCTCTTTAAAGTAATATTTGGGCTCCTGCTGCTGCTGCTGCCAACTCCAGGGTGTGATTCATCCAATTTTTGGGCTCCTGCTGCTGCCAACTCCAGTGTCTCTTTAAAGCAATGTTTGGGCTCCTGCCCCTCATAGTGATGCCACTTCAACTCTCTTGAATTCAATTGTGCCGCTCTGTGATTCTATTAGCGATGCCTCTGATCTGCATGTGATATTTCTTCAAAGTATTATTTAACTAACCCAGCACGCATCCTGTGCGTGTTACAGCAAGGCAGAATGGTTTACAACCCTATTGAGGCTCTAGGAGGCTCAGAAATAGCCGTTTTTAATAGCGATTCGTCGCGAATTTATTCGGGTCGAAACGATTTTTGTCGGAAAATTCGGCGAATCAGTCGAATCGAATTTTTCAAAAGTTCGCTCATCTCTACTACGTAGCATTAGGTGAACACCGGACGCAGTATGTGAAAACCACATTCCGTATTTTTACCCCTTTAAGACGCACTTATTTTTCCCCAAAAGTGGGGGAAAAATGTCCATGCACCTTATCGGGCAAATGTAAAAAAAAAAAAGTAAACTCACCTGTTACTGCGCGCCCCCGCGTTGCCTGCCACACTGCGGAAGACCAGAAGAAGACAGAGGAGTGGGGGGCTCTGTCCCTAACCCCACCGCTCCTCCATCTGCTGCCTCTTCTGGCTGGGGCACACAACCAGGCTTGTTTTTCTTTCTTTTAGTAGAAGGAAAAGGACATCCAGGGTGACAGGCTCTGTCAGACTAAACCTGTCCTCTTATATTTTATTCCTACCGATAGAGAATAAACCACATGCTTGGTGGGGGTTTAATTTATTTTTATTTATTCAGTTGTGTGTATAAGTGACCCCTCCTCTCATTAGCCAATGTGTTTGTTTGCATTTTTAATATTACACAATTTTGCAATAATGCTCTTTTAAGTACACAAAATACAATGCCAGCGTTGCCGCTCTAAGACTGGATGCTCTGGCGTCGTGCGCCAGACGCTATTCAAAAAAAGTATGTTTCTTACATTAAAAACCCCAGCCATCAAAACCACATGAAATGACATTGTTAACACACTGGAGCACTGGCACTGCAATGGCGGAACATAAAATACAATTCTGCAGCCTAAACCTAAAGTGCGAGGAACAACACTAAAGTTTTTTTTGTTGCTGCCCAGGAGAGACAACACAATCATTTATGTGAAAAAATACAGAAAAATGTATTCCAAACATGATTTCTAAACAACCAAAATATACACTATTGAAGTGTGTGGAAGACGCCAACTGAGCCAACATACAGCACAGCGCTATACACTAAGGCCCTTATTTATGAAGGAATAGCGACAGGTAGCGACTGTTGAGCAGCCGGTAATGACGGGCCCACGAGAGCGGCGGCTCCCCACCACAATCACACATTTATCAAGCCAATCCTGCTTAGCGACTGAGATAGCGCCATATAGCCACTCATTCATCATTATTCCAGCCTCAGCCCACAGCGCCAGCCTCCGACCTTGAACAGCGACAGGTATGACCTCTCGCTACCTGACGCTCTCCAATGCATTTCAATGGAACAATCTTTAAATATTCATAATTAACTGTTATTATTTTTTTTTTTAAATGTGAAAAATTCTGTGACCACTTCTGCCATTTTTGATTTTTTAATGAATATGGTGGGGGCCAGTCGCTATCATGCGCTCCCATACAGCGCGGAACCTGTCAAATAGCGACTCCTCACCCAATATTCAACATTACGGCAAACCAACCGAGTCGCTATCAACTACCAAACAACGGTCTAGCACAGCGACTGCTAGCGGGCGCTCTGAAAATGCCGCTTCAGTCGCTCAACTGTCGCTACCTGCCGCTATTAATGAATCGGCCTCTAAGCTGTCACTAGTGATACAGTTGATGCTACACGACGATGTGTTTTTGAACAAATATCTGCCAGTAACAAAGCAAAAACACATGGAATTACATTGTTGTAACATTGTGACATTAATACTTTAGTGTCAGACCTGTAATGACAATTCTGCATAAAAATATAAAAAATCCAAAAAGTTTTCAAAAATGACTTTTTCTAGGCCAGGAGAGGTGACACAATTATTTGAGAGAAAAAAAAAATAAAAACAAAAAACCCTGTTTAAACAGAAGAAAAGGAACGTTCATTGAAATGTATGGGAGAGCGACAGGTAGCGACAGATAATGTATCGTATGCTACATGGCGCTGTTAGAGTCACTCACCAGAATTGCCTTCATAAATGTGGTATTGCGTACAGCGCCCAGCGTTCACCAGACGCTACCTGCCGGTACGAGGCACTACCTGCCGCTATCCCTTGATGAATAAACCCATAAGTGATCATGTTGAGTGTGCAATACTTTTATATGATGGTAGTCTAGGGGCCCGGCCTGGGGACCCTGAACTTTGGTATTCGGTAATGCAATTGTGCTGGAACCCCTTTGATGTAGAGACTGTGCTTTCCTGTGTGCTGATTCTGTTCCTACATATACATTTATAGAAGTTTGTGGCATGCCTTTGTTACAGCTAGTAAGCATATATATGGTGTGGAGCATGCTGTGTTTTGCATAAAGAGCTCACCTTCATTTTAGATTAGTGACTGAAATATTGAGTACTTACTGTATATTGAGAATACATGAAGATACATATTATTAATGGCTTTTATAATAATGATAAGAATCATTATATGGGGAAAATATATTGCACAGCACAATCAGTGGGTTCATAAACAGAGTAATACATTACATAGAAACAAATGAGTCAGTAATTGAAACAAAAGCAATGAGGGCCCAGCTTACAAGCTTACAATTTAAGAGTAAGTACATAGTGTTAATACGATCTGTGCGTACATGTACATATGTTATATATAATTATTAAAGTATTTCATTTTATTAGCTGGCTGCTCCTTCCAGCACATTTAGGGTGAAATCTTCTAGCTGTTCGGGAGCAATTTGATAAACTTTTTTGATACAGTCGGTTAGAAGCAGATTGCTTCTATTAGATTTTGGTAAATTCCCTGCTGGGATGAACATCTAGTAGCTGTTATAGACATTTTAACAACATTTCTGTTGTCATGGTGATTTTCTTGGATTCGAGTATACAGTATGTATCCTATTTTCAGAATGCCAATAGTGTAAACCCTGAAGGACAACCTTTTCCAGAAGGTTGTATCATTTTGTATCATTTTTTCCACAGTCTGTATCTCAGGCACTGACTATGGTACACATTCTACTTTCTTCTGCAGATTTCCAGTTTGCCATTTGCCAAAACTCTTATACTTATTCAGGGTGCTTCTGGTACGGATTCTGACTCAGGTATTGCAATCTTTACAAGCCAGAGTTAACAAGTTTATTTGGGGCCTCACACACCCTAGGATTGTTAGAGCAACTCTATTAGTAATTTCATTTGGTAAAAGTGCATAAGCATTTCAAAAACCCTATCCTTAAAGTGGACCAACACCCAGGATTTTCACTATCCTGGGTTTTGGTCCACTTCCGTGGGGCACCCGGATCGAGCTGAGTGAAACCCCCCAGAATGGCAGAAAAAACTCACCTCACCCCGCTCCTAGGGTGCATGCACGGGCCTCGTCCAATCAGCGCGCTCAGAGCCGCTGTGGTATGCACGTACAAGGAACGGACAACCACAGCAGCTCCGAGCATGCTGGTGGCCGCATCTCGCGCAGGGAGCGCTCCCACGCTGGCCATTCACAAACGGCTGGCGCGGGCGCGCGCCCTGCTAGAGAGAAGCGCGCGATGTGGCTGCGACCCGCGCATGCGCCATTGGAACGGGAGTAAGGTAAGGTGAATGGGGCGTCCTGGGGGGTTTCACACAGCGGGGCATCCCGATTTCGGATGCCTCGCGGGGAGGGATCTGATCAGCCTGGGTGTTGGTCCACTTTAATCATTTTATATGTGTTTGGGAAAGTGCTAACAAAGGTTGTAACTTCACCCCATAAAACACTATTGTTATTCTTGGGTAATCCGTTATTTCAGGCAAGTATCGACTCCTGATATTTACTTTGTGGATTACATATACAGATAAAGCAGAATTAATAGTCCTCCACTAACACAAGATTGCGCTAAAGTTATCACTGGGTAAATGACACTGGGTAATACCATTTTTTAAAACAGCAACATTTATATTTTTTCCTCCTCCGCATTTAACCCATCCGTGCAGTGAGTGTACAAATGCCAGGAGCGGTGAGCTGCCTTAATTACTATGTTGTAATTATTATAAATAAATAGAATTAATTATTTAAATTGGACATAATACCAGTTAAAGTATAGTAAAGAATTATTTTTCTTGCATTTCATTTTTCACATCCTGGGCTGTGCATTGGCTCAGTCAAAACCTGAAGGAGCTTTGGCTTAGCCAGCACATCCAGAGCTTTGGCTTAGCCAACACGGCAATTTGGTTGAACAGCTAAGAATTCCTTTCTTTTTGAGAATTAAAGCATATGTGCTATCCTTTTTGTGAATTGTAAGGACAAACTGATTTCTGCACAAAAAAAGTTTAAGCAACAGGGAAGCCTGGGAAGATGAAAAGAGGAAGGGAAGCTTGTGAAGGCTATGGCCTCATAGAGGTGAGTCATCTTTTGTGGCCACATGGCTGGACCAGTAGCCTTTTTTCTTAAAAGAGAAGGGAAGCTTGTGAAGGCTGCTACTTCTGAAAGCCTGTCTGCAAGGATACAGGGCCTGGGAGGCTACCTGATTCCCTGAGTGGATTGTTACAGCCACATGGTTGCAGCTAAAGCCTTTTAAAGGGGGCCAGGAATCCAATGATGGTTACCATCTCTAAAAGCCTGTCTGGGGGTCAGGGCTACTTGTTTCCTTGAGCAGACTGTTGCAGCCACATGACTGTAACCTTTTCTAAAAGGGAAATGGAAGCCTGTTTAGCCACCACCTTTGGAGACCTGTCTGGTTCCGTTTAGAGGGTCAGACCCAAGGTTGTGGCTCAAGGCTTTGTGATTTGAATTTACATTATTCATTATGGCTCAAAGAGAGTATTTACCTGCATATTAGCAGAAATGTATACAAAATATAATATAATGCAATATAAAAGCAGGGTCAAACTCAAGAGCATGGAAAATACCATCAGACATTAGAATGAATATTGTCTCTTTATCACTAACTACTGGACAAATATACTGCGATGCCAGCTAATGAAGATAACTAAGAAAGGTTATCAGTATCACCAGTGCTGGCGGATGACTTATGTTTATAGCCTGTCAACTCTGCTTCATCGATACTTCAGCCCTACCTACCTACTGTTCCTAGCTGGAGAATTGAAGGAGGTGAAAAAACATATCCTTGTAGGGAGCAAGATCAAAACAGATTCCCTGTGTGGTAAGTATTACACGTTACTACTATGGGCTAATTAATATCACATTGAAACTTCCTGAAACACCTGTGAGGATTAGAAATGTATTTTCACATCAAAATAGGCAAGGTTCCCAGTGTGGTGAGTATTACACGTTACTACTATGGGCTAATTAATATCACATTGAAACTTCCTGAAACACCTGTGAGGATTAGAAATGTATTTTCACATCAAAATAGGCAAGGAACAAAGAAAAACATTCTAAGCACACAAAATAATGACCAAGGCATGAAACAGAAAGGCATTTTCTTATTTATTTCCAAGGGTAAGAACCTAAACTGACAGTAGAATGCATAGAATATATTTTAGTTTTTCATTGTACCCATATACATGAACTAGACAAATTCTAATTTATAGTAATTAATTGTAATTTAAGTACTGTATTCATAAAAGTGATCTAGAGAAAGATTTATAAAGTGAGCCACTCTGTGGCATTTTGCATAATTTTGCTGACCTTCAAGTCTGCCTTGACATATTTTTTTTTTTTTTGGAGCTGTTATCTTTCCGTAAGCATGCATTGATGATAATGCAAATCACTAGATTTCTCCCTATAGGCCAGCCTGTTTCAGTGTATGTGTACCTATGGGCCATTAAGCCAGATGTAACAGCAACAATGTGATCAGCCAACTTTTTGGCGCTGCATGCCATATTTGCTCATGTTTAACACACAGCAGAGGTTGGAGGTGGATCTTACAGGGGCTGGTTGCTTTAAAATTACAGTTAAAAATGAAATTGCTTAATTGCTTGTCAAATTTTTGACAAGAGCAAGAGGGTAGTTTGCGCAAAATCACTTAGCTCTCTTTAACTAATATTTTTTCTCTATTTTATTAGGCCTTATAAAAAAAGAAACAGACATGGAAATTATGAGTGTTTTGCTTTCAGGGCATTTGTCTTTAAAAACAAATACATCTGGGCCAGTAAAATGGGTCTTTTTTTTCTGGACCATGCAATGAGATGACTGATTTGGCATTTAGCATTTCTTCTGATTTGATTGATCATGTAGAAATCATATGAAGTTGTTGTTGAGTTGTTTTTCAGGTGTTGGTTGCTATGATTCTTGTTCCACTTCATGTTCATATTATTCTTTGAAGTCCCCAATCAGCACAATAAAAAATACACCTGCTGTTGTCTTTATGTATCTCTTATTTTCTTGATGAGCTTGGAGGTCTCAAAATGATACCGGTAATACTGATTTTCCAGTGTGTAAGCAATACAGCAAGCTATGGCCTCATTGGAGCAATGTGAGCATCTCTGATGGTTACAGATGGTTGCTTGGTGCTGAAACCAACATACAGTAGGATACTGAGCTCCATGTGTGGCTCCCAAGGCACTTCAAGAATATGGAAAGTATTTGCATGCTGTATACTTTTAATTTTCTCATAAAGCAAGCACGAGTGAGCATTTTATTTTTGGTTTTAGAAACCATAACAAGCATTAGTCTTTGAGCCTATACCTTTTTCCAAGACAGTACACTAAGATTCATTTACATGTCCAGCCAAAATATATTTTTATCTATTTTGAAAGGCATCTGGAAAAGTCACCAAGCCCGTGTATTGCTTTCTATGTTCCTTTTGGGAAATTTTGATCTAAAAATGTATATGGTGGTTGTTAAATATTCTGTTGTGTGCCATCATGGTGTCACGCTAATAAAACCCATGCCCCTGCATTAGCACATATGTACATGTGATAGCAGACTCGGGATGGTAATTGCCATCCTATGCTTGTCTGTTAGTGACCATTAGGGTGTTGATTCAGACTTGTGCATGTCCACGGCCATATTAGCAACTGTGTGCATTTGCCTATGTACGTGTGTACAAATCTGCTTACCAAATGACATTTAAAAAGGTGTCTGTGGCCATAGAAAGCTGCCTGCAGATCTTCTCAGAGTGACACCAGCCATCCTTGTTTCATTTGTGATTTCCTGGTTCTAACCTCGGGTTCCTTGACTCTTTGCTCAGCTGTCATCAGCTAACCACCCTCTCTGGTTCTCAAACTTGACACTAGCTGACTACACTCTCTGGCTCTTGACCTTGCCACTGGTTGACTACCCTCTCTGGCTTGGATCCTGTCCCGCCTTAAACAGCATTAGGAATGACATACGTCGGCCAAGGGTTGTGGGACCCTGGCTTGCCTGCAGCCCAGACTATTCTTTCTTTCGGGGGCCTTAGTGAAAGTTTGCCTGACACTGTGTGTGATTCCTCATCCAGTTCCAGTTGTTCCTGTCTACTTCAGTTCCGTGATCCACAGTACAACCTCGAACCTGCCATTCCAGTTCCCTCAATGGCTCCTGTGTTGCCGGTCTTGAAAATCCAGCCTTCTGATCCTCTAGCCTTTCCTGCTGTGGCACTTTCTATTAGGGGGCAGCCGCAGGATGTGCCACAGCAGGGGCCACTAGGGGCAGACTGTTAGTCATGCATCCAACATACTGGTATCACATACTCACAAGTAACAACAGAAATAGCTTATTGCAGTCATTGTATCTTGTAAGGGCAAACTCCTCCTGATTTGTGCATATAACATCATATTCCTTCTGGTCAATATCCACTTTAGATGGTATTTTTTAAGTGTATATTTTTTTGTGCGAAAAGTCCATCCTGAGCTAGTCTAGTATTTTTTTTTCTTATGATAGCAAAAAGGTGTTTTATGGAAACAGTTTTCTCTATTTGTAATCTGTTGCTATTGGTAATTGTACACAACGTCTATACACCAAGATCTACAGGAACAGAGAAGTGAATCCTGTACAACCATAAAACTTCTGTGTAAGGTTGAGTAACATTTCTCACTCCAACAGCAGCCACAGCAGCAGTGTTTTGTTTGCTACAGGGAAAACACCCTTTACAATCTAGGAAAATGCAGAGCCAGCCATGGAGTACAAGCGGTAAAAACATCCGTCCTTTATTGAAGTCAATTAAAAGGCCATCACAGCATAGTGGGCCATTTGAATTCATTTTCTGTTTTTCATTTTTAATAGAAAATCAGGCTGGAGGGTCATGGTTCATTGGTTTAGTGCCGTTTTATGTATTTTTATATGTCCTCTTTATACCATTATGGCAGTAGTGGTTTTCTGCCCTTAATGGCAGCTACTATGGAGCCCCTTCCTCCCTCACATTATATTAGTATGCACGCTGTTCTCGGTCTGTATCCCGGACATATGTGATGCCCTTAATGGTGCTCACTGTGTAGCTTCTTTCTTGCCAGCACTATGGTGCAGCTAGATTTCTGCCTATAGCAGACTGACACGTGGGCTGCTGTCCGCTGATTGGAGCGTGCCTCCCCTTTCATGTCTGATGATTGGAGGCTGCTCCCTTTGCATGGTGCGGTGAGCCCGGGAACTGACGAGAACGGAGGTGGATCACCCGGTATCTAAGAGGTAGGACCTATTAATTATATGGGTGAACGAGGTAATAGCCAGCTGGTGTTTATCCCAAGGTGTTCTGATTTGAAGGTAAATGATGTATGTTTATAGTGTTACTGTTTGAGCTGCCCTATTGTCATGAGTAAGAGCTGCGGCTCGAAACGCGTAGACGCCAGGACGTGCTCTTGTATTTACTTTTATGTCCAGAATGCTGTGATGGCCTTTTAATTGACTTCAATAAAGGACGGATGTTTTTACCGCTCGTACTCCATGGCTGGCTCTGCATTTTCCTCAGAGGTGAGCGCTCTGGGCATGTTGCCTGCTGTATGAGCTGTGGAGTGTATTCCTGCGGACCTGAATCTGGCAACAATTGGAATGTTTATGACCCTTTACAATCTAACAATGTGTCTGATTTACCCATAAATCTGGTAACAATGGGTGTGGGGGGGTAATGAGGGGATAGTTCATGATGCAATTTAGTTAGTGTCTCCTTGTACTGTACTGTAGGATCCATTTTTATTTTTAAATAAGTTAATTAATTAAACCAGAACAACACCCATTTTTCACAAAAATGCAGATGTCCCCTGCGTATTAATGGCATTAAACGGGAGAACTCTTACCTGTCTACTCAGTTCCCCTTGAAAAAATTGAGGGTTGCGACTGGCCTCTGTAGTCACAGGGTTGCCATCGCCCAGATACCGAGAAGAAGCCTGCGCAACACATAACCATGGGTGCCAATCACAGTGCTCAATTTCTTCTCCAACAAGCTGAATATATGCTAGATATTTCTGGCACAAGAACCAATGTGCACATGCACATTTTCACATGCATGTAAAAATATGTAAGATTTCCCTACTTTTGGCCTTTATAAGGTTCTCTCTGGTGTCCAGGAGTTGGTATAATTGTTTCTGATTCTTCTGCCTCCTTGATTCCTTTGAACCTTGTACCTCATACTGTGTGTGAGACTTCTTCTTCTGGATCTTTCTTTTGAGTTTAACTTTCTGATGAACCTCAGATTTGATTTGGAATCTCTGCTGCCTGCCTCCTGACCTTTGCTTTGGACATTGAACCTGTTGTGCCAACCTTTAAACTCTGTCTGGACATTGACCTTGCTCTATTGCCGTCTTCCCAGTTGGACTTGTTCTGTTTTCAGGCTGTGCCCTATGTGTTGCCATGCCCAGGCCCTTCCAGGAGGATGACCTAGAATGTTCCAACAAGCTAATCTGTCCAATGAAAACTGGGACACCTTGCAGATTCCAGGAAGCCAGCCTCACTACTAGAGTCTGAGAAATGTTTAAGAGAAGGTGTTAGTAAATAGAGTGTAAAAAGAGGTCTTAAAGAAGGAAGGAGATCCTTCAATCTCATTCAGCCTATTTGCTATTATTTTAATGTATCATTTTACATCAAGAGGATTTTGAGGACCTGGATTTTTACCTTTTGGCATAATTCCACCTCTTTAATGGGATCTTTTTTTTGTAGTTATTCATCTTTTTTTTAATTATTCCACCTGAATTAAATCATGTACCCAATGTATTTAATGGTAGGGACATACAAGAGTTCTAATCTCTTATAGTTGGACTTGGACAGGAATATAAAAACAGGTGCCTAGAGCATAACTGGACTTATGCCTAGTATTATGAGTCCCCAAAAATATCACCAGTTCCATTTTTATTTATTAAAGGGTAATTGCAATTCCAATAACATTTTAAATGTTTCCTTTATTGTGTGGCAAAATGATGTCTTCAGTGTGCCAAGCTTATCAGTTATTTTTTATGCTTCTATTAATTTGCTACTCTGTTATAAAAGAAAACTGTTTTCCTTTGCAACAATGTGTTTACCTTAGCTATGTACACCAAAGTGGTGATTTTGAGTACATATCATAGACTTCCTCACTCCAGCATGCTAATCATCTGATTGGCTAAGGCATGGGTTACTGGTTTAACTCATTCTGCTGATATTCAACTTCTTCAGTTTGGAACATTCTTGTGCTCCAGTAGCAAAGGTTAATGGCCAGGTTCTCTGCTGGATAGGTCCCCTGTTATATTAGAAGAATTGTGGGACTTGTAGGCCATGAAAAGCACTTCCATTGTAGCAAAACCCCAGGAATATGAGAATCACGGAACTGATAAGTAAATCACAAGTCTGGGGGCACAATTCTAACACAAATGTTTATTTTACATTACTAAAGACAAAAACAATAAGGCAAAACACCAAAAACATGACAAAAATGAGTTTTCCTTTAAATTTTTACTTAACCTCACTGCTAGTGCAGCAATAGTAACTCAACATCTTATACACCCCATGACCAATTGAAAATACACTAGGGATTTGCCACTACCCCGAATACATTCTTTGAATATCTACTATGTGTATAGGCATCATGTTGCATGTTAATGTATCTAATGTAACTGCACTGTAGATTATACGTACTGACCTGCACCTGCATTATTGTTATGTTATCATACCGAACACTATTACCGCAGGTTCCACTGACGAAGCCACACAAACAGCGAAACGCTTAAAGACAAATTTATGTTGCAAGGTTAAAGGGACATAAACTGACATGTTAAACTTGCACAATGCTATTTTATATTACTCTACATGTATTACCCCTCAGCCCTGGACCAACACACTTACAACAAATAGTGCTCATATGCATCCCTTTGCAGGACAAGTCTGGTTTCTGCACATAAAAATTAATTTACCTTTTTCTATCTCCTGCTGTGGTCAATTTAAAAAACAATATGGTGTCTTCTGGAGCTGCAGGCTGCCTGCAAACAGGAAGTGCAGGTGGTTTCCTGGTAACTGTGCATTGTCAGTTATGTCAGTAACTGTAATAATCCCAGTTATGCTCTAGGCCCCTGCTTCCATAATTTCTTCTTTCTATATATTTATTTTGGTGGGAGCAAACTGAGTACTACTCTAATATATAGAGAGCTTTCACCCTAGTATTTTATATTTTTAAAGAGGGCATCCAGACTCTCTCCCATACCCTAATCCCCCCCCCCCCCCCCCGAGTCAAATAAAGGCAAAATAAATACTGATATTGTTGCTGCAGTCCTCCTCCAATTGCCGCAAAACAACTGCTGACACTTGAGCCACAGCATCAGCCACACCGGGCTTTGCATAAGGACAGGGATTATGAGGCTTAGGGTCATGGGAGAAAACCATAGAGGTGCTCTTAAATGAATTGTTGAAATGTGAAATATTGGCTTGGTATTCTGGTATTTAGCTGTGACTCACAACTTATAGCAAATTAAAATGTTCGGACGCCCAGCAACAATATATTTATTTTTAGCAAAACCATGGCTTTGTACACTGATTGATTTTTGCATGTTCTTCTTAATTGGCACATTTCACATAGTTCCATTATGTATTTAATCCCTCTATTATTTCAAGTTTAATTGCTGTTAATAGCTCTCTTCCTTCATCCTACACAATAAACAATTTTAAATGCATGCTTGGAAAATAGCCACATTTTCTTGATTCAGTTCAATCAATGCAACTTGAATATAATTATTTTAGAATAATTCAGGACATTTATAGTGTATAATGCTAGAAAACATATTTGTGAAGTTTTTTTACAGAATCAAATTGTGAGCCGGAAAACTGAAAGAGAAATGAGTCACCCAAATGGAAAGACTATGACATAGTTCACCAACCCTGTAATTTCAGATTAAAGCCTACATCATTGTAAATTTGCTTGCTTTGTAGCATAAATGTGTAACACTCTAGAATAGTTCATTTTCACATTTTCTCTGTGCATAAACATTTGTTTTAATTGCTTCACGTTGATGGAGATTGGTAAATAACAATTACTTTTTGTTTCACAAAATACATCATTGCTCCTGCTGTGTTAGCAATCTACAGACTACCCAAAGGGATATACTTGCAGAGTAAAAGTGTTTTTCAAATGTATTGCTTAGGGTTATTTTCTCAAAGTCATGGCTCATAAAGTAGTTAAAGCAGACCTAAAATAAAATAAGACATTGGGTCAGCTCAAAAATTTCCATGATTTAGCAATGGTCAATTTAGCTGCCAAACAAGCATATAAAAATAAAGGTATTGGGTAGTCTGGAAATCCCCACAACAGATCTAACAAGGCAACAAATGGTGATTTTTCCACACATTTCCCCATACCCCTGCATATTATACAAAACTCTTAGTTCCAAAACTTTACCACCTTAGGACATTTTCACCATATATGAAACATATCACCTAGCTGTCTACAATTTCTGAAACATAAACGAGATACTGTATATTACGTTATATATTTGCCAACCTACTGGGGACCATATACCAACGAGTAAATACCTTCGAGTTTTATCCTAACAGTGTTGAGAGAACCTTTAGAACTACGAACCGCCCATATTACCCAATCTTCAACTTTAAGCTTTTGCTGTAAATTCGCTTCCCACTTTATCATGTAATCAAGTTTGCCTTCTTCATCTATGAAGTATTTATATAAGGTAGAAATACCACCTTTCCCTCTGGCATGAGTTAAGCATAATTTCTCAAAAATAGTAATATCAACTCAATCCCTTTCTTTAATTATCCTATTATTTAAAATTTGCTCTATTTGTCTATATGTGCATTCTTCCTTTAAAATTTTTCTCTAAAAATTGACATACTCTGCAATCCAATTCTATTCTATTCAGAGAATTTTCTGTGTCTACCATTTTAGATATCCTCTTTTTCTCCCAGGCTAAAAGTCAGGTTGGGGGGCTACCGGTGTATGTTTGTTTTTTTGCTAATAGTATCCCAAAGAATGCACTAGACAATACATGGCATATAGTTGGCTTTTTACCTTAGCTATCCACATGAGAGAATCAATGGAAAACAAATCTCATGCTTTCTGTTCTATCATTACCCAACTGGGCTTTCTCCACTAATAAACATCTGTGTAAGCTGGGCTAACTGAGCAGCAACATAATAACTATATAAATTTGGGACACCAAAGCCCCCCCTTACATTTTGCTATATATACAATTCTCTTATGTATTCTTCTACGTTTGCCTGCCCAAATAGATCTCAACACTTTTGAATTTCTTTAAATTTCTTTAAATCTGACTTCGGGACAGGAAGTTTTCTGAATAAATATAACAGTCTAGGTAGCAAAGGCATTTTAATTGCCCTAAAGCACCTCAGCCAAGAAAGCCTCAGACCAGATCAGGAGTCTATGTCACCTCCCAATTTATGAAATAATGAATTGTAAATGTTTTTTATATAATAAATGAAACTGAGGGGTTAGTTGGATCCCAAGATAATTAATACTATCAGTTTTCCAAATTAGATTAAAGGATTGTTTTAAATTAAAAACCTCTTGGTCCAAGAGTGTTAAATTCAGTGCCTCAGACTTAGTATCACTGAATTTTAAGCTTGAATTTTTGCTACTTTCCCTGAGCGTCTGCAATAAATTAGGAAGTGAAGTGCAGGGTGAGGAAACAAACAAAAGAACATTGCCAGCAAATAATGCACATCTATGTTCCTGGTTTTGGGAGGACACTAATGCTTTATATAAATCTCCTAATCTGACTTTATCAGCCCTCAAGCTCGTAAACTATCAAGCAAGATGGGGTGATACATTTTGTAGGAATGTTTTATAATAAATGTTAGTAAAACCATAAATTCCAGGAGCATTGGAGACCTTTAATTGTTGTATTGTCATCTTGATCTCTTCTTCCTATATAGCCCTTTTAAAATATCCTTATGAACTGATAACTAAGGAAATTGGATATCTTGAAAAAAATAATCTGCTTTAGATTTAACAAATACAGTAAAAGCAGCAGTTTTTTAAACATTATAAAAAAATCTAGGATCCTTACTGGGTAACTAGTATATTCCTCTGAAGACAATCTCAGTTTAGGAAAGGATGTTATTTGCTTTCTGGGGGTTAATCTCCTTGCCAAAAATATTTTGTCTCCTTGGTGATAAAACTTATGTTTATTCCATTCCTCTTATTTTTCAGCCTTGGTAATAAGAATTAGATTTAACTAATCAGGTTAATTTTATGCTAAAGATTCTTGTGTGGACTTGGTTTATAATTTTTCATATGTTTTTTAATAATGCTTCAGAATTTTTTCTTTTCTTTCTGCTTGTCAATTTGATCAGAGCCGCTTTTATATATGCTTTATGGACTGCCTAGTTTAATGAGAGGTATAAGAAGCCTTATTTTGATCACTGAAACTAGCCAATTCTTTTTCCAGCTCAGTAACTATTTCGGGATAACTTAATAAGGATGCATTTAGTCTCCATCTCGAGGATCATGGCTCAAGTCCTACATCATTAAAGTCCACAACCACCGCAGAATGATCAGCCCAAGAGACTTCCTTTATAGAACAAGACAATATATTGGTAGTTAAATATTTAAAAAATTATGGTCAATCCTCAAAAAAGTATGGCGAACCTGAGAGAAAAAGGTGTAGTCTTTAGAGTTAGGGTTCATATCTCACCAAGTATCTGTAACATCCTGAGAGTGTATGAGCTTAGCAAATTTGATACTGGCTTTTGATATGGGATGCTGCGCAGCAAATTTTTATACATTTAAACATATATATATATATATTGTTTTTTTCAGCAGAGTCCATTTGTCAAATGAGTGTATTCTCAATATTTGTGGGTGAAATATGTGCAAAAAATCTTTAAAAAATCTAGTTTTTACAATTTGTAGTGTTTTTTTGGAATAAAAAATTTAATTCTGTGTGTAAGAGCCCCATTTTTCCCGGTTACAACGGTACCACATGTATTGGTAGACACCCTTTCCTGCCCAGGAGACTCCCCTAAACTGAAACAGTGCTTCAGTAGATTTTCAGATAAAACACAACTGCTATGCGCACCTTGTAGTTTTTTAAGAAAAACAACGCTTTACATTTGAAATATCCCACACAAATTATGTATTTTCTGGAAGTACACACCTCAAGCTTTCTAGGCATCCCAGGCTTGTTCGTGTGGACAGAGTTTCCTGGAAGTGATCCCTCAATGAATTCTTTGGTTGCACAGGGTTTCCTTAAAAAAGCAGAATAAAAAATGTTCCTAAAAAAAAAAAAAATAACTATATGCATAAACAAGCTAAATCTGAAAAAGCTTAGTCTCCCAAACAGAACAATATCTAACATGCTTAGGTTCTGTCAAAGTAAGAGTTGCCAAACATCCCAAAGTAAAGCATGCGTGTAAGGGTAATTTTACTTGAAAATGTCAGCTCTGCAAACAATATATTTTCTGAAAGTACACACATTATGCTTTCTAGGCCTGTACCCATCTTGTTGTAGTGGGCTCATCTTTCTGGAAGTAATCCCTCAAAGCATTCTTAGGTTGCACAGGGTTTCCCTAAAAAAAATTGTTAAAAAAGCAGAATTAAAAACACGTTTTTATAAAATATCAATATGCAAACAAAAAAAAAATTAAGCTAAATCTGAAAGCGCAAGGTCCCTTGAACAGAAAAATACACAACATGCATAGCTACTTTTAACCCTTTTAACTGCTTTGTTTTTAACTGTTCAAATGAAAAAAAAAAACCGAGGTGGAGTCCCCCCTACCCAGCATAACCAGCCCAGTGACCAGCTATACAGGGCTTGTAGAACAGGGCGCAAGGGCCAGACTTGGTTGCCCCCGCCCTGCAGGCTACAAACCCACATAGCCGGGCTTTGGAAAGGCAGGTAATGGGGGAGCTGGGGTTAATGGCAAGTGACCCGCTAGCCACAGGTGACTTGCCAGCATCATAAACCTTGTGAACTGGTATAAGGGTCTCATGGACTAAGGGTTAATTTAAAGAAAAACTGGAGAGGGCCCTTTCCTAAAGCCAAAAGAGCCCCGGAGGGGATGGGATGCCCCCCAAGTGAAGAGAAGACCTGGCCAGATCGATTGAGGGGCTAGGGGAATTTTATACTTTTTATAGGTGTTTAACCCTTTAAGTGCCAGCCTACCTGGAGTTTTTGTCACACTCTGTTGCCAGACCATTTTGCACTATTTTGCGCTCCCCATGTTCAAATGTGATTTTTGAGGGGATTTCCAGGGATTTCCCAGGAAAATAATATATTGTTTTTTTTAGCAGAGTCTGGGCTTTAACATGAAATGTCTTGTTTGTCATCTTTTAGGTGTGTTCTCAATATTTTTGGGTGAAATATGTGCAAAAAAATAAAAAAAATCTATTTTGTACAATTTGTAATGTTTTTTTGTAATAAACAAAATGTACGTTTTCAATAAAATCTTATTGCGTGTGAAATCCCAATTTCTCCCGGTTACAGCGTTACCACATATGTATTTGTAGACACCCTTTCCTGCCCAGGAGACTCCCCCAAACTGAAACAGCGCTTTAGGGGATTTTCAGATAAAATACAACTATGCTACGCAATATGCGCACCTTGCAGTTTTTCCAGAAAAACAACCCTTTACATTTGAAATACCCCCAACAAACTATATATTCTCTGGAAGTACACACCTCAAGCTTTCTAGGTGTACCAGGCTTGTTGATGTGGCCATAGTTTTCTGGAAGTAATCCCTCAATGTATTCTTTGGTTGCAAAGAGTTTTCCTAAAAAAAAGGATAAAAAAGCAGAATCAAAGCCACATTTTCCTAAAAAAAACTATATACAAACAAGAAAAAACAAGTTTAATCTGAAAAAGTAACATCCCCTGAACAGAACGATACCCAACATGCATAGGTACTGTCAAGGGAAGAGTTGCCAAACACCCCAAAGTAAAGCATGTGCGTAACGGTAATTTTACTTGAAAATTTCAGCTCTGCAGACAAAGTGCGCACCTTGCGATTTTTCAACCTAAACAACCCTTTACATTTGGAATATCCCCCATAAACCATATATTCCCTGAAAGTACACATGTTAAGCTTTCTAAGCGTACCCAGCTTGTTGTAGTGGTCTCACCTTTCTGGAATTAATGCCTCAAAGAATTCTTTGGTTGCGCAGGGTTTCCCTAAAAAATGTTTAAAAATGCTGAATAAAAAACACCTTTTCCTAAAATATAAATATGCAAACCAGAAAAAACAAGCGAAGTCTGAAAGCACAAGGTCCCCCAAACAGAACAATGCCCATAGCTACCTTTAACCCTTTTAATTGCCAGCCTACTGGAGATTTTGTCACCTTCTGTTGACAGGTAATTTTTCCCCATTTTGCGCCATGTTTTGCGCCATTTTTACTGGAATTTTCAGGTAATTATATATATATTTTTTTGCAGCAGAGTTTAGGCTTTAACATGAAATGTCTTGTTTGTAAATTTTATTTTGTTTTTTACAATATTATTAAGTAAAAAAAATAAATAGCTAAAAATTTTTTTAGAAAATGTACTCCTTTATTTTAAATAAAAAATGTATTTTATTAAAGAAAACCATATTGCATGTGAAAGCCCCATTTCTACCGATTAGAACGGTACCACATATTTATCGGTAGCCCCCGTTTCTGCCCAGGAGACCCCCCAAACTGAAACAAGTACTTTATAACATTTACAAATAAAATACAACTACCATCCACACTACAAAGGGTTAAATCGAGAGAAAAAAATGGGGGGGGTATTTTTTGGGGATTTTTAAGGGTTAAAAACCCTTAAAAATCCCCAAAAAAATTGACATGGGGTCCCCCTTACCCAAAGTAACCAGCCCGGGACCAGCTATGCAGGGCTTGTAGGAACAGGGCGCAGGGGCCAGCTTTTGTGGCCCCTGGCCCTGCAGGCTACAAGACCGCATAGCCCGTGGCCACGGGCTCTTCTGCCCCCCCCTGGGCTTTGGGGAGGCAGGTAATGGGGGTGCCGGGGGTTAATGGCAAGTCACCCGCTAGTCGCAGCCTTGTGAAATGGTATAGGGGTTATGGACCCCTTACCAGTTCACAAGGGGTTAAATGTAAAAAAAAACACAGACACACACAAAGAGAAAATAATATTTTATCAATTTCTTTTTTTTTTTATACTTACCTCCCATCCATCCTGGAGCACTGTGTCCCTCGGCGATCACTGGCTACTGCTCACCTGCTGGAAGCCTTTTATAGCTGTTGGATGACAGAACACAAAGGGTTAATTAAAAAAATGACATAGGGTCCCCCCTCCTCATTTTGGGGGGATTTTTAAGGGTTAAAAACCCTTAAAAATAAAAAAAAATGACATGGGGTCCCCCTTATTCGAAGTAACCAGCCCGGGACCAGCTATGCAGGGCTTGTAGAAACAGGGTGCAGGGGCCAGATTTTGTGGCCCCTGGCCCTGCAGGCTACAAGCCCGTATAGCCTGTGGGCCCGGGCTCTTCTGCCCCCCCCCCCCTGGGCTTTGGGGAGGCAGGTAATGGGGTGCCGGGGGTTAATGGCAAGTCACCTGCAAGTGATAGAGACTGGTCAACGCCGGACACGGCACGCAATTACACATTTATCAAGCAGAATCTGTTTAGCGACTGGGATAGCGCCATGTAGCGTCTGATTCATAATTTTCACAGCCTCAGCGAACAGCGCCAGCTTTCAGCCTTGCACAGCGCCAGGTATGACCTCTCGCTACTGGCGCTCTCCCATACATTTCAATGGACGATTCTTTTCTTCTCTTTAAACTGGGTTTTTTTTTTTCAAAAAAATCACAAATAATTATTTGACCTCTTCTGGCATTGAAATAGCACTTTTTTTCATAATTTTTTCATTTTTTAAATATTTCCTCAAAAATGACATTACAGGTCTGGCATTAAAGTGTTCATGTTACAATGTTGTTACAATGTAATTCCATATGTTTTCGCTTTGTTACTAGTTGATAGATGCTTGAAAACAAACTTTAAACACACCGCCTCCTGCGCTCTGGGCTTCAAACAAGTATTTTTCAGCGCCAGAGATTTGTGAGGCTGTTTTTTTCCTGAATATGGTGTGAGTTGGTCGCTATGAGCAGTCGCTACCATGTGCTCCCATACAGTGCTGTACTGGTCAAATAGCGACTCCTCACAATGTATTCAACATTACTGAACAGCGACTGAGTCGCTATAAAGTAGCGACTCACGGCCGAGCACTGCGACTACTGTCGCTACCTGCCGCTAATGATGAATCAGCCTGTTAGATTTTCACATAGTTGGCACCGTAGGAGAGGCAGCTACAAGAGACTTGCATAGCTGGCGCTATTAGGGTTAATCAAGTATTTCCTTTGTGAAGTTAATGTTAATGAAGTATTTCCTTAAATAGTGAAGTAATGTTAATAAAGTATTTTCTTAAATATATATAACACTAACCATAAACTATAACTTCTTCGCACTTCTCGATTGCGTTAAGAGCAAGTGTTTTGTAAATATGCCATAGGGAAATTCTATCAGAACAAACGCTGCACTTTTGATGCGTTAGAAAGTCTATGACAATGTAAATGCAATACAGGTACACTGCGGTATACATACGCTGCCACAAACCCCTACTGGCCTGCGCTGTTACAACGTTGCACTGAAAAAGGTGTCTGCAAAAGGTGTTGCACAACGCAGACCAGATGTGTGATAAGCGTCTGTACAGAGGCGCTAAGAGCACCCGCTAGTAGACTCTGTAAGCAGCTATGGGACGCTGTATCAGAGCGCCTCAGTAGCTGTAGCAACCTGGCTGGCATTAAAGAATGTGATGTATGTTGGGCGTCCTAACACCAGGACAGCATTGCAGGGAGCAAAAGGTAGCGCCATCCCATTGTGACCGACTCAGCGACTCACACCATATTCAACAAAAAAACAGACTCACAGAGCTCTGGATCTGTTCGCTATGGCATAGAGCGGCAGACGCTGTGTGATTAAGGTCTGTTTTTGAACACATATCCACCAGTACCAAAGGGAAAACACATGAAAATACATTATTGTAACACTGTGACATTAATACTTTAATGCCAGACCTGTAATGACAATTCTGCATAAAAATGACTTTTTATAGGCCAGGAGAGGTGACACAATTGTTTGAGAAAAAAACAATTAAACACAAAAAAACCTGTTTAAACAGATGAAAAGGAACATCCATTGAAATGTATGGGAGAGTGACAGGTAGCGACAGGTAATACCTGGCACTCTGGAAGCCAAAGCACCGGCGCTATGCGCTGAGCTGCCTGTAATGATGAATCGGACGCTGCATGTCACTGTTAGAGTCGCTCACCAGAATCGCCTTCATAAATGTGGTATTGCATACAGCGTCCGGCTTTCACCAGACGCTGCCTGCCACTACGAGGCACTACCTGCCGCTATCCCTTGATGAATAAACCCCTAAGATTTACTATGATTATTTATTATCTTTTCCTCATAATCCTCCTAGTAGGATCAAAGTGTTAAAGGACATCAATCTAGAAGTTGAAACTAAATGTTGAAAAGACAAATAGAAAGCGATAGAATCTTCTTTAACTCAGGTATCCTCTCTGGAACATTTAGGAGATCTCCCAAATTTATTCTTCTTCCATAAAGGAGAAAGAGGTCGAAGATTCCCCCAGGCTATAATAATATTATGCCAAGATCAAAGAGTAAATCTTCTCCCTCATAAAAAGTTGCAAAGGAATAATTCTTTCCTTTCAAAGTAAAGTTCAAACGAAAGCCCATCTGAATTTGATGTTCTTCTGAATCAACTTAGTCAAGAGCAGTTTCATTTCTCTTCTTTTTTGGGATTTTTAATGGTGCAAGATCAGCACAAATTTGGATTGGATTATCTCTTAACATTATATTATTAGGGTGTCCTCTTAATATTACCGCCATAAATTGTTCGTTAATTTGATAATAATGGGGTTTTACTATTATATCTCAGTACTCCGTCTTGTCTAGGTTCTGTGAATGCCCTATGCACTCTATCGAAGAGTAACTGACCTTCATCAGCATGAAGTAAAAAAAGCGCTTTTTTTCTTCTAGACCTATTTTCTTGGTCTTCCATTTTAGATTGAGATTCGTCTATCTGATGTTGCATTGGTCCCATAATCTGTTCATTTGAATAGATTTTAGCTACAGTTTCCTCCACTGTTCTATCTATAGTACCAATTCTATATTCTCAAAATATTTTTTGAAATCAGCAGTCAGTTTATCATGCGCCATTTTAGGCTTTAAGTCCAACAGTAGTGATATATGTTATATAAGGGCCTTATCTTGCTTTCTTATTCTTTGCTATAATGGAGTGGGAGGAATCACCTCATGAGACTGAGGCCCTTATTTATGAAGGAATAGCGACAGGTAGAGGCCGGTAATGACGTGCCCCGCCACGAGAACGCCGGCTCCTCACCACAATCACACATTTATCAAGCCAATCCTGCTTAGCGACTGAGATAGCGGCATATAGCGACTCATACATCATTATTCCAGCCTCAGCCCACAGTGCCAGCGTCCGACCTTGAACAGCGACAGGTATGACCTCTTGCTACCTGGCGCGCTCCAATGCATTTCAATGGAACAATCTTTAAATATTAATAATTAATTGTTATTAATGGTTTTTGTTTTTTTTTTTTAAATGTGAAAAATTCTGTGACCACTTCTGCCATTTTAGATATTTTTTTAAGGGAAAAAAAATTTAAAAAAAATTCTACAGAATTGATATTACAGGTCTGATATTAATGTATTCATATTACTAAATTATTTAAAATTTTTTTTTGGTTTCCAAAAATATGGTGGTTTGGGGGTTAAAAAACTACTTTTAACACATCGCCTCCAGTGCTCTGGAGTTTAAACATGCATTTCACAGCGCTTGAATTTTTTGAGCGTGATTTTTGATGAATATGGTGGAAGCCGGTCGCTCTGACCAGTCGCTATCATGCGCACCCATACATCGCGGAACCTGTCAAATAGCGACTCGTAACCCCGTATTGAACATTTAGCCGCACCGACTGAGTCGCTGTCAACAACCGAACAACGGCCAAGCACAGCGACTACTAGTGGGCGCTGTTAAAATACCGATACAGTCGATCAACTGTCGCTACATGTCGCTATTAATTAATCTGCCTCTGAGTGAAAAGCCAGGTGAACATCTGTCACTAGATGAAGCTCTGGAAACTGCTGACATTGAAGCTTCTGAGTCAGAAGATTTCTTCTCTGGTAAAATATTCCTTAGCTTTTGTTTCTCAGATGGATTGTTGTCTTTGTGAGTACCAATGCTGCGTCTTTCTCTCACAAGCAGGGCCTCCGCCATTACAGTTGTCACCACGAGACCTGTCCCCACATGCTGTCCGCATTGCTGCTTAGGAGGGACAGATAGTGCTTTTTTATTTTAAAGCAACTATCCTTTTCAGGACATTTATTTAGGTAAATTGTTTAAGCAGGGCTAGATATGTGTTAAAGCATGCAACTGTCCTTTTAAGGACATTTAGTGAGGGAAATCTGCCAGTACTCTGATAGCATTTATACCAATAGTTGAAGGCACTTCTGTGTTAGTGCCTATTTATAGTAACTGTTAAAGGTAACTCTGTCCTAATGCCTATTTATAGTAACAGTTCAAGGCACCATTGTTAGAGCCTATTTGCAGTAACAGTTCAAGGCAACTCTGTGTTAGTGCCTTCTATTAATAGCAACAGTTCAAGGCAACTAGCGCCTATTTATAGTAACCATTCAAGGCACCTGTGTTAGTGCTTATTTATAGTAACAGTTCAAGGCACCCTTGTTAGGTGCTATTTATAGTAACAGTTCAAGGCAAATCTGTGTTAGTGCCCATTTGCAGTAACAGTTCAAGGCAAATCTGTGTTAACCAGATTTAGAGACAGATTTTAGGTTGGTCTGCAAGCTAACAGGGTTGAGTGCTGTTGCCCCTTTAGGACTTTTGTACCTCTGTGTTAGTGCCCATTTATAGTAACAGTTCAAGTCACCTCTGTGTTAGTGCTTATTCATAGCAACAGTTCAAGGGAAATCTATGTTAGTGCCTATTTACAGTAACTGTTCAAGGCAAATCTGTGTTAGTGGCTATTTATAGTAACAGTTCAAGGCAACTCTGTCCTAATGCCTATTCATAGTAACAGTCCAAGGCAACTCTGTCCTAGTGTCTATTTAAAGTAACAGTTCAAGACAACTCTGTGTTTATGCCTATTTATAGTAACGTGGACATGCCTCCATTCCTTAAGATGAACAAGGCATGGATCCCATGGCACCTGAATGAGTGGTTAAAGTGTTTGCTATCTCCTACTCTTCCTCTGCCACATCCACCTCCTCCATCTTTTCAGCTTACACCGCCACATCCACCTCCAACACCCCCCCCCCCGAACCTCTGACACCTGTAAAAAAAATGTAAATCATTTATTTAGTTCTTTATTTATGTATATATTTATGTTTATATTTATTTATTGATGTAAATATATATATATATATATATATATATATATATATATTTATATTTAAAGATGTTAAGATTTATTTATTCATGTATTTATTTATGTATATGTGTATATATTTATATATTTATGGATATGTATTTATTTATGAAATGTATTTATTATTTATTTATTTACTCATTTATGTATATATTGATTGATGAATTTCTTATGTAAGTATTTCTTTAATATTTTAGTTTTCTGTTGTAATTTTGAGTACTTTCCCCAGCCCATTTTGTGCAGGGCAATCACCCTGGTGTTCCCCTTGATTTGCAGTTGAAGGTAGGCAAAAACCTTCTTGGTGACAGGGGCTCTTCTATGTGGCTTGCTTAAGTGGACAATCAAGGAACACAATGTGCTTGGTTGTTTTTTGTATTTTAATTTTGTTTTAATCTCTCAACTCAACCAGCTGACCCTTACATAATCCTATTGAAGTGATAAAGGACAGCGTTTATAATATTTAGAGATGTAAAGTATTGCTGATTTAATCGTCTGACCAGAGCCAGATTAAAGGCACTTCTTTTTCTCTCCTCTTCTCACAAACTGGGAGCAGGATGATAATGATGCGTCAAGTGGGTGGAGCCCGCTTACACTGTATTCTCTTCTCAGGCACTGGCTGAAAAGCACACACCAAGTCTGCCTGTGTTTTCTGCTTGTGTGGCCCTGGCATCCCATCCTGTAAGAAAGAGCACAGCTTGCTTGGTGCAGCTGTGCCATCTGCACTAATACTACAGTTCAAGGCAACTCTGTGTTAGTGCCTATTTATAGTAAAAGTTCAAGGTAACGGTGTTAGTGTCCATTTGTAGTAACAGTTCAAGGCAACTCTGTGTTAGTGCCCATTTGCAGTAACAGTTCAAGGCAACTCTGTGTTAGTGCCTTTTTATAGTAAAAGTTCAAGGTAATTGTGTTAGTGCCTATTTGCAGTAACAGTTCAAGGCAACTCTGTGTTAACCAGATTTAGAGACAGATTTTAGGTCTTGCTGATTTAATGGTCTGGCCAGAGCCAGATTAAAGGCACTTCCTTTCCTCTCCTCTTCTCACAAACTGGGAGCAGGATGATAATGATGCATCTAGTGGGTGGAGCCAGCTTACATTGTATTCTCTTCTCAGACACAGGCTGAAAAGCACACACCAAGTCTGCCTGTGTTTTCTGTGCCATCTGCACCAATACTAATCCATCCCTGGTTTTGACCTTTACACACAGATTCATGGCTACTGTAAGCTTCTGCTAAAATAATCAGAGCAATACAGGCACTATTTGGAATACATGTACCAACTGCGTGGTACTTTAGGAGGTGCCTTGGACTAGTAAGCATGTGAAACCAGCCTGGGACTGTGGTTAGGCCTAGACATTTAGTGGTAAAAGGGATTCTATTATCAGGCGGACTGATAGAATAATTTGTCACCAAGACCGCTTCAACCAAATAGTTTGCTGTCTCCCTGGTGCCAGGGTTCAGCATGTGGTGGAAAGGGTGGACAAATTACTGGGAGGGACTGGGGAGGACCCAGCTGTCATGGTCTACTTGAGGATCAATGGCAGAATTAATGGGAGATCGAGGATCCTTAAGAATACATTTAAGGAATTGGGCAACAAGTTGAAGAAAAGGACCTCCAAGGTTGTATTCTCTGGAATACCGCCTGTGCCATGCACTACACATGAACAACAGCGGGAGCTTAAACACATGGTCAAGTCCTGGTGCAGGGCAGAAGGATTTGGGTTCCTAGAGCACTGGGCTGACTTTTCATTGGGGTACAAACTGTATTCTACAGATAGTTTGCACCTGAATGGAAGTGGGGCTGCTGTTCTGGATAATTGGACACTAGAATGGGTGGAGAGGTATTTAAACCAAAGATAGGCTTCTATGAGGAGGTGAGTAGAATCCTGGACAGAGGGGTGGCTGTATATATAGTTTTTCTGGATTTTGCAAAAGCATTTGACAATGTCCCCATAGACACTTATTGGGGAAATTGAGATCTTCAGGATTAGAAAATACAGTTTGTAACTGGATTTAAAACTGTCTGAAGGATTGTGTGCAGAGAGTTGTGGTTAATGATACCTACTCTGAATCGTTACCGGTTGTAAGTGGTGTACAATTTATTCAACTTGTTTATAAATGGCATAGAAGATGGAATCTAAAAGCGTTTTCTCTATTTTGCAGACGACACAAAGATATGTAGCATAGTGCAGTCTATTGAAGATGTTCACAAACTTCAGGCTGACTTGAACACTTTGAGTGTCTGGGCATCCACTTGGCAAATGAAGTTCAATGTGGAGAAATGTAAAATCATGCACTTGGGGTCTAATAACCTGAAGGCCACATATATCCTCGGGGGAGTAAAACTGGGAGAAACTCTTGTTGAGAAGGATCTAGGGGTACTGGTAGATCACAGGCTAAATAACAGCATGCCATGCCAAGCAGCTGCTTCCAAGGCCACCAAGATAATATCATGCATAAAAAGAGGCATGGAATCACAGGATAGGAATGTAATTTTGCCTCTTTACAAGGCATTGGTGCACCCTCACCTGGAATATGCCATCCAGTTCTGGGTACCCATTCATAGAAAGGACGCTCTGACTATGGAAAGGGTGCAGAGGAGAGCCACCAAACTAATAAGAGGAATGAAAGTTCTTAGTTTTGAGGAATGATTACGAGAATTAAATTGAGAATTAAATCTGTTTAGTCTTGAGAGGAGACAATTGAGGGGGGACATGCTTAACTTGTACAAATATATCAATGGCCAATACAAAAAATATGGGGAAACATTATTTTAGGTAAAATCCTCCCTAAAGACAAGGGGGCACTCCCTTCGACTGGAAAAAAAAAGAAATTTAGTCTCCGGAGGCGACAATCATGCTTTACCATAAGAACTATACATTTGTGGAATAGCCTCCCACAGAAGCTTGTTACAGCATCAACCACTGACAGCTTCAAAAAAGGATTAAATGCTTATTTAGAAGAAAATAATATTAACAGTTACTATTTGCTGTTATCAGTAAAAAGAAATAAATAAATCAAATAAAAAATAACTTCCCCTACCCCAACACCTTTGGTTGAACTTGCAGCATCTACTAGCGGATGTTCTAAGCGCCGCTACATGGATGCTTAAATGGCAATACGTGGCGCTAATCTTAAATTAGCCTCAAAGTGTCAATGAGGGCATTGTTTTTACTATGGTGGAAGTGGTTGCATGACAAATGGCGCATTGTTGGAATCTTAATAAATCAGGCTCTTAATGTCACAACTAAATTTGTGAAAAAATGATATTTGCTTTCTTATATTTTTTTTTATCTTTTATATTATAGAAACGTTATTGCACTTCTTACTGACTTTAGGACAATTTATGTCTGTCCTGTATTCTGTCAGACTTGACACTTATTCCAAACGATGTTTAATATTAAAAGATTTTTATTCCACATTTTGTTTTTAGAATTCTTTTCGTGTAACCTGACCTGACTTTATTACTTTACCAAAGATAAATGTTCAGAATAGAAATGTTCTCTCTGGTGAACCAAGTAATAAAGTTTCTCTGGTAAGTCTACTTATCAGAAAAGAACAGAAATACTCTATCAAAGCTAGTGTGCATATATCAAGGAGTTTTACATTTTTTCAATGTTTAAACCTAAATAACCTACTACTTCAAATATGCTTATTAAAATGACTGTAATTATAATTGAGATAATAGAAATAATTAATTTTTTTAAAGATAATAATATAAAGTTTATGTAGACCTTGACAATGTAACTCTGTACCCCTCCAAAACATCGCAAAGCAGGCCCACAAACAATTAGTACCTAATAGGTGAGGTGCCAGTCTGGGCCACATGGTGACAGGCTTGGGGGGTCATCCAGATTGCTGGATCCCTCTGTGCATCAACCCCCACAACTCCCCACACTGCTTACCTTCATCCTTGATCCTCAGCAGAAATGCAGCCCCACTATTGGAACGCTGGAGGTCATGTGAGCAGAGTCTGGTTCTTTTTTCCAGCAGCTGATAAGGTTGTTTCTCTTTATAAGCTGGAAATTAAGGCTGCATTTTTGTGTGTTGTTAAATAAAATAACTATTTTTTGCTACATAGAGAACCTTGAAATGTTTAGAGTTTTATATATACAGGCAGAATGAGGCATCCCAATTACAGGCAGTGTGTGGTACCCCAATTGCAGGCAATGCGTGAGGCATCCCAATTACAGGCAGTGTGTGTGGCATCCTAATTACAGGCAGTGTGTGTGACATCCTAATTACAGGCAGTGTGTGTGGCATCCTAATTACAGGCAGTGTGTGTGACATTCCAATTACAGGCAGTGTGTGTGGCATCCTAATGACAGGCAGTGTGTGTGACATCCCAATTACAGGCAGTGTGAGGCATCCCAATTACATGCAGTGTGTGGAATCCCACATTACAGGCAGTGCGTGACAAAATGGTGAAAAAGAGGGTGACAAAATCTCAAGTAGGCTGGCAGTTAAAAAGTACCTATGTCCCATATACCATGGGCAAAACTTGATTTAAAACTAAAACTAAAAACTTGTAAAATAACATGCAAAATTTGCCCATTATATCCTATGGGAATAGCAAACTATGTGCCACAAAAAGCATGCCTGTTGTGAAAAACTTTGATAAATGCAGTTTGCACGCGTTACAAAAGAACACTACAGATTGCATTTTTTGCACATATTTCACCCCCAAAATATTGAGAATACACTTAAAAAATGACAAACAAGACATTTCATGTTAAACCCAAAACTCTGAAAAAAAAACTATACATAATTTTCCTTGGAAATCCCTTAAAAAAAGTCAACTACATGTGTAGCGCAAAATTGTGAAGAATGGTCTGGCAAAAGAGGGTGACAAAAATGGTTAAATATATTTAATATTATTCGTAATAATATATATATATATATATATATATATATATATATATATATATATATATATTCATATAAACCACAATAATATGAAATAAAAAAATACATTTTAATATTTAAATATTAGGTTTATATAACAATTATGGTATTGTGTGGTAAGTCATACCATACATGTTAGGCATAAATTTCAACAAATCAGTATGGGAAACCTGCAGCTGAACCTTTTGAGCTGCAGAAGTCATACAAGCATGCTTTGTATTGAGAAAGCTGCAAGAGTGCTTTCGATGCTCGTTTAAGGAGGTCTGCTGAATGTAATTTCTCGCTTAAATAGGACAACAAATGTATTTCTGACATGCACTCAGAGATGTGTAAATATCTCGCATGTGTTCCCTGAATCATGCTAAGGAGCGAGAAATCATGCATGTGAGTTGGCTCTCGCACGGGCTTAGTTATTTTCGCACAGCACTGAATAGCCCTATATACAGAGCCTCAGAGGGTTCTTATTTCAATGCTCAATTGTTTTAGCTAGTAAGGATGAAGCGTCTTTGAGGTTATGGTCAATATTGACCTGCAGGAGAACATGTAACTGCTGCTCTTTAAAGGAGCACTATCGCGAAAAAATGGCCCAATGATAAAAATCCATATACATATGCTGGATGGAGGGAGGAGGGATCACTTATACACCCGGTATCGAGAAATATCCATCCAGGCTTGTTTTTTTTTATTTTAATGGAAGGAAGAGGACATCTCGGGTGACAGACTCTGTCACCCCTCATAGACTAAACCTGTAACCCCAAGATTTTATTCCTACCAGGGGAAGAAAACCACAAGTTTGGCAGGAGTTTTATTCAGTTTGGGTGTATGTGACCCCTCCCCTTATTAGCTAAAGTGTTTATATGGATTTTTAATATTACACAATTTCACGATAGTGCTCCTTTAAGCAATTTTAGACAGGTTATGCAAATACACCTTCAGAACTTGTAAGCAAAATGGATTTTGTACATAAAAGCATTGCTAGTATTAAATAGAAATACATTCAAGTGCAATATAAATATATTCGAGTGCCATTGAGTGGCCAGTCAGAAAAATGTACCCCTGGGTAAGACATACCAGTTCATACTGGTTCTTTTTATTTATCCATCTCTAAAGGAAAGATAATCATCCAAAGGTTTGTCTTCCACGGCAGCTCTACCCACCATCTACATCTATTTTTACTAGAATTTGCTGCTACAGGCTGTAAAGATCCACAACCTACAATATATTTTCAGACAGTTTTAATTCTGTACTGTATAATATTCTTCACTCCATTTCTCCAGCTGCTTTACTGATATTGGCACATTGCTAATATGTTATATTCCAAAACGGGGTTGTTTTATATACAGTAACTGTAAAGCAATGCTGTTAATTAACATGCAATGTGTATATACTGTATGTAACTCAATATGCAATTCTCTGATTTTCATATGGATATGCAATTGATTCTATTTCATGTTTAGTCTTGTTCCCGGGGCCAGATGCGGCCCTCCAAGCTCTTTTATGTGACCCCCTGACAGATGCCAGTTGGCAGCAGCTGGGCTGCACCTCTTCTAGCTGGCCTGATTTCTCCTAGGTTCCTGACACTGGCAGCACATCTTTGCGCCTGTGTGTGGTGCTACACTGGTGCGTGGTGTTCCACTATGAAGCACAGTACTACCTACAATCAGGCGCAGTGCTTAAAAATGATAAAACTATTTATCCTTCTGGTGGAAAAGACAGTACTGTCTGCAACTGTTCTGTGTATATGTGCAACTAGATCTCACCACACAAGGGGGTACACCTATCTCACTGCTGCAAGGGGTTTTGTCAGCTATTGCCAGTTGGGTGGGAAAATTACTGTAGAACTGGCCTGGGCCAGTTAGCCTTCTGTTTGTAATGGTAACATTCACAAACACAGGATAGTTGCCCACATGAAACAACACAATGGGGTTGATTCAGTAATAGTTAAAACCTCTTAGTTGTAAAAAACATTTTAGGTAAAAAAGCATGAGAATTTCATACATCTGAATCACCAGCTAGGAAGGCAATGAATGTCACTTATTACTCATGAATTTACTTCTTTGTACACTGTAGTAAAAAGTGCCGTTTCCTTTCTTCGTCTTCCTACAGGCGATTCAGCAACACCTCCCGGTTTCTGACAACACAGCTTCTGGTGTCCTCACATGATGCCACCACCCCTCATGTCAGTCAAAGTGACTCTGTATGCTTCCTCCATTCATTGTAAGGGAAGGGGAATGCCAAGGTAGTACAGGCAAGCCTCCTCAAAATGCAATGGATGGAAGGGGCTGTGCACAGGCACCATGACTAGCACAGAACAGCAGGGGCCTTGGCCGCCAACAGTTGAGCAGTGGAACTGCTGGGAGCTGCAATGGAAAAGAGAATTTAAGTTCCTGTTTGTTGTTTTATTTTGGTTTACGGAGCCTTAAATCATCACCTTTGTGTACACTTCAGGCCACTGCTGCAAGTGACACATCCTCCCCACCCTTTTCTTAGGTGGGTTGCAGCATCTATTGATGGCTGCCCTATTCACAAACACTACTGACCTTTTTGTAGGCCTTATCATTGTAGCTTGCTGCAAAAAAATCAGATTACTTTGGCCAGTAAATGATTATATATGTTTCATATATAGATAAGAAGATTCATATCTTGGATGAGAAGATTAAAAAATAAAGCTCTTTAGTGTGGTATGAAATCTCCCTATCATTGCTTTTTGTAGGTTCTGATTTTTTTCTGGATTTTATGTATTTATTTATCTTAAAAAAAGACTGGTGTGAAAAAAAAACAATTAAAATGTGACTCAGTGGTATAGAGCAGTGGTTCCCAAATGTTTTACTCCAAGTAAACCCTAGCAAAAAGATGTTCCAACACGGTACACCCAAGGAGGAGATCAGTTATAAATGCTACCAAAATAAGAAGGTCTCAGGCCTCATAGCAATTTTAAAGTAAGAATAAAGCTGGTAGATTAATTTACCAGGCCCATCAGCCTGCTCCTGTTGGTGCATTCCTGAACATCTCTGCTTGCCCCCTAAGGTATGCATACAACAGTTGGAGTAACAGTGGCATAGATTATAGAACACAGTTTCTCCATTGACACTCAAATTCAAAGCTGGGCTAGGAACTGGAACTCAACACAAGGCCTTATTGGACAACCTAATAGCACCCAGATGTCTTTCCCTACCAGTGCAATAGTGAATTATGAATCTTGCTTAAGCACACAATCCTTTGCTTGGTTGACAGTTCAAATGAGCAGTTGTTGGGTCAATAGTGGCTTTATAGTATGGCTTATGCCCAACACTAAGCAATATAATAAATATTAATAGTATTGTTTATCATATTTAATAGCTCTGGTGAAATGTTCACATTGCCCCAATTATAAATAGTGTGCCTTAACTAAAGATTCCTACGAGACTTTTATATCAGTTATATTTATATCAGTTGGAGACACTGGGTCTCCTGGCGGTGCAACCTGAACCTTTCAGTAGATTGAGGGGCATCAGCAGTTTGTAATTTGAACTATGACTAATGTGGATCCGAACAAGATGTGATGGCAGCAATTATCTGAATGGTGTGAAATGTGTCTGAAGAGGTGGATCTCGTCTGTCATCTGCTGCACAAATGTCATTGAAGGGTGCAAAATGTATAATCCATCTATGCAGATCGCCCAGTTGTGACAGACAGAGAGGCTTGTTTTGAATAATTGCACAAGTCACTGACGAAACTGTTATTTTTCAGTATCTAACACTGAGATCAGATAAAAGAATGAGAAAGATGATCAAAAGTATATCATTTTCTAAGATTTACCTTGTGATCCTGCTTCTTCTGTAAGAAAAGTTTAATATAATGTACCATACATACTGTAGTATAGTATGTGGCCAATTCAGCACCAGGTGAAAAAGGACCCCGCAATGGATGCAGTAAATTTGCTAAATTATATATAAATATTGTGCCAATTTATTCCATATTACTAGTTGCGAATTGTGTTTAGAATTGGATTATGTTGTTTTTTCACTGGGGTTACAGTTACTTTCAGTCACATATGCTGAGGGTACTATCGATGGATCAAAAACTCAGTCAGTTCAATTGTATGACCAGCGTAATGAAGACACTCTGTTCTTCAGCGTCTATTATGGCAGCTAAAACACATTTTGCCCACAGCATTGGCTACTAGATGGCTCGTGTCCGATAACATTAGTCAGTGTGGCAAACAAATGCAGTTGGGTGGATTAGATCTAAGTTCTCTGCTAATAATAACAAGGACAAAATGGTTTCTACTGGCTGTACGTTTGTGGACCTATTGGTAAATGTCAAAAAGGAGGGAAGCATCCAATCACATTTCACATGGGTAGCCAGTTTAATTAATAAATCTGAGTTAATTGAGGGTAAAGAATCAATCCCTAACCCTCTACAATTCAACACAAGAACTGACCATTAAGCTTAGGGACCAAAGGATTGCTCCCAGACTGGCTTGCCCTATGATTCCCTGAGGCTTAAAGAATATACAGATAATTTTGGAGGTTTTGCATAACATTTTGACTCTAATGCTCATGCAGGCACTCAGGGCTGGATAATAGGCAAGACGCAAGGGGCACGTGTCCCTGGGCCTCCACCATTCGCCCTGCCTCCACCAACTTTGGGGCTATGGTTGGGGTACCAGCACTTTTTTGGTCGGTCCACATGCCCTTGAAGATGTGTATACCTGAGGCTCTTCCCTCCAATGAGTTGTTATCTCGCCTAGGTTTGGAGATCTGACATTTGGAAGTGTACTACTCTGACGTCCATGAGCAACGATACCAGGACTTTGCAGTGCTGCCACTTGATCTGGTCAACCCTCATCTACATGTCCTTGTAGAGGTGTATACCTGAGATTCTGCCCTTTACAACAACAAAGTGGGTCGTTAGTCCCGTAGGTCATGCCGCCCATGATTCACATGCCCTTGTAGGAGTATATGACTGTGGTTCTCCCCTTCCCAAGGACACCTTCAGTGGGTTGTTAACCCCCTAGGTCCAGAGATGCAGCACTCGAAAGTGTACCATCCTGGTGCCCATGAGGAAAAGTACCAGGAGTATATAACCCAGGTTCTCCCCTTTCCAAGGACACATGTCCCCATCTCCTTTTAGAAGTGTAAGCATGAGGTTCTCACCTTTCCAATAACATATCCAGTGTGACTATCTTGGACAAGGTGCATTGATTCCCAGAGTGATTTGGAGTCTCAGTTCTCCGGATCCAAGAAGGCTGGAAACCCACTGGAAAGGACATGTGGTATGTGGTAATTTCCCAAATACTCCTCTACCTGAGTACCTAGCTATCTATCTGCCTACCCACCTACCTGTCTGCTCACCCTCCTAACTGACTTCCTACCTACCTATCTTTTTACCTGTCTAAATGCCTACTTCCCTACCTACCCACTCATCTGTATGCCTGCCTGCTCACCCACCTAACTTCCTAACATAACCTACCTATCTAGGAGATACAGGGAGGTCGTCTTTGTTTTGGTAGGTGGGGTCCACACATATACAGCACATAGAGCACACAGCACAGATGTATATCACTACATTTTAAACAGGAGAGCAGCTTATCCACTCATAGAAGAAATTGGCGTATGTATTGTTTCTTAGTGGCATTGGTTACTGACATGTATATGCATTGGTCTAATAGCGTGCATGGTTTATTGAAGTGAGGGGGTGGGTAACCTGCTTCTACCTACATACAAAGGCCCGACATGTCCCCACTATCACAGATTTTTTTATAGTCATGTTACTTGGCTGGACTTTTCCTTTACATAGGATGTCCACTGTCTTCATAACCCCCTTCCCCCGTGAATGCTGAAAGGGGGGTTACAAAAAAAGCCTTACCTCTCGCATAATTCACCACTGTCATCCAGGCACAGGCAGCAGGAGCAGCAAAGAAAGTGCACAGAGTGTATATTTGCCCACCAATGTAAGGATATGGTTATGAAGACACTGGACTTTAATGGAAAAAAATATGCCCAGGGGCCTCCACCACACTTAATCCATCCCTGGCAAAACAGTGCATCCTAAAATTTAATGGAGATAATGTTTATGGACTATGAGATGACGGTTACTATAATCCTCACAGAAATCTGTCAACATATAACTACAGGCAAAACTTGTTTTGTTCTGCATAAAATAGATAACATCAATATAATTGCTGTCTGCAAAACCTAAATCATCATCATCTGCTGGAATTAGTCACAATGCTCTGCTCTGGGTGACAGAAACTCTAAGAGAAAATATGGTATCTCTTATTCTGTGTGCAACCAACCTTACATTCAATATTTACAAAAACAAATTTCTATTTTTCCTATCGGTAAATCCAAAATAATCTCTAGGAGTTAGCTGTAGGTATAAAAACAAGCATTGCTTAAGGGTCATCTTTATGTGATGAGTGCAAGCTTTTGGATGTCTAAAACCTTTATACTTCAGAAAAATACAATACAAAAATACTTGCAAAGTGCTTCATATACCATCTTCAAGCCGGAAGCTCAGTGTGGGATACCCTACTGTGGGAAACCCCCAGGAAATGCTGGTATCCTTACCTCGTCAGTGATCCCACTGTGTTGATGAGCAGCATAGAAAGGTGAATGAAGTGGGGATCAGCAGGCATCCCCACAGCCGCTTTCCTCTGTGCATGCTCGCACCCGCCATGCAGATCTGGTACAGTGCGCATCAGCTGGAGAGATGCCAGGGTGCCACCACGGTCTATATATACACAATATATATGTGTGTGTGAGTGTTCTATGGGTTTTACACACACACAGAACACACACACAGGAAATATATTAACACTCCCGGCTGCCCTTGCCCGCCGCCGCTGCTGCCGTCTCCATGGCTGCCTGCCACCTCCACTGCCAGCTGGCTACACATAAACACATGGGTTCCACTGGCTCGTGCCGGTGTCCAACGTTCTGGCTGAAGTCCGTGTTCGGGTTTGGGAACTCGAACTTGCAAAGTTTGGTACGAATCCGATCTTTGCAGTTCAGGTTCGCCCATCTCTATTGGTTATTTTTTTTTTGGGGTGCCTGCAGACCAGGACCGCCCCTGACAAGTAGTTGCCAAATAGAGTTAAAAGATAACTACAGTTAAGAGTCCTTGGGTCAAAGGTGCCTTTTTATAATTCATTTTTATGCTATTTGGAAAATGTAATTTTGTTTTGCTTTGCTTTGTTATTCCTTTGATTCCACCTAGTGGCCCAAATTAGGCCACAGCTTACAACTCTCTACTGCAGTGTGGGCAAGGTTTTCCCTTATTAGTTAGGAAGTGTCTATGCATGCCACACACTGTACAGGTAATTTACTATGTTTGCCGTACTTTACTACTATTGGCAGCTGTTAATATTAATAAACTTATTATTTATTACTGCAATAAACTTTGACCACAACAGGACTATAATGAGAGCTTTCATTTTTATTCAGAAGCAGCCACGAGAATGAGCACTAGCCAAAACAGCAAAATAAAACATAAAAAATAGGTTATAAAAATTGGTTTTATTATTGGAGTAAAGGGGAATGTTGGAAAATTGGTTGGATTTTCATTTTCATCTTATATTGTCTTGTAGGTTTTTTTTATTCTCATAAAATTTGGGAAAATGTAAAATATTTTATGAATGTATTTATTTTATTAATTGTATTCATTTATTAATTGGTGTTTACAATTTTCCAAACAGCATAATAATTATGTTGTGTATTAATTTCATCTTCTTATTTAGATGAAAAAAGCCTTAGCAGTAATTCCTTTGAAAGTAAGACAGTTAATTCTCAGCAAAGCAGATTTGTCTTAGCATGGAATCCTTTGGTCTTCCAGTTCCCTGGGGCTAGCAGTATGTTTTCACACTGTCTCAAGTTTTCATTTGTGCCTAGTGATTTTTCTCTACCATTTATTTGAAATGCAAGCATAAAACTTCACAGCTGCTGGCACAGTAGAGATGCACAAGCTGCCTTTCCTTAGCAGTAGTGGAATTTGTTTATTGGTAACAATGCAAAAATGTCAAAAAAAAGTCTTGAAGAATATTATTTTGGAAAATACCAGTAGTGAATGCTTCTTTATAACCTCAGTTAATGCAGACATAAATGTATTTTTATTTTTCTATGTTTTACATTGATATAACATTATATTTCTGCATTTCTTGGAAATAGTATACATATTATGATTCCATGTACATACAGTCCCTTATACCTAGTAGAAGGCCAAGGTAATTTTTAGTATTAAGTAAATAATACACACAGTACAAGTTTAACATGTGTTATACCCAACATTTACATCAGCCAATCAACCTTGTTGTTGTCCTAGCAACCACCATTCTGGGCATGGCTGTGATTGACTTGGTGGTGCAGAACTTCCTGGCCCATTATCCAGAGCTTCGGAGTAGCTCCATGCACTAGGTGGGACTTTTTCCCAGCACTCTCAGAGCACCCTGCATTTAGGAGCAGCGGCTGGAGTGAGGGATAGATATATTGCTGTTAAGAATAATATTGTCTTTTTAAAGTGGACCAAAACCCAGGATTTTGACTAATTTTGACTGATTTTTCCTGGGTCTTGGTCCTTGCACCCCAGCACCCCGATCGAGGGTGCTCGACTGTCTGAAACCCCTATGGTCGCCTGATCTGACTTACCCTTACGCGGTCCTATGGCACTTGCACGGCCTCTGATCGAATCAGCGTGCTCAGATCCACTCCTGCCCCTTCGTCTAAGAGCTTGTCGGGGAGGCTGATTCATCATTAGTGGCAGGTAGCGACAGATGTGCGTCTGTAGCAGGCATTTTCAGAGCGCCCGCTAGCAGTCGCAGTGATCGGCCGTGAGTCGCTACTTTATAGCGACTCAGTCGCTGTTCAGTAATGTTGAATACATTGTGAGGAGTCGCTATTTGACCAGTACAGCGCTGTATGGGAGCTCATGTTAGCGACTGCTCATAGCGACCGACTCACAGCATATTCAGCAAAAAAACAGCCTCACAACTCCCTGGCGCTGAAAAATACTTGTTTGAAGCCCAGAGCGCAGGAGGCGGTGTGTTTAAAGTGTGTTTTCAAGCATCTATCAACTAGTAACAAAGCGAAAACATATGGAATTACATTGTAACAACATTGTAACATGAACACTTTAATGCCAGACCTGTAATGTCATTTCTTAGGAAATATATAAAAATTATTTAATTTTAATAAAATTAATTAATATTAAAAAATTATGAAAAAAACTGCTATTTCAATACCAGAAGAGGTCAAATAATTATTTGTGACTTAAAAAAAAAAAAAAAAAAAACATTTTAAAGAGAAGAAAAGGATCGTCCATTGAAATGTATGGGAGAGCGACAGGTAGCAAGAGGTCATACCTGGCGCTGTGCAAGGCTGAACACTGGCGCTGTTCGCTGAGGCTGTGAAAATGATGAATCAGACGCTACATGGCGCTATCCCAGTCGCTAAACAGATTCTGCCTGATCAATGTGTAATTGCATGCCATGTCCGGCGTTCACCAGTCGCTACCTGTCATTAACCAGCCACTACCTGACCCTATCCCTTCTTAAATAAGGCCATTTAAGTGTCATTACTGTTTAATAACAAGTATTAGTGGAGTATCCATTTGCTTAGGCCACTTTGGTGTCTTTGCTCTTTAAAAACAAGTATTAGTGGAGAATCCACTTGTTCAGGCCACTTAAATGTCACTGCTCTTTAATAACAAGCATTAGTGGAGAATCCACTTGCTCAGGCCTCTTAAAAGTCACTGCTCTTTAATAACAAGAATTAGTGTTGTACCCACTTGTTCAGGCCACTTAGGGCTCACTGTTCTTTAATAACATGTAATAGTGGAATATCAACTTGATCAGGCCACTTAAGGGTCATTTTTTAAATTGTCCATTTCAGACCACTGTAACTGCAGATGCACCACCACCATTACCAAGCCTGTCCACACCATCCCAAGGAAGTATTCAGCTTTCCATTCCTCAGAATTTGGAGCCCTGGCTCTGAATTCGAGCATTTCCAAATTGCTGGCCTTTGAAAATCCTCCCTGGTGGGGATGGACCATTTTAAAAATCTGATGGAGGTGGCTGTCCCACAATACACTATTCTTAGCTGACACTACTTTTCTCACCAGGCCATCCTTGCCCTGCACCAACAGGTTGTGGAGAAGATAAGGTGTGCACTGGGCAATGCCGTTAGTTCCAGTGTCCACATCACCTTGACACATGGACCGTAAGCATGAGCAGGAACATTACATCTCCCACTGCCCAATGGGTCAATGTAGTGGTGGTGGGACTGAGACGGGAGACACTTTGGTGCATATCCTTCCACTATTCAGGATTGCTGGAAATCAGTAGGTGCCTCCTGTTGCCTCCTACTCAGCTTCCTCCGCTGCTTCCTCCTCATGCAGTCAGCGCAGACCATTCACCACGAATTTGAGCACAGCCTTGGGGAAATGGCAGCATGCAGTGCTAAAACTCATTTGTCTGGGTGAAAAACTCCACATCGCTGAACTGAGGACTGGCATCCAGGAGCAGGCAAATGAGTGTCTGCTGCGGTTGCTCCTGAAGCCTGGCAAGGTGGTGCGCGACAATGGGCATAACCTTAGAGCAACCTTGGGCTGAGCCGGGTTGGTGCACATCCCTTGCCTGGTGCATGTGCTCAACTTGGTGGTGCAGAGCTTCCTGGCCCATTCTCCAGAGCTTCGGAGGTGCTCCATGCACACGTGTGCACGCACTTTTGTTGTTCCCACGCTGCTGCTGCTCACCTGACTACACTGCAGAGGAACTTTGGACTTCCTATCCACTGCCTCATATGTGACTTGCCAACCAGGTGGAATTCAACTTTGTATATGCTGGAAAGGGTGTGTGAGCAGCAGCAGGCAATACTGGAGTTCCAGCCCCAAAATGCCCGGGTGAGTCAAAGTGCAGACTAACAGCACTTCACCACTAATGAGCAGGTCTCCATGAGAGACATTTGTGCCATTCTGCAGTGCTTCCAGTATGCCACCAATATGGTGAGCGATGATGAAGTCTTCCTCAGTGCTACCATCCGCATCCTCTGCCTGCTCAACAACCCTTCAGGCCTTGACAGAGGATCTGATGGTGGTACAGGAGGAAGCAGAGGAGGAAGAGGAAGGGACATTTTCCCAGGTGCCAGGGCAGTGTATAATTTGCTTGCAGGGTGGGTTGCAGGGACAACAGCCAGGTATTCCACTGTCCAGCCAGTGGACAGTTTTGGAGGACTGGATTCAGTGGGGGACGAGGTCCTTCTCTCACAGCAGAGTGGCACCCAACACAGCTCACAGGCAGCACTGGAGCATGGTTGGAGGGAGAAGCAAGGAGACACCTGACACTAAGGACAGCTTCTCCATGACACGGGCAGCCTGAGCCACTACATAGTGCAGTTTCCCGCATAGTCACCAGTGCCAATTGCTGGGTGACCACCCTGATGCCCCCCCCGCTTTAATGATAACATCACCTACTGGATTCCAGAACTGGAGCGTGAATTAAATATTATAGAGTAAAAACGCCACTTTTAAGGCTCAGTGGCAGCACGAGGCCGAGGAGGAGCAAGGTGCCAATGCAGCAGGTGCACCAGTAGCAACTCAGAGGGGAGAGTGAGCATGGCTACAAGGTGGAAAACTGTAGTTAATTGTCCCCCACATCCATCAACATGTACGGCCCGTAGTACCAGGAGGCAAACTTTAAATCGCATGGTGTATGACGATCAACGCGTCTCCTGGTACTAAGCGATAGCTCCTCCTCATTCAATTCTGGGTTACTAAATTGGACACATGCAAGATCTCAACCTCTATGCCTTGGAGGTGCTAGCCATCACTGACAGGAGGATCCGCCTATCCACAGCCAACGTGGACATGCTTACATTCCTTAAGATGAGGTTTGCTACCTCTTCCACCTACACCGCCACATCCACTACCTCTTCCTCTTACACCTCCACATTCACCTCCACCACTTCCTCATCCCACCCCACCCCCCTCCAGACCTCTGACACCTGTAAAAAATTGAAAATTTTAAATTATTTATTTATGTATGTGTGTGTATATATATATATATATATATATTTTTTTTTTTTTTTTTTTTCAGTTATTTATATACTGAGTTATGCATTTTTTTATGTATTTATTTTTTGTGGGGGTTTCTGTTTTTGTTTTGAGTACCTGCACTTTGGCGGCAAGGTCAGCCGAATCTGAACCTCTATGGGTCCGCCATTCCCTATTTGTGACATTGACGCTTTACACATTTACACAGTTCACATATTTTTTTAGGAGAATTTGAAACCTGCCAATAATTGTTATACCTTGTCATTGCCTCTTCCTATTGTTAAAACTTCCAAAAGCAGAATATAAACTACACAGTAATAGAAAGCTTTAAGAAAAGCAGAGATAACTTGTCCTGCACATATATGCTATCACATACCAGAGGTAAAAACTAAGAAAAGGGGGTAATGTTATCATTTGGCACCATTTAGCGTAAATATTTGTTTAAGACCTGTGCAAAAGTAAGCAGCAAGTAGAAAGCCCTGTAGAGACTAGTTTTTTTGCTTATGTACAGTGCAGCGCTGTTGTATAAGCTACACCAGTTATAAGAGATGCTGAAGCCTGAGCTACCATAGAACACAATGACAGGAAAAGTACTTAAGTGATTTATAATGAAAACTGTTTGTAAAGAAACACAAACTGGAAATAGTTTATGTAACATGTCAAAAATGCAAACGTATGACATAAATGTTGCCAACTTGTATTCTTTCACAAATTGCCAAATAACACTTTTTCCTCCAATTTATCACATTTTCAACACTACACTTTTCTCAGACAACTTTAATAATATTACAGCAATTAGCGCCTATAAGATCCAACGTGTTAAAAATGAGCATACAGAGTAGTGCTCATTGGCGCTGGTAAATTCAGAATAAGGACCAATGGGTACACAATCAGGCACTGACGCAGACTGGCCGAGAGAGATTAACTGGGAGCCCTATTTAAGAAGCGTCAGTGCCACACAGTGCCACTTTTTTTTTGCCTCAGCGGCACTCAGCAGCCAATTTAAAAATTAAAAAAATGGCAGCGCCAATGCGGCCGCAAGCTATCGTCTGATTTAACACTAGGGCCAAAAAGGCTGCCACACTGGGCACTCTGGCTGAAGCAGCGCCAGATGAAACCCGGCAGTGTAGGTCAAGATCCCATAGAGCATAGTGGGCAGAACTGGATGGAAGTGTTTAATGTATATAAATAATATTACACACATTTATTTGTATAGAACTGGCATTGTGACTTAATAATTGAAACGCAGGTCCGAGATGTCACCAAATCAATATTTTGGGGGGTCATTAAAAATTATTTTACAGGCTTCTTTTGCTTAACAATGTGTAATTTGGACACCAACAACTAAAACGCATCCTAGAAGCACTGTAAAATTTGTCCCCCAGCCATGATTTCTTGTAACTGTAATGAATAAATGCTGACCAGCACCAGAAAATGGTGGTCCAAAGTGGCACTCACTGGTGCTGGGATAATTGGCAGCCGGGTCCAACAGGCACTGACATAGGCCTGCCAATACCTAGTGCAACAATTAAAGTTAATTAGTTAGCATTCTGCGCAGTGACTGCTAGCACCAATGTAGTCCACAGTGCTAGATAAGACCAAAATGCCGGTGCTCTGTAACTGGAGATATAGCCACAAAAAAAATGTTAAAAGTCACACATCATAAATGAGGCCCTTAGTGCATTAATGCAAGCTAAATATTTAAGAACATGTGTTTTGAGTAGACACACCAAGGTAGACAAAAAAAATTACTCAAAATGGCACATAATGATGCACTTGCTTGCAGGGACAACAGCCAGGTATTCCACTGTCCAGCCAGTGGACAGTTTTGGAGGATTGGATTCAGTGGGGGACGAGGTCCTTCTCTCACAGCAGAGTGGCACCCAACACAGCTCACAGGCAGCACTGGAGCATGGTTGGAGGGAGAAGCAAGAGAAGGAGACATACAGAGTGTGCAGCAGAAGCTCACTGCTGTGTCTTACCTCTGCCCGTGACCCTCTTCTGTTGGAGGCAGCGGTGACGACAGCAGCATTTGAATATTGCTCCAGCCGGGGCTAGGAGTGTCCTAACTCATGGGAGCCGGTGGCCATCTTTTTTGTAGCCCCGTCTGGGGCCAAATTCAAATGCTGCTGCTGCCACCATCTCTCCGCCACCACTGACAGAAGAGGATCGCACAGGTGGGGTGATGGGCTACTCAGCAGCCCAACAACCAGCTTTTCTGTGTTCGTGTCGGAGGTCGAACTCGAACACGGACTTCTGGATGAAGCGTGTATTTTGACTTAGGAACCCGAACTTGGGGTTCCTGTTCGCTCATCTCTACTCATGTCAAGTCCCAGTTTAGGCAAGCCACCTCTCTTGCTCACTGAAAATGTAAAATAAGAGATTAACATAAGTTCTTTAGTTAGTACTGCCACCCTTCTTTATCTTAGGTTGCTAATAATATTCATATACAACAACAAGAAAAACACCTCGACTGGCAGTGAGAGTAGGGACCTATTGAGATTGCAGTATTTGGTTACATAGATACAAAATAAAACTAACAATTCTTAATAGAAGTTTTATTGACCACACACATTTTTATCTGCACATCTCTTGGCACTGATCATAACAATGTATATCTTTGGCATAGATAGTTAAAAGAAAGTAAATGACCTTTATCCTTTCTTACTGCTCCTATTTGAGATAAGAAGGATTGGTAATATTATTTATATTCAGATCTTTATGTCTTTTTCAAACTTTCTCAAGGGATCACCTATTTTATCACCTAAGGGTCGATTCAGCACCATCTGAGAGAACTGTTTTGGGAGCGAAAACCGCCCCCCCCCCCTTTTTCTTTTGAAAAAGTGATCCCCTATACCAGTTCACCATGGTCAGGAGCCAGCATGGCACCCGCCTGGCTCGGCAGATGTCATGCCGGTAAATTGACACATTACCCGAACCCCATTTGGGGCATCAGGGTTGGCTGAATAGTCCAGTGTCCATTGGTGTGGCCATGGGGTTCTTCCAGGGATGCCTTGGGAAGAGCACTGAGCTCATACCAAAGTGCATATCGGCTTGAAAATTACAGGGACAGGGGCACTCAATAGTGCGGCCTCTGAGCCCTGGTTACAAGCCCTTATGGTGCTTGGGCTGGTAGTCTTTGGGGGGGGGGGGGGAATTAAAAAAAACAGAATAAACAGCAAAGAAAAAAAAAATGAAGCTGGCTGCTGCTTTTCCTGCTTTAATGATTCCCGCTTAAGTGCTATTCATTAAAACAAGGAAAATATAAAAAATTAAACAAGCAGGCAGTTTCAATGTTAAATGGGGTGCCTTTAAAAGTCACATTTTGTAAAACACTTAAAAAGTCACACTATTCTTCATCGCTACATTTCTTTCATAACAAGCTATCTTCTTTTTTCTCTTCATCATGAGACACTGATGTAAGTAGACTTACGGCTGATAAGAAAGATGTTCTGGCCATAATCTCTCCATTCTACAATAATATTTTATTCATTTTTCTTTTGTCATGCAGATCTATATCTGTGGGATCAATAAATCTTCTTTTAGGAATATTTTTATGTTTATGTGGTATCTAGGTAACCCAGTACTGCATCTCAATAGGCTGACACTTTCGCCACCAACTCATGGTGGTTTTCTTTGCTGTGTCAACTATGGGGTTTATTCATGGTCTAGAGCCAGGTAGTGCTTCGTAGTGGCAGGCAGCGTCTGGTGAACGTCGGGCCCTGTACACAAAACCACATTTATGAAGGCGATTCTAGTGAGCGACTCTAACAGTGTCATGTAGCGTCCAATGTATCATTACAGGCAGAGTACCAAAATAAGAAGATTTCGTTTTTGGACCTAACACTGGAGAGCCCAAAAGTTGGGTGACAAATATCAACTAGTGCCTATCATAAACCTATATCAGGTAATTCTACATTACATGCCACCAGCAACATACAGTGGAGAGTGTCCCATATGGGGAGTTCTTACGTGCGATTAGAAACTGTAATGAAAAAATCTCCCTGGATAAAGAGCTGGATTGCATACAACATAGGCTACAAAACAGGGGTTACAAAAAGGTGAATTTACAAAAAGCAAGAGAGAAGGCGCTATTAAGAAACAGGCAAGACATTCTTTTTCCCAAAAGTCCCCCAAAAGATAAAAGGATGAAGGGGGGTCCTATTACCATGGTTATGAAATTTAGTCAACAATTTAAGGATATTAAAAGGATTGTTTTGTCTAATCTTCCCATTTTGGGCACTGATCCAGATTTGCTACCAACTATTAAACAAGGAGTCAGAGTGGTGGCCTGTAAGGCACCAACTCTAGGTACCAAGTTGTCTCCGTCTATGTTGAGGCCTTGTAGAGAGAACTCTGATACCTGGTTGTCACAAAAAGGATGCTATCCCTGCGGGCTTTCTAGGTGCACCTGCTGTAAATTTATTCAGAAAACCAACAAATTTGAGTCCACAGTTACGGGCAAGAAATTTTTGATATCCCAGTTCATGAACTGCAATTCGAAACACGTAATTTATCTGGCTACATGCACCATTTGTGGATTACAATATGTGGGTTGCACCACACGCATGTTAAAACTGCGTTTTATGGAACACGTTTATCAAACGAAAGCACCAGTTCCCAAGTCTAACATGGCGAGACATGTTTGCCAGATACATGCAGGGAATTCTGACTGTTTTAAAGTCACAATTATAGAGAAAATTAGTTTGAATGCCAGGGGTGGCAATATTCAAAAATTGTTATTGAAAGCGGAAGCAAAATGGATAATCAAGCTATGTACACGCTCTCCTCAGGGGCTCAATGACAAATTAGACATATCGTTATTTACGGACTGTTAGTTTCCGGACATCTGTTGCCTGAATATAAGATATAGAGACTATAGAACATCCCACCACTTTTGCACATTTTGGTTTTATGAAGTATTAATGTTTTAAACATTTTAAAGTTATTGGACCTTCATTTACCCATTGTAGACAACAATGTCCCCCTAGTGGCTGTCATAGCATACTTTAGATCCTAATAATTGGGATAGTTGCAATAAGCATTAACACTTTAGGTATCTAACATGCAGCGACACTTTAATTAATGTATATGGCACCAGCACTTTGATCATATAACCAGCATTGACACCTTAATTATGAGCTAAGCATCTTCACTTTAATTTATATAGGGGCACCAGCACTTTGAGTACAAAATAATTCCTCATATATACAAGGTCACTTATTAGCTTTGGGTGGACTCCGTAATCGAGATGGGACCCAGACAGGGTTTTTTTTGCCCATTTTTATGTATAATACTATAGGAGGACCCGGGGTAAGTTTTAAGATACCACTTGCTCGTGCCTTAGATAAATCCTCATATTTTAGTCTTTATTGTTGTCAATGCTTGGTTCTCTAAATCAGTTCTCTAAAGTGTACGCTGCAGCATAATTAGCGTACGCTGATATTTTTAACAGTGTACGCAAGTCTATTAGATTCGCTAAGTCGGCATATAGAAGTAGCGTACGCCGGAGCATTGAATAGCGCACGTTACTACAATGGCGTACATAGACTGTGCGCTATTGGCCGGGGCCTAACCAATAGAATGGCGTCCTTCGGGAGGCTCCTCGGAAGGGGTAGGAGAGGATAGGCTGAGGACTCCACCAATGGGTGAGAGCAACGGGGTGACGTCACAAAGCCGCTCTGGCCTGCCACCCCGCACAGCGTGAGGTTCAAGGCGAATCAGGTGAGTTCCTTTAGCTTTTTCCTCTCCTTAATATTTTGTGTTTTGTTGTGGGTAATTTGTATGACATAGGGCTATATGTAGCCCGAAACGCGTAACGAGGTCTTGGTGGAGGGAAGGGGCTGCTATGCTGTAAGATGTATGCTAACACATGGATATAATTCAATACACGTATGGAGTTACGCTATTTTAAATTGACTTTAGTAAAAACTATGTTTTAAGCTCCTGTGAGCTGGACATTATATTTTAATTAATTTGGAAATACTTCAAGAAGTTTCAAGGTCCGGGCTGTGAAGGACACAAGGGGTGAGCTGGTTATATTGCAACTGTTTTGGTATCATTACAGGTGGCTCAGCGTATAGCGCCAGAGCTCTAGCTTCCAGAGCGCCAGGTATTACCTGTAGCTACCTGTCGCTCTCCCATACATTTCAATGGACGTTATTTTCTTCTGTTTAAACAGGGTTTTTTGTTTTTTATTTTTTTTTCTCTCAAATCATTGTGTGACCTTTCCTAGCCTAGAAAAAGTCATTTTTGAAATCTTTTATGATTTTTTTATACTTTTATGCAGAATTGTCATTACAGGTCTGATGTTAATGTCACAATGTTACAACGATGTCATTCCATGTGTTTTCGCTTTGTTACTGGTGGATATGTGTTCAAAAACAGACTTTAATCACACAGCGTCTGCCGCTCTATGCTATAGCGACCAGATCCAGAGTACCGACGCTCTGTGAGTCTGTTTTTTTGTTGAATAGTGTGAGTCACTGAGGGTTGGTCGCACTGAGCTGGCGCTACCTTTCTCTCCCTGCAGCGCTGTACTGTTGTTAGAGCGCCCCACATACATCTCATTCATCAATGTGGGCCGGGTTACTATAGCGACTGAGACGCTCTGCTACAGCGCCCTATATCCACACACGAGCGCCTACTAGCAGTTGTTCTAAGCACCGCTATACAGACGCTCATCTGCCGCCGATACCTGGCGTTAGTAACGAAACAGCCTCTATGATCCCCTGCAACACTGAGGTAAGGCTACCAAGCATACAGTGATTTGTTTTTGTTGTAGGGCTGGGTGGCTAGCAGGCAACAAGTGTTTTTTTTTTTATTATTGTAAATGCAATATCAAAGGGAGGGGGATGGGAGGGGGTTACCGTAATTATAATTTGAGGTTAGGTCCCCTTTAAAGTCTGTGGTCAAGCTTTCATGTTCTGGTCGCTTTTTAGATATTAATATAACACATTTTAAAAAAATCAATAGCTCCTGAACTGCATTTGCTGCCTGTTGTATTACATGCTAATTACACATTTGAATAATAGCAGCTTCACATGACATCAGGAGCCTCAAAGTACAGCAGAAACAAAAATTCATGAATTATTTCAGCCTATTCTGTATTATTTCATTTCCCACAAGCTCAAAAAAGGGGCGTTTATTTTCTATATATTACACTTTTTATGTGCAATGTGATATTCTCAGTTTGCACAAACAGAGCAAAAATGAATTTATATCCAGCCGAGTTCAGCAGAGAAATGGAGGCATGACTGTGACTTTCAAACTGATGAAAACGAGGATTTATCTAATCCCGCACACTGGCTGTTCCTTTATAGCTACCTACTGCTCAGATAGCTTCATTTTTTCTAAGGCTAGAAAGGTCATACATTCAAAATTGACAGAATCATTGGATTAACTTCCTTTCTTGTCATATTTTTTGCAATGCAGATGAATTAAAATTTGTCCCTACCCCAAAATGTAATGTAATCAATGATAAATAACAATAATGGATGCTAACAAACAGATGATAAGGACAAACTGCCAAGAAAATATAATCTTTTTAATATATATTCTCCCAGTGACATGGGAGAAGGCTTGGTAGGTAAGGCTTGCCTGTTTGCTGAGGATACAAAGGTGAGCAATAGGGTGGATAAATGTTAGGAAATATTATTTTACTGAGAGTATTAGATGGTTGGACCAAGCTTCCAAATGACATTAACTGTAAACATGCCTGGGATAAGCTTACCTTTGTCCTAAGAGCAAACAATGGACTGGGCTCCCCAGCATATTATACATTCCACCTCTATAAACATGCAATATGTACATGATGTTATTAGAGAAAAAAATCTTATAGAGTAGAGGAATAAGGATGATGGAGACCCCCTGATTTCAAGGGCCCTGATGCTACCTCTGCACCGCATTTAGTTACTACCCTGTATTGATATTCTGCCAATAGTGGCGAGAACAGTCTGCAACAGATCTGTGTTCGGAGTTTAGGAAACAATGATGAATTACAGTGGACCAGAACTTTTGGACACAAGATACGTTTAACCCCCCACCCCAAATCAGGGCCATACTTCAGAAAACTTCAATGGTGTGTCTGTCAGGGCACACCATTAAATGTTCTGGGCCAAAATCTCTCCATTCTACCATAATATTTTATTCATTTTCCTTTTGTCATGCAGATCTATATCTGTGGAATCAATAAATCTTCTTTTAGGAATATTTTGATGTTTATGTGGTATCTAGGTAACCCAGTACTGCATCTCAATAGGCTGCTACTTTCACCACCAGCTCTTGGTGGTTTTCTTTGTTGTGTCAACTATGATCCCCTGCAGCACTGAGGTAAGGTTACCAAGTTTACAGTGCTTGGTTTTTGTTGTAGGGCTGGGTGGCTGGCAGGCAACAAGGGTTTTTTTTTTATTATTGTAACTGCAAAATCAAAGGGAGGGGGATGGGAGGGGAGTAGATGAGAAAGAGAGAGAAACTGAGCGAGTTAAAGAGGGCTAGAATTTGACGTTAGGTGCCCAAATACAGTGGACCAGAACTTTTGGACACAAGATATGTTCAACCCCCCACCCCAAATCAGGTGCATACTTCCGAAGACTTCAATGGTGTGTCTGTCAGGAATTCCACACTATCATCATCATCATCATCATCATCATCACCCTTTAAGGACAATGAACAATTTGAAATGTTAATTTTTGAAGCAAAATTGTTAGAAATTGGGGAGAAACCAACAGACCCAGTGTCTGCTGAAGGCGGAGGGTTTAGACACATGTTGTGTCCCAGAGTTCTGGTCCACTTTAACTGATTTACTGTTTAACTCTTTGCTGTTACAGTAAAATGTTTAACTGTGCTTTTACCTACAGACACACCATTGACATCTGCTTAATGTGTCTGGGAGGGGGGGGGGGGTGAGGATGCATTCATCTGTTTCATTGTTTTTTGACTATATTTATTTGAAAGAAAAAAAAAAGACACATCTATACATTTGTGTGTACTGTTAATATGTTCTACTGGGCCACAGCAGGTAAATAAGAGTTGGAAGACTGTATTATATCCTGCAGAAGCTCCATTTATATTGACCTGCCTTTCATTGTATATTGCTTACATTTTCACTTGCATTTAGTGATTACTATTACAATGTTTATCAAGCGTACTCTCTTTTCACATTGTAATAAAACTGTATTTACTATATTTATATTGTAATAAAACTAATTCACTGAAATGAATCATAACTAATTTATTTGTACTTACCTTTTTGTTTGGAAAACTGAGCAGTAATAGGCATTTTCATGTTACAACAAAAAGTCTTTACTGCAAATTCAGTTATGCTGCCAGACTCATGCTGGCTTCTATCTAACGTCCCAGTGACCATGGGGTGACTGGCCACAGGCGGGTGAAGCGGGCGGAGCTTCATAACATAAGACAAGCAGATACATCACCAGCAACATGGTGTTATCCCGCTGGGACCAGGCTGACTGGGAGGGACGAGGCTCAATCTATAACCGGCAGTAACCGACCCGCTGTATGCTGGACACATTGAACCCTCCACCTTACCATCTATCTACAACCAGTCATGTACCTATCCCTCCCTATTTTTAAAACATATGATAATACCCAATGCAGATATCTGGGGATTTTAAGGGTTGTCTAAACACCACCCATATTACATGTCATTATAGTACTTGTGTATATGCATTGCAAGCGCAGAGTTCCTGACATCCTGATATAACAGTATCCTTTAATCTATATACTTTTTCAACTGCTGAGATACTGTAGCTAAGTGTATCAAATTTTAAACAATTGTATCATGACATTGTTTTTACCAGGAAATTTACCAGGAAAGTCACTGACCCCCCCCCCCCCAATATAACAGAGGGGCCCACAAAGTGCAACGTGCTGACCTAATCTACCATTAAAAGTTCATATACACCAGAAAAAAAACTTGAGGGAATAACCATGACCAAAAAATTAAAATGAGTATATAATAGATTATAAATCAGAAAAGGCAATAACTCCCTTTAAAACCGCGCAAAATATATTAAACATACATCAAAAAATATACAATTCTAAATAAAGTCCCTCTTCAAGCTATAGACCGATGTCACCATTTAGGATGAAGCAGGACATTGAAGCAGGAAGCCCGGTCAGTGGTAGGCTAGAGGTGGAAAAGATCAAGGACACACTAAAATACAATACCAACAACATCCACATGATGTGTACCAATGCTCGCAGCTTGGGCAACAAGCTCTGTGAACTAATGGCTATCATATCCAGAGATGAATTGGATCTTGTTCAAAGATCACAATGACTGGGAGATAGCCATACCTGGTTACACATTGTACAGAAAAGACAGATTGGATAGAAAGGGCGGTGGAGTAGCCATTTATGTCAAGACTACCCTTCAATCAACAATAATTCAGCATACACATAATGAACTAGAAACTCTCTGGGTTACCATGCAGACTAAGGAGGGAGCTGTGGTCAGAATTGGTGTGATATATAGGCCCCCTGGACAATCTGAGGATCTAGATAACCTGTTAATAGATGAAATCAGTGGAATGGCAGAGAAGGGGGACATTGTAATTACAGGTGACTTCAACATGCCTGATGTGGACTGGAATATCCCAAGTGCATCGACATGCAAGAGCAGGACTATATTAGAGGCACTTAATGGAGTGTCTCTAAAACAACTTGTGACATTGCCAACTAGAGGAGATAACATTCTGGACTTAGTTCTGACCAATGGGGATCTGGTGTCCGAGGTCAGGGTTGAAGAAAATCTGGGTTCCAGTGGCCATCAATGCTTATGGTTCAGAATAACAACAGACATTGTGCAATCACACACCAGAACCAAAGTGCTAGACTTTAGGAAGACAAACTTCATGGAAATGGCGGAGTATGTAGAAAGAAAATTAGGTGAGTGGAACAGAGTAGCAGAAGTAAATGCCCAGTGGTCACTATTAAAAATGGCCATCTTAAAGGCAACTAAGCAATATGTGAAACAAACTAGCAAGAATAAAAGGAAAAAGAAACCATTATGGTTTACTAGGGAAGTCAGCACTATCATAAAAGATAAGAAGTCTGCCTATAAGAAGTATAAAGTAAGTGGAAGTGTAGCTGACAGAGAGGCGTATAAAATTAAACAGAGGGAAGCAAAACTAATTATAAGGACTGCTAAAGGGCAAAAGTAGGAAGAAATGGCCAAATCTATGAAGAGGGGAGATAAAACCTTTTTCCGATATATTGGTGACAGAAAGAAGAAAAACAATGCAGTCTCAAAAATTAGAAATAGGGAAAATAAATATATTGACGGAGATAAGGCTGTGGCTGACCGTCTGAATAGCTACTTTTGTTCGGTATTTTCAGATAGTAGCAGGCATTGCCATAGCACAGCATCCCGCTGGGAGGGCACAGCTCCGGAGTTTCTGGAGGCTGATGTCCCATCCGAGCTGGCAAATCTAAAGGTAAGTAAGGTGATGGGTCCAGATGGAATCCACCCCAGAGTTCTAAGGGAACTTAGGTTTGTGATTGCAGCCCCTCTGACTGATTTACTTAACCATTCTCTTTCAACTGGTGGGGTTCCAGATGATTGGAGAATGGCCAATGTCGTACCAATCCATAAAAAGGGGAGTAGAGAAGAAGCCAGTAATTACAGGCCAGTTAGTTTAACATCTATGGTGGTCAAATTAATGGAAACACTCTTAAAAAAACAGATAATTTCCCATCTAAAAATGAATGACCTATTGGACCCAAAACAGCACGGCTTTACTGAGGGCAGATCATGTCAGACCAATCTTATTGATTTCTTTGACAATGTCACTAAAGTGTTAGATGAAGGTGGTGCTGTGGATATCGCCTATCTGGATTTTAGCAAAGCCTTTGACACTGTACCACATAAGGAGCTCATAGATAAGTTATTGAAGGTAGGACTCAATCCCTGGATAGTTCAGTGGATTTCCAGTTGGCTGAGGGATCGGTATCAGAGCGTTGTTGTAAATGGTGTGCAATCTGAACAAAGGCGAGTTACAAGTGGTGTGCTGCAAGGCTCTGTCCTGGGCCCCATTCTTTTTAATATATTTGTAAGTGACATAGGAGAAGGCTTGGTAGGAAAAGTTTGTCTGTTTGCTGATGATACAAAGGTTAGTAATAGGGTGGATATTCCTGGAGGTGTCTGCAACATGGAAAATGATTTAGCTTTACTGGATAGATGGTCAAAACTGTGGAAACTAGAGTTTGATGTCTCTAAATGTAAAATCATGCACTTGGGTAGAAGGAATCCCTGCTCTGAGTACCGTATGGGCAGCACTGTGTTAGCCAAGACCTCGGAGGAGAGAGATTTAGGGGTACTGATTACTGATAGCTGCAAGATGAGTGGACAGTGTAGCCAGGCAGTGGGAAAAGCAAGCAGGATGCTCGGCTGCATAGCTCGAGGCATCACCAGTAGGAAGAGGGAGGTTGTGATGCTGCTGTATAGAGCCCTGGTGAGGCCACATCTAGAATACTGTGTGCAGTTCTGGAGACCTTACCTGCAAAAAGACATTATTCAAATAGAACGTGTCCAAAGGCGGGCAACGAAAATGGTGGAAGAGCTTAAACTTAAAACTTATCAGGAGACACTTAAAGAACTTAATTTGTATAGTCTGGAGGAAAGACGGGAGAGGGAGGACATGATTGAGACCTTTAAATATGTGAAAGGATTAAATAAGGTTCAGGAGGGAAGTGTTTTTAAGAAGAAGCTTAATGATAGAACAAGGGGGCACAACCTGAAGCTAGTCGGGGGGAAGATCAGGAGCAATGTTATATTATTTTACAGAAAGAGTAGTAGATGCTTGGAACAAACTTCCAGCAGAGGTAGTCACTGAATTTAAACATGCCTGGGATAAGCACACATCTATCCTAAGATAAAGAGTACATATAGTATACACATAAGGGCAGACTAGATGGACCGTATGGTCTCCTTCTGCCATCAACCTTCTATGTTTCTATGTCACATCTGGTCCTCTTCATACAGAAATCAGCAGACATATATGTCACACAAAAACTTCATGTAAGCATATGTATACGCTCAGCGAGATAACTTTTTCAATTTGCTCATTAGCATAAAGCTTTTTCTTAACACCCGAAGTGATTATTATCCAGAAGATCTTCAATTAACTTTTGTGCAAACAAATCCCTCCACCTATAGATTCAATCACTTACCAGCTCCACAATAGATAAATCGCGATGATCAATTTAGCTCCGCTTTAATGGCTCCATCAGCTCTATTAATAGCTATATCCACTTTGGCCTCTCAGTATTATTCTCATCAGCCAGACTTATATCTAAATAGCCAAAACTCAGGCAATACTTAAAATCATCCTCAATTTATTAAAATGACATGAAAAAGAAAGGGAATAAAAACGGCACATAGCGTAATACTGTTGACACAAATTCATAAACTATCCTGCAGTCTCCAAGAAAATGCTCACCAGAACGCAGAATACAACTTGCATAAAATGAATTAGAAGGTAGGGCAGAGAGAGCTCTTACGTCTCCCCTCGCAATCGCGTCTTTCCCTCGGCAGCGGGTCCCAACGCTGCTTCAGTATTTTAGACGATCTCGTGATCCTGCGTAGCTCCGCCCGACGTGTTTCGTCGTCATCCACCTACTTATTAATTGCTAGGGGAGACGTAAGAGCTCGCTTTGCCCTACTTTCTAATTCATTTTATGCAAGTTGTATTCTGTGTTCTGGTGAGCATTTTCTTGGAGACCGCAGGATAGTTTATGAATTTGTGTTTATGAATTTGAGTCTCCCTTCATCCTCCCTCTGTGGCAGTTGGGAATCTGGATGAATGACAAACACACCGATATTAGAGACTGTTGTTCTTTCATTAAGATAATATTATGTTAGGCTTCTAGGTATCAATCTACTCACCTTCCCCAGCAACCTCTTCCTCCTCGCCCCCTTCCTCACTCATCCCTTGGGATGTTCCAGCGACGTCTGAATCTAAAACAATAGAGCACATGAGTATCTGTATTTAATGCATGTCTTACCACATATCTAACTTTATTTCCCTTACCGGAGTCCGGTTGAGGCTCTGTTCTGCTCGACTCCCTGCCGTCAGATTGCCCCCTCCCCTGCATGCTGAGGTCCAGCGGCTCCTCATACTCACTGGCAGAGGAGGGGGTGGCCGTTGACCCTGGCGGTGGGCCACCTACACCTTCACCTGTTTCGCCCAACACTGGGCTGCGTGTCCTGGTCCGGGTGGGGCGGAACCGCAAATTCCATTCATGGGCTGAAATACAAACACAATCATTAAACCACGCCCAGGCGAGGCCAGGGTTATAGGTGCATTTACATTTTCAACACTTACATGGGAAATGTTTTGCGAAGTACCGCCTCACCTGGGGCTTATGTCTTTTTTTTTTAAATCAGACCAGTGTTGGGCGATCTGGTTGAAGGTATAGGTGGTTTGGGATCTTCGTTCAATCGCGTCCACCACCTCCAGGGCCAACGTCCGCTTGTCATAATCTGACGGCAGGAAGTCGTAGCGATTCCTCAGCATCATCTGTCAAAAATAGATACAAGGACCCACCATTAATACACAAAATACATTAACAAGTTTCTTGGCCTAACTAAAGTCACTTTATTAACCTCTTGCTGCCTCACATTGCTCTAGTTCTGCTATCTGCATGTAGGCTAGTTTGTAGCTGCGGACATGTGTTAAACTAAGGTGGGCTTGTATTTCACGTCACAAACTAAGTTGTTTCAGACTATTCTTGCGTTTTTTTTATTAGAAGGAATGTGTGCGCGCACATAAACGCACGCTCGCACGCTCGCATACTCACATCCATGATGATGTCGTCCTGCTCCCGGGTAAAGATGGCGGCCGACATCTTTTCTTGTTTTGCAAGGTATAGCTCTGACGTTCCCCCGCGGTGACGTGCGTGCGTGCGCGCACGCACGCACCCGCTGTTGACCGCGCCCACACGGGAAACATATTTAAAGCACAAGGCACTCAGCTCTGTGTTGGATACCATATCATTATGGGCAGACCTAAAGGGAGCAAAAAGAGCCAACCAAGGGCCGAGGCACATAGCAGCCGTACACATGCCTCATCCTCCCAAAGACAGAAGAGCAGGCACCAGACACAGGCAGAACATGCCCCAACTAAAACGCAGGATACTCCACACACACAGGCACATTCAAAAAAACGCAGGACCAAGGAGACATTCACCCATTCACCACCACCTGCCAAAAAAGCACGAACACACAAGGGTGCAAAGTCGAGTAAGACCCTGCAGCATCATCAGCCTCAACACACAAAACATACCCACAAAACAAAACACATCAGCAAGGGAAAGCGTATTGCCAAACCCACCACTCCACCAAGGTCACCCACCCCTCCACCTCAACCCTCTGGTTCTCCCAATTCCAGTACCTCACATTCCACATGCAGCTCCACATCTGATAGCTCAACAGGAACCCAGACATTAAGCCATAGCAGCACACACACCACATCACCCTCCCCCATAAGCCCCAGAACCACACACGACTCACCAGATAGCCAACCATCAATTTCCACAGTTGCAGGGGACACCACACACCCATGTGGCCGACAACTACGCCGTGGCTCCTTAACTGCACGTTTTTGCGATGCTCAAAGCATAGCTGTGGCAAATGCAGTTTGTGAGCATTATGATGCCCTATTTGGCAGGACCTCCAAATCCAACACTAAGCAGGCTAAGCTGGAGATCTGGACGAATATTTGCCGCCAAGTAAATAGTGTGGGATCTGTCAGGCAAGATATTCAACAAATCAAAAGGAAATTTGGGGACCTGAAATACTACAGTAAAAAAAAAATGGACATGCGCCGTCAGCAGAGGTAAAGGGCAAATTAAATGCATTTTTAGTTGCATGGTTAAAAGGATGTAACACTTATTAGGTGTGATTTAATCTTCCCCAGCCAACAGACAGGGGGTGTAGCAGAGGTAAAGGGCAAATTAAATGCATTTGTAGTCGCATGGTTAAAAGGATGTAACACTTATTAGGTGTGATTTAATCTTCCCCAGCCAACAGACAGGGGGTGGCTTACCCACTAAAATAATCCTTACTCCCGCAGAGGAACATGTATATACATACATACACCCGGCCAGCATCCAGGGCCTGGCAGAGGCTCAAGACACAGACCGGAATGTAAGGTCCCAAGGTGAGTCTGATTTTGCCATGACCTATTACAAAAAGTTCAAGAAGGCAGTGTTATGCTACACAACACACTGTACTTGGCCATTTAGCTAATCTTCCTATCTACATTCTAAGGACCAAGTCAACAGGACACACCAGGCCCACAAACCCCTGCGTTAGCACCGAGGCCAAGGGCACACCAGGCTTCTACACCACAAACCCAAATTGTGGATTGCGATGAGGTAAGTCAATGGTCCTTGGTGTGTACTTTTAACATTGATATTTGAGAGCTTTTGTGGACAGAAATAAACTAAAAGGATGCTATATTTCTTTACAGACCACAGGAAGCCCACCCATCATTGACCATATACGAGATTTGGAGGAGGACACCCCACATATGTCTCTAACCACTACTGCACCAGTGGCAGCAACGCAGTCAACCCCGGCACAGCCACCACATCCACAACCACCTTCGGAACCAGAACCAACCACCCGTCCCACTGCTCCAACCCAGTCTAGACGCCATATTTCCCAAAGAAGGCAACTTCAAATTTTGGAGGAAACATGGAGGCAGGAAAATATAGCCTTTGCTGCGACAACACAGCAATTCAATGAGACTGTGTGCACCCAACTCACAAACCTCAATGCCCAATTAGAGGTATTAAACAGAAATATCTCTGCCCTAACCAGCCATATGGGTGAGATTAATCAAAGCCTGGCCCACATTGCAGCCAATTTGCAGGCACAACATCATTCCTCGTCACCATGCAACCCAACATACCACTAATTTGTGGGGAATACATTTTCTGACCCCACGTGTAATTTTTCTTTTGGGCCCAAAAAAGCAAATGACAAAACAAAATTTGTTTGAAAAATAAAAAAAAACAAACCCCCCCCCAAAAATGTGGTCTCTGAAAAAACACTAAACACTAGTTGTGCACGTATGGTTTGCGCGGTGCCACTTTGGGTGCAAGAAAAAGGAGGGGTCGGGAGGGCTGAAACTAAAGGTGGTGGAGTAGCCCACAAGCCATGATTAGGTTTAGGACCGTTGCAGGCGTCTATTGTAGTGCCCCCCCAGTCTCATCAAGACAACGGAACCTCATCTTCAAGAGAACAAAGCCTCGCTCCAACACAGAGCGAGTCCTCCTGGGGGCAGTATTGTAGCGCTCCTCTGCCTGTGAAGATCGGTGCAGGATGGGGGTCTTCATCCAGGGGACCAAAGGATAGGCAGAGTCTCCTGCCCTAAAACCAAAAAAAAAAAAATTAAAAAAAAGTTGTGCGTTGCAACAATAGAAAAGAGGGACAAATAGGTGAGCGGGGTAGGGTGGGAGGAAAGGACATTTCTAATGAGACTACATGCACATTCAACCTGTACTCTCATTAAAAAAGTCTGGGGAATACTACTTACATAAGAGGGCAAGAACATGACGCAATAGGGTACAATCACTTAACCCATTTAATTTGTAGATCAATAATTGGTCTCCAAATATACTACGAAAATATTTACCAAATAGTGGGTTAAGGTAAAAAACACAGGGTGCGTAACCAATACAAGTTTCAAACACATACCCAGTAGCCAGCCACCAAAAAGATCGGCTGATTTGAATCGCTCAGGTAGGCAGGAATTCCTAGGCAGGGAAAGCCAGAAAAACGACTCCCAAAAACCAAATCAGGGCCAGCCAGTGCCTGCACATTTATGCTATGTCCCATCTTCAAATGCCTGCACACAGGCAATAAAAAATAAATTAGGTAGACCCTGTAAAAAGGACCCCCCAAAAAAACCCATAAAAAATATCAAATACTCATGCCATCGATGTCCAAAGGCGTGCGGTGCAGCCTGGTTTCTGCCATACTCAGCAGGACAAGACCGCGGAGCTGGTGCCGCTGATGTGCTCCAGCAGGGGACTGCATATTATTGCCCGAGTGCAAATACGGCTGCTCTGACTTGCCGTAAGTGAAGGCTCGGCGGCCCCGTTTTATTAGGGTGATTTCAATCGGAAATCAAGGCTCTGCATCACTGAAAAAAACGGGCCAATGAACGAGGCGTCCGTTTTCCCGGGAAACAGCCTCGTGCGAGCCGACAATCAGAAAGGCGGCTGAGCGCACACCTGAGCGCATAAGCGCACACTAAAATCACTGTAGCACCCTTTCCTGACCTGATCAAAGCCCAAAACCAACAGAAAAACGCACGGGGGAGCTGAACGGGGAGGCTCTGCATCAAGCCAATGGTGTCGCAAAAATCCTTGTTTTCTGGGGGGGGGGGTCAGTGATTTAGGTATGTATATGTAATCATATTAATCTGGTTTGCACAGTCAGTAATTTGTGGGAGTTAGCACATTGCACTTTATAGGAGGGATTAAGAAGAGGGATTAAGAAGAGGGATTACTTAAGGGGACATGACAATTGCTGATTTCTGATTTTCTAGTATCCAGGCACTAATAGAGTTGCACAAGTGCCCAACAATATTTCATGGTGTTTTGCTTAGATTGTACGTTTTTTAGATGGTTTTAATTGTGTTTGTAAGCTCTATGTGAAAGATCACATTAAGCAAGTTTAAGCAGTGGTGCGGCAGTCCCATTTGTGTTACTCTCCCCATGTGGTGGGTTATTGTGTGTAGTTGCTTCACGGGACCGCTGCACACTTTTTGGTTTACATTGGTTTTTAATCCTGGTTGATGTAGCGGTACCCTTGTGTTCCCAATGTCATTCCATGTGTTTTCGCTTTGTTACTGGTGTATATGTATTCAAACACAGACTTTAATCACACAGCGTCTGGCGCTCTGTGCTACAGTGCCCAGCTTTAGAGTGCCAATGCTATGTGTATGTAGTGTTTGTTAAATATGGTGTGGAGCGCCAAGTGCCTGATGCACTGAGCTGGCGCTACCTCTCGCTCGCTGCAGCGCTATACTGTTGTTACAGCGCCCAACACATATCATATTCATCAATGCAGGCCAGGTTACTAGAGCGACCAATACCCGCTTACAGTGTCTACTAGTGGTCGCCCTAAGCACCGCTCCACTGACGCTCATCTGGCAATACCTGGCATTAGTAGTGAATCAGTCTCCACGTGAACGGGTACACATTGATTTTAAGTTCATTCAAGTTGAAAACCCAATACACATAATAAAAAAGATAAAACACATAATAACTAATTATATAGGAGTGTTTCATTTTTATTTTGATACACCCAAACCATCATACTAACTTAATTCGTATTGTGGGGATTACCAGTGAAGGCGTTTCTTTTGATTTTAGCATACAGTATGTGGAAGGTTCAACTATTGGTCATTCTCATGGAACTGCTTACAATATGAAAACAAAATATCACTCAAAAAAATCCTCTAAAAACTACCTCTGCTGGAAATTCGTTTTAAGCATTTACTACTCTTTCACTTAAATACTATTTCCAGAGGTTGCCCCCAGATTTTCCCTAGCTTTGAGTTGCGTCCCTTGATATATCAGTCATTTTCTTAAAAATATTTCCTTCAGAACTTATTTTAGATCCTTTCATATAGTTAAAGGTCTCAGCCATGTATCTTTTTCCCTTCTTTCCTCTAGGTTGTACAAATTCTTCAGTCTCTACTGATGAATTTTAACTTTAAAGCGGACCAAAACCCATTGAACTTGTGAAATCTATTTTACCAAAGCCTCTTCTTAGGGTGCAAAACTAGAAATGGATGGATCGCTTATCAAATCACCCTAGAACACTGTTTTTTTTGCTCTTCCTCTCTGTAAGATTGCAAGTGATTAGTCATTGCATAAGTATGGCAATGACATCATTGTTACACACAGCAGTGGAAATGAATGGAGGAGGCGGAGCTTTACAGTTAATACAGGCGCCATTATCTGGGATTAGAATGAAACAAAAGCAGTAAAATTAGGCAGAAGTTACTTATCATGGGGTAGTAATTCAGGGGATGCTAGGTAAAATGTGAGTTTTGGTCCACTTTAAGTCTTTCCACCAGTTTTGATGCCTTCCTTTGGACCAGTTCTATTTGAATGTCTTTTTTTTAGCCTCACACTCCTGGTAATGCCTTGCACTATGCAACTGACTTTCTAATTATTTGGTACTATCAAATATCTACTGTTTAAACTCTTATACTGTTTTTACATTCACAGGTGATTCCAGTTCAAACTGGACTTACAGCCTCGCACTGTTGAAAGAAAATCCCCAAACTCCCTTGCTCCATCTGCATGCATGATACTGAGGCCCTTATTTAACAAGGGATAGCGACAGGTAGCGCCTGGTGAGCGACCGGTAATGACGGGCCCCGCCATGAGAACGCCGGCTCCCCACCACAATCACACATTTATCAAGCCGATCCTGCTTAGCGACTGAGATAGCGCCAGATAGCCACTCATTCATCATTATTCCAGCCTCAGCCCACAGCGCCAGCGTCCGACCTTGAACAGCGACAGGTATGACCTCTCGCTACCTGGCGCTCTCCAATGCATTTCAATGGAACAATCTTTAAATATTCATAATTAATTCATATTAATGTTTTTTTTTTTTTTTTTTTTTTTAAATGTGAAAAATTCTGTGACCACTTCTGCCATGTTATATATTTTTTTAAGGTAAAAAAAAAAAAAAAACTTTGTGCAGAATTGATATTACAGGTCTGATATTAATGTATTAATATTACAAAATGTTATTAAAAACTTGTTTTTTTTGGTTTCCAAAAATATGGTGGTTTGGGGGTTAAAAAACTACTTTTAACCCATCGCCGCCAGTGCTCTGGGGTGTAAACATGAATTTCACAGCGCGAGAATTTTTGGAGCGTGATTTGTTAATGAATATGGTGGGAGCCGGTCGCTATGGCCAGTCGTTATCATGCGCTCCCATACAGCGCGGAACCTATCAAATAGCGACTCCTCACCCAATATTCAACATTACTGCACACCGACTGAGTCGCTGTCAACAACCGAACAACGGCCAAGCACAGCGACTACTAGCGGGCGCTCTGAAAATACTGCTACAGTCGCTCAACTGTCGCTACCTGCCGCTATTAATGAATCGGCCTCTGAGTCATTGTCAGCACTTACTCATCACGCAAAGCTGAAACGCCACCTCACCAATTTCCTCCTGGTAGCTGGCCAATTTTCCAGCATCTCACCCATGCCGCTTGTTGGATTCAATTGACACCCCACAATGCACAGCGGCAGGAAACCCAGCAGCACTTCTTCTTTGCAGGCAGCCTGCTTGTAAAATTGACCACAGCAGGAGTTACAATAAGGAAAAATAATTTTTATGTGCAGCAATCTGAATTACCCCAAAGAGCCCTGATTCTTGTACGGCTATTGGTTTGGTTTAGGTGTTTCTCTATGTAGAACAGAAGCTTTTATTTCCAAAGCAGGAATTTCCCAAATGTGATAGTTAAGCATCTACATCTTCATGCACCACTGATCAGCACCTATAAAGTATACGTTAGTCATTTTTTGCATTTCAGCCATTATTTTATAGAACATAAAAATCAATGACTCCCCGTAAGCAGCTTTAAAATTGCAACCTATTGCTTGTAGATTGCAAACAAACAACTAATATTGGATATAATTTATGAAGTACAGCACTAATATATTTTTCAGAGAAATTATGTTTGTATACCTTGCATTTCATTTTATCACATTCTAAATACTTACCGTAGTAGTAGGTGGGAATTGATTTGCTGAGATTCCCTTTAGCAACAATAGCAAAGTTTTTTTATTTCTGTAGTTACCTGACAATCATTATACATGGAAGTTATTTTTCATGCCTGTTTGGAGATAAACTCTGGGGGTTATTCAAGAAGGGATAGCTCCTGGTAGTGCCTCGTAGCGGCAGGTAGTGCCTCGTAGCAGCAGGTAGCGTCTGGTGAACGCTGGGCGCTGTATGCAAAACCACATTTATGAAAGCGAATCTGGTGAGCGACTCTAACAGCGCCATGTAGCGTCGCATGTATTAATCCAGGCGGCTCAGCATATAGCGCCGGCGCTCTAGCTTCCAGAGCACCAGGTATTTTTCGTGCCTTTCACTCATTGTTGCTCTCCCATACATTTCAATGGCCGTTCATTTGCTTGTGTTTAAACAGTGCGTTTGACATTTTACATTTTTTTTGTTTAGCTCAAATCATTGTGTGACCTTTTAGAAACTTTTTCGACTTTTTATATTTTTATGCAAAATTGTCATTACAGGTCTGGCGTTTTTGTGACAGAGTTTTTGTCACAGTGTTAAAACAATGTCATTCCATGTGTTCTCGCTTTGTTACTGGTGGATATGTGTTCAAAAACAGACTTTAATCACACAGCGTCTGGCGCTCTATGCTAAAGCGATCAGATTTAGAGCGCCGACGCTGTATGTCCTTTTTTGATAAGTATGGTGTGAAGCGCCGAGAGTCGGTTGCACTGAGTGCCCAACATACATCACATTCATCAATGCAGGCCAGGTTACTACAGCGACTGAGGTGCTATGGCCCTTATTCATCAAGCGATAGCGCCAGGTAGTGTCTGACGAGCACCAGGTAGCGGCAGCTAACGGCGACTACCGACTCAAGTACGCCCGGCGGCGGTCACAATGACGCATTTATCAAGCAAAATGAGGCTAGCGCCGGCGAGAGCGACGGCTAGCGCGGCATTCATCATGAAGCCGCCTGGACCGAACAGAGCCGCTGCAAATTCCTTCACAGCGCCAGGTATGAGCTGTCGCTCCCTGGCGATGTCCAATGCATTTCAATGGAGCAATCTATAATTCATCATAATTAATTGGTATTATTTTTTTTTTTTTTTTTTTTTTAATGTCAAAAAATCGGAGAACACTTCTGCAATGTTAGGATTTATTTTTAAGTCAAAAAAAAAAAAAAAAAATATGTGCAGAATTGATCTAACAGGTCTGAGATTAATGTATTCATATTACAAAATGATTCTAAAAACATGTATAATGTTACATTCAAAAAATATGGTTGTTTAGGGGTTAAAAACTAGTTAATACACATCGCCGCCAGCGCTCTGGGGTTTAAACAAGGAATGGACAGCGACAGCACATTCGGAGCGTGATTTGTTGATGAATATGAAGCTAGCCGTTCGCTCTGGCCATTCGTTGTCAGGCGCTCACATACAACGCTGGACCTGTGAAACAGCGACCCCCCAGCCCGTATTCAACATTACCGCACACCGACTGAGTCGCTGTCATCAAGCTAATGCCGGCCAAGCACAGCGAATACTGGCTGGAGCTGAAAAAATCACGCTACAGTCGCTCATCTGTCGCTACCTGGCGCTATTAATGAATCGGCCTCTATGTTACAGCGCCCAATACCCGCTTACAGCATCTATTAGCGGTCACTCTAAGCGCTGCTATAAGGATGCTCATTTGCCGATACCTGGCGCTAGTAATGAATCAGCATCCACGTATCTTTGACACTTTTTAGCCAGGGCTCAACTCACAGATGCTAATTCGCCTTCCTGGAGAGATTAGGTCTGGTGCATGTTTATGGCTAGAAAGCCTTAATGCTACAGGGAAAAATAAAGGGTGACATTTGCTAAGAACAGAGCATTTTAAAGGGGGGGGGAGCCGGGCATCAGCAATAAAAAACAAAAATAAAAAAATATATATTTGCCCTCTTTCTCACAGCTGGGTATCCCAAATCGAGATGACCCAGGGGTAGTTAATTGTCCAGTCCCTGAAATTACCTGATTAGTTCTCTTTAATGTAGAATGACACTTTCCATTATGGGATGGGATAGGGTGCCCCCATTCTCTCTCTCCCTTTACCTCACACAAAGGAAGATAAGTCACTTGTTTCACAGTCACTGGTGGTCTGAGCTGGTTTGATGTCATGCATTGTGGGGAGAGTTTGACATGTTTTTCCTAGACCTTGTTTTACCTAAGTCATCCTACCTGTTAAAGACCCTCTCCAGGCACAAGTCACAGTCTCTTCCCCACAGATCCAGTAAGTAGGACAAAGTTAAAAAATTAGCCATTTCAAAACATCTCGAAATCTCTGTTAAACCACTTTTTATGTGATCTGGAGAAATGAAATTGAAAAGAGAGCAAACTTTGGAGCTATGCTACAGCTTCTCCCTGACACTGCATAAAATGTGAATACCGTGCCACAGCGCACAAAGGCTTGGGTTGGGTGAGTTTGGTATTTTCTAAAATCTGTGCATTACCCAAAAAATATTCTCCTAGATGAGAAGAATGCATCTTAGACATCTTTCCTAAAAGAATAAAACTTTCCAAGCGGGTGGAGGTGGGCTGGAACTTCATATTAATGTCTATGGAGCTGTAATGTGCACGTTTAGAGGTTTAGTGGATTTAGATGTGTTTAGTATGGGCTTTATATACCAAGATTGTTGGCAGGGAATAGCGTGAATCAATGCTTGAATCAATATGATACATTTGATACTGATATTCATATTTTACGCAGATAAAGTATGCATGTTGTTCACTTACAATGCATACTTTACAATAAGCCATGGAGGGTACAGTAATATAGCAAAAACTTAGAGGAACACCTTAGCACAAACATCAGCTGCAAACAACTTTGTCCTATTTAGGACCTAACTTTATGTTTTAGGACCTAATGCTACAGTATGTTTTTACTATATTACTAATAACTATGTGGTTGATTGTATAGTATGCTTTGTAATGCGAACAACATGCATATACTGTATGAGTAAAATATCAGCATCAGGAAAAGGCTACATATGTATTTATTGATGTAAGGTAAACAAGAGGTTGTAGGAGCTCTCTACCAAGTGAGTTTTAAAATTGAAAGGTGTACCTGTTGTAAGATATATACTTATACTAGTATGGAGGCAGCTGATTGTTGTACTTCAAAGGGCTTTTTCAGTCAAAATATAAAAAATAGAGAGAGGCAGCATATCTCCGCTGCGGTGTTGTAGCTGGCTGGGGTCGGGGCAGAAGGGAAAACATGACCTTGAATCCCCCACCCCCCTGCCTGCCTCCCTGCACACGTCAAATATCAGAGCTCTCAGATTCTTGAAGTGTAGCCTCACCCTCGTCTTAGTCCTGCCCCTCCCCTGTGTAGCCCACCCCTCTCCCCAGTGTGTGGCCCTCCCCTGTCCCCAGCTCCATTCCTGAACAAATGTACTGCATACGTAATGGCGGCATCCGCCGCTGCTGTTTTCGGTCCCTGCTCTCTGCTACAGTCTGGTGCCCTTCCACTATGTCCTCGTGGACAGTGCCGTGAGAAACATGCCCCCCCCCCCACTTTTAACAGCTATGCTGTGCTTCTCTACCTCCTCTGCTTCCAGATGATGCTCGGAGCGAAACAGCAGTGCCCCCCTCTCTCCATTGTTTCCGGCCAATGCCGGGAGTGAATCAGAAGTGCCTGGCTCCCCCTTCTGCTCCCGGACAATGCCGAGAACAAAGCAGTGGTCCCTCCCATGCTCTTGTGGTCCTGGCCAATGCTGGGGGTGAAGCAGCAGCGCCCACTTCGCTCCTCTGCTTTTGGGTGTTGCTAGGAGTGAAACAGTGGTGCCCCCTATCTCCACCGCACCCGGAAGAGAAGCAGTGGCCCCGCCAGAGGCCCCACCAACTCACCTACTTACCCACTACACACATGTGCTCTTGGGAGTGTGCACATGCACTTTGGAAGTGTGCAAATGTGCACTTGGGAGTGCGCACATGCATGCTTGGGAGTGTGCGCATGCACTTCAGGAGTGCTCCCATGTGCATTTGGAGGTGAAGCCATGTGTAGGAGTGCTGGTCTAGGCTCCAAAGTCACCTAGCAACAAGGGGAGAGGGGAGAAGCACAACCATGGTGTCTGAAGCAATTTCTAGGAATCTTACAGACCCCACCCATTATGCTGATTATTATGCAGCATCACAGATCCAAGAGCCACGCCCACTTTCTTCAGAAGAGAAATCATGAGGTGAACTGCAAACCTTGATATCTTGGCCATTTCTTCTTCAATTTAAAAATGGAAAGAGGTGTAGGACAGTGCTAAATGTTGCCCGACGCAATGGTGTAACAATTACCTTTACCTGAAATATGACTTTAAGTGTATCAATATAGACAGGGCCTGTATTGAGGTTGTCATTCGTATTCAGGGGTATGTGTATTTTTAGATAGCACAAAACAATGCTTGCTTTCTGATTTAATCCCTAGCTCCTGAGGGGAAGGTCAGACAATCATTTTAGAGGCTGCAGTGCTTTTTTAATGGAAAAACCTGTGTGGGGGAATTGGTATTTAATCAGTAAATTACTGCTGCTTTTTAAACTTTGAATTTCACTTATTTCCACTGTACTCATTTCCTGTAAGGTAAACAAAGACAAATTCATAGTGTGATGACAACATTTCCCAGCGTATGTGGGCTAATGCAAGACTGCATATTGCTTATTCATAATGCACCATACGTGGTGCTGTAAAATACAGTCAAATACTATAACATGAATAATAGCAGATGTATACAGAATGTAAAACAGATAGATTAGCATGTAGCCACAGCAAATAACATATGAACTTAGGGAATATCAGATACAGAAGATGAACAAAAGTAAGGTTGTAATTAAAATATGGTAAAGTGGCAAGTAAAAAAAATGAAATAAGGAAGGTTAAATGAGCAATAATAACAATCCAAAGAAATATGAAGGAGGAGGGGGCACGTATATACCCTGCATCGAAAAAAAACAAAAACAACCAATATTGTTTCTTTTTAACCCTTTAAGTGCCAGCCTACCTGGAGTTTTTGTTACGCTTTGTTGCCAGACCATTTTTCACTATTTTGCACTATGCATGTTCAACTGTGATTTTTGAAGGGATTTCCAGAGATTTCCAAGGAAAATTTTATATTGTTTTTTTCAGCAGAGTCTGGACTTAAAATGTCTTGTTTGTCATTTGTCCAGTGTATTCTTAATATTTTGGGGTGAAATATGTGAAAAAAATAAAAAAAATCTTTGTAATAAAAATGTAAGTTTGTCAATAAAATCTTATTGCGTGTGAAATCCCAATTTCTCCCGGTTATAACGGTACCACGTATGTATTGGTAGACACCCTTTCCTGCCCAGGAGACTCCCCCAAACTGAAACAGCACTTTAAGAGATTTTTAGATCAAATACAGCTATGCTAAGCGCTATGTGCACCTTGCAGTTTTTTAATAAAAACAACCCTTTACATTTGAAATACCCCCACAAACTATAAATTCTCTGGAAACACACACTTCAAGCTTTCTAGGCGTACCAGGCTTGTTGATGTTGCCACAGTTTTCTGGAAGTTCTCCCTCAATGTATTCTTTGGTTACACAGAGCTTCCCTAAAAAAGGATAAAAAAAGCAGGATCAAAGCCACATTTTCCTAAAAAAAACTATATGCAAACAAGAAAAAACAAGTTAATCTGAAAAAGCAACATCCCCGAACCGACAACCCAACATGCATAGCTACTGTCAAAAGAAGAGTTGCCAAACACCAAAAAGTAAAGCATGTGCGCAATGGCAATTTTGCTTGAAAATTTCAGCTCTGCAGACAAATTGCGCACCTTGCGCTTTTTCTACCAAAACAACCCTTTACATTTAGAATACCCCCCACAAACCATACATTCCTTGAAAGTACACATGATAAGTTTTCTAAGTGTACCCAGCATGTTGTAGTGGGCCCATCTTTCTGAAAGTAATCCCTCAAAGAATTCTTTGGTCGCACAGGGTTCCCTTAAAAAATTTATAACAAAGCAGAATAAAAACTGAGTTTTCCTAAAATATCAATATGCAAACAAGAAAAAACAAGCTAAATTTAAGGGTTAAAAACCCTTAAAAATCCCCCCAAAAATGACGTAGGGTCCCCCCTACCCAGCATTACCGACCCGGGCCAGCTATGGGGGCTTGTAGAACCAATGCTGGCCCCTGGCCCTGCAGGCTACTAGCCCACATAGCCACTAAGTGGCCCGGGCCCTTCTGCCCCCCCCCCTGGCCGTAGGGGAGCCAGGTAATGGGGGGCTGGGGGTTAATGGCAAGTCACCCGCTAGCCGCAGGTGACTTGCCAGACCCAGAGCCTTGTGAACTGGTATAAGGGGTCTCATGGACCCCTTACCAGTTCACAAAGGGTTAAAAAAAAAAACAGGTATTTAAAAAAAAAAAAAAAAAAATTTACTGTACTTACTTCCGATTGTAAGCTCTTGTCCCTCGCCGCTCTGCTGACAGATGCCGGTGATCGGCATCCACAGAAGGGGGAGGCAGGAGATCAGAGGATCTCCTGTCACCTCCTTCCCCGGGCACCGATCACCGGCATCTGACAGCTGAGAAGGCTGAAGCCGGAGATCGGGGCTGGGATGACGTCATTAGCCCCGCCCCCAAGGGCCACCATCGAGGAGGAAAGGGGAGAGAGCCTCCCGGGCTCTCTCATGAAGAAGTCCTGGGGGGGGATCGGAGGCCCCCCAGGTGAAGAGGAGGGACAGCGGGAGCCAGCGCACACGGAGGTAAATGAATGTCATTTTTATTTTTTATTTTTTTTACAGTTAGCAGCTGCTGCTGCCGAAGCGGGGGGCGGCCTATTCCGGGGGCTCTCTTGGAGCCATCCGAGCCCCCACGGGGGATCGGATGGCACCAAATTAAAGAGGAGACCCGGCCGGATCCTACGAGGGATCAGGTGAGTATTTTTTTTTTTTTGCCCGCTAGCAGGGGTAAATGCCCGGCATGTGAATTTTATGTGGCTAGCACTTAAGTGGAGGAGAAGCAACCACGTAAATTTTACGTGGCTGGCATTTAAAGGGTTAATGGAAGGAAAAGAGCCCTGAGTGACAGGTTTTCCTTTTATAGGGGAGATATGCCCAACTCCAATACCCATCATGCAATGCTTCCGACAGATATTTAAGCCAGTTAATGCTGCTGCTCCCCCACAGACTGGTTCAGGAGACAGGCATGGAATGGAGATGATCACCTCTGTAAAAGTGGAATGAAATGTTCAAAAATCTGAAACCCTTGACTTTTGTTCCCACCAGAAGAAGAAAATCATAAAGTTGGTTTGAATGTTTTTCCATGGAGTGTCTAAGTACTCTCGCTAGCCAGCATTTTACTGTATTTTTCGCCCTATAAGACGCACTATTTCTCCCAAAAGGGGGGTGAAAATGTCAGTGCGTCTTATTGGGCGGATGAAAAAAATGAAAAGTATACATGAACGTGCCTGCTGTCCCCGCTCTGTCACTACCGTAGCCGCCTTTCTGGCTGACACTTTGTTCCCGCTCTGGCTTCTGGCACGCCGCTGCCTTTCGTGTGTCAGTGCATGCTGGCCCAAGCCGGTGGTGGAGGAGCTGGAAGCCAGAGCGGAGATGTCCGCCACTGCCGATCAGGTGTCAGTGAGCGCTGACACAAACACCGGCGGTGACAGAGCGGGGACAGCGGTCGCATTCATGTAAGTATATATATTTTTTGTTTTTCTCGGGAGTTGGGGGGAATACCAGGAGAAGGGGGGCGGTGTGAATGCCACACTGTCTATATGGGAAATGGAAGGGGGGAATGCCACACTGCCCATATGGGGAATTGGAGGGGGAATGCCACACTACCTATATGGGAATGGGAGGGGAATGCCACACTGCCTATATGGGAATGGGAGGGGAATGCCACACTGCCTATATGGGAATGGGAGGGAAATGCCACACTGCCTACATGGGGAATGGGAGGGGAATGTCAACACTGCCTACATGGGGAATGGAATGGGGGGAATGCCACACTACCTATATGGGAATTGGAGGGGAATGCCACACTGCCTATATGGGGAAAGGAATGGGGGGAATGCCTTACTACCTATATAGGGAGAGGGAGGGGGGATGCCACACTGCCTATATAGGGAATGGAAGGGGGGTGCCACACTGCCTATAGGAAAGGGAGGGGGAACGCCACACTGCCTATGGGAATGGGAGGGGGGATACCACAATGCATATGGGAGGGGGGAATGCCACACTGCCTATGGGAATGGGGGGGAATGACACTGCCCATGTGAGGGAGGTGAATGCCACACTGCCTTTGGGAATGGGAGGGGGGAAGTCACACTGCCCATGGGATGGGGGGAATGCTAAACTGCCTGTAATGGGGTGTTTTAGCACAACATTTAATTTATAATTTTTGCATGCAGCAGCAGACATGCATGGCTGGGTGTTTATACCAGAGCAGGCTCTTCATCTGTTGCACTGCTCAACAGTGACGCCTGGTGTTCAGCACACTGCAAGTGCACAAAGCCTAGAGTGTAAGCTCTTGGGCTTGATTTTACTTCCTGGTTTCCTGGGTCTGAATGGACAGGAAGAGACCTCACTCAGACTCTGACAAATCCCTTCCTGCTCTAATTGACAGCCCTATTTAAGAGGACAGCTGGCCTGCATCCAATGCTGTGTTATCAGCTAACTTCCAGGATTCGGTTTTCCTGATTCCATAGTTCCTGATCTGATTTCCTGGATTTACCCTCAGACGGATGACTTGGTTTTTGACTCAGATTCTCTCACTGGACTTTGTCTGTCTGCCGCCAGCCCTGACTTTTGAATAGCTTTTTGGGATTTATGTGCTTCGCTTCACCCCCACACCTGGAGCTCGCTCAGCCCTTCCTTGATTGTAGCCGGGAGGCTTGACAGCCAGGCCTTGCCTGTTTCTCACCACGGGAATCACATCAGTTGTGGGGGCCAAAAGGTGAATATCCCTTTTGTCTTCTTTATTGCCTGGACATTTACTTTAAACAATAATGATAGCACACTTGACAGTCTGCCATCATGTTTATTACATGGGTGAGTCAGCCTCTCATTTCCACTTTTATTCTTTAGATTTTAAACTTGCAAGGACATAGGGCCTGATGCAGAGCCTCCTCTGAACTGCCCTTAAAACCTTCCGATTGTTCGGGGCTCCCGTTTGAATCATGGCTCAAATGTGATGCAGAGCCTCCGTCGGAATGGCTCCCTAACTGATCCGTCAATTTCACTTTACTCGGAAAGCTTTTTTTGCTCTCTCGGGTGCCTTCAATTTGATCGGGGCTCCCGTTCACGTTCACGCGGGCGGCCAGTTTTTCCCTGATTTTTCCTGGCTTTTTGAACGTACCTGCTTGGTTTCCGTCGTATTTGACCTTCCATTTTGGTGGTTTGAGCAAGTATACTTACATCTCCATGGCTCTTCAGTTGCCAATCTGGCTACACGCAAGCGCACATCCCTAAACCTCCATTGGAATATGCATATGGCGCCAACTGCCAATTTCACACATATATATATATATATATATATATATATATATATATATATATATTTCTGTTAAATTTTTGTTGTTCCTTTTTCCTTGCCATTAATGCATACCTTAATCTCCTTTGTGTTCCTTTTTCCTTGCCATTAATGCATACCTTAATTCTTTCTGATTGTTTTTGATTTATTGTCCCATATCTAAACCTTTTGTGTCATGTAAATGTGTGATGATGTTGTGTGATTGTACATTTGCAGGAAAGACAACACACCAAATATTTTTATTTGTTTTTAATTCAAACGTTGTTTTTATTTTTTTTTGGATTTGGATATTTCATATTATTTTTTTTTTGGCCAAAACTAAAAAACAATTAAAATTTTAATGCAAAATAAAAAACATTAGGCCTCGGGGTCTTGTGCCTGTGGTTTTCTAGTATCTGTGAATGATAAACAACATTAGTTTAGCATTGTTTTTATGGTTTGGTTGGGCGTGTTTTTTTTGGGGCACTTTTTAAACCGGACCTTCAGCGTGATTTAATGAAAAGCCCAAACTCTTAAAAAACGATTCCGCAGCATCATCTGTTAAAAAAAGATACAAGGACCCACCATTAATCCACAAAATACATTAACAAGTTTCCTGGCCTAACTAAAGTCACTTTATTAACCTCTTTCTGCCTCACATTGCCCTAGTTCTGCTATCTGCATGTAGGCTAGTTTGTAGCTGCGTACATGTGTTAAACTAAGGTGGGCTGGTATGTAACGTGACAAACTAAGTTGTTTCAGACTATTCTTGCACTTTGTTTTTTTTTTATTATAAGGAATGTGTGCGCGCACATAAACGCACGCTCGCATACTCACATCCATGATGATGTCATCCTGCTCCTGTGTAAAGATGGCATAGCTCCTGGTATAGCTCTGACGTTCCCCCGCAGTGACGTGCAGGACATCCCAAATTGGAATGCCCCAGAGACATGATGCCTGTAACCCAACCCTGGATTTCTTCACACTCCAAAGGGCTGGGTTACATGGGTTTTGGCCTGCTTTAAAACATCATGACCAAATCAGGTTAGGATGGAATAACCCACCTCCTTTACATTATTATTAAAGTAACACAGGTTCCCTCACATAAAGCAGAACAAAACCCAGAGCGGCCACTGGTCTTCCCCCTGGAAATCCCAGATCGGGATGCCCCACTGTGTGAAACCCTTTTTACTGAGACTTTACTCAGAAATGGCTCCCTCTGTTAAAGCGGAACAAGCCATGATTAGTTTAATGACCTTTGCAGGCGTATATTGTAGTGCCCCCCCAGTCTGATCAAGACAGGCTCGCTCCACCACAGAGCGAGTCCTCCTGGGGGCAGTATTGTAGGGCTCCTCTGCCTGTGAAGATGGGTGCAGGATTGGGGTCAGCAGCCAGGGGAGCAAAGGATAGCCAGAGTCTCCTGCCCAAAAAAAACAAAAAAAAACAAACAAAATAAAAATAAAAAAAGGTGTGCATTGCAACAATAGAAAAGAGGGACAAATAGGTGAGCGGGGTAGGGTTGGAGGAAAGGACATTTGTAATGAGCATACATGCACATCCAACCTGTACACTCATTAAAAAAGTCTGGGGAATACTACTTACATAAGAGGGCAAGAACATGACGCAATAGGGTTCTATCACTTAACCCATTTAATTTAAAGTAAAAAAATTAGGCTAAAAATATACTAACAAAAAAATGACCAAATAGTGTGTTAAGGGAAAAAACAAAGTCAGACAGGGTGGGCAAACAATACAAGTTTCATACACATACCCAGTAAGGCGGGTGAGCTCAAATAGGTGCAGCCTGGTTTCTGCCATACTCAGCAGGACAAGACCGCGGAGCTGGTGCCGCTGATGTGCTCCAACAGAGGACTGCATATTATTGCCCGAGTGCAAATACGGCTGCTCTGACTTGCCGTAAGTGAAGGCTCGGCGGCCCCGTTTTATTAGGGTGATTTCAATCGGAAAACAAGGCTCTGCATCACTGAAAAAAACGGAACAATGAACGAGGCGTCCGTTTTGCCGGGAAACAGCCTCGTGCGAGCCGACAATCGGAAAGGCGGCTGAGCGCACACCTGAGCGCAAAAACGCACACTAAAATCAACGTAGCACCCTTTCCTGACCCGATCAAAGCCCAAAACCAACGGGAAAACGCACGGGAGATGTGAACGGGGAGGCTCTGCATCAAGCCAATAGCCCTCATTCCTAGTGCTCTCCCGTATCAGTATATATTTGTTGCATATATTACATCTGACTTATATTACCCTGTCTATCATAAGTATATTTCTTTGTCTGTAATCTCTACCTTGTACAGTGCCATGAAGGTTAAGGTGCATTATAAGTAAACAATAATAATAACTTTTACTGAAGATATTAGCAGTGAATGACAGCTGTAGAGGAAGAACATGACAAATTGATACTGCAAAGACATTTATCATAAACACAGTCTTGCTTGCAGAGACAAGATAATAGTCAAGGCAAGAAATAATTATTTTGCTGGCATAGATAAATGTGGTTGGATTACTTCTCCTGGTCTAAACAGAAGAAAATCCTTGACATGCTGAGCATCAGAATCATCTGATTCACTTTTCATCTAAGCATTTAAGCCTTTACTCAGTCACACATATACCTACAAAGGCAAGACAGATCATGGGATATGCATGGCTACACAAATGCAAACTGAATTCTGAACAAACTACAGAAAGGCCTACATTCAGTGGAGTAACACAGAGTTCTATTTCAAAGGGGAAGGTGTTACAGTCTCAAAAGCATGACAATGCATGCCAATTAAGCAGGCTAGATATTTCCAGTTTCTTCCATTCAAACGTAAATGTAATGCTTTAGAAAAAGGTATACACAATTACACAAATTGCTAGGAAGTATAAATGTGCATATACTGGTTAGATCTAAATGTGACCAATGGAACCTTGGAGATCTTGGGGTAATTAGCAAGATTCAGAGCTTGCCCTTTTACTGGAGTTGAAAGAAATCAGCATTAATGTATCCAAATAAAATGTTAAACTACTGATTCACTTTGATTACAAAGTTTCGAAATATATTTGTGAATATATAAAAAAAGTGAATATTCAGGGAAAGGAAAAGTCATGGGTCTTGATTAAGCAAGGACTAGTAAAATACACTCAGGCAAAAACTAGCATTTATTGAAACCAATGGAAGTCTGGTGGCAAATATGGGCTTCTGTTTCACCCTGCTCTAAATTGTTACTACATTAGAATTGGCCTACAAGATCATAATGCAGTGATACTTCATTCCAACTTGTAAAGCCAAATCAGCTGTAAATTATCCTAAACATGGATGTAAAGCAAATGGTGATATGTATTAGAGTGGACCTGCTGCGGGACATTTTCATGAAAACATTCCTGGGTTGCCTGCTGCACCTTAATACATAGTATGTCACAAAGGCCTAATTTGAATAGCTGAGCCTTGTGACGTTAATGGAAAAACAGACCAAGGAAAAAGCTTGTCAGTATTTTTAATGACTTGCATCTGAAATTCCTCTATCTGGGTTGACTGGGTTAACCCTCGTGGAATTTTCTTTTTTCCTTTGCTTCTGAGCATCTCTAGTTATTATTATAAAAACTCGTATTTTCATGAAAATTCAAATTTCTCTTCTACTTTTTTGCATTTATGTAATCCAATAGGTCCAAAAAACAACAAAAAGTTATTTTTTTACCACATTGTCACCTTTAATTGGGAGATCTATCTTCAGAGGTGAAGTGCTTTCACGGGGCCTAATTTTCACCATCCCTGGCCAGAGAGGAGTGCTGCATTTTTAGGGATCAGAACCCCCATGGGTCACATATACAGTTTTATGGAAGTCATATATGACAGGGTGCTGAAGAGGATCTGGTGACATTTATCAATTATGCCAAAAGTAAGCATTGCAGGAAATCCAATATTTCTGTGGGGGGAACTCTTACATATCAAATGTAATTGTATAGTGGCCAATATGCCCAAGAAGCACAAGCCACTTTACATAAACTTCATGCTCTGGGTTATCTGTCTTGCATATGCCACAGAGCCAGAAACATAGTAGATTGATTTTTTTTTACATTTGCACACACACACACACACACACACACACACACACACACACACACACTTTTGGGGAATAATTGTGCCCCTTATAGGGAAAAAATATGGTAATTGCATCCATAGTGAAGCAGTAGGGCCTTTAGGCATACATATTGTGTGTGGGACATGTGTGTTAAAAAATAGCCATGAATTAATAATAGAATCTAAATATTTATATTGGAATACATAGTTCCGTGCTGTCAATTAGCATCACTAGGTTGGGTATTTATGGAACAATGGTATATATATATGCAGTATTTTAACTTTTTTTACATTCATAATGATTGCACAAAGTTTTAAATGTTTACGCCCAAAAAAGGTGTTAGTGGAATAATATTGTTTGCTAAATGACGGCAATGTAAGGCACAACATTGTGTGACCAAGATTACGCACATAATAACTTATTTAAACAGACAGGCTGTACAATGTCGGGCTGAGAACAGCAGAATTCTAGTTTCAGAGTCCAGAAATCTAATGTGAGGTGCAGTTTAGTCTCACATCTCTCGATGCCTCTGACAGTATGAGGCTTGACAACTTAGGAAGGGCCTAGGGGTAAGCAGCCTAAATTAATTGGGAAGGACAAGTAGTTTGACACAGAGGAAATATGGTTAATATAGATGCACAGCGCGAATGTACATCCTGATGAGGTTTTAGTTTATTTTTGCCTCCGGGAGAATACAAGCACAAAAAGCAGATCTGCATTTCTGGTTTGTAACTTCTTTATACATTTGCTATGTTGCCCAAGGAAGCATTTCTTTTCAGTTCTGGAATATGAAGCAGACCACAGTAATTAGATAAAAATGAACTTGGCTGGGCCTGAATCTTAGTAAATAGGTATTCATCACCATCAAATTATGAAATGGCAGGATATAGGCATTTTTAGTATCTTTAAACCATTTATATATATTATCTATATTTTCTGTATGAAATATGTAAAAATATTTGAATTTGTAACTTTGGCATTTTTCTGAGATCCGTGTCTTATGATAAAAAGATGAAGGGAGAGCAAATGACATCTGCTCAATCTCTATAAATCTGTGTTATGTGGTATTTACAATGAGCTGTTGTACTGTATGTGCACTGTGTACTCACCTGAGCCTCACTATGCCTGAACATTCTTAATTTCAAAAAACTGGTCGGCTACCTGGTATCATGTCTGGATGTGTTCTGAATGTGGGAACCATGGTCTCACTGCTGGTAAGGCATACAGCAGAGACCGCTACCCCAATCTCTAAGACTATACCTCAGACTACACCTCAAATGTGCTCAACCCTCCTCCTCAAGGGCCACCAACAGGCCAGGTCTGGAGATATCCCCACAGATGCACAGTTGAAATACTTAGTGCTCATTTACATCACCTGTGCATCGGTGTGGAGAGATGCAAAACCACGTCTGTTGGTGGCCCTTGAGGAGGAGGGTTGAGCACCTATGCTATACATGATGAACCGTTATCTGAGGGCACCCTCATTTTTCTGTCTTTCACTAGTGCATTCACAAGAGAGGATTGGCTCGGCTGTGGGAAGCCCCAAGAATATAGGATTTGGGTAGGCGAGCTGTAACTCCCTGACTCAAATAGACTGGCAGCAGCAAGATGGCAAGAGCGTGGTCCGGCAAGGACAAGTGACAGAAAGAATAGTCAAAGTCCATAACAGAGGTCATCTACAAGTGGTGGAAGGTGTAATCTGAAATCCATACAAAGTTGTGGCAGGCAGGAAGAAGCATAGCCAAAAATATAGGCAGAATATCCTAGGAAGATCTTTCAAAGCCATCTTGTCACCTGTTCCTATTAAACGCTCATGTGCATTGTCTATTCATTGCAGACGAGTATTGTTTGCAGAATATTGAATTTTAAAGACAAACTATCAATACTTTTAAAATGTGTTGTATCTACATCTAGATGCACTGCTCTGGGGGCGTGGCTTGGCTATGGCGGCGTGAACACGCTTGCATTAGAGCTCTGCACTTACCGACAGCTGAATAGCGTTATCCGCACCCTAAAACAACGTTCCCTGGAGATGTCCAGACGCAGAAAGGCCTGGCCAACAGTGGGGACAGGTCGTCCAGGCAAAATCAGCAAGTTCTTTGCGGCCACCAGGCAGGAAAGAGCCGGCGAGGAAGACCCCAAGATGGCGGGCAGGGCAGTGGCGGTGCGCCGACAGATGGCGGGAGAGGATCGGGATGCCCCACGCAGCTCCGAGGGGTTAGAGGAAGACGCGCTTTCCCCTCGGGTCCAGCGGAGGTCGGGCTGCTTACCATCTGGAGCCGACAAGCTGCGTGACACGCTCCCCGAAGGCAGAGAGGAGTAGAGGGCAGCAGCGTGGCGGGAGACATCTGCCGCCTCCTCCGACAGCGGCTTCAAGGTACTCGGGAGCTCCGAGGGCAGATAGGAGATGAGTGGGGCACCGCCACCCAGCACTGAGGCCTCACCGCAAGACATGCAGGGGAGGGAGAAGCCAAACAGCCTCCCGCAGAAAGATGTCAGCAAGTGGGGGAGGACAGCGGCCGGACTGGGGATGCGGAGTGAGGGAGATGACCGGTGGGAGCAGGGGAGAGAATGCAGCATGGAAGCAGTAGGAGGGGGAGCTGCAAGGACCCTGGGCCCCATACATGTGTAGAAGACCTGATGCCCGAGAGGCCTCAACTGGGCATGAAGGCTCGATCCCCTAATAAGGAAGAAAGTGTGCAGCATCAAATCTCCACCCTGGGCACAAGTGGTGGGAAGGAGGTCCCCAATGTATAGGATCGAGCATTTCAGCGAGAGGGGGTATCCGGACGGATCAGGGAGGCTCCTGGCAGGGACTCGCAGATAACTGTTATGGCAGAGCTGCACCCTCCACCCTCCAACAGCAAATTGGACTTCCCATATGGCGAAGAGGGATGTCGGAAGCAGTTTCCCACTGACAGCCCGTTATGTGGACTTGCTGACAGGGCATCCCTGCACTTGGGTGCTGACCCTCAAGCCGCTGAGGTCATCCCGGAGATGTCACTCAGGAACAGCATGAGATCACCCGGTTCTGACGGACCCGAGCTTGATGGGGACCGGCCAGTTGGCGGGATGAGCCCGATGTTCTCTGACGAATCCACCAGTCGGGCATCGTTGCGATCCCCTACTTGGTCCCAAGCGCGGATGGACTCCCCTGGTCCTCATGATCACAGGTCCCAGCTTAAGGAGCAGTACAATCTTGACATACTATTGAAGTTTTTGCCATCGCGGAGGGACTTTGAGAATTACATCAATCGGATGGAATCCCTTCTGAGAAGAGAGGTTGAGGAGGTCACGAGATCGGTCTCCGAAGTATCCAACAGAGTGGGCTCCCTTGAACAACAACAGGTTACCACCGAACTACGCCTGGGTGCCTTGGAAAGGGCGCAGACAGCATTACAGCAAGCTTTGTCGGACTCTAACCAACAAACCGTTAGAACTCTGATGCACTTGGATGATCTAGAGAACCGGAGTCGTAGGAACAACATCCGGGTCCGGGGGCTCCCAGAGATACCTGAGAATGGTAACCTTGTCGACACCATTACTAAGATATTCAATGACGTCCTAGGCAAACCACGGGATGATCATGTTGAGATCGACAGGGTGCACAGAGCGCCCGGCCCGCGCTCCGCCGATCCCGCCAGACCAAGAGATGTGGTGTGTCGAGTGCATTATTACAGGATCAAGGAAGAGATCATGCGAAGGGCCTGGGAAAGGGGGCCCATCCCCTACAGTGGATCGCAGATAACCCTCCTGCCTGATTTGGCCAGACGCACCCTCCAGATGCGCAGCGTCATGAAACCACTGCTGGAAGCCATTAAGTCCAATGGAGCCACTTACAGATGGAGGCATCCCTTTCATCTGGTGATCATGAAGAGAGGTCGTCCGTTTGTCTTGCGATCCCATGCGCAGCTTCCAGAACTCTTTCACTTCCTAGGGATCCCGGACTTGCAGCTGGAGGACTGGATGTTGCCTACGCTGGGAGACCTCAGGAAGATGGGCCCGCGTCCGCGCCCTGGAGAGCCACAGCCTCAGAGAATCAGGGCTAGGGGAGTTGGATGGCGCCAAGCTGTTTAGCCCTGTCCGACGGCAGCTGGGGTGGCCGACTTCACGGCTGCTCCTCCTCTAGTGGTCTTCGTGAATGTGTTGGAATCGAGAAGTTCACGTTCCAGTTGTTCGTTGTTTGGCATTGAGTGCCTTCCCTGCATTCTGATGTGGATCTCGGGGACCTGAGGAGTTTGTTTTTCTACATCTGCCTCCTTGTGTCTCCTTGTGGTATCCTGGCGCCTGGTCGCCCTGCCCCGGTGCCCCCGGGGTCGAATGAGCATTTGGTGACTGCCCCGCCTTGGGGTGCTTATGGGGGTGGTGAACGGCGGATGCCCCCCGTGCCTTCACACCCAGACTCTGTGAAGTGACCTCGCTATCCTCTCCTGGAGTGTGGCATTTTTTTGATATGCCTCGGAGATCGGTGGACTGCCCGGCAGCGGTGGCCGTTGGGGCGGCCTGGGGTGCTGGTGGGCGCCGACGGCGGGGTGGGCCGGTGTGATTTGTTGGTGGGCTCGCCCTGGCGGCGGTTGTCCCTGGCTCTGGGGCTGCCGCCTTGGAGGATGGAGATCGGCCTACAGTGTAGTGTGGGGGCCCCTGGCCCTAGTGAAGGGGGGGTTGGTGCTCACGGCCTCCGGGCCACGCAACTCTCTCTAGAACATAGTTCCTTGGGAGTAGCCTTCCCAACATGAAATTGTGCACTGGGTTGCGGACACCAGCTTCAGATAATGGGAGGAGGTGTCATGCCGGGCGGTTGGCTGGTTGGTGGTGCGATAGAGCTGTGCGCCTGTTAGGGGGCTGGCTGGAGTTTGTGCTCCCTGCTTGTGAGTCGTATCGGCACGCCGGCTGGGGTGGTTCCCGGTTGTTTGGGCGGGTGGGGGATGGTCGGGGGGCTGCACCGGTCAGGCAGGCCGGCGTGGCAATGGTTTGGTGTCCTGTCGGCGGTGTTGCCCGTCTTGGCCCCCCATGATAGTTGTGTTTTGGGGACCCTGGGGCACAGGATTGCTTTGTGGTACATGGTGTTATGGGCGGTGGGGTCGTCGGGGGCCCTCCCGCCGCTTGCCCCGCGGTTGGTGGGGGTTTGTGGCGGGGGAGACCTCCAGCCACATACGGGACTGTTGTTGTTGTTATGGTTCTGGATATGTTTAACGGTGGCTGCGGGAAATAGGTGCGGTTACTTACATACAATATATATGCAAAAAAGTGCATCTCTAGACCTATGACCGCAGTCTTCCATCTCCCCCCAGTAGGCCAGTTTGCATACTTCTTATTGGAGAAATTAGTGAACATCAGCATTAGCACTTTCTTGGTTTCATTAGTAAACCCTCTTACCCCCTCTACTCCAAATTTTTTCGTTTTTCTCCCTTTTCTTTCCTTGATCCCTTCACCCTCAGTTCCCTAAGGTCTCTTCCTCACCCCCACTCCTCAATCTAATACTCCCCCTTGCTCACTATCTGATTCCCCTTCCTATTTGACACTGGGAGCAGGGGCGCGCAGGCTATGGCGGAATTAATAATAGGCTCATTTAATGTTAAGGGGCTGAATATCCCAGAAAAACGATCACAGGTATTGTATGATATGCACAAGCAGAGGGCAGCTATTCTGCTCCTCCAAGAGACACATTTTAAAGAAGGACATATCCCTGTTATCAAGAATCGTTACTACCCCTCTTGGCTCACGCCCCCAACCCCAATATCAAGGCAACTGGGGTCTCAATCGCCATTCATAAGTCCCTCCCCCATAGAGTGCTTGATCTTGAGGTTGATCCGAACGAACGGTTTGTGTTCCTTAAGGTCGAGTTGTTCTCTAGAACATATACTATAGGCAACATTTATGCCCCTAATACCGACCAGGTTAGCTTCTGTATCTCAGTGCTTAAGAGGTTAGCGGAATTTTCGGAGGGCACACTCGTGGTGGGAGGTGATTTTAACATTCCCATGCAGCCTGAGCTGGACACTTCCTCTGGCGGGTCGGCAGTGTCTCTGAGCAAAAGAAATAGGTTGAAAAACTGCTCTCGGATATGCAGTTGGTAGATTCTTGGCGAGTGTTACATGGACGAGATAAAGATTTTACATTCTTTTCAGCCGCTAAGAGTTCATACAGTAGAATTGATTATCTTTTTCTTAATCACCATGCAATGGAGTGGGCCCCATGTGCGTGGATAGGCCAGATATTGTGGTCAGACCACGCCCCAATCTTTCTCTCAGTGGCCTTGCCAGGTCTCTACTCCAAAAACTGGAGTTGGAAGCTTAACAATAATCTGCTCGGGGATGCTGTGTGCCTGTCACGAGCAAGATCCTACACCCCTTCCATACCAGTGGGAGGCGCTAAAATGTGTCATCAGGGGTGAGCTCATTAAACATAAAACAAGGCTTAAAAAAGAAAGAGCCTCCATGATAGCCCAGACTTTGCAGCGGATCCAAGCACTGGAACATGATCATAAAAAGAGCCCGGCTAGCACTACACTATTGGACCTGATGAAAGCCAGGGACATGCTGCAGGGCCTGTATAACCAGGCGTATCTGAGATTCAGGGAGAGGCAGAGGGTGCTCTATTATAAATCTGTGGATAAATGCGGGCAGTTACTTGCCAGGGCGTTACATCCAAGGCTGGCAGCCACGTACATCCCCAACATCAGAGGGGCCCGGGGTCAGTCAGCGGTAATACCCTCTCAAATTGTAGATAACTTCAAGGATTATTACCAATCTCTGTACAACCTGCAACGGGATAATAACACATTGATTGGTGCGGAACCACCGGAGGCGGTTGTGACTTATGTGCACAATACACCACTTCCCTTGATACCTAGTATGGAGGCGGAGGTCATGGAGGAGCCCTTTTCTGAGCAGGAGGTTGCTAGGGCGATCAAAGAAACACCACAGGGTAAGAGCCCGTGGGCTGATGGCTTTACACCTAAATTTTATAAGCAATTTGGAGGTGAACTAATACCCTTCCTGACCAAGGTGTTTAATTCCATTGGGCCAGAGTGTGGGTTCCCAAGGCAGTCCTTGGAGGCAATAATCATGGTTCTCCCTAAACCAGGGAAAGATCCATCTCTATGTAGCAGCTACAGGCCGATCTCTCTAATAAACGTTGATATTAAGCTATATGCTAAGATTTTGTCTTCTAGACTCAGGCCACTTCTCCCAGGCCTGATTGATCTAGACCAGGTCGGATTTGTGCTTGGGCGGGAGGCGCGGGACAACACCAATAAGCTTTTTGATTTAATAGCACATGCTAAAGCTGAGAAAGCCCGGGGGGTGGCTTCTCTCGTGTGACGTGGAGAAGGCATTTGACAGGGTGGATTGGATGTTTCTTAAGGCATCCTTACGGCAGGTTGGTGTTGGTCCGCGACTCCTGTCTAGGATCCTAGCATTTATACTCCGAGCCCACGGCGCGGGTGAGGGTGAATGGCCTCCGTTCCTCTTCTTTTGGGATTAGTAATGGTACGCGACAGGGCTGCCCGTTGTTCCCGCTACTCTACGTTATCACAATGGAGCACCTCGCGGTGGCTATTAGACAAAATCCGGACATAAGGGGCATAAGGGTCGATTCAAAGAAACATGTAACAGCTTTGATTTTGGTGCCAATCATCCTATTTTTCCCGTACGCTCGTGCGTTCGTATGAACTTGCGAGTGATTCTATAAGCTAATACGTTTCTATCCTAAAATGTACGTCCGTTCGTATGGCAGTTCGGGAATCAGACCTATGTCAGTTTCCATCCTGAATTTTCCGTTTCATTTCTCAGGTTGCAACATTGGTTTTGCCCTTTTTCCTTTTTTGTCTGGACGTAAATCCTTCTGATCTTGTGGCTGCGCACTACAAACTTACCTCATTAAAGTGCATTCTAAATATTTGGTCTTTTATTTTTCTTTATTTCATTCATTTTGTAGTAACCAACCATTAATGAATGCATTTGCATAAGTAAATCTTACTTTGTTTAATTTTTAGTTAACTTGCATTTTTTACTTGTGGATTTAATTTTAATATTTTGGCTTCAAATGGTACAACTTAAAATTTTTGGTGTGGTTACCCACACCCTCTACATACAGATTTGCTCTCAAAAATTAAAAAACACCCAGCAACTTCAGCATGTTATGAGCCTAGAAACAGCCAAGATGGCGGCTCAGGTATTCTCGGGCAGCCTGCAAACAGAAAGGGCCTTGTGACTGTGTTGCTCTGCATTCTTTGATTTCTGACCTTTCCGTGCCCCCAGCTCTGCTGTGTCTGTGCAAAATACAGCAGTAACCCACATCCTGCACTTTATCCCGCTCTCCTCTCCTCAGTAAGTGTGATGCATCTGACCAAAGATGTGCTTAAATAATTAAACAAAGCAAAGGTAAACAACTACACCAATAAATGCAATCTAAAAATATTATTCTAGTACATCAATTTAAAAATAAATAACAAAGGACATAAGTTTCTTTAATTAACGCAAATATATTGCAAAATAAAGGTTTACATGCAAAGGACTAATTAAGGTCCACATTAAAATGCTTTTATAAGGCATACATGAATCAGGTATGCATTGCCATACAATTTATGCTGATACATGCAGTTCATTGGAGCTCAAGACGCGCAGACTCCTCCACATAGCCAAAAAACCTGTTCAAGAACAGCAATCCGACTGCTAAAAGGTGTCGGCAGTGGCTTTCTTTTAAAACGTATTTAGAGGTTTGAAAACTGTTCTCTGAATCACACCTAAACACATCCGATTATCCTAAGTTTTACGTTTTGATCCTAAGTTTTAGGATTTGATCCTAAGTTTTACGTTTTGATCCTAAAATTTAGGAACGAACTTCCGATGATCGTAAGAGCATATACGCATTCGTACGTAGGCTCGTGCGAGTCGGAAATGGCCAAAAAAACAGGACAAAATGACTAACACCCACCCAAACTTACGATTCTCGATCCGAAATCAATTAACTTTTGCTCTTTGAATCGAGGGGATAGTGGCAGGGGACCGGGAATATAAGGCATCTTTATATGCAGACGATTTGCTTCTGCACTTGACTGCCCTGCTAAACCTCCTTCCCAGCGGCCCTCAAGGAGTTTGAGGCGTTTGGCCGTGTAAGTAATTTCAAAATTAATTATGCTAAGTCAGAGGCCCTTAATATTTCTCTCCCCAAGCAGATGGTAGAACAACTTAGAGTGAACTTCGCATTTAGATGGCAACCCCACTGGATAAAATAACTTGGGGTTCAGATCCTCTCTGATCTCTCGCGCTTGTACGAACTAAACTATCCCCCTTTTCTTCTGAGGACTATAACTGAACTTACTACTTATGACAAACGGCAGTTCACAAGGTTTGGAAGGATAAATGTGTTAAAAATGGACATCCTCCCCAAATTCCTATATACCTTCCAAACAATACCTATTCATCTGCCCAACAGCTTCTTTAGGAAATTAAAGACGGCTTTCTTGAGATTTGTGTGGGGTACAGGGAAACCTCGGATTAGATTTAGTACCTTAACTAGGCTTAAATCGGACAGGGGGGTTGGCCTTCCTGACCTGAGAACCTACCATGCAGCGGTCATAACACTGCGTATATTAGACTGGACACAGAGGGAGGATGGGAAGCTGTGGGTCAGGTTGGAGAAGGCAGTTTCTCCAGTGAATCTTATTTCACTGCCATGGGGGGGGGGGGTGGGCACTCCCAAGGCAGGTGAGGGAAACACTCCCATATTTAGTGGGGCAATTCCTACTTAGTTGGAATAAGCTGTCCAGGAACCACATTCTAATTAGCAGGCCTGGCCCCTTAACGCCTCTCTTCGACAACTATTCCTTTATGCCAGGAGTGCGGGTTGGAGGCTTCTTAGTGTGGGAGGCCTCATCCAACATTACGATAGGCAGTATCTTGACATCGAATGGGCTCCCCACACTGGACGAACTGAGGGAAAAGGTTCCGGGTCAGCGCATCTCATGATTTCTCCACAGGCAATTGAGTGCATTTGTAGTGAGTCAAAATCTGGAGGAACGGAGCATAGTACCTTTAACGCAATTGGAGTACGTACTCACGCAAGCGCCCCCCAGCTCGCATACAGTCGCTGTTCTGTATCGAACCTTGCTGGGAGCATTGCATGATTCCCCACCGGGATTCATAAGGAAATGGGAGGAGGAGCTGGGGATATCTGTTTCTGGAGATGAACTTACCAAAATATATTTGTTCACTCACAAATTGGCAGTCCCAAGCGAAGCTCAAGAGAGGAATTGTACGGTTTTATCACGTTGGTACAGATGCCCGGTTGACCTACATAAGTTCGATGCCTCTCGCTCCGATAGGTGCTGGAGATGCCTAGAAGGGCATGGGAATATGGTTCATATTTGGTGAAGCTGCCCACCGATTAAGGCTTTGTGGGGGAAAATCTTATCGATCTATAACAACATCACAGGGGAGTCGGTACAGAACTCTCCGCAGCTAGCCCTGTTGTCGCTGCTCCCGGGGCCTCTCTCCCATGGTAAGAATGGGGTTCTGAGACACCTTCTGACAACGTTGAGAACTGTCATTCCAAGGCAATAGAGATCCGCAACCCCACCTTCGCTTGTCGAATGGGCGCAAGAAGCGGAGGCCATCCGCCGTATGGAGGAGCTGATCTCGGACTCAGATGGCACACAGGAGAGGTACATTATGACATGGGCTGGCTGGCTGAATTATAGGGATAGCCGTGTGCAGGCAGAGATGCAATAGTGGACTCCGGGCTCGCGCGCCTTCGCTCCAGCACCCATTCTATCTTTACCCCGCTCACAACTCTATTCCACCCTTGTTCATCCCACTACCCCTATCCCTGTATGTTTTAATTGTTTTCTACGTGTCTCTGATGTCCCAGGCTTTTCGGCTTCTCTGCCCCCCCCCCCGCGCCTCTGGCTGCCGCCTCCCCCCTTGTGGGTGTATTTTCGGGGTGGCTCGGTCTCCCCCCCCATGTTCCGCTTCCCCCGGGCCCTGGGCTTCCGGGTCTCTGTCTATAGGCTGGCTTGGCTTTTGGACTTGGACCTTGGGGGTTTGGGGCTGGGGGATGCCGGCCGCATGATGAGAGATAATTCACATCCCAATTCCTGATATGTTCTGGTGCTGCTGTGGGGGTCGGGTGGGGGCGAGGGGGTATCGGGGTCGATCTGGACATGCTGTCATTATGTATACATCTGGACGTGGCTCGAGACATGTTCTGTTATTTCTCTTTCTGCCTTTAATTTTTTTTTTTTTTGTACTATTTAATTATTAGATGCAAAACTTCAATAAAAAGATATTGAACTAAATGCACTGCTCTAGGCAACCTACAGATTTCACATCATATTGAGCACATGTTCTCTACCTTCTCCTCAAGGGCCACAAAAGGCAGAGAGATGCAGTAATTATTGCTCTGACAGAGCTATAGAGTCAGCTATATGGAAATCCACAAAACATCACCTCTTGATAGCCCTTGAGGAGAGGGTTGGCACCTATGATGCAAAGTTAAGGAAAAGGATAGTGAGAACCTTTATTTTCCTTTAACTAAACTATCCCAAATGTTTTCAGCATAACTGAATTATGAGTTAATTTGGTAGAATATGTATATAGATGATTTAACTTCAAGAGCAAGCAACACATTTGCCACACTTGAGAAATAATGATGAGCAAAGGTAGCATAAAACACACAAATAAAATTAATACCTGTCAAATGACATCTGTTCATTCACTAGGCCAACAGCTTGCAGAAAAGCAAATAATCCAGGGATTTTGAAGATTAGCTATTGATTTTTACCAATAACAGGTAAACACAAAATGAAAAATGAAAGAGAAGAGAATAGAATTCATTAATCCTAGAGCATCATCTTGTTGTTTGTCTTTTTGATCTGTCTTTGTTTACAGGAGACGGGTTATTGGTGGGCTTAGCTTTTACATATGCAGTTATCTTTATTAGACAACAGTTAAACATAATTCAAACATTGCATGGCTGGAAGCAATTTTGAGAACAAAAATACAATAATCACAGTGTATGTGCTTAACAGCTCAGCTCAAGTACAGTAATTCAATAACTCAAGCTCAAGTACAGACTGTCCTTCACTAGAAATGATGAATCTTTCTGGTCAAACGTAGGTTTGTAGTGCGTCCCTGTAATTCTGTTCAAAGTCTTTTTTATTGCTGTACTGTATCTATTGCACCAAAAATTCTTCTCAATGTAGTCCAATAGTAATAATTGTGAACATACACACAAGTATGCAGCACCATGTATGTGTGCTTTCACATTGTTGCATGCTGTAAACTACTGGGTAAAGCAGGTGCTAGCAGCATGTGGCTTGCAGCAGGCAATAGTGTGAACATAGCTTTAGAAATAACTGGTGAAAAAATAGTGGCTCCTATTGCCTGTTTATGCTATTTTTGGAGATTAGCTGGTAAATGTAAATACACCATTTTTGGGGGCCTCAACATGGAACAGCTTTACCCAGTTTGTACGTGACTGGGGCTTATTTACTGTTTTATGAGGAAAAAATATCCCAGCATTCTATGGGGTTTATTCATGAAGGGATAGCTGCAGGTAGTGCCTCGTAGTGGCAGGCAGTGCCTGGTGAACGCTGGGCGCTGTAGGCAATACCACATTTATGAAAGCGATGCTGGTGAGCGACTCTAACAGCGCCATGTAGCGTACGATTCATCATTACAGGTGGCTCAGCATATAATGCCGGCGCTCTAGCTTCCAGAGCGCCAGGTATTACCTGTCGCTACCTGTCGCTCTCCCATACATTTCAATGGACGTTCATTTTCTTCTGTTTAAACAGGGTTTTTTGTGTTTCATTTTTTTCTCTCAAATAATTGTGTCACCTCTCCTGGCCTAGAAAAAGTCATTTTTGAAAACTTTTTATATTTTTTATATTTTTATGCAGAATTGTCATTACAAGTCTGGCATTAAAGTGGACCAAAACCCAGGATTTTGACTATCAACAACAATGTAATTCCATGTGTTTTCTCTTTGTTACTGGTGGATATGTGTTAAAAAAGAGACTTTAATCACACAGTGTCTGGCACTCTATGCTATAGCGACCAGATCCAGAGCGCCGACGCTGTGTGAGCGGAACTTTGGATCCAGAAGGAACTTTGTATCCAGAAAAGATTGTGATTTTCAGCCAATCCATGCATCCCATTGCTGCCATTCAGCAAAAAGAGCCAGAGCAGTTGTAAACTGACCAGAAAATGACCAGACATTGTGCATCCGGGGGTACAGCCTTCCCTATAATGTCAGCAAAAAGGGACATTTAGGTGTCCCCAGAAGTTTCAGAGGAACAAAATGTCTCAAACTACAACTCTCCCACAAAAGGTATGTTTAGGCATGGTATATAAAAAAAATTAAATAAATAACCTCCATTTCCACATGTTGCTTTGGCCATTACAGCATTTCATTTTTAACTTTTCCCGAATATTTACAAAACATATTCATAAAACATATCCCCAGGCAGTGTCAGTTTTAGTAGAATAAGATATTAATCTTGGTTAATTCTACACCAAACAGTTTGTATGCTAGCTCTTAAAATTGGACAATTCATCTTCTGAAACTCTGTTGGACACTGTGTAAGGGACACCTGTTTTCCCATTCACGTTACTGTCAGCCTGTTTACTATGTTGATTACTATTCAAGAAAACTAAATGGCCCAGCAGGTGTAGGTGTGGACAAATCCAAGTAAGAATGGTTTCAAAAACAGAAGTGTTAATTGTTGTAAGATCGTTTTCAAAATGCAAAGTAAATGAACACAAGAAAAATCATAATCAAGTCAATAATTGGTTGGACTACCCCTTACATTGAAAACAGCATGAATTATTCTACTTACACATGCACGCAGTTTTTTTTAAGGAACTAGGTGCGAAGGTTATTCCAAACATCTTGGAGAAGATCTGTGGATGTGGGCTTACCCAATGGGGTTGATTTAGACAAAGGGGGTGACATAACGTACTCCTTTTGTGTTTTACGTTACTTTTTCCATTTGTATGTTTGTTCACGCTAACGCGTATATGCGCTTCCGATCTACGGATCTACATCTGATAATTTGTGTTAGTTCGTATAAGTTACGGTTCTCAATCTGAAAATTTTCGTTACTCCAGATAAGTTACGTTATTAGGATGGGCTTGCGTCTGATTCTGAGACCTGATTGCCGATGGACCACCACCCTATAAACCGTGTTCCTTTCCGCTTCAATAAGGGACTATTTTTGACTCGGATTGCTATTGTTGAACATGTTTTGCGGCTATGTGGAGGAGTATGAGCGCCTTCAGCTCATTGGCATAACATGTATCAGCATGGCCGAGGCCAGATTGCACCGGAGACGCATGCATATCGATCGCATGCATGCTGTTGAGCTGTTTGAGCTGACCCGACTCAATCGCGTTTCCCTCCATAAATTGTATAGCGAGCTGCGGTCATGGTTAGCCCGCACCACAAGGAAGGGGCAAGCAATTTCAGGTATGACCAAGATGCTTGGCTGCCTGCAATTTTTGGCGAACGGCTCGTTCCAGACGCTGGGTGCCCTCTCCGTGGGGATGTCCCAGCCTATGCTGAGCCGCGCGCTATCCAAGTTTCTGGATGGCATGGCTACCATGTCGTCCAAAATATATTTCATTTCTGGACGACATGGTAGACTGGAACACGCTTAAGTTGGGTTTTTATAATATCGCCAACATGCCCAACGTCATGGGTGCGTTTGATTGCACACACGTTGCATTGTTCCCTCCCGCAGCCGATGAGTACATCTATAGGTACGTTAAATATGTCATTTTTTTAGATTGTTTAGCCAAACTTAATTGAAACTATCTATTAATCCCTCCTTCTTAAGTGTCCCTTTGAAACAGTTTCCAATGCATACCTTAATCCCTACTTCTCTAGTGTCCATTTGAAACAGTTTCCAATGCATACCTTAATCCCTACTTCTCTAGTGTCCATTTTAAACAGTTTTAAGTGCATACCTTAATCCTTCCTTCTCAAGTGTCCCTTTGAAACAGTTTCCAATGCATACCTTAATCCCTCCTTCTCAATTGTCCCTTTGAAACAGTTTCCAATGCATACCTTAATCCCTCCTTCTCAAGTGTCCCTTTGAAACAGTTTTAAATGCATACCTTCATCAATTATTTTCATGTAGGCCTTATAAAAGCATTCAAATGCTGACCTTAATGAGTCATTAGCATGTTAAACTTCCTTTTCTAACACATCCATATAATATTTCATTTTAAAACTACTTATGTAATTTGTTAATTTTTTGGGGATTGTCGAACATGTTTTTTTGGGTGTTAGGAGTTAGTGTTTCAGTTGTTTACCTTGGCTTGGTGTAATTTTTTGGGGGGGTTTCAGGAACCGCAAGATGGGCCACTCGCTGAATATCCAAGCAGTGGTTGGCCCGAATATGCGATTCCTTAGTGTACTTGCAGGGTATCCAGGCTCATTCCATGATGATATTGCGGAGCTCCGGATAATTTTGTCTGTTTGAGTCTGGAGAATTATCTGGTGGATGGCTCCTGGGTAAGTTTGCTCAAATTCCATCATTGCCTTTTCACTGTATGGCTATGAATAAATTTGATGACCCATGTCTTAACCAATGGCTGATTTTTTCCCTTAATGACATGTTAAACAATAATGTTGCTTAGAATGTGTAATTTATGTAAGTATTTTGTTATTCTTGCAGGGGATTCTGGATATCCGCTTATGCCCTGGTTCCTGACGCAAGGCAGATGACATCTATGATTGCACCCCTAGTGCCTCTGGCCAATCTGTGCGTGCACATGTTATTTCTTCATATTTTTCTTAACATTTGTTTTGTTTGTTTATGTATTTTTGTGTTTGTAATATTTGGTGCCTATGTGAAGGCCTTTTTTGTTTTGTTTACCAATTTAGTAATGCTTTAATTACTAAACATTTTACACATGATTTGAGCATCATGCAGTTTTTTTTTCATGTTTGTGATTCCAAACCTTCATTAATATCCAAACAACACAAACATTAATGCATCAACTTAGGCAAGGACAGCAAAAGTCAAATTCCATATATTTTCTGGAAATATGTCAATTTTTAGTTGAAGGGCACTCGAAGACTTTATGTACATACATTTTAAAACAGAACTATAAATTGGGACAGACTACCGGCCCCTAGCAATTGGCCACATCCAGGAGTTCTAAGGTAACTGACTCCAGCCCGAAGTTTTCCCGCCCACCAACATCAAGATCCATAGTGAGCAAGAATTTCAAGGGTAATTGTCACCCAGGAATACATAGGGCCACATACACACCCTCTCCTGCTTCTAATTTTCCCAGCCTATGACAGCCAGACTTCATGTCAGTCCAGTCCAATCTTTGTCATGGGCAAATGTTTATTTTTTACAGCCAAGAATGTCCCCCAATATTGCCAACAAACAGGATGAGGCAGTCAGCATTTCCTTAGGCCAAAGCCTGCTGCGTGGGAGCTTGAGCGGCCGCTTCAGTGAGGCTAAAGCGCAGCCATTGGCTAGTGGGGTATGTGAGCACTCTAATTAGCTATATGGGCGAATTCAAAAACAAACCAGCAAAGCCATAAACCACACAATCTTGGTTGCGCTCACCACACAGGTAAATAGAGTTGGGATGTAGAGGAAAGATGTTTAGCAGATCCAGGTCAAATTGAGATTAATATTGATGTTGCCCATAATAAGGTTGTGGTGGGCCTTGGAGGTGGCCCAATACCTGGGCATGTGTGGCATTCATAATCTGCCACTGCTCCAGCATCTGTCTGTTGCTAGTTCGAAATTCATCTAGCATGGCAGTGAAGTTTGCATTTAAGGTGGCCGTTTGTTCTGCCATCTGTCTGTTTAAGGTGGCCATTTGTTCAGCTATCTGGCTGTTGCTCATCCTAAAACCAGTCAGCATGGTGGTAAAAGTAGTATTGAAGTTCTCTAATTGTGTAGTAATCTGCTCTGTTGTTTGTTGAGTCACCTGCCTAAAGTAACGGCTGTCATTGCGCCATGCTGACTCCAGGATTGGCATGCACCTCCCCTGGGAAACTGGTCGACCTTGTTGACTGCATCTTCCACTTTCCCAGGTTTGAGCGCCTGCAGATGCTGGAGTTCTAGGGCGAGCAACGGTACCAGATGTGCTTGGCAAAACCTCTGCAGCAGAGCTAGCACTGGGGACTGTAGGCTCAGTCTCAGCCTGCTGCCCACGATGGACTGGCAGCATGCGTCCAGCTTCACTCTGCTGCAGAGGATTTGGTGCAGAAGGATGCTGGGGCAGTGGCAGATTAGGTTCCAGGGGGGTAATTTGCGATGGTCCAATCCGGCTGGCATCCTCCTCCTCCATATCCTGGATGACATCCATTAGTGGGGGAGTCTGTTGGGACATGTGAAAAAGTGTGTCAGATTGGGGCCTAAATATCTTTTAGAAAACAATTAGTCATGTGCATTCACATTTATCACCAGTTTCAGCAAAGTCCACTTACCCTATATATCTGGTCCTGTGTCCTAGGCAGCAGGGAAGTAGACGGAGTGCTCAAACTGGAGGAGGCTTCCACACTGTGCTGTGTTAAAAAGTAAAAGGCACGTAAACACACAAACATCCATCCCTTGATGAGCCTGATGAGTACATATGCTTTACAAAACACGTGGGCAAGCAGGAATGACAACTCCCCCAATGGTCAGTTGACCTTCACAATGAATCTGAGTCTATCTTATATGTCTATCTTATATCTATCTTATATGTATGCCTCACCCTGTACATACAGATTGGTCACCTTAAATATTACAAACATGCATGTACTGCATGTTAGGAGGCTTTACAGATCCAAAATGGCACCTTAGGGGCCAACAGTCAACTGGCAAATAGCATTTGGCTTCTGAGTATGCTGCTGTGCATTCTTGCAATGTTGACCTTTCCCTGACCCCAGCTCAAGTTTGTCTGACCAAAGCACAGCTACAACCCCAGTGGTAGAAAGACAAAGAAGTAAGTGTTGTCAATTATTGACTATATTCACATCACATGCAGTGCTTTGGTGAGATCAATTGTTTAATATTGTCCAGAAATAATGTCAAAGGTCGTGTATGGCCTGCAAACCTTTCTAAGGACCATTAACTACTGCACCCTGGGAGAGTGTCCATCATGAAGGCCATTCCTCAGACATTAAACACCCGCCTAAAACAGTAACCTCCCCTCAAAGGCACTCCCTAGGGGCATGTGTTCATATCTGCCTGTGAGCCTCATTTCACACGTTTACAATAGTTCACATTAAAACAATCATTACTAACCTGCAGAAATGTCCTGGGTGTCCGTGTTGTGTCTGCCAGAGAGGCTACGGGGTGGAATAAAGCCAGGACCATTTCTTCAGCTCTGGTGTATTGTAATTTGGTGGGGAAGCCTCCGCCAGTTTGGAAGCTGAAAATTAGAGGGTGAATTATTTGCCATTGTGGTCACTACAACAAGCAGCAAAATGTAATCCTCAAATATGTACCTGTAATTGCGCCGTTTATTCTGCTTCTTCCGTACTGCGTACTTCAGGTCAGATATTTTTCTCTGGATCTGCTCCACATCTTTCCTCTCGTCCCCCGCTGCATTCATCTGTCTGGTGAGCTCTTCGCAGATTAGTTTTTTTCTCAGTTTGCTGGTTGCTTTTGAATGGCACCCAAATAGCTCATCATAATGAAGTGTGAGGCCACTTGCCAAGGCTAGGGTTTGTGCCTCCCCAAACCTGCCAAACCTGCCGCTCAACTGGCCTTGCCGCAATGTTCGGCCTAATGGTTGTTCTTCTGGCTCATCTCTGTTTGGTGGCAATTCAGGGGACATTCTTGGCTGGCTGTGTGTTGATGAATCGGCCGTCACGTGGCTGGAAAAAGACTGGACTGGCATTAGGACTGGGGGTCATTGGCTGGGTGGCCACCGAACTTCCAGGCCTGGATGTTGCATAGGTCTCGCTGGTTTCCACCTGTGGCGGTTGCAAATTTGGCCGAGGAGGAGAGGGTGTGCTTGGGGGGCTCGGGCTTCTGGCCCTCTGCTTCTTTTGGCCCTTGGAACTTGTGCTCCCTTTTCCTTTGGATGTGGTAGGCCGGGGAGCAGGAGAGGGTGTGCTCGGGGGGCTCGGGTTTCTGGTCCTCTGCCTCTTTTGGCCCTTGGAACTTGTGCTCCCTTTTCCTTTGCATGTGGTAGGCCGGGGAGCAGGAGAGGGTGTGCTTGGGGGGCTCGAGCTTCTTGCCCTCGGCTTACTTTTACCCTTGGACGTTGTGGTACCTTGCTGTTTGGATGTGGGTGCGCGGGGAGCCTTTTTCTTGGAGGATCCTTCCTTGCGGGTGCTTGATGTTTTGGATGGGCCTGGAGTTGTCGCTAATGTAGCCTTGTGGTGGCCACTTTTGCTCCGCGTTTCAGGCACCTTTGTAGTAGATTTGTGCGAGTGAGTGCTCGTTCTGGAGGATGAAGTGTCCTCATGCCGCTCTGGTCTTTTGGTCTTGGCCTCCTTTGCTGTTGGTTGCTTAACGCTAGTTTTTTTGGGTGCCATGATGAAAATCACAAAGAGAATGAGCTGTGTGTCCATTTTAAATACAAATGACTTTAAATACAAATGACTGGGTATGACGCATACGCGTTCGCGTATGAGTGCGTACGGCCGTCCTTCCGGATGTGCGGAACACGGAAACCGCTGGGGCATTACCTATCTGCTGTGGACAAGAAGAAAGATGGCGCCCACGATCTTCACCGCCAACAACAAGAGCTCATTATGCTCGTAAGTGTATTGTAAGGACGTTGATTTGACATCTAAATGCATGCATAGGCCTTAAGGAAGCGCAGGTAGAAACAGTTGTTTTTAAAAGTGATTTAAACTCTGTGCCAAACAGAAGTTAGTGCGCACATGTGCAAACCAACTCACTTGCATCTCGAAGGATAGGTTAAGGCTAGAAATGTGTTGGGGAATGTCATTTAGTCAACTGATCTAATTGTGAATGATATTTGTATGCTGTTTGATCTGACAACTATTTTGTTTTTTTGTGTTTTTAGACTATGTTTGAGCGCAGGTACGACTACCTGCCCAATGCCTTTGAGAAGAGGAATCTGGCCCTGGAGATCGTGGCCCGGATCCACCAGGAAACGGACACCACCTTCACTCATACGTAGATCATGCAGCACTGGTCGGACCGGAAGCGACTACACATGGCCCGGGTGCGGCGATTTTTTGTGAACCATTTCTCAAGTAAGTACAAACCGATTGCATGCTAGATGTAACAAAAAAGAAGGTAGGCCTTTATTTACAAATGCTTTTCTTTTCTAGTGTCGGAAATGGACTATAGCATACGACCCACCCAGAAGCGCTCAGTCCGGCCAGTGCGGCATGAATCTGCACCAGCAAGTGAAGGTGGTGGATCTCCAGGTTTCAGTTTCTACCCATCCTCTGTAGCTGCGTCAGAGCAGCCCCTGGACCTATCCACAGACGAGGGACATCACGGCGTGGGCAGGCAGTCGTACGAAATGACTGAGCCATTAGCCTCGGGTATGTGACTCTTAATGTAACCCCACACACATACATGCTATTTCAACCAAAGCTGATTCCCTTAATCCCTTTTTATAGATGAATATGTAGCGGGTGAAGGATCTGGAGCAGAGACTGCAGCAGATCATGCGTAGGAGGAACATGGAGAAGGTGGGTGATGTCACACACACATTCTAAGTGTCATTTGGTTACTGTTGAATCAGACATTAGAAGTGAGCCTATTTTAAATGTCTCTACAGCCTCACATTCCCAGCAGTGGCAGGCCCCAGACCGTAGTAAGTTGTAATGTAAATATTTAGAGTATGTGGAAAATAACATCATCACCAATCAACATAAATCCATTGTCAATGTCCTTAGCATAATGACATATGCCCTCTTCCTTTTAAGAAATTCCTTAGCACAATGACATATGGCCTCTTCCTTTAAAAAATTCCTTAGCATAATGACATATGGCCTCTTCCTTTAAGAAATTCCTTAGCATAATGACATATGGCCTCTTCCTTTAAGAAATTCCTTAGCATAATGACATATGACCTCTTCCTTTAATAAATTCCTTAGCATAATGACATATGGCCTCATGAGTTAGATTTCAAGCTAATAAGCATTCCATCCAAAGCTGTTAAGCATGTATTTGCAGAACAATAATTTTCTTCTCTTTTTTTTTTACAGACAACCCACATACGAGATTGGCACAACTCAGTGCAATGGTGTTTCGGTTGGTGGACGATATGCAGGAGCTGCGCGATTCGTTGGGGACCACAGATGAAGAATAATTATCTGGGGCCTGCCATGGCTTTGTATATAGTTTTATGTTTTTAAAGTTTTTATAAATATTGTTAATATTTTTTCTGTTTTTAAAATTTTTACCCAAAAAATTAAAAAATTTTTGTACTGGCACAAATTTCCATACATAAAAAAAGGCAAAATAATTTGCCAGTTAAAAAAAAAACACCTAAAACTTGTTTCTGTGTCATTTTATGTACCAAAAATATAAATTAAGGGTTGGTTACAGCAAAACGTAGGAAGAACCCAAACGAAAAAAAAATGAAGAATATACAGACCGTGATGTAATTGAGGTAAGCATTAAGGGCGCAAAGGGAAGAATATCCAGACCGCGATGTAATTGAGGTAAGCATTAAGGGCGCAAAGGGAAGAATATCCAGACCGCGATGTAATTGAGGTAAGCATTAAGGGCGCAAAGGGAAGAATATCCAGACCGTGATGTAATTGAGGTAAGCATTGTAGCAGAAGTGAATGATCAAAATATTGAGACGAGCACATGAATGAGTTAATTTTGTTGTGCGCAGGCATAAGGTCGGAAAGATTTCCGTCTGGACGTTTATTTATAAAAAAAGGAATTCAGAATCTAACAGGCAACGTAAATCATTTGTTCGAGGCGACGTTGGAAAAAGACAAAAAACGGAAGCCTGCGTTGTTTCCTAAATAACCTAAACACTTTACAGAAGGCTTGCGATGCATGCTTAGAATCACTCGTACACTCATACACAAGCAGGAGAAAAACAAAAAAAACTGATCGACACAAAAACGAAATTCATTTTATGTCTCTCTGAATCAACCCTAATGTCTTCTCTTTATGTAATCCATGAAAGATTTCATTATGTGGAGATCAAGGCTTTGAAAAAATTATAGAGGAGAGCTGGTAGCTAAGTTAGGGGATTTGTATGTAAAGCCAGCAGCATTCCTTTTCTGAACCCACACAGCCTCCATCACAAGAGCCCAGTATGGTATGCTGAGGCTCTAGTTTTACATATTAAGAAACACCAAGTAACACCAAGTAAAAGGAGAACATGTACAGGTGTTTTGAGATTGTACTCTATATGCAGATGACACAGCAACACCTGTCCCTTAAAGGCTTGATGTGTGCTCACCTACCAACTACAGTGAAAATCAAAGGAGAGGTTGAAACAACCGTTCACCTGCTCCTAGAAATGGCACAGAGAGGGATCACTGCGCAAGCTCATTGCCATAGGTAGCAAAAAAATAAGCACAGTGTTCTCCCTTCCTGGAGACGGAGAGCCTATGTCATTTTTTTTCAGTTTTTAAGGATTAAACATTTAAAAATAAAAAAAAAGCATAGGCTCGCCCTCTTCAGGAGGGGCACCCCACATTTTTTTTTTTAATTTTCAAGGGTTAAGCTCTTATAATTTAAAAAAATAGCTTGGGGTACTCCCTTTTCAGTAAAATCAGCCTGGGCACCAGCTATGCAGGATTGGTAGCCCAAGGCTACCAGCCCACATAGTCCACAGGCTCTTCTGCCCCTAACAGGCTTTGGGGAGGCAGGTAATGGGGCCAGGAGTTAATGGCAAGTCATACACTTGCCAGCCTCTCAAGCCTTGTGAACTGGTATAGGGGTTATGGACCCCTTACCATTTTACAAATAGTAAAATGTAAAAAATCACAATTACACATAAGAAAAAAATATTTTATTAATTTTATTTTTTCCCCCATACTTTTTATCCATGCTGCGGTCTCTGCAGAAATTCAAACGGTGTCCCATGCCATCTACTGCTTGCTGCCACTGACAGCTGCAGAGATCGGCAGTCCCTAGGCACTGTCTCTCCAGCTCTCAGTGACTCCTTTCTCCCCACCACAGGAAGAGGGAATCGATACTGGGAGTGAGTGGTAACCTCACCACTCCCTCCCGGTATAAATTGACCCTCCCTGCGTCAGGGAGCAGAAGTGATGGGAGGCCATGTGGATGCTGCAGAGACTGGCATAGGACAGACCAGAGAGCGGTGGCAGGGCAGATGGGGGAAGCAAGAGGTAAGATGAATCAGGATTTCAGGGAAAGTTCGTGCGACAAGAACCAAAAATATTTGGGTTCGCGGCAAATTAAACTTTCCCTGAAATTCAGACCAAATTCTGGTTCTAGGAGTTCAGTTCGCTCATCCCTACTCAGAATGTAGTTTTACTGTCTGTGGTAGCAGGTGGGGACCCTAATGAATCAGTAGGCTGGTCCAACATTTTTTAGAAAAAGTTGCAGCATTTATAATTGAATAATCTGAATAAAAAAAGCAGACATATTTACTATGGATGGTGTAAATACAGGTATGCTGTTTTGGAAGGGTCAGATTTGGTGAGAGGTGCCTCAAATGGTTAAATGGGTCATTTTAGAAGCATTCAGCAGTTATCTTACCAAATGCTTGTTGGAACTCAGGTTAACCCTTTCTGCTTATTGTTTTGCTGTGCAATTAGAGGCCCTGTTTGGAAAGTTACCTTTCCAAACCTAATAGGGAGGTAACAGTTGCTATGATATACTGTGCTTTAATGTTTTTTTAAAAATCTGGATCTAGCATCAACATTACTAATGGTCATACACATACAAACTGTTTCCTCTACAGTCTCTGGGTTCAGAGTATAAACCCGTTTCCTTTGCGATCCCCTTACGGGACCATTTTGACCTCAAGACTAGCAGCTATGGACGACTCTAGTGCATTTGAGGAGCATGAGGATATGCAGCTCATGGGCATTGAAATTGTCCGTAGGGCTGAGACCAGATTGCACCGGCGACGCATGCACATCGATGGCATGCATGACGTTGAGCTGTTCGAGCTCACCAGACTTAATCACACTTCCCTCCATAAATTGTATAGTGAGCTGCGGCCATGGTTAGTCCACACCACAAGGAAGGGGCAAGCAATTTCAGGTATAACCAAGATGCTTGGCTGCCTGCAATTTTTGGTGAACGGCTCGTTCCAGAGGCTGGGTGCCCTCTCCGTGGGGATCTCCCAGCCTACGCTGAGTCGCGCGCTATCCAAGTTTTTGGAAGGCATGGCTACCATTACTCGGAAATATATTTGTTTTCCTGACGACATGGTAGCCAGAAACAAGTTTTAGACAAGCTAGAAAAGTTGCACCAGTCTATAAGCTAAATGGTAAGTCAACAATAAAGCCAATAATAGTGTGCACACTAATCCCAGCACTCAAAACTCAATACACTGCAAGAAAAGAGGGACACCCACAGTACCCTCTAAAAAGTGCCAAGGATGAAACAGTTGCACCACTTTAAGGGTCTAAAAATATTCAAATTTATTGACTAATTACATATATTTACAATCACAATGAACATTAAGACTATACAATAACAACTACATGACATAAACATTTAAAACCAAGGGGGCGCTGGAGGTCTGTCTCAGTGCAAAAAGTAAAATACTCTCCATTAAAAGTGTGTATCAAATCCTATATACTATAACTAGTATGCTCTCAGATGCAAAAGTGCAAAAATACAACAAAAAATGTGCTAAACCCACCTATTAATCAATTCAGGTCCACATGAGTGTACAAAAATAAAGCAGAATAACATACCATTGAGCAGGGAAACACGCCGTGGTGATGGAAGTGAAAGAGAAAGAAATGAACAAAAGTGCATACAGACCAACCAGACGTGGACCCCCCACAGATAACAACGCCGAGCGCGTTCGTAGTGTCTCCTGCACTACTTCAAGGGCGAGTGAGATGGTAGCCAGAAACGCGATTAAGCTGGCATTTTATAACATTGCCGACATTACCAACGTCATGGGTGCCATTGACTGCACCCACGTTGCCCTCGTGCCTCCGGCAGCCGACTAGAATATTTACAGGCAAGTACAATTTCTCATATTTTTTTTTATAAATTTTTTATTTATTTTTTATTAAGAATTAAAAGTCCCTCCGTGTAAAATGTCCCTCCTTATAATTATTCCATCCTTGTAATGTATCCCTCCTTGTAATTTATCCCTCCTTGTAATTAATCCCTCCTTGTAATTTATCCCTCCTTTTAATTATTCCCTCCTTGTAAAGAGTCCCTGTGGAACCATGGACCGTATTTAGTTGCATATAAATTTCACGTGTTCACCAAGGAAACATTTTATTGTGCACCTGAAATAGACACTTCAAAGTTAATCTTTCCTTTTTCAAACATACATATTCTTTTTTGGCTAAACAAAATACTTATGTACTTGTTTATTGCTATTTTTATTGGGCCACAGGTTTTGCTTAGGGTGTGATTAGTTAGTGTTTCCCTAGTTTTCCTTGCCTTGCTAATGTTTTTGGTGTTTTTTTTTTTATCCCAGGAACCGCAAAATGGGCCAAGCAGTGGTGGCCCCAAACATGCGGTTCCTTAGTCTACTCTCCGGGTTCCCAGGCTCATCCCATGATGCCTACATTCTTCGAAGATCTGGATTGTACGGTCGGTTTGAGTCTGGGGCATTTTCCGGTGAATGGCTCCTTGGTAAGTTGACGCCAATAACGTCCTTTTTTTTTATATGTATGGCTATGAATTTAGTTTGTGTCCCATGTATAAAACTATGCCTTTTTTCACACCTTGTTTACATGTGACACAACCTTAACCATTAGATTTTTCAAACAACAAAGCCTTGCCAAATGTTAGTCCTGCATTAGCAAAATGTTAAAATTGAATTTAGAGTAAAGTAAGAATTAGTCTTCCCCACACTCTTCTTAAATTATGTCCTTGAATTTATAATAGGGTCTGCGCCATCTTTGATTAGATGCATTACACTTACTGAGTAGAGGAGAGCGGGATAAAGTGCAGGGGGCGGGTTAGATCTGTTTTGGACTCATACAAAGCAGATACAGGGTCCTGAAAAGTTTAGACATCCAAGAATGCTGAGCAGCACAGTCCAAAACCAATACCTGTTAGCAGTCTGGCTGAATGGCCCTCATCCGCCATCTTGGATGTTTAATTTGTTCCCACATCTATTTGATGTTTTTGTGTTTTTTTTTTGCCTGTGCACTATGTATGCTCATGCTGTGTAGCAAATGTGACCTAGCCTCTTAGTCATGTTGATGGCCCGTTTTGGGGATTCCATTTATTGAGTAATGTGTAATTTATGTTTTTAATAATACATTTTGGCAGGTGATTCCGGCTATCCACTCCTTCCGTGGCTGTTGACACCCGTCCTCCGGCCCCAGAATGCAGCCGAGGAGGCATATAATAGGAAGACCAGGGCGTTTGGCCTTTTGAAGACCCGCTTCCGATGCTTGGACCATACCGGGGGAGCACTTCAGTATGACCCCAAAAAGGTCATAGATATTATAATGGCCTGTGCAGTGTTGCATAATTTTGCTATATTGCAGCGTGTCCCCCGGTATGTGGATTTGCCCCCCTCTCCACCCACCGATGACCCAGAGGAGGACTATCGTGGCCCACCGAGTGCGTCTGCCCAAGCCATGCGGACTAATTTAATAGAGACACATTTTGCTTAATTTGGTGTTCCTTTGTTTGTTTTGTCCCTTTATTGTATGTTATTTGTGTTTTTGGACCTTTGTGTTTGTATGTTTGTTCTTACTTTTACAAACAGTAACGAATTAATGACAAAAAAACTCACACTTGATTTTAGACTCTTTTTTTTGTGCTTCCAAATTTGTTAGTGCCTAGTACTTTAAGTCATCTTTATTCACCAAAAACATAAAGGCATAAACTTAGTCAACAACAGGTTAATTACAAATTTATGTAGTTTATTTCCAAAGCAAACATTGGAGTTGATGGTCACTCCCAGAGTTGCATAAAATACATGGCCAATCCACAAATGAAAGTTTAGGCAAATCAGGCCACATAGCAATTGGCCAGAGGCAGGAGTTTTAAAGTAAGGCACTCCTGTCAAAAGTTTCATACAAATGAAAATTCAAAAAACATATGTGACAAGCATTGCCATGTCCAGATTTGTCAGCAAACAAATAGGCCCACAGACACACCCTCTCCTGCTTGGCCACATTTGCCACAGGCACAGGTGTAAAGCAGCCAAACCTATGCCACATCTACACCTGTTACTCAGTGGGCCACCCAAACAAGAACCCCCAATACCAATCCAAGTCCAGTTCAATCTCAGCCAGGGGTCAAGGTAGTAGTTTGTCAGGCCAGAATGTCCCCCAATCATGCCTACAAACAGGAGGAGCCAGAACCAATGTAATTCGCCACAAGCATGCAGTGCAACAGCTTGAGTGGCAGGTTCATTGAGGCTTCACCTCCGGCATTGGCTAGTGGGCTACCTCAGCACTCTAATGAGCTATATGGGCGCAAATCCTAAGCATACAAGCAAAGCCATACCAAAAGGGTATATTGGTAGGGCTCACCAGACAGGTCAATACAGTGGGGATGTAGAGCAAAGATGTGGAGCAGATACAGGCCAAATAAGGGTTAAAATGGGGGATGCCCATAAAACCCAGGCTGGGGCCCTTGGAGGTGGGCCCTCACCTGGGCCTGTGTGGCATTCAGAATCTGCAACTGTTCCAATATGTTTCTATTTGAAGTTCGAAATTCAGCCATCATGGCACTGAGATTGTTAGTTAAGGTGGCCATGTGGCTGTTGCTATTTCGAACTTCCTCAAGCATGGCACTGTAATAATTGGATAAGGTGGCCATGTGGCTGTTGTTGGACCTAAATTCAGTCAGCATGGAGTTTAAGGTGTTGTTTAATGTCTCTAATTGCCCATGAAGATGCTTGTGGTTTCGTTGATTTTGGAGGCGAAATAGCCGCCTCTCATGGTGCCATGCTGACTCCATCATCGGCGTGCCCCTCCCCTGGGAAACTGGGCGACGTAGTCGACTACGCCTCCCAATTCCCAGAGTTGGGGGGCGTGCAGATGATGTGCCTCTAGGTCCACCAGCAGCCACAGGTCTGCTTGGCAAATCCTCAGCAGCAGAGCTAACACTGGGGACTGTCGGCTCAGTCTCTGCATGCTGCCCACGATGGGCTGGCAGCATGCAGCCAGCTTCACTCTGCTGCTGAGGATTTGGTGTAGAAACATGTTGGGACAGTTGCAGATTCTGTCCCAGGGGGAGCTGTTCAGAAGGTCCAATGAAGGGTCCATCCTCCTCCAGCTCCTGGATTTTCTCCATCAGTGTGTGGGTCTGTTGGGACATGTAAATAAAAAAGGTTCAGTTTGGTGAATACATATGTAATTCAGCAAAAAGAAACATGGCATGGCACATGCATAAGCAACATCAGAAAAAGACACACCGTATATATTGGATCCTGGGTCCGAGGCAGCACGGAAGTAGACGGCATGGTAAAACTGGCAGAGGATTCCCCACTAGCTGAGGGATGATGCTGGGCTGCATTGTGGAAAGGAAGGCATGTTAACACACAACTAGGCATTGCTGATGTGTAATAAAACATTTGCTTCACTAAAACACATGGCCAAGCATGAATGGCAACTACCCCAATGGACCAAGTTGACCTTGACTATGAATGCCATTATCGGTTAGATGTATTAGTCAACAAGTACATACACATTGGCCTCCTTAACCAAAATAAACATGCATATACTGGCTGTTCTGAGGCTTCACACATCCCTAAAAGCCCATTATGGGACCACACTCAGCTTGCAAATAGCATTTGCCATCAGATTATGCAGGTTGCCATTCTTTCTAGGTCAAACTTTCAAGCACCCCAGATCAAGTCTTTATGAGCAAAGCACATCTCAAACACAAGTGGCCTACAGATAAAGATGGAAGTGTTGGATGTAATTGACTCTGAATACATAACAGGCAGTCCTTTGCTAATCTCAATAGTGTTCCTCAAGACTGTCAAAACTCATGTATGGGCAAGGAAATTAGCAAATGATGAGTTCACACACATAACACACCCTGTTTAAATTGTTACCTCCACTACAAGGCACACCCTAGGGGCATGTGTTTATATATGGGTTGGAACATCATTTTACACGTAGCTCAAATTTCACATACACACTAACATTACTAACCGGCAGGAATAGTCGGAATGTCCGTGTCCTGTCGTGCCGAGTGTCCCTCTAAGGCCACAGGATGAAGCCGGCCCAGCACCATCTCCTCAGCTCTGGTAAATTGCAGTTTAGTGGGGAATCCTCCGCCAGTTTGTAAGCTGAAAAAGATAGTTGGACACATTTAGCTAAATGGTGGCAATACAAGACGAAGACTAATCCACAAAGTATATATGTACCTGTAATGACGCCGTTTATTTTCTTTCTTCCGTGCTGCATACTTGAGGTCCAATATTTTCCTTTGAATCTGCTCCACATCTTTGAGCTTTTCCCCCGCTGCATTGACCTGTCTGGTGAGCTCCTCCAAAATTTCTGATTTGCGCTGCTTGCTTGTAGCTTTGGATCTGCGCCCATATAGCTCATCATAATACAAGGTGAGGCCACTAGCCAATGCCAGAGTTTGGGCCTCACCAAACCTGCCACTCAAGTGGCCTCGGTGCAATGTGCGCCCTGTTGCTAGAGACAGATTGTAGGTTGGTCAGCAAGCTAACTGGTTTGAGTGCTGTGGCTCCTTTAAGACTTTTGTATCCTAATTGCCATGCTAACGTGCACCTCCCAGGTTAGTTATAAAATGGTCTGAGCGGCTGCCACCCCTCCTTTGTTTCTTATGAATTTGTGCAAGCACATGGTGTGTGGGGTCTAGGCTGTATTGCAAGGTCTTTGACGCTTCCACCCCATGGCTTGCACTTGAGGTTTAGGGCAACCTCAGGTAAGCCTGCTCCCAATTTATCTATTGCATTGTATGTCCCAAATGGGGCTCTCAGAGATTAGAGTTAGGACTGCACCTCACAGGGGCACCTTGGCACTGGTGGTGCAGCTTAAGCATACTTCTGCAGATGTGTGTGACCAAGCCCTCTGTTTTTAACCAAGTTTAGAGACAGATTGTAGGTTGGTCAGCAAGCTAACTGGTTTGAGTGCTGTGGCTCCTTTAAGACTTTTGTATCCTAATTGCCCTGCTAACGTGCACCTCCCAGGTTAGTTATAAAATGGTCTGAGCTCCTGCCACCCCTCCTTTGTTTCTTTTGAATTTGTGCAAGCACATGGTGTGTGGGGTCTAGGCTGTATTGCAAGGTCTTTGACCCTTCCACCCCATGGCTTGCACTTGAGGTTTAGGGCAACCTCAGATAAGCCTGCTCCCAATCTATCTATTGCATTGTATGTCCCAAATTGGGCTCTCAGAGACTAGAGTTAGGACTGCACCTCACAGGGGCACCTTGGCGCTGGTGGTGCAGCTTAAGCATACTTCTGCAGATGTGTGTGACCGAGCCCTCTGTTTTTAACCAAGTTTAGAGACAGATTGTAGGTTGGTCAGCAAGCTAACTGGTTTGAGTGCTGTGGCTCCTTTTAGACTGTTGCTAGACGTTCTGGCTCATCAGTTGTTGCAGGCAAATCGGGGGACATTCTGGCCTGGGGAGAAATGTAGGACAGGTGGCTGGCTTCAGATTGAACTGGACTTGGATATGGACTTGGGGTTCTTGGCTGGGTGGCCACTGAACTAGCAGGTGTAGCTGTGGCATATGGAGAGTGCCTTGCCACCTGTGCCAGTGCCAAATGTGGGCGTGGAGGAGAGGGTGTGGTGGATGATGTTGGGCTTCTTGGTCTGTGCCTCTGTGGCCCCTTCACACTTTCATGGCCCTGGGAGGTTGATACACGTGGGTGGGGTGATGGTGAGCTGGGGATGCTGGGGCTTCGGGCCCAGTGGCTTGGCCTCTTGGCATGGGAGCTTTTCCCACGTGGGTGGGGTAATGTTGAGCTCTGGCTGCTGGGGCTTCGGGCCCGGGGGGTTGGCCTCTTGCCATGTGAGCTTTTCCCACGTGGGTGGGGTGATGCTGAAATTTGGGGGCTGGGGCTTCGGGCCCGGTGGCTTGGCCTCTTGGCATGGGAGCTTTTCCCACGTGGGTGGGGTGATGCTGACCTTTGGGGGCTGGGGCTTCTCACCCTCTTGGTGTGCTTTTTAGGGGCTGTACCTGTGTGCTTGCTGGGCTGGGCCTTCTTCTTTGGCGCTGGCTCCTTTGTTTTTGTGCTTGTGGGTGCCTTTGTGGTCGCCTTCGCCTGCCCACTGCGGGTTTCCCGCTGCTTAGCCTTTGGCCTTTTTGAACGAGTGGTGGGGCCTGCTGAAGCCTCCTCACACTTCTCTGCCTTTTTGCTGCTGGCTTCCTTGGCTGCTTTGGCCTTAGTGGCGGCTATTTTTGGTGCCATAATGTTGAGACTCTGAAAGAGAATGAGCTGTGGGTCCAGGACCCTTTAAATACTAATGCCGGGGTATGACGTTTACACGTTCGCGTACACGTTCGTACGAACGTGCGGAACCCGGAAACTGCTGGGGCATTACTTATCTGCTGCAGACAGGAGGCAAGATGGCGCCCACAATCTTCACCCGCCAACAAGAAGAGATCATCATGCTTGTAAGTGTCTTTTAATGCCTTTGATTTGCCATCTAAATGCATGCCTAGCGCTTAAGGAAGCGCAGGAATAAACGGTTTGTTTTATAAGAGTCTAAAACCCTGTGCCAAACAGAAGTTAGGGCCCACACGTGCGAACAAACACTTATGGCAGCTACAAGGATTGTATTAGGCTAGAAATGTGTCTGTTAATGTCATTTATTCAAGAGATATATGAGAGATATATGAGAGATATTTCTATGCAGTTTGATCTAAATCCTATGTTAATTTTTTGTTTTGTAGGCGATGCTGGAGCGCAGGTACGACTACCTGCCCAACTCATTTGAGAAGCGGACCGTCGCCCTGGAGATTCCAGAATCCAGCATCCAGTTTCCAGAATCCAACATGAGACGGACACCACCTTCACCCACACTCAGAATATGCAGCATTGGTCGGACCTGAAACGGCTGCACATGCCCCGGGTGCGGCGTTTTTTCGGACTCCATTTCCCTAGTAAGTACATAGCGATTGCATGCTAGATGTAAGTAATACAGAAGGTAGACCTTTAGTTATAATTTTTAGGATAGTGCTAAGTGGTTGGGGTGATCTTTAAGGGTCCAAAAGGGAAGATGGAGGATAGTGCTAAGGGGTTGGGGTGGGCTTTAAGGGTCCAAAAGGGAAGATGGAAGATAGTGATAAGTGGTTGGGGTGATCTTTAAGGGTCCAAAAGGGAAGATGGAGGATAGTGCTAAGTGGTTGGGGTGATCTTTAAGGGTCCAAAAGGGAAGATGGAGGATAGTGCTAAGTGGTTGGGGTGAGCTTTAAGGGTCCAAAAGGGAAGATGGAGGTTAATGTTAAGTGATATAGCTAAACATTGTAGCAGACGTGAGGGTGGCAAATATGTAGTCAAGCACTTTAATGAGTTACGTTTGTAGTGCGCAGGCGCCAGATCGTAAGGATTTACGTCCGGACGATTATTTATTTAAAATGGAAATCTGAATCTATCTGGAAACGTAAAGGATTTGTGGAAGGAGACGATGGAAAAAGGGCAAAATCGAAAGCCGACGTTGTAACATGAGAAAATGCAACAGAAAAGTCACACTGGAAAATGACATCCTCGTACTCTGGCATACGAATGGACGGAAACTTTTACAGAAGGATTGCAATGCATGCATAGAATCGCTGGCACACTCATACGAGAGCGGGAAAATTTGAAAAAAATACGAAATCGGCACAAAAACGTAAGTCTTTTTTTGTCTCTCTGAATCGAGCCTATAGTCTCCCATCAAGAGTTTCAATATAATAAGAAGAAATAATTACGCTTGCATTGTCTCCAATTGTCTCCACGTGAGACATTTAAGACCATTAGCAACTATACAACATATTTTATTGATGTGCTACATAATAGAAGCTTAGCAGAAGGTTATGGAGGTTAGTGTTAATTATTTTGTTCAAAATGTCTGCATGCCCCTGTCACATACTAGTTAAATAAAGGGTAATGTTGTAATAATGTTTGACCATTTAGATTCAGTAGAATCTTTAGCAGAAATGTGAATGTACAATGAACATGTAAAACAAAAATAGTAAAACTAATAAAAGTCTAATGGCTTTGGACCTTTTAAAAAGTTAAACAATGTAATTTACTCTCCCCACTGCATCTTTTCTAGGAGCCCAAATATTTAATTCTAGTGCAGGTATTGTAAGTTACCCTTTTTGTAATTCCACATTGTACAGTACCATGGAAGATGATCTAGCTTTATAAATACACAATAATAATGATACTGTAATACTTTGGCCAAGTCTAAAACTGCGCCAAAACATGATACAAATAATTGGTGTGCATTGCTTTTTATTCCAGAGAATCTTATAGATCTTATAGATCGATTCCCGCCCCCGGGGCATCCAAAATCGGGATGAAACCCCCCAGGTCGCCCCATACGCTTACCTTGTTTCCCAGTCCAACGGCGCATGCGTGAGCTGCGGCCTCATCCACGCTATCCCTCTAGCAGGGCGCATGCCCACCCCAGGCATTTGTTAATGGCCGGTGCGGACATGCTCCCTTTTAGAGGGCAGTGGGGGATGCGGCATCCAGCACGCTCGGAGCTGGCCTTAGATGAAGGCTTAGACAACTTGATGTCAGCGGCTCCGAGCACACTGATTGGACGAGCGGCCGCACATGTGTCGTAGGACCGGGAAGAGGTGAGTTGGCATCGGCGATCTGGGGGGTTTCACACAGCGGGGCACCCCCAATTGGGGTGCCCCGGAGAAAGGACCAAAACCCAAAATAGTCAAAATCCTGGGTTTTGGTCCACTTTAAATGGTTGATTTGTGCATTATTTTTAACTTGGTTTTAGTTAACTGAAAACCCATATGCACCACCCAGGTGGTATCTGAGGTGATTAGAAAAAGCAAAGTGATACTTGATAAAAACAAAGTTTGGGAACCCGTACTCTTGAGCCACCATCCAGGTTATGGGTTATGCAGTCTTGTGTCCTGGCAGTGGCTCTATCAATGATGTTATGTCTCAAGCCATTTGGTGGAAATGGCAATAGTCAAATGAACATTTTACTGTATTCTAGATTCAAGCAAAAACTACTTCCACTGTTTTGTGTTTTCTCATATTTATATTAAATATACACTGTACATACTGTATATGTATTGCACTATGCACCTTCAGTGACACTGAAGCTACTTTATTTTTCCCTTTAACAAAGCAGTGTTAACAATAAATACCTTTCTTTCACATTTAAACTAGACCAAAAGTCCTTTAGTCCCTTAGTCTAGCAAGCAACTTGCCTAAGGGGCATTCTGATTTGGAATGCCCTCCTGTATAAAGCGCTGACCAGAGAGCCTGAGGGAATTTTTTGGTATAAGAAACTTGTGATCCCAATGCAATTTGGCTGATTTACTTGTTCTATACCAGAAAACAAATCCTGAATTTTCCTTTCCTTCCTCCTAGAACTTTCCAAAGAATTCCAAATAATCTGGCCAAAAAATCTGTAACTGAACAGAACAGAGCCACCATCAATGCAGAAAACAACACTTCTGTTCTCATAGTTTCTTTTTGGATTGGCATTCAGTAGCATCATTTAATGTATCACCGTTCCTTCTTCTCTCATTTGCATCCCTGCCTACACCCAAAGCCTTGTTCAGAATCCACCTTAAAGTGAACTGACGGCGTAAAAACATTAAGACATTTTATTAAAAAGACCACCCACACCATAGGCTCAATTCAGAGGCACATTCGTCTGGACTTTCGTAGCTGTCTGTGAAAGTTTTTGTGTGTGTTTGTCATTTTTTTTGTTTTTTTCGTTCATTTTTCATTCGCACGAACGTTCGGACTAATGCGTATATGTGCTTTCGATGAACGAAAGCAAATCGGATCATTTGCTTTAGTTCTGATCATTTTCCCATCAAAATCTGATATTTTGCGTTCGTTCAGATAACTTACGTGATTGGGATGGGCTTGCGTCTAATTCAGAGAGCTGATTGCCGAGGGACCACAACCCTATAAAACCGTTTCATTTGCGATCCCCTTACGGGACCATTTTGACCTCGAATAGCCTTATTATGAACCAGTCTAGTGCCTTTGTGGAGCATGAGGAACTCCAGCTAATGGGCATAGAAATTGTCCGGAGGGCCGAGACCAGATTGCACCGGCGACGCATGCATATCGATGGCATGCATGACGTTGAGCTGTTCAAGCTCACCAGACTTAATCCCGCTTCCCTCCATAAATTGTATAGTGAGCTGCGGTCATGGTTAGCCCGCACCACAAGGAAGGGGCAAGCAATTTCAGGTATGACCAAGGTGCTTGGCTGCCTGCAATTTTTGCCGAACGGCTCATTCCAGAGGCTGGGTGCCCTCTCCGTGGGGATCTCCCAGCCTACGCTGAGCTGCGCACTATCCAAGTTTTTTGAAGGTCAGAAATATATATTTTTTCCTGACGACATGGTAGCCTGGAATGCGTTTTATAATATCGCTGACATGCCCAAAGTCATGGGTGCCATTGATTGCACCCACGTTGCCTTGGTGGTAAATTCGCATGCATCAGCAGATTCAGAAAAATACACTTACCGTATATATCGGATCCTGGCTCCTAGGCAGCACGGAAGTTGACGGCAGGGTCAAACTGGCTGAGGCTTCCACACTAACTGAGGGATGATGCCGGGCTGTATTGTTTACAAAAAGGCATGTAAACACCCAAATATGCATTGATGATCTGTATTACTACATATGCTTCACTAAAACACGTGGCCAAGCAGGAATGGCAACTCCCCGAACGGTCCAAGTTGGCCTTCACTATGAATGGCATTATCTGTTAGATGTATTAATCAACATGTACATACACATTGGTCACCTTAAATAAAATAAACATGCATGTACTGGCTGTTATGAGGCTTCACACATCCCTAAAGGGCCATTAGGGGCCCACACTCAGCTTGCAAATAGCATTTGGCTTAAGAATATGCTGGTTGGCATTCTTCCTAGGTAGACCTTTCCCTGACCCCAGATCAAGTATTTGAGACCAAAGCACAGCTCAAACCCAAGTGGCCTAAAGACAAAGATTGGAGTGTTGGATCTGATTGACTAGACATAACAGGCAGTCCTTTGCTAATGCACTTTTATAGTGTCCATAAATACTCTCCAAGGTCATGTATGGCCAAGCAAATTAGAAAATTAACATTCCACAGACATTACACACCCTGCTAAAACTGTAACCTCCACTACAAGGCACTCCCTAGGGGCATGTGTTCATATATGCCTTTGAGCCTCATTTTACACGTTGAAAACATTTCACATACACACTAACATTACTAACCTGCAGGAATAGTAGGGATGTCCGTGTCCCGTCGCCCCGAGTGTCCCTCTAAGGCCACGGGATGTGTCAGGCCCAGCACCATCTCCTCAGCGCGGGTAAATTGTAATTTAGTGGGGAAGCCTCCGCCAGTTTGTAAGCTGAAAAAGATAGTTTGGAAAATGTGGACAAAACAAGAAGCAGACAAATCCACAAAGCAGATATGTACCTGTAATTTCGCCATTTATTTTCTTTCTTCCGTGCTGCATACTTCAGGTCCAATATTTTGCGTTGAATCTACTCCACATCTTTGAGCTCCTCCCCCGCTGCATTGACATGTCTGGTGAGCTCCTCTAAAATTTCTGCTTTGGCATTTTGCTGGTTGCTTTGAAACTGTGCCCATATAGTTCATCATAATGTAAGGTGAGCCCACTAGCCAATGCCAGAGTTTGGGCCTCCCCAAACCTGCCACTCAAGTGGCCTCAGCTCAATGTGCGCCCTGTTGCTTAATGTTCTGGCTCATCAGTGGTTGCAGGCAAATCGGGGGACATTCTGGCTTGGCTGTGTTGGGGAGAAATGTAGGACAGGTGGCTGGCTTCAGATTGAACTGGACTTGGATATGGACTTGGGGTTCTTGCCTGGGTGGCCACTGAACTAGCAGGCGTAGATGTGGCATATGGAGAGTGCCTTGCCACTGGCAAGATGTGGCCGAGGAGGAGAGGGTGTGCTGGATGATGTTGGGCTTCTTGCCCTGTGCCTCTGTGGCCCCTTCACACTTTCATGCCCCTGGGAGGTTGTTGGATGTGGGTGGGGTGATGCTGAGCTTTGGCTTCTGGGGCTTCTGGCCCGGTGGGTTGGCCTCTTGCCCTTGCCGCTTTTCCCATGTGGGTGGGGTGATGCTGAGCTTTGGCTTCTGGGGCTTCTGCCCCGGTGGGTTGGCCTCTTGCCCTGGCCGCTTTCCCCACGTGGGTGGGGTGATGCTGAGCTTTGGCTTCTGGGGCTTCTGGCCCGGTAGGTTGGCCTCTTGCCCTGGCCGCTTTTCCCACGTGGGTGGGGTGATGCTGAGCTTTGGCTTCTGGGACTTCTGGCCCGCTGGGTTGGCCTCTTGCCCTGGCAGCTTTGCCCACATGGGTGGGGTGATGCTGAGCTCTGGCTGCTGGGGCTTCTGGCCTGGTGGGTTGGCCTCTTGCCATGTGCGCTTTTCCCACGTGGGTGGGGTGATGCTGAGCTCTGGCTGCTGGGGCTTCTGGCCCGGTGGGTTCTCCTCTTCCCATGGGAGCTTTTCCCACATGGGTGAGGTGATGCTGACCTTTGGGGGCTGGGGCTTCTCACCCTCTTGGTGTGCTTTTTAGGGGCCGTACCTGTGTGCTTGCTGGCCTGGGGCTTCTTCTTTGCCGCTGGCTCCTTTTGTTTGGTGGTTGTTGGTGCCTTTGTGGTTGTGGTCGCCTTGGCCTGCCCACTGCGGTTTTCCCGCACCTTAGCCTTTGGCATTATTGAGCGAGTGGTGGGGCCTGCAGAAGCCTCCTCACACTTCTCTGGCTTTTTGCTGCTGCCCTCCTTTGCTGCATTGGCCTTTGCGCCGGCTTTTTTTGGTGCCATTATTAAGAGACTCTCAAAGAGAATGAGCTGTGTGTCCAGGACCCTTTATATCCTAATGCCTGGGTATGACGCTTACGTGTGCGTACGGCCGTTCGTCCGGCCGTGCCGAACACTGAAACCGCTGGGGCATTACTTATCTGCTGCAGACAAGAAGAAAGATGGCGCCCACAATCTTCACCCGCCAACAAAAAGAGCTGATTATGCTTGTAAGTGTAATTTAATGCCTTTGATTTGCCATCTAAATGCATGTCTAGCACTTAAGGAAGCGCAGGAAGAAACGGTTTGGTTTAAAAGTGTATAAAACTCTGTGCCAAACAGAAGTTAGGGCCCACATGTGCGAACCAAGTCAATTACATCTAGAAGGATAGTTTTAGCCTAGAAATGTGTCTGGTAATGTAATTTAGTCAAATGATCGATTTTGTGACAGATATTTGTATGCAGTTTGATCTAAATCCTATGTTTATTTTGTGTTTTGTAGATGATGCTTGAGCGCAGGTATGACTACCTGCCCAACTCATTTGAGAAGAGGACCGTCGCCCTGGAGATCGTTTCCAGGATTCAACACCAGACTGACACCACCTTCACCCACACGCAGATCATGCAGCACTGGTCGGACCTGAAACGGCTCCACATGCCACAGGTGCGGCAATTTTTCGGACTCCATTTCCCGAATAAGTACATAGCGATTGCATGCTAGATGTAACTAATACAGAAGGTAGGCCTTTATTTATAAATGCTTTTCTTTTCTAGTGCTGGAAATGGAGTACCGAATTTAACGCACCCAGAGGCGCACAGGCCGGCCAGTGCTGCATGATTCTGCAGCACAAAGTGTAGGTGGTGGATCTCCAGGGCGACGGTCCTACCCCTCCTCTGTAGTGGCCTCCAACCAGCCCCTGGACCTTTCTACAGAGGAGGGACATCACGGCATGGGCAGGGAGTCGTACCCAGTGATGGAGCCGTTAGCCTCTGGTATGTGACTCTTCATGTAACCGCACACGCATACATGCTATTTAAAACAAAACTGATTCCTTTAATCTCTTTTTCTAGATGTTAATGTAGCGGGTGAAGGATCTGGAGCAGGGACTGCAGCAGATCAGGCCCAGGAGGCACATGGAGAAGGTGGGTGATGTCACACACACATTCAAATTGTCATTTGCTTACTGTTGACTCAGACATTAGAAGTGACCCTATTTGACATGTCTCTACAGCCTCAACTTCCCTGCAGTGGCAGGTCCCAGAACCCAGGGTGGTCCCCGACGCACACATCGGCCACCAACGAAGTAAGTTGTTATGTCATTCTTTTGAGTATGTGGTAATTGACATGATCACCAAGATACCTAAAGCCATAGTCAATGGCATTAGCACTTCCTTTGATTAATTACTTAGCATAATGACATATGCCCACTTCCTTTGATTAATTACTTAGCATAATGACATATGCCCACTTACTTTGATTAATTAATTAGCATAATGACATATGCTCACTTCCTTTGATTAATTACTTAGTATAATGGCATATGCCCACTTCCTTTGATTAATTACTTAGCATAATGACATATGCCCACTTCCTTTGATTAATTACTTAGCATAATGACATATGCCCACTTCCTTTGATTAATTACTTACCATAATGACATATGCTCACTTCCTTTGATTAATTACTTAGCATAATGACATATGGCGTCATGAGTTAGCTTGCCACCTAAAAACATTCCATCCACAGGTGAGAAACATGCATTTGCCAACAAATAATGTTTGTTTATTTTTTATACAGGGACCACACGAGTGGCAGCAATGAGTCAAAGGGTCCTTCAGTTGGTGGCTGACATGCAGGAGCTGCGTGAATCGTTGGGGACCACAGTAGACTAATGTTCTGGGTCCTGCCATTGCTTTGTAAATAGTTTTAAAGTTTAATATTTTTAAACATTTTAACATTTTTACAATTTTATATTTTCTATTAAAAACCAAAAAAAATTATACATTTTCCAAAAAACAAATTAAAAAAAAAAGCCATCAAAAAATGGCAGTTTGAAATAAACAAAAAAAAAACAAAAACTGTTTCAGTGTCATTTGATTTTCAAAATACATTAACACCAAACAAATGGGCCAAGAAATATTTAGAAATGAAGATTCACATGACCGCGAAGTGATTTAGGTAAGTTTTAGGGGTCCAAAATGGAAGAAGAACCTAAGAGCGAAGTGGTTTGGGTAAGTTTTAGGGGTGAAAAATGGAACAAGAACCTAACTGCAAAGTGGTTAGGGTAAGTTTTAGGGGTCATAAATGGAAGAAGAAGAAGGAAAGAGCAAAGTGGTTTGGGTAAGTTTTAGGGGTGAAAAATGGAAGAACCTAACCGCAAAGTGGTTTGGGTAAGTTTTAGGGGTCATAAATGGAAAAAGAAGGAAAGCGCAAAGTGCTTTGGGTGAGTTTTAGGGGTGAAACATGGAAGATGTAGGAAAGCGCGAAGTGATTTAGCTAAGCATTGTAGTAGAAGTGAGTGAACCAAATATGTAGGCGAGCACTTTAATGAGTTAAGTTTGTAGTGCACAGGCTCAAGATCATAAGGATTTTCGTCTGGACGATCATTTATTGAAAATGGAAATCAGAATCTAACGGGAAACGTAAAGGATTCGTGGGAGGAGACGATGGAAAAAGGGAAAAATGAAAGCCAACGTTGTAACATGAGAAAAAAAAACGGAAAACTAAAGCTGGAAAATGACTCGTTGGCATGCGAACGGACGAAGACTTTACAGAAGGCTTGCAATGCATGCATAGAATCACTCGTACACTCATACGAGAGCGGGAACATTTAAAAAAAAAAACAGATCGACACAAAAATGAAATTCTTCTTTTTGTCTCTCTGAAACAACCCTCATGTACTAAACTTGCTTATAAAAAGCTTGCCCAAAGTTTAATTTTACCTAAATTTACCTCAGTGTCAGGCCACTTTGTGATGGTATCCCCTGCAAACTATTGTTTTTGTCGTTTTTTCCCACAACCACAAGTCTGTCCTTGCGGGCGGGAACGTGCGTCGTATTGGCTGGCTACAAAGCCCAAAAGGTGCGTGTCTTCTGTGTACCAGGGAGCGGATTCTGCAAGTTCATCTTTCATAAATGTTGCCTTTCCAGAGTAGGCGAACTTGGAAGCAGTGATAGCAACAAGGAGATGGAGGGAGCTCTCGCCCCCGCTCTGTCTGGCGGATCTTTTCTGCTGCACATGGGCACGTTTTTGAAGGGCACAAAATGGCAGGACCTAGTGTTCATGTTTAGGAACACTAGGCAACTAGGCTAATAGGTTGGAATTAGGGATGAGCGAATCGATCTGGACGAACCCGAATTCGTTCCGAATTTCAGGAAATATTTGATTCTGAACGAATCCGAATTTCCCCGCGATTCGATCGATCAAGGTTTTCCTTTAAACTCCATTTACTTGAATTACAGCCATTGTAAAATGGTGGATGGACATGTCTGGACATATCCCCTGGGGCAAGTTATCATGGGAAGGTCACATGCAGCCTATCAGCAGCCAGGAGCCCCGGTGACGTCACAGCGCTATATAAACGGCGGTCATCTTGCTGGTGCGCATTTCAGCCTTGTATTGCGGCCACAACGGAGCTGTTTAGAGACAGGGAGAGACTAAGAGAGAGTCAGGGAGAGTCAGGGAGACCCACAGAGTGCCAGACAGAACCAGGGAAAGATAGGGAAAGATAGGGAAAAATCGGGAAAGCTCGAGGCAGGGACAGTAGAGAAAGTGACAGGGAAAGCTTTTTTTTTATTTTCATTTCACTTCATTTGCCAGATCAGTTTTAAATATCTTTTGTTTGTGCTGTAAAAATTCCTTGCCACTGTGCATGCCATGTTGGCAGTGGCATATTTAACCCTATCTGTTACACACAAGCATTTCTTATAACTCGATTAGTTTACATTTTTTTTGTGTCTGCTGTAAAAACCCCAGCCCACATGGGCATCCCAAACCAGCACATGTCACCCTATCTGATATACTAAATAAGCGTTGTTCATCCTCAGCTTAATCAAGCTATTGCATTTTGAATTGGTTTTTGGTCTGCTGCCAAAACACTAGGCCGCAGGGTATCCCAAACCTGCACGTAGCACCCTATCTGTTATACTAAATAAGGGTTGTTCATCCTCAGCTTAATCAAGCTATTGCATTTTTAATTGGTTTTTGGTCTGCTGCGAAAACACTAGGCCGCAGGGTATCCCAAACCTGCACGTAGCACCCTATCTGTTATACTAAATAAGCATTGTTCAGCCTCATTTTAATTCAGCTATCGCATTTTGAATTGTTTTTTGTCTGGTTTAAATACACCAGCTCACATGAGCATCCCAAACCAGCACATGCCACCCTATCTGTTATACTAAATAAGCGTTGTTCATCCTCAGCTTAATCAAGCTATTGCATTTTGAATTGTTTCTTGTCCTGCTGTCAAAAAAACACCAGGCCGCAGGGTATCCCAAACCTGCACGTAGCACCCTATCTGTTATACTAAATAAGCGTTGTTCATCCTCAGCTTAATCAAGCTATTGCATTTTGAATTGGTTTTTGGTCTGCTGCCAAAACACTAGGCCACAGGGTATCCCAAACCTGCACGTAGCACCCTATCTGCTATACTAAATAAGCATTGTTCATCCTCAGCTTAATCAAGCTATTGCATTTTGAATAGTTTTTTGTCCTGCTGTCAAAAAAACACCAGGCCGCAGGGTATCCCAAATCTGCACGTAGCACCCTATCTGTGATACTAAATAAGAGTTGTTCAGCCTCAGCTTAATCACGCTATTGCATTTTGAATTGGTTTTTGTCTGGTTTAAATACAACAGCCCACATGGGCATCCCAAACCAGCACATGTCACACTATCTGTTATACTAAATTACCGTTGTTCAGCCTCAGCTTAATCAAGCTATTGCATTTTGAATTGTTTTTGGTCTGCTGCCAAAACACTAGGCCGCAGGGTATCTCAAACCTGCACGTAGCACCCTATCTGTTATACTAAATAAGCGTTGTTCATCCTCAGCTTAATCAAGCTATTGCATTTTGAATTGGTTTTTGGTCTGCTGCAAAAACACTAGGCCGCAGGGTATCCCAAACCTGCACGTAGCACCCTATCTGCTATACTAAATAAGCGTTGTTCATACTCAGCTTAATCAAGCTATTGCATTTTGAATTGGTTTTTGTCCTGCTGTCAAAAAAACACCACGCCGCAGGGTATCCCAAACCTACACGTTGCACCCTATCTGTTATACTAAATAAGCGTTGTTCAGCCTCAGCTTAATCAAGCTATTGCATTTTGAATTGGTTTTTGGTCTGCTGCCAAAACAACCTAGGCCGCAGGGTATCCCAAACCTGCACGTAGCACCCTATCTGTTATACTAAATAAGTGTTGCTCATCCTCAGCTTAATCAAGCTATTGCAAATTGAATAGGTTTTTGGTCTGCTGCCAAAACACTAGGCCGCAGGGTATCCCAAACCTGCACGTAGCACCCTATCTGTTATACTAAATAAGCGTTGTTCATCCTCAGCTTAATCAAGCTATTGCATTTTGAATTGTTTTTTGTCCTGCTGTCAAAAAAACACCACGCCGCAGGGTATCCCAAACCTACATGTAGCACCCTATCTGTTATACTAAATAAGCGTTGTTCAGCCTCATTTTAATTCAGCTATTGCATTTTGAAATGGATTTTGTCTGGTTTAAATACACCAGCCCACATGGGCATCCCAAACCAGCACATGTCACCCTGTTATACTAAATAAGCGTTGTTCATCCTCAGCTTAATCAAGCTATTGCATTTTGAATTGTTTCTTGTCCTGCTGTCAAAAAAACACCAGGCCGCAGGGTATCCCAAACCTGCACGTAGCACCCTATCTGTTATACTAAATAAGGGTTGTTCATCCTCAGCTTAATCAAGCTATTGCATTTTTAATTGGTTTTTGGTCTGCTGCGAAAACACTAGGCCGCAGGGTATCCCAAACCTGCACGTAGCACCCTATCTGTTATACTAAAAAAGCGTTGTTCATCCTCAGCTTAATCAAGCTATTGCATTTTGAATTGTTTTTTGTCCTGCTGTCAAAAAAACACCAGGCTGCAGGGTATCCCAAACCTGCACGTAGCACCCTATCTGCTATACTAAAAAAGCATTGTTCATCCTTAGCTTAATCAAGCTATTGCATTTTGAATTGTTTTTTGTCCTGCTGTCAAAAAAACACCAGGCCGCAGGGTATCCCAAACCTGCACATAGCACCCTATCTGTGATACTAAATAAGAGTTGTTCAGCCTCAGCTTAATCACACTATTGCATTTTGAATTGGTTTTTGTCTGGTTTAAATACACCAGCCCACATGGGCATCCCAAACCAGCACATGTCACACTATCTGTTATACTAAATAAGCGTTGCTCTGCCTCATTTTAATCAAGCTTTTGCATTTTGAATTGTTTTTTGTCTGGTTTAAATACACCAGCCCACATGGGCATCCCAAACCAGCACATGTCACCCTATCTGTTATACTAAATAAGCGTTGTTCAGCCTCATTTTAATCAAGCTATTGCATTTTAATTGGTTTTTGTCTGGTTTAAATACACCAGCCCACATGGGCATCCCAAACCAGCACATGTCACCCTATCTGTTATATTAAATAAGCATTGTTCAGCCTCATTTTAATTAAGCTATTGCATTTTGAATTGGTTTTTGTCCTGCTGCCAAAACACTAGGCCGCAGGGTATCCCAAACCTGCACGTAGCACCCTATCTGTTATACTAAATACCCTTGTTCATCCTCAGCTTAATCAAGCTATTGCATTTTGAATTGGTTTTTGTCCTGCTGTCAAAACACCAGGCCACAGGGTAGCCCGGTATCCCAAACCTGCACGTTGCACCCTATCTGTTATACTAAATAAGCTTGTTCAGCCTCAGCTTTATTAAGCTATTGCATTTTGAATTGGTTTTTGTCCTGCTGTCAAAACACCAGGCCGCAGGGTATCCCAAACCTGCACGTTGCACCCTATCTGTTATACTAAATAAGCTTGTGCATCCTCAGCTTTATTAAGCTATTGCATTTTGATTTGGTTTTTGTCCTGCTGGCAAAACACCAGGCCGCAGGGTATCCCATATTGCCAATTTTCATAGTATCTGGTGCAGAGAAGCAGTTCCTCACTTTATTTAGCTTCTGCTTTTTAAAGTAAACACATTTTTTAAAATACCTATTGCGCATTTCAAATACATAAAAATGTCAGCCAGACAAGTGCCAGGATGCTCAAAGAGGAGTGGCAGAGGCCAAGATTCAGCAGCAGACTAGGGGCGAGTGGCAGCAGGAGTCACGGTGAGAGACCTGATCTGCCAGTATCTGCTAGCGGTCGTGTCTCCACCAGTAACGCATATGCCGTGGTAGATTGGTTAACTCGGTCATCCACATCATCACAAGTTACATCTGAGACCCCCAGTCTAGGGTCAGTAGGTTCCTCTGACACAACCCTGAGTTAGCATGCCCCGAGAGCAGTCCCTGTCCTCCCATTGCCTCTGTCCTACGCCGTTCCCTCCCCCAGCGACGTATCCTATGCTTTGGGATCAGCTCCACTCTTTAGTGAGGAGGACGATCAGATAGAGGACAGTCAGCAGCTACTGCCCAGCCAAGAAATGGAGGTGGCTTCTTTAGCTAGGCAGACAAATAGTGATGTGGAGAGTGTCGTGGGTGTTGCGAGCGTTCCAGCTCCTGCGCCAGACACTGTTGAGGAAACAGAGAACATCAGTGACGTGCAGCCACAACTCGGTGATGATGATGATGAAGAAGCCGATCGCACTTGGGAGCCGGGTGCAGAAGGGGCTTCATCGTCATCATCAGGAGAAGAGGGGCGCAGGTTGCCCCGGAGTCAGCAGCTGAGGCAGCAAGGTGTTAGCAGCATGGTTGGCAGTCAGCATGGGGGCACAATTGTAAAGCCTGGAGCCAAACGGGGCCGGGGTAGAGCACCTGCTGCACGGCAGGCTACTTTATCGGGAGGTAGTGGAGCAGGGGTTGGCGACAGTAGCAGTGAATCAGTGCGGGCTGTTGGTGGGAAAAGTAGCTACTCGGCAGTGTGGCAGTTTTTCCTGAAGCATCCGCAGGAGGGTAACATGGCCACATGCAAGATATGTAGGCAGCACGTGAAGCGTGGCCAGGGCCCAAATGTTGGCACCACGGCCCTGCATCAACATATGATGCGTCACCATAAAGCGGCCTGGGAGAACCGAGGCTCCGAAGAGGTGGTCCAGCCTGCTTCCTCACCAAGTGGCACGCCGCTCCCAATTTCTGCCAGCCAAGGCTCCAGCACCTCAGCCGAAGGCAGCTGTGCGTCATACCCATCCTCTGTCGCTACTGATGCTCCTGCTCCTCCTCCTCCAAGTCATGCATCCCGCCAGCAATCCATCAGCAAAGCCATGTCCAAGAGACAGCAGTATGCGCTTACTCATCCTACGGCGCAGAAGCTGAATGTGCTCCTGTCCAAGTTGCTGGTGCTGTAGTCGCTCCCTTTTCAGGTGGTGAACTCTGCACCTTTCAGAGAACTGATGGCTTGTGCCGAGCCGAGGTGGAGAGTCCCAAGCCGTCATTTCTTTGCCAAGAAGGCAGTACCAGTGCTGCACACTTTTGTCGAACAGAAGGTGGGCCAGTCCTTGAGCCTGTCGGTGTGTAGCAAAGTGCATGGCAGCACCGACGTCTGGAGCTGTAACTACGGTCAGGGACAGTACATGTCGTTTACGGCCCACTGGCTGAATGTGGTCCCCTTGCAGCAGTAGCAGCAACTTAGACACGTCACGCCGTTTCGGCCTTGTGCCTGTGACACCGTGCGACTCGGCCTCCTCATCCTCCGCCATCTCCTTACCCTCCACTGTAGGGTCAAGTCTCAGTGCCTCTCCAGTCTACCATGTGTGCAGGCCCTTTGAGGAAGCCACTTTATTTGTCAGTCGGCAGGATTATGGGATGAACAACGTGATTCCACTGCTTCATGCACTACAGCACATGTTGGAAACCATGGCTGGTCAGGGCACTGGAGACATGGGGTCTACATCTTACGGCCACATGAACCCCGTTGGAGCTGAACTGGAGGAGGAGAAGTAAGAGGAGGAGGAGTGGCCCAGTGAAGCACAGTTTGGGCTTGGCGAAATGGCTGGTTTATCTAGTCAGTGGACAGGAGAGGAGGAGCAGGAGCAGCCAGAGGAGCTAGAGAGTTGTGAGGAAGGCGAGACAGAGGACCCGGACACACCATGGCAGTATGCAGTGGAGATGGAGACAGGTAGTCCCTCCGAGTCACTTGCGCAAATGGCAGAAAGCATGCTCACGTGCTTGCGTAGTGACCCCAGAATTGTTTCCATTTGTCGCCGGGATGACTTCTGGCTGTCCACCTTATTGGACCCTTGCTTCCGGCACAAAATGGGGGCATTTTTTAAAAACACCGAGAGGGAGGACAAACTGAACTACTACAAAGAAATTCTACGTAGTCAGTTGGCCGATGCCTATCTGCGCCATGGTCCATACTCTCGTAGGTCTGACTCGGGGGGACCTCTGCGCTCACCTTCCACTGCCATGCCTGCTGGGGGGGTTGGCAGGAGCAGCAGCAGCAGCTCCATCAGCAGCAGCCTCAGTCTTCAGTCGCTAATGAGTAGCTTTCTACACCCGCATAGTGAGGCTACTCATGAGCAGCAGGAAGACCTGGAGCAGGACCTCAACCAGCAGGTCATGTCATACCTTGACATGACCATGCCAACACACCTTGAGGATCCGCTAGACTTCTGGGCAGCCAAACTTGTGGCCACAATTAGCAGAGTTTGCCCTGGAAAAGCTGTCCTGCCTGGCCAGTAGCGTGCCATCTGAGCGGGTGTTTAGTGTGGCGGGGGCCATAGTTACGGCGAGGAGAACTCGTCTGTCAACTAAAAATGTGGAGAGACTCACATTTGTCAAAATGAATCAGGGATGGATCAGCCAGGATTTCCACCCACCAATGGCTGATGCATGCGACTAGATTCAGCGTGGTGCCACGTTTTACACTTTCCAAATGGTGCAAAACATATTTATGTCTTTAGGCCAATTTTTGGGCTCCTGCTGATGCCAACTTCAGGGTGTGCCTTTCAGACAATTTTTGGCCTCCTGCTGATGCCAACTTCAGGGTGTGACTTTCAGCCAATTTTTGGCCTCCTGCTGCTGCTGCTGCCAACTCCAGGGTGTCTTTCAAGCAATGTTTGGGCTCTTGCTTCTGCTGCTGCCAACTCCAGGGTGTGCCTTCCAGCTAATGTTTGTGCTCCTGCTGATGCCAACTTCAGGGTGTGATTCATCCAATTTTTGGCCTCCTGCAGCCAACTCCAGTGTCTCTTTAAAGCAATGTTTGGGCTCCTGCTGCTGCTGCTGCTGCTTGCAACTCCAGGGTGTGATTCATCTAATTTTTGGGCTCCTGCAGCTAACTCCAGTGTCTCTTTCAAGCAATGTTTGGGCTCCTGCTGCTGCTGCTTGCAACTCCAGGGTGTGATTCATTCAATTTTTGGCCTCCTGCAGCCAACTCCAGTGTCTCTTTCAAGCTATGTTTGTGCTCCTGCTGCTGCCAACTTCAGGGTGTCATTCATCCAATTTTTGGGCTCCTGCAGCCAACTCCAGTGTCTCTTTCACGCAATGTTTGGGCTCCTGCTGCTGCTGCTTGCAACTCCAGGGTGTGATTCATCCAATTTTTGGCCTCCTGCAGCCAACTCCAGTGTTTCTTTCAAGCTATGTTTGGGCTCCTGCTGCTGCTTGCAACTCCAGGGTGTGATTCATCTAATTTTTGGCCTCCTGCAGCCAACTCCAGTGTCTCTTTCACGCAATGTTTGGGCTCCTGCTGCTGCTGCTTGCAACTCCAGGGTGTGATTCATCCAATTTTTGGCCTCCTGCAACCAACTCCAGTGTCTCTTTAAAGCAATATTTGTGCTCCTGCCGCTGCTTTGCAACACCAGGGTGTGATTCATCCAATTTTCGGCCTCCTGCAGCCAACTCCAGTGTCTCTTTAAAGTAATGTTTGGGTTCCTGCAGCTGCTTGCAACTCCAGGGTGTGATTCGTCCAATTTTTGGCCTCTTGCAGCCAACTCCAGGGTCTATTTCAAGCTATGTTTTGGCTCCTGCTGCTTGCAACCCCAGGGTGTGATTCATCCAATTTTTGGGCTCCTGCAGCCAACTCCAGTGTCTCTTTAAAGCAATGTTTGGGCTCCTGCTGCTGCTTGCAACTCCAGGGTGTGATTCATCCAATTTTTGGGCTCCTGCAGCTAACTCCAGTGTCTCTTTCAAGCAATGTTTGGGCTCCTGCTGCTGCTGCTGTTGCTGTTGCTGCTGCTTGCAACTCCAGGGTGTGATTCATTCAATTTTTGGCCTCCTGCAGCCAACTCCAGTGTCTCTTTCAAGCTATGTTTGTGCTCCTGCTGCTGCCAACTTCAGGGTGTCATTCATCCAATTTTTGGGCTCCTGCAGCCAACTCCAGTGTCTCTTTCACGCAATGTTTGGGCTCCTGCTGCTGCTGCTGCTTGCAACTCCAGGGTGTGATTCATCCAATTTTTGGCCTCCTGCAGCCAACTCCAGTGTCTCTTTCAAGCTATGTTTGGGCTCCTGCTGCTGCTTGCAACTCCAGGGTGTGATTCATCCAATTTTTGGCCTCCTGCAGCTAACTCCAGTGTCTCTTTCACGCACTGTTTGGGCTCCTGCTGCTGCTGCTTGCAACTCCAGGGTGTGATTCATCCAATTTTTGGCCTCCTGCAGCCAACTCCAGTGTCTCTTTAAAGCAATATTTGTGCTCCTGCTGCTTGCAACACCAGGGTGTGATTCATCCAATTTTTGGCCTCCTGCAGCCAACTCCAGTGTCTCTTTAAAGTAATGTTAGGGCTCCTGCTGCTGCTTGCAACTCCAGGGTGTAAGTCATCCAATTTTTGGCCTCCTGCAGCCAACTCAAGTGTCTATTTCAAGCTATGTTTGGGCTCCTGCTGCTTGCAACCCCAGGGTGTGATTCATCCATTTTTTGGGCTCCTGCAGCCAACTCCAGTGTCTCTTTAAAGCAATGTTTGGGCTCCTGCTGCTTGCAACTCCAGGGTGTGATTCATCCAATTTTTGGGCTCCTGCAGCTAACTCCAGTGTCTCTTTCAAGCAATGTTTGGGCTCCTGCTGCTGCTTGCAACTCCAGGGTGTGATTCATTCAATTTTTGGCCTGCAGCCAACTCCAGTGTCTCTTTCAAGCTATGTTTGTGCTCCTGCTGCTTGCAACTTCAGGGTGTGATTCATCCAATTTCTGGGCTCCTGCAGCCAACTCCAGTGTCTCTTTCACGCAATGTTTGGGCTCCTGCCGCTGCTGCTTGCAACTCCAGGGTGTGATTCATCCAATTTTTGGCCTCCTGCAGCCAACTCCAGTGTCTCTTTCAAGCTATGTTTGTGCTCCTGCTGCTGCCAACTTCAGGGTGTCATTCATCCAATTTTTGGGCTCCTGCTGCCAACTCCAGTGTCTCTTTCACGCAATGTTTGGGCTCCTGCTGCTGCTTGCAACTCCAGGGTGTGATTCATCCAATTTTTGGCCTCCTGCAGCCAACTCCAGTGTCTCTTTCAAGCTATGTTTGGGCTCCTGCTGCTGCTTGCAACTCCAGGGTGTGATTCATCCAATTTTTGGCCTCCTGCAGCCAACTCCAGTGTCTCTTTCACGCAATGTTTGGGCTCCTGCTGCTGCTGCTTGCAACTCCAGGGTGTGATTCATCCAATTTTTGGCCTCCTGCAGCCAACTCCAGTGTCTCTTTAAAGCAATATTTGTGCTCCTGCTGCTTGCAACACCAGGGTGTGATTCATCCAATTTTTGGCCTCCTGCAGCCAACTCCAGTGTCTCTTTAAAGTAATGTTAGGGCTCCTGCTGCTGCTTGAAACTCCAGGGTGTAAGTCATCCAATTTTTGGCCTCCTGCAGCCAACTCAAGTGTCTATTTCAAGCTATGTTTGGGCTCCTGCTGCTTGCAACCCCAGGGTGTGATTCATCCAATTTTTGGGCTCCTGCAGCCAACTCCAGTGTCTCTTTAAAGCAATATTTGGGCTCCTGCTGCTTGCAACTCCAGGGTGTGATTCATCCAATTTTTGGGCTCCTGCAGCTAACTCCAGTGTCTCTTTCAAGCAATGTTTGGGCTCCTGCTGCTGCTTGCAACTCCAGGGTGTGATTCATCCAATTTTTGGCCTCCTGCAGCCAACTCCAGTGTCTCTTTCAAGCTATGTTTGTGCTCCTGCTGCTGCCAACTTCAGGGTGTCATTCATCCAATTTTTGGGCTCCTGCTGCCAACTCCAGTGTCTCTTTCATGCAATGTTTGGGCTCCTGCTGCTGCTGCTTGCAACTCCAGGGTGTGCTTCATCCAATTTTTGGCCTCCTGCAGCCAACTCCAGTGTCTCTTTCAAGCTATGTTTGTGCTCCTGCTGCTGCCAACTTCAGGGTGTCATTCATCCAATTTTTGGGCTCCTGCTGCCAACTCCAGTGTCTCTTTCACGCAATGTTTGGGCTCCTGCTGCTGCTTGCAACTCCAGGGTGTGATTCATCCAATTTTTGGCCTCCTGCAGCCAACTCCAGTGTCTCTTTCAAGCTATGTTTGGGCTCCTGCTGCTGCTTGCAACTCCAGGGTGTGATTCATCCAATTTTTGGCCTCCTGCAGCCAACTCCAGTGTCTCTTTCACGCAATGTTTGGGCTCCTGCTGCTGCTGCTTGCAACTCCAGGGTGTGATTCATCCAATTTTTGGCCTCCTGCAGCCAACTCCAGTGTCTCTTTAAAGCAATATTTGTGCTCCTGCTGCTTGCAACACCAGGGTGTGATTCATCCAATTTTTGGCCTCCTGCAGCCAACTCCAGTGTCTCTTTAAAGTAATGTTAGGGCTCCTGCTGCTGCTTGAAACTCCAGGGTGTAAGTCATCCAATTTTTGGCCTCCTGCAGCCAACTCAAGTGTCTATTTCAAGCTATGTTTGGGCTCCTGCTGCTTGCAACCCCAGGGTGTGATTCATCCAATTTTTGGGCTCCTGCAGCCAACTCCAGTGTCTCTTTAAAGCAATATTTGGGCTCCTGCTGCTTGCAACTCCAGGGTGTGATTCATCCAATTTTTGGGCTCCTGCAGCTAACTCCAGTGTCTCTTTCAAGCAATGTTTGGGCTCCTGCTGCTGCTTGCAACTCCAGGGTGTGATTCATCCAATTTTTGGCCTCCTGCAGCCAACTCCAGTGTCTCTTTCAAGCTATGTTTGTGCTCCTGCTGCTGCCAACTTCAGGGTGTCATTCATCCAATTTTTGGGCTCCTGCTGCCAACTCCAGTGTCTCTTTCATGCAATGTTTGGGCTCCTGCTGCTGCTGCTTGCAACTCCAGGGTGTGATTCATCCAATTTTTGGCCTCCTGCAGCCAACTCCAGTGTCTCTTTCAAGCTATGTTTGGGCTCCTCCTGCTGCTGCTTGCAACTCCAGGGTGTGATTCATCCAATTTTTGGCCTCCTGCAGCCAACTCCAGTGTCTCTTTCACGCAATGTTTGGGCTCCTGCTGCTGCTGCTTGCAACTCCAGGGTGTGATTCATCCAATTTTTGGCCTCCTGCAGCCAACTCCAGTATCTCTTTAAAGCAATATTTGTGCTCCTGCTGCTGCTTGCAACACCAGGGTGTGATTCATCCAATGTTTGGCCTCCTGCAGCCAACTCCAGTGTCTCTTTCACGCAATGTTTGGGCTCCTGCTGCTGCTTGCAACTCCAGGGTGTGATTCATCCAATTTTTGGCCTCCTGCAGCCAACTCCAGTGTCTCTTTCAAGCAATGTTTGGGCTCCTGCTGCTGCTGCTTGCAACTCCAGGGTGTGATTCATCCAATTTTTGGCCTCCAGCAGCCAACTCCAGTGTCTCTTTAAAGCAATATTTGTGCTCCTGCTGCTGCTTGCAACACCAGGGTGTGATTCATCCAATGTTTGGCCTCCTGCAGCCAACTCCAGTGTCTCTTTAAAGCAATGTTTGGGCTCCTGCTGCTGCTGCTTGCAACTCCAGGGTGTGATTCATCTAATTTTTGGCCTCCTGCAGCCAACTCCAGTGTCTCTTTCAAGCTATGTTTGGGCTCCTGCTGCTGCTGCTTGCAACTCCAGGGTGTGATTCGTCCAATTTTTGGGCTCCTGCTGCCAACTCCAGTGTCTCTTTCAAGCTATGTTTGGGCTCCAGCTGCTGCTGTTTGCAACTCCAGGGTGTGATTCGTCCAATTTTTGGGCTCCTGCTGCCAACTCCAGTGTCTCTTTCAAGCTATGTTTGGGCTCCTGCTGCTGCTGCTTGCAACTCCAGGGTGTGATTCATCCAATTTTTGGGCTCCTGCAGCCAACTCCAGTGTCTCTTTGAAGCAATGTTTTGGCTTCTGCAGCTGCTGCTGCGCTGCTGCTTACAACTCCTGGGTGTGATTCAGCTAATTTTTGGGCACCTGCTGCTGCCAGCTCCAGGGTGTGTTTTTCAGGCACTATAGGGGCCCCTCATAGTGATGCCACTTCAACTCTCTACAATTGTGCCGCTCTGCGATTCTATTAGCGATGCCTCTGGTCTCCATGTGATAATTATTTATAGTATTATTTCACTAACCCAGCACACATCCTATGCGTGTTACAGCAAGGCAGAATGGTTTAAACCCTATTGAGGCTCTAGGAGGCTCAGAAATAGCCGCTTTTAATAGCGATTCGTCGCGAATAAATTCGGGTCGAAATGATTTTTGGCGGAAAATTCGGCGAATCAGTCGAATCGAATTTTTCAAAAGTTCGCTCATCTCTAGTTGCATTAAAAGGCACATGCTTTATTTTACTCTACAGGGCATCAGATCGGCAGAGCGGCAGTGTTGGTCCACTTTAATTAACATTTCAAAAGATTTATGGCTTTTGTGCATCGCTGATCTCTAAAAGGTAAGTCAGCACTCAGCATTAAAGCATCCCGAGTTTTATGGCCCATCCATCTGGCTGACATTTTCACCCGACACTTTTATGAATGTTGTATATGCAATTGCCATATGCAAACAAACCACTTAATATTTCATTTATTTAACCATCAAGGCAACATGCGACCTGTTTAGGATGCAGACAAGATGTTCACTTGGTAGACATGAATTATTTTCCTGAACAATATCTATTAAAAATCCTTTACATGTATCTGCCTATGTTGGCAGCACTTCAAAATACTTGTCTGGAACTTCAGCATGATCACATACTAGACTGGAGCATGGCTGGAAATTTAATCAGCAGAGATGACTGGGGAGAACAAATGTTCAACTTCCAATCCACAATGAGAGAGATAAAAGCTTGCAGGAAATAAGAGATAGCATCAAAGGAAAAGATGAAATGCAGTCACCCCTGAATTACTAATACCAGGTTAAGTAAATAAAAACACCAGACATCAGAAAGAGTAGACTGATTATGTCAACATAATTACAAAGCTGCAGATTTGAAATCATTTTACTTAACTTGGTTTACGAAGTTAGGAAGAGTCTTATTTAGCTTTAGGATTCTATAGCATTTTACAGGTTATGTACTGTATGTGGCATACATTTAAGGGCAGGCTTATAATTTATGTGGCTCCATGCGAAGTTGTGCCTGAGGGCCCTAATCAATTTTTTTTGTACAACAAAATACAATATTAACGTATCTTGTACAGCCTTAAACGTCTTTCTGTAATCAGACATTAACAATTATGGTTTTGGTTTCCACAAATGTCCTGTTTAGTGACCTGCCGAAATTCTGTTAAGTGGATCATTGATAAGCTATTCAGTCTTGAGACGGGCAGGCTGATTCATTACTAGCGCCAGCTAGAGGCGCTTAGCGTGATCGCTACTAGACGCTGTAAGCGGGTTTCGCGCACTGTAACAGAGCATCTTATTCGCTGTAGTAACCTGGCCAGCATTGATGAATGAGATGTATGTTGCGCGTTCTAACACTAGTACAGCGCTGCAGGGAGCGAGAGGTAGCGACCGACTCACCATATTAAGCAAAAGAACAGACTCACACAGCGTAGGTGCTCTGGATCTGGTTGCTATAGCATAGAATGGTAGACGCTGTGTGATTAAAGTCTGTTTTTGAACACATATCCACCAGTAACAAAGCGTAAACACATGGAATGACATTGTTGTAACATTGTGACAATAATACTTTAATGCCAGGCCTGTAATGACAATTCTGCATATTAGTATAAAAAGACAAAATTGTTTTTAAAAATGACTCTTTCTAGGCCAGGAGAGGTGACACAATTATTTGAGAGAAAAAAAAATATTAAAAACAAAAATCCCTGTTTAAACAGAAGAAAAGCAATGTCCATTGAAATGTATGGCAGAGCGACAGGGAATACCTGGTGCTCTGGAAGCTAGAGCTCCAGCACTATACGCTGAGCTGCCTGTATTGATGAATCGTACGCTATATGGCGCAGTTAGAGTCACTCACCAGATTCGCCTTCATAAATGTGGTTTGGCGTACAGCACCCAGCGCTCACCAGACGCTGCCTGCCGCTATGAGGCACTACCTGCCACTATCCCTTGATGAATAAACCCCATGGTAGAGCACCACCTCTGCCCTGCTCCTTGCAGCAACCCTATTTCTGTCCTGCTCCCCCTACATTTAAATTTCAGCTTTGGCCTGCTTCTATGCTGCTCTTCCCATCTCCGCCCTGCTCCTCCCATCTCCACCCTGCTCCCCATCTCTACCCTTCTCTCCCATCCCCCTGCTGCTCCCAGCTACACCTCAATCTCCAACTTACTCCACCATCTTAACTATGCTTCCCGCTGCACCTCCATCTCCACCCTGTTCCCTCATCGCTGCCCTGCTCCCCCATATCTGCCTTGTTGTGCCCCTTTATGGTGGCAAGCGTGGGTTGGGTGATAGTGATGGGCCAGATGGTCAGTCCTAATAATGGAGGCTCAGAAAACCAGGGGTTGAGGCCGTGGGTTGATCAAAGAATACAGGCGGGGGGGGGGGGCGGGTGTCAATTTAATCGGCAGAGTGTGAGAAGAGCCACCCCATCTAAACCAACTATCATTAGGCAGAGTGCGAGCAGATGCCCCTAAGGGTCTTTGATTATTGTTTACAATTTTATCCCAAAAATGTATGTCACAAATGTGTGCCCAGGAATCGGAGGTAAAGGGCATCGGCAGCTTCCCTGGCTGGGTACTCCGGACTCTAATATTGAATATTGCTATGGCAGACTACAGGACATTGGCACACTTCCCTGTGTTTTACTTTTGTGGCATGCATTTTTGGGGACATTCAAAATGTAAATGAATGAAAAATGAATGTCACAAATGTGGAGTTTGCCAGAAAGCGTGCCGAAAACCTGAGACCTGCCCTAGGAATGCCCAAAAAAACATATACACCAAATGCTCATTCAGAAAAGTGTGCCCTGCAGCCTGCCCTAGGAATGTCCCAGAAAATGTGTGCCAGCTCTGGCCACCTCTAAATAATTATTCAGCAACATTAAAGTATAACTCCACTCAGTAAAAAAAATAAATAAATGGATACCAAGCTCGGCACACCCTCTCCATTGCTTCCCACACGGGTCTTGAAAAATTGGATGTTAATCCCCCGGGATGCTCCCACAGGACTCCTGCAGTCACATCCTTGGCTTCCCTTTTGCCGAGGTGCAATCAAGTGGTGGAAAAACTGAGCTGCCACCGAGACATAGCTCATGGTACTAAGGTGGGGGCGGGCATGGGTAGTGGCAGGTGGTTGCGAGACATATATAAGTGAACCAACTGTTATTTTTTACAAGCTGGGTCTTGGCCACTACTGCACTAAGCATGGGTGGGTTCCAGATTTTTTTTTGCAATATTTGACTTATGTGAAGAAGTTGTTAACTTGTTTAAAGCAGACGAAAACGTGTTTAGGCCACCCCTGCGTGCCAGTGCCAGCCATTGAGCTTGCGTAAAAGCTTATTGCCGAAAGGAATGCAGGGGAGATATCATGTAGCTCATGAATGCACCATGGGATCGCTGGTCAGATAAAAATTTCAGGTTGAACCTACGAGGTTTCACGAAGCAAAGCATGTCAAATCAGGATGCCCCAAAAAATAAGGACCAAGGAAGCATAGGCATAGGGAAGCATTTTTTCAGTCAACATACAGACTGAGTGTCAGGACTATGCAGGCTCCATGTTGCTGGCAAGACACATGCATAGAATTAGATACATAGAAGACACAGGCACACTTCAAAAATGTGGCAGTATATGAGTGTGTTACTCTATCTTTTCTGCACATGTCTACCTCCTACCTCACAGATCTATTTGCTACACATCAATTTAATCCCATAGTTCAATATAGAACATTCCTTGCATCCACATGATAAACACTACTCGGGCTTATACCACAGTAATGTGGAGAGAAACACAGCCTTTCTAATTTGAGAGAATGGAAGATACCGGATGGATGTAGAGCCTGGTGGCACCATAAGACACGTGAGGGAAAAACAGGATTTTCTGGCTCAGGAGGAATTTGTTTGTGAATCTGACAAGTTTGAAAGTATCATGGTTAAATGATATTAACTCCTAGCTCTGGGTGTTCTCCAAGACAGCCAGCTTTTGTTTTAAGTTTGGTCTCCCAACCCTTCTTCTGGGTCATTTCACTCCTTCTAAATCTCCCCATTCTCTACCTTTTTTTTATCTTTTCATAGAAACATAGAAAGTTGACGGCAGAAGGAGACCATACGGTCCATCTAGTCTGCCCTTATGTGTATACTGTATGTTCTCTTTATCTTAGGATAGATGTGTGCTTATATTTTCTCTTAACATTTTTTCTCTGCTTCGCTTCTCCCTGCCCCATCCTCTATATCCTTTACCCTGTAAAATGGCACCATACTGGAAGTCCACTCACCCACACAGCAAAGGTGGGCAACCCAATGGATGCCCCAGCAACAACAAGCCTGATATCAGGTACCCTCCTTCTTCCACATTTCCTTGTCACTAGCTTCAAGTCCCCCTCCTCCGCACACACACACAGATGATTACCAGTGGCCAATCATGGTTTGCTAGGCCAGAGGAGATACATGATGTTCAAGCCCAACTGGGGAACCTGACTGGCCACCTGGAGTCACATGGGGTTGCAAACTAGTGGCCAGTGGCAAGGCATCCTAGCTGAAGGTAGATGCCTTTGCCTCAGTCATCTTTGAATGGAAGTATGCTTTAAGTCCTAAACACCAATCTAAGCAGTGCTATAACCAGTAATAAATATAGCAGGTGTGATTTGGGATGCCTTACTGCACTGACACTAACAGGATGCAAAAGACTGGGCAGCGGCTCTCATCCACTTTCACAGCACCATGAGCAAGCCCACCCTGGCTGTCAGCAAAAATCCAGGCAGCAAGGTAACATCAAAGCTGAGCACCTTTGCCTAGTCACAGGCATCATGTTAATGTTAGCCTGAGAGGGGAATCCCAAATCGGAATGTCCCCCACAGGGAGGATGGGCAGACCTTATTTTTTACTGGGTGTTCTCCAAGACAACCAGCTCTTGCCGTAAGCCTGGCCTACCAACCCTTATTCTGGATCATTCCTCTCCTAATTCTCAAAACTTAGATCTTGTGGTGATATAAAGAAAATATTGCTGTACAAGAAAGTTTTACATTTCCCCACAATTTTTTTATTTATTTTGTGGTTATTCAAATTACAGGAGTGAACACTTTTATATGTTTAAATATTATGAATCAAAAAGAAATACGTTTGAAAGAAAAAAGGGATGGACATTGTGCCATTTGTCAGTGCTGCTTAAAAGGCACTATGATAAGGCACTAGAAATCATTAAACCTGTATAGATTACAAACCTTCTTTTATTTCAGAATTGATTGTATAGCTCAGTCATTGTCCCCATTTTACATGAAGAGAAAGCTGAACACATCTACACTTCAGACAGTTGTACTGTCTCCACCACAGAGACAATGCATAATCAATACAGGATATTTATTTACATGATAACCTGAGCTGATCGATAATGGTTCTTAGTGAATTTCATATGAAAAAAAAGACGTAGGACTAGACAAGAAGCTGAAAAGAGCAGTGGTGTCTGACTGAGAGGCTCACAATTATTCTGCTTTTAGAGTGCTGTTTAATTCATTCAGCAGCTAAAACATATTCATCATTGACGGAGCGAGGCAGAATTAGCTTTCTCTAAACAGAGTGGCCTAATTTGGCCTAATGTTCTTTCCCGTTAGTCCTCCAAGTCATCAGAATCCTACCAAGCATGGCTCCGTGCTGAGCTGAAAGGAAGCTGTGAGGATTCTAAGCTCTCAATCTCTAATTATACAAGCAAAAGAAAGGAAGAAATGCTGCGTGACGGAAGGAGGCAATAAAAGCACAAAGAAAAATAGGGAAAAATGAAAAACAATTTGCACAGGGCTCTGAAGCCATAAATTAAGTTTACTACTAGAAGTGTCTTAAACGATTATAATTTTATTTAGTGTCTTTTACTATTGGTGTGCATGCAGAACATTGCATTACACAAAGTAGTTAATTTATTAATAATGGGGAAAGCATAAAGGAATCCTTGTAAGTATGGTATACTTTTTAATTGTGTGCTGGGAAGCCTGTTGGCAGCTTTAACCTTGTGTGCAAACAGTTTTACAAGACAACCAGTTTATATTTCATCACAAATTTAGTCTAGGGCAATACCAGCTATTGATGTGTTATATAGGCAAGTGTTTCTCATGCCTGTCATCAAGTAGCCCCAACAGGTCATATTTTGTGAATCTCCACACAGTCAGCTAAAGCTCTGTCGATGCAATAATTTCTTTACCTGTGTATCTGTGTGAAGATCCATAAAACATGGCATTGGAAACACTGATCTAGGACATTATGCCTTGCTATTTTTATGACAAATAGGTGAGGATTTCTCTGTTCGATTTAAGTAGGCCTACATCCTCCCTGGGATCTCTTCCACAGTGTCCCAGTGAAGGAGTCCCATAGGACAGTGTTACACAACCGTGTCCTCAGGTACCCCCAACGGTTCATGTTTTGTGTAATGCCACACAGATGCACAGGTGAATTAATTACAGATATGGTGGTACTATTCAAGTCCCGAGTGACGAAACGCGCTGGGTGGAGCCAGACAGCACGACACTAGGATGCTAGCAAGAGGGAGGAAGCACAAGGCTACCGGCCTGAGCCACACCGTTTTTTACCGTACCCAGCCTCCATTGCCCTGCCCAGCAAAAAGCTGGAGTCATCTTAAGAGGGGTTATATGTAGTGGCATATCTCTTAATTGGCTGTGGATGATGAATCCTTTTTTTTAATAAGTGCATGTACTTTTAAAATCCGGTGAGTTTAATTGAATAAATGCATGGGTTGTGTTGGGTGTTTTAAACTTTCTGCACCATTGTTCCTTTCTTTTTCTATTTCCTTTGTATGAGGAAAATGTTTGATTGAAGAAAAGTCATATATAACAATAAAGAATCAAAGAGGACTTTGAAGGTGGTTGCAAAAGATATAATTCATATGAGGCAAAAGACTGCTTTGATATTAAAGAGGACTCATTTTATTGTTTCCGGTGATAGATTCACAAAAAGTTTTATTTGGTACTTTGGTGTGCTTATTCATTTTCACAGGTGCTATAGAACTGTGTGGAGATCCCAAAACAAGACCTGTTTGGGGTACTTGAGGACAGGGTTGAGAAACAATGCCCTAGGATATAGAACAGCATGTATAAAGGTAGTTACAGTATGTAAGTGCTTGGAGAATGGGAGTGGCCAGAGGGGAGGGAGAGGCTGAGTGTACGTTCTTTAAAAGAGAGTTTCCAGCTCCAGCAACAAAAATAAATGATGAACCTTTTGTTTCTAGCGCTGAATTGACCCTTTAATTAAAATCCAGGCATGTTTGGCTAAAAATGTACAATTCATTGTCTGTATATCATAAGTATTTTTAAGGCTTCAGATTTAGTTACACTAGCTCATAAAATGTTTTGCGGTTTTCTTTGCCATGTATTGTTTTCCCACATTCTTTTGAGCCCTATCGGAAAAATTGGTCATAGCTAAATAGCATAGCATAAATAATGTAAAAAATGTAAAAATAAAGGTCACGTGTGTTTATGGTTATAAGCGAAAGCAGCCAGACTTCATCCAACTGGTTTTTGACTATCGAAATATATTCTAAGAAATATAAAGCAAGTCCAGTTGCCTGGACATGTAGTTGATGATAATGGTTATTCTTGGATTCTAGTGATCACACAGAGAAATGTTCTCTTTTTTTTACCGGAATATATTTAGATACTTCAAAATGTATAAAATATTTTAAAGATAAAAAAGAAGATTATTCTGGGAAATGTATAAATTCCCATTTTCTAGCTAAACAGCGAACCAACATTTACAGAAATTTCTGTCAGTCTTCATGTAAAGCAACCAACTATCAAGGCACATGGGTTTACTGTATCCCATAGTGTAACCCAAAATATGCCCTTGGTGTTCTTGTGATACAGTGGTAGTTATTCAATTATCATCACCAACATAAACAGAAATTTTACCTATAAGATGCTCAACTTTAAAACGTAATATGTTGTTTTTTTAAATGTAATAATGAAATATCAAGTACAAGTTAGTGCCTGCAATATGGACTTTGTGATGAAGAATGCTTTATTATGCCTATTACTGCAGGTGATTATCATGTTGTTTGGAATAATACTGTATCTGTATGCATACAGCAAACAAGCTATCTCTAATGGGTTTGAATAGTTATGGACTTCAGATTCTTGCCGAAGCTAGGTTTGGTTTTCTCCATCCCAAATACCAGCAAGATCCAGGTTAAAGCTTTTGGATTGCTAACCCTTACCAGCCCGCAAACAGTAAAAAAAAAATACATTAAAAAAAAGAATAAATTTCACAATCTTTGCATCTTCCTTCTCTTCTCCTTTCTGCAGGTGCACCAAGTCCCAGGCTTCCTCCTGGTTCAGCAGGCTGTCATCTTCTGATGCCAGGGAGCAGCTATTGCAGCTGGCCCACCAGTATCTGGTTTGAAGGTAAAGACAGGTCCCCCTCCCTCGACCTTGGCATACAAGGATATGGGCAGGCCACCCGGAGGGAATCTTTTATACCACAGAAGTGGAGCCTCCCTCATATGACTATAAGGTACTTGTAGCCTCTCCACTGACATCTGGTGTCATCTTCACACCAGATGTTGCTGGAGCGGCTGCAATTACCGCTTCCCAGCATCAGAAGATGACAGCCTGCCAGACCAGGAGGGAGATTCCGACCTGGCGGACCTGCAGGGTGCTGTCCAGCAGGCGAAGAAAGGAGTCCAAGAAACTGGGGACTCTTTGGCCTGAGCACTACCTGATTTTCCGAGTTTTGGGTTATCACCATTTTTGAACCAAAGCAAATGAGAGTTATAGCCCTGTTACATTGTTCACCTCCAAATACTGGCTCAATTCCTATCAGTTTATTACTTTCATAACCCCAAAAAAAATTACTAAAACATACCAAGAGCAAATTATCACCTCTGTGGAACCTATTCTGTAAAAACCAAGGCCAAGATACCCCACTATCATTCTACTACATACAACCACTTCCTATAAGAAAAAGGGTTTATATCTAGGGCTCTGTCAACTAAATAGAAAGAATATTTACAAAAGCAAGTAAAAAATATGAAGGTCTGTTAACCCCCTCTACTTGTGTGATAGGTAATCCGAATATGGGCTTTAATTCCAACTTTTATCCCAATTTGTGATATGTCAACCACATACCTGTAACTCATTGGTCCACCTGTGCCTAATCAGGTTCTCTGGGCAAGCATGCATGTGTACATGTGTGGGGAATAATTGGGATGTCTTGGTGAAAGGGGCTAAACAGACCTAACTTCTTTTCTGCCATAATTAGAGGCAGTAATGCACGGCTGGACCCCATTAGAGATGCTTTGTATATGGGGTAACTATTGACCTTATAGCTAAACCAATGGGTAGACAGTGCTGCAGACACTTGCTATAAATCATATTTTGCACTTAATTTTCAAGACAAGGCATAGCCTTTAGAGTTTCTTGATATTCTCCAGCATTCTTACTTTCTGCTGCATGAATAATAAAAAATAGTTTTGTTTATGCCAAACAACAATATATGACGGTAGCCTTACACTTTCTACTAGACCAAAGAGTGCAATCTAAAATGATTTGGTTCGAACACTGTACATAAATTAGGTACAAATTGAATATAGGCATACTGCAGAATATAGATTTCATCTGTATTTGCATGCTGTTTGTGACTGCACTGAGACTAATGATTGTACAAAACATCTTGGCAAAACGGTAATGTAAGCATTCCAAATGATTAAAATTCAGCTTTGTGTCTTACTTATAAGATGTATGGCTGTACCATGTCTCAAAATGCCAGCAATAAATGTTGCAGGCTATAATTCAGAAACAGAAAGACAAAAGAGAAAAGATAGAGTTTAGCTCACATCAGAAAAATAGTAGCATCCTATGCCAACAGTAACTCATTTTAATTGAACAAAAATATGGCAATAGCCATAAACTATTAATACATTAGGCAGAATGGTCAGATAGCTGAGCATAGTTAACATGAAAAGTAACATTGTACAAACTGCAGAGACTCCCATGAAAGTTGCAACCAAATGTATGTAACTGTTTTGGTTGCTTTATATATTATTGAAAAATACAAAGTACTCTCCATGTGTAGGCGAACCCTATATGACTTTGCCCAAAATGGATTTTAGCACCACTGTTTTATATGATTCAGCTAAAGTCTGTTGGCAGGCAAATTATGTAACAGACTTGTCACACCTGAAACCCTGTTGGAAACAAAAACATTTACTGATGGATTAGGCCTGGTGGTTTATGTAAAGAATGTTGATGTGAGTTGTGCTTACATACACAAACACAATCAGAACCTTATTTATAAAGTGTCAGCACCACACAGTGCCATTTTCTTTGCCTCAGCGCCACTTAGCGTGCAATGTAAGAAATAAAAAAGGGCAGCGGCATTTTGCCTGCCAGCTATCAGCTTATTTAACACTAGTGACCAAAAGGTTGCAGTAGTACTGGTGCTAGTAGTAGCAGCAGCAGCAATATATGCAGTAGCAGTAGAAACACCAATAGTGTATTTTGTAGCAGTGGGGGTGGTAGACATGGACATACTGGCAGATATGAAGTTGGTTGTGGTGTGGGGAGGCAAGTAGACCATGATGAAACATCAGAACAGGGAAGTGGCAGGTATCAGGAGGAGGAGTATGATGATGTAGTTTTGGACAGGACCTGGGTATCAGGCAACAAAGAAAGGACATTGTCAGAGCAGGAGGGTACTTCTGGCACTGACAGCGACAAAGAGCTGAGCAAAGGGAGGGCCAGATCATCTGCAAAATGACACAGGGTTAGATCTGCTGGTATGGTCCACTCAGGAGCAGGTGACAGAAACATTGAGGATGCTTTTGCAGACTCCAGAAAAAAGCCTGCCAGAGGAGGAGCAAAGTCAGGTGGTGGTGAACTTCTGAATCTTCAAATTTATGGTATGCTGCTATGTGGCAATTCTTTCGTACCCTCCCTGGAGAACAAAACCTAGCACAGTGCCAGATCTGCAAGCAGAAAGTTAGCCGTAGCCAGGGCACAAATCTAGGACTATTGAAATTCTAATTAGGCCATGAGTAATTTGTATGCTAAATGCTAATTAGTCCACTAAATCATGTTTTTATACAGCCGTGGGTGACTTCAGGGTGTTATAAAGGACTTTTAGGTTTGTCAGCCATTGTTTTCCATGCGTTTTAGTCAAGTTTATCCCGAATGTGTTCAAACCGAACCAAACTTTTTCAGAAAAATTTGGTGAACCGTCACAGAACTTTTGAAAAGTTTGCTCATCTCTAGTGGTGTCTCTTTTAATAACATAAGCTTGGTGTATGTTGTAACTGCTGACACATGTCTTTGAACCTTGGAGAAATGTTTGTGTTTAGGCTTACCTTTAAAGTTGTTTCTTGGTCATCCCTTGCCCATGCTTATGTAATGTTTTCTCAATGCACTACCTGTTGGTTTGGACAGGTCGACCCTAATTTTTAAAAAATGTAGGTTTGTTCTATTGTGATCTTTGTGATTTTTGCAATGTTTACTCATTTTGATTTCTTCTCTTCCCAACAGCTTGCATATGGAAGCATCACAGACTCTGACAAGACGTACTGGAGTCCAGAGCTATGCTGCTGGACATGCGTGAGAAGATGCTTGCCGGGGGCTGGAAATAAGATAGCTGCTGTCCAGCATTTGTTTATGAGCCATGTTGGCCTATTTTGGTTAAAAGCCATGACATTTTTTCCAAATTTCTAAAAAGTTTGGCTTCTGTTGTCTCTTGTTACTTAGCTTAATGAAATAGAGGGATTTTTTAACAAGACTACAAATACAACATTCACATTTCCATTGGCCATAAACACATTCAAATGTATTGCTGGAGAAAACTGAGTTTTAATTGGCACAAATATGACCACAAAGGTGAAAAACAAAATTACCAGGCCCCATCACGGACATATGTTGAGGGACAATCATGGTGTTGCCCATCCATGGTATTGATGTTATTGTTGTTTGCCCGTTGTGTGCAGGAGGGTTGTGGGCAGGCCCTGCCCCTGATCCAGACATGGCCTGGAAAAATATGCTTTGCTGCTGCACCCATTGGTTGAGTACCTGCAGCAATTCAGCCATTTCCCTCCGACTCTCCTTGATGGCTGCAATAATGGTCACATCTTGTTCCTATGAAATTGTTACCTACTGTACTACTGACATACGGGGTTGCCTTTCCGCCAACTAACACCAATGGAGCCTGCAAATGAGACGAGAAAGGTCAATAACAAAAATAGTTGTGTTTGTATTAGGGTTCTTGGTAACCCTTTCGCACATCATATTGTTTTCTGTGTGTTGTTAGGTGTTTCCCATATGCTTGTGGGCGGCCACAAACTTCTATATCTCAGGACGGTCCTATAATTAAAATAAACCCACACACTTCACTGAAGTGTGTTAGTCATGGCAATTGTAATTGTGTTTCTGCTTGACAACATTGATAGATTCCAGATGAATGGGCATAAAGGGGCTGCTGTCTCAATTTTAATAAATCTAATGTACCAAAGTAGATCCAGATAGCTGGGTTTGCAGGAATACCTGAATCATTGAATGTCTCCTGACGTGTTTGCGTAAGCTGAGGAAACAATGTAACATCCTGGAAATCAACACACATCAAATGTGAATTGTGTGACAGACAAAGTTGGCCAGCAACATGCACACATTGAAAGGTTAAATTGTGTTTTGGTACAAGCTAAAGAATTCGTGTTCACATACCTGTGTTGCCTCATCCTCTGATGCTTTCAACATCTGTGGTGGTGTGGACTGCTGGTCTTCCTCAGATAATGTTGGGCAATCATAACAAGCTGGTGAAGAGGCACAAAAGGAGAGTGTTGACAACTTGCCCAGAGTAATTAAACTTGTTTAAAAGCAGCCAAACATGACATATCGCTCAGCAAGAACAAACGCAATAACAGTCTAACTGGATGTATATTGTGGGCCATGCCCCATATAGGAGCCATCATCAACAATGTAGGGCAAACATCAAAATGGAAATGCTCCAGACAGATGTGTTGATTCACTTTGCATTTCCAAAATGGACGCCTAACAATTATTCCAGATAATAACCAAAAAAAAACAAATGAAGGAGTAGTGGACCAATAACATCAATGTTTTTTTATTGACCAATATCAGCTAGCTGCCAAAGTAGCACTTACAGACAGGGAATGCACATCGGTATTGGATGGAGGATTCCAAACAGACAAGCAATTTTGCCTACATGGACTGATAAAAAGGCATTCTAAGTATTGGCCGATGGCCAGTAATAACCTTAAAAAAAACAACTACACACAATAAGGCTAATGTAAATTAATATAAATATATATCCATTGACCCTTCACACACCTGAACTCACCAAACACCAGTTATGAAGAGTATAATAATATTGCCAATGTAGGTTCTTTAGTGCTTGACAACACAAAGAGACTAAAACTGATTTAATTGTTTAGCTTCAAAATGCTGCTATTAGCTAATTCAACTACAATTTCTAGCCTAGCTGCTCCTTTTCCAGGCTGCTAAGTCCTGTTCTGATTCTGGATATTTATAATAACTAAGCAATACCAATATAGTTATGTTACCCAGCATATGGTATATTTACATAATATTTAACAATATTAATTATCCATAAAGGCCCATTGTTTACAGCTATCACAAGCAGGGTCAGGCTGAACAAACCAGAATCTGGCGGTTTAGCGTGGACCAGTGTGTCCACAAATCACAATGCCTAACTATCAATATCGGGAAACAATACTGAAAGATTCAGCAGGCATAGTACCAGCAAAACTGAGCATACAATTTGTGCATATACAATGAAGACTGAACTTACACAAAGCTTCAGTTGGCTTGAGGAACAGCTGTGGGTGGGTGTGGAGCATGGGACACTGTGGCCTAAGATTCAGAGTAAAGGAAAACAATGGTAACACAAAGATAAGGCAACAAATAAAAACATAGAACAAGCCAATTTGCAAATGTAAATGGACCAGAAGGAGTGAATAGGCCATTTACAGACAGGTTCCGGTTGTCCTCAGGAACAGCTGACTGTGGGTGTGTGGACTTGGTGACTAGTGCTGGCTCCAACATTGACTTCCAGCTGTTGGCTATTGTCAGGTTGTGATTCTGGATCTGCCAACCCCTGAATCTGATCCTGCATCTGTAGCTGGGCCAGACTACAAAGCAACAGTTTGAGCTGGAACATTACAAGGTCCGAGAAACTTGTGAAAGACCAAATTAAACACTTACCGTCTACCAAGGCTGTTGTGTCATCCTGCACATCCACACCCTACAGCTGACATAAAGGTGTCTTGTGCTTCAACAAGACCTCATATTGACAGTAGCTATTGATGGGGCCTTTCTCTTCTCCACGCTTAATAAGCAATTCCGACTATTATTTTCTACTCAGTCTTGCTGAGGCCACCACTCTATGGCCCATACAAGAGTGACCATTTTGCAAGGGTGAGCATGGTCAGATTGATGTTATCTGCAAGATTGGACTCAGGCTCACTCTTGGTGGATGGTTTCTTGCGCCCCCCACCAACACACCTGCTGCAACATCAGGGGTGTAAGACATATGTGGCTCGTGCTCAGCAACTGGGGGTGCTGGGCGTGCCGACCACCAACACTAGGTTATCCATTAGCAGTTTGAGAAACATCTGCCACAGCCACAGAACTCTGTAAAGTCCTGTTGTGCCATCTACTACTGCCTCCCACACCATCTAACTACAGGATGAGCATGAGTATTAGCAAGGCCAGGGCCACAAGCAAAAACTCAGGGGCTGTGCCCCACAGGGCAATGGGCAAGTGGACATGTGTTATGTCTAGTAGGTGCCAACCTTGCTAAGAAAATAGATGCCAGACCAACAAGCAGATGTGCCCTCACTCTAAGCCACAGCAGCAAGATGGTTGTGCTTGTCCCTTACATTTATGTGAATGCAGGACCAATCAGGCACAGGGTGTTGCCTAAGACACTAACCAATGAAAAGCTAGGGGTTGTCTGGATGATGTGGACCCTACCAATGACCAATGGGTAACAGATGCATGCTGTAAAGGTTGTTCAAAGAAACGCTAATGATAGCGTTCATCAATATCCAAAATTGATGTAACATTTTTTTTTAATTATTTGGATGAGGCGATAGATGTGTGTTGATGAGGAAATGCCAACAACGCAGAGCTACAGGCTCTGACCTCTTCCAACACACCTGCATAGCGTTTTACCTTGTTGTGTGGAAGAGGAAGATGGTGATCAGTAGCATTATCTTGTGCTCTCCCATCTGTTGGGCTAAGCAGAGATTGTGTAGCGCAAGACATGATTGTAGTGAACAATTTATGTGGGCTGTCTAGCATCTCCCCTCTTGACCAGGCTTAACCTAAGAAACATGGTTTCTTCAGGCTGTTGATTGTTTCAACAATGCATCTGGTTTAGTGGTGAGCTGCATGTGATTTTGTGTCAGAGTGTATATGTCAGCAGCTTTATTGTAGGTGTGCATTGTGCATGTGTGTGTTTGCTTATAATTGAGTTTGTGCATTTGTGGTTGCAATGGCAATGCAGTGTAGCGCAGAGCCAGATTTTAGTCTGATGTTTGGTGTTTGGATGAGTTGTGTGGCTGCTGCTGCTGAGGAGGAGAAGGAGACTGAGGAAGCTACAGTGGTGGTTACAGAGTGTTTAACACCTGGTCACTTGTGGCGGATTTGAGTGATAAGCAAATCCACAACTGTTTCAGGCTGAATCGTGCTGCGTTTTTGGAATTATCCAACCATATCCACCACAAAATTGAGCCCACCACAGGCCACAGCCATGCAGTATCTGGCATAATGCGCCTATGTACCTCCTTAAATATGCTTGCAAGGGGCACATTTCAGCCCACAGCTGCTCTATTAAGTGGCATTATCCAGCCTACCATGTACTGCATATTTCATGAGGTGGTCCTGGCCATCAGTGACCTCATCTCAAACTACTTTTCCATCCAATGGTGCAAAATATCAAGCTGGCTTTCTATCAGATCGCAGGAATCCCAAATGTGCGTGGCTGCATTGACGGCACCCATATTTCCTTTTTGCCCCCCTCAAGCACAAGAGCTGCACTACCTCAGCCAGAAAAGCTTCCATTAACGTGATGGTTATGTGTGATAATGAGATGCAGCTGCATGCTGTGAGGTCAGGCTTTCTGGGATCCTGCATGACCAATCGGCCCTGTGCCAGAAATTCGAAAACAATGAAATGCCCCCGGATGGCTACTAGGTAAGTAGGTGGCCACATTGTAAGACCTAGAAATAGTGGCAGAACTGGGGGGGGGAGCAAACCAGGTTGTGATTATTTAGCTGATAAGTGATACGGACAGAAGATCTGGCTCACGACCCCCAGCCCCCCCCCCCCCCTGTGGAACGCACATACCACAGCTGAAGTGCACTATAAGGTAGCACCCCACAAGACCAGATGCACTATTGAAAGAACCTATGGCCTGCTGAAAGCACACTTCCTATGTTTGGCCTGGCTATGAGGGAAGATGCTGTACAGCCCAGAGAAGGTGGCCAAGATAATCCTTACTGGCTGTGTGGTACACAGTCTCTGCATACTCCATCAAATCGAAGTGTCCAAGGAAACGCTATTGGTGCCTGAAGTCCCAGACATGCCCACAGTGCCGAAGAAACTTATACTGGCTTTACCCGGCGGGCACAAATGATTAATTTTTTTTTTTATAGTGTTTGTAACTACATGTGGTGGTTTGCTTGTTCTATTATGTGATATATGAAAGTTAATTTTCTTCTGTAAGGGGGGCCCTTTATATTTGGTAATTTGGTATGAGGTAACATTGAAAAGGAGCCACTACCATGGGTGTGAGGGCATACGATAAAGGCTTCTCTGCCAATTCAGACTCTATTAAAGGACACGGGCATGCTGCCCTTTCATATATTTAGACTGTACAGGTTACAGCTCATCAAATTATGTTATGGATTAGGAACGGTGGAGATCGGGCTATGGATGTGACTAGAGGTGGGGAAAGGATAGGCTTTTTGCTGTATGACATCTTAGGGCACATGTGAGCCCAGGACGATGGGCGGGGTGGATGGAGGCGGCGAGTCGGGATGATGGAGGGGGTGTCTGCACGGCCGCCAAGCTGCGAGCGCACGCAGCATTGCCCGGAGCTGACGGAGCGGCGCCGCGGGCATCACATGGAACCTAATGACAACAAGGGGTTGCCAAGGCAACCGTTCATGTGAGCCGGCCTTGTCCCCTCCCCTCGCCCCGTCTCTCCGCCTTCCTCTCCCTCATTCCTCATGTGGCCACACGCTGTCTACCTCTCCCCACCTCGATGACGTAGGCGGACGCGCCGGTCAGCACACATCTTCTATGCGCGCTGTTTGGCCCGTACAGCTCAGCCGCAGACACGTCATCACACAGCTGGGATTAGACGCTTGCATAAAGCACTTCCCGCTGTACATAGTCACATCCGGGTCAAGCACACAGCATAACATGCTTGCACGTGTATAGCTGTGTGGGCTCCCTCAGATCTGCCCTGGATGGTTACTGGGCTGACTAGCGGTTTTCATCATAGCTGAACGAGCAGACCCCAAGCCTGCACTCCCTGCTTCTTTTGTAAGTACTAATTTTAATCAGTATCCATATTCTTTGTGTAGTCTGGCTCCCCAGCAGTGCTAACATTATGTTATACGTATGCCCACAGATGATTGAGGAATTGAGAACCCCGCAATACAGGGCTGATGCCATTCTTCCAAACTTGGCGAATGCAGCACTGATTAATTTAGGACATCTAAGCCTCTCCATCCAGGTAGTCACTAATGTGTATTACTTTTTAATAATGATCCAGTTTCATTTCACACTGGGGCCCCATAGCCTGAATGAACTATGTAGGTACCCATAGTATATGGGAAAGGACTTTATCTGATTTGTGGTTTATGTTTTTGTTTTTGTGTGTGTCCATATCTGTTTAGCGTCAATCTTGGGACAGTGCACCTGGACATGAGGCCTTTTGCAATAATATAATTAGCCTGGATGGGCTGATCAAGTGCCTTCAAGTGCGGTTTGGTACTGAAGAAGCCCCCTACAGGGGGTGAAACTAGTTTACCGCTTATCAAGCGATATTACTCACCGCCATGTTTTGGGCAATTGAATGATTCTACAGGTCTAATTGTGGATAATGTGTAATATGTCTAATTGTATCAATATTAACCAGCGCATTGGCAATCAGGTTAGCCGATAATTTGTGTTAATATCTTTGTTGTAATACAAGTCTGACTATATCTGCAATGTGGTGTATATTGGGGAATGTAATGGGGAATTGAATTGGTAGCACGACAAGCACCAAGGACAATCCTCCATGCTAAACTCCTGTGTTTGTATTTTAACTTGATATTGTAATCTAAATAAATCTATGTATTTTATCCTTACAAAAGTGCAATAGTCATTTATAGTTTAGGTGTGGTCACACATTGAGTTCCCACCAACACTGGGTCGGTTCATACCCAGAAATACCTATGGTATACTATATACAAATGATTAATTCCCTTTTTCAGGTAAGTGACATAAACTGGGCTAGGATTGCTGCAGTAGAAACAGAAAGGGGATCTGTGTACCCAGCTAAAGCATACCTAAAAAGTTGCCTGTAAACATTTTTAAAGAAGCCTCATAGCCCCAATCAATAGGTGGCCAACAGCAACTCCGAAATACCCCCAACAGGGTTAGGAAAACCCTAAACATGGGCAAATTATTTGAAAACCTGACATGCACCATAAAGTGGATACAATTGCTGATTTTATTTCCAGGTTTATATTGCTGTTAAAATGTAAAAAAATAGGTTCCATAACATGCAAATTTAATGAAAAAACCCTAAAATGTGCATGAGCTCTATTGTGTGTGCTTGTAGTAGAGAATGCTTCTGCAGAATGCCTATAAACAACCAGCAGCATTGAAATGTAGAGACACCATTTAACCCAGGGAGTCTGCTTCCTTAGCGCCCCAGTGTACATTACTTTTACCAAATTTGGACAGAGAAATGCAGTTCCACATAGCCAGAAATGCTAACCGGCAATAGCGCCATTGGCCTTTCTGCAGTGTTCCACCTCGGACACTATCAGCGCTTCTCCTTAGTGGTCCAAGTGGTGCTCAGTGGCGCTAGCAATAAATTAACCTCTAAATGTACCTCCACCACTATTCCCCACTAGCCTTCATCTCCCTTTTTCACTATATTCCTATTTTCTCTGTCTTTATCTAAGTCTCTAGGGGTTATGGTAAAAATAATTTGATCTTCTGGATAGACCAAGATTTTAAAGGGAGTGAGAGTTGTTCTCACTCGTCACATAGTGAAGTGTGGCAAAATGATTTTCTTCTCCTTGTTTTAAGAATCAAATTCCCCCTCCAGAGTTTAAGTGGGACTAGAAGGCAGTACAGAATATCTATTGCTGTTTGCTTTATGTTAACGTGACATATTTTGCATGTCTCATCTTCTAAAATAAATGGCAAATTAAAAAATATATATATTATATTTAAACCATCTAGAGGGGTGATATGGCGAGGGATAGCAATAGCATAGGAGTACTGTGTGAATCATGATGTACATGATGCCATGAATATGGATAGACAGCTGTTTCTGTGAGTAAATTTAAAATATATCTCCCTCTAGACAGATAAGAACTTTATAACACAGCTCAACACCTGTATGAAATATTTGCATTCAAAGAATGCCTCATTATAAAATACTAATTGGACATAGGTTAATCTTCATTATGAGCTTCCCTACTGGAAAATACAAATGTTATTGCAATTCCCAGTGAAAATGGGCTATTATTCATTTGAAAACTTATGGATCAGAATTTTTTTGAAATAATTATCCCGAAGACGTGCCTTTTTTCACCTAATTAGCAGCTCATGGCATATTTGGCAGCAAGATTCATTTACTTGTTAAAGACGGAAAGGTGACTTACACAAGGACACACATTTACATGATGGCAGCAACTTATGATCACTTCAAACAGTCAATCATGATGCTGTGAACGGCGACATTAGAACTTAGGATAAATTATCAAGAAAACATGATCACAAGTAGTTAATCTACAAATGAAGTGTCAGAGCCTCACAGCGCCACTTTTATGACCTCAGCGTAAAAAAATTGCATACAACACAAAGTATTGCCAGCCAAAAGCATTTCCTCATTAAAACTCAAAGACCTTTTTTCTAATTCAATAGTAAAAAAGCATGGTGCAGACATAAAGTAATGTCAGTGAAATATACGTATGTCTACGCGTTTCGAACCCTGCGGGTTCTTACGACAATATTTCAAATGCATTTACAATCATTATATAGTAGCTGGAGAGCAGAGACCACACCCTAAATGGGCAATCTCATTAACATATCTAATTTCAACCAGTGTGCAGCTCCATCAGCACAAAATGATTTAAATTCTAAACATTCTATATTACACATACCTCTTCTTCCCACTTTGTACCCCCATCCACAGATCACCTTCGTCATTACTTTCATCTCACATTAAACAAATATATGTTAGAGTGACAGGGAATCTAGCAGTGACATGCTCAGATAGAGGCCAGTAGTCAGAACTCACATCCAGGTATTCTTAAAGAGACACCTCACAGTCTGTATTGCACTCCAGGCTTCAAGTGGACTGAAATCAATAGGTATGTAATATGAAATAAATACAAGATCTTACTTTTCAGTCCCCATGGTGCAATCCACTATCATAATAAAAAAAGGACAAATGTTCAGAAACTAACAGGGAAAACCTTAACAGCAAATAAAGATATCATATGTCCATATATTATTTTGTTGCATATCCCATGATTGTTTAACCCCTGTAATCTTACCATCACTGGACAGTGTTAGAAACTAAACTATTATTCAAACTGCATGTATTGAATATCTTTTGAAGCATAATTATTTATGTTTGCAGATGGGTTCTCACTCCAGAGATGCGGGGCCTCTTTCGGAGCGCCCTTTTCACCTTCCCTCGCCAACCTTTATATGTGTGGGTGGGAGAGGTCCCGCATCTATGGATTGGAGAACCCATTTAGAAGAAATATTATTTTCTTTGGGCGCTATATTGATGACCTGCTGCTAGTGTGGCAGGGAGATGAGGATTCGGTCTTGGAATTTGGGAAATATCTGAACCATAATAATCTGACTTTACAGTTCACTCTAGAGAGCCACAGGTCTAACATTAGTTTTTTAGACTTGATGTTATCAATCTCAGAAGATGGGAGGGAGGTAGTGACTTCCACATATAGGAAGGAAACAACAGGGAACACTATTTTGAGGGAAGGCTGCCACCTGAAACATACAATTCAGGCCATTCCCAAAGGTGAAATAATACAGGCCCGAAGAAACTGTTCTTTGGATTCAAGCTTTGAAAAGGAAGCATTAGAGATTAGTGAAAGGCTGCAGCGGAGAGGTTATCCCTCTGATTCAATAGATAGGGCGAAGATTCTAGCCCAGAGTAGATCTACGGCTCAAATGTTTTATAATAATAAGGACCAAAACAAGAAACAAAGAGATCAGCAGCTTACATTAGTTACGACCTTCAGCACTGAATTTTTTCAGGTTAAAAAAATAATTACCAAACATTTCCCAATATTAAGGTCTGATCCCACTCTGAAAAAACTTTTAGATAAAGGTGTTAGGATAGTGACTAGAAGACATACGTGTATTTTACTGGGGGTTTTATGTCTGCACCATGCTTTTTTACTATTGGAATAAAGGTCTTTGGATTTTAATGAGGAAACGCTTTTGGCTGGCAATACTTTGTGTTGTGCCTGCCGAGCCGATTGGATTTTCTACTTGGATTGTGACTCCCTAATCAAGGTAGAGCTGACTTTTTTCTTGCTATGAAAAAATAAAAAATTGCAGCAACAAAACAGCTGCCAGGCTAGCGTCTTATTTAACACTAGTGCCGAGATTGATGCAGTGAGCAATCTGGTTGAAGCAGCACCAGATAAAACGTGCTGGAGCAGTAGCTCAAGGTCCCATATAGCAAAATGGGCAGAACTGGATTGTAATGTTTAATGCTTATAATTAATATTAAACACATTTCTTTCTACAGAACTTGAATTAAAAATAAAATATTAACGGGTGCCAGAGGGCAAATCAGGGGGTAACACCAGCAACCATTAGTAAAATAGCATTTGTATCTTTTTGTTGCCTTGTGAATAATAAATTTGTGACTTTAAGAGCCTCATTTATCAATTGTCAGAGCCTGTTAAAGTGGACCTATACAGAGATAGGAATGTCATCACCGTCTATCCCCAGCCCAGTGTCCAAAAACTGTCTGTTTCTTTTTTTTACTAAAGCCTTTGCCCAATATTCATAAAAACATTAACTGGATGCAATATGTCAAATGGCATGCCACATGCTAATTCATTAAGTTCCACATAATGGCAGTTATTATAACTGATAAGGCTGACCCCCAATGCTAAGCTGTGTTTAACTGAATGTATGTTCCCTGGAAAGCTCCAGGGAGCAATATGGCCAACCATTTGACCAGCAGACTGCATCAACTTCATGTTCAGAAACACAGGCTGTTTGGGGGCACCGGGCTGGGGATGGGTGGTGAGGACATAAACTTCCTTACTGGATTAGTGTGATTTATGAAGCCAAAAACAGTCAGCGCCGATACGTCCACCCCCTGCATCTAATTTATCACTTACGCCTTTTTGTATGAGGTCACCGGCACTCGTGTCGAGGCTGTGCCAGTATATAGTGAAGCTGTAAGTGAAAATCCCATAGACCAAATGGGACAGAACTATATTAAAGTGTTGCTTGCTTATAAATAATGTTAAACACAAATTATTTGTACAAAATTTAAATTAGCGACTTGCATCAAAATGTAGGCGTGAACTTAAATGTTGCCAAATTCAATTTTGTTATTTTCTGGTAAGATCTTTTTTCATTCCTGTTTTTTATTAACAATGTGTGCTTTAGAGAACAACAGCTATATAGCAGCCAAAACTCACTGTAAAGTTGTACCTTTGGTTCACAGCAGGGATATCTTCTGGCTGTAATGAAGAAATGCCAACGCCAACCAGTGCCTATTAAATACAGCGCCAATCTTTTCTGGATGTCAAGAATGAATAAATCTGGTGCGTGGTGCCAGTAATTTGGCCGAATAAAGTAGCGCTTACTGGCGCTGTTAAAGATCCAACAGGCACAGATACAGGCTGGCGAATACCTAGTGCTCCAATCCAAGCTGATTATTTAACATCAGGCATTTTGACTAGCAGCGCCATTCTGAAATAATAGCAGAGCTAAAATTTACGCAGGCACTCCTACAATGATGCCAAATGGCATTAAAAGGCACTCTTCATAAATAAGGCTCCAAGCTTCAGAAAGTATTTTGTTTATTAATATCACCCTCTCCCAGTGTGAGAGGAAGACCCATGCACTGGCACCACACAAGAAAATCTATGCCTAGGCTCTTCTAAAGATGATGGGAAGAACTGAATATGAATTTTCTGTCAAAGTAATGTTCACTTTGGGTTTGCTTTCGGGCTTGGGAGCCCAATTTATTACTGGCACCTTGTATTGCCACTTGAGCTTCTGCCGAGAGATGCTGAAGGCTATGGGTGCTGTACCTTTGCGCAAATGTTTTTCAATGGAGATGGTGACAGGTGGCGCTGGTGGTGCTCCGCCACTCCATGCTGTATTTAACATGTAAAACCACAGAGCCAGTGCTGGCGCTCTAAATCCATGACTCTCAGACATACAGTACCAGGTGCAATACAGAAAAAGGCTTTAGCTTAGGATGGCAGCACAGTGACCAAGCGAAAAGTACATTGGGGGCATACAAATGACATGACACATGATTGTCAGGCTTGAGAACACAAGTTAGACTCAGGTAACCTAAGGAAGATAATTAACCAAGAAAACTGAACAGGCCAGGGATCCCATGTCACTTGAATAAAAATTAAAAGTGCTAACCAGAAGTCACCAATGATTATGGTGCAAGGGTTAAAGCCACCAGACTGCTGGGTATGCACTACTAGTCCCAGCAAGTCACCAAATAAACTCTTTGATAAACGTGTTTCACCAGAGCTTCCTTCAGAAAGGTGAGCTCATATATTTAGAGATCAAAGCTGATGAACTAAACATTTAATCTGATAAAAAGGTATCACAGTGCTAGATGTAATATACAGAAACAAATGACATACAGGTACAAAATACATTAAAGAGTACAACAAGAAAAAAAAGAAAGTCCTTACAGTATAATGGAATAGCAGTCCTTGTGGGTGAGTCTCCAGCTGTTGCTTAGGGTCTTTTTGTCCAGCTTTTGCCACAGGCTTGTGTCAGAGGTTTCTGATGCAGTATGTTTTTAGCATCTAGGTTTTATTAGTTAAATTTAGGAGGGAAAAGCGTCATCCCCCCTCCCCTCTGACCCCACCTGGTGAGGGCATTTCTCTTCCAGGTCCCTTGTCTCAGTTTTGGTTTTATGGTGGGTTCAGAGACAGCACATCCTGCTGCTTCAAAGGCTTTTGACTTCAAAGAAGGAAGTACCACACACAGAACCCCCAATAAGACTGGAATACACAAAACACAGTCTGAGTGACCCCTCACCCAGGTCTTGGACTATACATTATACACAAAATACAATTATAATACACATGCTTATTCTTAAATCAGGCCTTGGGCCCGACACAGACCATTGCTCCTTGTCCGGGGATACAGCTTTCACCTGAAATGCTGGATGCAGGTCCCTCTCGGCACATTAGGCAGCACCACTCTCAAATCATGAGTTGCTTTCTGACGATAGCATTGAATGGAGGGTGGGGTGGCCACATTGGAGTGAAACTCGCAACGAGAGAGCGGCGCTGCCTTAAGATGAGCACTGCAGCCCCAAACTAGGAGTGATGGTCTGCATGGGAGAAAAGGTGAGTATGGCTTTTGTTTTATTTTTGGCTGAAAATGTACATCAAATAAAACCTTAATTTCAACCTACTTGAAAAAAAAGGTGAGGTACATCATTTTTACATTGAGGTAAGGATATTGTTTAATGCGGGCCAAAACCTTCCAAAAGCTTCCCCACGCCCCTACTTTTTTGTTGGAATTTAAAGTAGATCAAAACCCAGCTCGATCGGCCCAGGAATCTATAAAGTCTGGTTGCACCGCTGTGTGAAACCCCCCAGGTCGCCCCGTTCATTTACCTTACTTCCTGGTCTAACGGTGCGGGTCACATCCCCGCTATCCCTCTAGCAGGACGCATGCCCACGGCAGCCATTTGTGAATGGCCAGCACGGGCACGCTCCCTGTCAGAGGGAAGCAAGGGATGCGGCCGCCAGCGCGCTCGGAGCTGCCGACTTTAGATGCTATCCTAGGCAGCGTGGCATCAGCAGCTCTGAGCACGCTGATTGGACGAGCAGACGCGCATGTACCATAGGACCAGGATGAGGTGAGTTTCTTTGGGCGATCTGGGGGGTTTCACACAGCGGGGCACCCCCATTGGGTTTTGGTCCACTTAAAGGTCAAAAGCACTCTTAAAGTGAACCTTGCTTTACCACATATACTGCTTCTGTCAGTTCCACTTAAGAAGACCCAACGCAGCTAACCATTAGAGGAATATTTAAACTATAAAAAGCAACTGAGCTTCCTAGAAGAATCCTTTACTGCATCTTTTCCCTTTCCCCATGAAATATTATTCATAAATTCCCCTCTGAATTTACTTTTCCTACCCTAGAAATGGAAAACGAGAACAAGGAAATAAAAATGAAAGAAATATTTTTAGCCACACATTTCCTTGTCAATTTTAATGTTTCCAACAAAATGTCATTTTATTTTATCTTTACTAATATATTAAATAAATATAATATATATATATATATATATATATATATATATATACACATTCTAATTTCCCCCTGTTATCAAAGTGCAAACTGTATGTGTGTGACAGGATATTAATTGCAAATACATCATTAGCAGACATGAACATGAGCAAAAAAATGAATTAATTTATTCTGCACAATGTTGTTAATTATTTAAGAGTGTGAACTCATGAGGGGGGATAGGCAGAATGTGCATAGATACTACTAATACCACAACACAAAGGAAAACAATCAATTTTGATTTTTTTTCAACAGGGTACTTAGGAAGTAGAGATGAGCGAGTAGTGAAATATTCGAAATTTCGAATTTCGATTCGAATAGACCGCGTTACTCGACTACTCGACCAAATATCGAATCCCATTATAGTCTATGGGAAAAAAATGCTCGACACTTGGAAATCTCAATTCGACCACTTGGAGGTCACCAAGTCCACCCTGAAACATCAGAAAATGATGCCAACACTGCTGGAATGCAACTGGGACAGCAGGGGAAGCATGTCTGGGTGCATATAACGCGCCCAAGTCGCACTATTACGCCACTATCACAGCCTCTCAACAATACACTCCAAACACAATATTACTTCTACGTAAAGTGAGACAAGACAAGGAAACCTTCTTTCCTCTACATTGCCATGGACCCCAAGCCAAACTGTACAAAAAAGAAGAACAAAATTCTGCACCCCTTAAAATCACGTTGCCTAATGACAACCACAGATGGCATAGGCAAGGGGGAAAATAAATAGACCCCACCCCTAATTGTCATTGTGTGTGTGTGTGAGATGTGGTCAGACATGTCCTCTTGTGTCATTGTGTCACCCCAGCAGTAAGGGAAGCTTAAAGGAGGAGGTTTGTTACAGTGTTTCACCCCAGCAGTAAGGGAAGCTTACAGGAGGAGGTTTGTTACAGTGTGTCACCCCAGCAGTAAGGGAAGCTTACAGGAGGAGGTTTGTTACAGTGTGTCACCCCAGCAGTCAGGGAAGCTTACAGGAGGAGGTTTGTTACAGTGTGTCACCCCAGCAGTAAGGGAAGCTTACAGGAGGAGGTTTGTTACAGTGTGTCACCCCAGCAGTCAGGGAAGCTTACAGGAGGAGGTTTGTTACAGTGTGTCACCCCAGCAGTAAGGGAAGCTTAGAGCTGAGACCTCTTAAAAATTGTGTGGAGGCCCAAGAGCTGAGACCTTTTAAAAATTGTGTGGAGGCCCAAGAGCTGAGACCTTTTAAAAATTGTGTGGGGGCCAAAGAGCTGAGACCTCTCAAACATTGTGTGGAGGCCCAAGAGCTGAGACCTCTCAAACATTGTGTGGAGGCCCAAGAGCTGAGACCTTTTAAAAATTGTGTGGAGGCCCAAGAGCTGAGACCTCTCAAACATTGTGTGGAGGCCCAAGAGCTGAGACCTTTTAAAAATTGTGTGGAGGCCCAAGAGCTGAGACCTTTTAAAAATTGTGTGGAGGCCAAGAGCTGAGACCTTTTAAAAATTGTGTGGAGGCCCAAGAGCTGAGACCTCTTAAACATTGTGTGGAGGCCCAAGAGCTGAGACCTTTTAAAAATTGTGTGGAGGCCCAAGAGCTGAGACCTCTCAAACATTGTGTGGAGGCCCAAGAGCTGAGACCTTTTAAAAATTGTGTGGAGGCCCAAGAGCTGAGACCTTTTAAAAATTGTGTGGAGGCCCAAGAGCTGAGACCTCTCAAACATTGTGTGGAGGCCCAAGAGCTGAGACCTTTTAAAAATTGTGTGGAGGCCCTAGAGCTGAGACCTCTCAAACATTGTGTGGAGGCCCAAGAGCTGAGACCTTTTAAAAATTGTGTGGAGGCCCAAGAGCTGAGACCTCTCAAACATTGTGTGGAGGCCCAAGAGCTGAGACCTTTTAAAAATTGTGTGGAGGCCCAAGAGCTGAGACCTCTCAAACATTGTGTGGAGGCCCAAGAGCTGAGACCTCTCAAACATTGTGTGGAGGCCCAAGAGCTGAGACCTCTCAAACATTGTGTGGAGGCCCAAGAGCTGAGACCTTTTAAAAATTGTGTGGAGGCCCAAGAGCTGAGACCTCTCAAACATTGTGTGGAGGCCCAAGAGCTGAGACCTTTTAAAAATTGTGTGGAGGCCCTAGAGCTGAGACCTTTTAAAAATTGTGTGGAGGCCCAAGAGCTGAGACCTTTTAAAAATTGTGTGGAGGCCCAAGAGCTGAGACCTCTCAAACATTGTGTGGAGGCCCAAGAGCTGAGACCTCTCAAACATTGTGTGGAGGCCCAAGAGCTGAGACCTTTTAAAAATTGTGTGGAGGCCCTAGAGCTGAGACCTCTCAAACATTGTGTGGAGGCCCAAGAGCTGAGACCTTTTAAAAATTGTGTGGAGGCCCAAGAGCTGAGACCTGTCAAACATTGTGTGGAGGCCCAAGAGCTGAGACCTCTCAAACATTGTGTGGAGGCCCAAGAGCTGAGCACTTATTAGTGCTGCAGCTACGGCTGCTTTAGTGAGGGGTAGCTGCTGCTGCTGGAATAGGGACAGAAAGACTTCAGTGGTGTATTACCACCTATATACAAAACTATATACACTCTGCTCAAAACGGCTGCTTTAGTGAGGGGTAGCTGCTGATGCTGGAATAGGGACAGAAAGACTTCAGTGGTGTATTAGCACCTATATACAAAACTATATTTTCCACTACTGTTTTGTGTCCTCTGTGCCAACAAAACACTGTTTTATACACGGTGCGTATAGGCACCATTTCACCTTCTGGCAGTATACGGCTGTATAGCCAGGTGTTTTTCTTAAAAATATTTTTTATATTTGGCACTACTGTTTTGTGTCCTCTTTACCAACAAAACCTTGTTATATACCCGGTGCGTATATAGGCACCATTTCACCTTCTGGCAGTATACGGCTGTATAGCCAGGTGTTCTTAAAAATATATTTATATTTGGCACTACTGTTTTGTGTCCTCTGTGCCAACAAAACACTGTTTTATACACGGTGCGTATAGGCACCATTTCACCTTCTGGCAGTATACGGCTGTATAGCCAGGTGTTCTTCTTAAAAATATTTTTATATTTGGCATAACGCGTGGCCAAAAAAGTAAAACGTCTGAAATGCGGAGGGCTAGCGCAAAGGGACGTGGACGAGGACGGGGGCGCGGAAATGCTGGTGGGGGCACAAACCGCGTTGAAGCCAGTGGGGATACAATGCATGCTGGTGAGGGGCAGCCAGCATTACGCTCATCCAGCTTCCCTGCCTTTATGGGACAGTTATGCGGGGGGCGGGATACACCTCTGTTAAGGCCTGAGCAGCGTGAACAGGTGGTGCAATGGATGGCCGATAACGCTTCCAGTCACTTGTCCACCACCCAGTCATCCACACAGTCTCACTCTGACCCTCCTTCCTCCCAACCTGGCCAACAGAGTCAGCCCAACCTTGACCCCTCCCAGGACCTCTTTTCGGGTCCTTTTCCAGATGTGCTGCAAGAATCCCAGGAGCTAGCAGAGGAATTTGTTTGTAGTGATGCCCAAACACTTGAGTATCCGCCATCTGCTAGTGATGTGGACCCGGAACCAGCATCTGCTATCATGAGCGATGATGATGAGACGCAGTTGCCATCAAGGGAGGCTGTTGGAATGTCCAGTGGGCAGGAGGAGGAGCAGAGAGAGGAAGTGGAAGAGGAGGTGGTGGACGACGAAATGACCGACCCCACTTGGACAGGGGTGATGTCCAGCGGGGAAAGCAGTGGAGATGCGGTCTGCGCATCACCGAATAAGGCAGCAAGAGGCAGAGGACAGTCCAGAGGCAGAGGACAGTCCAGACAGAGAAGGCAGGCCACAGCCAGCAGGGCCGAAGCTCTTCCCGGCAGCAGGCAGTCGCGCGAAGCTCCCCCATCGAGGCCTCGTACTTCTGTGGTGTGGAGATTTTTTAACGTTTGCGCGGATGACAAACTGAGCGCGGTTTGCGCAATCTGCCACTCAAAACTGAGTAGGGGCTCTGAGAAGAGCAATCTGACCACCTCAGGCATGCGCCGTCACTTGGAATTCAAGCACTGGGCTGAGTGGGAGAGAGCAAACGCAATACAACCTGCGCCCCGTCTTGCTGCCACTGCCTCTTCCCCTTTGTTGTGTGCTGCCACTGCGGTCCAGACCTCCAGCCAGGACACCTCCACATCTGCCTCTGCCTCGGCTACTTTGGGGCCTTCTCCTTCAGCCCCACCTTCCCCCGCATCTTCGTCTGCACCTTCCATCTCCTCGTCCCATCAACTGTCCATCTCACAGGCGTTCAACCGCAGGCGGAAGTACGCCTCCAGTCACCCCCAAGCCCAAGCCTTAACCTGCCTCATCTCCAAACTGCTGGCCCTGGAGATGTTGCCGTTTAGGCTTGTGGAGACGCAGGCCTTCCGCGACCTGATGGCGGCTGCCGCACCTCGCTATTCCGTCCCTAGCCGCCACTATTTTTCCCGGTGTGGCGTCCCCGCCCTGCACCAGCACGTGTCGCGTAACATCAGGCGGACCCTGAGGTACGCAGTCAGCGCAAAGGTCCACTTGACCACCGACTCGTGGACAAGCGCTTGCGGCCAAGGACGCTACATCTCTTTGACGGCACACTGGGTGAATGTTGTGGAAGCGGGGACGGGGTCGCAAACAGGGACGGCCTACATACCACCCCCGCCCAAGATTGCCAGCACAGGTTCTGATAGACCCTCCTCCTCCTCCTCCTCCTCCTCCTCATCCTCCTCCTCCTCCTCCTCCTCATCCTCCTCCTCCTCCTCCTCATCCTCTGCCTTAACATCGCCCTCAGCCCCTAGCTGGAAGCGTTGCAGCACTGGCACGGGGAGACGTCAGCAGGCGGTGCTTAAGCTCATCAGCTTGGGCGACAGGAAGCACAGCGCCGCAGAGGTGAGGCATGCCATATTGCAGCAGACAGAGATGTGGCTGTCGCCGCTGCAGCTAGGACCAGGCATGGTCGTGTGCGATAACGGCCGTAACCTGGTGGCGGCTCTGGAGCTTGCAGAACTCAATCACGTACCATGCCTGGCCCACGTTTTTAATTTGGTAGTACAAAAGTTTCTAAAGACTTACCCCAACCTGGCAGAGCTACTGGTCAAAGTGCGGCGCTTGTGCGCTCACTTTCGGAAGTCAACTGTAGCTGCTGCTAGCTTAAAAAAAAATCCAGCAACGCCTCCATTTGCCTCAACATCGGCTGTTGTGCGACCTGCCCACTCGCTGGAATTCCACCTATTGCATGTTGGCCAGGGTGTGTGAGCAGCAGAAAGCATTGATGGAGTACCAGATGATGCATCCACGCGTGCCTCCAACTCAGCTCCCTCAGTTTGCCAACCACGAGTGGCCATGGATGGCAGACATATGCGATGTATTGCGTATCTTTGAGGAGTCCACTAAGAAGGTCAGCAGCGAGGACGCTATAGTGAGCGTAACCATCCCGCTCCTAGGCGTCCTTAAAGAATCGCTCATCGCAATAAGGGAGAACGCATTGCACACAGAGGAGATGGGGGTAGGAGGAGACGCAACGCAGGTAGACAGTCAGACCACACTTTTGTCTGCTGCTCGGTGGCAGTTGCAGGAGGAGGATGAGGAGGAGGAGGACAACGTGGAGGTGGCTGTGGAAGAGGATGCTGGCGGCGAGGGTAGCAGTCAGGCTGTGTGCGTCCCATTGGTTCAGCGCGGATGGGGCGGAGAGGAGGAGGAAGAGGAGGAAATGGAAAATGATCCTTCTGGTGGGGGCAGTGACGTCATGCCTACTCAGAGTCTGGCACACATGGCTGACTTCATGCTGGGCTGCTTTTCCCGGGACATACGTGTTGTCCGGATATTGGAGAACAAACTATACTGGGTCTTCGCACTCCTGGACCCCCGGTATAAAGATAACTTCTCCTCTTTTATTCCGGTAGAGGAGAGGACGAATCGATTACTGGAATACCAGAGGGAACTCTTGCAGAACATGATGCAGATTTTCCCACCCAGCATCGCTGGCGGCAGAGAGGAGAGTGTCTCCCAGAGTCTGACAACATCGATCAGGCCCACAGCCACCAGGGGAACACTCTCCAAGGTGTGGGACACGTTCATGTCACCCCCTCGTGCAACTTCCATCACTGCGGGGCCCGCTATCAGCAGGAGGGACAAGTATCGGCGGATGTTGCGGGACTACCTGGCAGACCACACCCCTGTCCTCCCCGATCCCTCGGCGACCTACACTTACTGGGTCTCCAAGTTGGACACGTGGCTGGAACTGTCCCTGTACGCCTTGGAGGTGCTTGCCTGCCCTGCCGCCAGCGTGCTATCAGAAAGGGTGTGTTCAGCGCAGCCGGGGGCATTATAACCGATAAGCGCAGCCGCCTGTCAACCGACAGTGCCGACAGGCTGACGCTAATCAAAATGAACAGCAAGTGGATTGACCCGGACTTTGCTTGTACAACAGTGGAAAGCAGCCAAGAGTGAAGTGCCATCTGTATGAAGTGCCATTTCCTCCTCCTCCTCCTCCTCCTCCTCCTTAACCGCCGTAGAATTGCTGTATTAATGAAAAAAATTATGGCTCACCTCTTAGGCTTAATACAATCAATTTTTAAGAGGTCTCAGCTCTTGGGCCTCCACACAATGTTTGAGAGGTCTCAGCTCTTGGGCCTCCACACAATTTTTAAAAGGTCTCACCTCTTGGGCCTCCACACAATTTTTAAAAGGTCTCAGCTCTTGGGCCTCCACACAATTTTTAAAAGGTCTCAGCTCTTGGGCCTCCACACAATGTTTGAGAGGTCTCAGCTCTTGGGCCTCCACACAATTTTTAAAAGGTCTCAGCTCTTGGGCCTCCACACAATGTTTGAGAGGTCTCAGCTCTTGGGCCTCCACACAATTTTTAAAAGGTCTCAGCTCTTGGGCCTCCACACAATTTTTAAGAGGTCTCAGCTCGTGGGCCTCCACACAATTTTTAAAAGGTCTCAGCTCTTGGGCCTCCACACAATGTTTGAGAGGTCTCAGCTCTTGGGCCTCCACACAATTTTTAAAAGGTCTCAGCTCTTGGGCCTCCACACAATTTTTAAGAGGTCTCAGCTCGTGGGCCTCCACACAATTTTTAAAAGGTCTCAGCTCTTGGGCCTCCACACAATGTTTGAGAGGTCTCAGCTCTTGGGCCTCCACACAATTTTTAAAAGGTCTCAGCTCTTGGGCCTCCACACAATTTTTAAAAGGTCTCAGCTCTTGGGCCTCCACACAATTTTTAAAACATAGCAGCCCTAATAAGGGCTCTCAATGACTCTCTTGTCTTCTGGTAGCTGGTATATATGGTGGTAAATGCGATATTCTGAGCTTCTGGGGCCCTGCCTGACTACATAGGATATGAGATATATACTGTTCAACATAGCAGCACTAATAAGGGATTAAGGACTGTCTTGTCTTCTGGTAGCTGGTATATATGGTGGTAAAAGGTATATTCTGAGCTTCTGGGGCCCTGCCTGACTAAATAGAAAATGAGCTATATACTGTTCAACGTAGCAGCACTAATAAGGGATTAAGGACTGTCTTGTCTTCTGGTAGCTGGTATATATGGTGGTAAAAGGTATATTCTGAGCTTCTGGGGCCCTGCCTGACTAAATAGAAAATGAGCTATATACTGTTCAGCGTAGCAGCCCTAATAAGGGCTATTAAGGACTGTCTTGTCTTCTGGTAGCTGGTATATATGGTGGTAAAATGTATATTCTGAGCTTCTGGGGCCCTGCCTGACTAAATAGAAAATGAGCTATATACTGTTCAGTGTAGCAGCCCTAATAAGGGCTATTAAGGACTGTCTTGTCTTCTGGTAGCTGGTATATATGGTGGTAAAAGGTATATTCTGAGCTTCTGGGGCCCTGCCTGACTAAATAGAAAATGAGCTATATACTGTTCAACGTAGCAGCACTAATAAGGGATTAAGGACTGTCTTGTCTTCTGGTAGCTGGTATATATGGTGGTAAAAGGTATATTCTGAGCTTCTGGGGCCCTGCCTGACTAAATAGAAAATGAGCTATATACTGTTCAACGTAGCAGCACTAATAAGGGATTAAGGACTGTCTTGTCTTCTGGTAGCTGGTATATATGGTGGTAAAAGGTATATTCTGAGCTTCTGGGGCCCTGCCTGACTAAATAGAAAATGAGCTATATACTGTTCAGCGTAGCAGCCCTAATAAGGGCTATTATGGACTGTCTTGTCTTCTGGTAGCTGGTATATATGGTGGTAAAAGGTATATTCTGAGCTTCTGGGGCCCTGCCTGACTAAATAGAAAATGAGCTATATACTGTTCAGCGTAGCAGCCCTAATAAGGGCTATTAAGGACTGTCTTGTCTTCTGGTAGCTGGTATATATGGTGGTAAAAGGTATATTCTGAGCTTCTGGGGCCCTGCCTGACTAAATAGAAAATGAGCTATATACTGTTCAACGTAGCAGCACTAATAAGGGATTAAGGACTGTCTTGTCTTCTGGTAGCTGGTATATATGGTGGTAAAAGGTATATTCTGAGCTTCTGGGGCCCTGCCTGACTAAATAGAAAATGAGCTATATACTGTTCAGCGTAGCAGCCCTAATAAGGGCTATTAAGGACTGTCTTGTCTTCTGGTAGCTGGTATATATGGTGGTAAAAGGTATATTCTGAGCTTCTGGGGCCCTGCCTGACTAAATAGAAAATGAGCTATATACTGTTCAACATAGCAGCACTAATAAGGGATTAAGGACTGTCTTGTCTTCTGGTAGCTGGTATATATGGTGGTAAAAGGTATATTCTGAGCTTCTGGGGCCCTGCCTGACTAAATAGAAAATGAGCTATATACTGTTCAACATAGCAGCACTAATAAGGGATTAAGGACTGTCTTGTCTTCTGGTAGCTGGTATATATGGTGGTAAAAGGTATATTCTGAGCTTCTGGGGCCCTGCCTGACTAAATAGAAAATGAGCTATATACTGTTCAACGTAGCAGCACTAATAAGGGATTAAGGACTGTCTTGTCTTCTGGTAGCTGGTATATATGGTGGTAAAAGGTATATTCTGAGCTTCTGGGGCCCTGCCTGACTAAATAGAAAATGAGCTATATACTGTTCAACGTAGCAGCACTAATAAGGGATTAAGGACTGTCTTGTCTTCTGGTAGCTGGTATATATGGTGGTAAAAGGTATATTCTGAGCTTCTGGGGCCCTGCCTGACTAAATAGAAAATGAGCTATATACTGTTCAACGTATCAGCACTAATAAGGGATTAAGGACTGTCTTGTCTTCTGGTAGCTGGTATATATGGTGGTAAAAGGTATATTCTGAGCTTCTGGGGCCCTGCCTGACTAAATAGAAAATGAGCTATATACTGTTCAGCGTAGCAGCCCTAATAAGGGCTATTAAGGACTGTCTTGTCTTCTGGTAGCTGGTATATATGGTGGTAAAAGGTATATTCTGAGCTTCTGGGGCCCTGCCTGACTAAATAGAAAATGAGCTATATACTGTTCAGCGTAGCAGCCCTAATAAGGGCTATTAAGGACTGTCTTGTCTTCTGGTAGCTGGTATATATGGTGGTAAAAGGTATATTCTGAGCTTCTGGGGCCCTACCTGACTAAATAGAAAATGAGCTATATACTGTTCAACATAGCAGCACTAATAAGGGATTAAGGACTGTCTTGTCTTCTGGTAGCTGGTATATATGGAGGTAAAAGGTATATTCTGAGCTTCTGGGGCCCTGCCTGACTAAATAGAAAATGAGCTATATACTGTTCAACATAGCAGTACTAATAAGGGATTAAGGACTGTCTTGTCTTCTGGTAGCTGGTATATATGGTGGTAAAAGGTATATTCTGAGCTTCTGGGGCCCTGCCTGACTAAATAGAAAATGAGCTATATACTGTTCAGTGTAGCAGCCCTAATAAGGGCTATTAAGGACTGTCTTGTCTTCTGGTAGCTGGTATATATGGTGGTAAAAGGTATATTCTGAGCTTCTGGGGCCCTGCCTGACTAAATAGAAAATGAGCTATATACTGTTCAACGTAGCAGCACTAATAAGGGATTAAGGACTGTCTTGTCTTCTGGTAGCTGGTATATATGGTGGTAAAAGGTATATTCTGAGCTTCTGGGGCCCTGCCTGACTAAATAGAAAATGAGCTATATACTGTTCAGCGTAGCAGCCCTAATAAGGGCTATTAAGGACTGTCTTGTCTTCTGGTAGCTGGTATATATGGTGGTAAAAGGTATATTCTGAGCTTCTGGGGCCCTGCCTGACTAAATAGAAAATGAGCTATATACTGTTCAACGTAGCAGCACTAATAAGGGATTAAGGACTGTCTTGTCTTCTGGTAGCTGGTATATATGGTGGTAAAAGGTATATTCTGAGCTTCTGGGGCCCTGCCTGACTAAATAGAAAATGAGCTATATACTGTTCAGCGTAGCAGCCCTAATAAGGGCTATTAAGGACTGTCTTGTCTTCTGATAGCTGGTATATATGGTGGTAAAAGGTATATTCTGAGCTTCTGGGGCCCTGCCTGACTAAATAGAAAATGAGCTATATACTGTTCAACGTAGCAGCACTAATAAGGGATTAAGGACTGTCTTGTCTTCTGGTAGCTGGTATATATGGTGGTAAAAGGTATATTCTGAGCTTCTGGGGCCCTGCCTGACTAAATAGAAAATGAGCTATATACTGTTCAGTGTAGCAACCCTAATAAGGGCTATTAAGGACTGTCTTGTCTTCTGGTAGCTGGTATATATGGTGGTAAAAGGTATATTCTGAGCTTCTGGGGCCCTGCCTGACTAAATAGAAAATGAGCTATATACTGTTCAGTGTAGCAGCCCTAATAAGGGCTATTAAGGACTGTCTTGTCTTCTGGTAGCTGGTATATATGGTGGTAAAAGGTATATTCTGAGCTTCTGGGGCCCTGCCTGACTAAATAGAAAATGAGCTATATACTGTTCAACGTAGCAGCACTAATAAGGGATTAAGGACTGTCTTGTCTTCTGGTAGCTGGTATATATGGTGGTAAAAGGTATATTCTGAGCTTCTGGGGCCCTGCCTGACTAAATAGAAAATGAGCTATATACTGTTCAGCGTAGCAGCCCTAATAAGGGCTATTAAGGACTGTCTTGTCTTCTGGTAGCTGGTATATATGGTGGTAAAAGGTATATTCTGAGCTTCTGGGGCCCTGCCTGACTAAATAGAAAATGAGCTATATACTGTTCAACATAGCAGCACTAATAAGGGATTAAGGACTGTCTTGTCTTCTGGTAGCTGGTATATATGGTGGTAAAAGGTATATTCTGAGCTTCTGGGGCCCTGCCTGACTAAATAGAAAATGAGCTATATACTGTTCAACATAGCAGCACTAATAAGGGATTAAGGACTGTCTTGTCTTCTGGTAGCTGGTATATATGGTGGTAAAAGGTATATTCTGAGCTTCTGGGGCCCTGCCTGACTAAATAGAAAATGAGCTATATACTGTTCAAAGTAGCAGCATTAATAAGGGATTAAGGACTGTCTTGTCTTCTGGTAGCTGGTATATATGGTGGTAAAAGGTATATTCTGAGCTTCTGGGGCCCTGCCTGACTAAATAGAAAATGAGCTATATACTGTTCAACGTAGCAGCACTAATAAGGGATTAAGGACTGTCTTGTCTTCTGGTAGCTGGTATATATGGTGGTAAAAGGTATATTCTGAGCTTCTGGGGCCCTGCCTGACTAAATAGAAAATGAGCTATATACTGTTCAGCGTAGCAGCCCTAATAAGGGCTATTAAGGACTGTCTTGTCTTCTGGTAGCTGGTATATATGGTGGTAAAAGGTATATTCTGAGCTTCTGGGGCCCTGCCTGACTAAATAGAAAATGAGCTATATACTGTTCAGCGTAGCAGCCCTAATAAGGGCTATTAAGGACTGTCTTGTCTTCTGGTAGCTGGTATATATGGTGGTAAAAGGTATATTCTGAGCTTCTGGGGCCCTGCCTGACTAAATAGAAAATGAGCTATATACTGTTCAACATAGCAGCACTAATAAGGGATTAAGGACTGTCTTGTCTTCTGGTAGCTGGTATATATGGTGGTAAAAGGTATATTCTGAGCTTCTGGGGCCCTGCCTGACTAAATAGAAAATGAGCTATATACTGTTCAACATAGCAGCACTAATAAGGGATTAAGCACTGTCTTGTCTTCTGGTAGCTGGTATATATGGTGGTAAAAGGTATATTCTGAGCTTCTGGGGCCCTGCCTGACTAAATAGAAAATGAGCTATATACTGTTCAGTGTAGCAGCCCTAATAAGGGCTATTAAGGACTGTCTTGTCTTCTGGTAGCTGGTATATATGGTGGTAAAAGGTATATTCTGAGCTTCTGGGGCCCTGCCTGACTAAATAGAAAATGAGCTATATACTGTTCAACGTAGCAGCACTAATAAGGGATTAAGGACTGTCTTGTCTTCTGGTAGCTGGTATATATGGTGGTAAAAGGTATATTCTGAGCTTCTGGGGCCCTGCCTGACTAAATAGAAAATGAGCTATATACTGTTCAGCGTAGCAGCCCTAATAAGGGCTATTAAGGACTGTCTTGTCTTCTGGTAGCTGGTATATATGGTGGTAAAAGGTATATTCTGAGCTTCTGGGGCCCTGCCTGACTAAATAGAAAATGAGCTATATACTGTTCAACGTAGCAGCACTAATAAGGGATTAAGGACTGTCTTGTCTTCTGGTAGCTGGTATATATGGTGGTAAAAGGTATATTCTGAGCTTCTGGGGCCCTGCCTGACTAAATAGAAAATGAGCTATATACTGTTCAGTGTAGCAGCCCTAATAAGGGCTATTAAGGACTGTCTTGTCTTCTGGTAGCTGGTATATATGGTGGTAAAAGGTATATTCTGAGCTTCTGGGGCCCTGCCTGACTAAATAGAAAATGAGCTATATACTGTTCAGTGTAGCAGCCCTAATAAGGGCTATTAAGGACTGTCTTGTCTTCTGGTAGCTGGTATATATGGTGGTAAAAGGTATATTCTGAGCTTCTGGGGCCCTGCCTGACTAAATAGAAAATGAGCTATATACTGTTCAACGTAGCAGCACTAATAAGGGATTAAGGACTGTCTTGTCTTCTGGTAGCTGGTATATATGGTGGTAAAAGGTATATTCTGAGCTTCTGGGGCCCTGCCTGACTAAATAGAAAATGAGCTATATACTGTTCAGCGTAGCAGCCCTAATAAGGGCTATTAAGGACTGTCTTGTCTTCTGGTAGCTGGTATATATGGTGGTAAAAGGTATATTCTGAGCTTCTGGGGCCCTGCCTGACTAAATAGAAAATGAGCTATATACTGTTCAACATAGCAGCACTAATAAGGGATTAAGGACTGTCTTGTCTTCTGGTAGCTGGTATATATGGTGGTAAAAGGTATATTCTGAGCTTCTGGGGCCCTGCCTGACTAAATAGAAAATGAGCTATATACTGTTCAACGTAGCAGCACTAATAAGGGATTAAGGACTGTCTTGTCTTCTGGTAGCTGGTATATATGGTGGTAAAAGGTATATTCTGAGCTTCTGGGGCCCTGCCTGACTAAATAGAAAATGAGCTATATACTGTTCAACGTAGCAGCACTAATAAGGGATTAAGGACTGTCTTGTCTTCTGGTAGCTGGTATATATGGTGGTAAAAGGTATATTCTGAGCTTCTGGGGCCCTGCCTGACTAAATAGAAAATGAGCTATATACTGTTCAGCGTAGCAGCCCTAATAAGGGCTATTAAGGACTGTCTTGTCTTCTGGTAGCTGGTATATATGGTGGTAAAAGGTATATTCTGAGCTTCTGGGGCCCTGCCTGACTAAATAGAAAATGAGCTATATACTGTTCAGCGTAGCAGCCCTAATAAGGGCTATTAAGGACTGTCTTGTCTTCTGGTAGCTGGTATATATGGTGGTAAAAGGTATATTCTGAGCTTCTGGGGCCCTGCCTGACTAAATAGAAAATGAGCTATATACTGTTCTACATAGCAGCACTAATAAGGGATTAAGGACTGTCTTGTCTTCTGGTAGCTGGTATATATGGTGGTAAAAGGTATATTCTGAGCTTCTGGGGCCCTGCCTGACTAAATAGAAAATGAGCTATATACTGTTCAGTGTAGCAGCCCTAATAAGGGCTATTAAGGACTGTCTTGTCTTCTGGTAGCTGGTATATATGGTGGTAAAAGGTATATTCTGAGCTTCTGGGGCCCTGCCTGACTAAATAGAAAATGAGCTATATACTGTTCAACGTAGCAGCACTAATAAGGGATTAAGGACTGTCTTGTCTTCTGGTAGCTGGTATATATGGTGGTAAAAGGTATATTCTGAGCTTCTGGGGCCCTGCCTGACTAAATAGAAAATGAGCTATATACTGTTCAGCGTAGCAGCCCTAATAAGGGCTATTAAGGACTGTCTTGTCTTCTGGTAGCTGGTATATATGGTGGTAAAAGGTATATTCTGAGCTTCTGGGGCCCTGCCTGACTAAATAGAAAATGAGCTATATACTGTTCAACGTAGCAGCACTAATAAGGGATTAAGGACTGTCTTGTCTTCTGGTAGCTGGTATATATGGTGGTAAAAGGTATATTCTGAGCTTCTGGGGCCCTGCCTGACTAAATAGAAAATGAGCTATATACTGTTCAGTGTAGCAGCCCTAATAAGGGCTATTAAGGACTGTCTTGTCTTCTGGTAGCTGGTATATATGGTGGTAAAAGGTATATTCTGAGCTTCTGGGGCCCTGCCTGACTAAATAGAAAATGAGCTATATACTGTTCAGTGTAGCAGCCCTAATAAGGGCTATTAAGGACTGTCTTGTCTTCTGGTAGCTGGTATATATGGTGGTAAAAGGTATATTCTGAGCTTCTGGGGCCCTGCCTGACTAAATAGAAAATGAGCTATATACTGTTCAACGTAGCAGCACTAATAAGGGATTAAGGACTGTCTTGTCTTCTGGTAGCTGGTATATATGGTGGTAAAAGGTATATTCTGAGCTTCTGGGGCCCGGCCTGACTAAATAGAAAATGAGCTATATACTGTTCAGTGTAGCAGCCCTAATAAGGGCTATTAAGGACTGTCTTGTCTTCTGGTAGCTGGTATATATGGTGGTAAAAGGTATATTCTGAGCTTCTGGGGCCCTGCCTGACTAAATAGAAAATTAGCTATATACTGTTCAACTTAGCAGCACTAATAAGGGATTAAGGACTGTCTTGTCTTCTGGTAGCTGGTATATATGGTGGTAAAAGGTATATTCTGAGCTTCTGGGGCCCTGCCTGACTAAATAGAAAATGAGCTATATACTGTTCAACTTAGCAGCACTAATAAGGGATTAAGGACTGTCTTGTCTTCTGGTAGCTGGTATATATGGTGGTAAAAGGTATATTCTGAGCTTCTGGGGCCCTGCCTGACTAAATAGAAAATGAGCTATATACTGTTCAACATAGCAGCACTAATAAGGGATTAAGTACTGTCTTGTCTTCTGGTAGCTGGTATATATGGTGGTAAAAGGTATATTCTGAGCTTCTGGGGCCCTGCCTGACTAAATAGAAAATGAGCTATATACTGTTCAACGTAGCAGCACTAATAAGGGATTAAGGACTGTCTTGTCTTCTGGTAGCTGGTATATATGGTGGTAAAAGGTATATTCTGAGCTTCTGGGGCCCTGCCTGACTAAATAGAAAATGAGCTATATACTGTTCAACATAGCAGCACTAATAAGGGATTAAGGACTGTCTTGTCTTCTGGTAGCTGGTATATATGGTGGTAAAAGGTATATTCTGAGCTTCTGGGGCCCTGCCTGACTAAATAGAAAATGAGCTATATACTGTTCAACATAGCAGCACTAATAAGGGATTAAGGACTGTCTTGTCTTCTGGTAGCTGGTATATATGGTGGTAAAAGGTATATTCTGAGCTTCTGGGGCCCTGCCTGACTAAATAGAAAATGAGCTATATACTGTTCAACATAGCAGCACTAATAAGGGATTAAGGACTGTCTTGTCTTCTGGTAGCTGGTATATATGGTGGTAAAAGGTATATTCTGAGCTTCTGGGGCCCTGCCTGACTAAATAGAAAATGAGCTATATACTGTTCAACATAGCAGCACTAATAAGGGATTAAGGACTGTCTTGTCTTCTGGTAGCTGGTATATATGGTGGTAAAAGGTATATTCTGAGCTTCTGGGGCCCTGCCTGACTAAATAGAAAATGAGCTATATACTGTTCAGCGTAGCAGCCCTAATAAGGGCTCTTAAGGACTGTCTTGTCTTCTGGTAGCTGGTATATATGGTGGTAAAAGGTATATTCTGAGCTTCTGGGGCCCTGCCTGACTAAATAGAAAATGAGCTATATACTGTTCAGCGTAGCAGCCCTAATAAGGGCTATTAAGGACTGTCTTGTCTTCTGGTAGCTGGTATATATGGTGGTAAAAGGTATATTCTGAGCTTCTGGGGCCCTGCCTGACTAAATAGAAAATGAGCTATATACTGTTCAGCGTAGCAGCCCTAATAAGGGCTCTTAAGGACTGTCTTGTCTTCTGGTAGCTGGTATAGATGGTGGTAAAAGCGATATTCCGAGCTTCTGGGGCCCTGCCAGCGACAGCCTGTCTTTCCCTGCTATGAGCGTCTGTCCCTCACTAAGTTCAAGCTGCTAATGCTGACGAAGAGGAAGTGCTGAGTTTTGTATATTCGAGGTCACATGGTTTTTCCAGCCAATGCGTGTAGACGCCGTTTTCGCGATGCCAGCGTCCTCCCAGGACCTGTCCCACCCCCCCTGCATGGTGATTGGTGTAAAAAACGTGCCAGGGAAGGTGGGAGGGGAAACGAATTGTGAGTGCGCCATCGCCGCTGTACTCGATCGAAATCGAGTATGACGACCAGCGTAGTATTCGATCGAATACCGGCTCGGTCGAATACTACTCGCTCATCACTATTAGGAAGCAACAGCAGCAAACCAATTCTCATAGACATGTGAGGTACAATGAGGTAGATATTTGGGCCTTATTTAGGAAGTACACAGTTTAGCATAATTTTGTTCATTTTTGAGCATCAGCATCTACTTAGCTTTTGGTGCAGCTATTTGTAACAAGTCACAATGCCAGATGTTGAATAATCAGCTTGGATTGGGGATGGCCTGTATCAGAGACTGTTAGACCCTTATGCTGATAATAAAAGCACCAGTGAGCGCCACTCTATACTGTTGTCTTTTAGGAGCTGCACACCATGGCCTCGATTCAATAAGAGTTGGAAAAAATTCTCATGGTAGTGTAAGCGGGCAAACAATCAGCAGTGACGACAACGGATTTGAACAGCAAAACGGCTTTTATTCAGCAAAGTTCAGTAGATAGTCCAAAGGTTGCAGCATAAATACAGAAAGCAAAAAGGGTTACTTCACCAACCAAATAGTCCTGGGCTGGGTACTCCAGCAAGCTGATCAATTCCAGTCCACTTTACAGGGCGTATCAGCCCTCTGCTCAATGTCCAGTGCTATCCTTCACCACTGTGCAGCTCACCACGGTGCAGCTCAGCCTGGGCTCACTCCAACAGGCTGGTCATCCAACAAAGGAAAGGCCGTGTGCTCTCTTCTTATACAGGCTTTTCCTGTAATCAGCGTGCACACTTGTGGAGGCCTTAGAACATGTAACAACCCGCTCAAACACCGTGAGGTAGGCCTCCACATCATCCTCATGGGTCAGCTTTTGAAGGACCCGCTGTACGGCTCTCCTCGCACCCTCTGACTCAACTGGGCTTCTCTCCGGTTGTGAAACTTTAGCACCACCAGTCTCTCTAATCGCAGCTATCTGTTCCATCAACAGGCGATTTGTCTCCTGCTGCATTTTGAACTGTTGTGCCAGGGCCTGCTGCTGGGCTTGCTGCTGTTGGGCCAGCGCTTGCTCATGCCGGAGGTCAGCTTGTATTAGGTGTTTTATCACCTCCTCCATTTGCTTTTGTTGAGACATCTTGATTGCTGCTTTCGCCAACGACAAGCAAAATGCAGTGCGTTTTGTCACTCCGTTGCCCCTAGCAACAGTCACTGTGCCCCTCGCATCCTCCACCAATTGTAAGCGGGCAAACAATCAGCAGTGACGACAACGGATTTGAACGGCAAAAGGCTTTTATTCAGCAAAGTTCAGTAGATAGTCCAAAGGTTGCAGCATAAATGCAGAAAGCAAAAAAGGTTACTTCACCAACCAAATAGTCCTGAGCTGGGTACTCCAGCAAGCGGATCAATTCCAGTCCACTTTACAGGGCGTATCAGCCCTCTGCTCAATGTCCAGTGCTATCCTTCACCACGGTGCAGCTCAGCCTGGGCTCACTCCAACAGGCTAGTCATCCAACAAAGGAAAGGCCGTGTGCTCTCTTCTTATACAGGCTTCCCCTGTAATCAGCGTGCACACCCGTTATGGAATTGGGGAAGTGACCCGGGTCCTGAAAACCCGGGCCGGATTGTGCTTTATACAACCAAGCAGGGAAGAAAGGAAGAAGACATTTTGATACAATTTACCACAGTAGTGAAAAATTCAATTCATGAGAAACAAGCCTGAGAATGTCACTGTTGTTGAATCACCAGCTAAGAAAACAATGAAAGTCATTGACACTATTTTACTCCTTTTTACACTGTAGTAAAAGCTGCCATTGACTCTCATTGTCTTTTTATCTGGTGATTCAGTGACATGAATTAATGAATTTAATTGTTTACTACCATGAGAATTTTTTCCAACTCTTATTGAATCGAGGCCCATATTTCTAAATTTTTGGCACTCTGAAAAGATTGGTTCTGCATTTACATTTTTGGCAAGTCATAATGCAAGTTCTGTACAAATGAATGTACAGTTCTGCCCATTGTGGTCTATGGAATCTTAACCCACAGCACCACTATAAAATGTCACAGCCTATCCCAACTCCCATCCTTAACCTTTTCGCATGTTCCTTGCGCCCCGGGTCTCCCTGGTGCTCCACTGGTGGGTGTTTGGGGGGGTCAGGCATGCTCGATGGTATGTTGCAAATATGTACCTGTCTTGGGGGAAGGAGGATGTTAGGCTTCCACCCCTTTCTCTCTTTGAACTAATGCTGTATTGTTCTTTACAAATGATACAAAACTTTAATAAAATGATATTGAACAAAAAAAAAATGTCACAGCCTAAAGCGGACCAACAATGGCTTAAACCAGACTAACACAACAAAGAGTGTATATGCATATGAATCCCCTCCCCCCAGGGCAATTTAGATTGCTGCACATAAAAAATTATTTATTCTTTTCGAACTCCTGCAGTGGTAACAATATGATGACTAATGCATCTGCAGGCCATCTGCAAGCAGGAAGTGCTGCTGGGCTTCCTGTACTGTGCATTGTGAGTTATAACAGTTGAATCTAGGCAGCAGCATGGCTGAGATGCTGGGAGAGAACATTCCAAAATGTCTGCTACCTTTCTTTTTAAACTGTGCCAGGCTTTTGGTCTGGTTTAAACAAGAGGGCCGTCACCCTGAACTATATGTTGGTGATACACTAGACGCAGGCTGGCTGCTGCCTAAGCGCTGACTGGTTTCTATTTGTTAAATCAGGCACAGAGTGATGCTGAGGCTAGAATATTAGCATACCACTGAGTGGTATTAACGATCATTGATGCATGATAAATCAGGCTTTTAGAGTTTTGGAAATAATGGTAGTCTATGGGGAATTTGAACACATTAAAAATGAATCTCTCCAAAATTGTTAAATGCCCCATAAGCAGCTGTTAATTCCAGACTTCAAAAAATATCTACCTGTTTAAATAGGGAGAGTTTTGCTTAGGTGTAATTTTGCTAAAATTCACAAGTATATTTGCAGCCCTTAAATGTATACGGCAATTTAAAAGCTCAAATATATGTATATCTCTAAAACTGCACCAAGTTGTCTAATACATTTTTTTAAACTTTCTGAGTTCTGAAGACAAATGCATTACAAAAAGGGTTATTTTAGCATTCCGCAAGCAGGCAAGACCCCAGACAAAGAAAACTGGTCTGACTAGTTTGCAAGAACAGTAAGGTGAGGAAAAGGAAAAGATGTAACAAAGCCAAAATAAATAAAAAGTTACAAAAATACAGTTCTCAGTAGTTTGTAAGTATTGCAAGAAACAAACTTCCATGATCATTCAGGTCCTTCAAGTTTCAGCTGTATAGCAAAAAAGTCCATGAAGTGTTTCAGGTTGAGGAGAAGAAGGAAAAATACAATTCTGTGATTACTCACCTGTAGAATTGGTATTATGAGTATACAGTACGTCCTGCTCCAAATCTAATACTTACACTTGGGTTATACTCCGCCAGATGGCGCTGGACTGCAGAGACAACAAAATAGGCTCCTTCTGGCCCCTCAAATACCCGGGGACCTCCCACAAATCCCCAGCATTGAAAAGCAGTTAATGAGAAGCCGGGAGAATTAAACAATCCAAACTATCAACTATAACAATGTTAACAATCACCATACAGGGGATCCAAGATAATGCAAACCAAGGGTGGGTTGGAGCAGGACATACTGTATACTCATAATACCAATTCTACAGGTGAGTAATCACAGAATTGTATTATTCTTAGTATACAGTACGTCCTGCTCCAAATATAATACTTACACTTGGGGCATCCAATAGCAGTGTCCATAAAGTAGGGTGGGATCCCCAAGAAAAGTCAGCAGCAGACAGTTTAAACCACTGCCGCCTGCAGAACCTTTTGGCCAAAAGCAGCATCAGCTCAGGCCCTAACATCAACATTGTAAAAAGGTATGAACAGAAGACCAAGTAGCCGCCTTGCAAACTTGTTCAACAGAAGCCTGGTGCTGAAAAGCCCAAGAGGCACCAATAGCACGAGTGGAATGAGCAGTAAGGCGAAAGGGAGGATTCTTCCCCTCAGCAGAGTAGGCCTGAATCACAGCCTGATGAATCCACTTGCTGATAGTAGACTTGGCAGGAGCCAAACCCTTCCTAGGACCAGAAGGGACCACAAAAAGAGCATCAGTTTTCCTGAAAGGTGCAGTAGCCACCAGATAGTACTTCAGACACCTAACCACATCCAAAGAGTGCAAAACCCTCTCCTTAGCATTGCTAGAATTAGGGCACAAAGAAGGAAGAACAATATCCTGATTCAAATGAAAGGCAGACACTACCTTAGGCACAAAGTCAGGTTTGAAACGAAACACCACCTTGTCCTGGTGTCTCTCATAGAAGGGGGATGAATGGAAAGCGCCACCAACTCAGACACACGGCTGACAGAAGTGATAGCCACCAGAAATACAACCTTGAGCGTAAGAATGGCCAAGGCAGCATCCTGCACAGGTTCAAAGGGAGCATCCTGCAAGGCTGACAGAACCATGTTCAGATCCCAAACAGGCGCCATATGCTTACATGGGGGGCGCACATGAGCGACCCCCTGGAAAAAAGTACTGATCAGAGGGTGCTGAGCAAAGGACTTCTGGAAGAAAATAGCCAGGACAGAAACCTGACCCTTCAGAGTACTGAGCTGGAGTCCCATCTTCAACCCATGCTACAGGAACTCCAGAATCCTGGGAATAGAGAACACAGGACAGGGAAGAGACTTAGACTCACACCAGTCAATGTAGGCACGCCAAACCCTGTAATATATGGAAGAGGAAGACTTCTTCCTAGCTTTAATCAAAGTATCCACAACCGAGGAAGATAGCCCCTTCTCCAGCAAGATGGAGGTTTCAGCAGCCAAGCCGTCAAAGCCAGAGTTTGCAAATTGGGATGGCGTAGTGAGCCCTGAGTGAGCAGATCTGGAACCAAGGGCAGAGCATACTGATCTACTGCCAGCTGCACCACGTCTGCGAACCACACTCTTCTTGGCCACCTTGGGGCCACCAGAATTGCTGGCACCCCTTCCAGAGCAATCTTGCACAGAACCCTGCCCAGCAGGGGGATTGGAGGGAAAACATACAGGAACTGAATTCCTGCCATGACATTGCTAGCGCATCCGAGGTCAAGGCCAGAGGATCCTGGGACAGAGAGACAAAAGCTGGGAGCTTGTGATTGTGGCGGGACGCAAACAGATCCACATCTGGTTGGCCCCAACGGTGACACAGAGATTGAAACACCCTGCTGCATAGGGACCATTCTCCCTGGCGCGAGGTCCCCCTGCTCAGAGAGTCCGCCAGGTGATTTTCCACCCCCGGGATGTACACAGCTGATATGCAGGGGACATTGGGCTCCACCCAAGTCAGGATCAGAGACGCTTCCTGGAGGGCCCCCTTGCTCCAGGTCCCTCCCTGATGATTGATGTAGGCAACTGCCGTCTAGTTGTCCGAGCGCACCTGAACAGGCAGGCCCCGAAGGTGAGTAGTCAAGTGAGCCAGAACAAGCCTGATCGCCCACAGTTCCAAGACATTGATAGGTGTGTGGGCCTCCTGAGGGCCCCACCTCCCCTGGAACCGCAGGGACTTCCAGAAACCCCCCCCCCCAACCTGACAGACTGGCATCCGTGGTGACCGTCTCCCAGGAAGGGGCAAGAAAGGATCTGGCCTCCAACAGGTTCATCCACCACGAGAGGGACCTCCTGACCAGGGGGGAGAGCACACAGACCCTGTCCAGGGACGCTGGGTCCTTGTCCCATACTGACAATAGGTGAAGTTGCAGAGGCCTCAAGTGGAACTGAGCATAAGGGACCGCTTCGAAGCATGTTACCATCAGGCCCACCAGCTGCATCCCCAGCCTGATGGAGGGGCGGCGGACAAGCTAGGAGGGACTGAGCCTGTGCAATCAGACTGTCCATCTTCTGTTGAGGAAGGAAAATCCTTGCCTGAACTGTATCCTGATTCACTCCTAGGGATGGAGTTACCAAGGAAAGGGACAGTGAGGACTTGGGGTGGTTGATCACCCATCCAAATGACTCCAGAGTGGACACCACCAGCTGAGTATCCAACTCTGCCTGATGTAGAGACTGGGAAGTGATGAAAATGTCGTCCAGATAGGGAAGCACGCGGACGCCCTGACAAGCCAGCACCTTGGTGAACACCCTGGGAGCTGAAGTGAGGCCAAAGGGCAAGGCCACAAACTGGTAGTGTTGATCCATCAGAGCGAACCTGAGGAACCTTTGATAACCTGGGAACACAGGAATATGAAGATAAGCATCTTTGATGTCCACAGAAGTCATTGCCCTTGGCACAGGGAACTGATGACAGAGCGCAGAGTTTCCATGCGAAAGCGCCTGCCCCTGACAAACTTGTTGAGGATCTTCAAGTCAGGATGGGCCTGGCTGAACCATCTTTTTTGGGTACTGTGAATAGGTTGGAATAAAAGCCCTAGCCTTTTTCTCTTAAGGGGACCTGGCAGATGACCCCCAGCTCCAGGAGGCCTTGCACTGCTTGCACTAGCTCCTGAGCTGACACAGGGTCCTGAGGGATCTGGGATCTGATGAATCTTGGAGGGGGACAGGCAGCAAACTCCAACTTGTAACCAGAGGACACTACCTCCTGAATCCACCGGTCTGAGACATGAAGCCTCCAGATGTGAGCGAAGTGCTGCAGCCGTCCCCCCACCCGGATGGGTGAGGGCGCCCCATCATGCCTGAGGGGGCTTGGGAGAGGATTTTGCTTTGGGACCCCAGGAGGAGCCAGGATGTCCACGTCCTCTGCCCCTACCCCAGAAATCTCCCCGGGCCCCAGGAAAGAAAACCCCCCTTTCCTGTCTGGCACCACGGTAAGGAGAGGAGAAGGAACCCTGACCCTGAAAGGGCCGAGATTGCCGCCTGCGCTGGGGTAACCTGCCTTCCTTAGCAAAAAGGTCCAGGCGGTCCCCAAACAGGCACAGTCCTTTAAAGGGAAACCCAGTGAGGGCCTTCTTGGCAGCGTTGTCAGCAGCCCACTGGCGCAGCCAAACCGAGCGGCGTATAGCCACCACGAGGGCAGAAGTTCTGGCACACATTCTGATGGTGTCATCCAATGCTGAGAGGACAAAATTTACAAAAACATCACAACTGGAGAGTGCATTAAACAGCTCGCAAGGCAAATCATCAGGGACACTATTAAGCATATTTCTGATAATGGCTCTAGTGGCCACAGCAGAAATGGCAGAGGCACAGACCGGGCGCAGCACCGTCCCCGCACATGCAAAGGCGTGGGATGCCAGCTGAGTCAGGGGAATGCATGACAGAGGTGTTAGATAGCCCTAGGATCAGGGCATCCACCTCGGGGGGGGGGGGGGGGATTACCAACATTTAACCACCTCAGCAGGAAAGGGATACTTCCTATCCCAACATTTTGGAACTCCGGGAAGTTTACTGGGGCGCTCCCATTCCTTGAGCACAAAGTTATGGAAATGTGCCTGCTCGGGAAATTCCAAACGTGATTTTGCTGTATGGAAAAGCTCCCCTCTTTGCCTGGGAGCCGCAACAGGGAGAGAGATGGACAGAACCTCAAAAATCTGGGTCAATAATCTGTCAGTGTCATCCTGGGCCCAGGGGTCAGAGCCAGAATTGTCATGACCCCTTGGTCTCTCATCAGATGAGCCTGAATCAGAAAAGAGCTCCCCTTCATCAGACGGGGTATAGCCACAAAGATTCCAAAACTCCTCAGTTCCCATAGGGAAAACAATGACATTAGGCGTCAAGTGCCGCTTCTTAGCAGGGGCCTTACGCACTAAGGACTTAGCAATCAACTGCTCAACAGTAGCCAGTCTAGAAGACACATCAGGCTGAGAATCCCCACTAGAATGCAACTCAGTAGGAGTGAGGTTTAAGCTTGGGGCAGTAGGCAAAGTGAAACGGGGTGCAGCCACTGGCAGGCCAGATTGCAATGCAAGCACCTGCCAGCGTCAGCATGAGGCTGCCCACACGCTACACACAGCCGGTCTTGGGGATGCCTCCATATGGTCTTGGGGATGCCTCCATTATCCTGGGATGCCTCCATATGGTGATTATATCGGCGCAATACGCCGATAGGGAATAACGCTATATAGCAACCCCGGATGCCCCAATAACCCACTAGGGAAGTGGGAGTATTATTTTTACAAGGCCTACAAGTTATATACTAATACAGGGCCGGGAGAAGCCAAAAGGGTTCGCCCCGCCTGAAAGACATAAGCAGACAAGACCTGTAAGCACACAGTAACAAAAGTGAAAGATATAAGCCGCCCGCGAGGGCACTTACGGACCACGGTAGGTAGGGCATGGCATGGGCCAACCAAGCAGGATAAAGATGGCGTCGGTATACCTCGATGCTGAGTGCGCCATAGACAGGCCCTGCCCCCCCCCCCCCCGAAGAGCTCAAAGCCAGAACGTGCAAGCAGCCAATGACGGCGCACCAGTGCCTGAGGTAATGCTGCCACCAAACGCGGAACCAAGTCAGCGCGCGGCGGCGGCAATTTTAAAAAGACAGTAAAGGCAAGTCAGCGTGGCGGCTGACACAAGACAGAATGGAAAAAGAGTGTAAAACACAGAATGCATAGCATACACATTTACACCCCCCCTCGTCTCCCCCGAAGGCTACAAGGAGGATGAGGGAGGACAGCGGCCACTTAAACAGGGCCCACCAATGGGCAGGGGCAAGGGGGCACTAGTGCAGGAGGGGCATCCCATAGAGGCTCACCATAAGCCTGAACCGCCTACCCTTTGGTGGGGGATTGCGGTGGAGCAGCGCTCCTAAGCACCTAACAGCGGTGCTGCCTACCTTCACCCAACCAGCGCAGCCAAGGCTGGGAGGCATATTACTAGTGGAACGGGTGGGAATAGTCCTAAAGGGCCGCAGGCTAATAGCCCCACTCACCTGCGAGTAGAGAGCCATTTCTCGTCCTTCGCAGCCAGACTGCAGAGAAATTCTGGGGATTTGTGGGAGGTCCCCGGGTATTTGAGGGGCCGGGAGGAACCTATTTTCGATGTCTCTGCAGTCCAGCACCATCTGGCGGAGTATATCCCAAGTGTAAGTATTAGATTTGGAGCAGGACGTACTGTATACTAAGAATATGTGCCTTCACAAAGCAGCATGGAATGCTTTTGTTCAACATAGAAAAACACCTCACCACAGGTCTCCAAAATCATCCAGTAGGTGATTGCCTTGCCTTCAACCTATTAAACTATCATCCTCTAGATCGACATATATACACAAAGGAAACAAGTCGCATGGTTTCAGCCATCTTGGAATACACAATCTTCAGCCATTTTGTAAAATGCCAAATCATTTGAACAATTTTATACACATTTTTTATAATAGATTAAACCAATACAACAAATATGAAAAAATGTGTCCGTAGAACTACAATCTACTCTGTTGATCTTGATATATATGGAAAACTATTGCAACAATATATACCCATTATACCGTTAAACATAAATTGCAAAGTCTGTTGATCAAATTCTATGAAGGTATCCTCCTCATTTTTAAAGCTCTCAGGGGTGCTCTCTTCTTTCTCTAATCTTCTCCCATTCAGGGGTGGTCTTCTGGACGGCTTCTCAAATGGGTGATAATCTGTGGAGCGGTAAACAAAGTGGATTATCTGTTCCTTGTAAATGTACAAGAACAGTAGATCCAGGTCCTTCAGCTACAATTTCACCCTTTACTAGTCTTTTGCCTGGGTCTCTAACTAGCACTTTGCCTCCAACCTGTACCCATTTACTATCCCCCCAGATGACATCAATAGGAAGTTGAGAAAATACACCAATGCTACCAATAGGAGTCTTGTAATGTATTTTTAAGGTTTGGGATTTTACAGTTTCACCATCCAATCAGACTGGGAAGTATCAATCAACCAGTCGGCCTCCTGGCCTTTGGCTTCAAGAATAGGGTCTAGGGTGAAAACAACCTCAACATTTCCCACTAGATTCCCAAATAGTTGTCAACTGCTATGAAGGTTGTCAAAGTTTCTTTGTCATGTGAAACCATGACCATGGATTTATTGGGCCCTAAGTTTTGTGGAACTTCATTTATGTATTGTTGGAGTCTGCACTTCAAACCTGGAACCTGCAGATCTGCTCCCACCATCTTCTCATAGGGGGTACTTTGGGTTATTGGCCTAGAATTCAACACTACAGCTTGTGTAAAGATTTGATACCACCTCCCAAAGTGTGTGTAGGTGTTCGTTTGCATATCTGATCTTTTAATATCCCATTGTATAATTTGATCAAACCAGATACCTGTGGATGGTATGGGATATGGCGCCTCCAGTACACCCCCAAATCTTCGGCCCCCTTGAACAGTTCTTCCAGTGAATCTTCCCTGATCTTTCTAGAGCATCTAAAGGCTGCAAGGATGAGCAAGTAAAAGTCCTGAGAAGGTGTCCACTGCAGTGCAACAATAGCGTAGTCCATTGCTCCTTCACAAAAGAGGGGGCAATCCTGTGCTGCCCCCAATCTGCTAGCACACGATGGGCAAACAACTACAACACCAATACCACTTGTTCCTCCAGGCTGCCAATCCATAGATGGCCAAAACCATGATGGTCCGACAACATATGTCCGTGATGGGGCTTGGTAATTTTGAAAGTTTCTATTTTTCACGTTTGTGGGCAGAGTTTTGCCAAAAACGTCTTCGTTTTCACAAGCAAGACAGTTGAATGTGTTGGTTAATAGAAAAGTGAATGTTGTGTTTTTGTTTCTAAAAGTCACACAATGACATTATGTAAAAGTCACAGAAGACCACAAAAGGCAAAAATTTGTCTAAATTAGAAAAAAATATATATATATAAAACTTATACACAATACACAAAAATGCTGCACAGCAGCAACACTGTTTCTTGCCACACCAAGCATCGTCTCTGATGCCCCCATATGCAAGCTGTTGGGAAGAGAAGCAAACCAAAATAAATAAATAACGCAGATCATAATAGCAACAACCACCATTTCCCAAAATGATGCCTTAACCAGTCCATACCAACAGGTAGTATATTGAGCTAGCATTAGGTTAGCATGGCCGTGAGAGAAACACGAAATATTAAAAGCAAACCCTAAAACAAATCAGTTATCCAAGGGCTAAAGGCATGTCTCAGCAGTTACCATATCCAACAAGTGTGTTTTCTGAAAAGGGTCATCACACAATGCTGGTCAATGCAAAATATGAAGTCAAGGCAGTGTTAGTTTAGTTGTGCATTGTTGTGTGGACTTACACATGCATCCTGGTTTTTAAACAACATCTACCAACCAAATAATCTTTGCTAAATTGATTATACATACTTTTAGCCACTAATCAAACAACCTGTACATGTGCTGTTCCGATATTTTACATTCATTTAGCATTCAGGTCAGCAGCTATTTTGAACTTGTTTGAAATGATAAAAAGTAGGGGATTTTTCACATCAGACACAAATGTATGGTGTACAGTGTTCCATTGATTGATACAGTCATAACATAAAACATTACCTCCCTGAATAAATGAGTTTAGTCACTATATAAAATGCCCCTTTTTACATAATTAATTTGGGGGGGGGGAGGTAAAAGGAAGGTCACATTTTAGGGAAATCCTTGTTTTTTAAACAATGTAGCTAAAGGGGATGCATTTTGAAATCCACAACACAGTGCACACTGCAACTAACTGTGCCGCTAACAGTTCAGAAGGAAGACCAATGTGTAGCATGACTACAAACAAGATACAAACAGGGGCAATACATGCTGATGCTAGTCTATCTCCAAAAATCAAAATAACAACAACAAAATGTAGATTTTAAAAAACACTCACACTATATGAGGGACTCCACACAGGCCCAGGTGTAAATGGTGGAGTGGATGTGCAATAAAACACTAAGAGGGAGGTATATTTGCAAGATTTGTGGTACCACATTGTTCGTCTGGGGAGGAGCCAAGCACAATCTACTATCTGGAGCAGCTGTAAAGAGTACTCTATTTCCATGTTGTTAAATAAACCAAAACCATATTAACCTGGCTCTAAAAGAAGCAGTGTTACAGTTTGCCCCCAGGCATCCCAATTTAGGATGCCTCGCTGTGTGAAACCACCAGGACTACCCGGATACTCACCTCGCAAATCGATCCACCACCTACTGGCATGTTGGACAAGTGGCTTGCCTCCCCTCTACCCTTCGAGCTAATAGGAAAAACATCTCACACAAAAACACCATATTACATTCAACTTAACAGTACTCCCCCCTCCCTTCCCTTCCTGTCCCTCACGCAGCCTTGATGGGTCCGTGACTCCCTCCAGGTCTTCTAATAGCAGCTGCCTGTGTACCATGCATGCATCACATTGTCCATGCTGAAATATATATATATAGTGCCACAGTGGCAATCAGTCAATTTTACAATTGCTTATTTACAATATTTTTGGTCACCCATTTTCTACCCCTAAATATAATATTTGGAATATGTATTAGGATCTTAGGAGTTCTGCATCAACATACCTACTAGGGTTTTTAAATGTTGTTCATGACTAATCCTGAGACTATTTTAAATATGAAAACGCACATGCAAGTTCCATCTGCCGTACATAATGCACATACAGCTGCAACTTTCCATAAAACAGGGAGATACCTCTGAAAGCATTTTAGCTATACATGCTGATTATTTCTTTTATTTTGGTGTCTTCACCACTTGAATAGCAAATGTGTATAGAGAGAAGAAAATTCTAATTGCATACATCATTTCCAAAGTGACATCTTGTTTTCACAAGTTTTCATATATTCATAAGCTCCTGGAACAACCAAACTTTTCAATAAAACACGGCATTGAACAGATCAGCTGCAGAATATGTAAATTTTGATAATTGATGTGCCAATTAGCATTGTAAAATGGAGCAGGTCAAAGGTTTCCAGTAGACATTGAACCTTAAACAATATTTTTGGTCACCAAGGTCAATTTTTGATTTGTGCTGACAACTACCTGAGCCTGGCAGGCAATCAGAGTGTTCAATTTCTCCAGCGGACCAAGAGTTCCCCCATCTAACACCATTAATGCACAGGGGGACATTGGCAATTGCGCCTCCCCTCTCACTCAGAACAAAACCCATTTTGTGAAAACTAGTTGTTGTTTTGGTTTAACCTTCTGAGTGAGTGTTCTTCTTGCTGCAAAGGCAAGCTCACCATCATTCACAATGGGTTACACTTGTCTTTTGGCTAAAAAGCATTATTTGTTAAAGGAGGGTTTTACATTATGCAGTAAGCTTATCTTTTCGCAATTAGGTCCACTATTTTTTAAAAAGACCTGCTGTCCATGGTTTCCAAATCTCACATTTATTGAGAGGATGATAAAAGGTTGATGGCAGAAGGAGACCATACGCTCCATGTAGTCTGCTCTTATGTGTATAATGTATGTACTATTTATCTTAGGATAGATGTGTGCTTATTCCAGGCATGTTTAAATTTAGTGACTGTTGGAAGTGTGTTCCAAGCATCTACTACTCTTTCTGTAAAATAATATTTTCTAGCATTGCTCCTGATCTTCCCCCAACTAGCTTCAGGTTGTGCCCCCTTGTTGTATCAATATGTTTCTTCTTCCCTCCTGAACCTTATTCATTCCATATTTAAAGGCCTCAGTCATGTCCCCTCTCTCTCTTATTTCCTCTAGACTGTACAAATTAAGTTCTTTAAGTCTCTCCTGATAAGTTTTAAGTTTAAGTACTTCTACCATTTTTGTTTCCCGCCTTTGTCTTCTTGTCATCTAGTATTCTAGATGTGGCCTCACCAGGGCTCTATACAGTGGCATCACAACCTCCCTCTTCCTACTGGTGATGCCTCGAGCTATGCAGCCGATCATCCTGCTTGCCTTTCCCACTGCCTGGCTACACTGTCCACTCATCTTACAGCTATCAGTAATCAGTACCCCTAAATCTCTCTCCTCTGAGGTCCTGGCTAACACAGTACTGGCCATACAGTACTCAGGGGTACTCAGATGCCATAGTAATATATTTTTGTGCTGTATGCCTTCTGAGGCTTGACATTTATTTCTTCTATAAAAATCTGTTGTGGAGCAACCATTTATAACTAGTTTTTGGATATTATTCACCTAGAAAAATCTTATTCATAGTTGTCATTACAATGACCACATTAAAAGTTTAGTGAAATACAATGTTATCCAGATGGCAGGATGATGCTAAGGGAGTTGATGTGCAGATCAAGCGCACTAAGCAAAATTAATAAAGCAAAAAATGTGCACCAGGAGAGTACCAAAAAATATGTCCCCCTTTTGCTTGTCTTGCAGCTGATGTCTAATAATTAAAGCGGACCAACAGTCAAAATTGACTGAAACCAGTGCAATGCAACAAACAGTGCTCATATTCATCCCTCCCAGGGCAATTTAGATTGCTGCACATAAAAATTCATTTACCTTTTTCTAACAACTACTATAGCAAAATTTAGAAACAAAATAGCGGCTCATGCATTTGCAGACCACCTGCAAACAGGAAGTGCTGCTGCACTTCCTTTTACTGTGCATTGTCAGTTATGTCAGTTGAATCCAGGTAGCAGCATGGCCTCTACCTTTCTTTTCCAACTGTGCCAGGCTGTTGGTCCGGTTTATTTTAAGCTGGTTAATGGATTGGGCAACCAGATTCAACCAAAAAACAAACCCAAGAGCTTGACCAGCTCCATGGCCCTTGTTTTCCGCTATCTCGCTTAAAAATAGCATGAATCCTAGTAAAAAATACTCTGCTTCACCCTCCGCTAATGAGTTTAGAAGAATATACATTTTATTTAATTTAATTTATGTTCCCATAAATATTGCATCACAAATATTCATAATAAAATCCAAATCTTTCAAATAATCCTGTTATAAATTCCTACAAGTCAGGATAAGTCCCCCAAAAATACCCTGCATATGTCATAAGGTGGCTGGTCAAAACCATTTTTTTCGACGTCTCTTTTATAGATCCCTTTATGGACAGACCCATTCTGTACATTTGTGACCAAAGTGTATTTGGTTGTAAGGAATTTGATTTTCGTTTCATGTTTTTATGCATAAAGCACATAAGCACAACAGAGTATCTATCAAAACATTTCTGTGCCCCCTCCAGCGGTTTTTGAGCAAATGGTCAAGGTTGTGTTCTAAATTCTTCCAATGTACCTCTCAGCTACACAGCGCATAACTCTGCCACAAACATTGGGGTAATGCTAATTATTTGGCAAAACAAGGTGCACCTTGGTTGTGCCTTGTGGTGTGAATTGCAACCTGCATCACGGTGATCTTTTTAAAGGGACATTCCAGGCAAAGGGTTAGTTATCCTACTTTCTGCTTGCTGGCTGTCAGTGGCGGCATCTTTCGTTCACCAGGACTTGGCATTCATGATAAACCCTATAGAACCTGCTACCTTCTGCTGACCCATTTTTTTGGGTTCCCAAAAGGAAATGAATTCTGAATAGACCCTCACATTGAAACATACATGGATGAGAAATCATCTGCTGCTGTGGAGGCCCTGCAAATGGGAGTGCTTCGGTTTGACCACAGCCCCATTGACGGTTACCTTGGATCCTGTTTTGCCCAGACACTCCCCTGCAAATTGGAAGCTCGATGAGCCACTTCTCTCCACTCAAGATACTTATACTAAATTACAGGAAGCCTTGGCTTAGTAGTTTTTAATCAATGGAATCCCCAGTCACACTCTGGGAGACCCACAAGGTGGTGATGGCATCCAAGTGGAAAGAGAGAAGCCAAAATTGAAGATCTCCAAGATCACTCCAATTTAAAAAAACAGTACAGGACTGAAAAAATAACCCAGAGACAGACAGAAAGAGAAGGTAGATTTTTTTATGAGTAGAGTTGAACCTGTTACTGATCAACAAAGCAGAAAAGCTGCTTGTCTGGTCCCATCAGAATCTTATACTAAGAGTAACAAGGTACTATTCTGGCCAAGCAACTTCACAATAGAAAGTCCATCTCCAGATGGGAACAAGCAGACAGCACCAAAATCTCTCACCTGCTAAATGATAGTGGGCTGGTATTCTATAAAACAGAAATATTTCCTGCTGCAGACTGAATGGTTTAAGTACCCACAACTTCAACACTAAATAACCCCTTTACTTTAACTCAATGTGGGAAAAGTTCTGCACTTGAGGCTATATCCCCAAATACTGAATACCCCAGGCCTAATTTCCTCCCTAAACACTTCTCTTAACGACAGACCAAATCATCTAAGTCAGAATGAGTTGAAACAATGGGAGTCAGACTTGATGGCAACAAAATATTACGAAGATTGGTCCGATATTTAGTCAGTGACAGCTAAGTGTAATGCAGTGGAATCCACCTACAAACTATTGTCCCGTCCAGGTAGCACACAAATTATCCCAGTGCCGGCTCCTGTTTAAGAGGGTGCACAACAGAAGGGGACATCGTGCACACTTAGTGGACATGTCCCATGATCACATGTCTTTGGTCATAAGTCTACAAAATGACTGAAAGTATACTCAATGTTTACATCTGTAAAGATCCCTGGCTAGCACTACTAGACCAAAAAGCCCCAGAACTGAACCGTAAACAAAATAAACTACCCATATTCATAATGCAAGCTACAAAGCAATCAATAGCAAAGTCCTGGAAGAGCTTCTGGTGGAGAGGTTGAGCTTAATAACTCAATGAAAAGCTGTCAAGCAACTTTTATTTCTAAATTCCTAAAAAAATATCCTCACCACATTGGAAAATCTGCAAAAATCTCATGTGTTTTTTTTTTTTCTAATCAAGACCCCAGTGTTTTTTGTAACAAATATTTTTTATTGCAGTTTTTTTTGTGTTAAAATTAAAAAGTTCATTAATATGCAGATTGCAATTCACGGCACAAGGCACACCCAAGGCGCACCCTAACAAATAATTAGCATCATCCCCCCAGACTTCACACTATAGAGGAAGTGTAAATGCTTAAAGGAAAACTCCCTTTTTTCAGGCAGTGCCTGCACAATATTTCCTTACTTTTGGCCGCAGTTAGTGACCTAAAACCAAACCTCGAAGCTTCCTAGCCCTTGCTTACCACTGCCCGCTGTTAGAACATTAAAAGAATTGCAGGCAGTCAGATAGCAGGGAGCACTAATGAGAGACACCCCCACCCAAGAACAGGACACTGCCAGTAATCCTTTAGCTACTGGCACATGAGAGTGTGATGCCCTTATCTGAAGAGGCTGAATTAGAGAATGAGGGGTTAAATGTGAATCACAAGTGATGAGCATCATCTCTGCCTCAGCCAAACAAATGATTAGCAAACCAGAGTCAGGAAGTCTCTGCTCCATACACCACACATACCAGTGTTTGGTTGCTAAGGTAAACATGTTGTTGCTAGAGAAAACTGTTTATTTTATAACAAAGAGTTGCAAACAAATAAAAAAATACAGTTAAGCTCCTTGAGGACATCAAAATAATGGACACTTTTAAAAATCGATGCACACACAGCTGGAGGGGACCGCTCCACATGCCATTCATTCAAGACAGATTGGTGAGTGATGCAATCTATTGTGATAGGCTGGAAGTTTATGCATGCGCTCTGGGAGTGTGGAGTAATCTTTGAAAATGTCATGAATGCTGGTAATCAATATTCGCCCTCTGTTATTCAATAAAAAAACATACATTTTATTTACTTTATATTAAATGAAAACCTCTGTTCTCACAATTTTCACATATATTCAATTTAAAATTTATATGTTCCAAGTGATCCTGTTAAAATCTCCTAGATCGGGGGCGTGGCCTACGCATGGCGGCGTGAGGAAGCACATTGGTGGGGCTCCGACCAGATCCTCGTTCTCTGGCGATTAGGCAACGAGATTCACTGCAGCAATGAGGGGCAACAAGAAGAAGAAAGTGGCGGCAGAGAGGAGAAGCAAGTCAGCGGGGAGGATTGACCCCTACCTGACTCCTGGATCCTCGGCACGGCCGGCGGCGGGATCGCTTAAGATGGCGGCGGAAGGAGGGGGACCGGGTATCCCCCGACGAGATCCGCATGGTCGGAGAGCGGGCGGAGGGCTCCAACGCCCAGGTGAAGAGGAGGCGGCGGGAGCGCATGTGAGCGCGTCCACCGTGAAGACCCGCTCTGCGGCACTGACAGCCGACACAGAGGCGGAGAGGGGCCTCCGCATGACGAGCTGCGGCTTTCGCCACCTGCACAAGCCCTGCAAGGAGTGGCAGCTCAGGCTGCTGACGATGTCATGCAGGCGGCGGCGGTTCGAGCTGGGGCAGAAGGAGAGATGCCCAGTGTCATCAATAAAATACAGCAGCTGACACCAGAGCCCTATGCTGGGGAGTCACAAGTAGGTCAGCAAACAAAAGCCCCTATTGCCCCTATTAGCTTCACCTAAAGTGACATGCACAGCTATCAGCCATGGGGAGAGGCAGAGGGGGGGGGGTTCGGGTGCCCCCACCCCTGCTCCCAAGATCAGCATGGAGGGGCAACACCAGGGCGGCAACGCCTGCAGACGGGCGACGGCAGTGCTGGGTCCCCCACGACTCCACCAAGCCCGCCATGGGATGCCCCCCGCGGTTGACGCCCCCTGTGGATGGACTCCCCTACACAGCCCTATCCGGTCACCTACTCCGTCCACGTGGCAGTCATGTGGGGGTTGGTCCCCTGGCCCCGAGGAAGACCCCGGGACGAGACAGTGGCAGGAAGAATCCCGTGCAGGGGGGGGAAGCCGGTCAAGTGGAAGAGGGGGACAATTGGAGGTTGCCTGGGCCCACCACGGCGAGATGAAGGAGTTGGCCCATGATTTTTCTGAAAACGTTACAGAGCTGGATCCCAGCCTTAAGCTCCTGCTTCAGTTTCTTCCCACCAAAGCAGACCTAAAAGAAGACTTGGAAGCAGTTGCGCTGAGGATTGAAGGGGCCATGAGGAAGAGGATTGAGGATCTCCAGCAACAAACGTCAGCCCTGGACACTAGAGTCTCCACAATAGAGGGGTCCAGTGTGGCCCACGAAAATCGGATCACGGAGTTAGAGCGGATACTCCATACTCAACAACAGCAGCTCACCAACATCTTCCCACAGTCAGATGACCTTGAAAATCGCAACAGACGCAACAATCTAAGGCTTCGGGGCATCCCCGAGTCGGTCCCTCCTAACCTGTTGCAGTCCACGGCATCAGCAATTTTCAACTCCCTACTAGGGAGACCCAGGGACACTGAGGTCATTATAGACAGGATCCATAGGGTGGCAGGCCGGCCTGTGGCAGAGGCTGATGCGCCGCGAGATGTCCTTTGCCGCATCCATTTCTTCACGTTGAAGGAGGACATTTTGTGACAGGCCTGGGAGAGGTGTCAGGTGGAATGGGAGGGTTATAGAGTGAAGATCCTCCCTGATGTTTCCCGACACACCTTACGCATGAGGAGGATTATGCGCCCTCTTCTGGACAAGCTGTGAGAGATCAATGTCTCTTACAAATGGGGACATCCCTTCCACCTCATCGTGCAGATGGACAATGGTGTATTTCCGCTACGACGGAAAGAGGATCTACCAGAGTTGTTCCGGTTCTTGGACATTAATCCCATTGCGGTCCCTGATTGGCTGGACTTCAGCACGGATCCACTTTTTGAGGGGGGAAAACGAGAGCGGGGTGGTTGGCAGGGAGGGAGGGGCCGGGAGGGCGATTCGCCTGGGGCCTCGAAGATAGCATGCTGAGTCCCAGCCCTGCGTCTCCCTGGAAGTCGAGTTGCCCCACCTGGATTGATATCCTTTCTATAATTTAGATCACTAAGCTGTTGAGATTCTATGTTAAGTTACGTTTTAAGCATTCTGCTGTGTTATAACTGTTATTGTGCTACGTTTTAGCTTACCTTACTTAAACAAGGTGTTTTACCATGTCATAGGCGGGAGACTGGAGATTTGCCCACGGAGACCTGCCTGGTTTCAGTGGACTTAGCGTGAGGGGGTCGGAGCCCCGCGGTGTGAGGTCACTTTACCCCATTAGTTTTCTGCTTCCTCCCGCCGGGACACGACCCGGTGGGAATAAGTAGAATAGGGGACAGTAGTTCCATCCCTAGGTTTTGCTCTCTCTCTTTATAGGGAGGGCCGTTCGTTCTTTCTGCTCTTGCTCATTGTTCCTGTCTGTCCTCTTCTCCTATCTGGCTTTTCTTCTCTCTCTCTTTGGATATCAACACATTTCATGCACCGTTGATATTGCTCTTTTGTTCTCCTTTCCTCGTCATACCCCTCTTCTAGCCCCAAGTACTTTTGTCTGAGATTGGGTGGGGAGGCATGGAATCATGGCCAGCTTAAAAATATGTTCCCTTAATGCAAAGGGTCTCAATATCCTGGAGAAGAGGGACAAAATACTTTACAGCCTACATAAAGATAAAGTGGTGTTATACTGTTCCAGGAGACCCACTTTTGTGCAGGAAAGATGCCAGAGGTCAAAAATCGATACTTCCCCAGATGGTTCCACTCGACAAACCCTGACACTAAGTCAAAAGGGGTGTCTATCGCCATCCACAGAAATTCCCCTCTGGAGCCTCTAGACACAAAAGTGGACCCACAGGGCAGATATATCTTCATGAAATTTATAGCGAATGGAGACACTTATACTTTAGCAAACATCTACCTGCCCAACCTTAATCAAACAGAGACGGGACTGCGATTCTTGCGCTTACTAGAGGACTACGCGGAGGGAGTTATAATTTTGGGAGGGGATTTTAACATGACCTTGGACCCGAGGGTGGATTCTTCTAAGGGTAAGTCGGCGATCCCCTTATCTAATTTCGACAGGCCCTTACTTCTTTGCAGGTCATAGATGCCTGGAGAGTATTAAACCAAGGGGCTAGGGACTACACCTTTTACTCTCCCGTACATGCTTCCTACAGCAGGCTTGATTACATTTTCATTAGTCACCACGTCCTGTCTAGGGACATAGGGGCATCTATCGGCCCTATCCTGTGGTCAGACCATGCTCCAGTGTTTCTTACCTTCCCTATCCCTGACGGAACTAAAAGACAGTTCACGTGGAGACTAAACGACAATCTACTCAAGGATACCCTATGCCTTTCAGAGGTTAGAGAGACTATAGCTAACTTCCTAACAGACCACAGACATGATGTCACCCCCTTGCCCATCCAGTGGGAAGCTATGAAATGCGTCCTCTGTGGGGTATTTATTAAACATGGGGCGAGGTTGAAGAGGGAAAGAACACGACAGATCCAGGCCACCCTGGACAGAATCCAAGCTCTTGAACGGTCCCATAAACAGACCGCTACACAGGAGGAGCTGCTACAGCTGATTAAGGCTAGGGAAGAGTTGAGGAGACTCTACGATCAGAGTTTCTTAAAGTATAGAGATAAGTGTAGAGCTAGCTTCTACGAGTTTTCTGACAAGTGCGGGAAACTGTTGGCTAGATCGCTGCACCCCAGACAAAAACGCAGATAGTGGGTGAGTTCCAGGAATTTTATTCAGATTTATACAACATCAAAGGGTGTTGGGACTCGCTGCTTGCTGAAAACTTAGATGCCCATATAGAATCGTATGTGAACGATACAGCAATACCCCCCATAGACAGGGAAATTGGAGACGCCCTGGAAGAGCCGTTCTCCGAGTATGAGGTGAGAGCTGCCATTAAGGGGACACCTGCGGGAAAGAGTCCGGGACCGGACGGGCTCACACCACGGTTTTATGGCGCCTTTGGGGGACAGCTCTCCGCCTTCCTGACAAGGGTATTCAACAGTGTTTCTAAGGCGTGCCCCTTCCCTGGACAGGCCTTGGAGGCCCATATCTCTGTCATACCAAAGCCCAATAAAGGTAAGACTGTAGTGGGCAACTACAGACCGATATCACTAATCAATGTTGATATTAAATTGTTCACAAAAGTGATAGCTACAAGACTCCAAGCACCCTTGGCGGGGATCATAGATGGGGATCAGGTGGGGTTTGTCTGGGGGAGGGAGGCCAGAGACAATGCGATAAAAAAAATTACAATCATGCATCACGCCCAGTCGCACAGGATCCCGGCATGCCTGTTGTCGGTGGACGCCGAAAAGGCCTTTGACAGGGTCCACTGGAAGTTTTTGAGAGCGGCGCTGGTCCAGGTAGGAATAGGCCCCAAATTACTAGGTAAGATCATGGCGCTTTATGGGGGACCCTCGGCCAGGGTCAGAGTCAACGGTCTCCTGTCAACTCCCTTTGCAGTCCGGAACGGTACGCGACAGGGATGTCCACTGTTGCCGCTCCTATATGTAGTTGTAATCGAGCATCTTGCTCAGGCGCTGTGTGCCAACCCTTCGGTTAAGGGGCTTCAGTGCGGCGGGAGAGAGCATAAGTTGTCCCTGTTCGCTGAGGATCTTCTGTTGTATATCACATCCCCACATCTCTCCTTACCCTCTGTAATGAAAGAATTTAACAGATTTAGCAGCCTTAGCAACTTTAAAATCAATCTAACGAAAACAGAGGCCTTGAGTATCTCGTTGCCACGAGAGACCCAGCAGCTATTGGAAGAGAACTTCCCCTTTAAATGGCAGAGGGAGTCTTTTAAGTATCTAGGAGTTCATATTCATATATTGGTCACCTTTTCAGGTTGAACTACGCCCCACTACTCTCTAAGACCCTAGAGAATCTAAAACAATACAACAAATCCCAGTACTCATGGATGGGTCGTATAAATATAGTAAAAATTGATATTTTGCCGCGTTTTCTTTATATTTTCCAAGCGATCCCTATTGTCCTGGACAGGGGTTACTTCAAAGCCCTTAAAACAGCAGGATTAGTTATTCAGTCCTAATTAGAACTAAAGAGAGGGGGGGTCTAGGGTTGCCAGACCTTAAGTTATACCATACGGCAGCGATCTTGGCCAGGATGTCAGACTGGTTCCACCATAGATCTGATAAACACTGGGTAGCCATTGAAGAAGGTGTGTCTCCCTTGGGTCTTACATCGCTCCCATGGATAGACCCTAGGCTGCGACCTAGGGCACACACCTTGTCGGTCTTGACACGTTCGCTGTTGTCTGTCTGGGACTCGGTGCTTAGAAAGGGAAACCTTTGACCAGAATAGGTCCATTCACGCCCCTCTTTGACAACACCGCTTTTCCCCCCTGTGTGGGAGTCGACAGGTTCCTGATTTGGGATAGAGCACAGGGGATTCGGCTTGGAGATACGTTGTGAGGCGGTCGCCCTCCAAGTCTCCAGGAGCTTCAGTCGGAGGGCGGAGAGGGGGGGATGTCTTGGCTCCTTCATTGACAATTGGTGACTTTCCTTAGGTCTCACAACCCCGTGTCGTCTTTGTTGCGACCCTTGACTACTTTCGAGAGCCTGCTCAGGGCAGATTCGATACACACACACACACACACACACACACACTCTTTCTCTAGCATATCTGATCTTGCAAGCTGAGGAGGGTGCCTCTGAGCGACCTGGATACACTAGAAAGTGGGAACTAGAGTTGGGTTGTGAGATAAGTGATGAGGACTGGGCCAAATCCTTTATGTTAACACACAAGCTCTCTGTGGCATGCAGAGCACAGGAGAAAAACTACAAGATTCTGTCCCGTTGGTATAAGTGTCCGGTGGATTTGGCTAGATTCGGGGGAGCTGGGTTCGTGCTGGAGGTGTGGTGGTGCGGAAGGTACAATGCTTCATATCTGGTGGGAGTGCCCTTCGATACACAAGTTCTGGGACAGTGTGCTTTCCATATACAAATTCTTGACGCTGGAAGGTGTCCCCAATAACCCTCAGGTTGCTCTCCTCTCCATGGTAACCGGGTCGGCCTCCTCAGCAAAGCGGGGACTATTGAGACATTTACTTACTGCAGCAAGGTCGCTAATCCCACGTCATTGGCGCACCCGAGATGCACCAGAAATCATGGAATGGGTGCAGGAGGTGGAAAACATTAGAAGAATGGAGGAATTAATGTTGGAGGGGGATGAAAGCGGGAGGCAGAAATTGAACACAACATGGACAATATGGTTGATGAGCCTCAACACACCTGAATTCAGTGCATTCTTGTCCTCATTACAGGTGGGTCAGTAGAGGCGCTGCCGAGGGGAGGTATTACTCACCTCCTCCCGGGCTCTGGTGGATGGTCATGAATATGGGCAGTGACCTCTAGCCGGCCGGCCTCCTCACCCTGCTTGGTCCCCCTTACCCCCTACCTAGTACAGTATTCGTCGGTGCGTAAGGCTGTATTTCCTTGCAATCTCTCTTTCCCTTTTCTTTTCTCTTTTTCCCTCAGTTACTATCTCCTTCTTTCCGTGCTTTCTTTTCTTTCTGGAGTTGGTCAGTTTTAAAGTGCTTAATATACCCTGCACGTTGTCCCTATATGCCTAGACGGCCTGTTGGTGTGTGTGGTGGTTGGAAAGTGGCCCTGGAGACAGGTCCCGGGGACATTCTGGAATCTCTCATTATAAAATAAAGTACAGAGACGTCTTTTCCATCTGCGGGGGCGGCGGGTGGGGGGGCGCGCTGGGGGACGCTGCGCGCGATTGGCGGGCTGTGCCCCCCCGGGCGGTTTCTTCCTCCCACGCCTCCGACATAAGAGAGAGAGGATACAGGGGACGGTTGCTTTTGATTCAGGTATTTGTTGTAACTGTATGTATATGCACTGAATACTCTGACCGTGTTGAAGAACCACTCCTTATTGTATTTGCTGTATCTGCTTTTCTCTTTGTTTTCCAATAAAAAAATATTGCACAAAATCTCCTAGATCCATATACTGGGAAGGTTTAGAACTCACACCTGGCTTGTGATTCCTTCTAATTGGCCAAATAACTTTCACTGTCAGTGATTAACATGCAAAAACCAAAACCCCAAAGAAATAAAAATTACCAGCGATGAAAATTAGATCTGATCAATGTGTAAATGGATACCTTGCAGTTTATTACAGCTAGTTAAGTTTAAGTGCATCTATTACCAGGATTTTCACTATCCTGGTGACAGGTCCGTTTTCCTGAGGCCCGATTTATAATGCCCTGCTGTGTGAACCTCCCCAGATCACCCACACAACTTACCTTTGCAACATTCCCACAGTGCATGTATGTGCTCTCATCCAATCAGCACTTTAAAGCACTGTTTTAAACAGAGCGCAGTCATAGGAGGCGGTAGCAGCTGCATCCATTTAGTCGGGTGCACGCTTCCACCCCTTGTCTATCTGAATGACTGAGCGCAAGTTAGCTGCAGGAAGGCCGGGGATGCAGCCATGTGTTGAAAACGTGCTTTGGGTGTGTCGTAATGGAATGTGAGGCACATAGGGCATCTCAGATCAGGATTCCCCAGGTGCACTTAGTCGATAGTGATAGTGATAGCTCTCTTTGCCCCAGGCAACAGCAATATAAACAGCAGGCTAATTCATAGTTCATTAAATAATACTAGGTTTGAGGCTAGCTAAAGTCATTTGTAGTTTGTATCAAAGCAGAATTCATACCAGAAATCAATACGAATAAGACTAAATTACAGTATGAACAGTATATAAATCAATATGTAATTAAATCAGAGCTAAACTGCTTTACTGCTCTATATACATGCCAAAAGATTTCATTTGAAATCAGTGCCCGGGTAGTACAATTGTTGGAACACACCCTGACCCAGTAAGAAGCCTATCCAAGTGGACATCTTTGTAAGGAACTAAGGTCAACATATAGGTGCTGGATCTCCTGTTGGCTGGAGGACTACCCATGAGGATGAGGAAGGTATTCTAACCTGGGTGATAACATAGAACATATGCAGACATTTTGGTTTCTGAAAACCTCTAACCTAGAGCTTCCCACTGTGTGTTGGCTAGAGAACACATACAGTTTCATTAGTTTAAAAAATAAATTAGAATTCTTAAATATTTAATGAACAGTCGTATAAAATATAAATCAAGACCCCAGGTCTTCTTGCAAAAGGGAAAAGCAGTTTGTGGTAAATGATTTATTTAGACATTATGGAATGCAGAATTATGCTTAGTTTCCAAAGGTTATTATTCATGGGATGTCAACAACCGACTATGAAAGGAAACGATAAAATAATGACTTGCTAGAATAGCTCAATATATCTTTTGTGCTTGGCTTCAGCTCTTTTATGACACAGCAAAGCAGCTTAAGTTTACAGTTGTAGGGGTCAGTTATTATCCCACTTTATTTATATCCCACATGTTCTTGTTCTGAGTATTCATAAGAAAAGGCTTTTCTAAATAATCTTTACAATCTAACATCAGTCTGTGAAGAACAGAGAATGTTCACTGCATAGGAATCCTACATCAAAATGAAGTCTAAATACAAACTATGCAGCGACACCAAAAGCTTATGCGATTTAGGAATGTCATTGAACATTAGGGAAGTCCACAATAACCAGTTACTTTTCAGCTATATCTCATTTGGCGGCCTTGAAATCAAGAAAGCAAACAGACCTTTTACAAGACGTTGTTTATCTTTTTTAATTTGAGGGCATTAGTGCAAACCCGCTATGCAAGCCCATTTGGTCAGTGTGCAATCATGAGGAGTGGTGAACCAGCAGCTTGCAGCAAGGGAATGCTTGTGGTTATGTGCAGGGAGGTACCTAAAAACAATATGCCTTCCCAGGCAAACATTTCACAGTCATTTTTTACTTTCAATTTGGGACTGTGTGGTAGGCTTCCAATCCCATGTGAACCTTTATAGGGTACCTACAACCTATTAAGTGCAACTCTGCACATACCCCGCTCTTCCACGGCCACCACTGGGATTGGTAGAAGAGATTATTAGATACAGAGGTGCACTAATATACTGGTGCACTAATATACTGCAGCTGCTGTCACCTCTATACTGTGGTGCCACCTATGCTTCAGTGTTTCCTGTGATTTCTGGTCTGTCCATTTGTGGACCTAAAGTAATCTGGCAGTTAGTCAGTTAGAAAGACCCTTAGAGATAATAGTTAGAGAGTTAGAAAAGAGCTAGACCCCTTTTTCTGGAAATAGACCAGAAAAGTACATTAATAGATGTAGTACCCTTTTTAGGACACAAGAGCAGCCCATAAACTTAAGTTGGGAACATTCCAATACAGTCAATGTTAGACCCCATAAACGGGTGGAAAGAGTTAATAGCTAGAGCCAGCAAGGAGGGTAGAAATAGTGTAACAACAGCTAGGACAGCCATTGATTGGAGGAAGCTGAATGGAACTAACCAACACATGTTGGCAAGTCTGTGAACATGTGCCAGGAAGGTTCTGGAAGCCAGCTAGAGATTATATAAGGGAGAGAGATTTGGTTGAGTGTTCTATACCACTTTGATTTTTTATGGACCAGTCAGTGAGAGAGAGCAGCACCTGTCAGGAATACATTGTCCTCATTGTCCTAGTACAGGGAGTGCGACCGTCTGGCAGGACTTGGCTGTGTAAGGACAGGTATGGGATGCATGTCAATGTTGTGTACTGCTACTATGCCAATTGTGTGTGAAGATGTTTTTATGTGCAGGTGGTTTAAAGTGGACCAACACCGAGAGGTGATCGGCCCGGAAATCTATAAGATTCCCGGGCCGATCACCTCCCACCTCGCGGGACATCCGAGATCGCCCCCCAAACACCCCAAATCACCTACCTCATCTTCCGCCGCCGCCGCCTCCCTCGCGCCCCTCTAGGCGTGCGCGCCCCCGCGCCGGCCGTCTGTGAATGGCTGGCACGGGCGCGTGCGGGCCGAAAGTGACGCGAGGGAGGCGGCGGCGGCGGAAGCCGCTTGGACGTTCCTGTTCCCCGCCTGGACGTTGGCGGGGATTGGACCGGGCAGTCACGTGGGAGCGGGGAGAGGTGAGTTTATTGGGGTTTCTGGGGGGTTTCACACAGCGGGGCACCCCCGATCGGGGTGCCCCGCCGAAGTGGACCAAAACCCAGAATAGTCAAAATCCTGGGTGTTGGTCCACTTTAAAATGATCTTTGTCCAATTACCTGTGCCCTCTTTTGGGCATCGGAGCACAGTGATCCCCTGTGCTCATTGTCACGGGTCAAATGCTATTTCAGGTAGGTATTGTTTGGGGCAGAGCATTTACTCCATGCTGACGAGCTTAGGGGCTTGTATTCCACAATAGTCGGAGGCCAGCTGTTTGCCCATATTCCTGGTGCACAAGTCTGGTTTCCCTGTGTTGAATTAAGCCCATTGACTCATCATAGTGGCTTTTAATCTTTCACACTTTGGCCTTTGTGCTTTGCTTGCAAACAAAACATAACAAACATAATAAAAGAAAAGAGCATCTCTATGAAATAAAAATACAGTCAGAAACAATGGTAAACTTTACCAGTACACACTATAAATATATACTTTTTTTCAGGAACCCGTATTTTGTTAATAATATTCCTAGGCCACCAGGAAGTCCTTTTGTTTCTATCTGTGTGGAATACATCGATCCATGCCTGCAGAGATAAAGCAATAGAATGAAATGATTAAGTTCCCGTGCTGACAATAGCATTCTGCCTTCCAAATAATATACTGTTGGTATTCACAAACAAAAGAAAATGTTTTCCTAATGGACATATAAATGTGTTTTTTTTTTCTGTTCAGTGCTTTCTGAGGGTCTGCAGCATTAACCATTTTCAGAACCAAGTTCTGTGACATGTTTTACAAAGAAGCCAATGATTGCTGGCCCTGTTATGCTCATACCAGCCTGGCCTGTATGCACTCCTGGTTAAAACTTATGAAAAATGGAATTATAGACCCAGATGAAGTGAGGTTAGGTTTAACCCAGTTCTTTCCAATTTTGTCTGGTTCACCCCATGTCAGATACCGGCATGATCTGGTTTAGCAGGCGTTATTAAGCCCTTCCCAGATTAAACAAGGTATAATTTGCCCAAGACGACAGTATTCCCCAGAGGATTAGCTGTCCTAGGCCAAACTATACACAGGCGGGTAAAATAGCCTAGGCCAAACTACCAACGCTATCAACGCACACTTGATAAACAGACTTTACAGCACATGTCAGATCGAAACACAGCCAAGCCTGGGAGCTATGCACGATTTCAGTCACAGCTCCACCAAGGCCCCGTCCAACAAGCAGTCTACTTAAACCCTATACAACAAGCCGTCTACTCAAACTCTATAGAATAGAACACACAGCCTTTATTAACCCGGACCAACACCCGTGTTTTCTTTAACGGGTGTTGGCCCCTCAGACAGAGAATAAAAACAAGTCCTCTGGAGCTGATAGGAATCTGTTGGACCAAGCCTGCAGGTAGGGTAATAAGTATATTTTTTGTGACATTGCCTTTCCCTGAGGCACCAAACCAGGATGCGCCACTATGTGAAACTCCCTGGCTTGTCGCAAAACTGACCTGTCTTCCACACAATGTAAATTATGGTGTCCACATCCCCAGCCCAGAGATGCCCAGCCATTCAGATAGGCTGGGGGCAGGAGCACTCCCTAGTCTAAAGAGAAACAGGGGATTATTCTGCTCCATATCATTGGGCTCTGTATCTCAACAGAGCCGTATAACAATCATTAATATGCACAGACTATGGCGCTGATTGGGCGAGAGCACACATATGTGCCTTGTGACCAGGGAATGGTATTTTTTTGTCCAATTTAAAGGGTTTCACATAGTGGGGCATCCCAAATCGGGGCATCCGAGGGACAAGGACCAAAACTAAAGGTTTTGTTTCACTTTAATAGCAATACATTCAACACATTAACCCTTAAAATAGTGTTAGACACATGATCTCATCAAAATTCATACCTTTCTTAAATGCCATAGTAACTGCTGCCAGTTCAACTAAAAGTCTCCCCCCGGTTCACTCACAGGAGAAGTGTCCCACTCATATACCATGCTATTCAGTGCATTGGCCCCAGGTATATTATGGACATTGGGTATACGCTGGCCTGTTACACCGAGTCAAATAATCTGGCATGCCACCCACTGAGGCTGGCAGGTAGCATGCCAGCCATCACTACATTGTTAATTGGTATATGAGTCCCTTGGGAACACTAAATACAGTTTTAAAACGGGAATAAAGAATTCACTTTTACAGCATCTTCCTTCATCTTTCCAGACAGGATACGCTCTGCAATTCCACTGGGTTAGGGGCTCCCTCCTTATCTTTGAGGTGCTGGCCTACTGCTGTCAGGGAGACACTATTGCAGCCGCCCCACCAGGATCTGTAGTGGGGGGGGCGCAAAGGAAGGAGGAGGGGGATCTGTGTCCCTCCTCATTGCAGATGCTGGCAGAGAGACTGCAATAGCATCTCTCCACCAACAGCAGCCCAGCATCCACCAGACCAGTAGGGAGCCCCTGACCTAGCAGACCTGCAGAGAGGATGCTACTTGGCGGGAGACAGATAAAACGAGGAGCAGTGATGGCAAATGCTTTATTTTGTATTTAAAATCTGTTTTTTTTCGGGTCCAAATGTCCCGAATATCAATTCACATATCACAAAGTATCTGGTCCTATGCCTTTTTTTCATTATTGTGGCCATCTCATAAACAGAGTAATCTTGTCAATATGTTGTTAAAATGAAAAGTAATATTGGCACTGAAATCACCAAATCCAAAAAGTCAGACTGATGGACTCTAATTGTGAAGTTCCAAAAATGAAAACTATTTTTAGTGGAAAGCTTAAAGATGGCTATGACTACTTTTTTCATCAATATATATTAATGCATAAAGAAAACCCAAGTCACAGAGCAAAGGAGATGTTTTAGCAAGGGGCCTAGATCTGATCAACTTGCAATTCAAAACCCATGGCATTCTGAAACTATTCTTCACCAAGAATGGCTTCACCCACCTTAGATTGGCTCAGTAGGGCATTTATTGTCCTTCCTGTTTTGAACATTTTTCTCAGAATAATACAAACTGCAATAAGAACTCTTGAACCTTTTATTCAGAATAATGGTTCAACTGGCATTTAATGCCTAATAAGGTCTCATTAGTTTAAATCATAGATGAATACCTTTTCATTATAATTTTTCATTATAATTCATTATTTCATTATAATTATTGCCACTACAATATTATTTAAACAAAAGTTATTTAAATAAAATTGGCCAAATGATTACAGAGCACCGGGTTAGTATCACTTAGTGAATCAACTTCAATGACGTGATCCCTTCATTATTCATATGTTCTTATGAAGTTTATGAAGTTAAAAGTGCTTATAAGTTATTTCCATTAATCATACTACTTTTCTGTGCCTTATGTCAGTGATATTTCAAAGCGCCCATACACTTTTTCCACTATTCCAATAATCCAATAGCGCATTTGAACTAAAATCTGCATAGAAAAGAAATAAAACTGCAATATAGCATAATATCACTTTAAAACTGAGATCACAGTTTTATTCTAAAAGCTGATAACTTTCATATTCTTGATACAAAGCATGAAACTGAGGACACTGTCCTCTCTTTGTCAGAGAGTGCGCACTATTAGTGGTCTTCACAGATGTCTAATGGTGGCTTGTCCCCTCGAGGTAGACTGCGTGCTTTGGCCGGTAGCCCTGCAGTCACTCCTATTGAATTGCGTCACGCTCACAGGCTCCGCCCAATGCACTTCAACACCGGGGCTTCTGCTGGGGCTAACAGAGCCCTGCGAGCACAGTGAATTTGAAAGGACATTAACCCTCACTATTCTTTATATGTATCTCTGTGCAATTATTGATTTAAAATCCACTGGTATTAACTCTAATAGCAATGACTGCAACACGCTCCCATAACTTGTTCTTTGTCGCTGTCTAATAGAGATGGCCGCTATTTACTCCCATAACGTGTACTTTATCTCGGAGCTGTCATTATTATGACAGCAGCCGCTGTCGGTTTCACAGCACATTGGCTAATTATCTCACCATACTAGTTTCTCCACAGTATATCCTGAATTTTCTGCTGCAAAGTGATTATATACCGTATATATTATTTCCATATACTAAACCTATACCATCACATCTCTTATATGGATAATTAGACCAGTGCTTACTCTGATATACTGAGGATACATCATCCTCTTACATAAATATATCAGCACAATATAACACTAAATCTTTATTATCCTTACTAAATTAAATTTTGGGCAAAATTAATTATTTGAAGAGGACATTGGCAAAGGAAGTGGCAGCCCATGTGAGTGGTGAGGGGACATCGCCTTACACCTTCACCCAAATATAGAAGCACTGGTCAGACTTCAAACAGCAAAAGTCTCCCTGGGTGCAGAGGTTCTACAGCCAGAATTTCCCAGGTAAGTGTATGCACAAAAGATAAGGTGAGCTATCAGGGTAATGAGTAACATGTTTTACAAAATTATATTTTCTTTTGTAGCTGGGGAGCTCAGCTGCAGATCAAGCTCACCCAGAGGTGAGGGATCTGACCATTGGGGCCAAGAAGACAGGGTGTGGCTGTAAGGTGCTATCCCCGAACCCTGCCAATGTCCTCTTCCTCGTCTGAAGCAGCACCACCATCAGCCATGGAGGCTTTTTTTTACAGTTAACCCTGTGTGAACTGTAAGGGATACATGAGACGCTTATACCAGTTCACAAGGTGCGGGGTCTAGCAAGTCACCTGCGACTAGCGGGTGACGTATTATTAACCCCCAGCATTACCTGCCTTCCCAAAGTGCAGAAGAGCTTGGCACCATTTAGGCTGTGTGGGCTTGTAGCCTTGGAGGGCCAGGGGCCACCGAAGCTGGCCCTTGCACACTGTTCTAACACTTAATAATCAAAAGAAATGGGAGGGGGGACCCTGTGTCATTTTTTTTATTAACTCTCTATGTCCCATCACTCAGAAGGTATAAAAGGCTTCCAGCATCAGGAGAACAGAAACCAGAGTGATCGTCATGGGACACAGTGCTTGGGGATAGATGTGAGGTAAGTTTAAAAAAATATATAATAATATATTTTTTTTTTCGCATTTACCCCTTTGTGAACTGGTAAGGGAACCATGAGATCCTTATAACAGTTCACATGGCATGGGGGTCTGGATATTCACCTGCGGCTAGTGGGTGACTTGCCATTAACCCCCAGCCCCCATTACCTGCCTCCCCAAAGCCCGGAAGATCCCGGGGCTGTGGCGGCTATGTGGGTGGGGGCCCCACACCAATTTTTTTATTTAACCCTTTATAGTGTGGATAGTAGTTTATTTGAAAATGTTAAAAGTGCTTTTTTCAGTTGGGGGCAGGAACGGGGGCTACCAATACATATGTGGTACCGTTGTATTTAAGAAAAACAGGGTTTTCACATGCAATATAGTTTTCTTCAATAAAACCTATATTTTTAAATAAACAAATTAAAAAAAAAATTTTTGTTTTTTTAAACATAGTGAAAGATGACCTGTTGACAGAGAGTCGCAGTAGGCTGGCACTTAAAAGGGTTAAAAGTAGTTATGCATGTTGGGTATTGTTCTGCTAGGGGGACCTTGCGCTTTCAGATTTAGCTAATTTTATTCTTGTTTGCATATTGATATTTTAGAAAAGTGTGTTTTTTAATCTGCTTTTTATACATTTTTAAGGAAACCCTGTGCAACCAAAGAATTCTTCGAGGGATTACTTCCAGAAAGATTTACCCACTACAACAAGTTGGGTACACCTACAAAGCTTAATGTGTGTACTTTCAGAAATATATTGTTTGTGGGTGGTATTTCAAATGTAAAGGGTTGTTTTGGTTGAAAAAGCGGAAGGTGTACACTTAGGCACTGAGGCAACCCTGGCCTTGACAGTACCTATGCATGTTGGGTATTGTTCTGTTCAGGGGACCTTGCTTTTTCAGATGTAATATGTTTTTTCTTGTTTGCATATTTTTTTTTTCTTTGATTCTGCTTTTTTATTCTTTTCTTTGGGGAAAACATGTGCAACCAACTAATTCATTGAGGAATTACTAACTGCCGACATCAATAAGCCTGGTACGCCTAGAAAGCTTGAGGTATTTACTTCCAGAGAATATATAGTTTGTGTGGGTATTTTAAATGTAAACAGTTGTTTTTCTTGAAGGTGCTCATAGAAGTTTTATTTTATCTGAAAATATCCTAAAGCGCTGTTTCAGTTTGGGAAAGTCTCTTGAGCAGGAAAGGGTATCTACCAATACATATGTGGTACAGTTGTAACTGAAATAAATGGTGCTTTTACACGCAATAAGATTTTATTGAAAAACTTAAACATAACAAAAACGTAACAAAACAAACAGCAGTGTAAAACAGAACACCAAAACAGAAGATGGCCAAAGTAGACGGTGAGTACCAGTGGGTAGAAGCAGATGACATGGCAACCAAGGTACAAAGGTAAATATGAGCAAGGACATGAAGACTACATGGGATACCCTAGATGCCAGAAGGGGGAACAAAGGTAAGTATGTGCAATGATATGCAGACTACCATGGAATGCCCTAGATGCCAGAAGGGGGAACAAAGGTAAGTATTTACAAGGACATGCAGACTACATGGGATGCCCTAGATGCCAGCAGGGGGAGAAGGTAAGTATGTGCAGGGACATACAGACTACCAGGGGTACACTGACGGGGGATGGTGGGAAGCTGGGAAAAAAAGGCATACGGCAAAAAGCCACCGAAGGACGCTGCACGCTGAGAACAATGGGATACACAGCAAGTTACGCCCAAAAACAGGCTTCCAAGACGACTTTGGCTCCAAATATCGTACATGCTCATCTAAACCATATGTGTATGCAAGCAAATACAGTCAATTATGCATGAACAAACTTCGCTCGGGACACGGCTGTGAATGATATAGGGTTTTTTTTTTCCCGGTTTCTGGGATCAGTTCCTGAAAAAAATGAGCATTCACAGGCAGGCTCTGAATCAGCCTGATCGTCATGATAATTCTTATAGATACAATATTGAAAGGGATAGAAGCAATGTCCCATGTGAAGAGGCCCCCTTTGAAGAATGCTTAGGGGTGAAAACTTTGGGGGTATTTCTCTTGCATCTAAATGAATTACCTCTCATCATAATGTAACTGGCAAAAGATCTGTTTTATAACCAGAAGGTTTAACGCTATAAAACGTTATTGTCTTTTGTAAAAAGTAATGCATATAAATAATATATAAAATATCTCTGATTTTATTTGAATGTATCATGTATTAGTTTAAGTACTGGGAGGGAGTCCATTCTAAATAGCACTTTGGTCATGAGCAGCTACGGTCTAATTTGAATTTATACCAACTTTAAATGGCAAATATTAAAAAAACAGATCAAGTGTAGAAAAAGCAGCAAAGGCCATGTATTCAAAATTGCTGCCTTGCTGTTTGCCGCCTGCTGTCTAAAGCAAATATTCAAACCAAATACAAATTTGCATGATTGATTGCTAAAACTGACTTTCATTAATTTCACTTATGGCAGTATTCCAGGTATCTCTCCAAACTTAGGGGAGAGCAACTAAAAATGTAGTTTAATTTAAACAAATAATTTAAAATTACTGAGACAGACTGCAAGTCAAACTGAAGCAAATAAGGTGGCTTCTGTAGGAGAGCACAGCACCCCTCTGCAGCATTTAGCATGGTAGGCATTTGACCATCAATCCAAGATTTGGAATACTGCCAAAAATGGCAGAAAATAAAATTAAAGGTTAGGTACCCGAAGAAGAGATGGATTGATTGGTAATTTCACATATGTCTTGGTTAGGAATTTGAGGCTGGAGACCAGCCAAAACATTCATTTTTGTTTTGATACAGTAGGGAAGCTTTTTTTGGAACTGTTAGTCCATAGTAGACATTCAGCCTTACTTCTTGATTACAATGAACAATCAGGAAGCTCAGCTAACAAGAACCATAGCTGTGACTTGGAACTGTTGTGAGTTGAAAAAATTCTCATGGTAGTAAAAAATTCAATTCATGAGAAAAAAGCCTGAGAATGTCACTGTTACTGAATCACCAGCTAGGAAAACAATGAAAGTCAATGGCACTTTTTTACTACTAAGAAAAGTAGAGAACTGTTTACTCCTTTCTACACTGTAGTAAAAGCTGCCATTGACTTTCATTGTCTTTTTATCTGGTGATTCTCAGGCTTTTTTCTCATGAATTGAATTTTTTACTACTGTGAGAATCTTTTTCAACTCTTATTGAATCAAGGCCAATGAGGTCAATTTAGAGCCAGGTGAGAATTCCAGCTCTTTTGTTAGGTGAGAAAACTGCCATTGACTTTCATTGTCTACCGGATGTAAATTTTCACCTGGCTCTGAATCAATGACAGTCAATGACAGTTTTCTCTCCTAAAAAAGGAATGGGAATTCTCACCTGGCTCTGAATCAACCCCAATATTGTTTACCACTCACCACCTTTCAATCTCTGTTTCAGCTGATCAGACTTTACGTTTCCAGTCCATTCATTTTCCCCTACCCTTTGTCCTTTGACCACTCAGTGAAGGGAGTTGACTATACTTCCTTTTTGGATGCCAAGAAACTCAATTAACAGAAATGATTTCTATTACTGTGGCCAACACAGTTCATGTGAAGCCCTTCTACTTCACCTATAACCTTGGCTTTTGGTTTAAAAGATGTCGATATGGGGCAGGAAGGTTGTGGCCAACTCCCTAGTTGAGCTGGAGAGCTTGTCATATTTTATTGAATTATCCTGAACTAGAGAACTGTACTCTCCTCTCCATAAATTAGGTCCTAAACATCCCAGGTACGGGGGGGTGGTACTTATCCCCAACTTGACTGTATTTGGCTTTTTAAAAGAACATTGCCACAGTTATCAATTACATTTCATAATTGAATTACTTGACTCCTACTACACAAAATTATTTAAGGGAATATAGTGCTCATATTTTCCATTTGTGACAAAAATTGTGTGCTAATTATGTTACATAAATAGCTGAGAAGAATAGAGCTCTCTAGATGGGGGTCAGGAAACTTTCTGGGAACAAAGTTTCCAGTTTGATTTTTTAACAAGTTCAGTAGATGCTGCACATAATAATGAACGGGGTGTCAATCATACACCTACATGGCATTTCTTTATTGTTCGGTGATATTCAACACATTTTAAAAGTAAGACAGCTTGTCAAACCCATAATATGAAATAATGGCTGAATATGACAAACCATAAAATAGCACTTAATAGTACTGCTGTAAATTGTAGAGAGCACAAAATTAATATGTTGCAAAGTAAAATGGAGATTACATAAAAAAAATAGTGCTTGGTGAAAGTGGACTTCTATTTACCGTATTTGCCGGCATATAAGACGACCCCCCAACATTTCCACTCAAAATATAGAGTTTGTTATATACTCGCCGTATAAGACTACTCCCTCTTCTGCACACCTTCCACACACCAAATAAAACGTGAAAGAACATCAGATTTGTTTTAGTTTACATTTTTAATGGGGCTTCTGGGAGGGGGGTTTACACAGCCCGGCATCCCAGTTCAGGATACCCCGCTGTGTATAACACCCCAGAAAGTCCAGTAAACACTTACCTTACCTGGCTTCAATGGTGCATGCGCGGGCTCTGGTCCAATGAAAGCCGCTCACCGTCACTGCGTAATTCAACAGGCTGGGATCCCCATTAGTTCTAATGAGAGCCACCTGCCCAATTACACAGTGACAGTGGTCGCTCTCATTGGACCAGAGCCTGTGCATGCACCGTTGGACCTGGAAGAGGTGAGTGTCTTTGGGTATTGTGGGGGCTGGCCTCTGATCTTCCCCCCGGACATTCCAAATCGGGATGCCCCTGGGTAAGCTGGCCAGATTTACTTGTTGGTCAGGGGCAAGAGCACCCACACAGGCATGCGCGCGGGAGCCCCACGGCCGAACTGGACAAAAATGTTTTTTTGGTTTCTGCAGTCATGGACGGCCACCTCCCCAGTTTGGCCATGGGGCTCCCGTGCGCATGCCCCGCGACCAACAAGTAAATCTGGCCAGCTGGCATCCTTCCCCAGGGGCATCCCGCACGGACACCGATCATACTCCTCCACCAGCAACACCACCCCTGGTTTCTGCAGTCATGAACAGTGCATGCTCAGTGCCTGCGACCAAATCACAGATGATGGGGGGTGGCACTGAGGAGTTTGATCGGCGCCCATGCGGGATGCCCCTGGGGAAGGACGCCAGCTGGCCATGCGGGTATGCGTGCTGGAGCCCCATGGCCAAACTGGAAAAAAATGTTTTCATGGTTTATGAACACACACACACACTGTCATGACAAAATCATCATCTATTATGCATTTTTTTAAATATACAACAAAATATATTTATATTCCCTCCTTACCTTTTCCTCCGTGGTCCTCAGGTCTCTGCTGCAGTCACGAGTCCGAATCAGCAGGTGGCCGGAGCATAATTGCCTCTCTCTAGTCCCGCGCCGGCATTGCTTCCTGGAGAGGGTGGGCACCGAAGCAGCTGATTGGAGGGGAGGCGGTAAGGGCGGGCGGCTTCCGAGATCAGCATGGAGACCCCGGGCACGCACGTGAGAGCCCCTTGACAGGTGATCGGAGGGGGGGTGATGGGCGACAGGGTGCTGATCGGCGCGCCGGGGGGCACGCGTGCGTGTGCCCGTAACTTAATTATAGATGATTGGGGGGGGAGGCGAGCGAGCTGCGCTGCTGGTGGAGGAGTCCCAAATTGCGGCAAATACGGCCCTGGTCACCCGTGCACCCGGCGTATAAGACGACCCCCCCACTTGGAAGCATGTTTTTCAGGGGCAGAAAGTCGTCTTATACGCCGGCAAATACGGTAGGTGTTCTTTCACACCTCTGTATTTTAGCTACCATACAGTTTTGTATTGTACAGTACCGCATGCCAATGTATAAAAATACTGGCACGTACAGCATAAAAATACTGTCCATTATAGCAAAGTGTCCTGTTCTGTATCTCGTATAGTGTCCAGTTCTCATTTGTGTAGTATGCTATAACATATCACACTAGGGTCTTTCATGCAGCTCTTGGCCACTGTGCCACAATAAATGATAATACAAGTCTATGGGTGCTGCTGCTAATAAAATACACCTGAGATACACCTGAATTCTGTACAGCCTAAAAAAGAAATGCACCCCCAAGCTAATTCAGCATTTTGAAAAATATATATATATATTTTTAACATATATATATATATATATATATATATATATCCTTAGCAATCAACAGAAACAACAGCTGTTACACCTCCTGCTGAAGTTTAAAGAGACTCTGTAGGTAAAGTGCATTAACTGTCGTTCAGCAGCTCACCTCATCATGGCTGTGCTTTCCCTTCCTGTCAGAACACAGCTGCTTCTGAAAGTAGAAACAAAGCAAAGAGTAGTGGCACACCCCCTGAATTCCTTTGCCACAGACCACCAATAATAGGGCTAAGCTGGTGGTCTAAAGCTCAGCATCAACATACTGTGGACACTGGGAGAGAGGGAGAACAGCCAGAGTGATGAAAATACCTGTTTTACAGACTCCGGCCCATTATGCTGATTATTATGCAGGATCACAGAGCCAAGGGCCACGCCCAAATATTTCAAAATATAAATCATACGGTGAAACTGTAAACCCCGATATCTCAGACATTTTTTCTTCTATTTAAAATGGGAAAACCGTTTAGGACAGTGGCAAATGTAGCCTGACACAATGGTCTTACAATTACCTTTGCCTTTTGTATCCCTTTAAGCGTGTGCTCATCATCATGGTTTAGTCACTGCCCTGCTGCCTCAAGTTCCCTCTATTTTTTTAATGCTGGGAAGGGTGGTAGTAATTGCTGAGACTTGTTAGATATGAAAATACAAATAATCTTCCTCTTTTGTTTTACTTCACAATGCTGTCACAGTAACATCAATACTCTCTCTCTCTCTCTCTCTCTCTCTCTCTCTCATGTTTGAAACATTCAAGCACTAGATATCTTCAGGTTAATCACTTTCATTGTCGCTGGCCACTCACTGCCACAACACACCTATTAATCATTGAGTCCCAGTATTATACAGTAGGTAGAAGGCATTAATAGACAAAGCAGCTAGGTACCATCATCACATCGGACCTGGAATGGCATTTGTGCTCCACCTGCCAAGAAGACCTCTAAAAGAGGCACAAGAAACTCTAAATATTGTCTCTAAGATAGCTATGGATTTTCTCTCCAACTTAAGTCCTGACTTTGAAGGTCAAAACTGAAGTGAGGCTGGATCTTCAAAACAGGGTCACAGAAAGCAAAAATAATAGTTTTGAGCAGGATATGAATTGAATTGGTGCTGAATGGAATCACATAAACCCTTTTGTTAGAGGAGTCAATACAAACACAGTACTGCTACTACTGCCATTCTGAATGTTTTATGCTTGTGAGAAGATATCCTATCTTCTATCTTCTAAACTAATTTCTTTTCACTTTCATTGTCTACCGTGGGTAAATTTTCACCTGACTCAGTCTCAAGCTAGACAATTAAGGGGGTTATTCAAGAAGGGATAGCGCCGGATAGTGCCTCGTAGCGGCAGGCAGCGGCTGGTGAATGTCGGGCACTGTACGCAAAACCACATTTAGGAAAGCGATTCTGGTGAGCGCCATGTAGCGTTGCATGTATTAATTCAGGTGGCCGAGCGTATAGCGCCAGCTGTCTAGGTTTCAGAGTGTCATGTAGTACCTGTCGCTCTGTAGCACTCTCCCATACATTTTAATAGGCTTTCGTTAGTTGTGTATAAATAGAGTGTTTGCCATGTTTTTTTTTTTTGCTCAAATCATTGTATAGTCTCTCCTGGCTGCAAACAAACACTTTTTTGACTTTTAATATTTTTATCTAGAATTGCATTTACAGGTCTGGCACTAAAGTGTTATTGTCACAGTTTTAAAACAATGTTATTCCATGTGTTTTCGCTTTGTTACTGCTGTATATGTGTTCAAAATAAGACTTTAATCACACAGCGTGTGGCGCTCTATGCTACAGCGCCCAGCTTTAGAGCACCGACGCTGTGTGTGTCTAGTGTTTTGTTTAATATGGGGTGGAGGGCCAAGTGCCAGACGCACTGACCTGGTGCTACCTTTCGCTTGATGCAGCACTATACTGTTGTTACAACGCCCAACACACAACACATTCAACAATGCAGGCCAGGTTACTACAGCGACGGGCAGGCTGATTCATCACTAACGCCAGGTAGCGACAGATGAGCATCTGTAGCAGGCATTTTCAGAGCGCACGCTAGTAGTCACTGTGCTCGGCCGTGGGTCTCTAGTTCATAGCGACTCAGTTGCTGTTCAGTAATGTTGAATACATTGTGAGGAGTCGCTATTTGACCAGTACAGCGCTGTATGGGAGCGCATGTTAGTGACTGGTCATAGCGACCGACTCATAGCATATTAAGCAAAAAAACAGCCTCACAAATCTCTGGCGCTGAAAAATACTTGTTTGAAGCCCAGAGCGCAGGAGGCGGTGTGTTTAAAGTGTGTTTTTCAGCATCTATCAACTAGTAACAAAGCGAAAACATATGGAATTACATTGTAACAACATTGTAACATGAACACTTTAATGCCAGACCTGTAATGTCATTTCTGAAGAAATAAAAAAAAAGGAAAAAATTGTGGAAAATCTGCCAGAAGAGGTCACAGAATTATTTGTGATTTTTTGGAAAAAATACAAAACCAAATACCCTGTTTAAAGAGAAGAGAAGGATCGTCCATTGAAATGTATGGGAGAGCGACAGGTAGCGAGAGGTCATACCTGGCGCTGTGCAAGGCTGAACGCCGGTGCTGTTCGCTGAGGCTGTGAAAATGATGAATCAGACGCTACATGGCGCTATCCCAGTTGCTAAACAGATTCTGCTTGATAAATGTGTAATTGCGTGCCATGTCCGGCGTTCACCAGTCGCTACCTGTCCCTACCTCTCATTAACTAGCCACTACCTGACGCTATCCCTTCTTAAATAAGGGCCTAAGGCGCTTTGTTACAGTGCCCGATACCTGCTTACAGCGTCTACTAGCGGTCACTCTAAGCGCTGCTATACAGACGCTCATCTGGCAATACCCCGGGTTAGTAGTGAATCAGCCTCTGAGTTTTGTCACCAGGCTCTGAACTGACCCCAGTGAAAGCAAATGGCAGTTTTCTCTCCTAAAAATAAGTGAGTTTTCTTACCTGGCTCTGATTTAACCCCATTGTCTTCATATGAAAACTCTTCTATGTTTTGCATTAGTGTTAATTAAAAACTGCAACTTTAATAATAATTGATAAAGCATTATTAGGCTATTTTGAATATAGTATTGCTGTATACAAAGGCCCCACCATGCTATGAAATGAACCTAGGAACATTAGTAAGATCAGTAATAAACTTCTCCCTGTCTCCATTTACAAATCACGAGAAACAAGATTGGAAGTAATATACTCTCCTTGGGACTTATATCAAAGGCAATGTAATTTATAATTCATAGACTTGTGGGGTTAGATTTTTATCAGTACACTGAATTAACTCTCCTGCTTAAATAACCTCACACAGTCAGGCACCGAGACATGATTTCCTTGATCTCCTTATGATAATATTTCTTCATTTCATATTTCTGCAGGAGAACACCTGAAGGACAGTGCCACTGACAATGAGAAATAATAAGCTGTAATGAATGGCTACTTACAATTTTTTACCTTATGTCTAAAATGTATTTTGACATCACAGCTCTTATGAAAATTGGGTATATTGGTGCATTTTAACTAAGCGTATTGAAAATTACATAAATAATATTGCTTCCTTCTGCTTTTAACAGTGAATACATTAAAGTGGTCCAACACCCAGGATTTTGACTATCCTGGGTTTTGGTCCACTTCGGCGGGGCACCCCGATCGGGGGTACCCCGCTGTGTGAAACCCCCCAGAAAGCCCCAAAAACTCACCTCTCCCCGCTCCCACGTGACCGCCGCAGCCAATCCCCGACGACGGACAAGCGAGCGCGCCCGCCGCCGCCTCCCGCGCGTCACTCTTACAGGGAGCGCGCCCGCACCGGCTATTCACAAACGGGTGCGCGTCCTGCTAGAGGGATGCGGCTCGCACATGCGCTGCTGGAATGAGGAACAGGTAGGGATTTCGGGGCTTTCTGGGGGGTTTCACACAGCGGGATTGGGGTGCCCCGCAGGCCCGATGCTGATCGGCCCGGGAAACTTATAGATTCCCAGACCAATCAGCCGCGGGTGTTGGTCCACTTTAATGTAATTCGGAGGCTGAATCACTACTAACGGCAGGCATTGCCAGATGAGCGTCTGTATAGCGGCGCTTAGAGCGACCACTAGTAGACGCTGTAAGCGGGTATCAGTCACTCTAGTAACCTGGCCGGCATTGATAAATGCGATGTGTGTTGGGCGCTCTAACAACAGTAAAGCGCTGCAACGAGAAACAGGTAGCGCCAGCTCTGGCTCTCGGCGTTCCACACCATATTTAACAAAAAACTACACACACACACAGCGTTGGTGCTCTAAAGCTGGGCGCTGTAGCATAGATCCCCAGACACCGTGTGATCAAAGTGTGTTTTAGAACACATATACACCTGTAACAAAGCGAAAACACATAGCATGACATTGTTTTAACACTGGGACAATAACACTTTGGTGCCAGAACTGTAAATACAATTCTGCATAAAAATATAAAAAAAGTCCCAAAAAATTATAAAAGTGTCTGTTTGGAGCCAGGAGAGGTCACACAATGATTTGAGCAAAAAATGAAAGCCCATTGAAATGTATCAGAGAGCTCTACAGAGCGACAGGTACTACATGGTGCTCCTGAACCTAGAGCACCGGCGCTATACGCTGCGCCGCCTGTAGTAATACATGTGACTCTACATGGCGCTGTTAGAGGCGCTCACCAGATTTGCTTTCTTAAATGTGGTTTTGCGTACAGCGCCCAGTGTTCGCCAGACGCTGCCTGCCGTTACGAGGCACTACCTGGCATTATCCATTCCTAATAAAAACCCCTTAGTTTCATTTAATGACCAGTAAAGACAAAAATGGCTATACGCAACTACCAGCCAATAGGCTTAAACCCTCGTGGTGTTCTCGTTTCGGAGCTGAGAGCCACTCACATCTGGTCCCAGACACGAATAGCATCCACCGCAGAGTGCATATTGTCAGTGGATGCTCACATGATGCGTCCCCTGTGAAAAAGACTGTCAATAGAGCGGGTCATCCTACAGGACAGGACAGGTACAATTCAGCAACATAGTTATGCAAATTCTTTTTTAAGTTTATTTTTTTTTTTTTAAAGTTACACCGGACCTTCACTCTGAATAAGAGTCTATCTTATATGTTTTCCCCACCCTGTACATACAGATTGCTCACAATAAAACATCCTACCTGCACCTACTGCATTTTCTGAGACTTTAAACATCCATGATGGCGGCATTTGGAGTCTCAGGCTGCCTGCAAATAGAAAGTGTCTTTTGACTGTGCTGCTCTGCATTCTGGGATTGCTGACCTTTTCCTGACCCTAGCTCTGCTCTGTCTGTGCAAAGCATGGCTATAACCCCACACCCCTGTACTTTTGTCCCCTCTGCTAGGTATGTGATGCTTCTGAGGCAAGATGGCAGCGTCCATATCCTAGAGTCCTGAACAGAGTTGCAGCCCAGTAGGGGAAGGAATAAAAAGTAAGTGACTAAAATGTAAAGTATAATAATTTTAATGTGTATTGGCAGAAGCACTCTTACTCAAATCAATATGGTCGGGTGCAATGGCTAGCGGTGGCGCCGCATAACATATGTCAAATGAAAGCCAGCACTCCTCATTACCAGATTTGCTTGTATTATGCAAAAAATATATACATGCAGTATTCAAATTCCATCCACCAGTTTGCGCCAATATGCATCCATACGTCCAACGTTTCGGGGTGTTGATACCCCTTCATCAGGGTCACACAAGAACAAAGCCAAGCAGATTAACACATTCCACTTACTATTTGACCTGTAAAGGTCGCCAAAATCCAGCCTGACATCATCAATGACGTCAGCAGGTCAGTGTCCAATCAAAAAAAAGGCTTTGTTCTTGTGTTTCCCTGATGAAGAGGTATCAACACCCCGAAACGTTGGACATATGGATGCATATTGGCGCAAACTAGTGGATGGAATTTGAATACTGCATGTATATATTTTTTGCACAATACAAGCAAATCTGGTAAGGAGGAGTGCTGGCTTTCATTTGACATTTGGTATAATAATTTTAGATGCAGAGGAATAGTTTTTTAAGGATTTGAGCTTTTCATTAAATGATGCTGAAGGTCCAGTTTAATTCCAATGTTCTCAAAAAATCAACTATACCTGCCGTTGGGCTTTTTTACAGGTGAGGTATTTGCTTTTCTATAGATAAAACCTGTCCTCTGTGCCCTGAACACTATTTCAGGTGGGGAGCTGTGGACTTTTGTATTTTGGATGGGTACTTGTGCTGCCTTGTTTGTGACCCTGTATGACATAAAGCTCCATAGCTGCTTTGCTACTGTACTGTACATAGTGCTATGAGTAGGTAAGTGCACAAACGGTGTACTATCATTTTTCATGTGCACTTCATTGCGTAGGTTTGCTTTAAAACAATAACACAGTTTGAAACTGAATTATTACTTATTTAAAATAATTAGTAACATTAAGAATGTTCATTATCTACACTGTATGTCTTACTTAGTACAGTACCTGTAAACTAAAAATATATTCCATACAGAATTAATTAAGGGCTGGTAGAAGAAATCTATATATAATTATATGCAGATTTTTAGTTCATATCACGTCTCCAGCAGAGAAGTATTATACTTTCTAGCAGTAAAGCCAGTAAAAGGTTATAAATATTTGATCAGAAAAGGAAAGCATATGCAATTTTTATATGGCTTTGAAAGATGTATGTCACTCTAGTCATCATTGCTGCAGTTTCTGAACCCCCTCCCTCTGAAGACATAGCCCAGCTCCCTGATATGACTATGCAAAAAGTGCAGCGAGCCCTAAACTGGCACAGCTGGTACTTCCATGCCACACCACAGCATTACTGTCCCTTCTCTCCCCTTGCCAACAGTGAGTAGTGAGTAGCTCTTCAGGGGGTCATAACTGGCCAGATGCCAGAATATGTTTCCCAAACCACATAACTGTCCCCACACTCCCACCATTGCAGCCTCAGTCAGATCAAGGTCACACTCCTGACAGCATCCTCCATTCCAATCAGCCCTATAGAATCTCTTTTGAACTCTAATGAACTGCTGCTAGTTATGTATCCCAAAGCTGTGGCCATAAAACAGGCACAGACACAGGGACCATGAGACACACAGAGCTACTACCTAATACTGTTGGTTTCTTCTCCTGCCGCTGTACCACACAAGCCCCATGTGTGTTAATAACACTGTTTAAAGAGGACCTAAAGTCTGAAAATGCATTAGGACTGCTGTATCCCGCCACTACCAGGGGTGGGCTGGGACCAAATCCGCCCAGGATTTTACTGGTCTTGGATAGCCTATGACCAGCCTATGAACTGCTGAGCCCCACCTCCAAGTTGTCAACCTATTCATTTGTTAGCTGAGGATAAAGCATTACAGGGGCAGATAACTTGTCATGAGTAGTTAGCCTAGGTTCTGAGGCTATAGCATTGATGGGGCAGAAATGGGCTGGGGCATCTTGGCTGGGGTACAGTGGTGCTGGTTATAAGGAATAGGTTGGGGTAGGTATTGAAAAGGGGGATAAGAAGAGGAACGAGTTAATTCTGCTACAGGCTCCAAGTGGGTTGCGCTGCATGCTGGTGGCTAAAATGAGTTCTGTCACCCTTAAAGCAGACCAACAGTCAAAAATGACTTAAACCAGATCAACACAGCAAACAGTGCTCAGTGCATCAGTCTCCAGGGCAATTACTGTGATTAATTTTATAACAAGATGGTGGCTCATGCATTTGTAGGCCACTTGCAAACAGCAAGTGCTGCTGGACTTGTCAGTTGGGAGAGGAAGCTCCAAAATGGCCTTTACCTTTCTTTTCCAACTGTGTGAGCCTGTTGGTCCTGTTTAAGGTGCTGTGGTCCACCAGGAATTCATTCTCCCTGTGCTCCCCATGGCCAGTCTGCCTACTCCCACAAACCGAAAAAAAATGATACATCCTGCGTTCCAGCACAGCAGAGAAGTGCATCTGCACTTCCTCCTCTCTGTATGAGCCTGCCACCCATCAGCAGTATTTAACATTTTAATATTAGGCTGTGGGGAATGCCAAAGCAGAATTCCCCTGATGCGTGTTCTTAAACTGACCTAACAACTAATTAATATACTAATATCTCAATATCTCTTGTAATTTTTTTTTCATTATGTAATTGTTAACTAAAGAATGAAAAACATCTAAAAAGAAATTCTTTAATCATATATATATATATATATATATATATATATATATATATATTAAGATTTACTTTGTTGAAACTTAATCGATGATGTTGCTATAAAGTCCCTGTCAAGGCACACACTAACCTTATCCACCTTGGGAACAGTGTAAAATGAGCCATTTCAAAGCATCTCAAATTCTCAGATTATATGTAAATACATAAGCAAAGTCACTTTCTTTGCTTCAATTTCTGTGGCTGTGCAGAGAAGGTTGTGAAATGGTGCAGCATTATGAGTCAAGAACTTGCTCTGCTGTGGTCAGATAAAACCGCAAGACCACTGTGGCTTGCTGTGTTGGCTCACTCTGACAGCTCCAAGGTATGGAGTTGCTGTTTTTATGTGGTCCTGGGGGTATGAAGGATGGCACGCATTTCCGCCCTGCTATGGCTTTTGCAGGTGCTACATAAAATAGAGAAGCACATATGACAGGCAACATGCAAACTGCTTGTTCTCTGATTATTGTCGTTGGGTATATAGTCCCTTTATTCTTTTATCTTCAATATTTATGCTTACTCCCTTACTTTACCTGCTGAGAGTAAATGGCGAATTTTTCTTTTGTGCATATGCTGCCACATTGCATCATATAACGCATTGATGAAGGGGCTTATTTATTTAGCGGTTCTTACTCAGAACTTCAATAGAAGAAAATGAACTTCCATTGCTCCTGATTGGGGTTCTGATGGGACCATGACTGGCAGATGCTGACAAGCTTCTGATTTTCATCATGGCATTGAGTACCAAACCTAAATACATCCACAGAATTGGATGGAGTATTGCTGCTTTTACCTGTTGGCTGCTATTAACAGTCTAAATAGGTTTTATTTTTAAAGGGGAACAATGGCCTCCCTGTTGCATGTACTGAGGGATCATCAGAAGGTATGTTTTTACTGGCAATCCATGTAGAAGACTGGGGATGCCCCACCAGACGAACAACACCCAGGAGAGAAAATCCCAGTTGTTATTCTTTGCAGCATATAGAAAATGGTTGGTTAATAATCAGTTTAAAGTGGAGCAAAACACAGGATTTTGACTATCCTGGGTTTTGGTCCTTGCCCCCGTTTGCCCTCGTTTGGTCCTTGCCCCTGAGGCAACCTACGGGGTTTTACACAGTGGGACACCCCCGATCGGGGTGCCCCACTGTGTAAAACCCTGTAGGTCGCATAAACCAATGCACCCCTTCCTGGTCCTACGGCACATGTGCAGCCGCTCGTCCAATCAGCGCGCTTGGATCGGCTCACATCTACTTCTAAGGCCCTTATTTAGCAAGGGATAGCGACAGGTAGCGACTGGTGAGCGGCCGGTAATGACGGGCCCCGCCACGAGAACGCCGGCTCCCCACCACAATCACACATTTATCAAGCCGATCCTGCTTAGCGACTGAGATAGCGCCATATAGCCACTCATTCATCATTATTCCAGCCTCAGCCCACAGCGCCAGCGTCCGACCTTGAACAGCGTCAGGTATGACCTCTCGCTACCTGGCGCTCTCCAATGCATTTCAATGGAACAATCTTTAAATATTCATAATTAATTATGTTTTTTTTTTTGTTTTTTTTTTAAATGTGAAAAATTCTGTGACCACTTCTGCCATTTTAGATAATTTTTTTAAGGTAAAAAAAAAAAAAAAATTGTACAGAATTGATATTACAGGTCTGATATTATTGTATTCATATTACTAAATTATTTAAAAAACTTGTTTTTTTTTGTTTCAAAAAATATGGTTGTTTGGGGGTTAAAAAACAACTTTTAACCCATCGCCGCCAGCGCTCTGGGGTTTAAACATGCATTTTACAGCACGAGAATTTTTTGAGCGTGATTTGTTAATGAATATGGTGGGAGCCGGTCGCTATGGCCAGTCGCTATCATGCGCTCCCATACAGCGTGGAACCTGTCAAATAGCGACTCCTCACCCAATATTCAACATTACGGCAAACCGACTGAGTCGCTATCAACTACCGGACAACGGTCAAGCACAGTGACTACTAGCGGGCACTCTGAAAATGCTGCTACAGTCGCTCAACTGTCGCTACCTGCCGCTGTTAATGAATCGGCCTCTAAGCCTCCGTCTAAGGTGAGCGGCTCTAAGCGCTGACAGTCGTATTCCCGGCTACCCTCTAACAGGGAGTGTGCCCACACAGGCCAATCACAAATGCCTGGCACGCACACACACCCTGCTAGAGGGATAGTGGGGATGCGGTCCTGGCTTGTGCATGCACCGTTGGACCGGTAAAGAAGGTAGGTGTATGGGCGACCTGGGGGGTGTCACATAGTGGGGCATCCCAATGTTGGATGCCCCGGGGGGAGGGAATTGATCAGCCAGGAAATCTTATAGATTCCCAGGCCGATCGCCGTGAGTTTTGGTCCACTTTAACAAAATTGTACATTTCTGGTTTGAATATTTCCGAATCATTGAGCACTGACGAACTATACCTTTCAGCTGTTAATGACCTCCAGCAATAAGATAATAAAGAAAAGTGAAATGTAATATCATATTTTCTAATTTTTCAGCCTATGCGTCATGTATTTCCTTTGTAACATTTTTATGTTTTTAACTAATCATTTTCAGTGGCAGACTTTAGAAAACAAATGTCTGAGACGGTTTCCTGCAAAACTAAACAAAAAAAACACCCAAGAGACTTAAAACATATTTGCAAACTGAAGCTAAAATTCTTTAACTAAATATTAATCACAGCTTTATTTGTGCTATGCATCAAACACTACCGGCATTGGTATGATTCATGTGCATACTTTTGAAGAACTCAGCAGTTTTTTGTAAAGTTGGTCAAGTCAGAAAAGATTGCTTCCTGCCTTGCAGAATTAGCATCAAATTTGAGTAAATGTGGTAATAAATATCAATAGAGACGAACCTTTCCAACATTAGCTAAAGACACTGTGTGATCCTATACAGTTATTCTAGCCTAGGACCCAGGGCATATATACCAATGTGCACTACAAATTGCATAATATTCATTCTATAGCAATGAGGTGAAGCAAGTTTAGCTTTGGGTTAACTTTCAGGCGTTAGCTTACAACTTATGATGTGCCCCATTTAGCATCATTTTTGTGGCTATAGCCCCAGCTTCAGAGAAGCGGCATTCCCATCATATCTCGCGCTGTGCTGGGTACTACATTGGCGCTAGCAGTCGCTGCGCCAAACACTACAAATTAGATTTAGGCCTTTATTTATGAAGGAATAGCGACAGGTAGCGACTGGTGAGAGGCTGGTAATGACGGGCCCCACCACGAGAACGCCGGCTCCCCACCACAATCACACATTTATCAAGCCAATCCTGCTTAGCGACTGAGATAGCGCCAGATAGCCACTCATTCATCATTATTCCTGGCTCAGCCCACAGCGCCAGCGTCCGACCTTGAACAGCGACAGGTATGACCTCTCGCTACCCGGCGCTCTCCAATGCATTTCAATGAAACAATCTTTAAATATTCATAATGAATTGTTATTAATTGTTTTTTTTTTTTTTTTTTTAAATGTGAAAAATTCAGTGACCACTTCTGCCATTTTAGCCAATTTATTAAAAATTGTACAGAATTGATATTACAGGTCTGATATTAATGTATTCATATTACAAAATTATTTAAAAAACTTGTTTTTTTTGGTTTCCAAAAATATGGTTGTTTGGGGGTTAAAAAACTACTTTTAACCCATCGCCGCCAGCGCTCTGGGGTTTAAACATGCATTTTACAGCGCAAGAATTTTTTGAGCGTGATTTTTTAATGAATATGGTGGGAGCCGGTTGCTAGAGCCAGTCGCTATCATGCGCTCCCATACAGCGCGGAACCTGTCAAATAGCGACTCCTCACCCAATATTCAACATTACGGCAAACCGCTATCAACAACCGAACAACGGCCAAGCACAGCGACTAATAGCGGGCGCTCTGAAAATGCCGCTACAGTCGCTCAACTGTCGCTACCTGCCGCTATTAATGAATCAGCCTCTTAATTGTTGCACTTAGGTATTGGTTGGCCTACAGTATGTCAGCGCCTGTTGGGCCCAGCCGGCCAATTATGCCAGCACCAGTGAGTGCCACCTTGTACTGCCGTTTTTCTGGCACTCCCCAGCATGCTCATGATTTTTTCCTCCTTGAAATCTTTGCCGCTGTATTTTTTCAGGACTTGTCAGCTTTTTTTCATTACAGTCAATTATGGTAGAGGCCCCTGGGCACAAAATCTGGTGGAGGCCCTAGATACAGTATTTTTTTCCTTAAAAAAAAGCTAGTAGTCGCTGTGCTCAACCTTGGTTCGCTAGTTCAGAGTGCCTCAGTCGCTGTGCAGCATTGATGAATACATTGTGGGAAGTCGCTATATGACCAGTACAGCGCTGTATGGGAGCGAATGTTAGTGACTGGTCAGTGCTACCGACTCACACCATATTCATCAAAAAGCCGGAGGCTGTATGATTAAAGACTGTTTTTGAACATGTATCCACCAGTAAGAAAGCGAAAACATATGGAATTACATTGTTATAACATTGTGACATGAACACATTAATGGCAGACCTGTAATGTCAATTCTGCATAAATATTTAAAAAATGAAAAATATTTTTACAAATTGCTTTTTCTAGGCCAGGAGAGGTCACAATATTATGTGAGATTAATAAAAAAAAAAAGAAATAAATAAAAAAAACCCTGTTTAAAGAGAAATAAAAGAACATTCATTGAAATGTATGGGCGAGCGATAGGTAGCGAGAGGTAATACGTGGCGCTCTGCAAGGCTGAACGCCAGCGCTGTATGCTGAGGCTGGGATACTGATGAATCAGACGCTACATGGCGTTATCCCAGTCGCTCAACAGATTCTGCTTGATAAATGTGTAATTGCGTGCCGTGTCCGGCGTTCACCTGTCGCTACCTGTCGCTAACTGTCGTTTACAAGGCACTACCTGACGCTATCCCTTCATGAATAAGGCCCTCTGTAGAAAATGTTTGTTCAAATATTTCCCCAACATAATCACCTACCCCTGTGATTGAAGTGAGGTATTGTACATCATTTTGTCAGTGGTGTAAAGATCTTATTTTCTAAGTTTGGAAACAACAGCACCCTATGGATCATATTAAAGATTTCGAATTTTTTCTACATAGAGCACTGTTGTTTCCAATTTTGAACAAAAAAAATCCTCATTGGAAAAATGATGGACCCCACCTGTACAAATGCCCCATCACAGGGGTTTTTGATTTTTTTTTAGAAATATTAAAACAGAAATGTTTTATAGAATATTTCTATGTGTCAAGTAAAAAAGGCCACTCAGATGTAAGCTTCAGTTCACACCCAAAGGTAAACTTGCTTTCCCAGATCTTTAGCATGACCCCCATTGAATCCCAAATATAAATAACAGCTTATTATATGAATGTTTAGGTACTGTCTGCTCTTTTTTTAAATCAAAGCTAAACAATGCATGCTTCAGATTTCAGGTTTTTCTATTTGGAATATAACTGCTAGGGATGGACATCATTGAAGCAGTACATTATGTAAGGCAGTTATTATGTGACAGAATTTTTGCCATTCCCACTGGTAGAGTGATTTCTATAAATGATGTGTTAGAGCCTAAATTATTCTTGCATTCAGAAAAGTGTGCCTTATAAAGGACCACTAGTTGAGTGCAATTTGAAATAAGTGTCTCCAGACAAAGAACTACAAAAGAATAAGAGGGATGTAAAAAGCATGCAATTACTGTAGATCTAAAAGCACAATATAGACATAAAATTTCCCTTCCTTACATAAACTTCCTGTCTGCTATTAGCAAATTCACTTGCATACCCAATAAAACATTTTAGAGATCAAACATTCTGAACATATGTGGGAAATTGCATACAGAAATGTGTTTTTGTATTTAACTGTTATGTGTGAAAAATTGGAAAGTAATATTTTAAAGTGGACCAATATTTGATCTCAATTGGCCAATCGCAGCCAATTAGCCAATCACTGCACTGGATTCCCGTCGGGGGAGTAAGGTTAAGGTGAAATTTGTGGCCATCCTGGGAGTTATGTGTGGTGGGGTCTCCAGCATGCCCCATATTGTCATCTAGCAATGGCACCGGAGTCCACCAACACCCTCAACGCGAAGGGTGTTTGTCTGCTTTAAAGATCATAGTGCATATTGCTATACTTGTGCACTAGTAGGTTACCATATAGTGAGGACATACTCAAATTGACCCTTACAAAGCAAGAAAAAAAGTTTACAATTGTATCACTTAAAATACTTAACGTATTGCTTTTTATGTATCCTAGTTATAAATGAGCGAATCTCTTAAAATCGATTTGGACCATTCACCAATATACCCCCCAAAAATGGTTAGTTCTAAATTTTTTTTTTTTACTAATATCTAAAAGAAACTAATATTTAATTACCACCGGGTCTCCCCCTGGCTCCAGTGGTGACTCTGATGTCCTCCTCCTCATTTCGGCGATCTGGCTCCCCTACTTTTTTGACCAGGTGTTGTCCGTCCGCCACTGCAGTCCTCAATCATCTTCTGTTGATTTATACAGAGGGAGACTGGGGATGTGGCTAACCCCCCGCCCTCTATTCAGACACTCAGTTCTAACCAATTATACTAATATACTATTAGTATGCATGGAATAAAGCGCTGATTGGACAACAGCACCCACACGCACTGTGGTGGAAAGGTAAGTTGAGTGGGCAAAAAGGGGGGAGTTTTTGCCCACTCTGCATTTGCAAGCATTAGAATAACCCATGTACAGTATATAATAAAAGGGAAATACAATTATGAGAGGCACTTGTAACTTTGAAGTCCAGCTTGGTTGAGAGAAGTGGTGTCGGTTTTGGTGTGAAGAATCCTTGGGTAGCATAAATATACAAATTCAGAGCTTGACATTAAAAATGCCATGCCAGCTGTGTTCAGATGTTTAGTGAGAGCTCATTTGCTCTAAGCCAGATTACTTTTTCTCTCTAGAATATCTCCTACAGAATATTGTCCATCCTGAAATTATGTATTATTTTAGTATATTATAGTATCAGACAAGGCAGGGCCACCATTCCTTGCTTTGTTGAGGTAAATGAGATGCATTTAAAAAACATGCTTAGTTCTACCCATCTTATGTCACCAACTGGCATGAAAGGGCCTTCCAAAGACTGGAAGCATACAGTTAGCCAAAATGCCTTAGCCGTTTCCTGAAGCATTAAAATCCTTTGCTAGGGGGATCTAGAGCAACCTCAAAAAAACACCCCAAAGCACTTTCCCTCCTAAACTTTACAGTTGGCACTATGCAATCAGGGAAGTAACGTCCTCCTGGCATTTGATAAATTATTGTCTTTAGTCATGTAAAACTTGTGGCAGCTGTCTAGTCATGAGGTTGTCAGCATTTTCTATGCTAATTGTAATGCCAAGGTGGTTTAGAACTCCACAGCTATAGAGAGTTAATGCATTAGGTTAGTGTTTGTCAACCTTGTCCTCAAGTACCCCCAACAGGCCATGTTTTGTGGTTGCTGTGGTTTCCTCAATAAATCCACTTTTCAAAAATCCCATTCACAGCTGAAGTGTTTCTGAGACCAGAATTGTTGAAGGAAAGGGCTTGCTGACAACTTGTAAAAGCCTATATTAAAAAGAAATCATCTAGAGAAGGGGTTCCAAACAGGTGGTACAAGTACCGATGGTGGTGCTCAAGATACCATCGGGTGGTACTCAGCAAGGCTGCAGACTGATCTGTACCCCAACTAACTCTGCTGCCATCTTTACTTACCCCAAGCAAAACTGCGCCAAAAGCTGAAGGAAACTCTTCTTGTCTGGAATTCATTCACTTTAAATGTTTTTTTCTGTACTTTTTATATTGTTTTAGCTGGCTGACAACTAATTCAGACCATTCAGGTGATACTTGAGAACCTTAGAAAATAGATATTGGTACTTAATGAAAAGAGTTTGGGAATCTAGAGCACTCTTTAAGGATAACCAGTTATACTGATTATACTATTACACATCAGTTCAAATTAGAGTAGTTACACATCAGTTCAAATTAGAGTAGTGCTAAATATAATTTAGAAACAAGAAACATATTTACTAAAACATTAGCAGTATAGCAACATGTTGAAAAATGTATACATTTTTTTTTGCACTATTCTAAATTGAACTGATATGGCACTGTCTGGCAGAAGTGCTTTATATATCAAACCCTTAATAGTTTATATATTTAATAAATAAAAATTATATTTTGCCTTGAATAGTCAGCTCCTGTGTACACAGTACATATGTTGCCGGGAAGGCTTTAATAGATGCTCTACAGAGCTCCAGTGCCGCTCTACTTGAGCCAAGTTAAACAGAGGAAAATTCTGGCACTCAATACCAGTCTATACATAGCCAGTGAAATTTAACAGCTCTCTTAGGATTTAGGGCAATAGGTAGGGTTGGTTGGATTACATTATAATATTATATGTAACCCAGAAATGCTGAAAACCGTGTTAGAGAGAAAACATTACACTGTGTAATGTATCAAATATTACTAAATATTGCGTTCTTTCTTTGCCCTTAGAAAGTTAGCCTTGTGAAGTAACCAGTTAAAAACACTTTTAAGCTACTAGTACAGTTTTAATAACATAACTATTAACTCAAATAAGCCCATTTTTTTATATATATTGAAAAGTTACTGAAATGAGGGATGGGACAAAAAGATCTGCATACCGGAACACAAAAAAAATTTTAGTTTTAGTTTAGTTTTAGTAAAGTGCCTTAAAGGAGCACTATCGCGAAATTGTGTAATATTAAAAATCCATATAAACACATTGGCTAATAAGAGGAGGGGTCACTTATACACCCGAATGAAATAAAACTCCCACCAAGCTTGTGATTTATTCTCTCATGGTGGGAATAAAATCCAGAGGTGACAGGTTTAGTCTATCAGGGGTGACAGAGCCTGTCACCCCAGATGTCCTTTTCCTTCCATAAAAGGAAAGAAAAACAAGCCTGGCTGGATATTTGTTGATGCTCGGTGTATAAGTGACCCCTCCTCCTGCCATCCAGCAAATTTATATGGATTTTTATCAGTGGGCAAATATTTCGCGATAGTGCTCCTTTAAAGTCCTTATCCAGACATTAAAGAGGAACAACACACCCAATTTTGACTCTTTGGGGTGCTCGTGAGGATATATAAAATATATGGCCAGATAAAAATATGACAAACTATGGTTGTCAAAACACACCTTGTCAATTAGAGGCATGCCAGTACATTTGTCTGGAGGTGCCAACAGGGAGCCATTTACATATGACAGAAGAACAAGCCACTTTACAGCCCTGCGCAAAATGCCTGTGCTAACTAAGCCTCCTGGTGACACCTCCCTATGGGGTAATTGACATCTACCTACTACAAATCAGTGAATGAGACATTTGCTGCACACCCCTCTTCAAAAGACATTTAAATCGTAACTTTTACAATGAAATGCCCCTGACACACGATTGGCTACATCCAGCATGCTGCCCGCCACAATAACCAGTTTAAAAATGAGAGAAGTGGGCACAGATGGTATGACATGCCAGGGGATTGCTTCCAATAAGTAGGCAGTTATCATTGCTTTCTGTGTGCCCCCTCACAACAAGACATTATCTTCAAAAAAGGTAACGATCTCTGTTTATTTCTCCCTTTTATTTTATAAGCATTTTGACGTATATTGTATGCCTGTTATTTTTATTGTACATCTTTGTTTTACATGCACTGCCCCTTATGGGTGAATTAAATCCTAAAGATTTATAAAGTGGTCTTCTGTGTGCTAACTCACTTAACTTCAGAAGGGGCATTGTATGTGTGCTAAATCTTGTGCCCTGTGTGCTTGCTTATCACTACCAGTGTGACTTTATTGCTGTATAGTCGGGTCTAGGACATTATCGTGGGATTGGGTATATTAACCGCATAAGGTGAGATCTTAGCTTGAGATCTGTGTGTGTATGTAGTGTCTGGCTATTAGGGCCAGGTCCCAAAAGACCGTGTGTAAATGATTGTTTGCAGTACGATCAAAATCCGGTCTGGATTAAGGCATAAAACCTCCTTGATTCATGACAGTGCTGTTTCTCTACTTGGGGGCATTCTGATTGGTATGCCCCGCTGTGTGTATCCCCCCTCAGGTCACCCCATACACTCACCTTCCTGTCGCTCCCATGGCACAGACACAGGTGAGAACGAGTGTGCTGATTCAGCGCATTCGCTTTCACTCAGCTCCCTTCGGCTTCGCTGATGGCTAAGCCGAACGGAGCCAAGAGGAGCTGAGTGCGCCGCCAGCTGCACCCCCAGTTCCCCTTCTAGGTGTGGCGTGTCTGCATCCCCCATTCAGAAAGGCTAGGTGCAGGCGCATGCACAGCTAAAGATAAGCGGGGATGTGGCCATGGTGCAGAGGTGCGGCGAGGGCTCTGGGAGAAGGTGGGTGTATTGGGGCTTCAGGGGGATTTTACACAGCGGGGTATCCAGAATTGGGAATACAATTAGAAGAATGAAACTGGAACAGGGCCTGCAAAGTTCCTCTTTAAAATAAAAAAACAGTGCACTGTTATATGGTTTCATTAACCTAGGGGTTGGATTTAGCACTTGTCACTTTATTTGGAGGTATTTGCACATTAGAGAGATTAGTTGTTGGTTCAATAGGTTCATGGTTAGGTTTGTGCCGGCACAAATAACAGTACATAGACCCCCCCCTGCTATTACTTTGTGTGGGGTTCTCCATTCCTGTAGAGTTTAATATTATTTATTGATGATAATGCATTGTCCCTCTTTTATGGACAGTCTTGAATACTAATAACGTTGTGATTTGGGGAAAGAGCAGCTGTTTTTAATTTTCATCCTGTTGAGTGTTATTGTGTGTTGTTTTTGTGTATAAACATTTTTCTTTACAATAAAGTTTTTGTATTGATCTTATTGTTTGGTGCTCCTTTTTGAGGTGGATGTGGCGAGGCAGTCGACAGTCCCTCTTGTTGTTGCTATAGGAATTATAGTGAGCACATTGTTTTTATTTGGTGGTGCACCCCTTTCTATGTATCTTATCACTTACCTATAACTATACCTCACACTGACACACTTACTCCATTCAGTGCAATGGAGGGGGTGTGCCAAGGCAGCCATAATTTTTGTGAGGCCTCAAATTTGCTAAAAACTAGACCTAAAAACAACATAAAAATAAAATCAGCGTTGTCCTAATTTAACTAGTACCGGGGGGCATCCGAATGCTGTATGACCCACACTGTTTACCACCCACAGCAGGTGAAACCCCCAGCCCCTATACTTACCTCTCCCAATATCTCTTTGGCCGGACACAGGATCAAGGCCCCCACATGACTGCCGGCATCCAGTGCAGCTGTTATGTGTGGCCCACAATGCAGCTTGGGATTCAGAAATTGCATTTGTTAGTGAAAAAGAAAAGATTCTATACTTCATG